>CM050929.1:29920133-31272633 GCA_027742785.1 Vigna reflexopilosa | reverse complement strand
CCTAAACCCTAAACCCTAAACCCTAAACCCTAAACCCTAAACCCTAAACCCTAAACCCTAAACCCTAAACCCTAAACCCTAAACCCTAAACCCTAAACCCTAAACCCTAAACCCTAAACCCTAAACCCTAAACCCTAAACCCTAAACCCTAAACCCTAAACCCTAAACCCTAAACCCTAAACCCTAAACCCTAAACCCTAAACCCTAAACCCTAAACCCTAAACCCTAAACCCTAAACCCTAAACCCTAAACCCTAAACCCTAAACCCTAAACCCTAAACCCTAAACCCTAAACCCTAAACCCTAAACCCTAAACCCTAAACCCTAAACCCTAAACCCTAAACCCTAAACCCTAAACCCTAAACCCTAAACCCTAAACCCTAAACCCTAAACCCTAAACCCTAAACCCTAAACCCTAAACCCTAAACCCTAAACCCTAAACCCTAAACCCTAAACCCTAAACCCTAAACCCTAAACCCTAAACCCTAAACCCTAAACCCTAAACCCTAAACCCTAAACCCTAAACCCTAAACCCTAAACCCTAAACCCTAAACCCTAAACCCTAAACCCTAAACCCTAAACCCTAAACCCTAAACCCTAAACCCTAAACCCTAAACCCTAAACCCTAAACCCTAAACCCTAAACCCTAAACCCTAAACCCTAAACCCTAAACCCTAAACCCTAAACCCTAAACCCTAAACCCTAAACCCTAATAGGAACTACGTACTACACTGTAACTTACTACACTTTTTTGTGTGGGAGACATAAACAATAAAGAGAACAACTAAGGAATAAGATGATTGAGTTTTGAGAGTTCCTAAACAGTTCTTACCGTCTTCTTCATACTCAGGATCATTCTGAACTTTTTCCTTTCATTTGGATTTTCTCTGAAAAATAGAAATTGGAAAGAAAGAAGAACCACAGCCAAGAAAACAAAATGTAAATGAATAAGAAAAAAAGGGGACTGCAGGAGAATTGGGGGTAGGAAGAAGAGGGGATATGACAATACCCTTACCATGCACACAAGAACATCAACTTGGTGAGAATTAAAATCCATCTGGCTATATCTATACAAAAATGAAAACATAACGCACTGCAGTAAAAGTTGGATATGGCAGAAATTGTCTCTACTCTTAGCCTCCAAAATAGAAAAAACTGAAAGATTTTTCGGATTACTTGTTTGTTCCAAGGATGGAATTTCCTAAGCACAGTAACAACAACAATAACATCTAGGGATCATTAATTTAATGAAGATGTCAATAGAATAAACTAAATGAACCATAAGTTGTACAAAAAAAAATACTAACCTTGCTTTTTTCATTTTCCTTTCCAGATGCAATTTTAAACCTGGGCTTTTTTGCAGCAAATACTTCATCCACCCGTGTGTCAGTGTGTATCTAGGGGGCTTCCACAACCCTGCTCTTTTTAATCCATTGCTCACAGTGGTCCTGCAAACAGAAATCAAATGTTTTCAGCAAATTATGAAATAATATATTGAAAGAGAAACAAAAGCTTTCTTAGCAGGATCAGCCAAGGGGGGTGGAGATTCAGCATTATTATCCAGAAAGCTTGCCTGTTTCAATAGCTCTCCCTGTCAAGAATTTACAGTATGATAATGATAACTACATTTTTGCTCCGCTACAATTAAATGTTGGTTATCAATATGAACAGGAAGACATTGTTGTATGAATCTTAAATTTAAATGTGTTATGACTATACACGGATGGGTAGGGCAGCATGAACATAGAAAGCTCCATTTCGGTTGAAACGAACATATACAGTTAGATGATGAATAATTAATGTAATGAAATGTGTCACAAACTACAATTCTAAAGTTTGCTTCAACATAGCCTTGAGAGCATGCACCAAGCGAAGCAAAATGCACTCATACAAATCATCCTTGCACGGATAAAAATGAATTATATACCACAAAATATGTAACCATAAAGGCATAAATCATGCTCGGACATGGATAATGAACTACTTTAACCTAAACAGCTTCCATTGTAATAATCACATAAATTGAAAGCTAGAATAAAAGTCCAGACAAACACTAGAGGTCACAAGTTCAATAACCAACCCTAAGTTCCGAAGGTGTCTTCTTCTTAACCATAGGTCCACTTCTCAAAGGCACCGAACCAAATCGATGAGAACTCAGTTTAGCCACCTTTGCCATGCCTCGTTTCGCTATGCGCACTTTTACCAACCAAGCGTCATCGAGATTAATCTGTAAGTGCAGATTCAATGAGCAAGAAAAAAGAAAATAACAATAGAATTAACAAATTGCACAATGAGAGAGCAAGTTTTGTGTGCTGAAAATTGTGGTAACAGGTATGACCGAGAGGAGATGTAGAAGGATAACTTAGGTTTTCAAATTTAAATTGAATAAAGGTGAATCAGAAACAGGAGGAAAAGGAAGAAACCAAATGGAGAGGAGAATCGTGACGTGCGATACTCGACGACGAACATTGTCGTATGGGTTCCGGCGCAGCAGATGATGGGGGAAGATAGACTCAAAGGGAGGGAGAGGGAGGCGGTACCTAGTTGAAAATGAATAGTTCACTCTTTTTGTTTACATTTTAAAACGAAAATTTTCGTTTCCCTCTTATTTGTGATACGTCACCAGAAGCACGTTAGAAGATTTCTCGTTCTGGTAAATTTTTGCAACTCAGTGATTATTGACTCCACGTACGTTTATTAAATATAAGATTTTAAATGAATAAAAAAGATAAATTGTTTATTTCTCTACAACATAAATATATTATAATGTGAATTATTTATTTTTATTAAAATTTTATTTCTCTAAACATTTTACTTACTTTTTAAATATATAAATTCAAAACTAATATGATAATTTTTTTATCATATGTGTTTGATTTCTCTATTTATATCTAAGTTATAAAGACTTTGTAATCTATATTAGAATGGTAAGAGGACATACCTGCCACAGATTTTATTGTTCATCCCATCTTCTATCTTATTCTCATTTTCAACTCGTCACAATTACACTGATGTTGATAAGAGATACATGTATAATTATTTTCTTGTGATTTTAATATTAATTATTTTTTAGGAAAATATTAAAATTATATATTATCAAATATTTAATATAAAAAATATCAAATATTAAAACATAATTAATAATTATATAATTTTTAAATTGAAATAGTAAATAAAAATTAGATAAAATAAAAAATATTATATAAAAATACTATACAAATATACATAAATAAAATTTTATTACAATCAAAATATCTATTAATTTTGAAAACGTTGAGGTAAATATAAAAAACGTTTGTGTTAAAAAATAAAAAATAACTTAAACAACAAATGTGTAATTATTATTTAAGTTAAACATGTTTGTATATCTAAATTTTTACCCACAATTAATATTTATATTAATATATTTTGATTCTCAAACTATAAAAGTTAATAGATATATTTTAATAATTTGGCGTTAGAATAAAAAATTTGTAATTTTTTAATTAACATAGCTACTACTCATCATTAATGAATTCATGTTCTCAAAATTAATTACTTAACATAGTTCACTTTTATTTTTTTTTCTTTTGAACAATTTTGTTTCCTTTTTAAGTTGTTTGTGCTAAAAAATATTTATGTTTCTTTTCATTTTTTCAATTTAAAAAATAAGAAAATATTAATTATTCTTTTATTAATGACATATTTATCAGTTGGATTTGGTTGGGTTGGATTGTGTTGGGTTGGGTTGTGTTGGGTTGGGTTTGGTTGAATTGGGTTGGGTTGGGTTTGGTTTGGTTTGGTTGGGATAAGTTGGGTTGGGTTGCGTTCAGCTGGGTTTGATTGAGTTTAGTTTGATTAGGTTTCATTTCGGTTGCATTTGGTTTGGTTGGGTTTAGTTGGGTTCGGTTTTGCTGGGTTGGGTTTGGTTCTGTTGGGTTGCATTGGGTTGTGGTTGGTTGGGTTGGATTAGGTTTGTTTGGGTGAGGTTGGGTTGGGTTGGGTTAGATTGGGTTCGATTCGATTGGGTTAGGCTTGGATTGCTTGAGTTGGGTTGGGTTTTGTTCTCTTCGATTCTATTGGGTTGGTTGGGTTCGGTAGGGTTAGGTTGGGTAACAAAATTCAACCCAAAATTCACTATTAACATGGATGTTTAATTAATTTTAAAAGTAAGAACTTAAATAATTTTTTATAAAATTAAAATTAAATTTTAATAAAATAAAATTAGGTAGGTGGGTCAGTGGCTAATCCGGCCCACCATGAGTTCAACTCGCATGAGTCGGGTTTAAATGAGAAAAAATACAATTTTTTTAAATCCAACCCAATCTAAACCCATAGTAAACCAGATTAATATGCGGATTGTGACCCATTTTGACAGTTCCAATTTATTTCTCATGATTTTAAAATAATTTGGACAATTTTATTAATTAAAATATTCAGATAAATTAAAAATATATTTTTTATTAAAAAACTTTTCGACCTTTCAAACAGAGTGAGGTGAAAAAACCTTTTATTTCCCTCGTTTTTGCCCCCTTATATTTTCCCTTTTTTTCCGCTTATATTTTCCTATTTTGCCGCTTATATTTTTCATCTGAACTTCTTCCCTCTATCTGTTCTTCTTCTTCTTCAAGAAACAATTGTTTGATCTTCTTCTCCTTCACGACTCTCTAACCAACCCAGAATGCCAACCATCACATCTCTGACCTCACTAGCACCGTTTCGCGGAGGTTTCGTTCTTTTTCCCAAATTGTTTTTCATCTAACAATTTATCTGCAGTCTCTCTTAATCCTATCTCTAACCCTAACACCCAATCTTCCTTTCGATCCTTCAGCTCTCAGGTATTTCCTTATTCCAAAACCCTACCTCAATTTATCCACTCGATTTTCATAATATTCTGTTTCAAGTTCTGATTTAATTGAGTATAAAACGTTATAGTTGATGATTGCCTATATAGTTTAGAAAGCTGCAGCTGAAATTGGTCATTCAATCATTGATTTGTTGTGCAGTGCACCTTCAACATTTGAAAGACAATTCCAATTAGAATTTCCTCTTTTGTATCGATACCTCATTGATGCTCCTTCTGGTAAGGTATTTCTTAACTTTTAATATTCTAATTTTTTTCAGTTTGGAAAGATGCTATTTCAAGTGATTTTGTTTATTTTCCTACTTACTACTAACCAGCACGGAGTTGTAAAGAAAGATGCAAAAGTTACAGTCTGCTGCTGCAGTTATAATAGGGTCAGGAACTTTTTAAACTTTAGGGTTTAGGGAAGGAAAAGGGAAGACAAATAATTATGGCTAACACTGATGATTAGATATAGTACTAAATTACTAATTAGGTCAAGAACCCAATCCCACTACTAATGACTGTAATATCTTATACGAGAACTAGAACTTATATATTGATTTTGTCATTTTTAAATCATCTTGATTTCCTGTAGGTCTGTTGGAAGGACGTGATTCATTGGATGTGGCCTCTTTTCACAGAAAATTGGGGATCATGGAGAAATGATGTCTTGCATCTTAGTCCATGTCCTTTTTACTGTTAGTGTTTTCTATTATTTTTTCTGCCTTAAAATATAATTTCTATGCCTACTAGTTTGTGTTTTAAAAATTTATATGCTACCTTAGTTAGGTTGTTATAGGCATGTGCCCTTGCTGAGAAGTATGGGGCACAATCAAGAGCAGGAACAAACCCTCTCTTTTGGTTCCACAATCAAGTAACGTTAACTGCTTTCGATTCTTTTTCATTTTCGTGTTTGCCAATTGAATTCGATGCATTTTACTTTTGTCATCAGTGATTTTGTTTCTCTTATATTTGCTCTTAATTTGAATAAATGCCTTTTTGTTTCTGTTCGCTTTTCAGATTTTGCTGAATCAGAATATTTATTTGCTCAATACTGATAGAAATGTCTATGCAGTATGCATAAATGATAGAACCCCTAATTTTAAGACAGGCTCTGTTTAGTTCACAAACAATAACTTTTTGGGAGTGTTTTATACTGCGGAAAAGAGTGTTGAGAAATTGGTGGCAAGTACATCGATTCAATATTCTACAATCTGTGCTCTGTTTGAAAAAATCTGCCAGCAAACAAGCGTTGAAGAAGAAAATGAATTGTTTGGACAACTTGTTATGAACAGTGAATAAAACCAATAACCACAACCATCCAATGTTAGAAGAATATTCAAAGATTCATTTCTCTTCGAATTAGAATAATGCGTTTGTTATATGTGGTGCTGTGTTTATACCCCTTATTTTTCTAATATATTTTAAGAAAATAATGTTGCAAGATGTGTGTATATTTTGTGTGTTCAAAACTTGAAAAGCATTCAACAGTTGTAAATAAAGAGAATGGGATTACGCTGCACACACCGGGAAAAGGGGTTAGTTTCTGCCAAATAAATTTTAGGAATATATTGATTCTGCAGTCTACTTGAAAATCAACTTGTGTTTTCCCATATGGTTTATTGACCAAAATACATTGAAAATCCACCAAAAACTGGGAAATTTTAATCCTTCTTCTTCACCAATTCAGTTTGGAACAGAAAACTTTACTTTAATGCGTTCTGTTCATTTCAGTTAATCGCTTTCAAAAAACCACTTTTAGTTTAAAGATATTTAAAAGATAAAAACTTTTTCAAATGTTGCTTTTCCATTCGAATGCTTCTGTATGCTTTTAGACAAGTAAATATCTAAGTACTAGTTATTCTAAAAAATTTCACAATAATTAATTTTCTTACTTATTAAGTAAATATTACTCTTTAATATATTTTCAAACTAATTGTTTACTCATTCCAAGTCAAAGTAATGTATATTTTAAAAAGGTGATATTATTTTCATAAAATTACTTATTATTAATATATTTACACACTAGGTTATCTATAGATAATTAATATTATTTTATTTAATTCATAATTTAAAACAAATTAATACATAACGCTTCTTCAAAAGAGCGTTATCTATTTTAATAGAATACACAGCGCTTTTGCGTTTAGAAATTTTTTTAAAAAGAGGTGGTCAGTTCTCTTCATCGTGCTTCTTTTATGTTTTTCCTTCAGTTTTTTGTTTTTCATTCGTTTTTTCTTTTCTCCTTCGTGCTTGGTTTTTCTTGCTTTCACTTGTGCAGCTTGTGCTTCGAAGAGAATTGTTCGGCTTCATGCTTCGTGCTTGGTTTTGCTTATTCATCTTTGTGCTCAGTTTCGCTCCGTTTCTCTATTGGATTCAGGTATGTTCCCTCGTTCCCTCTTTCTCTTCTCTTTTGTTTTTCTTTTTTTAAAACCCTAGAGGAACGAAATTAAGGGTTGGACGGCGTATTCTGTTTTTGCAAAGGGGATATTAAACTGGCAGAAGTTCATTGGGGTAAGGAATGGTAACGGCAGTAGAGACTTTTGAAGGTCTTATGTTTCTGAAAGAAGAAATAAAGGAATGTCTCTATTTTATGCCCATGCGGGGTGATATATATAATTATATATCAGCAGTTGGAGGTGTTACAGGTTCCCTTAAAGTTGTTGACTGGAGCAAAATAGTCTTCAAATGGAGGTTGAGGTAGTGTTTTTTCTCATTGTTTTACTCATTTCTTTTCCTTTTTCCATTTCTTTGAAAGTTCACGGAAATTGTTTTGCTTCCCAGGTTCCAATTCACTTATTAGTGATGTGCAATAAGATAATTTAATAACTATTTGTGTAACATTATTTGTTGATGCATAAACAATATGATGGGGCGATGGGGCCATATTTTACTGATAAGTATTAATGGAGATAAATCATTACAAAAGGGAAAATCCCCTTTGTCATACTGAAAAATAAAAAAACATGGATAAAAAGAAATACCTTGGGATTGTTGACGGTCTACTTCCTTCCCACCCTAGTGCCATAACTCCTTATCTAAAGACGTGTGGAAATATGTTAAGTGATATGTAAAACAAATTAAGGGTTTACACATATCTTTAGGTAAATTTTTTTATGGGTTCATGCAGTGAAAGATATTGTTTAGGTTGTTGTCAGCTTGTGTAGTCATGCTCCATATTTTCTTTGGACTAGTTAGCTTCTTTTGCATTATTGGGATCATTATTAATTTGGACTACTTAATAATTTCAGAATCTCAGGTATTTTGTGGATACCATAAATTTTGGATGAGGATAATTCTAGTTGCTAATTTCTAGTTTCATTTTTGTGATCTCAGGCATCAGGCAATGTCACACTAGATACTGTACATAAAATTGGGCAAAGTGGAGTGATCTACATTTCTAGGTAAACTTTTAAGTTTGGTAGTTCCACATCATTTCATAGTATATGGTATTATGACCTCATTTAGAGTTATTCTATTTTTGGAACTTGTGTCTCAAGTAGTGATGTTTCATATTGAAATGATCACAATTTGTAAACAAATTGATTCCGTTAATGAGTTCCTTTTACTTCACATCTGAACTATTTTTTGGTAAGCAGGTTAGCCTAACCCTATCCATATTATATATGTAGACCAAAACAAGATTGACCCATTTATCCAATCTAAAAAAAAAAATCGTATTTGAAGATCTCAATATCTAAGCTTAATATAAATAATTCATGGGTTTGACTCTTCAACAATCTTGGCTAATGAGTCAACAAATATCTTGTTTTTATAAATCAATCTTCTGCATCATGTGTGTGGGAATCCCTTTCTTGCATTTTTCAAGCAAAATAATTACTATGGTTTTTTCTATTTTCGTATAGCATGGTTGCAATTGTTTAAGAAACTTTTTATACTATTTCCTAAAAGTGAAAATTTACCATGCTTGTGACTTGTTTTGTGGCAGTGGCTCATTGAATTATTCAGCGAAAGCACTAGACATCTCTCTCAAAATAGACACCGAATTAGCACTCAAAGTTGGAAAGCCCACTGGACGAGCTTGGCCAGTCTCGTACGATGTTATCTATCTATCAATACATGTATGCTTTCTTTGAGCTGGTTCTCACTCTGTTGCATGTTGCATGTATTTATTGTATCAGTTTTTCTTTTCTATCTTGTGAATTTTCAAGTAACGAATTGCTTCTCAAATAAAACAATGTATCAGTGGTTCCTGTCCTGAAAAAAATTGTGTTCATTGAAGATAGCTTAGATTACACCATAAAAACATATATCAGAATAGTAATACAAAGAAATAGAGTAATTTTCATATAGGTTAAATATGTTTTTTTTTTAATTATTTCCAAACTATTATAAAGAGTTATGTTTTGTCCTTTAATAAATTATAAAGTATTTAGTTATTGTATTATGTGACAGTCATATAAAATATCCTCTCAACAAACTATATGTAGAGTATTTCTAACGTGAGAAACGAAGTTTTATATTGGACTATAATATAATTTTTAGGTGTTATTTGTTGGTCTTAAATTTAGACTAGAAACGTCTTGTTTTATTATGAGGTTATTAACCTCTATATATACATAAGTCAGCAGCATATTTTAGGAAATATGGGCTGTTAATTCTACTGAACAAATCCCTATTATTAGGGAATTAATCAATCAACATAAATAACTTAATAAATGCAATAGTTACAGAAATAAAAAACTTCCTAAACTACTCCACGCCAATTACGCCAATCACGGTTTTGACACTCTCCCTCAAGCTGGTGAATAGGTGTTTTCCATTCCCAGCTTGGAGACGATTCCTTCAAAGTTAATGCAGTTTAGTCCCTTGGTGAGTATGTCGGCAAGTTGGTTCTGTGTAGATACATATGGTGTGCAAATCATGCCACTGTCCAGTTTTTCCTTTATAAAGTGTCTATCAACTTCAATATGTTTAGTTTTATCATGCTGCACCGGATTATGAGCTATGCTAATTGCAGATTTATTGTCGTAATATAGCTTCATAGGTTCATCCCACTTTATCTTCAAGTCTTCCAATATAATCTTTAGCCATAGAAGTTCACATATTCCGTGGACCATTGCTCGAAATTCTGCTTCAGCACTTGATCTAGCCACTACACTCTGTTTCTTACTCTTCCAAGTCACCAAGTTTCCACCAAGGAAGGTGCAGTATCCCGTGGTTGATCTCCTATCCACCACTGACCCAACATAGTCTGCATCCGTATATGCTTCAAGGCTTACATTCTTGTTCCGTTTGAACAAGATCCCTCTTCCAGCAGTCCCTTTCAAGTATTGGACAATTCTAAGAGCAGCTTGTAGATGTGCTTCTTTTGGCTGGTGCATAAACTGGCTAACTAGACTTACAGCAAACGCAATGTCTGGTCTAGTGTGAGATAAGTAAATAAGCCTGCCTACAAGTCTTTGATACATTTCCTTGTCCACAACAACATCATCCTCCATACTTTCCAGTTTTATATTTGGATCAACTGGAGTGCTTACTGGTTTGCAGTCTGTCTTCCCTGTTTCTCTAAGCAAGTCGGTAATATATTTTTGTTGAGATATGAAGATACCTTTCTTGGAATGGGCCACTTCAATTCCCAGAAAATATTTAAGCCTCCCCAGTGTCTTGATCTCAAATTCCGTGGCAAGACATTTGCTTAATACTTGTTGTTCCCTTTTGTCGTCCCCACTCACTATAATATCATCTACATATACTAATAGAATTGTTACTCCCCCTGAAGCTGAATGTTTGATAAATAATGTGTGATCCCCTTGACTCTGTTTGTAGCCTAGACTTGTCATAACTTTGGTAAATCTTCCAAACCATGCTCTTGGGGATTGTTTCAGCCCATATAGGGCCTTTCTTAATTTGCAAACAGTTCCAGCAGCAACCTGTTCCTTGTACCCAGGGGGCAACTCCATGTATATCTCTTCTTCAAGGTCTCCATGTAGAAATGCGTTTTCAGATCAAACTGCTGCAGATCCCAATCATTATTTGCTGCTAGTGACAATAATACTCTGACCGTGTTCATCTTAGCAACCGGGGCAAATGTCTCCAAGTAATCAACTCCATAGGTTTGAGTGAAGTCTTTGGCCACCAATCTTGCCTTGTAACGTTCGATTGACCCATCAGCCCTATACTTTATTGTATATACCCACTTACATCCCACGGGTTTTTTTCCAGAAGGTAGGGTGACAAGTTCCCAGGTCTTATTCTTGTTCAACGCCTCCATTTCCACATCCATGACATTTTTCCATTTCCTGTCAGACAATGCTTCAGATATAGAGGAAGGTGTGTGTGTGGAGTTGAGGTTAGTGAGAAAGGTTTTATGGGTAGGTGAGAATTTTTCAAAGGATAAGAAGTTTGATAGTGGGTAACGTGGCTGTTGGGTGCAAGCTCTAGTTCCTTTTCTAAGGGCAATGGGTAGGTCAAGAGTTTGGTCCACATGTGCTTCTAGATTATCAGAAACAAACTCATTAGAGTCATTAGAATTATTGGAATTTATAGGATTTGAAGGTGTTACCTCAGGTGTTACCTCATGTGGTGCTGGTGGGTTGGACTCTTGGACATTGCTAGATTCTAGAATGGCCTTTTCTTTCCTTGAGTATACCTTTCCAAATTTGCCGCCGCCACCAACATCATGTGCAGGTCTCACGGGTTCAGCAGGTTGTTGAATTCTTTCCTCAATTTCAGGGACAACAATGCCGCCATCATCATTTTTCCCAGTTTCAGTTTCAGGTCCAAACATCATATTTGGGACCGTGAGAGTCTCATCTTCCTCTCTTATATTCTTCCCCTGAAGATGAGGCTGTTTGAAGTAGCTCTCTTGTTCATTGAAGGTGACATCTCTGGACACATAGAATCGTTTTGAAAGGGGTTGAAAACATTTGTACCCTTTTTGTGTGGTAGAGTACCTTAAGAAGACACATTTGACAGCTCTAGGATCTAATTTCCCTCTCTCATTACTATGAACATGTACAAAGGATACACACCCAAATATTCTAGGTTGGAGTTTATTTGTAGGGTCAAGGTATGGGTAGAATGAGGATAGAACTTCCATGGGACTTCTTGAGTTTAAAACTTTAGTGGGCAATCTATTGATTAGATAGGTGGCGGTAAGGAGAGCTTCCCCCCAAAATCTTTTAGGAACATGATTTTGAAAAAGTAGAGCTCTAGTTTGATCTAGAAGGTGCCCATTTTTTCTTTCTGCAATTCCATTCTGTTGGGGTGTGTTCACACATGAGGACTCATGGATTATCCCTTCCTTTTGGCAAAAAGAGTTTAGAACAAGGTTAAAATAGTCCTTGGCATTATCTGACCTAATTCTTTTTATACTGACCCCAAATTGATTTTTAATCATAGAGACAAACTGGACAAACACCGAGCTAACTTCAGATTTTTGTTTCAATAAAAAAACCCAAGTCACCCGGGTACAATCATCAATGAATGTTAAAAACCATTTAGCACCGGAAATATTAGGAACATAAGCAGGACCCCATACATCAGTATGAACAAGAGAAAAAGGGAAAGGACTCATCTTATTGCTAATGGGAAAAGGTTGACGTTTATGCTTTGCCAACTCACATACTTCACAATGAAGACTCTCCACACTTAAATTTTTAAACAAGGAAGGAAAAAACACTTTTATAACCCGAAATGATGGATGTCCTAGTCGGCAATGATAAAGGTGGGCTTTCTCTTTGTTAGTCACGGTGGATTTAGAGATGAGACTCTTGGTAGGCAGATTAGGATCCTCCATGTAGTATAAGCCATTCCATTCTCTAGCATGTCCAATCGTCCTCCCCGAGTTCTTGTCCTGCAATATACAAGTGTTGCTATAAAAAACAACATTACATGCAAGGTCTTTGGTGAGTTTTTGTATAGAAATCAGGTTAGTGGATAGTTTGGGGACATGAAGGACATTTTTTAAGGTCATGGATGGGCTTATTTGGACCTCTCCTTGTCCGGCTGCAGTTATAAGGGTTCCATCTGCTGTGGAAATTTTCTTGTTACTAGGACATGGGGAATATGTGGAGAAGTATTTGGGTAGAGGGGTCATATGGTCAGTGGCTCCAGAGTCTAATATCCAGTAATGTGTGAATGGTGTATCTGAAACATTAAGTCCAAACAAGAATGGAAACTTACCAGAATATGTGAGGAAGGACGTACCTGTAGGCTTCTCCAATTTACTAAGGATGGATCTTACCCATTCTATCTCTTCATGATTCAACTGGACAGATTCTTCACTTTGTCCATTAGCAATGTGTGCTTGCCCTCCTTTTTTCTGTGGGCCTCCCTTCAATCCCCATTCTCTACCTGAGGTTTTCCCATCTTCTCCTTTCAGCCCCCATTCTCTGCTTGGGGGTTTTCCATGTAATTTCCAACACTTTTCCCTTGTGTGGCGCGACTTGTTACAATGGGTACACCAAACCTCCTCATGTCTTTTCTCCCAGTTCTTCCTCTGATTGGCAACCATGATTGTTCCTCCTTCAGCTATTATTGCAAAGCTTTCGATGGTTGGGTTTTCCAGCATCAGCCCTCTCCTGCTTTCTTCACTCCGGATAATGGCTACCACCTCATTAAGTCCTGGGACTTTCTCCTTTCCCAAGATTTGAATTCGAACCTGGTCATATTCAGGATTTAGACCCACCAAAAAGTCATAGACCCTATCTTGTTCAATATACTCTTTTAGAATTGCTGAGTCTTCTGAACACTTTGCTTTTATAACCCGATAGTGATCCAATTCCATCCATAAGGATTTAAGTTGATTGGCATATTCTGTAACGGACTTACTTCCCTGTTTGGCAGCCCCTGTTTTCACCTTTACATCATAGATCTGAGCAGCATCCTTGGCTTTAGAGTAAGTTTGTTCGACTGCCTCCCAGATCTCCCTTGTTGATTTTAGAAACATGCAGGTATCACTGATTTCTGGAGCCATTGAGTTCCACAGCCACGTCATAATCATGGAGTCTTCTTCATCCCATGATTTGAATTTTGGATCACTCCCACTCGGTGCATCACCAGTCAGGTGACTGATCTTTCCTTTTCCTTTGAGGATAGTCCTAATGATTTGAGACCATTTGAGGTAGTTTTTTCCATTTAACCTATACGCAGAATGGATACTCTGCAGTTCTCCACTGGTCTGGAATCTGTCCCCAGTCTCCAGGGATCTGTTTTCCGTTCCCGGGTTCCCAGCTTCAGCCATAACTCAATGCAGTTACAACAAGCAATGAAGGCTTGACAACGGTGCAGCAATAACGGCTACTGCACTTTTAGGTTGAAGATAGAGCAGCAATAAAGGCTGCGATTTGGATAAGAAACACGGTCAGAGACTCCCAAGGATCGGGAGCTCTGATACCATCTTAAATTTAGACTAGAAACGTCTTGTTTTATTATGAGGTTATTAACCTCTATATATACATAAGTCAGCAGCATATTTTAGGAAATATGGGCTGCTAATTCTACTGAACAAATCCCTATTATTAGGGAATTAATCAATCAACATAAATAACTTAATAAATGCAACAGTTACAGAAATAAAAAACTTCCTAAACTACTCCACGCCAATTACGCCAATCACGGTTTTGACAGTTGGAGAGAATGTTTTACACTTTCATATTAATTAAATGGTTTAATACCTATTTTGGTCCCTTTTTTGGGAGGGTTTGTTCAAAGTGGTCCTCTCTTTTTTAAAAAGTTCACTTAAGTCCTAGCTTTTGCAAAAACAGTGCAAATAGGTCCTTTTTGGTAACGCGTTAACTTTGTTAACGGTAGAGCTGCTAAGTGGCTAATATCTGATGATGTGGCATTGTTATGTGTTTTAAAAAAAAAATTAATTGTGACGTGTAAATTAAAATAGTTAGGGTTAAATTAAAAAATGAATTTGGGGTAATTTGGGATGGATTAAGTAAATTGATTTTGCACAGAAGTTACGATTGGGATTGAGAAATTTTGGGCGATTTAGGGTTCATCACATCCAGTACTGTTGATCAGCGCTCTAGGAATTTTGCAGTCTTCCACCCTCTTCGTCTAGCTTCGTGGTTTGTCAAGGCAGAGAGAGATGAAATTTTTGTTGAGTTAAGAGGAAGGAAGAATCACGGGCGGGAAGATGAAGAAGCAGATTCAAGATGGGAGAAGTAACAAGCAGTCTGCTGTGAACATTGATGACAGTGAGATATCAGAATTGCTTGATACTCAGATTTATACTGCTTTATCATACAAAAGAACCTCTGCAACAGACATGGTGAAAGCTTAAAATTTTGCAAACCATACAATTTTGCAGTAAGCCATGGAAGTTGAATCTCTTCACATTATAGACTTTGGCATCCGTTATGGCTTCCAGTGGCCACCCATTATTTATCGTCTATCAAAACGAGTTGGTGGGCCTCCCAAGCTGCAGATAACAGGGATAAAACTCCCACAACATGGTTTCAGGCCAGCAGAGAGAGTCCAGCAGACGGGACTTCGCCTTGCAAGATACTATGAACCCTAAATCGCCCAGAATTCCCAATTCCTAACTATATTAATTTACACGTCACAATTAATTATTTTTTAAAACACATAACAATGTCACATCATCAGATATTAGCCACCTGACAGTTCTGCCGTTAACAAAGTTAACGCCGTTACCAAAAAGGACCTATTTGCACAGTTTTTGCAAAAGCTAGGACTTAAGTGAACTTTTTAAAAAAGGGAGGACCACTTTGAACAAACCCTCCCAAAAGAGGGACCAAAATAGGTATTAAACCTAATTAAATAAAGGCTTAAACTCTGCATTGGTCTTCATATTTGTATGCAAATCTTAGTATGATTCTCAAGTTTTGAACTGTTTCAATTGGATCATAATTTTTGTAAAAATGCACACATCTTATCCTAACTGTTAAGTTGTCTCAAACAGCGTTAATTGATGCTGAGATGAATTTTTTATTTTAGGCTTATTCCCTTCCTTGATCCTTATGTTTGTGTGAAAATCTCAGTTCGGTCATCATGTAATTTTATCGTGGGTGATCTTATAATGAGTGATTTTATCGTGGGTGATCTTATCGTGGGTGATTTTAGCGTATGTTAACTTGTCGTGGGTGAACCTATCATGGGTTAACCTAAAGTGGGTGAATCTATCGTGGGTGAACTTATCGTTAGGTGAACTTATTGTTAGGTGAACTTATCGTGGGTGAACTTATAAAGCTGAACTTATCGTGGGTTAACTTATCGTTGGGTCTTATCGTGTGTAATCTTATCGTGGGTGATCTTATAGTGGGTGATTTTATCGGGGGTAATCTTATCGTGTGTGATCTTATAGTGGGTGATTTTATCGTCGGTGATCTTATCGTGGGTGATTTTATCGTGGGTGAACTTGTTGTAGGCGAACCTATCGTGGGTGAACCTATAGTGGGTGATCTTATAGTGAGTGATTTTATTGTGGGTGATCTTATCGTGTGTGATAAGATTACCCTAAACCCTAAACCCTAAACCCTAAACTCAAAATCCTAAACCCCTAAACCCTAAACCACCACGGGTTTGAGTTGGGTTGGGTTGGAAAAAAATGTGAAAATTTTGATGCGAGCCAATTTTGACCCGACTCACTAAAAACCAGGCTCACACGGGTTGAACCCGTGGTGAGCCGGATTGGCTCACCAGCTCACCTATTTTTTTTTTTTATTGAAATCAAATTAATTAAATTAATTATTCAAAACGCACAACCTTTACTTCAAGTAAAGCTTTTCGTGTTACTGTTTATCCAAAAGTTTTCCTCTGCTATATATTTTTGTTAACAGCTATACGTAGTTTCTTAGTCAATATGATTTTAAAAATGGATAAAGTTTTTGACAATAATTATAATTAATGTTTGGAATAATATTTGATTTGTTTATGTCTAGAATATTATTTGATTTATTTTTCTTATAATCAAAACCATTTCTTTTCTATTTGGTTCATTCACAATTAATTCACAATTAAGGCAACACTATCATAATATTACAATGTGTATATAAATACACAAGAGAGGCTCTGTACACGACAACCACCAAGTAAGAATTAGAGGAGTTAACCAAAAGTTGAAAAAGGTATATGACCTCTACTCTTTTTTTTTCTCTTTTGACTGTACTTAGAGATTTTTTATAAAGGTATTATTTAAAAAATTATAAAAAGAATGTCTTCTTTCGTTTCTTTTGTTATTGGTTATATTTCTTGCATCACGTTATATTTATTTTTAATCTTGTCTCATTTGCGCGCTTCTGCACTAAAGTTGATCCTTTCTTTGTTTGTGATTCCATTATTCTTTTTCTTTGTTAATGTATGTATATGTTTGGATTGAATAGGAATGCATGAATACATGGATTGGAAATGTAAAAATTATATGATTGAATATGAAATTTTGGGATGACTACTATAAAAAGAGACTCGAAGGTCTTAACCAAAGTACTATTACCGATGTTGTCTCGTCATATTTTGAATTGAGGTTATATTTATATATATATATATATATATATATATATATATATATATTTTGTTTTGATTTTGGTGTCTTATTATGTTTAGTTTTATTTTAATTTAATTTGTATTTATATTTATATGTTTAAATTTTGATTATTTTTTATATTAAATATTTGTTAATTACTTCTCAAAATATACGAATGCTTATTTAAATTTTTCTTGATTTTTATCAATATGGGTGCTATAGAATGGAATTATTTATATATAAATTCTCTTTATATATAAAATAAATCAATTCTAGCGTTTTGTTTGATTATTCGGTGTGAATTGAAATGGCTAAAAAAAACCAAGACAAAGATTAAATTTTTCTTTTTCTTTGTTTATTTTTTTTACTCTTTCTTTTATTTTAGGGTTAAATATGTTTTTAGTCCTTATATTTTTGGGTGATTTTGGTTTTAGTCCATTTTCAAACTAAGGTATAATTTAGTCCTTCAACTTTAGAAAACTTTGGTTTTAGTCATTTTTACCAAATTTTTTTAAATTTATTTACTATGAATATGTTTTATATCTTCATGAATTTAATCCATATATTCAATCCAAACATACATATAAAAGAAGGATGTAAAAGTCACGTACCTTTTTAGCTTTTAGTACTCTCTTAGTTTTTCCTGATGGTTATCATGAACAATTATTTTCTTCCTATTATTTTTGGGTGTCTCTCCTATTTATATACATATTGTAATATTCACTGATACAAAATAAATTTATTATGTTAGTTCAGAAAAAAATAAACTTAAAAAATATGAGTAATTTTATAAATAAAAATCATATTTTTAGATATGTTACTTTTTTATCATACTTAAATTAATAATTTTACATCGATTACTTTTGTTTTAACAGATTTAAATTAGTATTTTTATATGTATTACTTTTCTAACGACTTAAAAATATATTATTTTTAAGTCTTTTATTTTTTTAACAGACTTAAAAATATATTTTAACCAATTCGAATTCCAATTGTATTCTATTTTTGTTGCCAATCGGTAAAAAAATTTCATTCTTTAACCTTTTCACTTCCAATTGTTTCTTCCGCTGATTCTTCCGACATTAGCTCGATCACGTTGTCTCACCGATTCGGTTCATGCCTTCGTGTATCAGTTCTCCACTGTTTTTCTCTCTCGCTGCATCCAAGCGCTCCATCATCTTCTCCGCCAAAGGGTCGCCGATAGGTCGTCGCCGCTACACAAAATTATATGAGTTTGACCCTAAAAGTGAAACACAAATATGAGTCAAAAGATGGATTCAATGCCCCGGAAAACAATGCATTTGGCCAATCCTTCAGGTTTTAATTTCATTCCCATTTCGTATTTTCTGATCCTGGTTTTTCACAATTTTAATATGTTTAAATTTTCTTTTGAATGATTCATTCGGGGGTTTTGAAATATCTGGTAGAGATTATGAGACAGAAAGCGAGAGACAAAAGGGCGTGGAGGAGTTTTATAGGTTGCAACACATAAACCAGACATATGACTTTGTAAGCAAAGCGATATGTTCAATTGTCGGAGATTTGTTCGAGAAGAAAACGCGTTGCTGATGAAAATCCGTTTTACTAATAATGTAGGTGAAGAGAATGAGGGAGGAATGGAAATGTTGTGAATTGCTGAATGAGGTGGTGGATGACAGCGACTCTGATTTGGACGAACCTCAAATTCAACATTTGTTGCAGTCTGCTGAGGTAATCAGAAAAGACTACCCTCATGAATATTGGCTGCATTTGACTGCTCTCATCCATGATAAATATACCTTTTTTTTATTAGCATATACCCTTTGAACATTTGACCCTTTATGATTTGAATATTTGGATCTCAATCATTGTTTCAACCAATAGAGACTAACATGATGTTGTTGACTTTTCAAATCTCGGAAAGATTCTTGTCCTTCCCAGTTTTGGTGAGCTTCCTCAATGGGCTATTGTTGGTGAGAAACCTTCCTCTATAATTCAATCATCGTTATCATCTGCATAATAATTAGCTTTGATTTTATGCATTCCATTTTAGTTGAATTGAATGGTTAATTGGATGTTTGCAGGAGATACATTTCCTGTGGGTTGTGCCTTTGACGAGTCAAATATTCATCATAAGGTAATCAATTTCTCTAAGAAACATGTTAAGGAAAGTACTTTTTACTCTAAATAAAATTACTAGCAAGCCTAATTTCATTCCTGATGCGGTATTTCAAGGACAACCCCGATTACAAATGCCCTGCTTATAACACTAAAAATGGGATCTACACTGACGGATGTGGACTAGACAACGTGGCCATGTCATGGGGACATGATGATTACATGTATATGGTGGGTCTCTGCATAAATCTATCACTCTTATGTACACATGTTTTTAACATACAATGCTTCTTTTGAGGTCTAATAACATGAACAATCATTGGTTTTGTGAAGGTTGCCAAAGAAAATGGCAGCACTTTGCCATCTGCAGGATTCTTCTGATGGGGAAAAGGGCCAAAACAAATATAACAACTTGGCAGAGTTATAACGCAGCAAAAATTCAATTCCCCTTCTTGCGAGAATTTGCGAAAAGCACCAAACAAATAGAACAAAAATAGAATCCAAAGCACAAAGAGACACCAACAATTTTTAACGTGGAAAACCTCTCAATGCAAGGGTAAAAACCACAGCAGGAGGGGTTTTCCACGTTAAAAATTGTTGGTGTCTCTTTGTGCTTTGGATTCTATTTTTGTTTTATTTGTTTGGTGTTCCTCGCAAATTCTCGCAAGAAGGGGGATTGAATTTTTGCTGCGTTATAACTCTTTGCCAAGTTGTTATATTTGTTTTGGCCCTTTTCCCCATCAGAGTGGTATCAGAGCTCTTTGGTTAAGGGACTGTTTAGTTTGCGTGAATGATGGAGGCACATACAAAATTGATTCCTTTGAATGGAGAAAATTATCACTTATGGAAAGGCAAGATGAAGGACTTGCTATTTGTGAAAAATTTGCATCTTCCTGTTTTTGCTTCTGATAAGCCAGAATCCAAGTCAGATGAAGAATGGGATTTTGAACATCAACAGGTATGTGGATTTATAAGGCAGTTTGTTGATGACAATGTCTATAATTTTTTTGCTAATGAGACACATGCGAGAACCCTATGGGATAAGCTTGAGTCCTTATATGCCTCTAAGTCAGGGACTAATAAATTGTACTTGCTGAAAAATTTTGTGGAGTTAAAGTACAAGGAAGGAACTCCTGTTTCAAATCACTTGAGTGAATTTCAAGGACGCTCTGATACCACTCTGATGGGGAAAAGGGCCAAAACAAATATAACAACTTGGCAAAGAGTTATAACGCAGTTTACTTCCGAATTAACTCGGAAGCCATGTCTGGAGACTTAAACTCGTAAGAGTTTAAGAGTTAACTTGAGAGTTTGATAACCATTAACAAGATTCTGCATCAGGCAGAATATAAAAATAAAAAGCGTAACTAGATATTGTTAAGTTTGTAGGGAAGACTAATTATTGACTAAAGCCTTAAACAGAATGTGAAAACCCTTACTTTGAAAATCTTTGCCTTGAGTTAGGTTGAGAAATATTTTTGGGGTATTGTTAAAAGTTCAAGTTTGGGGTTGTTGGGAGAATTGAAAAAGAAAAGAAAAGTTAGGCATTGAGCTTATGAGTTGAAAAGAAAATGCATAAGAAAAGATGAAAAAGATAGAAAAAGAAAAAGCATGAAAAAAAAAGCTCAATGTGAAGAAAAGGGAAAGTGGGGAATGAGTGAGATTGGTAAAAAGAGAGTTTTTGCTTGAACTATGAATGTATAAATAACTCTCTTAACTCAAGGATTTTGTGATCTAGAAAAACCAATTTTCCTTGTTAGCCCAACCACATTATAAGCCCTGAAAAGTCCTTGTGATGACATGTGTGTGTGATGATATTTGATTGTGGTAAATGAAAGACAATTTTGTTTTATGTGACATGTGGATAGTAGAAGGAAGGAGTGACCTCTTGAAACACCTGTGTGATTGAGTGAAACACTTTATCTGGTGAGGAATGATTCCATGAATTCATGATTACATCTATGCTTAGCTAACTGATCATTCATGAGAATAACATCTGTTGGATATTATGTGATTGTGTGAACATCATGATGAGTTATTGTGATTCAAAGCATGTGCACATCTTGACTAAATTCTATTGATGAGCTGATTTGAGTGATTACTTATCTTGAAAGAAAGAACTTTTGAATGTGATTGAACCATTGTGTTGATTTGTGGAAGACTAAGTTTCATCTTGTTTGCTTGAGGACAAACAAAGTTTCAAGTTTGGGGTTGTGATAATGGTTGAAAAGCCGTTATTTTTATACTTAATTTTGATATCAAATGCATCCTTGTTGACTTAGAAACTTGTTTTGAATCATGATTTTTCTTTAGTTTTGTGAATAAGAGATTTAAGGACATGTTTTATGAGTTTATCAATAAATTCCCTTGATTTTATAGATTTTTGAAATGATTTGAAAGAAGGGTTGAAGTATCAAGGGGTTGTAGTGCAGAAAAGTCAACCAGTCAACCAGAATGCTGAAAAATTGACCAGAAAAGTCAACCAGTTGACCAGAGTGCAGTTGACTGGCGTTGAGCGGTGCCTGAGCGGCCGCTGAGCAGTCCGGCGATCAGAGGCAAACCGCTGAGCGCCGTTTTTGACCGCTGAGCGGTTTGGACGCGACCTTGGACCTGTTTTATGTTATTTTTATGATCTTTTTGGGCTTGGGCTTGTTTTCTGTTATTTTTATGCCCTATTTAAAGGCCAGAACGTTTTAGGGTTTGTATCTTTTGATGACTTAGACACATAAACACACTTTTCACCCCTTTGGGGGTAGATTTGGAGATGGTGACAACTCTCCTTTTTCTCCTCTTTAGGGTTTCTATCTCTTTCATTCCATTATTCACCTAGTTTCTCTATGACGATGGAGAACTAACCTTATTTGTTGTTGGGGAAATATGTAACCTCTAAATTCTCATTTATCCAAATTCTTATTTATCTCATATGCTTGCATATGGTTGATTTATCAATTGTTGGGTTCCTTACCTGTATTTAATGCTTTTATCGTTTAACTCATTCGGTAACTGTTGTTTGTCTTTATTGATACGGGAACGTACAATAATGTCATGAACTGGGGGGAATTCCTTGATTATGTTAATACCGCCTAGGGATAGGGGTAGGACGATCAATTGTATTTGCTTCCATTTATCATGCATTATTAATTGCTAGGGGAGGCTAGGGATAGCAAGCCGGTAGTTAGTAATAGGCTCTTTTCACCAAGGGATTGAGTTAAGGGTAGACCAAGAAAGTTTGCATGACAATATGATAAATAAGCGAATTAAATAAGAAAAGTAGATATAAGAGAGTGATTGGGTGAAATCTGAATCCTAGCAACAAACTCATCTTATATTATCAACATCATCCATCCACTTTTGTGTTTAACCTCAATTGATGAAATTACATTCATGTTTATTTTTCTGCACTTTATATTTAAAAATCCCAAAATATTATTTTTATAGTCTTGATTGGTTAAGCAAAAGCACAACAGTTTAGTGTCGTGAGTCCTTTGGGAGAATGATACTGGTCTTACCGTTTATTATTACTTGATACGATCTGGTACACTTGCTAGGGGTTTAACACTACCATAGTCCACAATGAGGAAGAAAAGGAAGAAGACATATTTTTTGGCAAAAAATATGAAAGAAGAGAACAACCCACTTCGACTCTCGAGCAAGAAGAATTGTCTAATCCGGAGGTGAGGATCCCTGGAGATATCAATGAGGAGGAGGTAAGTATTACCGAGGAACCCATTGCATTGAGAAAGGGAAGAAGATCATGTGCTAAATATCCTATTTCTTAGTATGTTTGCACTAACAATCTCTCTGATAAGCACAAAAGTTTTATTGCTGCCATTGATGCCACAGAAATTCCTACCTCAATCTAGGAGGCCATGAAACTTGAACATTGGAATCAAGCCATGAAAAAAGAGGTGAATGCATTGGAAAGAAATTCAACTTAGGAGATTATTGATAAGCCAAGAGACAAGAAGGCAATGGGGTATAGATGAATATTCACAGTGAAACATAAGGTAGATGGGACAATAGAAAGATACAAAGCTAGATTGGTGGCAAAAAGATATACCCAAACAAATGGGATTGACTATGAGGAGACATTTTCTCTAGTGGCAAAGATGAATACAGTTTGAGTTATTCTCGCTTTGACTGCCCATTTTGGATGGGACTTACACCAGCTGGATGTGAAGAATGCCTTTCTTCATGGAGATCTAGATGAGGAAGTGTACATGGAGATTCCCCCAGGTTTTGAAGTGAAAAATGAAAGAAATAAGGTATGCCTCCTGAAGAAAGCATTGTATGGTCTTAAGCAATCCCTAGAGCATGGTTTGGAAGATTTACAAAAGCAATGGGTTCCTTGGGGTACAGACAAAGCCAATGAGATCATACTTTATTCGTAAAGCACTCTTCTACAGGTAAACTCACTTTATTGCTTGTCTATGTAGATGATATGATTATTGCAGGAGATGATGAAACAAAAAAATTGGCATTAAAAGAAATTGGCAACTCAATTTGAAATGAAAGACCTAGGAAAACTCAAATATTTTCTTGGAATAGAGGTTGCCTACTCCAAGAACGAAATTTTCATCTCCCAAAAGAAATATGTACTTGATCTCCTCAAAGAAACAGGAAAACTGGGATGTAGAACCTCAATGGTTCCTAAAGAACAGAATCACAAAATTGGAAGTGAAGAAAATGTTCCTGTAGAGAAGGCCCAATATCAGAGAATGGTGGGAAAATTGATTTATCTATCACACACAATACCAGACATTGCTTATGCAATTAGTGTAGTGAGCCAATTTATGCATGATCCAAGAGAGAGACACATTCAAGCAGTTGACAGAATTCTCCAATACTTGAAGTCAAGTCCAGGAAATGGGCTATTATTCAAAAAGGAAGACACATTGACTATGAAGATATATACTGATGCTGACCATGCAGGTTCTATTACTGACAAAAAATCTACTTCTGGGTATTGTGTATTTCTTGGAGATAGTATGGTAACATGGAGAAGCAAAAAGTAAGATAAAGTATCAAGTTCAAGTGTAGAAGCTGAATTTCGAGCCCTTACTCGAGGAATGTGTGAAGGACTTTGGATGAAAATCATTTTGGATGATCTTAAAGTCAAAGTGGAGAACCTAGTGCAATTACACTGTGACAATAAGTCTGCTATGAGCATATCCCATAATCCAGTACAACATGATAGAACCAAACACATTGAAATTGACAGACATTTCATCAAAGATAATCTTGAGAGAGGCTTTGTGATTACAACTCATGTTCCTACAAAACTTCAAATAGCAGATATTTTTACAAAAGGGCTTCTATCGGGTAGATTTCAAGATCTTGTAGGCAAGTTGGGAATGATTGATATTTATTTACCAACTTGAGGGGAGGTGTTGTAATTTGAGATAATATCTTTAGAATCTTCCTAATTAGAGGAAATAGATACATAATCTTTTATTTTATTTTATTTTTCCTAGTATTCCTAGTTTCCCTATTTCTCTTTTTGGGAGAACTAGATTATTACAAATAGAGGGTATGATAATGTATTTTTCATGATTGAGAATAATAAATCAGTCTTATTTTTTACTGTTATAATTGTCTAAGGTTCGGCGATAATCGATTATAACTACGAATAATCGATTATCGCGTTTTTCAAAACCCGTAATGGCCTAAAATAATCCATTATAACTTTTGATAATCGATTATCACTAGCAGTTGGGAGATGTCTTTTCAGTTTCTGACACAGCTCGAACCTTAGGCTATAAATAGTGTTCTCCACATTTCTTAGAAGCAACTTTTCATTTAAGAGTATTGGAGCTGTGTGCCTAAGGAAAACTTTGTATGTTTGTGAAAAGGGAGCTTGTGAACTTGGTGCTTGTAGGAGAAAGTGCTCTTTCGTGGTGTGTCTAAGTAGTGGAGTATACCTACAAAGTAGACTCAAGTTGTTCATCCTTTTGAGCGTCAAAAGGAAGTGTCTTCATCTCTTATCTGTTAAGAGAAGTGGTTTCTAATCTCAATCTTTTGAAGAGATTAACAACTGGAAGTAGAGTCTTTTGATCCAAACCAGTATAAAAATCATGTGTGTAATTCTCTTTATCTCTGCATCTCTTGATTATAAACTGTTTGATGAAAGTCCTAAAAGAGAACTAAATTTTTTAAATTGAACCAATTCACCCCTCCCCCCTTGGTTTATTTCTGTTTTCACGCTCTTTAAAACTTTTCGCTACACGATACCAATTCCCACAGCCTAAACCTCTAAATCCTTAACCCACAAAACCCTAAATCTAGAAACCCTTAAACCTTAAACTCTAAATCTAAAACTTCAAATCCTAAACCTCAACCCCAAACCCTAAACTCCAAATCCCAAGCCCTAAACCTCAAACCATCAAACCTCAAACCCTAAACCATTATAACTTAAACCCTAAACCAAAATCCTTAAACCCCAAACTCCAAACACCAAAACCTCAAATCTTAAACCCCAAACCTTAAACATTAAACCTAAAAAATCTTAAACCAAAACTTCTAAAAATTCAAAACCCTAAATCCTAAACTCATAAACCTATAAATCTTAAACTCTAAATTCAAAACCATACATCCTAACTGATTCATCTCTAATTGTCAAATCTAACGGTTCACAACATACAACGTTTCGTCTCCCAAAGCACAGGAAATTCAAAATTGATAAGTTACGATATCAACAGTTACAACCTTTCCCTTAAGGACCAAATCGACACGAACAGTTTGACCCTGGATATCGCAATCATGAACAACCAAACCACCCACAATACTACCAAGATGACCATAACCTAATCGATTACATTACTTATATAACAGATTAAGAAACTACAGTTCAAATTCTGTAATAGATCGTGAAAATGTTTAATCTAATAAATTTCACAAATATGATTAAAATCATATTGTTTGATCATTTAACATGTTATGATCACATTACAGCATGCAAACACAACTTTCTCAACATTGTAACTTGTTAATATCATAATAAACATGATATGAACAACAGTTATGTACCAATACATGATCAATGAATGAAAATGAACATTTGAACACATATCAGAGTGATATTCCAGATTTCCACACTCAGAACAAATTCCATACATTAATTTAATCACAAATGTAATTCAATCACTATATTATGATGTTGCAAGGATAGAATTCAACTCAAACATTCAAATTATATTTACAATTTATATTTAAAAAGTCAAGCATAAGACATTGTTCATAAAACATGATATCAAACCAAATAAGCATCCAAACAGCTTAAAAACGAAAAGAGACAAATTGTTCAGTGATAAAGCCTTATGGCTGAATTACACAACTTTCAAACCAAAATTTACACAATATTAAATCTAATTTGCCTGGTGCTCGTTGAAGAATTCGTCCTAAGTCTCCTTCAACTCAGCGACCAAGGCTTCTTTTCATTTGGTCGATTGCTTCTTCTGCTAAAGTAACTCCGCGTTCTATGTGACCAGCTCCTCGTTGGCCATCTTCAATTTCTGAGAGAAGACGTTTATTTCTCCTCTCATAGAAGGACATTTTCTTTCCATTATCAGTCCGCTGTTGGGAAACAATAATATATACGTCAATTGAGCGGCCTCTGTCGCCCGAAAAACCTCAAGGCACGGTGGCTGCCTTTCAAAGGTCGGGTGTTTGGTTGTGGCAGCGAGAGGAGCTGGATCGTTTGTGCCCACGATTGGGGCCACATGTCCAAGGACGCTAGATGCTGCTCTTGAATGATTGCTAGTTCCCTTGCCAGTTCCCCACTGCTCGAGGTGAAATTTTTGGAAATTACCTTTGTGTGGATTATGAGATGCCTGCCATTAAGTCTTATAAAAACAAAAAAAATTAGCATATTAAGAATGGTGAGTCAACAAATTTAAATAAAATAGTCAATGAAGTAGATAAATACACATTTGAAATATAATTATATTAAATTATTTTTTCTTTTGTATTTTAAATGTTTTTAATATCTGGTGATTTTTTTTATAAAACTAAACTTGCTATTTTATGACGTGATAATTTTATATCTCCACAAAATAATGATTTAATTATATCACACGCAATTATATATTATATCTAAGTTTTGACCATATATTTAAATTAATCAAAGAATTTAGTTTTAAAATCAGTGTATTTTAAAAGAATAAGTCAAACAAATTTGTTTTAAAATATGATATTTAGATATTTTTAAAATTTAATGTAAAAATAAAACTAAAACAGTAACCATAGGATAAAATTGGAAATAGAAATAAATAGATAAATATATTGTTATAGATTATTTTATCAAATAGAATATTATGTTTAAACTTTAAAATATTAATATTTTAAAATTTTATCAAAAGTAATCATAAGCATATAGTATTATGGTTATAGACAGCAGAGTAATATCACTTACAAAACTCATTTTAGTTATGGTAAACCAATATATTTGTCCATTCCGGCTCGTATAGTTTCTTCTATTTATCTTTGTGAATTATGATTTATTTATTTATTTATCGATTCTTCTCGTTTCTGTTATTATAGTTCATTCGTGGCAAATTCCGCACGTGCCTTTGATTGGAGAGGGTGTCACCGACCTTTCTCTTTCTCTACGGCAAAAGCATCGTGAATCGCCGTTGGCGTGGTCGTAGATAATTTGGGGTTCCTTTCGATTTCCATATTGCGAGACCGAATTCGTGCTTGGTATGTACTCGATGGTTCACCGTTTTAAGTGCGTTGCATAACCCATCAATCTATTAGGGTTTCCGTGTTCCTTAACATATATTTATTGATTCGAATCGGTACTTAGGGTTTCTTGCAGTAGTAATGTTTGATTGAATTTGTATAATTTAAATTTAATCTTCCAGTTATCAATTTCAAGCACTAGGGAATCCATGTATTGTGATTTTGTAAACCCCTTTTATTGGTTGATAGAATTTAGGAAAATTAATAAAGGTTGCTTGCATTCAACATCTGTTTCCTTTTCCTGCTCTTTATAATATAGGCTTCTTCATATTTCATTTTCGTCATGCCACTAATTAAGTTTTTATCCGTTAATTTACATTGAAGTGGTTGTTACTTTTGTTAAAATCATCAATGTGTGTGGTTTGTACCCTGATTACAGGGTTCTGTTTGGGATGACGAGCTAGCTGATGGAGGAATCCTGTAAGATATTTAAGATATGTGAAAACTAAAGATGAAACTGCAAGCACATATTCCGGGGGAGATGTCAGGACAGGTACCTAATCAACCAGGGTCTCAGTTGTCTGGACTGACCCAGCTGAATGGGAATGCACTCGCTCATCAGATGCCACCTTTAGGGGGTGTTCCCCGGTCAACAATTAATATGGATCCTGAATTTCCTAGAGCTCGCACTTTTATTCAAGAGGAGATGTAAGTATTTTTTTTTTCATCTGTTCAATTGAACACTTTTAGTGGGTAACCTGACTTCGTTGATTCTTGGGAATTTTGTCTATATATAAGAGGTACAGATGAATCTTTTTGTAAGATTGACTGCCAAGATGATAGTATAAACTCCACAGAACTAGCCAATTTATTGATAGGTTCATAAAGAAAATTGATAGTTGCAATTTTCTGAAAACAGAAGTGAAAGGAAACTAATATATTTGATTCTCGATCATTATGATTGATTTTCTTTCATTAATTTAACATTTTCATAATTTTATTGATAATTTAAGCATCTGCAGTGTGTGAAACAGCATTTTCAACTTGCCTGACAACATTGAGTCACACTCTCTGATGCTTCTTCATAATTTATGGTTTAATGGCTAGGTTATTCTAAAAGGTAGTTGCTGTGGGATCCCTGCAGTGCATATGCCATTAAGTTAATTAGATTACTGCCTTGCTGTCTCTATTATGTTCCAATTTCCCCTCCTTTGATGTTTTGACTTAAATAATAATAATAATAATAATAATAATAATGTATGAAAAAGATAAACTACTATACTTTTTTTATTCATTCTCATCAGTAGATATTTTTTGTTTTTACCTTCCAGATTTGGTATGTTGTTGCGACGACAACAGCAGCCAGTTACAGATGTACAGAGAAAGAAGCTTAAGGATCTTGCAAAGCGCTTGGAGGAGGGCATGTTAAAAGCTGCTCGATCTAAGGTTTCTTCTGGTCTTCTAGTTATTTTTCTTTTTCAGTTCCCAATATTTGGAAGGATCTTAATTGTAAACACTAGAGATTTCTGATTCTGGAAATAACAGTGAACCTTTAAACTTCTTCCTTAATTTGAATATTATTTGTGTTGACAACGGTTTGGACATATCTTTTAGGAGGATTACATGAACTTGGATACTTTGGAGAGTCGATTATCAAATTTCCTCCTACGAGCATCTATGAATAATAAAAACCAACACTATCCGCAACTTGTTAACTCTTCTCCAATCAGTACAATGATACCAACCCCTGGTATGTCACATGCTCCAAATTCAAGCATGATGGTTGCATCTTCTGTGGATGCCTCAATGATTTATGCCAGCGGGTGTAATAGCATAGCATCAACATCTTTCAATAGTGTAAACATGTTACCAGCTGGTGGCATGCTTGGCAGTACCTTAAATAGATTTGATGGTAATATTGGGTATTGTTATTCTTCACCAATCCTTATACTTTTATTTTCTTGTCCTTCATTGTAGAGTCTATGTATTGCAGGTTTGTCTAATGGTTATCAGCAGTCTTCTACCAGCTTTTCTGTTGCCTCAGGGGTGAACATTTCATCAATGGGGGTGCAGAGAATGGCTAGCCAGATGATTCCGACTCCTGGATTCTCAGTCAGCAGCAGTCACTCACACATGAACATAGATTCTAATACTAATGGAGGTGCATTTTCCAGTGTAGATTCTACTATGGTACCATTGTCACAACTTCAGCAGCAGAAGCAGATTGTTGGTGGCCAAAATAGTCATGCATTGCAGAATCTCAACAGTCAAATGGGTATTGGAATGAGATCTGGTTTATTACAGAAGCCATTTACAAACTCAAATGGTGCTATAAATAGTGGATCAGGCTTGATTGGAAACAATATACAGGTTGCAAACGAACCTGGCACTTCTTCTGACAGCTATGCCTCCACTTATGCCAATTCCCCTAAACACTTGCACCAGCACTTTGATCAAAGTCAGAAACCGGTTGTGCAAGGTATCTCACTCCTTTTGATTTTCTTTTATCATGGAATGACCCTAGGACCTTAACCTGCAACCCTGTAATAAGCTTCATAATGTTTTAGGACTGTGTTGCTTTTTTTGAGTAAACACATCCATGTGTCTGTATACATATTGCATGTTCTGTATTTTTAATTTCAAAATTGACATGTTTCAGAAAGAATAACGATATTATTATCAGGTGATGGATATGGATTAAACAATGTTGACAATTTTCCTTCTGCAAACTGTTATACATCTGCAACATCCTCTGGGCCCATGATGAACAATCAGAACACTAGCTCTGTTAAAATACCATCTATGCCTAAAACTAGCACATTGTTAAGTGGTCACTCGAACTTGCATGGTATGCAGCAGGCTGCTCATATAAAGTCTCAACAAGTTAACCAGTTAGAAAAGTTGAATTTTCAGTCTTCATTGACTTCAAGAGATGGCTTTCTGCATTCTCAACAGCAATATCAGCAAAGGTCTCAACAATTGCAACAGCCAGATCAGTATGTACAGCAGCAATTTCAAGCTATGCAAAATCAGCATGTGGTTAACAGTGACACATTCAGTCAGTCTCAGCTTTCTCCCAATCTAGAAAATCGAGTGAAGCCTGAGCCTGGAGTTGAACACCACAAAGAAGTGCTCAACTCTCGTGTCTCTGAACCGTTTCATACATCTGAGATGCAGAGTCCGTTCCAGCAGAACTCATCTGAAGATTGCTCTAGGGTTGCTCAACATCTTCCATTTCCATCTGGTCACCATGATTTATCATCATCAACACCTCAAAATTCACAACAAATGTTGCACCAACATCAATTGGCTGCAGAGTCTCAAAATAATTTTAGTGTCGGGGTGCAATCCAAATCTGTGATTCTAAACCATTGGTCTCAATCACAAGATCCTGACAGTATTTCACACGATCAACATCTCCACGTGGATTTTCATCAAAGAATATCTGGACAAGATGAAGCTCAATGCAATAATTTATCATCCGATGGATCTATTATAGTTAGAAATGTTCTTTCTAGAGGCTTGGCTGAGCAGCTGGAATCTGGAATTGCTACAAATAAGGCGCACAGGAATCAACAGAGGTGGCTTTTATTTCTACTTCATGCCAAGCGATGTTCTGCCCCTGAAGGACGATGTAAAGAGAGGTTTTGTTCTGCTGCACAGATGCTATGCAAGCACATGGATGGATGCAAGCTGCGCCATTGTCCATATCCTCGTTGCCATCATACAAAGGAGTTACTTAATCATTTTGTAAACTGCAAGGATCCAGGTTGTCCTGTTTGTGTTTTTGTGAGAAAGTGTCGACGTGCTTTTCAATTGAAGCCTCAGATTCGGCCAGAACCTGAATCAAGCTTGCCAACTGCAGTGAATGGATCCTGTAGGCCTTACAGTATTGCAGGCACATCACCAAGATTGATCTCAAAGCCTCTATTAGTTGTTGAAACTTCTGAGGACCTCCATCCATCTATAAAACGTATAAAGATTGAGCATTGCACCCAGGCCATTTATCCTGAAAATGACCATTCTGCTTCATCTTTTATTGGAAATTGTGAATCTATTGTTTCTAGGGATGCTCTGTCTCAACCGCAGCCCTATCCAAATGCTGAGAAGTCTATCTCAATTAAACCTGAGTTTCCAGAAGTTAAGGCCGAAGCTCCTGCAAATGTGATACATGAAAAGCTTAGTGAGATGCAAATGGATAACAATAATGCTGACGATAAAACGCCTAGTGCTGAACTTGTCAAATATGAAGAACCTGCTAATTTAGCTAGCCCTGAAAATATAAAAACTGAGAAAGAAACTGGACAAGACCTGCAAGAAAATGTTGTGCAGACATCTGAAATTCCAACTGGAACCAAGTCTGGTAAGCCAAAAATAAAGGGAGTCTCATTAACTGAGTTATTTACTCCGGAGCAAGTGAGGGAACATATCACTGGCTTAAGGCAATGGGTTGGTCAGGTAAGTCTTTGATTCTTGTAGCATGGGCAATTTAATTCATTATTTAAACAATATTACTTTTTCTGTACTAGTGTACTGGAAACCTGTTCCAGTTTACTTTAAACCTATTTAATATCTTTCTTGGTGATAATGGTTTTCCTATCTTTTGTTTCTGTCACTGACTTCCTATTTGTTGGTTGAACTATGATCTGGACTTCATGTAAGTATTTTAACAGACGTGTAATTCTTCATTGACCTCAGGTTTAATTGAGTTGTTTATTTAAAAAGCAGAAATAACTGCAGAATTCACTAGTTTAAAGAAACTTTAGTTGCCATGTAAACACTCTAAAATCAAATGAGACAACGAGAATCTATTTTTGGCATTACAACACCAGAACTTTTTTATTTTAAGAATTATACATGGAAAATTTATTAGAATGAGTACAGAAAACGGTATAGTTAGAATTCCTTTTCTTGTCAACTTCCAATGGGATTCCTTGAAAGGAAGTATGTACTGAAACATGAAGTGACTGATAAAATTATATACGAAGGCGGGTCTAGCTACCAAAACCAATGTAGGAAGCATATTTATCCAACAATATGTCCTATTTCATCTGACCAAAGCCTTGTGAATTTAGTAATGTTGTTAAATGGCACCGATATGGAACTACCATAAGCAATAATTGAAGGGATGCCCACTATGGCATTACCACGGGCTGCATTGGCGGATTCCAAATCAAATGTATCAGCTGGACATAATTTGAACTATGCTTAAGCGAGGGAACTTAGAGTCCTTATTAACCTATTTTTCATACTTAATGCTGTTTGTCTGATAAATAGTCCTTTTTCTGGTCTACTGATTTTTGTGCATGAGACTTCTATCATATATTCCATTAATTGAATCTTTTGATGTGTATGAGATGCCTATCATCTGTTCCATTACTTGAATCTTTTATCCATCTTATCTGGTCATTTTTGTGGAAATCTGATTTCTTACAATTTAAGTGGTCCATAATCTTGATTTATACTGTCTATTTAACTTCATAAAATGGTATTTTCTTAATATTGTGTGAACAATAAACCATAAAGACTAGTTTAACCATTATATTTTTCTTATCTAATTTGGCTGAAGTCGTTAGTCCAAATATATGGTCATTTGTGACTGCCGACTTAATCTTTTTTGTGTTCTAACTTTTTAACATCCTAGGTTCTGTTATTTTCTTTATCCTTTTATAAATATTTACTAGTTTTTGATTGTTCATGTGCTATGTTTCACAGTGTTCTCTTATTACCTCTAGTATCCACATGTTAACACAACATCTTTTTTCTTGTGACAGAGCAAGTCAAAAGCAGAGAAGAATCAAGCAATGGAGCATTCAATGAGTGAGAATTCGTGTCAATTGTGTGCTGTAGAGAAGCTTACCTTTGAACCACCACCTATTTATTGCACAACTTGTGGGGTTCGCATCAAACGAAATAATATGTATTACACCACAGGCACTGGTGACACACGACATTATTTTTGTATTCCATGCTATAATGATGCTCGTACAGAGAACATAATTGTTGATGGGACTCCCATTGCCAAGTCAAGATTGGAAAAGAAGAAGAATGATGAGGAAACTGAAGAATGGGTGTGTTATGTTTTCCTGTGTCATTTTATTGTTCAGTTAACATTTTTTTTGTTGAATTAACCATCTGTGCTTTGTGTGCAGTGGGTTCAATGTGATAAATGTGAAGCGTGGCAACATCAAATTTGTGCCTTATTTAATGGTAGAAGAAATGATGGTGGACAAGCTGAATATACTTGCCCTAACTGCTATATTCAGGAGGTAGAAAGAGGAGAGCGTAAGCCCTTACCCCAAAGTGCTGTCCTTGGCGCCAAGGATTTACCAAGGACTATTCTTAGTGATCACATAGAACAACGATTATTTAGACGGCTAAAGCAAGAAAGACTAGAAAGGGCAAGGCTTCAAGGAAAAAGTTATGATGAGGTGATTCATATTGTGGTTGGCAGAGATATGTTTTGTTCATTTTTGTTTTTCATAACTTAATACATTTAGTATATCTTAGCTCTTTCATTGTTATTTTAATACTGAAGTATAAAATGAAGGGTTGATTCTTGGATCTGTTTGTTGTGCTATCCACTAGTCATTGCTAGACACATACTCTATTCAAATTATATAGTCCTACCTGGAGAGTTTAGAGAGGAAATCAATCAATGAAAGTTCGGATGTGGAGACAAGCCTCGGAAGTACAAGGCTTTCATTTCAGTAGAAGTAATACAGAATATATGAATATAAGTTTAGCAGAAGTATCAATCCTACCATTCTAAATGTCTTGGATCCATACCTTCGGTTTAAATGTCTTGTATCCATTTAATTGTAAAATACTGGGTAGTTGGGTGAGTGCTCTGCTCTGAGTATTATTGATGAAGAAAAGCTAAAGTCAAAAATTTAATGCATATCAGAGTTAAGAGAGAGAGAGATAAAATAGAAACTGAAAAGGTAAGATCCAAGAATCAACCCTTCATTTTGATGCATGGGATTTGATGCATGGTTCTACTTGTTGACATCAAAGCAAGAAGTTGTAATCAAGTTTTTCAGGAATCTTGTCAAAAACTGCTGAGGAAACAGTGCATACTGATTCACTGCCAGGTGAAGGTAGAGGAGGAGGATTTTCTGAATCCATGGACCACTAAGCTCTTGATACCTACTAGAGTTAAGAGAGAGAGAGGGAGAGAGAAGAAAGGGAAAAGAGAAACTGATAGGTAATTTTGTATTGATAAAATGTACCGAGGAAAACAAGGATTCTCTTTTTATAGAGAATGAAGAGAAATAGGGCTGTGTAAAGAACAGCTGATAAAAGGAAAACACCTGTAACAAAATCTATATCCAACTTAATACAACACTAACAATATGCAACCATAATTATCATTAGTAATTTGATAGTTATATATCTTATTTATCTTATATGAATTTTATATGTAATTTTATTGTCAGATTTAGTAAACCATATTACTATTATGCAATTTACATGTTTTCCTCACTCTTTCCATCCTATGTAAGATCTCGGTATTGACTACCTTGGCTATAATGCTTGTGATGTTATATAAAACTGAGTTTTGGTAGAAGAAACCCAACAACAGATAAATGTAGCAGAGATGAGAATGTTGAGTGGGATGAGTGGATATAGATAAGATTGGATGCATTATTAAGAAAGTTGGGGTAACATCTTAGATAAAAAATATTTGCCATCCTAAGTAGAGAATTGGGTGAGGGATAGCTCTATTGCTAGATGTAAAGGGGGACCAAACAAAAAAGGGCAAAACCACTGACAAGGATTTATAGGTCTGTGGCTTGTTTTATTTTTTGTTTTTTAATGTTTTTGTGGTTATCAATGATTTCACTCTTTTCTAGCATGTGCTGATTTTCTGTGACTTATTTCTATATACTTGGTCATTATCAGATTCCAGGAGCTGATGCTCTTGTTATAAGAGTTGTGTCATCTGTCGACAAAAAGTTAGAAGTGAAACCACGGTTTCTGGAGATTTTTCAGGAAGAGAATTACCCAACAGAATTTCCATATAAATCAAAGGTGATGAGAAAGTTGATTTTATGAATCTGGTTATAATTGAATCACTAATGTTATATTGATAGCCTTAGCTTTCTATTTCAGGTAGTTTTGTTGTTTCAGAAGATAGAAGGTGTGGAAGTTTGCCTATTTGGCATGTACGTTCAAGAATTTGGATCTGAATGTCAATTTCCAAATCAGCGCCGAGTGTATCTTTCGTATTTGGATTCTGTGAAGTATTTTAGGCCTGAGGTTAAAGCAGTGACAGGAGAGGCTCTTCGAACTTTTGTTTACCATGAAATTCTGGTAAATTTGAACACTAAAATGGTGCTTGAAGTCCTTCCCTGTAAATATTTTAGTTTCAGGTTATCTTATAAATTATATTTGATACAAATTATTTGATTTTAGATTGGATACCTTGAATATTGCAAGAAACGTGGTTTTACAAGCTGCTACATATGGGCTTGTCCTCCATTGAAGGGTGAAGATTATATTTTGTACTGCCATCCAGAAATTCAGAAAACACCAAAATCTGATAAGCTACGTGAATGGTGAGCCCAGTAGCTTCGCATAGGCAAAATGAGAAGAAGTTATCTGTTTATTTTCCTTGTACAATGTGATTAGGTCTATTCATCCCTAACTTGGGCATTTCTAAGCATGTTTCTTCAGGTATCTATCCATGTTAAGAAAAGCTTCGAAGGAGAATATTGTGGTTGATCTCACCAACTTATACGATCATTTCTTCGTATCAGCTGGTGAATGTAGGGCCAAGGTCACTGCTGCAAGACTCCCATATTTTGATGGTGACTACTGGCCTGGGGCTGCAGAGGATTTAATTTATCAGCTTCGCCAAGAGGAAGATGGAAGAAAACAAAATAAAAAGGGAACAACTAAAAAGACTATAACAAAAAGGGCTTTAAAAGCATCTGGTCAGTCAGATCTTTCAGGAAATGCTTCGAAGGACCTGCTCCTCATGCACAAAGTAATTTACTATTATACATATATAATGCTAATTATTTTTTTCACTCGGGAAAGGAGATCTCTTCCAATTTTTATTTTTTTTTAAAGTCATTAGATATGTCACATTATATAGCTAAATTTTCAAACATTAATATTTTTTCCATACTATCAATATTTATTTAGGTTCCATATGTTTGCTAATTTCTTATAAAATTCATAATCATTCTGCAGCTTGGTGAAACCATTTGCCCGATGAAGGAAGATTTCATTATGGTTCATTTGCAGCATGCTTGTATCAGCTGTTGTATCTTAATGGTTTCTGGTAACCGTTGGGTCTGCAACCAGTGCAAGAATTATCAGATTTGTGATAAGTAAGTATTCTTCAATAATATCTCCATGGTTTTGTCATGTTACGTGTCAATTGCTGTACATAGTGTCAAAATTGTGTCATCTTCAACGAATAGTGTAGTCCTAAACATTTGTCATGTTCCCCAAATGACCATGAATGCATGCCCATGTCATATTCATGCTTGCTAGACTACTTTGTTGGTAAGCTGAGTGTTCTTTGAGTAGTTTTTTTTTTCTTTTTTTTTATTATTATTATTTTTTTATATAGTGTTCAGTATGGCCTTCTTTGAAGCATCGCAACTTGTAAATTGATATTCTTTATATGGAGACATAAAAAAGTGGATGTGTGGAGAAAGTTAAGGGTCTGTTTGGTTTGAGAAAGTGTTTTATATTTTCATTTTCAGTTTTCACAAATAATTACAAAATTTTTTCGATGTTTTTACTCTTTTTCTTTCCTACAAAGATTTGTACGAGGTTTTTTTTTCTCTTTTTCTTTCCTACAAAGATTTGTACAAGAAACAGGGAAGATTAGGTTTTGTTTTCAATTTTTTCCTGCACAAAATCTTTCTGAAGTAAAGTTGATACTAGTTAACTTCTTGTATTTATCTATGTAATTATCTATATCATTGTATGAAGGGATACAATTTTTTCTAACTATTGGTGTCATTTTTTATTTAGACAATTTTATCCTTTAGTAAATAAAAATAAGTTTTTTATCTAATAAAACATGTAACTGCACAACCTCTCGCCTCAATGGTAAACTACATAACTTCTCCACTTAAAAATTGTTATCACATACATTTTTTTTTTTTAAATCATTCTTCTAAAATTATATAGTTTCTTAAAACTGTATTGTTTTAATGTAATAAAAATGCTGATACACAGGAGCAAATGTGTTTCCACTAGTTTTTATTATGGTTTCTATTTGTCTGTGTTTTTGCTATCTTTCTACCACACTTTGTGTGATATTTTCAGTAAGTTTGTTAGAAGAAAAATGTTTAAATTATGCCTATTTATTGTGGAAGTTGTTAGACTTTTATTATTTATGTTATGTTGGTCTTATAATATATATATATGTGTGTGAGTGTGTGTGTGTATATATATATATATATATATATATATATATATATATATATATATATATATTATCATAGCACCTCCTATTGTTATCTTCTACACTATCCTCCATAATGACTCTGTTGATGTTTTTGCTACCATCCATCATCCTTTATAAGACTTGCACTATAAAAGTTTTACTGCAGAGTTGGACAAATAATTAAAACTAGCAGACTGCTGTAGATATTGTCTTAATACCAGACTTTTTAGCGTCTTAACATCATATCTTATGATCTTATTAAAATTATTGTTAACATACCTTTCTATGACTCTTCTCCCTTTCAATCTTTTTCTAGCTGAGCCATTTCCTAATTCTCCAATCATTTTTCTAGTAACACATTCAGTCTTGCCTGTTCTTAGGTGTTATGAAGTAGAACAAAAGCGTGAAGAGAGAGAAAGACATCCTATTAATCAGAGGGAGAAACATACTCTTTATCCAGTAAGTAACTCTGATTTTAACATGTAATTTTGAGTGCTTCTGTACTAGTTCACTACATCTCTTCTCTGCTGTGAGATTTTATTAGGACCTGAATGTTAATCATCTTAACGTGCTTTGAGAAACTAAGTGGTTAGACACAGTATGACGTTCTAAATTTAATCTGGTATATTGAATGTTTGGTTTTAATTATTTGATACTCTCAAACAGGACATTTCAGTGAAAACACTCGATTTTTATTTTTTACTTTTCTGAAAGCAAAATCAGCTATTCAAATACACACAATCATGCAGTAGGTCAGAGTATAAGTGATTTTTGAAATTTTTTATATTCGCATCATTATACAGGTTGAAATTACTGATGTTCCATCTGATACAAAAGACAAAGATGATATTCTTGAGAGCGAATTCTTCGACACTAGACAGGCATTTCTGAGTCTCTGCCAGGGAAACCATTACCAGTATGATACACTAAGGCGGGCCAAACATTCATCAATGATGGTGCTCTATCATCTTCACAATCCAACAGCTCCAGCATTTGTTACAACTTGTAATATATGTTATCTTGACATTGAAACTGGTCAAGGATGGCGCTGTGAAGTTTGCCCTGAGTATGATGTATGCAATGCTTGTTATCAAAAGGATGGAGGTATTGATCATCCTCATAAGTTGACAAATCATCCATCCATGGTGGATCGTGATGCTCAGAATAAAGAAGCAAGGCAGCACCGAGTGTCACAGGTGTTGTATACAATTTTATCTTTAGTTCCTCTGGCTTTCTTATGAAAATTGGTCTTCTCATGTCAAATTTCAGTATGATGACAGTCATGTTTAAATCCCATGTCTGCCTCTTTCTTGATATCACATTAAATTGCCTCTTTCTTGATATCACATTAAATTGAGTTGAAAGATAGACAATGATATTTCTTTGTATGAGAGGATCCATTCCTTTGTTTACATAGCATCAAAGCTATTAATATTTCAGATGTTTTATATTGTATGCCAAATAAAATTTATATTTACAGGTCAGCATGAATAGGATTTTAGTGGGACATGTAAAAATTAAACAAGTTATAATTGAGTTTAAGCATTCGAAAAAAGCCTTATCTCCACCAAGTGAGGTTGTCTCAGACTTTTGTTGAGTTTCATGTTTGATGATTTTTAAAAATATTGTAAACGGTTCAAATGGTATGCTAATTCTAATATATCACGCATTTTATAAAGAGTTAAGTCCCATGTTTTCTTCCCTTTATGTAGCTAAGTATTGTGTAGTTACTATAACGGTTGTTAATTTTTTAATTATTTATAGTCTATAAAAAAAGCATGAAGATGTATCAGCATCTTGTTTCTCCAAACGTTTGTTGGCTATTACTATCTTTTGCACTACCTTGCTTGGTGGGGACTTTAAAACTTTCTGCATACACGTAGGATTTCTAATATAACTGAATTCTTTATTTCAGCTACGGAAAATGCTTGATCTTCTTGTTCATGCATCCCAATGTCGTTCTGCACATTGTCAGTATCCTAATTGTCGCAAGGTGAAGGGGCTTTTCCGCCATGGGATGCACTGCAAAACACGGGCTTCTGGAGGTTGTGTTCTTTGCAAGAAAATGTGGTATTTGCTTCAACTTCATGCTCGTGCTTGCAAAGAATCTGAATGCCACGTACCACGTTGCAGGTTTGTAGATCAGGCATTTTCATTATTCGCTAGTTAACTTTTTTATAAATCTTGTTTGAATTAGCTCCGTTCTTTTGGGTGAATTAGAGATTTGAAAGAACATTTAAGGAGGTTGCAGCAACAGTCTGATTCACGGCGTAGAGCTGCTGTAATGGAAATGATGAGACAAAGAGCTGCAGAAGTTGCTAACAATGCTGGTTGAGCTGTTCGTACTTGTATATATGTGGCACTTTTGAAGAAATGCTCTGGACAGAGGTATACCTTAGTTTCACCAGTGCTCCGATAGCAGTCATTGTTTGTGAATGGAATACACAGGGTGCATGTATGTAGCCTTGGAGGTGCGCCTGTCCATCTCAACATGTTTGTCCCGGTGAAGATCTGAGTTCAGCCAATTACTGCTTCTGTCCTCTTCTACAAAGGACTAACCAGGTCTGGCGGGATATTTGGTGGTGCTTCTGTTTTTGTGGGCCAATTTGGTAATTCTTTGATTTTGTCAAATTACTTGTTTTATGTTTAGATGCCATCCTTCGGTGGCAGGTGTACTATAGTCTCACTTTTCTTACAAATGTTTGTGGGTGGGGGATGGCATCAAGTTGTTTTTAGTTATAACCGTTTTAAAGATTCAATGCATTTTGTAGAATCTTATTTAAAGATGAAAGTAAATAATTAGTATATGCATTATTATGCTTCCTTTATGAGATTACCTCATTTGCGTATATTTTATATTTTAGTATTCTGTTTGATCTATTGCTATGAAAACTATTCTGTGAATTTTTTAAGGCTATCACTATTTTGAGATGTATATGATATGTGAAGAATGGGACATTCATGGTGAAAGCTTTAATCGGTCTAAAGTATATTGGAGAATATAAATTACTGAATCAATATGAGTGCAAAGAGTAAAATCGTAAAGTTATAATATATTTTCAATTGTTTAATATTGTATAATTTTTGTTTCGGGATTGAGATTAATTGTTACGCGTTATGTTCATTTTAGTGGTCTCTTCGGTCCATTAGAAGTTACTTGTAGAAGGTATTTTGATATTAAAATCAGTAAAAATTTGATCGCTTAAGCAATTGATGTGTATTAAATGCAATCATTTTTTTTTTCAAACTTAATAGTTTTTAAATGAGTTTTGGATTAATGGTGGTTTAGTTGCGGTCTAATTGATGATAATCACACTTTGTTCTAAATTAATTAGTGTTAGTGGTAATTTTTTTATATTTGGACCATTTGGTCCATCGTTGATAATTGATCACTCGAGTCTATCTTAATAAATGAAGGGGTTTATAACGAGTGGAAATCTGGTTTTACACGCTTATAACTACTATTATGAGTTGTTCAACATGTTTTAAATATTATTATATACATCTTTGGTATGTCATACATATCATATCTCAAATTTGCTTTGAAATTCATCATATATGCATCGAGTGTTACTACTTTGTTGTAGATGTGGTGCAATAATACTCCATGCTTTATCTAGATTGCATACATTACATGAGTATTAGCAAACTTATTTGATATCAATGCTATACAAATGCTCTGATATATGTTATGGTATAAATGCTCTGATATATATCATAGACATCTGGTATATTGTTTCATATAGACACATTGAGCTCTGATATACATTGTAACATCATTCATATACTGTACTGTATTACATTTCTTTATGATAAGGGGAACATCATATTCTTAATGGTTTGTAAGTATTTTTTATGTTCTTTAGCACATGCTTATTTCCATGTTACTTGTTCTATCATTTTTTGCTAATGTCTAAAGGGAGAGAGTAACTGGAAAACATGTTTCTTGTTGTGCCTCATCAAAAAAAGGAAAGATTGTTGATAGGGGGAGCTATACCTACCCTATATATTCATGTTTTATATGATGAACAAAGAATGGTTTTATAATTTCTTGCACAACAAATGTCATAACAATTGCTTTATCTTTATTGTGTTTATGCTTGATATATGAAATCATTATTTGTAAATGAATCATGAGTTTAAACAAATTGAATATTTCATTTCCGATAGAAATAATTGGTTAAGCAATGCATATAATCAGTTAGATTTCTCCAAATATCATTATATGCATAACAAGGGCAAACAGTTGTGTAGTAATCGATTGATTACATAAGTTGCATAATCGATTAAAACGCGTTGCTATGTCATTATACGTTTCATTAGTGTATTGATTTGTTTAGAATGGAAATTGATTTGAAAATTTGTTTAAGTGTTGACATAACCGATTAGATAAGTTTCATAATCGGTTAAGTATGTTTCATATGTCAAAATCAATTTCATTTAAAGCTTGAATTGTTTTAAGGGCCAAATAAATTTATTGTTGGTTAATGAGAATTATATAATCGATTGTATACGTTGTATAATCTGTTAAATATCAAAATTGGAAAACCTAAGAGAATTTATTAAAGTAGAAGGAAAAACTTAAAGATTACATAAATTTCGTAATCTAGTATATTGCGTCGGGATTCAAAAAATCCTATAAATACTTGTCTTGCACACTGTTTTGAAACAATTCAATTGCAATTAATTTCATAACTAACTGTTTCATTGAGTTTTGATTACAAGAGCGTCTAAGAAGAGTCTTGACGAAATCAAGGATCAATTTGGGTTTCAAACACATCAAAATTTTATCAAGAAAGCGAGTTGAATTGTTCTGATTGAATCTACACTACTAGAGTGTACTTAGAAGATCAGTTTCATCATTTTCAATCTATGGATTGCGTTCATGTGCAAGTGTGCCAGGGGAGAGAGCCGTGTGTGTTTCTCATTGAGTGATGGGATTGTTCTTGAGGTGTTAAGAGAGTTGTGATTGTTCTCTGTGTGGTAAAGAGTGTGAGGGTGTTTACCTCTTGTTTGCTATAGTGATTTTGAGTGGGGTGAGAAGTACATTGAGAGGGGATATCTTTGTATTCTAGTAACTATATCACTATAGTGGAATCCCTTCGACTCAAGTTGTTGAATAAAGACTCGATGTAGACTTGGTCGAACCAGTATAAATTGCTTGAGTTAATCTTTCTCTATCATTTCTCCTTCATTGTTGATTCATCACTTGTTGTTTTATTGATTTCAAAAAAACAAAAGATTTTGCAAACCTTTTGAAAAGCTCAATATTTTAAGCAAATTCCAATTCACCCCCTTTTTTGTCTTGATATATAATGCATCTCTTTTCTAACTATATCAATCACATGAGTCCAAAAGTTTTTAATTTTAATTAAGAATCTACTTTGATTAAATTTAGAAACTTTGATGTGATTGAATGAGTTTTTTTCTAGAGAATATACTTTGATTAGTGGTAAAAACTTTAACAAAAATTAATCAATAATGTATTTTGGTTAATTAGCTTTTTAGTTGATATAAGAGGTAAAAGAATATATATGATTAGACATAATAATATTTGATTAAGAATGTACTTTGGTTAAATTTACTATGATTAATTTACAAAGTTCTTATTTTTAATTGAGAATGTACTTTAATTAAGAGTGAGAACACCAAAAAATTAATTGAGAATTTAAACTGATTAATTTAAAAATTTAAGACAATAATTAATTGAACAATAATCTCTACTTAATAAATGATGAACCCTATTTTAAAAATATAGCGAATAAAAGTGAGAAGTTTTATCCCTTCCTATTTATATTTGGGTTGAAATACCAAATAACTAAAATTAAAATGGATTATGGATTAATGGGTCAATAACAAAGGTTTTCTTTTTAATATTTTAACTAATTTTATTAGCATAAAATATTAAACTGTAAATGTTTATTAAGATTAATTTACTTAAAAAATTAAATAAACATTAGTATTATATGTACACATGAAAAAAATATTAATATTATTTTAAAAAACTCTAACCATTTTTGGAAAAACAAAATGATCCTCTTTGTTTAACTCAGATTGTCACATTTAATGGAGAGAGCTAATGTTTAAAAATAATACATATTTCAAAAATTAAATGAACAAGTTAGAATTAAGTATTTTGTGTAAAATATTTACGATATTATGATATTTATCGAAAATGGTAATAGAAATATAATTGTTTAAGTTTTTTTATAATGTATCTCGTTAGCATAAGTTTTAGTTTTTAATAAGTATCCTAAAAATATTAATTAAAAAATAATAAACAAATATTTTTATTAACAATATGATGAAATATATCATAATATTTTCTTAAAATATAAAATTGTAAGGCCACAGCATAGCATGGTTTTTCAGATCCAGCCAGAACAAAAGAGAGAAGTGGTGGACGTGGAAGCACTCAGTTCTCGATTTTCCTGGCTATAATCCAATCCAAAATTATGTGGTCAAAGTTATTCCTTCCCAGGTCTACGTGTCTGCAAAGTATTAACGCGAAGTCCAATTGCTAATGCTCATACAGAAGAAACACGGGCCACTCACATTTTCTGGTTCCAATGTACAACTACAAGAAAGGCAAAGCAAAACTAGTTGGAGTCTAGTACGCATGCACGCACTTTTAAAAGCTTTCGTGGAAGCACATTCACCGGAGTTTGGTTTTTCAGCCGTAATAGCTAAATCATGAACGCCACAGCATCGGCAACAGCAGCTAATAGCAGCTTTTACTCACAGACACAGTGCAGACTTTCCTCGGATATTCGAGGATCCATTCCTTTCTCAAAAATGAAACGTTTTCTGTTCTTCAATGACGTTCATCCACGGAATTCTCCGTTGGTTCTAGTACCCAGGGCTGCTGATCCCAATACAGGCAAGGACAGCAACGTGGGAGACGATGAGGTACAAAAGCAGCAGCGTGTGATGCAACAACCACCCATGTCCCTTAGCCTGGATGACGTCAACCCTGTGGGTCTGGGTCGAAGATCGCGGCAGTTATTCGATGAAGTTTGGAGAAAGTTCTCGGGATTGGGTCAGATTTCTAGGACAATCCGCTCCGATGATCAGGAGGCTCTCGATGCCCTTCTCGTTCGCGAAGGTCCCATGTGCGAGTTCGCAATCCCTGGCGCTCAGAATACTACTGTACTCGTTGTTGGTGCCACTAGCCGCATCGGTCGCATCGTTGTTCGAAAACTCATGCTCAGGGGTTACACCGTAAAGGTGCCCTGCCTTTACTCAGTACTCTATTTATAGTTCAGTTTATTATTATCGCCCTCGTTATTAAATAATAAGCTAAACGAGACGAAACTCGTTAAACAATAAACAAACGAGGCAGTCAATTGTTGCTTGAAATGAAATGGCTGATCAATATAAACTGGTCTAAGATATTGATTTATTTATTTTTTTCTGTAATGAAGGCTTTGGTAAGGAAGGCAGATCAAGAGGTGGTAGACCTGCTTCCAAGGTCAGTAGAGATAGTTATTGGAGATGTTGGTGATCCCACCACTGTCAAAGCTGCCGTAGAAGGTTGCAACAAAATAATATATTGTGCCACTGCACGCTCTGCTATCACTGGGGATCTCTTCCGGGTTGATCATCGAGGAGTTTATAATCTAACCAAAGCATTTCAGGTTTGTCTCCACACTTTGATACCCCTTCTCTACACAGACATTAAAGAAAGAAAAGGAAAAACAGCGCCACTTTGTATTGCTGCCTTCGTGAAAGGAAAATTAGAAAGTTAGAATCTAGACAAATCCCACTCTCATTTGGATATATAGAAATGCCTTATAACGTACTAACACAGATCCAATGTTGCCTGGTAAAAAATAAACTGGACTTAATTTCAGGATCACAATAACAAATTGGCACAATCACGGGCTGGGAAAAGCAGCAAAAGTAAGCTCTTGATTGCCAAATTCAAATCTGAATCTTCGTTGCATGGATGGGAAGTTCGTCAAGGAACTTACTTCCAAGATGTACTTGCCACAAAATATGATGGAGGTATGGATGCCAAATTTGAGTTCACCGAGAATGGAGATGCTGTTTTTTCAGGTATATTTGGTGGATATTAATAGGTTTATAATATTTGTTGCATATGATTGAGAACTCTGCATATGATTAGCTTTGTTAAATTGAATGATCCGAAGCTGAAACAACAGATTTTTGAAAGTCTGATTTTATGCTATTTTTTAGGATTTTGATTACAAGCTATAGCTGTAACAGATTTTTAGCCATTTATTCCTTAAAATTATGCTTTTGAAGTTTCAGCTGGTCTTCTGCATATTTCTGTTTTCCTCTGGATAAATTCAGATGCATATCATTAAGCGAAATAGCCTGTGTCAATTCACAAAACATGCATGCATTGTTCTTGTTTTAGCATCTTTTAATATTTAACAAAGTGGCATTAGAGCTCTGTTTTGACAGATCTAAGTGTTGAAAGGATTAGTAACAATACAGGACACAAGATGACATCACCGCCGGGATAACATGTTAAGAAGAGAATAACCTAAAAGGAATATAAATTCTTTGTATTGGGCTAATGAAGATGTATTCTTATTTAGAATAAAGAAGTGTTGTAATAATAAGGAACAAAATTAATATCTAATAATGGGAAATATTTAGTCTTATATGTCCCACAACTAAACAATAGTCTTTTTTTTATACAAAAGCCTACAAAAGATTTGAACTCTTCAGTAACTTTTGTTTGTTATTGTGTATTTGAGGTCCTTTTCATTAGGAATACATTTTTAATTGCTAAGAAGCAAAGTGAGTTGTATATGACAAAAACAAAACAAAGGTTATAAGCAAACAAGCAACATAAAAAAAGACAGACAAATTACCAAATATGGCTTCATCCTGTATATTTGTACCAAATATGGCTTCATCCTGTATATTTGTCAAAACATCATCGGGCATCCTATCTTGTATCAAGTAAAAAGAGTAATTTCTCATTGGACTTGATTCACTTTGATATTTGGGAACCTATTTTAGAATCTATTTCTTGAGCAAAATGTTTTGTTACTTTTATTGATGATTGTTCTTGTGTCACATGGATATATGATAAAAAGTAAATGAGGTTTTCAAATTTTTGTTAATTTTTGTTGTCTTGTCCAAATTCAATTTGGAAAAAATATCAAAAGAATTGTGTGTGATAACAGTAGTGAATGTGTGAATTAAGAATTGTCCAAATTTTGTTCTCTGTGATTGTACCCTTCATCAACTGAGATATGTTAACACTCCAGAACAAAACGGAGTTGCGGAAAGGAAATATCACATCTTCTAAAGGTAGTTAGAGCCCTTTTTTCTCTGATTTCATTTCCTAAAGCCTATTGTGGAGAAATTGTGTTAATTGTTGCTTACCTCATCACTAGGTTACCCACTTGTATCTTAAATAACATAAATCTTATTGAGTTTTTTTTTGTCATTTATTGCCTCTACTCTAGTGTCAAATCTACCTTATCAAGTATTTGGATATTTTGCGATTGTTCACTAATTGCAATAAATTAGATCCTAGAGCTTTTAAATGTTTATTTGTTGGTTATCATACTAATAAAAAAGGGTACAAATATTATTATACTAAGAGTTGTCATGTCTATATCACTGTGGATGTCACATTTCATAAAACATAATCCTGTCAGCATTATCCTTGAGGTGGGAGAAAGTGTTGAAAACAAAAGTAGGATGTTGGAAATAATTATTCTCACGTTCATACTTTTGAAACAATACATAGGTGTTTAAAAAGAAACAAACCATGGTCTAATTAAGGTAAAAAGTCTCCTGAAATAAAGTCTCTAAATCAGGAGATATCTACCCAATAATACCTAATCTTAATGAAAGGAAATCTGCCCAATAATTACTAATCCTAATCCCTTAATTTTAGGGATTACACATAATTGCCATATTAATTGTAATATTTATTGCTTAATAAATTCACATATTCTGACATCCTCCCTCAAGCTGGGGAATAGATATTGGTCATTCCCAGCTTGCTTATAAGATCATGGAAGATAGGGCTATTGAGACCTTTTGTTAACACATCAGCTACTTGTTGCCTGGATGGGACATATGCCATGCATATTAAACCTTTGTCTACTTTTTCTTTGATGAAGTGTCTATCTATTTCAACGTGCTTTGTCCGGTCATGTTGAACGGGATTGTGTGCAATTTCTATTGCTGATTTATTATCACAATACAGTTTCATGGGACCCTTCAAATCAACTTTCAAATCATCCAGAGTAATTTTTATCCATAATAATTCACATATTCCTTGAGCAAGTGCTCTGAACTCTGATTCAGCTGATGATCTAGACACCACATTCTGTTTTTTACTTCTCCACGTTACTAAATTTCCACCCAGGAAAGTGCAATATCCAGTAGTCGATCTTCTATCAATCAGAGATCCTGCATAGTCTGCGTCGGTGTAGGCTTCAAGTTTCAATCTTTCATTCTTCTTGAATAGGATTCCCTTTCCGGGGGTGCCTTTTAAGTAATGGAGAATCCTGTAGGCAGCTTGAAGGTGGGACTCCCTTGGTTCATGCATAAACTGACTTATTACACTTACCGAATGAGCAATATCTGGTCGGGTATGCGCCAAATATATTAATTTTCCAACCAGTCTCTGGTACATCCTTTTTTCTACTTCTGGTTCATCTCTAGATTTACTCAGTTTGTGATTGGGGTCCATTGGAGTGGTTGCGGGTCTGCATCCAATAGTCTTTGTCTCAACCAACAAATCGGTTATGTATTTTTGTTGGGATATAAAGATTCCTTGGTTAGAGTATGTTACTTCAATTCCTAGAAAATATTTCAATTTTCCAAGCTCTTTGAGATCAAATTCGTGGACTAGTCTTTGTTTCAATTTTTCCTTTTCTTTTTCATCATTCCCAGTTACTATAATATCATCCACATACACCAAAAGAATTGTTACCTTCCCCTTTTCTGAATGTTTTATGAACAATGTATGGTCTCCTTGGCTTTGTTTGTAGCCAAATCCCTTCATAACTTTTGAGAACCTCCCAAACCATGCTCTAGGAGATTATTTCAGTCCATATAATGCCTTTTTAAGTCTGCACACCTTATTTTGTCTATCTCCTTCAACCCCCTGTGGGATATTCATGTAGATTTCTTCCTCTAGGTCTCCATGAAGAAAGGCATTTTTAACATCATACTGTAGTAGTTTCCAATCAAAATGAGCAGCTAAGGATAGAAGAATCCTTAGAGTATTCATTTTAGCAACTGGTGCAAACGTCTCTTCATAGTATATTCCATATGCTTGAGTGTATCCTTTGGCCACCAATCTTGCTTTGTATCGTTCAAGTGACCCATCAGCATTATATTTTACTGTGAATATCCACTTACAGTCAACAATATTCTTTTCTTTGGGTTTATCCACAATTTCCCAAGTGTTATTCTTCTCTAATGCTGTCATTTCCACTTGCATAGCATCTCTCCACTCTTTCTTTGCTAGTGCTTCAGTAATATTATTTGGTATAACCACAAAATTCAAGTTTACAATAAAGCTTTTATGGTTAGCTGATAATCTATCATAAGAAACATAATTTGAGAGAGGATAAAGAGGTTTTTTTGTGCAATTTCTAGTACCTTTTCGGATGGCTATTGGAAGGTCAATCTCATTTTCTGGTTCAAGTATTTCTTCATTTTCTGGTGCAGAACTTGGATTGGATTCATGAACTTGCATCATATCTGGAATCTTCTTTCTCCTAGTGTAAACCTTGTCAACTTCTATTCGAGTTGCTTCAATGGGGAAATCTGTATCCATTTCAGCTTCTGATTCTCGTTCAGAATTATGTTGTATAGTTGGAGGCTCAGATCTGTTGGTATATGGCAGAATTAAGAACTTAGTATTTTCATGAGGGTCTTCTAGACATTGTTCTGTAGGACTGGTTTTGTTAAAAAAAGGTTCAGTTTCAAGAAAAGTGACATCAGCTGAGATATACCACTTTTTAATGATAGGATCATAACATTTATACCCTTTTTGTGTAGCTGAATATCCTAAAAAAATACATTTAACAGCCCTGGGATCCAGTTTATCTCTAGCTTGAATAAGGACATGTGCAAAGGCTGTACATCCAAATATTTTAGGAATCAGTCCATTTGATTTCTTAAAGTGAGGAAAGAAATTATTTAGGACTTCTATTGGACTCCTATTACTTAGGCCATGTGAGGGAAGTCTATTAATAAGATAAGATGCAGTAAGAACAGCTTCTCCCCAATAATTTTTTGGAACATTCCCTTGAAAAAGAAGTGCCTGAGTTATATTGAGTATATGCCCATTTTTCCTTTCTGCCACTCCATTTTGTTGTGGGGTATAAACACATGAAGAATCATGGATGATCCCATTAGATTGGAAATACGAGGATATGGTTTGGTTGAAATAATCTCTAGCATTATCGGTCCTAAACCTTTTAATATTAACTCCAAATTGAGTTCTAATCATAGAGTGAAATATGGGAATGATAGTGCTTACATCAGATTTTTGTTTAAGCAAATAGAGCCAAGTAACTCTAGTGCAATCATCAATAAATGTTACAAACTAGTGGGCCCCAGAGATATTAGGTACTGGAGATGGTCCCCATATATCACTATGAACCAATTGAAAAGGTTGAGAGCTTCTATTATTGTTGTTGGGAAAAGATGCACGAGTGTGCTTGGCTAATTCACAAGTTTCACAATGAAGTTTTGAGATATCTAAGTTTGCATACAGATGTGGAAACATAAACTGTAGCACCTTAAATGATGGATGTCCTAGACGATAGTGATATAGCCATAGTTCATCCTTATTTGTTATACTGTGAAGGGATTTTGCTTGATTGGTTTTGGATTCTTGAGATACTTCCAAGTAGTAAAGACCATCTTTTTCTTTAGCAAGTCCAATCCTCCTCCCCGAGTCCTGTTCCTGAAAAACACATAGAGATGGGGAAAAAATTGCAGAGCAATTGAGATCAGAGGTTAGTTTCTTTATGGAGAGAAGACTGGCTGAGAGTTTGGGAACATGGAGAACATTTTTAAGCATAAGGTTGGGGTTTACTTGGATATTACCATATCCTGCAACAGTAGCTACTGACCCATTGGCAACAATAATTTTTCTATTACTTGGTGAGGGTGTATAAGAATGAAACAAGTGGAATAAGTGTCATGTGATCTGTAGCTCCCGAATCCACAATCCAAGAGTTCACATTATGAGGTATTCATACAAGAAGTTTTACCTGAGAAAACAAGAGAACATGATCCAGAGGGTTCCTCCATATTCCCCAATATCTTTTTCAGTTTCTTTATCTCTTCCATATTGAAACTGTCTACTGCTGGAGATTCTTTAATCTCTGCTTGTGTTACATGCACTTGGGACTTTTGTTGTCCACCACGATTCACCCACTCCTTTCCTGGAGGTTTGCCATGCAATTTCCAACATTTCTCCCTTGTGTGTCTCGGTTTCTGACAATAGGTGCACCATAAATTATCTCTGTTTCCTTTCCATAGGGAATTAGTATTTTGCTCATTTCCTTTCTGCACCAGATCAGGTTTGGTAAGTAGAGCAGACCCATCTATTGGTTGAGACTCAAGCATTACACTCCTCCGACTCTCTTCTGCACGAACAATAGAGATGGTTTCTTCTAGTGAAGGAATATCCTTTCTCCCTAGAATTTGCACTCTAACCTGATCAAATTCAGGATTTAGTCCTGCTAGAAAATCATACACACGATCCTTCTCTATGAATTTCTTCAAGAGGATTGCATCCTCAGCACACTTCATTTCAAAAACTCTGTAGTGATCAAGTTCCTGCCATAGATTCTGCAACAGTGCCGCATATTCTGTGATTCCTCTACTTCCTTGTTTTGTGGCTGCAGTTTTTATTTTGATTTCATATACTTGGGCAGCGTCATTGGCTTTGGAATATGTGCGGTTTATGGAGTCCCAAATATCTTTAGCAGTATTAAGAAACATACAAGTGTCACTGATGGTAGCTTCCATGGAGTCCCATAACCAAGACATAATCATGGAATCTTTTTCATCCCATGCTGTAAATGCTGGATCCTCCATGCTTGGACCATTTTCAAGGAGATGAACCAGGCATCCTTTTCCTTGAGATAGGTTCTAACAAACTGGGACCATTTGAGAAAATTTTTCCCATCCAGCCTGTATGATGCTCGAAGACCTTGGAGTTCTCCATTTTTGTGTGAAGAACTAGAGACTTCTGTACTTGATGTAGCGTCAGACATCGTAATCGGAGGTTAGGTTAACACAACGGAAAGAATAACAACAACAATTAAGGCTGCCCCCTTTTTAGATGAGAATGGCAATGAAGGCCAACAATATTTAAGAAACAACAATGAAGGCCGTGAGACAAGAAAAGAAAGACCAGGGCTCCAGGAAAAACCTAGAGCTCTGATACCATGTTGAAAACAAAAGTAGGATGCTGGAAATAATTATTCTCACGTTCATACTTTTGAAACAATACATAGGTGTTTAAAAAGAAACAAACCATGGTCTAATTAAGGTAAAAAATCTCCTGAAATAAAGTCTCTAAATCAGGAGATATCTACCCAATAATACCTAATCTTAATGAAAGGAAATCTGCCCAATAATTACTAATCCTAATCCCTTAATTTTAGGGATTACACATAATTACCATATTAATTGTAATATTTATTGCTTAATAAATTCACATATTCTGACAGAAAACACTTGAAGCAGAGGAGCTTGCCCTTTGTCGTTACCATATTTATCTTTGCAGGATGCTTAAGATCTAAGTGATGATGCCACCACAATAGGATTGAACCAATCTACAATGAGGAAACAGACAAATATGATTGTATTTGTGCTATTCTTTAGGATTTTGTTAACACTCTAGATGTGACATGTTTTGGCATTTTTTCCATAAATTATGCTTAAGCAGTGGTTAGTTTCTGCATATTTCCTTTTTTTCTGTATAAATTTAGATGCTTCATATCATTCAATAAAGTAGCCTTTATCAGTTCACAAAAATATACATGCTCAGTTGTTTTTGTTTTAGCTCCATATATTTTTTTAGTAGCCAACAACTCTTACCCACTCACATATTTCCATATTGAGCTCAGGGTATGTATTCAATAGAGGTGGCTACGTGGAACTATCAAAAAAACTTTCCCTACCATTAGGTTATACTCTTGACAGGTATGGAAAATTAGATAGATGACTTTTGTGGATAAGATAACCATCCAAAATTTTCTGTATAATTTTACTTTGCTAAAATTTGGAAGTTCTAAGTGCATTCATGTGTAATGAGTTTATCTATATGATAGGTATGAGGGTCTGGTTCTCTCTGTTGGTGGCAATGGAAGATCTTATGTATTGATTGTGGAAGCTGGTCCTTCAGCAGATCCAAGTCAGAGTAGATTGTATTTTGCAAGAATTAGTACAAAAGTGGGATTTAGTAGGGTAAGAATCATTTTCCTTTTAAAAAATTATGATTCTCCTTTCTCACTATCCTGCCTTGAAATTCCATCATTTTTAGAAGCTTTCATATCTCCTGTCTGTATTACTATGACAGGTTAGAGTACCATTTTCGTCGTTCCGTCCAGTGAAACCCGATGATCCAGTGTTAGATCCTTTTCTTGTACATACTTTGACAATACGTTTTGAGCCTAGAAGACAGGTTCAGTTCCTTACGGCTTTTCATTCACTTTCTTGAACTTAGCTTCTATTTTAGGATTTCGTATCTGTCTTTTAAATATATTTTCCATTTTATCAATATAATTCCCCAGCATTTTATCCTCCTTTCTTTTCCTAATAGCATAAAAATAGGTCTAAAGAAGAAACAATCTAAAAATTGCAGAAATTCTATGCTCATGCATGAAATCTAGAGAAATAACTGTTACAACATTTCTATGCAATCAAAGGTCCTGGTACTTTCCAAATTCCTATAATGAGATATTATTTATTTTGGTTGTCCAAACTATTAATGTTATATCTAAGTCAATTTTTTATTAGTATTTAATTTTGTACCAGCAGTGCCATTTCATCAATGTTCTGTTCTTTTTATTTTCAGTTGTTTGTAGTTGTTGACAGTTACAAAACAGTGTAGCCACCTAGTAACTATAAACAACTGAAAATAAAGAGAATAAATCAGTGATGAAATGACATTGCTAGTAAAAAATAAAATAATAAAAAACTGACTTAGATATAACATTAATACAAACAAAAGTCTGAACTATAGAAGTAATTATACATTCCAAAATTATTCAGGGAAGAACTGTGTGGAGGGGCTCATTAATAATGGAACCCAAATTTTTAAGATGTTAAAGATAAATCTTACCAAAGATCAATAATTATAAGAAATGGAAAACTATTGAAATTTCTCCCATTTAAAGCTTTTCAAATCATCTATGCTATAAGACCCAAGACTTTAGGAGTTAGATATCAAATTCATGAAGTTAAATACATTCTGAAACAAAAAAAAATGTAAATTAAAGCTAAGAGGGAGTCTATGACTCTGTCTTTCCAATTCTGTTCTAAAAGATTGTGATCATACTTGAAAGAATTAATATGAAACAAAGAAGATTTTTATTCAAATTGATTCATTTGTGTGAAAATAATGAAAAACTAGGTATAGGGTTAATTCCCTATGTGTAGAACATACACATAGGGTAATATATTTATAATAAAGAATAATACAGAAAAATATGGCAAATACACATAAATATGGTAAATATAAGTTATTGTGACTAACAATATCTAAGAATATCTAACAATATCTAAGAATTTGAAATAGTACACCAACATCTATATATAGAGAACTCTAACACTAAAGTAATAATTACAAAAACATCTCTAGAACCTTCTACCAACTTCTAACAACCCCTAGTAGAACATTTAATATCCTACTAACAACACTCCCTCTCAAGCTAGTGAATGAATATTGTTGGAAGTCCCACATCGATTAGAGATAAGGTCAATTAAGTGTATATAAGTGGGTGCAAACCTCACCCTACAAGCCGGTTTTGTGGGGTTGAGTTAGGCTTAAAGTCCACTTCTAACATAGTATCAGAGCCATCGTTAAAGCCTATCCTAGCGATATCTGTTGTCATTGGGCATGTCGTTCCACCTGCTATCGGGCCTCTATCGGACCACCCATTAAATGTCTAATCCAACGCTCGAGATGTATATATCTCAGCGTGAGGGGGGTCTGTTGGAAGTCCCACATCGACTAGAGATAAGGCCAATTAAGTGTATATAAGTGGGTGCAAACCTCATCCTACAAGCCGGTTTTGTGAGGTTGAGTTAGGCTTAAAGTCCACTTCTAACAGATATCTATCATTTCCAGCTTGCATGTGAGATCATGAAATAGCTCAGTAGGAAGACCTTTTGTGAACAAATCTACTAAATGATGCCCAGATGGAACATATGAAGTACTAATAAGACCACTATCCAGTTTTTCTTTAATAAAGTGTTGATCTATCTATGTGTTTTTCCCTATCATGTTGAATTGGATTGTGAGCAATGCTAATAGCTGACTTATTATCACAATGAAGAAACATAGGTTTTTCGTATGCCACTTTAAGATCATTTAGAATAATTTTTAACCATAATAATTCACACTCCCTGTTGGAAGTCCCATATCAACTAGAAATAAGGCCAATTTATACTATATATGTGGGTGCAAACCTTAGCTTACAAGTCAATTTTGTGGGGTTGAGTTAGGCTTAAAGTCTACTTCTTAACATGGTATCTAAGCCATAGGTTAGAGCCCATCCTTGCGAGATTTGTATTTGTTGAGCATGTCATTCCACCTACTATTGAGCCACTATTGGACCACTTATTAATCTTTAGTCCCATGCACGAGGTGTATATATCTTAGTGTGAGGGGGTTTGTTGAAAGTCTCATATCGACTAGAGATAAGACCAATTTAGAGTATACATGTGAGTGCAAACCTCACTTTACAAGTCGATTTTGTTGGGTTGAGTTAGGTTTAAAGTTCACTTCTTAACACACCCCATGTGCCATAGCTCGGAATTCAGCCTCTACACTAGACCTTAAATAACATTTTGTTTCTTACTTCTCGAAGTTACCAAATTTACACCCAAGAACATGCAATATCTTGAGGATGCTGCATAATTTGCATTAGTATACACTTTCATTTTTAATTTCATTCCTCTTGAACAACAATCCCCTTCCTGGGCTTTTCTTCAAGTATTGAAGGATTCTGTTTACAACTTGTAAATGTCTCTCCCTTGGATCATGCATGAACTAACTAATTATACTCACAACATATGCCATGACAGGTCTAGTGTGAGCTAAGTAAGTGAGCTTCCCAACAAGTCTTTGATATTGGGTTTTATTCACAATATGCCTTCATCTCTCCCAATTCTATGGTTTTATTCTATAGGAACTCCATTGGTCTTATAATCAATCTCGCCTGTGTCTTTGAGAAGATTAGGAACCATCTTTCTTTGGGAGTCAAAGATGCCTTTCATTGAGTAAGCAACTCTTATTTCGAGGAAGTACTTTAATTTTCCAAAGGAACAAGTTCTCATGTTCCTTTAGAATGTAAAGCAACCATGTTACGTGACGAGTAGGAGACGTAACGAAATCAACCTCACACACACTCAAAACAAGAAAAAGAATAATGAAAGAATGGAATTGAACGAATGAATATCTTTTATTGATGATAATATCTGAATAAACAAAAGTAAACAATAATTGAAAGCATAACCTCCGTCAATTATTTCTAATAACTGGGAGCAGGATCTCTGTCAGTTACTTGAGAGCATAACCTCTCTTACAAAACTCACAAATCAAAAAATACCCTAACAATAGACTCTAGCTTTATTTATACTAATTATTTCCCGTCCATCTCTTACTAAATATTTCCCTAGAATATATTTGCATTTAATATAAATATTCCTATATATAAATATCTCCCCATATATTATCCTAGCATATATCCTTAATTATAAATATCTTATATTGAATATTTCCCTAGAATATATATTTATTTACTCTAATTAATTTATACTGTATTTATTTACTCTAATTAACTTATACTGAATATTTTCCTGGAATATATATTTATTTACTCTAATTAACTTATACTATATTTATTTACTCTAATTAACCTATACTGAATATCCTCCCACCTTATACCCTAACAAACCATCTTCTCTACCATTACTTGCCACCATTCGAGACCAGCCATGGCTTCTCTTGTAGACTTAAAAATAGACACAAACTCCAAAGAAGATATGAATGAGAAAAAGGATCGATACAAACAATCATAATTAATGGTAAAGGATGGAGATGGTTAGAATTACAAGTACCTTTCCGTATTACAATAGAAATTTCAGGTGTAGGAGGCGTGGCTATAGGAATGGTTGGAGCAGGAGATGATGTTGAGGATCGTTTGAGTGATTCATATTAAGTTTAGAAGAAAATAATTTTTCTCTTATTCGATCTCTTTACATACATTTGATATATACATACATTAATTAAATAAATTTGGAAATAAGTACGATCTATTTTAGGAAACAAATCCCTAAGATTGTGGGATTAATATAGTAGTAATAAACATGATTAAAAACTATAGGAATTAAATCTAAATCATCATAAAATATCTCAACACTCCCTCTCAAGTTGATGAATAATTGTTCTTCATTCCCAACTTAGATATACTTCTCTCTAAGTTACTGCTCTTCAGTCCCTTGGTATGTCTGCGATTTGCTTGCAGTACACACATACGGGGTGCAAACCAAAGCACTATCAAGATTTTCTCAATTTCCCTTTAGTACACATATTGGGTGCAAATCAAGCCACAATCAAGCTTTTCTTTGATAAAATGTCCTTCCACATCCACTATGATCTGTTTAATTTTATCATGTTGTACACGGTTGTGAGCTATGCTAATTGTAGATTTATTGTTACAATATAATTTCATAAGTTCATCCTATTTTATCTTTAAGTTTTCCACTATAATCTTCAACCATAACAGTTCATACATTCTGAGCCATTGCTTGAAATCTGCTTCGGCACTAGATTTAACTACTACACTTTGCTTTTAACTCTTCCACATTAGTAGGTTTCCGCCAAGGAAGGTGCAATATCCAATAGCTTACCTCTTATCCATAATTGAACCTGCAAAATCAACATTAGTATATGTCTCAAGATTGACGTTCATGTTTCTTTTGAACAAAATCCTTCTTCATGTTATTCCTTTTAAATATTAGACAATTCTAAGAGCAGCTTGTAAATGTCTTTCTTTTGGTTGATGCATAAATTGGCTGACTAGATTCACAACAAAAGCTATATCTGGTCTATTGTGAGATGGATAAATAAGTCTCCCCTACAATTTGCCATTGACGGGGAACTAGAAAATGCTAAGTCTCCCCTACAATTTTCCATTGATGGGGAACTAGAGAATGCTACAGAAAGAGACATCAATTTGCTTCCATTGAGCTTGATCAATGCTAGGAATATATATGGCTTGTATGATCGAGTGGTTGTCATGACCTTGACCCTGAAATCACAACTGGCAACAAGAGTCCAAGAACAGTAGTTGCTTGTTCTGTTCAATTTTTCACGTAGAATCAGCGGAACAGTAGTAAAAGTCATTGCAGATGTAGTATTTGAAAGGGAGTTGTTGAAAGTCATGGGGAATAAACCAAAACAGGGTGCCTGGATGTGAGAAAGGAGGCAAGGGGTGTGCTGTTAGGTGAATCGTGTTGGAAGAAAAGGAAAAATGACAATCTGTTATGGTGAGTGAAACGAGGCTTGGTGGTTACTGAGGGCAGTTTTAGTAGCATGGTCACTGGAGGAAATGAGTGCAGTGGTCGCTGGGTACTGTTCACACGATAGGAAGAGAAAGGGATTAAAAAAACTAAAACTACTAATACCATGTAAGGAATAGTTATTTGAATGTTATGTCAAAGTAAGTTATTTGATCAAGAATACCTTATGAATTCAAAAAGGATTGAAACTAGGAAGACACATTCATGAGCATTGTTTGTGAAAAGTCAGAACTGATTTTGAATTTCACGTAGAAAAAAAATAAAAACAATTTTTCATTAAGAATAACCAAGTACATCGGAAAAAAATGTCGGTGAGAGTAACAAAGTAATTAAAACCCAAAGTTGAACTGATAACACTAGGACCCAAATACTTAAATGTACCAAGTCAAAAGGGAAGGATGCATTTTATTAACTCGAGCACCATAGTTTAACAAGTGTGTTTTCCTAACTGACAAGCCTTGTGAAGATGAATGGTAAGAAAAACCTGGAACCATAAGACACATTATGGTAATACAACAAATTCTTGCTAATAATCAAGGATCAATGACCCTAATTTCCTGGAATCTGTATCAGCTAATTATTAACAAATCTGTAAGAGCTAATAACTAGTTACATTCTAACAATAATAAAGCAGAGAAGACCCCTGTAAGTGCAAAAGAGGGTGGTAAAAAGAAAGAGAAGGATGAAACAGTGCCTATAGTTCGTAACCTGCTGTGATTACGCTAACAGCTAATACAGGAATTCTGTTATGAATTCGATGAACAGAAAACATAAGTTTATTGAAATGAAAAAGATGATTACAAGAGCTTTTGAGGTTGCCTGTTTATAGGAAGCTGAGACTATTCATATTACAATAACAAATGGGCCATTCCTGTTCAGTATTATGGTAGAACTGCTTATTTAGTATACAACTCATGATTCTCCATACAAGGAATAAATAAGCCAATTCCTGTGCAGTATTATGATAGAACTGCTTATTAAGAACTGAAAATACAAGACTATTTCTTGAAAATCTTTATTGCTTTACTCCAATGCACCTACCAAAGTAGTAGGTATAGAAGTGGTATAGAATGTTACAAGTAATTCCCTCCTCTGACTCTGGATTATTTATAATAGTCCGTTACAGCTGGCACACCCCCTTATTTATTACGTCTCTTATAGACTATACCAAACCTATCATATTAATTCTAATTATTTTGGAAGGGAGAAGTTTCTAAAAAATTTAAATCAATTTGTAGTTCCAATAAAAATAATTCATGTGTCATTTATCTTAAACACAATTTTTCTCACTTTCTAATATAGACTCATTTCATTGGCAGCTTGGTAACAGCTTCTTGCTTACTGACCTTCCAAAATTAAGAACATAAATATACAAGAATGTCTTATCAGCTCCTTTAAGCCATAAAATTTCCCTTCATTTACACGAGATTTATAATTTTAGGGATTCCACTAATAGACATATTGGATAAGAATCTGACTCCCACATTGGAACTCTTGCTTCTTGTCCAAGAGAGGCTTCTTGCATCAATCTATTCCTAACATCTGATCAGTGATTGTGGAAAGAGAATAGTATCATGTACATTTTCTAATGGCTATTATCTTCCTTTCCTGTTAAATACCTTATCTTTTCTATGCTTTTTTCTTACATGAACTTGTATTTTATTTTTCAATAGTGTATAATTGCAGTGTCCTGATCCTTAATTCATTTTTGTTTCAGAAGCCTGTTGAAGTAAATGCAACAACGAAACAGGATTTAAGAAGCTTTAAGCTTATATTGGAATATATTAAAGCCCTGCCTGTAAGTTCTTCAATGCAATTTCTTTTTGTCATGGCATAAACTACAATGTTATCATATACTTGTCTAATGTTCATTGTTTATGTTTTGTAAAGCAATAATTCAAATGAAGATATAGGAGTAATTCCCCTTGTGTCAAAAATACATGTAGGGTATTGTATTTATAATAAAGAAAATATGAGTTAAGTTCAAAAATACAAATAATGATAGACAAAGATAATAACAAAAAACAAAAGATAAAAGATAAGATATCTAACATGATAAGAAGTAGATTTTAAGTCTAACTCAACTCCACAAAACCAGCTTATAAGGTGAGGTTTATATCCATTTATATACTTTAAATTGACATTATTTGTAGTCGATGTGGAACTTTCAACAATTACAATGAGACTTGTTAGATGAGAGAGGGTCAATTAGTTTTTCCCTTTCCATTTGAACTTGAGATAATAAATTACAAGGATCTTGTCAAAATTTTGTCTCTATTCATTGGAAGGTGATATACCCAAGTTTTTTCTGCTAATGCTTTTCAACGTAAAATACTTGGTTATTAAGAGAAAAAAACTTAATAAAGAAAAGAAAAATGTGTATTGAATATCTAAGATTTTACAAGTGATGAGATTCTGTTTATAACAACTAGATATATAGATGTTAGAGATCCCATATCGACTAGAAATACGAGCAAATTTTGATATATAGTGGATTGCAATTCTCATCTTACCAGCTGATTTTGTAAAGTTAAGTTAGACATAAATCCACTTGTAAAGATGGAATCAAAGCCATTGAGAGTCTATCTTAGTTAGTTAAGTTCTTCAGAGCTATTATGCCACCAGACTCCTGATAGATAGCCCATAAATATCTAATCTCATGTTCGAGATGTTGATTCCTCAACATAAGGGGGTGTGCTCATAAATATCTAATCTCATGTTTGCGATGTTGATTCCTCAACATTAGGGGGTGTGTCGGAGATCTCACATCAACTAAGAATAAGGCCGAATTATAATATATAAATAAGATGCAATCTTCACCTTACAAGCTAATTTTGTAAGATTGAATTAAACATTGTTGGGATTTTTAGGTGTTTTTGGAAGATATGAGAAATATAAAAGATATCTTGTATGGAAGAACTTGTTATTTTATTTTATTCATGTTCTTTATATAGAACAAAATGTAATTGAATATCAAATATTTACAATAATATCTCAATCTTGATTTCATAAATCTAAATAATAAATAAATATATTTTTATCTTAATATGAAAGATATTTCTAAAATTGAAAGATTTCCAGAAAACTAATTTAAATAAAAAATATATTAAGTAAATATTCTCAGCACACATAAACTCACTCAGTAATATAGACTGTGGAAGCCTATCTAACTAATGAAAACAATTATAACAACTAACAAACAAACAACTTCATAGTAACAATTGTAATTGTTTAGAAATTGAAACCAATTAGGGGACAAAGGCTAGATTGATCAATACCTGGAATATAATGAACAACAATTTGCTTGTCTAGGACCTTTCACAAACACAAAGAAGGTCAATTTTCACGAGTTTATTTCGTGCATCATAAATGGATCGAAAGAGTGTGTGTGACAATGAATAGCCAATTCTTTAAGAGAGTCTAAATTCACATATTGCCGTACTCCTTACAAAACCGGCTTGTACGGTGAGATTTACATTCACTTATATACTATAAAATTGTTGTATTTCTAGTTAATATGAGATTTTCAACCGACAACAAAGCTCCTGATAACGAGTGGCACAATAGGCCGAACAAATAACAAATCTTGTTAGGATAGACTTTAATCCATGACTTTGATACCATATTAAGAAGTAGATTTTAAGACTAACTCAACCTTACAAAATCGACTTGAAAGGATAGTTTCGCAACCACTTATATACTATGAAATCGTCTTATCTATAGTCAATGTGGAACTTCGAATAATGCCAAAAGTAGATTTCCCATCATTTGTATAAGTAGATTTCCCATCATTTGTATCTGTTGCCCAGTTCGCATCACAAAACACAAGCATGGGCAGAGAAATAGTAGGAACAACCAGACAGATGTAAACCATGGTAAAGAGAACCCTTAAGATACCTTAGAATCCTCTTGACAGAAATGCAGTTATATTCAATTGAAGCAGCCATAAATTAACGTAATCTGTTAACAAAGAAGCTAATTTCAGTTGTAGTAATTGTAATATACTGAATAGCACCACCAACTATAGACTTTTAGCAAGATGGATTAGAGCAAACATCAACGCCCAGTTTAATTTATTTTTGCATAGTCTCTTAATAAGACTTATTTATGTATATTCACAAGGGTTGAATAAACCAAATCTTTTATTTATTTTCATATGTTTATGTTTACTTTTCTCCTCAAAATCTAATAAGTTGTAACTGTCAAATATAAAACAGAAAATGACAGTACCAAACTAACATGTTACAGGTAAAGGAGTTATTCACTCACATGGTCCTGCAACCCTCTCAGATGTTTAAGAATTAACAACTTGGGCCAATTTTTGTTAAGTCAGACTCTTTTCCTTCCTCCAAAAATATCACTTATTATATTAGGCTTCCTTTTCCCATGGGATTTTGGGTATATTAACATTGTAGAGCTAGTGGTATATATTATCATCTATGCTATAGTTACTTACTCTAAGAAACTATTGTCTTCAGTGACCAAGCACTCCAACTTCAAAATGCGACAACCAAACAACTTCTAGGTTGTCGAAGACATGTCTGAAGAGGGAGGAGGCGGGCACCCTAAGTTTACCACCCTACCCACCAATGAACTATGAAAGGGGCAAGTGAAGGGGAACCAACTGAGTACCCAAACCGCTTGACTGACCCTTTCATACATACTTGATTCATTATAGTCATGAACGACACCAATAATCAAATAACTGCGAGTATAGTTACTGGACTCTATGAACAGTGTGTTAGGCATACAATCTTGCGTTACTTTTTTGTAGATCATGCTCTGCTTATTCCAACAATGTGAAAGAGGAAAACATAAAAGACTACTTTTTCTTTTAAATCTGAAACAATTTTTTTTTTTGCATCACTATAAAGGACTACTTAACAAGGAATCTAGATGATTTATGTTTTCTATGATGTTACTGGCACTTAGAACTCTAATGTAAAATCTCCATGTGAATGTACTGCAGACTGGGCAAGAAACTGATTTTGTCTTAGTTTCATGTTCTGGACTAGGAATTGAGCCTTCCAGACGCGACCAGGTTCTTAAAGCCAAGAGGGTTGGTTTGATTTATTTGTTTTATTTTGTTTCTTTTACTTAGTTTAAAGTTGCTACTTCTCTTCCTTTCTATTTTTGGGTGATGTCTAATCATGTTAATGTCGAATAATCTAGGCTGGTGAAGACTCCCTAAGAAGATCTGGCCTCGGATACACAATAGTTCGTCCTGGTCCATTGCAGGTAAAGTTTCTATTGTTACTCGTAGATATGTACTTGATTTAGCTATAGAAATAAGCATTCCTATGACACGAGTGAGTATTTACCAAATTTTCTGTTAGGAATCCAGAATTGAAAAGAGAAAGAAGAGTAATAATCTGTATGGTATAGACTGTATAGACTGAAAAGAACACAAAAAATAGGAGAGCACTCTCTCTTCCTAGGATTTCCCCTTCACAAAGAGCTAAAGTTCAATCTAAAAAATTGCCAAAAGTCCCCTGCATACCAAGACCCTCCAACTATATAAAGGAAACCTCACTTACCCTAACTTGTTCTAAAACTCTGAAGTTTGCATCATTGTGGTACCCTGGCTTTAAATGGTTAATAAATTTAGTGGTAGGGTCATTTTTAAGAACGGTAGTATATGTTGTAATTCATATATTTGATGTCTAATTAATGTCAAGGCAATTTTTTAGGTTTTATGTATACCTAAATCTTAAAATGAAGCTTGTGTTAAAGTTAGGCTATGGAAGGTTTCTAACAGACATGACTTGACTGCTACATTCCAGTATAGTTATTCATTATAGTAAATTATCAGAGCCTCCGGACAGCTGAATGTAATATTGCATGTCACTGTCCTTCGCATATGTTTGTAGAAACAATTTGGTGTTCTTCTCTTGTCAACTAACTTTCAGTTTTTTTCTGACAGGAAGAACCTGGAGGGCAGCGTGCCCTAATATTTGATCAAGGAAACAGAATATCTCAGGTTAGTTTATTCTATTATGTGCTAAAGGAGAGTAGCAACACACTTATTACACTCTTTTCTATATATTCTCTTTTTTATCGATTGAAATTCATGTGGGTCTCCCTAGTTTGAAAATAGGAAATGAGGCACGTGTTTAGTGAGACCCCGGGTGAATTTCACCCAATAAAGAGAGTGCATGAGAAGGGAAGTGTCAGAGAGGGTTGCAAGCATTTCTCTTTTATAGTATCTTTGTTGAAGCCTTGCCCTCTCGCCTAGTTGCAATCAGATGAACATGCCATTGTTTGAAGTCTTTTCTTTCGATCTTTATGTGCTTTACTTACTGTGTTTCATAACCCATAAATTTTGTATTAAAAGACGATCTGTATAACGCCAGTTGCCAAACTTGATTTTCAGGGCATCAGCTGTGCTGATGTAGCTGATATATGTGTAAAGGCACTGCATGATACAACTGCAAGAAACAAAAGTTTTGATGTGAGTAAACCCTGTTTGGTTTCAAGATTGAACTTTGATCCTAAATGAAACTAAACCTCTTCAACCTTATCCTGTAGGTATGTTACGAGTATATTGCTGAAGATGGAAGGGAGCTTTATGAGCTGGTATGGGAAAAATGATTGATCACATTTTTCTTAAGAGAAAAAATATGATGAAAATAAACTGGTTACTTTTTGTGTCTGCTTAGGTTGCACACTTGCCCGACAAAGCAAATAACTACTTGACACCAGCACTTTCCGTCTTAGAGAAGAATACTTGATGATCCCTTGTTCAGACAAATACTTTGCAGAAGTAAGATTTCATAAATTTGCTACCTATGTTCTTCTGCTTCTACATAACTTCCCTGATTTATTAAAGTAACTATTTTTTCTGTATATATATTCTTGTATAACCCAAAACAACGAGTTGAGAAATTAAATATATCTATAAATTCTAATGTAACTAATCTTAAATCTAAGATTCAATCAAATCATCTAATGCATTTTAAATGCTAGAATTAGATTTAAATGTTTTAATTGAGCTAAGTCTTACACTTAAAAGCAAGGGTTCATTAGTCAGTGATTAAGGAATCAACGCTTGAAGTCCTTAAATTTCTAACTCAAGGAATTTATTTAGAATGAGCGAAACACTTTCAATGAGGCTGGGTAATGCAGTAAAATACTTTAATCAGCAGAAGTACAATTAAAAAATATAGGTGAAGTTGAATCTCAGCGCGCTTACTTTGATTATTTCAATTTTATTTTCTTTCTACTTAACTCTTTTAATATAGCTTGTTCAACACCGTTTTGAACGTTTTATTGCAAGTGAGTGACTTTAGAATTGCTTGAGATTTTGAGGTTGCTATAAATAGTAAAGGAATCCATTTATATCAGAAAATACACTCTTGATTTACTATGGAAATGCTTCTTTTTAAAGTTCCTATAGAGTCTTCTGTGACAATCAATTTCTCATTCACTTTATTTGAACCAAGTCATCTGTAAGGTAAAAACATATCAAAGTTGATAATCGTGTCATTTGGAAATTAGTCATTTAAAATTTTATTAAATTGATTCATGTCAAAAATCAACATCAATTCACTAAAATATCACATTCTTACTGAAAAAAATAATTGTTTTACAAACATAGATCTTACGGAAAAGGAAAAAAAAAATATAAGACTAAAAGATTATTTCAAACTTTATTCAATATTAATCTCTTTCTAGTGTTGCATATTTTTTGATATTGATTATCGATTTTAATATAAAATATGATCATCGTGGTTCAAAACTACAACGACTAAAATAAAAAGGATGAGCTAACATCAAAACATAATAATTCATTCAAACCTTACATAATCACGTGTCTCACAATATTATATAATTATGCCGATTGTTTCACAATCATACAAAATATGTTATCACCACAAATACAACCAAGTGATATCAATGTTAAGAAACTAAAGTGTAAATCTCGCATGCAACTTATCAATAGAGGTGTCACTTTTCATTAGTTTCTTCGAAAACTGAAACGAAGTATACATGTATTATCCTCCCTACTCTCCTTGAAAGTTTGCAAAGTATACACGTATCATTTCCATTACTTTTTTCGAAAATCATGACAAAGAATACATCTGATACAATTACATTACTTTTTGGTGAGTCATCATTCACAAACATACATTTACATTTTCAAATAAACACATATTGGCATGTCATCATAATAGTACTAAATAACATTCATTCCATAATTTAGACTCATAAAATAGTACATCACATATAAATAATAAGACAAGAAAGAAAATAAGTAAAAAAGAAAAAAATAATGTAAGCTTCCCATTCATCATCTTATTCTTTACTTCTTCCTCCTTTTCTTGATTTGCAATTATTTCTATTAAAAATGTTACCCTAAATTTTGTCTTCTTATATATTTATAAGTCTAATATTTTTTAAAAAAATACTATATTTTATTGTTATTTATTATTTTCTAACAAAAATATATAACAATACATAAGAACATAAGTAACCATATCTAAGACATTTTTCATTTAACATAGCAATTTGTATAATTATTTTACTATTAAGAAACAATGACTTCGTGTATAAATTATTAATTAAATTACTATTAATAACGAAAACTTGATATAAATAAACAATTTTTGTCCTCTATTTGTTGTATATCGTGGTTTAACTATGATTATTAAATAAATTATATTTTCAAGAATTTTTAATTTGTAATAATATGACAATATTCATAAATATCTAATAATATTTTTTCTAATCAAATATTTTTTTTTTATCAAATCTTATCTCTTAAAAAAAACTTTTAAAATAAAATATATCTTTTAAAGTATAACTAGGAAACTTATTCACTTTTTACTTATTTTTCTAATTGTGAAAATTTATATAATTTCACATTTTTTATTATTTTGGTTTTGGAGTTAATAGTGTCATTGTTGGTAGTTGGACTGTTACATCTCTCTTCTGCAAGACAAACATAAAGAATCACAACAAAACGAAAACCTAAGTCTGCCGGGAATTCAAGATTTCTCTTAAACCATTCTTCATTTTACCGTTCATAAATATGTTTTGATTTAGAATAAACACCCATTCTAAACTTCACTTTTAATAGTGTTTACTTAACCTATCTGCTTAGAAACAGAACAAATATCACATAATTAATTAGGATAATGATATTTAGACAACATTTTTTTGACAACATTTGAACATCATCTACATGTCATTCTGTGATTGGTCCAAAATTACTCTACAATCAATAATAATAATTATAAACATTATCATGGACTAATCATAGAATGACACGTAAACGATGTTTAAATGTTGTCAAAAAAATGTTGTCTAAATATCATTATCCAATTAATTAATAGACAAATTTTTACGTGATTAAGTTATTAACAAACTCTAACGCAATCAACAACTTACTAGATAAAACAGACTAATGTTATCAGAACTTTTTCAGGGACTTATACTACAACTATTCATATATTGTAGGAACAAAAATTGTTTGCTCAAGTAATTATATATATATATATATATATATATATATATATATATGAAAATAAGGTTCATCGGAAATTATAGTAGTTATTAAGGATTTTGTTGTGATTAGTTAACCTAAATATAATTGCAGTTCACATTAATTCTGAGTCAGTTATAACGTGTCATGGGTTCATTAACTCATGCAACTAAAACTACCTTCATCTAATCTGTAAATTGATGTGGATAGCATAAAATTTCTCAAATTAATACGTGGTTACAAGGAAATATATATTTGGCAAAAACAAACAAATCAAATTACAGTCCATTTCTACAAGATATGATAGTAGTAATGGATTGAAAATAGCAGGTTTTATTATGATTGTAGTAATATTACATTGCACGCATGAATGAAGAAGCCCGTGGTGTGTTCACCAAGGCAAGCAACTCCTCATCTGCCTCGAACTTTGCCATGTCCTCCACCTTTAAGCTAACATAAGCCTCTATGCCGCCGGCATTCTTTGCGTCTATAAGCACAACCAGATTTTTGAAAGTTAAAGCGGGTGAACCTACCCATGTTGGTTTTCCCCATCCAAAATCAGAGTCGTACAAAGGAAACCTACACAAACTAGTAATGCTAAACGAGACTAGTTCCCCCTTCTCAAGCACTCTAAATGAAATATCCTTCAGGAAATTAGAATGCTCGTTTCCATCTTGGAGTTTTCTCACATAATCTTTGTCAATCTTCTTTATCTGGTCCCTTACCTGTTTCGCTAGATCAAGATCATGACACTCCTCTTCGGTGTTAAAAGACGAAGTTGTCATAGTGATTCGGTAGTAGTTGCCAAAGGAGTCGGGAGGAAGTGGTGGTTCCATCTTTGGACGCAGGTTCACTGCGTGAATCACAGCATATGTTCTCTGTGGAAGAGATTGCTTTCTAGTGACAGCCACATACCGACTCCAGATGAAAACAGATAAGGCCTCCACTCGAGTAGCACCTGCTGCATATCTTGCTCTAAGATTTTCAACAACAGAACCGTCAAACACAAACATCTTGCAGATGATGTTCTCTTTCACGATGCCACTTCGAGGGTCAAACCCAGATATATTTTTCGGTGGGAAGAGGTTAGCTGAAATAAACTGTGGATTTGGCATCACACTTTCCTCCCTAGCAATGGATGCCCAACAATTGAGGAACGTGAAAAATGACAGTCCGTCTGCGATCTGGTGTGAAAGGCAAGCTCCGATTGCGATGCCACCGCAATCAAAAACATTAAGTTGAACACCAAATGTGATGTTGGTGACATCATGTAGTAGAAATGGAACCAAACGGTTGAGTTCTCCCGGAACTGGTTTGCGAATAACGTCTACAACTTTGCACTTCACTCTTGCTTCTAAGTAGGGAACACCCTCGTCGTAGCATTCTACAAAAGTACTGTTGCCGTTGACTCGCCCGGCAAGCGGGTAGAAATGGGTTAAAACATCAGACAAAGATTTCTTGAGCTTTTCGGAAACGGTGGTTCTGTTGAATTGAGTGATACCGTCGCAAGAGTAAAAGAGAACTATAGGGTTATAAACCATGGGAGAAACTTGATCGAGAAAAGAGAGTTGGTAATGACGAACATTGTCCTCGGTTGGAGAAGAGGGTTTGATGATTTCTTTGGAGATTACCTCCACTTCTAACATCATTATTTTTTTGCAATTGTGAAACAATCTGCTGCAGCGCCTGGAATTATGTCTTTTGTGTTGATGGATTGCTTTTGGTACTAGATATACTGAACTCAAGCCGCGGATGAACACAAGTTCAGAAACTCTTTGATTGAGTTGTGTGGTTTCGGTGCTTAATTGCAGTTTTTATATATATTGGCAACAAAATCATGGTTTTTGTTCATGTTCTTTTTTTGGTTTTCTAACTTTCTTGTAAGCTTTATATTGAACAAAGTATTTGCATTATTGTTGAGTACTATATTAGACTTGACTAGTTTGATAAAAAAAAACTTTCCTCTCAGTCGTGATATACTGGGTATGTTTCCTAGATTTCCACTTCTTTTTCAATCAACTGGCAAACTTTCACTCTAGTCCTAATATCCTCATCATGTGTATAAACCCTTGTCCTAATATCACAAACCTTGACTAAGTCCTACACATTCCCTTAAGCATTTGTCTATATAAAAAATTAACATTCATTATGACATGCCAACCGATTGTAATTTCATACAATGGTGCTTAACAAAATGAGGGAAAAGCTTTGGATCCTTGACATCTAAATTTACTGTTTCCTTTGGAAATCGACAATCAGTTGCTATTTATCTATAATTATCCAAATAATCCGAATACCCATAAAAGGTACAAACATGCTCCCATCACAGTTAGACCATAACTTGAGAATTTGCCCGCTTCATAAATAATAAAAAACTAACTAGCAAACCAATAATGAGTCTGAAAGATGACATTCTCAAAGGATCAATTTCAATGTTTTATAATTAAGTAGCTAGAGAATTAATCACTGTGATGACTATATATTACAAGAGAATTTATTGTAACTTTATCACGCCAAATGGCTATTGTACACGTCATTGTTTTATTGGTGGTTGAATACCTGCTATGAGCTTAATATATTGTTTCGTGCAAAAATGTAGTATAAATGGTCACAAGAATATATATATATATATATATATATATAACATTTTTTCCCTTAATTGGCCATCACTTATTAACTCTCTTTTTTTAAATATTAATAACTAATGCAATAAAAAGAGATGTTATCTCAACTTACCTTTCCCTTGGTCATGTGAGAAGTAAGCGACTACACATTTAGATTGACTCCACTTTCTGAACTGTCTAAGAATAACCATGTGTTCTAACGAAGTAATCCACATCTTATTTATTGAACGTGATAAGAAAATCCTTTAGTGTAGAGCAGACATAATATAACCAAGGAATGTTATCGCTTGCTAATTTATAAAATTATATCCTGACTTAGCAGAGAATTGCCGCACTGAACTAGTAGGGCAGAGATAATTTTTCGGTATGCATATATAGCGCGCTTGTGCAGTTTAATAATAATTTGACACAACAACGTAAAAGGTCTTATCTCACTAAATAAAAATGACTACATAAATCACACGATGTAATTCTGTTCTATCACATACCAAACATTCAGATATGAATCATTTGACTATTTTGTTAAGAAACTGAGCGACTGCATTTTACTAAACCTGTTTAACAATGGCCTTAACTAAAATATAATCAAAATTTTGGCGTCGCTAAGGTGAGGCAAATTTAGAGGTCTAGTCAATAATAAGCAAAGTAAACTATCTATCTCCAAATTTATCTATTACAACTTACAAAATATCAAAAGGGCAAAAATATTCAAAATTTCTGATCAATCAATTTTTCCTGTTCTATCAAATGTCCTCATCAGCATTGACCTCCCTTTTCATTCGTCTTTTCATTCGTAGAATGAAACAATAGAAACCGTTTTTTCCAAGGTGCATCCTTCTGTTGCTCCAACCATGACAAAAAAGCACTATCCAGCAAGCAGAAGAAGTTTACGTAGAGAAGCTGGTACTTCACAGGAACATACCAAAAATTAAAAACCTGCACAACTGGCCACACGCCACCTTCTAAAATCAGGGCTGGGACATAATTCCTCTTCAAGTCTTCCTTCACTTGAGGAAGATTCTTTCCAGCACATAATCCCATGTAAGTAAAGAAGACAAACAAATGGACGGGACCAAAAATTATGCCATCCATTGCCACTTTGGTGGCCACAGATCTCACAGACTTTGGCGTTAGTTGAAGCTTATACCTTATGAACTTGTCCAAGCCTTCATACCTACAAGACATGAAAGTTGGTTCCATGTAACTACAACTCCTTTAGCAGCAGGAACTATAAGTTGGCCACTAATTATTTTCAGAACAAGTCCGTAAGCTTGTTAGTCAAATAAATGTCACACTCATCAGTCTAAAAATCCCAAATCAATCAACTTGAAACCTAGCTCAATGCATTCCCCACCCAACGTCTTCTGAAATTACAACCACCTTTGAACAAAAGTTACAAATATCCAATCCATGTGAACTTAAGATCCAACAGAGTTCACATGCTCTCACTTTCTTTCAGACGAAAAGATCTTGACTCTCTATAACTAGGTGGAATCCATTGGGTTCAATTGCATTCCAGTGAACATTTAGAAATCATAAAAAATACTTATTATGTAGATGCATGATATGGTCAGAAAATACTTAAAATGATATGCACATGATTAAAAACTGTTGTCCCTATTTAGGAAGGTACCTGTCATATATGTTTAACCCCTTGTTTATAACCTTTTAATTCACTTCATAACTATCCTTGCCTTAGATGTCCCAAAAGAAAAATCCCAAGTAATGTTAACAATTGAAAAGGCCTTTGTGGCAGCTATGCAACCAATATTTTAGGTAAACTAACCATGCCTAGCCTCCAATTCCGAGAAGAACCTACCACCGACTGAGTGCTACCATCCCTGATTCACATCCCACCAATTATCACATCAGAATGCATGCAAGAGCAACTAGTAGTTGCTTCAGTGACGCACGTTAGAGATTCACTGATGGGGATCCAAACACAGAGCATAAACATTTACAGACAGAGGGAACTCCTAAATCTTAAGCACTTGTTGCAGAAAAATCATAAGAGTCCTTGGCGCCATGTCTAAAAAATTGGATGCAATCTCATGTTGTAACAAACTAATTTACAAAGTCCCAGTCCGACATAAAAGATCATACTTGTTCCATTACTTCACAAAATTAAATCTATCTCACTGATAAGATACCTAAGACTTTCTTTGATGGTGAATTGCATGAGCACTTACAAGCAAAAACAATGCCATATAAAGACATGATTTGATAAGTAGGCAGTACTGGAAAACCGGTAAATAAACTGAACAAAATAGGATTCGCATACCAGAAGTGTCCAACTGGTCCAACAAAGCCAAATCCAAACATACTTGTAACAGCCAAGCGGTTCCAGTTGACAGTAAACTTAGCATCGCAATCCTACCAAATCCACATATAATTTTTTATAGACAAGAAACCTTATCATTATTAGTCAATAAATTAAAACTATCCAAGTTCAACCAAAAAAATGCACAAGCCATCTTAACTTTCCAACAAGGCGTATTCAAGAAACCACCAAGAGATGTATCGAAAATCAAAATAAACAAAGCAAGAAATAAAAATGGAGATGTGTACCACTCAAAACGAAAGATTCTTTAGGTATTAATGGTATATATAGTTTCATTAAAATCAGCTTCCATATTCCATCAAAAATACCATTAAAAAATAGTTTCCTTGAGAAATGAAAGCCATGTTAGTTAAAACAGAAGGAATGGGGAATAAAAAACCATGTTAACACTTCAACACTGCTGAATTTTAGTATATGTAAACATAACAACAATCCTAGAGTCAGAAGGCGCTGCTTGGACAGAATATTGAAGGAGCAAGAACGCATTAGTCAATAAAGAGTAGACGAGGGAGATGCGAGATTGATTGAAAAATTACAGCGATAAGAAGAGATATAAAAGTGTCTTAATATGAGAAAGGCAAATGGGTTCTTACAGAAAGTTGGAGTCGCTTTTTTGTAGCTGCATGAGTAATGTACTGAGCACTGAGGTCTCCAACACCCCAGAGGATGGCAGAACTCACGGCTTGGGTCTTCACGGGATGAACAGAAAGGCAATTCTGGTACCACTTCCACACATTCAACATCCTCTGTTTTCCGACGAGGCATACCAGGTCGTAGCAAGTACCAAAACAAAACAGACCAGTTTCGTTTATAAGACACTATATTGTGGGCTTTTACTTTCTACACTTCCACAATTTCTTCGCTCACCCCCTGAACCATTTTACTATATGAAAGTAACTTTTGGATAATATGTTCTGAAAATTTTTTGGAAAAATATTTCTTGAATAAAATTCTCAGAAAAAAATTTTGAAGCAGAATTTTTAAAATATATTTTAGAATAAGTTATGGGGAAAAGTGTTTTAATATATATATACATATATATATATATATATATTGTTATTGTAAAGATGCAGTTAATATTTTGATATAAAAAATTATTACATCATCAAATCAATCAAAATACTTTTAGTTATTCATCTTTGATTTTATACTGTTTTTTTCTCTCAATTCAAACAATAATATCCTTTTTACTGTGTTTCTTTTATTTATTTATTTCATTTTTCATTCTCTATCTAATCCAAAAACTAGGCTACTCCATACATAAATATCGTAATTAACATATTTACTCTTTTTCTTCTTTAACTCAGAGTATAAAAAATATTAAATAAATTTATGCCTAAACATTTCATGATTAATTTAAAATTATATTTGAAATACATATTTCGAGAAATTTGAATCATATTATATTCTGAATTATACAATTAAAATATTGTTTTGAATTAAAAATATTATTTCAACATATTCAATTCAGAATATTTTTCCAGGTTACTTAATAAGATAATATTGTTGATTGTGTAGTTCTATATGAAATTTAATATTATATTCTAGAGTAAGTAATCCTCTTATAGATTTTATAATCTCAACCAAATAACGTAATCTGATAGATTATAATTTCAAATATATATTTATATTTGAAGGGTGGGAGAAAAAAAAAACAGTAAAGGAGGTGAAGTAAGAAAAAACCTACATTTTGGTTGATTCATCTACCATTAAAATGAGTTAGTTAAACAAAGCAAACGGTTATTAATCGGTATAACAAAAATTAAGCCTTCTTTCAATGACAAGATTTGATTAATTGATAAGAAAACAAGTGAGATTTAGAAATAAAATTGAAAAAATCTGGAAGGTGGGTTTCCTGCCAATAGAATACGTGGTAAATTTTGATCCTGCCAAAAGAGTGCTGGCGTGGCCTAATCCACTCCTCGAGTCATCTTCTCATGTTTTGTCTTTTCCTTGTGTAAGCCTCAAAAAAGTGCCCCGAAATCTCATTACGATAAATATTTGTGGATAAGAATCTCCAGTGTATGCCACACACACAAAACCACTACACGCCAATGGGATCTTCTTCTAACTATGTAACAACTTCAAATTCTAACTATGCGGCTCTAGCTTCCACCATAAGCTTCCCAAGAGCTCTACTAAGGTACTACCATTTCCTTTCCTTCAGAATTCTTTCCTAACTATATTGAGCAACACCATCAACCATGCATCATGAAGTATACTTTGCTTCTGAACCATTATAATGTTATTTTTAGTTTTTACCTCTCTTTGCCTAGTTCTAACTTTGATTGATCAAAATGGTCTTATTAATGACGATAACTTTCTCAGGTTGATTCTTTTGTGTGGTCCTGATAGGATAGTCCTGGATGAGGTATGTTGGTTATAATGTGCCAGTAAAATAATAGCCAGCCAGAATCTGATGCAGTCAAGGTAGATTTCTTAGTGATGGATCTAATCTAGCCATCAATCATGGATAGAAGCCAGAAGGGAGCCCTCATGAGCAATCAAAGCACTAAAGACTTATCAGTTATGGTATTGTGAATTACTTAATTTTTTTTCCCGTGAGATGTCAGAAAATCATGTATGTGTGTATGATAACATTAGCTTTGAACTGTTATTAGCCTTAATTATCCCTTTGATTACCAATCACACATTATATTACCTTCCCAAAGAATATATATTTCTGAGCTAATAATTCTTGAATTCTTAGATGTTAATTAGACTTGATTGTAGCTGGCTAACACATATAGTAGAAGAAATTTCCCTTATTTCTTTTATCATAGAAATTGTAACACATCTAAATTACAGCATAATGGTTCAGTCCCCTGGGTAGCCAACTTGTATTTGTACGTAAGACTAAGGTGATATTTATATAATCAATCTATGTTAATTAGATTTTTGTTTAGTACAATAATTTATGTTCTTCTGGTGAATCAGTTTGTGCACCTGTCTGACTCAGTTATATAGATACGCACTTTCTTGAAATGATCACTCTTTTATTTGCTTGAATTTTATGGCTGTTTAAGCTTTCGGCAATGCTATGTGGCTTTTCAGACTTATAGGGAGGACCCTGAGTAGACTAAAACTGAATCATATTAAAGATCTGAATGAGTGTTCTCTGTTGCTTGCATTCAAATTCATTACCAAAAATGTCCGTAAGTTTGATAAAGATTTGCATCAGGTTCTGAAACAGCAGCAGTACCAGAAGAAGCAACCTAAATTAAGCTCTACTCCGGAAGGGACACACAATGAATCCCATTGTCATATCTGTAGGGGGGGAAACAGTTGCCAAACAGTTCTTTCAAGAACAAAACTGATGAATACTTTGATTGGGAAAGGGAAGCCACACGAAGCTCAGACCGTCTTCAACAATTTGACTGAAGAAGGGCATAGGCCTACTCTCATAACATACACAACTCTTGTGGCTGCTCTAACCCGCCAAAAGCGTTTCAAGTCTATTCCTGCAGTTCTTTCTAAAGTTGCAGACAATGGGATGAAGCCTGATTCAATACTTATCAATGCCATGATCAATGCGTTTTCTGATTCTGGCAAGGTTGATGAAGCCATGAAAATATTTAAGAAAATGAAGGAGTATGGATGTAAACCAACAATCAGTACTTATAATACCCTCATTAAAGGATTTGGCATTGCTGGAAGGCCTTACGAGGCTATGAAACTGACAGAGATGATGGCTCAGGATGAAAATGTGAAACCCAATGATAGAACATATAACATTCTCATTCAAGCCTGGTGTACCAAGAAAAAAGTGGAAGAAGCATGGAATGTTATGCATAAAATGGTGGCTTCTGGCATTCAGCCGGATGTGGTCACATATAACACGATGGCAAGGGCATATGCTCAGATCGGTGAAACAGAGAAAGCTGAAAGATTAATATTGAAAATGCAGTACAGCAAAGTAAAACCTAATGAACGAACTTGTGGTATCGTAATAAGTGGTTACTGCAAGGAAGGCAATATGACAGAAGCCTTGAGGTTTCTACACGGAAGAATGAAGGAGCTTGGTGTGCATCCAAATCCAGTAGTTTTCAACTCGCTTATCAAGGGATATCTAGACATTAAAGACACAAATGGAGTAGATGAGGTGAGTTCTGATTTGACGAGATCAATATTTTTTTTCATGCATTTTCCTCCACTTGTTTGACACACTGAAGGAGGCATTAACACAATAGCAAGATCCATACTCTTAGATAAGAACTGTTTGTTGCGAGTTTATTCTGTGCATGTATTTTGTTGGTCAGTAATTATTCAGTATCTAGTATTATTATAAGGATAGCATTATAGTAACTTATAAATGAAAGTTGTTCAGGCACTGGCATTGATGGAAGAATTTGGGATCAAACCAGATGTAGTGACATTTAGCACCATCATGAATGCATGGAGTTCGGCAGGGCTTATGGATAATTGTGAGGAGATATTCAATAACATGGTGAAGGCAGATATAGAACCTGACATCCACGCATATAGCATCCTTGCAAAAGGATATGCACGTGGTGGACAGCCACAAAAGGCTGAGGCTCTTCTGACTTCCATGAGCAAATATGGTGTAGAACCAAATGTGGTGATCTTCACTACCATCATCAGTGGATGGTGTGCAGAAGGAAAAATGGATCGCGCCATTAGACTTTATGAGAAAATGCACGATGTGGGAATTCCCCCAAATTTGAAAACTTATGAAACCTTGATATGGGGATACGGAGAAGCAAAACTACCATGGAAAGCAGAAGAGATACTTACTACTATGGAAGAGAGGGGTGTTGCCCCTGAAACATCCACTGTGCAACTGGTTGCCGATGCTTGGCGTTCCATTGGTCTATTCAAAGAAGCCAACAGAATTCTAAATGATTCAGAAGAAGAAGGATGTGACGACAAGACACCGGTGCAGAGCTTGGAGAGACAGAAATTCAGTGCAATACCTGATGTAGTGGTACCTCATCCAGAAAGAACAACTAATGGCAACATAAACATGCGAAATATTTCCACTTCCATGTTTTTTGTTCGGACAACAAATTCATATGGAGTACAAGCACATATTGTAAGTAAACAGCAGATTCAAAATCAGGTTGTTAGGCCATTCCTTGACTATTGCGGAGTAGTGTCAATACTCTGTTGAGGTGACTTTTCTCAACAATGTCAGAATAGATTTGTTTGCTTCCATGCCAATGAGTTCAGGTGGAAAAACTGTAGATATCATTAATGGACTTCAGAAATCAGAGCATACACTTACACACTTGGTTACTTGTATTGTTGCATGCACTAAGCATTATTGGAAAATCTTATTTTTATATAAATATATTATTTGTACGTCGTCATCAAAACAATGAAAACTAAACCATAGAAACAGAATCATATCAATCTACTGACAAACTCTCTTAATTCAAAATCACTGTAATGAGAAATATCAAACATATTCTTTCATGCGGACTTGGTAGAAAAATTCTATAAGCATTGATCTCTCCAAATTTTCACATTATACGATCTAAAAATTAAAAAATTAAGTATTGCATTCTATATTGTACAATTTTTAAATTAGCTTTTTTACTTTTGAATTCTACAAAAATATAGATACATTCCAAATACAGAATTTGGAATTAAATTTTTCATTTTTATCACTTTTAAATTCTACAATATATATTCTACAATATATAGATACATTCCAAATTACAGAATTTGGAATTAATTTTTTTCATTTTCGAATTGTAAATACCATAAATACATTTGAAATTGCATAATTTGGAATTTGGATACATTTGCATGGTTTGGAATTCAAATTTTTATTTATGGCTTGAATAATTTGAAAATATACTTTGAATTGTATAATAATTGTTGAATCTAAAAGTTTATTTTTTCTTTGATTTCCTTTATACTTTCCTAAAACCACCTTCTCCAATCTTGAGCATCTATTGAAACCATTTGTTGCATCTATCAACTCTTTCAAACTGGAATTTCTAAAATTCTGTTCTTTTTGTTTGTGCACTTCTTTGGTGCTCCTGGAGGATTTTGGTGCACCATTTATCACCTTATTTTCTTCTTTCCTGGTATGTACCCACGCCTAATGCAAAGAAACATAAGTTTATATTTTTCAACTTAAGTTTTAGATAATATAATCGATAGATTTTTCAAATTACACAATTTAAAATAATTTACATTCTATTCCTTCTCCGGTGTTAAGGGACTTTCCTAAAGTGTTGTATGACATGACATACACAATTTGACATGGTGAAAGTCGACGTTACAATTGGTTGAGTTCACATAGACGGCGAACAAAGACAAAAGAATAGAGTACATGAGAAATTGTAGAGTTTGACGGAGCAATCTATGGTGTGGTCGTCATCACCATAGCCTCCAGCTCCTATTGGGTTGCTTTGCTACTGTATTATCTTGAGAGTTGTTGCGCATGACAAATTTATGTCACAAAGAGAGAGAAGAATGGAAGCGAGAAGAGGCGTGAAGAAAGGGGTAAAGTGGGAACTTCAAATGACTAAAAATGTTAGGGGTGTTAAGAAGAATAATGGGGGTGTGAATAGTATGTTGTTCGTTGTCAACGGTATGAAGGTCGAAACTGGAATATTGTATGTAGATAAAATAATCAAAATTGAACGAGTTTCAAATTCAACTCTCTATTTCTTCAAATGCTCCAAGTTTGCGTCAATGGTGTGAATTTTGAATACGGTGAGAAGATCTGGGAGGAAAAAGGCAAGATCAAACACAGCTTCCTTTGAAAAAATGGTACGAATGAAATGTGTTGATTTTATCATTTAATCTCATCGAGCTTTTGATTTGGTATATATTGTTTGCAACCCTATACCTGTATACACAATCATGTGTATGTTGATTGCAATCGTTTTACCTGTATATCTCTATTCTTTTTGTTTGCTCTAATTTTCGATTTGAGTATTAAACAATGTCTGATTATTCTAAATATCTGGTCTTAACTTCAATCATTTTGACATCATAGACGGGGGATGAAGGCCCAAGCTACACAGTAGATGATGCTCTAGTGGCTTTGGGTTTTGGAAAGTTCCAAATTCTGGTGCTTGTTTATGCTGGTGTTGGTTGGGTTTCAGAAGCAATGGAAATGATGCTACTCTCTTTTGTAGGCCCTGCAGTTCAAGCTCTATGGAATCTTTCCCCTCATGAAGAGAGTTTTATAACCAGTGCGGTTTTTGCAGGCATGCTCATCGGGGCATACTCATGGGGCATTGTTTCTGATAGATATGGAAGGAGGCAGGTTTCTCTTCACTAGTTCATTATCTTTTGCATATGTCACTTGCTCTGGCATATTTCAAGTATTTCATTTCATTGGGCGGGGAGCGGCTTGCTTACCAAATCTAGGATTAGCCATGCCCCGGTTAAAATCTTCCAATGGATTTTTACGCATAAAATAATCTTCTTTGCTTAGAACATATTAAACTTGTGCCAAGTATCTTATATTATGTATGGTGTCCGGCTATGCCGACCATACTATTAAGTTATTTTGTGCTCCTGTTATGTCATAAATAAAATCTCTGTTTCAATTTTAAGTGCTTCCGTTTCAAGTGTGCTCAGCATTGTTGGTTCATTTATTATCTGTTTTCTTTGGCTTACTTCAAAAACTCAGGCAAGGATTCCTTATCACAGCGACAGTTACATCCATAGCTGGTTTTCTTAGTGCATTTGCTCCTAACTATATATTATTAATTGCCCTTCGTTCTGTGGTCGGTATTGGTTTGGGAGGTGGACCTGTATTATCATCTTGGTTTCTAGAGTTTGTTCCTGCTCCCAACAGAGGTACCTGGATGGTTATCTTTTCAGCATTTTGGACTCTTGGTACCATTTTTGAGGCCTCACTTGCATGGGTAAATTTTCATTAATTTCAATTACATTTTACGAACATGTTCTTGAAAATTTGAATTCTTAATATATAAATCAGCCTATTCCCTCTTCCCTTCCTGGCCTTTCCAGTTAACCACGACCATAGATCATCTATTTCACCCTCATAATGGTCCTTGGGTTTAGATCCGTATGTCATATTCTTTTAATTGATATTAAGTGATTCACATCTCGAACATTTTTCTACTGCTTCTTTATTTGCTCTGCGAGCTCCAAAAAATTCCAATTTGTTTTAAGTCTATTTTTTAGTTTACCTAGGATTCAATAACTCAGTGTTTACTTTTTTCATTTCACCTTGGAAAGTGCTGACACTTCACCTCCTATTCTTAATTAATGTATCTTAACTTTGATTAATATTGAAAGTGTTATGACAAATTTTCTAAGTTGGCTTTGTAGTTTCTATTCTGTCGCATGATTTAACAAATTATACAGCAGATGGTTTCACCTGAAGTAAAACATTCCTTGCAGATTGTGATGCCAAATCTGGGTTGGAGATGGCTTCTTGCGCTGTCTTCTCTTCCCACCTCTTTCCTTCTTCTGTTCTACAAATTGACTCCTGAATCACCAAGATACCTATGCTTGAAAGGAAGAACAGCTGATGCAATTGAAGTTTTGGAAAAAATAGCAAGAGTAAATGGAAGAGAACTTCCTTCCGGTAACCTTGTCTCTGACCATGAAATTGAGCTACAGCAAATTGATAACCCTTCAGAGGACGCACGCTTGCTCTCTCCGACAACAATTGAAATTAAACATCCTTTGGGAATGGATTCCAATTTAGGTGGTATCTCATCATTGTCGGTGCTTCTCTCACCAAAGTTGGCAAGGTCAACAGTTCTGTTATGGGCTGTGTTCTTTGGTAATGCCTTTTCGTATTATGGCCTTGTTTTGTTGACAACTGAGCTGAACGGACATAGTAAATGCATGTCACATAAATTGCAGACAGAGAAGTCCGAGGATGTTAGTTACAAGAGTATTTTTATTGCCAGTTTTGCAGGTATTTTCTTACTGGTTTCCGAGCTTTCATACCCAACTGATGCAGTAAAATGTCTGACTGATACATAATTTAATTTTGTGCATAGAGATACCTGGACTCCTCTTGTCAGCTGTGGCAGTCGACAAACTCGGTCGAAAACTATCAATGTCAACCATGTTCTTCATCTGCTGTATTTTTCTTCTCCCGTTAGTATTCCATCTGCCTGAAGGCTTAACAACGGGCCTTTTATTTCTCGCTCGCATTTGCATCACAGCAACCTTCACAATTGTGTATATATATGCACCAGAGGTAACGTATTACTGCAAAATAATTTTGAATTATCTTATTGAAACAAAGATGATTCGAAATAGAAAACTACTAGCGACGAATACATGTTATCATTCTAACATTCTTTCCCCATACTGAACCTTAGAAAGTTTAATGCTCGTAACACGTAAGTACTACCAAAGAAAATAGTTTCAAAGCAAGTAAATTATATATACACTTCCCTTGCCATTCTTTTTTCTCCAATTGATTGTTGAAATAACACCATTTAGTAATCAGCAAAAAAAATATATAAAAATAAACTCGCTGATTATGAGTGCACCGAGTTTATAGTTATAGTTAAAGAAACTATATTTTAAGATTAATCTTTTAATTTCTTCTTTGCAAAACCAATTAGGCTTCTTAATATGAAACTGAAAGTGATGCATTACAAATGATATGGAGTGGAGTGTAGTTTATTTCTCTAACAAATGATTGATATGCATTGTATGTTTATCATTTGATCATTTATCATTTTTAAATAAACTTCCAGATAATAATTTCGTTCTTTCAACTGTATAAAACATTTTACGTGGAGTGCATTTTAAATAAAACTATTTTGTGATAGAAATTTCCCTGTCACCAATTAAAATCATTTGTATTAAGTATAATATTTATTTTCAGAAAAGACAAACGCTGGATGTGGTTTGACAGGTTTTAAGACGAAGCACATATAGTTAAAGATAGTTTAACAGAATTTTTTGGGTTGAATACTTCTTTATACATTACTGTAATTTAATATCTCTAATATTTATATGAACTGCAGATGTACCCTACATCAGTTAGAACAACTGGTGTGGGAATTGCAAGTTCGGTGGGCAGAATTGGTGGAATGATATGTCCTCTGGTTGCTGTGGGTTTAGTACATGGATGCCATCAAACTGTAGCTGTCCTTCTGTTTGAGATAATAGTACTTCTTTCAGGAATATGTGTCGTGTTCTTACCGATTGAGACCATGGGCCAGGAACTGAGAGATAGTGTGCAAGTCTAAAGCAGACCAACAGCATATACAGATAATATGTCTGGAATTTTTGAATCATGAAAACATACAAGCAAATTGTTGTTCTGCCCTTGGAGAAAAGGAGCAGAACGCCAGTAGAAAATTGGAGAAGAAGCAACTATAGGAAAGTGTTCTGCTTTCTAAAATACTACTGTCATTTTACTTCTTATTTCATTATATTTGAACCCTTTTAATTACACTTTTCCACGCATCTGATCCTTCTTCAATATGCAAATGCATAATATTATTCTGTAAACTGGAATTAGATTGTTATTGATGAGAGTAAAATAAAATACCATATTACTTTTTTAAATTTTTAAAAAAAAAATGACTCTAACTAGTAAGTGTTAAATAATATTTGTTATGATAACTTGTGATAAAACAAAATGAGAACAGAAAGATAAAAGTGAGTTTTTTTTTTAAATTATAATTAACTTCGACGTGAATTGATTAGAAAAAAAGTTAGTTTCAATTAGTAATTAAAATTAATTTTCAGGAAATCATATTACAGTATATTTTTTCCATTGAAAATAAGTGTTTTGTTTTTCCATCCAAATGTTCAAATGGAAATAGAACAATAAAAGTCTAAAATTCACCCAAATGCCCTGGCCATATATTTTAAAATAATGAAATTTAAAGTATTTTTAATCAAATTTCAAGTCTTTTAAAGTTTATGTATTTTTAATTGAGTTATTATTAACTTTTTTATATTTATTAAGCATTTAGAGTTTTTATATTTTTTAATTGAATATCAATTATTTAATTGTTTGGTTGATTAGGTTTGGTTAATTAGGTTGTAATGTGAAGATTTTTATTGAACAAAATGATTTGCAGAAGGTGTCCATTTTATTATCTTTAACGTTGATGTTGACAGATGAAATACATAAAAATGAAAAATAAAGAATAAAAAAAATGTTATTAGGTTGTATGTGAGAGAGTTAGTAGACATAGATAAAGGATTTCCATATTACTTTTTATAGAATGTGATTGTCCATATTAGAATATTAGAATGCAAGAAAAACTAATGAATATTCAAGATTAATTCACAATTTACCAAAAATTTTGTTAAATAAATTCTTTTAATAAAATACATAAACATCTCTCAAATTTAATTTTATAAAAAACAACCATAATTTCAATATACTATTGTCATAATTTTTCTATTATCATAATTATCATATATATTTAAATTTTCTTATTTATTATTTTTATTCTTCAAATTTTCACTCCTAACTTATTTATAAATATTAAATTAAATATATTTTTTAACTCCAAATTTACCTCACACTATCAAAATTTTAAATTTATAAAAATTATTTTTAATAAATCATTATACAATTAATAAAGAAATACTTTCTAAAAATTATTTAATTAATTAAATTTAGAAGGATTAAATATATTTTTAATTCTTATATTATCAAATTATTTTGATTTTAGTCCTATTTTTATAAAAATAAAATATATTTTAGTCCATTTTTTTAAAAAAATTTTAATTTTAGTCTTTCAAAATTATACTTCCAAAATCTAAGGCACATTTTTTTTTTTTCTCACATGAGTGATTCGTACCTTTTCTCCCTCTCTCTTACGATACCCTGTTGCAAGCACCACTGCATCAACGTCTTGCTTATGTTTCCAGCCTACATCTTCTTCCTCCTTTTTCTTTCTGGAAATGCTTATCTACTTTTTTCTCTGCATTTATATCTCTGTCAAATCCCTATTTAAGTCTCTCCAACCCCTCTCTTCCCTCAACCCAAATTCATATTTTCAAACCTCACAAAATTCACGTCTCTCGAAAGAACCGAATGCATAGCCTCACTGTGGCTAAAACGAACCTACGACAGATTGAAACTTCATCTTCCCAAACAGTGAAGAAAACCAATAAGCGATTTTTGTGTTTGTGATTATCAGAATTCGTTCTCAGCAATTTTCCTACTATCTGTGTGGTAACATCAGTATCTATTGCTAACCTGGAGCACGACAGTTGTTACCACTATCCCCATAAAGAGGTAGTTTCTCGTGACTCCCTTGAAAATGTTGAAGCTATATGGCTTTCAAGCATTAAATTCATTAAAGACCTGCAGATTTGAAGGTGTCATCATTTGAATAAAAAATAAAAAGAATTTAGTGCAAATATAAGGTGAGAATAAATTGGGTATGAATAACCTTCTTCTGCATCAAAAGGATATAGCGGAAATAAAAACAAAAGAATCCAACATTGAAGAGAGTAACATGAAAATGTAAAAGAAAATGTGGTAGACTTTATTTCTGTCAATGAACGCTTCCAGTCATTCATGAAGGTCCCGAAGGCCTAGACTCTCCCTCAACTTTGATAGAGATGCAACGTGCAGCTTGTTTGTACTTTAATCGATTCCTCACCAGAGTCAATGGATTCCTCTCTGCTGCTATTCCTCTTGTTTTTTATTTTATTTTATTTTTCCACTTCAACGCACCGTTTTTGGTTAATCAGTGGAGTGGTTAGTGTGTGCTTTTAGTTAAAAATATGTATATATGTAATTAATGTGTAATAGTTTTTAAAATGTAATTTAATGTTAAATTTTTTGGGGAAAGCAAAGTGTGTGATAATACGAATTTGATACGTAATTTGTGAAAAAGGAGAAAGGAAGCGGTTGGTGCATTGAATCGTTAATTTGGTGGTAGCTTGACACGATGGAGTTCTTTCTTGCTAGCTAGAATAAAATTTGATTGAATATATACCAAGGATGAAAAGCCAATCAATTCTTGCCTTGATAAACATTTTCATCTACTTGGTTTCTTATTAGAGATTGCCGACAATCTTTAGAGAATTACTTGTCACCTAGAACTCAAGCTAATAATACCATTTAACTAACCGATACCCCTCCAACGTTTGAATTGGCAACTTTGATGCTGCTGCAATGGTTGCCACTTTGGGTGGTTGACAAAATTCTATTGGTGCTGGCGTGGTTGGTGTTGGGAACATGGAGAAGTTTGGGCTGAAAAGACCTTTGGAAGGTCCTTTATTGTGGAAGAACAGAAAGGGTAAGACCCCTGTTTTGGACATTGGAATGTTGGAGAAAATTAAATCCGGTGACATAAAAGTTGTTCCAGCCATAAAGAGGTTCGACAATGGGTGCGTGGAGCTTGTTAATGGTGAAAAGCAAGATGTTGATGCAATGGTGCTTGCAACAGGGTATGTAGGAGAGAGAAAAAAGGTATGAAACACTGACAAACAGTGTAAAAAACAACACTGTCCGCCTTTACTCCCTCATTTGATTTTGATAATGATATTTAAACAATATTTTTTTGACAATATTTGAACATTGTCTATGTATTATTCTGTGATTGGTCCATGGTAGTGTTTATGATTATTATTATTGATTGTGGAGTAATTTTGGACCAATCACAGAATGACACTGATGTTCAAATGTTGTCAAAAAATGTTATCTAAGTATCATTATCCTTTGAGGAAAATGATATTCAGACAACAAATTTTGACAACATTTGAACACGGTACACGTGTTCAAATGTGATTCGTCCACGTGGAAAGTAAATTTAAAATGAAATGATGACATGGCAGAGAGAGATGAGATTTTGAATCTGAAATGTGATTCTCAAATTTTGGGCATTCGACACTTTTGAGAGAGAGGGAGAAGCGAACCGAGTTCGAGAACCATCCACCACCGCCTATGACCATTTCCTTCCGACCGGCCATCACTGCCGTCGGACTGCCGCCGCCGAAGACCCGCTGCCCTTCCGCGCTCTTCCCTCCACTCAGAATCGCGGTTCCATTTGGTCGACGGCGCGTTCGAGAACCAACCACCACCGCCTGTGACCATCTCGTGCCCACCGGTCACCACTGCCGCCGCACTGCCGCCGCCGGAGACCCGCCGCCCGTCCGCTATCTTCTATCCACCCAGAATTGCGGTTCCATTTGCTCGAGGACAGAACCCTAAACCCAAAGCCAAGTGAGTCTTCACTTTTTTCCTCAGCTTGATGATGAATAACTGTTTCTTGCTTTCTGTATGGTGATGTTGTTGCTAGCTACTGTAATCAATGGTTGCTTATATGAGGAAGGATGTTTATATGATGAATAACTATATGTTTATACTGTAATCAATGGTTGCTTATATGATGAATAACTATATGTTTTCATTTACGACATTTAGGTTGCTTATATGAGGAAGGATGTTGCCAAAGTGGTAATTCTTGGTTCTGCTTCTTGGTTATGTAAATTGTTTTCAAGTTACATTAAATGAGGTATATGATTTAAAATTGGAACTGCAGGTGATGGTATGATTATGTCATTGGTATAAAGGGAACCTCTGGTGACAAGTTTGATTTCAAAGCCCCAGCACATGGAATGTATAAATTTTGTTTCCATAACCCATACTCAACACCTGAGACTGTGTCTTTCTACATCCATGTTGGTCATATTCCCTCTGAGCATGACCTTGCCAAAGATGGTACATACTTTGTAAGAGAGTTTTTTTAGTAGATTCTACTATCCTACTTCATAAATTACAAGTTTTGGTGTTAATCACACAGCTTTTAATATATAGTACATACATGAGGTACTTCTCGATGTTTATGGAGAATGGTCCAATTGTCCTTTATGTCTTCAATTTGTTGATTATCAAAATTCCATTTGACTCTAATGGCTTGCAGAGCATTTGGACCTAATTAATGTTAAAATTGTTGAACTCAGAGAAGCACTAGAGTCTGTTACTGCTGAACAAAAGTACTTGAAAGATCGTGATGCAAGGCATTGTCACAGTAAGTATTTTTTTTCCTTTGTTTATGAGCTGGTATGATGCAAGCCACTATTGTAGTTAGGGAATTTTGATCTAGTAATTGTGTTGTGATATTATATTTGCAATGATATACGAGCATTTGTAGAATTTATGCAGTGCGGAAATATTTTTTTCATAAGCCTCTTCATAGCAGGGATGATTCCCAGACGTTCAGTATCTTTACCTTTTATCGATTTTGAGATTAAACAAATGCTGCAAATGAAGAACATCTCTTTTAAGTTATCCTGGTACTCATTCAGTCATTTTATTTGTAAAGTGCTAGATGTTTCAGCCAAAATGAGACCTACTTGTGCCAGATCCTATTGGTGTGTTTGTGAAGTTCCTGAAACTTTTTGGCCAATGAAATGTTCAGATTGTTTTCATATTCTGAAAGTATGACAAACCATACCTTAAAGTAGTGTAGTAACAAGCTGCCATTGCAGACTTCTGTTATAAGTACCATTACTTCTGCTAGAAAGGGATATTTTTAGGGTTATTCCTGTCTATTACAGTTCTGATAAGATGTAGCGTTATATTCTTGGCGTTTATTTCATATTTTATAAACGATCTGAATATTTTCTGAGGATAAAAACAATTCAGACATTGATGAATATAGGAACCGGCTTGTTTGAACAGCATATTGTTGTGTGTTATTGGTTTAGAACACTAATGTTATATCTGATGCTTGTATATCCTAGTCTTGTCACTCGTGGATATATCTTATCTCCTCTGTGTCCTATTAAGAAAAAATAGTTACGAACATGATGGTAACTTTCACTGACTCAATCCTCTTTGTTTGTAGCGAACGAGAGCACTCAGAAGCGTGTTCTTTTCTACACAGTAGGAGAGTATTTTCTCTTGGCCGCTGTTAGTGCTCTGCAAGTCCTATACATCACCTTAATGTAGATTATACATCCAAATTTGTTCAAATTATTAAGAAATGCTATGATTTGTGTTCTTGAATCCCTGGTTAGATCATTGTTGAGGTGTGTTAGAGTTGACTGATTACATTGTGGCCTCTTGCAGACTGATTCAGAAGCTTTAGTAAAAGAAATAGTTGGACAGACATCTGGTTACATGCCCAGGGATATTCGAGCTTTAATTGCTGATGCCGGTGCCAACTTATTTCCGAGAAATAATGCTAAAGTAGACAAAGACGTGTCTGATGATGATGTAGATAGTTTATTTAATTCCAAGATGGCAGAGGACACCAATCACGAGAAAGTTTCTCATCAGATTCCTGTGAAAGAAGACTTGTTGAATGCTTTGGAGCGATCAAAGAAAAGAAATGAGTCAGCATTGGGTACTCCAAAGGTAAATTTAGTGATTGGGCTTTCATGTGGTTTTCTTGACTGTATTTAAGCAGAACAGTTTTCTGTTGTACTGATGCCAACAAATGTATACATAAGAAAACATGTGTTCCGGTGAAAAAACGTTCCTCAATGCACAAAAATTTTGAAGTGTGGATTTTTCTTTTGCAGGTTCCAAACGTGAAATAGGAAGATGTTGGTGGGCTTGAAGATGTCAAAAAATCAATTCTGGATACTGTTCAGGTGGGCTTCTCGTATATATATAACTATATTGATTGTTACTTTCCCCGGTTTGAAGGTACAATGTCCCTCTTTTATGAGTTATTTTAGATAAATTTATGAAGAAGAACTTTTAGAAGGAGTATGGTGGTAAAATGAATAAAACCTCTCCTACAAGTTAAAATCAACTTGTTCACCTCTACTTTTAAGCTCTCTCGTCTAGCTTCTCCAAAGATTTAGGTCATTAAGTTGATTTTAGCTAATGAGACAAGTTGTATTCATGTCCACCTTATTTTTTACTGTCAAATACGTGTTTTCTGATAAGTTTACATTCTTGCTTGCTGTATCGGAGACAATACTGTTGCAATAAGTTTAAAATATATTTGGTGTAAAAAGAAGCTTTTGGTTATCTATCCTCAACACATTAAAAGATACATTAGGTTGTCATATATCGTAAGTTGACTCAATTAAATTACATTTTAATTTACTTGATATTTGTTATTGCACAGGACTTGCAAAGTGCATTTGGAAATTTGATCAATGTAATGTTATAGATCCAATCTCAGTCTAAATCACAAACTACATCATCAATTTATGCTCATGTATTTCAATATTTATGTTTGAATGAAAATCAAATTATCACTTCTTTGTCTCAATTAAGTAGGTATTTATACTATTGTTTTACTTCAACTAAATTATTTTTAACTTAATTTCATTTGGTATGTTTAAATAAAAAAATTTAATTAAAAGCCTTCCAATATCACATTTGTTATAATATTGAACAATAATTTATCTCGAACATTTATTAAAATCTTGTAATAAATTGAAAATATGAATAAAATGAAATGGCAAATTTTTGTTGACCTTTTAAATAAATTAAACTTACAAGAAAAAAAATGTAATTTAAATTAATTAAATATTTAATCATTACGTTCTTAATTTCTTTTATTCTTTTAAAGTGATAAAAAAATAATTACTTTTGAAGTAATAACAAATTTTTTTACACCAACAATGGAGCATAATGATGAAATAAGACGTCTTAAGTCTACAATTTGTCTTCAAAATATGAGATATAAGTTGTATATTTTAAAGTGGGACTTTAGTTCGAATAAGTGGGTACTTGTGTTATAAGTTTTGCACACAGGGGTTCCTTGACTTCTAAATTCATCTTTCAACGTCACAAAAATTGAGTATCATGTCCAATAACATTTTCTTAAGACAAAAATGGATTGTCCTTATGGTAACATTTAACCTAAGCCACCAATTTATCAAGTTAAACAATATAAGTAATTTTAAAAAATTAAGTGGGACATTAGTTTGAATAAGTGGGTACTTGTGTTATAAGTTTTGCACACAGGGGTTCCTTCACTTCTAAATTCATCTTTCAACCTCACAAAAATTGATTATCATGTACAATAACATTTTCTTAAGAAAAAGATGCATTGTCCTCATGGTAACATTCAACCTAAGCCACAAAATTATCAAGTTAAACAACATAAGTAACTTTAAAAAATTAAGTGGGACTTTAGTTCTAATAAGTGGGTACTTGTGTTATAAGTTTTGCACACAGGGGTTCCTTCACTTCTAAATTCATCTCTCAACCTCACAAAAATTGATTATCATGTCCAATAACATTTTCTTAAGAAAACGGTGCATTGTCCTCATTGTAACATTCAACCTAAGCCACCAATTTATTAAGTTAAACAACCTAAGTAACTTTATAAAAATAATTGGGACTTTAGTTCGATTAAGTGGGTACTTGTGTTATAAGTTTTGCACACATGGATTCCTTGACTTCTAAAATCATCTTTCAACCTCACAAAAATTGAGTATCATGTCCAATAACATTTTGTTAAGAGAACGGTGCATTGTCCTCATGGTAACATTCAACCTAAGCCACCAATTTATCAAGTTAAACAACATAAGTAATTTTAAAAAATTAAGTGGGACTTTAGTTTGAATAAGTGGGTACTTGTGTTATAAGTTTTGCACAAAGGGGTTCCTTCACTTCTAAATTCATCTTTCAACCTCACAAAAATTGATTATCATGTACAATAACATTTTCTTAAGACAAAGATGCATTGTCCTCATGGTAACATTCAACCTAAGCCACCAACTTATTAAGTTAAACAACATAAGTAACTTTAAAAAATTAATTGGGACTTTAGTTCGATTAAGTGGGTACTTGTGTTATAAGTTTTGCACACATGGATTCCTTGACTTCTAAATTCATCTTTCAACGTCATAAAAATTGAGTATCATGTCCAATAACATTTTCTTAAGAGAACGGTGCATTGTCCTCATGGTAACATTCAACCTAAGCCACCAATTTATCAAGTTAAACAACATAAGTAACTTTAAAAAATTAAGTGGGACTTTAGTTCGAATAAGTGGGTACTTGTGTTATAAATTTTGCACACAGGGGTTTCTTGACTTCTAAATTCATCTTTCAACCTCACAAAAATTTATTATCATGTCCAAGAACATTTTGTTAAGACAAGGATGCATTGTCCTCATGGTAACATTCAACCTAAACAGCCAAATTATCAAGTTAAACAACATAAGTACGTTAAACAATTAAGTGGGACTTTAGTTCGAATAAGTGGGTACTTGTGTTATAAATTTTGCACACAGGGGTTTCTTGACTTCTAAATTCATCTTTCAACCTCACAAAAATTTATTATCATGTCCAAGAACATTTTGTTAAGACAATGATGCATTGTCCTCATGGTAACATTCAACCTAAACATCCAAATTATCAAGTTAAACAACATAAGTAACGTTAAAAAATTAAGTGGGACTTTAGTTCGAATAAGTGGGTACTTGTGTTATAAATTTTGCACACAGGGGTTCCTTGACTTCTAAATTCATCTTTCAACCTCACAAAAATTTATTATCATGTCAACGAACATTTTCTTAAGACAATGATGCATTGTCCTCATGGTAACATTGAACTTAAGCCACCAAAGTTTCAAGTTAAACAACATAAGTAACTTTAAAAAATTAAGTGGGACTTTAGTTCGAATAAGTGGGTAGTTATGTTATAAATTTTGCACACAGGGGTTCCTTGACTTCTAAATTCATCTTTCCACCTCACAAAAATTTATTATCATGTCAACGAACATTTTCTTAAGACAATGATGCATTGTCCTCATGGTAACATTGAACTTAAGCCACCAAAGTTTCAAGTTAAACAACATAAGTAACTTTAAAAAATTAAGTGGGACTTTAGTTCGAATAAGTGGGTAGTTATGTTATAAATTTTGCACACAGGGGTTCCTTGACTTCTAAATTCATCTTTCCACCTCACAAAAATTTATTATCATCATGTACAATAACGTTTTCTTAAGACAAGGATGCATTGTCCTCATGGTAACATTCAACCTAAGCCCCACCAAATTATCAAATTAAATAACATAAGTAACTTTAAAAAATTAAGTGGGACTTTAGTTCCAATAAGCAGGTACTTATGTTATAAGTTTTGCACAGAGACATTCCTTGACTTCTAAATTCATCTTTCAACCTCACAAAAATTGATTATCATGTCCAATAACATTTTCTTAAGACAAGGATGCATTGTCCTCATGGTAACATTCAACCTAAGCCACCAAATTAACAAATTAAACAACATAAGTAACTTTAAAAAATTAAGTGGGACTTTAGTTCGAATAAGTGAGTACTTGTGTTATAAGTTTTGGACACAGAGATTCCTTGACTTCTAAAGCTAGAAAGCTTTAAAACTTTCAAATACAATATTATATAAGGTTATTGCTATTAGTTTCAACTTTCAACAAATTTAAACAATTTATAATATATAATAATGCTTAAAACAAATAATTAAAACATAAAAATTTTATTGAAAGACTCTACAAATAGAGTTCAAAACAAACCAACCCTTGTATAATATAGAGTTGAATATTAACTAAACTATAATTTACATCTAAAATAGAATCAAGCTCTATTGAGAAAGAAACTCTGAAACAATTGCTGCTAACTCTACAAATGCTGCACAAAAAATTATTGGGTGGAAGACCTTCTTCAAGCTTGACGGAATCTGAAAACAAAGGGAGGGGATAAGAAATGAGATAACTATAGTAGACTTGGATTGCTAGTTATTGGAAATAAAACTAATCAATACAATCTACAAAAATAGACACCACATTTAGAGGCTAAACAAGCACATAAATGGACTTAAAGATTACAAAATTATAAACAAAAAATACAATAATTAATATTTTATTAAATTTTAAAGGTAAAATTATTTCCTAAAACATTTGAAAAAGGAAAGAAGAGGACTTTACATTGAAGTCAATCTTCCATTACGCTGTCGTGGCCATCAATGTTGCATTTAATTATTAGCAAGGATTACCTCAAATATGTTCCAAGTAAATTATTATAAATAAGATAGAATTCAATTCTATCAAAGAATGTGGTTAGACTATGGAACCTGACGTTATGATTATGTAAGGGTCAAACAGAGTAGTAGCTAAGCCATGGCCTTATATATTTGGTTCAGTTAAACCTATATTTAATATATTTATTTAAGGTACCGTAAAAAAATAATTCCATTAATTAAAACAAAGATATATGTAAAATTGAAATTTTTACTTAAATTACAATTTTTTTAACACGTAACAACTAAAATAACACAAGAATAGGAGAATGAAATCAGATATTAGAAATTGAAAAGGGAAGAAATATGTATTTTAGGCAAAGTTCATTTACTTTTCCTGTGAGCTTTTTGTTTTAATTCTATGAAACCCTAAAAAAATTTAAGAATTTTGGTACAGTTGTTGAGAAATTTGTTTCCCTCATTCTCTCCTCCTTTCCTTGTTCAAAGTCATTCAACTATTGTACCAAAAGAAGATGTAGTACCACAACAATTCTCTTTTTGTTGTTGGATTCAGTATTTGGTTAAGCATATCATTTTTCACCATGTACTATATCTGTTTGTGAGGATGAGGTGTAAGGTAGTCAAACATACTAATGAGACAAAGTCCTCGATGCATTAAAGGTGGTTTTAATGAAAGAGCATAGATTGAATTGAAGTTAATGTAAAAGTGCAATAATAAGTGCCTGACTTATGTCATCAACAACTCTCAACTACTAATAATTTTTCAGCTGTCACAGTACAGAGATCCTTTGTTTGGGAGAAAATCAAGGGAGGAAGCAGACAACACAAAACATCTCTTAAATGGATATTATTGTGTCAGTTGTAAAAGGATTGCTTAAAAGCAGGGTGAGGGCTAAGATTTTTTGGAACAGACATGGGATATGGGATATTCAGCTTTCTAGTTTGTTACTTACTAATTATGTCCAGTATACTTTATAATAGTTGGTAGAAGGGGTTAAAGCTCTTCTAAGCCAGTATACTTAACACAATTCAACTAACTATTATGTCCAGCTAACCCCTTCTGCTAAGTATCATAACTGACCCAACTAATAGTCCTAACTCATAAAGTTGTTGCGGGCCTTTCCACACAAAGAGATAAGAAAAGATGAATTCTAGTCAAGCCTAAGCATAGGAAGCCACAATTATGAATTTTATTAGAAATGCTTGAGAAATACTGACACGAAAAGGATGCACATCCTAGTCCCAGACATCAAATCAAGCAAAAATTAAAACAAAATATTTTAAGAATAGAATGATATAATTAAAAATTAAAATGAAAAATCATAATGAAGGAATGAACATCTAAATAAAGCCAGATAACGGAAGTGGGTTGCACTAGTCTTCAACAGCAAACATAAAACTTCTCGATATTACACATGGTACCGAGCCCACTACTAAAACTAAAAAGAACTTTTCTTTTGTCAAAATACTTCTGCATACCATATGCAAGGAAAATATAGATAGACAAAAAGGGAATGGAGGAGGGAGAGAAAACAATTCCCTGTTTTTGAATCAGAACAAATTTATACTTTATAATTATGCAAGGTACAGACTAACCATTCTATGCAAGTTGAATGGAAGTTTCAATCTTCAGTCCTTCTGTTTACGATTTAAAGTTCTGCCTTTTCTAAGGGGTCTCTATTCTCTTTAACGTCTGCCAACTTCCACACACACATCTCTGAGTCTTTTTCTATAAAATCTAACAAGAAAACCCCCTCCCTTTCTGAGCAATTGGACTCTAGATTTTCTGTGTAACAGACTCTCATAGGCATGTCTTTGAATCTACCAATATCATCTGGCACTTTCAGTAGCCTCTCAGCACCTGGGGTTGAAACCTTCAAAGAAAAAATTATGCTTTAAGTACCAAATACACTTCAAAGGAACAACCGTTTACGAAATAAAATCCCACTGGAACATGAGTATAGGACATGGCTCCTTGATACCTCTAAAGCCAAATCATCGGGTATCTCTCCAAGTGATCCAACTTCATCTAATCTTTCTTTGTATTTTTTATTGTAGCATTCAAGCTCTTCCATGCTTGGACACCCATATCTGAAAAAAAAGTTGGAAAAGTGAATACAAGTAAGGTACTCCTATCTTTAGCAGCCAATCTGAATTGGTCAAATGAACAGTTTGACATTAAGAAAGAATCCTTGGATGGAGAAATTGAAGTGTCTATGACAATACCAGAAGAATGAAAAAAACGAATTAGCCAAACACAAAAAACCTTCATATGGTTTCAAACAGTCACCAAGAGCATGGTGTTATAGATTTGCAAATGTTTTCAAGCGTCTAGGGTATTACTAACGAGGTCAGCTAGGTACCATTTTCTTCAACAATCATCAGGTATATGTCACTGACATAGTCCTCACTGCAAATAATTAAGTCAAGATAGAAAGATTGAAAGAGGTTCCTCGCAGCTAAATTTGAATTGAAAGACATTGGACATATTTGATAGTTTTAGAGATAGAAGTTGCTAGATCAAAAAGAGAGCTTCGGTAGAAAACATTAAAACGCATACATATACCCATAACCATTACAGCTTCAGCTCCCCGTCTATTTAAGATGCTTTATTTGGTCGTAAAGAATCCAAACTTGTACATATGCTCGACAAAATCATCTATTAAAACAAGCCAAGCACCTGCAATCAGTTCATTGCTAAAAGATACAAAAACTATTTTTATTGCAACATATTAAGCTTTGCTTCTAACCATACAATAACCACAACAGTGCTTGAAAACACAATCAAGGTACTCATGCAAACCTGAGGAAAAAAGTGAAGAAAATACCTTTTTATCAAGGTAATCCGGCGGCACTGCGGCGGTACTCCGGCGACACTAGGACGGTACTGGGAGGTTGGGAGGACCGAAGAAAATGTGTATATTTTGTCCTCCAACGGCGGCGGCATGGTGGGCTGGGAGGAGAGAACACCACGGCGGACCAACGGCGTCTAGGGTTTGCCCTTTTACGCCGGCAATGAGGCGCGACTGCGGCGGGACTGGGTGGGTGGGTGGGTGGAGGGAAGACACCTCTTCCAATGGACGGTGGCTCTCCGGCGACGGTGGTGGGTCGTTAGCACGACAACTACGCGACGGTGGTGGCACGATCGCGAGCGGCACTACGTCGGGATTGGGTGGAGAGAAGACACCTCTTTCGATGAACGGTGACTCTCTGGCGACGGTGCTGGCACGACGTTAGCGAGCGGCAGTCTCGAAAGTTCAGATGGGCTCTCTCCTTTGAGCTCTCTCTCGAAAGTTTCAGATTGAATTTCAGATTCAAAATTCAACATTTACGAGTTTCTCTCTCTACCACCACGTCAGCGTTTAATTTAAAAATCGAATTTCCGCTGACTAATCACGTTTAGACACGTGTACCGTGTCTAAATGTTATCCAAAACTGTTGTTCATATATCATTTTCCAAATTAAAATCTCCATGAATTGTTTACCGAGAAAGAAAATTTTCCACGTCAACAATAATACGGTGTAGTTTGGAAAATAATTTGTACAGTGAAGCCAATAGACTTAACAATTAATTATAATAGAAAAAAAAACACAACTATCTCACTCGCATTAAAGGAAAAAAAAAGGGACGTGCATGTAAGAATTGATGGAGTCTTAAAATAGAAATATTACATGAAATTAATTAAGTCTTAAAATAGAAATATTACATGCATATTTATGGACATATAAATTTAATGATAATAATGATTTATGATAGATATTTTTTAGATTTATATTCGAACACGGAATGATTAAACGAAATTCATTATATATATATATGGTTTGCTAACTTGCGTACGTCTCTTTTTTAATTGGTACATTTTAGTAATGTGTACCAGATTTTAGTAGACAAAAATATTCTAATATATCATGATTCTAAAATTAAGAATATTTTAATAATTTTCATTTTCAAAACTAAAAAAAAAAAATTCAAACCCTTGCTCAACTCCCTCATTTCTCTCAACTCTTTCTCTTTTATCTCTCTCACTCCAACATTTTCTTTGTCATCGCCCCCAATTGAAAAAATTCAGAAACATTCGTTGTTAAACAATTTCTTACAAAAAAAAATGATTTTATAATGAGTTTTCATTTCATAATTTTTGTCTTATCTAATTTTATCTAATTTTCACAAGCATAATGACATCCGAAGATTTCAGGCGAATGATAAAATTAGATAAGTCAAAAATTATAAAATGAAAACTCATTATAAAATCATTTTTTGTAAGAAATTGTTTAACAGCGAGTGTTTCTGATTTTTTTTTCAGGCGAATTACCAATTCCTTCATATGTCATTATGCTTGTGAAAATTAGATAAAATTAGATAAGACAAAAATTATAAAATGAAAATTCATTATAAAATCAATTTCTTTTTTAAAAAATTGTTTAACCGTTTCTAATTTTTTCAATGGGGGCTACAGTAGAGATGACAGAGAAAAGTTTGGAGTGAGAGAGATGAAAGAGAAAGGGTTGAGAGGAACGAGAGAGGTGAGTACGAGTTTGGGGTGATTCTCACCCAATCCAAATATTTTCTATCCGGATTTTTTTCCATATTTCTAATAAGAGTATCTTTTGTTATATAATTCTTGATAAAAAGATTACTTATTCTATCAAATAAGTCTTTTTTATATGTATTGTAATTAGAATAAATCAATGTGTTTTTATTTGATTGAAATTGGGATCTATATCGATAAATATGAGTTTTTCTTATTTGCATAATTCATAAAATTATAGGATAAAAGATCGTATTTATATTGTTTTCTAATTTTTTTTTTAATGTGACTCTTCTTTTGTTTTAGTTTTGAGAATAAAAATTATTAAAATACTTTTGACCTTAAAACTTAGAATCCATGATATATAAGGATTTTTGTCTACTAAAACTTGTTACACATTGTTAAAATGTATCAATTCAAAAACAGGCATACGCGCGTTAACAAACCCATATATATATATATATATATATATATATATATATATATATATATATATATATATTTATATAACCTATACTTGTTTGATATTGATGGAGTGAAATTTACTAAGATGCAAAATTTATCTTATTGTGATATGAACATAAAGATAACTTTGTATAAGTTTTTTAAAAACTTAAAAGATTGCTTCATGGTTTGTTTACTATATTCCATTGACTGATCAACTAAGAAAAATCTAGGGTCAATAGGCAACTGATCGACGGTCAGACAAGCACTGATCAGAAAAGATAAATATCATTAATGACCAATTAATATGTTTATTGACCATATTAAATACAAATATACGCTATTTATGAGTGATTGACAGGTTATGACAATTAGGTATTAATGGACAATTAACAGATATTATTAAATTTGATTGTCTAATTTAATGATTAATCACAAACATTATAAATATATTATTGAACTTCAGATAAAGTAATCTTATCTATCCTAATAAAATATAGACCTCTTTATAAAATATAACTGACTTGAGCGTCAGAGTGTCTTTTACAGGTCAACCACCTAAACCATACAAAGATAATAAGAAAGAAGAACGACCAACCCTTGGACCAATCCAATCGAAACACTTTGATTTGTTTAAGGATGTCGCGTTAGTAATTGTAATTGTAATCTTTTTCACAAATGTACAATATTTAACATGTCTTCCACACAAATAAGAATGTGAAGAAATATTTGCATGGGGTATTTTAATTAAACATAAATAAGAAATATTACAAGTGACTCCTACTATTATATTTTAATTATTTTTCTCTCATTCCTCCTAATTCTACTCAAGAAGTCTAAAATCAATAAACTATTATAACATTAAAAGGAAAGTACTATTAAAAGAAATATTAATAATTTTTTTAATAAAAAGTATAAATTAGGCTTAATTAAATTTTGAATCCCTAATATTATATATGTCTTTAGCATCTTATTCGATTATAATATATTTCTAAATATTTGAAAAATTAATAATATTAGTTTTACACAAACATTTACAACTAAAATAAATATTTATAATTTAATTGAACCCGTTTAAAATCTAATTATGTGTAAATGTTGCTGTAATTATTGGAATACGAAGGAATTCATTTACGAGGACCAGATCTAATTTTTAAGACTAAATGTAATTCATTTTTAATCGAATTCAATTATGTTAAATATAGGAATTACAACTTTACTAATTAATTTAATTGACAAGGACGGGTTAGAATTCATTTTTAATTCCATTAGATCCAGATTTATAATAAAAGATGTTAATTTTTGAAAATGGATAAAAATGAGATTAATTAACCGACTAATGCTGTTTCCTTTATGCAATAGAATCCGCAAACCCCCCTAATTACAAGCAATTTAATTGAACACTGAAATAATTTAGATTTATTTAGAAGGAGGTACTCCACCACTAGATGAATAGACAGGTACTGTTCATAGTTTGCATTTCCTTGAGATTCTTGTGCGGGTTTTGAAGATCTTTCCTCTTCAGATTCATGGCGGCAATCCAACCACCACAGGCTCCGGATCGTACAACCGGTATTTGAACGCGGCTCTACTCCTTTATTTTTCTTCTTATTGTGATTATCATCATAATTACTATTATATTTTCATAGAATTTTGACCTTCCCAAATTTCCTTTCGACGAAGAAAATAATCAATTGAGAAAATTTTATTAATGTTTATGAATTCAAGAAAAGAAATATTATTTTGGTTGTAGTTAATGTTCGATGTCCATTACTTTCTTTTCTGTTCAGCCTTAAACCTTGCATCTGGGTACGACAATCATAAGTGATGTTGATCTCGGTATCTTAATTCTCTGTGTCATGAATGACACCATCCCTGGTGTTATCAGACAACAAAGAATTGTGGACTTTCGCTGTAATCCCTGATGGGATCATCGTGGTTTTAGTAAACAACTCATGCGTTGAAGTGGATTTTGTTGGGGGTGGGGGGTTACAAGAAAGGAATTATCACGCTTTAAGTCAGACATTCTGTGTTACGAATTTCGTAATTATGGCTTCAATTATCAACGGCACTGAGAGACTACGGTCTGAAGGATAATTACTTTATTTTTCTATGTGATCTATTACACTTCATTTTTGCCTGCTTTCCATTCCAAAGTGTATTCACACTCTTTGGTTTGCATGTGTGGATTTGTGTGCATGTAGTTATTAATTCAGGTTTTGCTATCTCCAAATTTAGCTTTGCTTGGTCAATAATCTGTACTGCTACTACTTGTGTTTTTAAGTTCATACTGTCACTGAGCATATAGATCATGCATGCAGAAGAGATACCAGCCGAACCAGATAACATGAAGGAGCAGGTAGTAGTTCTCTAACTCATACAAAAATAAGTCATTTCACTAGATATGCCTCTGATAGATAAATATATATATGGAAGGGATCAAGTCACTCCTCATTCTAACCTTTCATTTTAGTCTAAATGGTTAGTATGTAACTCACTTTTATCCATTAGATTAAGAAAAAAATAAAGGGTGATGAGGAGTAACTCTCCTAAAGTTTCTCAGTAACTTAATCCCTCTTCATACACACACACAAACATGTCTTATTTTCTTAACTTCATTCATCAATACCTGAAAGTTCAATATCTTTCAAGTCTTCTCAGGGTACAGTGACTATAGGTCATTCGAGGGAGACCACAAATCAATCAGGCTCTTTAGGTTCGGGTGGAGATGTTCCTCTGTATCCTCCTAATGTGTATGCTCCTCAAGCCCAGGCTTTCTACTATAGAGGTTAATCTTCATTTCTGCAAGTCCTTTTCATTGTTTGAAAGAATTATCACTATACTATTATGTGGACCAACTACCTAGGGAATTTTAGTTTTGCGTACATGGCTTTTAAGTTTTTCATATATGTGGGTAAAGCTATTGTGACTTCCTCATGTTTAGGTGTTATTGTCCTTGACATTTTGAAATAAATTACTGAAATGGTACTATCATTTTGAAACACATGATAGTATTGCAAGACTCGCCTGAGTTTTTTTATCCTTTTTGCAACCTATTCAACGTTTTTCTTGCATTACTGATCTACTCTATAGGTTGCTCGCTTTCACTTTCACATTCCTGACATTGTTATCCATCTTATGAACATTTCATGGCACACAAATTTAAAAGTCGATAGATGTCTTAATTTTAAATTATGTTTATAATCAGTTCGAGTTTGCAGAAGTGTAAGATTTTAGATAAATTTTATTGCTTTTGAATTGAATGGAGTGACTATGTTCTTTTATGTACATAATTTAGTAACCATTTTTTTTTCCATACACCACATGTAATTATAAGATGATTTTCAAATAGCAAAGTGGCCATTGACTATCCCAATTGGCTTATGGTGCTCGTTGTGCTGTGTTGTGCAAACTTTATTTGGTAACTGGTGTTGCTATTGCTATTTTCTAATTTTTAGTGAGTCTGATTCCAGGTTTTGACAATGGCAACGGTGAATGGGATGAATATTCTTCATATGTCAATTCTGAGGGATTAGAAATTGGATCTCCTGTGAGAATTTGTCATATCTTTTTATTTGTGCACAGTTTCTGTCTGCAATGCTTAACGCAATATATGTTCTTTTAAACTATTTTAGGGTGTCTACAATGAAAATCCATCACTTATTTTCCATTCTGGGTATGGCTTCAACCCACAAATGCCTTATGGACCGTATTCCCCAGTTACCACACCTTTGCCTTCTGTAGGCGGAGACACACAGTTATACTCCTCGCAGCAATTTCCATACACTGGACCACCTTATTATCCTCAGCTAATTCCTCCTAGCTTATCATATCTCAATTCACCTACTCCAGTTTCACAGCCAGAGCTCACCAACCTGGTAGGTATTGACCAACAAGTTGATAACATGTTTTTTGGACCAAGAGCAGGCTATCCATCTGTGGGATCTTTTGGTCGAGGCAGCTTTCCTGTAGCACCTGGTTCCTTTGGCTTTCATGAATCCCAACAAGGATTTGAAGGATCAAGATCTGGTGGTATCTGGTCAGATTGCTCAAAACCGACAGAAAGACAAAGATCTTTAATGCCTCTATCGCCATCTGTTTCTCCACGGCCCATGGGCTCACTTGGGTCATTTGGGCCGAGTGTTGGAATGGTTTGTTCAATAACCTAAGCATAATTATGCAAGATATTACATTTTCTTCTAAATAATTGATATTTTTGAAAATCGGTGATTAATCTTTCTCTTCACTAATGTATATTTATATATGCAAATTTGAATGGTACAACTTTTAGAAATCAGAGATAAAGGCTACAACCTATGACATACTATATGCAATAAAAAAACAGCTCCATAAAAAGCTAGACAACGTAGGATGATCATTATTTTAACACCTTTTCTCTAGGTGGAACATACAGATTGTATGCATCAAGCTTGGAACTTAATTCAAGGTCTTCTTAAGGATTTTTTTCAAATATACGAAGTTGATCACTAAAGTTGATAAACCCATAACTAATATCCTTGGATAGCAATTTTTTTTTTAATGAAATGAGAAACAATTTTGATGTTTAGTTCTTTCACAAAAACCCTAGATTGGAAGCAATGTGAAGTGCTGCTTGATTTTCACAATATAACTTCATGTGTTGAACTTTACAAAATTTCAACTGTTGTTTTTATCCACTCAAGTTCACATGTAACTAAAGCTATAGCTTGATAACTTAATTCTTCCTTGTCTCAGCCTATATACCTTTACAGAGATATCTACGTATCTGTCACAATTTTGTGTCTTTGATAACTTAATTCTTCCTTGTCTTGGCCTATATACCTGATCAATAGTACCCTATGGCATGATTGGCATTCATCATAATCCAGATTTTATTGGTTGAAAAGCAGTTTATCTATCAAACCTTGTATTTAAGAAAAAATATTTCAGTGAATTTGAAAGAAATAATGGGTGAAATGAAAATAGGTTTTCAGTTCTGTTTTTTAATGGGAACTCAAGTCCTGTGACCCATAACTGATATTAACGTATTCCAATAAAATTTCTGAATTTTGGTTTTAAATGAAGTATTAATACGCACAGCAAAGATGTGAAACAGGAAGTTGCCAGATAGCAACACATATATTGTCAATATGTCACATAGTGCTGACTACTCTGTTCTTTGTAGGCCTCTCATCAACAGCAATCATTGTATGGGTTTGGATCTGGTTCAAACTCTTATGGTAGAGGCTACCTGCCTAACCACGGCTCTAGCTTTGGAGGTACTTCTATTTCCAATCTTAATGATAGGAGTTGTGCTTCTCTTGAAAATAGCAGGAGGCAAGGGCGGCCTTCTGCATCTCTTTGCAATTGTAACGGTACTCTTGATATCCTTAGTGAGCAGAACCGAGGTCCAAGGGCCTCAAAGCTGAAAAATCAAATTTTGGCTGAAAAAAGTTCTGTGGATGATGGTAAAAATAGTGCATCTACTGCCAAGTTTCAAAATGAGTCACTCAATCGGTCAGATTTTGTCATAGATTACAAGGATGCCAAATTTTTTGTCATCAAATCTTACAGTGAAGATAATGTCCACAAGAGCATTAAGTATGGTGTATGGGCTAGTACACCAAATGGAAACAGGAAGTTAGATGCTGCATATTGCCAAGCAATGGAGAAGCAAGAGGCCTGCCCTATATTTCTCTTTTTCTCGGTAATTATCTGGTATTTGTAACTATTTTAGTCCAAATATCGTGCTACCATTTTCAACCTATTGTAACTATATATTTCTTGTCCTGTGTTTGTAGCAAACCTTGGTTCAGTGTTTTCTATTATTGTCCTATTTTCTGTTAAAAAAACTTATGATTGTTTTTTTGGGAAATAACTGTCTTGTTTCACAGTTTCCTAAGATAGCTTTTGGAAAAAAATGTGGTTATTTCCCATGGAAAAGATCACCAAACAAAGATTCAATGGGTTTAGTTCTTGACCTTGTATTCATGGCATTATATTGTTTTAGTTTTATGGGGTAGGGCATTTGACATCTATTGCCTGATATTGGGTTTAAAATTACTACTCTGAAGTACTAAAATTAATTTTCTGTGTTTTTGCTAGTGTTTTTCTAAAATAAGATGACTGCCGTGAAAAAAAATTTCGCAACTATTTCCAGGTCAATGCTAGTGCTCAGTTCTGTGGGGTAGCTGAAATGGTTGGACCTGTCAATTTTGACAAGAGTGTGGACTTCTGGCAACAAGATAAGTGGAGTGGGCAGTTTCCCGTGAAGTGGCACATAATTAAAGACGTTCCTAACAGTCAGTTTCGTCACATTGTACTTGAAAATAATGATAACAAGCCTGTGACTAACAGTCGAGATACTCAGGAGGTAGAATCAGGGTTCTTTCACTATCTACGAATTTATGAAATATGCTTTAAACGTTTTACTGTTTTTACTCTAATTTCATAGCATGTCAGATTTGATGGAAGGCAGAGGGAAATGATTACTGCAGGGTGTCAATGAGAAGACTTCTGACAATTGAATGTTGAGTTACATATTGCCTTTAGAAACTTTCTCATACTTTTAGGCATCCTAAAACTTATTTTGTGTCCTGATTTGTACGTTCACCTTGGTGTTTGGAATTACATTTGTCTGAGCTTTGCTTGGGTCATCTACCAAGTTTACTTTTTGCTCACTTGTTTTGTTTTTAATTAGTTTTCAGATAATTAATGTTTATAATTAAAGTGATGTGTGAGCAGTTAGGTCAATTTAGCTTCCGATCCTAGGTATCACTGTATTCTATAAACTTCCAAACTAATTCTAGAAATCAATTTATTACGTGCTACTAAAAATTTAGTGATTGCCTGCTACTGATTAGTTGCTCCTTTCTTATTTTAAACTTTGCAGGTGAAGTTGCCACAGGGTATTGAAATGTTGGCCATTTTTAAAAACTATGAAACTGATGTTTCCATCCTGGATGATTTTGATTTCTACGAAGACCGCCAGAAGGCTATGCAAGAACGGAAGGCAAGGCAGCAAAACAGCATGATGACAACTGGGTTAGTTGGAGAAAATGAACATCGGAATTCTGCTAACACTACTGGTGAATTTATGAAGCAGATGACAAAGAGCTTTGCTCTAGTTGTCCGCTTAGATGAGAATAACAACGAAGTTGCCGCAGACAGAGATAATTTAGTCTCTCATGGTCCCATTGGTAACGTAGTTAAATCTGATGATGGTCAATCAGTGCCGGCCTCTTCAACTCAAACCAGTTAGGAAGATGTACCAGAAATGTTGTTTCACATTTGGTGATTGAAAATTGAAATCATCCCTGCTTTATCTCAACTTTTTTCCAAACAAGGTAGCGTTGCCGTTGTTAAGTCGTTGGAGTCTATGGGGTTTCTAAATGAGGTGCTCACGCAAGAGAATGGGTTTCATGTATAAGTGTCTCCTGCGGTGCTTCAATTAGAACTGTCGTTTTGATTTAGTTATCCCCACCCCAAAAAAACAAATAATAATAACTTCTGCTCATTGGAGTGTATAGGTTAGATTTTAATCACCACTTTTGTTTAATAATTTCGTGTAGGATTGTTTTAGGCGTGTTTCATTTTGTAAAATTTCCTCGTCTTTACAACCCTTTTAATAAAGGCAGCAAATTCCCTTGCAATTATCATTGTTATTATTATTATGATGATGGTAGTTATCAATTTCATTATTACCATTATATTATATAGTGAAATCCACACGACAATCTTCATTTCATGCGCAAGACCAAAAAAATGCATGGGAAAACCTCCTTCTTTTCTCATGTTTAATTTATTAAAAATGTTATTTGCATGCTGACAGATACTCATATGTAAATTCTATTTTAAAAAAAATGTATGTGAGAAATGTAAATACGACATGTAGAGATATTTTTTTATGAAAGTGAAACAATGGGTAGAAGACCTCTTAGACGATACACAAATTTTACCAAGTGTTTAAGCATTCATTAGTGCAAAACTTTATATCTACTTTATGCTTGCCAGTGCATCAAGGATGAGTTACATGGAACACAAGGCATAGTTGGATCATGTTTAATTAGTATAGGAAGATCTAGAACATTGTTTCATTTTTAGCTTGGTTTGAGTGTTGCATCTCATATATAAGAGAGTTTTGTATAGGGATGACAAAAAAATTTGTGTCTGCGGATATCCGTGGATAAAATCTGCGATGGATAGTTGATACCTACGAATATTTACTATTCGAAACCCGCGGATAACGGGTATTTTAGTATCCGTTTATAAACGGGTCGAGTGTGGGTATTTACTATCCATATCCGCGGATATCCGTTACCCGCAAAAATAAAAATAAAAATTTAATTTTTATTTTATTAAGTTAAATTTAATCAAAATTAACATTAATTTATATTTTACAATGTTATATTTAATTAAAATTGTACTATATAAAATATACCGATCGGAATTAATTGTCATTTATAGACAATTAACAGGTATTAATAGGTCAGATGACCTTACTCTTTACAAAATATGCGGTATTGATTATTGGGTTTGATTACCTAAAAATATACTGCAGTAATGGTTAATCAATGGGTTTGCATGCCACGGGCCCTATAATTATAGAATTGATATCTAGGTACAATCTTCCTTTTCTTCTATCCTAATAAAATTTAAACCTCTTTATATCTGAGTGTCGTAGTGTCTTCTGCACGTCAACAATGAGTGGATGACATTCTCAGGAAGGGATGAAGTTGAAAAGATAACAAAACAAAGAATGACGACTGACCCTCGGACCAATTCAACCGAAACAAAAACTAAATTTTAATTTGTGTTTAATTTAATTTATATTATATTTTATATATTTTTTGTAATTTTATTTAAATTTTATTTTAATGATTTATAAAAATACATTTTTTAAAATATTTGCGGGTATCCGCGGGTTTTAAAATATACGCGGATATTTTTTAAGCGGGTATTTGTACAGGTAGCGGGTCGGATAGCAGGTGGATTTTTTTTTGTCGGATCGGGTTACGGGTAGACACTATCCGTACCTGACCCGACCCGTTGTCATCCCTGGTTTTATAGTTTTGTTTAGTACTTAGACATTTAATTGAGTTCATTTTGAATTTTAGAGAAACTTGTTGTATCCTCTCTTATTAAATCTTATATAGAATTTCTAGAATTTTAAGTGATAAGTTCTCTTATTCCACTTAATTTTATTTTAGTTAAGTAACACGTTCTTTGATTCATCTTCACCCATCTTTTTTTCTTTTGTTGTCTTTAAATTCCATTGCATATGCTATAAAATAAAACTCTGACTTATTGCTTCATGTAAATATGTCTATGAAACCCATTTTAAACTATGCTATAATTTCAAGAAAAAAGAAATTTAATTTTATGGCTTCGTACTTATTGATTTTAATTCAATTATTATATACATTCAAATTTAATATATTGTATAAAAGGTGGTATTTTATGGAAAATCTCACTTTCATATTTATTGATTTTGTTCGATAATAATAATAATAACAACAAATACCTAACGTATGAGTATAAAATAAGAAAGACTCATTCAACTCAACCTGCTAAAATATAAAAAAAAATGTTTGTCTCACTCGATTTAAATAAATGACTTGTAATATTTTAGATTCAACCTCATTTCATAAACCATTTTCAACCACTTTAATAAAATTAAAAATATATTTTTAAAATCTAAGTCACATATTTAAAAGTAATTTTTATTTTTAGATAAATAAATTATATATAAATTATAGCATATGTTTTAATAAATTATATATAAATTATGCATATGTTTTAATAAATTAGTATATTTATTTATTGACCCACTAATTTATAATTTAATTCAACCTAAATATAATATATATATATATATATATATATATATATATATATATGGTATATTTTTTATACATTTTTATCATATTAAAAAAAATGTGATAATCCTAATAATGATAAAAAAATGTGATAATCCTAATAATGATAAAAAAAATGTGATAATCCTAATAATGATAATGAATGTAAAGTTAAAAAAAATTAAAAAGAAAATTAGTTTTAGATCTTGTTCACTTGAGTTGATTTGAGAGAGAGTAATTGGGAGAATTTGAATGCAATTTTTTGTTGTTGTTTATTTGAATAGATTTAAAGGTGGGTGAGAGTAGATTTAGAAGTAAAATTTGTAAGAATTAGTGTAAAATTTAATTTATATGACCAAATCCTTATATTAATTCTTACGTATTTTACTTTCAAATTTACTCTCGTCTATTTCCAAATCTATTCAAATAATCAATAAAAAAAATTACATTAAAATCCTTAAACAAAACCTTAAAGAATTAAGAGTATAATTCAAACATTATGAGTATTTATGAATTTAAATATCACGCATGGAAAGAAATTGAATGATAATGATACTGTTAAATATTCCAAATTGTATATTTGATTAACTAAGAAGAATGCGATCCTTTTCACGAATTTTGTGTGATACATAAAAATTTTTGATTATTAACGTGGTGCACTATTTTCTGTTTTTATTTTATTTAATTTTAAATAGCATAAGAAAGTAAGAGGTGCTGGGAATGAGAAGGAAAAGGGATATAGACGAAAATGAATGCGGTGAAGAGTACGGGAGAATTGAGTGAACGAGTGAAAGAGTGGAAAAAGAATATGAATGTGAGCACGATCATGACGTTGACGACGTCGATGAGTGTGTTCAACATCTATGCCTATGGCGCTTGGGGCCTCCTTACGTTTGTTGCTCTTCTCCTTGTTATGTTATTTTTTTGGCAGCGTAACAGATTGTTCTTCGCTCCGTCGTCCCCGTCTCTGTCCACGGCTCCGGCCACGGCTCTGGCCACTTCCTCTTTCAGCACCGATTCTATCATTTCAAACCCCAGGTCTCTATTCCACCTCCGTCTTTTTTGTTAAATAAATTCACTATTTCAATTCCAACTGTAATTTCCGCTTCTTTATTATTATTCATGTATGCTTTCTTTGAGTTTTGATCCTTTCATTTTTCACTTTGAATTGTTTGGGATAAGCTCTTCATAGAAAGGAAGAAGCAAAATTAACCTAGGTTACTTGAGTTGAGTCTAGTCATCGACGAAAGGAAGAAACGATCTTGCTAAAAAAAAACTAGGATATCATACATATGTAGCGAGCTTGGTCTGTTATTTAACAGTTTATGGCTTTAATTTATAATTCCTGAGAAGCAGTTTTGATGCATGTGTTGCTTAGAAGGGTGCAAAGAATCATTCTAGGTCAAAAGAAACATTCTAATTGTAAATCAGAAACATTTGATAGTCTAATACTTTATTCTCCTGTAAGCTTTTCGAATCTTAACTGAGGTGCGATTTAAAAACTGAATTTGTATCTGAAAAAATGTTTCAGCACCGAAGATGTTTTGATGATTGATTCTGTAACACACCAAGATTATAATTACGTAAAAAAAGTATTCAAAACATTAAGCACATAGAAGTCACTTAGTAAATTCAGCAGTTAATAATGTTTTTGTTGTAATTAAGTGATATTACTTGGTATATATTACATGAAAATATTTCCCTTTAGTTTACATTCAGTTCATCACTTTAAAGCAAGGATTTTCCAAGCATACAACCCAAACACCTAATACTTTGAGTCATATTCATAGTTGTTTTTTGACGTTTTTTACTAGTGTTGAGTCAGGTGTATAATAAATTATTTGACGATGTAGAATTTTTTCTTTACTCTTGCAGAACCTCAAATTTTGTGACAGATGCTGATTTGAAATTTTTAATGGAGATTTTGGATGAGAAGCTCAATGAGAATGATAAATGGGAGGATGTCCTGGATAGAAGAAACCATCATTTGTGCTACAGTGTAAAATGCTTCAAGCCTAAGGTTAATGCTCTTATTCATTTTTAACTGGATTGCAGACTTGAATCTATCATGGTATTTTCTGGGAAAGTTAACACGTAACTTCTTTGTTTTAATAATAATAAAATGTTTCTTTCATAATTGTAGGGGACCTTGTTGTCTGACGTTCATGTAGCTTTAATTGTTATATAGTTAATAAAGCATCTCTGTATTTTTTCCCTTTCCTCTTTCACATGATGTGCAGGAGTGCCTAGTTACAGACACAAATGCAGAGTCAAACCATCCTCTGGTGCACTTTGTCCTCTAATCAGCACATTCTTCTATAAATCAGTTCGAACTAATTGAGTCCAAGTAAAGGGAAAATAGAATTTTAGTTGATAGTTTTTCGTGCCTTGTTCATTTTTCTGTTAAATGATAAATAATAATGTCAGGAGGTTACATCTAGTTCTTGTTCTGTTCTTTCAGTGTGTAATCTTAATTTAGTAACTGCTATATGCATATGCAAACAGAATGGTTTTGTAATTATCTATACACTACATATTTGTTTCTCCGATGTGTTGCAGAATGGTCCCCTGAGATATTTGAGCAAGACTGTCTTCAATGGTATTTCATCTGAGATGCTGAGAAACTTCTACATGGACAATGATTACAGAAAGCAGTGGGATAAAACACTGGTTGAGCATAATCAACTGCAGGTAGACAAATCTGATGGTACTGAAGTTGGTCATACAATTAAAAAGTTCCCTCTTTTGACGCCTAGAGAATATGTACTAGCTTGGAAGTTGTGGCAGGGGAGTGATAAAACATTTTACTGTTTTATGAAGGTAATGCCCCAATTGTGGTTTTTAATATAATACTAACGTGAATAAATGCTTTTTACTACTGATTAGTGTTAATGAACATTGCATCTGTAAATTGTGATTACTGTTAATGCCCATGTATTTGTGAACTGTGATTGAGTAATATATGAATGTTGATGCGGCTCCCTTGCTCTCTTTACTCTCCTTTTCCCCCTATCATTTAAGAGGAGGTAGCTATGAAGGAATGAGGAAAAAATAATGATCAAGTTCTTAGAAAATATATTGGTCAAGAAATTAGAGTTCCAGATTATAACTTCAAAGACACTATTGTTCAAATGTATAATTATCCACTGGTAATTATGAATATTTTCACTGTTTTTTTTTTTTCCTTCTGCCAATTTGGAGATTTATTTACTGGGATTCGTGCACTATATACTTGCATATTGCACAATGAAATGTGGTTTCTCGTTATATACAATTAAATAGAAGTTGTTTCCCATTGCAAGTCTAGCATACTTGATTAGGGGGAACTTTCGTATGCCTTATTGCTATGGGAAAGAGGTCAGCATGTGTGATGCATCCCTATTCTCCACTCCTTTGACGTATCTGTTCATAATCTTCCTGTTGATATCTTACCGATGGTGTGTATTTAGACACAGGAATGATTCTTTCTCGAATTTATCCATTTTGTTAATGATAGTCCCAAGGGATTTACAGTGATAAGCAAAGCGTATTGAAAATTGATTGAAAATACAACCTTTGTTTGTGAAAGAATGTATAATTGTGAGGTTTCTTGCTAATATATTTTAGGAGGCACGCAAGAAGTGTTTTTTTTTTTTTTTTATTGTTTTTAAAGAAAGCTGTAGTTTTTTTCAATGCAATGACTACGTTTTCATTTTTGATCATGAACCATGTTAGGAATGTGAGCATCCCTTGGCACCACGGCAGAGAAAATATGTACGCGTGGAGTTTTTTAGATCTGGCTGGCAAATAAGAGAAGGTAGTGTCTTGACATATTCCATGTTTTTTCCATCAAACAACAAACTTATTTTTTGGTTGTCTGGAGAGGGGGGTCTACCTGGAAATGGGAACTTTTCCTTTCTTTGAAATTACGGTATATTAAACCCACTCTACTTTCTAGGTTGCCTAGATTCATTGTAACTTGGGAAATAGAGTTAGAATTTATTTGCCTAATTTTGTATATTAATTTTATAAGTAAATATTGTCTACATAAATTGTTAAGTTGAGTATTTTTTTCACTCAAGCAATTTACTCAAATGCCCCAAATTATTTTTGCCTTCCCTAAATTCTGAGTATAATTGTTGTAATTAATAGAATTTAATTTCCATCCTTAATTTATCTTTTAGTTTACTCCTTTCAAATCTTCCTAGTTTTCAAGTTGCTATCAACTCTGAAGTACTAACTTTGGCATGGACACTAACACTGACAGTATCTGTCTCCTGTATTCTTACCGTTTAGCCACACCCTCTTGTCTGTATTCACGTCCGTGTCTGTGCTTCATAGGTTACAATCAAAATACTCTTCACATTGTACCAAACACGGTATTTCATGGAAGAACTAAACACAAAGATTGATTGTCACTTTGTTAAAGAAAATGTGCTCTTTGGAGAAGTTCCAACTAATTTCGTCAACTCTAATGACCAGTTGGCTGATGTGTTTACCAAGCCCCTTAGAGGTACTTGAGTTGACTATATTTATAACAAGTTTGGTATATAACATACATACTTCAGCTTGAGGAGAGTGTTAGAATATAACTAGTCATTAACTATTACAGATTTGATAGTCATTAGCTGTTACAGATTCCAGGAAATTAGGATCATCGATCCCTGATTATTAGGCAATAATTTGATGTATTTGATTCTGTAAATTAGTATAAATACATACTATGTGGTGCATTAGACACACATCAGATCATTCTTTTATAGGACAAACTTGATATAAGGTTCAATGTTTTTTTATTGGATACAACAATACTTCCAAAGTTTACAAAATTTTCCTACTATGATTGTGAGTAGAGATCGGGCTTGGCATGGCATGGAAAAATTGATAACTATCTTCAAAATCTTGGGTTTTTTAAAAGTCCGAGTGAAACAATATTATATGTAAAGCTTGTAGGTGATGATTTAATTATAGTTTCTATCACGTCAAGTGACAAGCACTAATGAGAAATTAATAATGGAGTTCAAAGTTGAAGTACTCCCATGCTTGAAACTACATATCTTCTTTATTCATGTCTTTTTTTCTGGGAATGGAAGTAAACCAAAGATCATGATGGAGACTTTATATGCCAAAGAAATGCAATGGAGATACTAAGTACTATCACTCCAATTAAAAGGATCCTAATTGAAATCATGCCAATTAAGTGCACCATCAGAGTGCCAAACAGAATATGAGATATGCTTAAGGTCTATAAACTATGGTATCAAGTATATTCACTCAGAATTTTCAGTTTCAGGATATTCTGAGCGACTTAATTGATGACATGAAAAGAACAACAGGTTACCATATTAACTTTGGGTCAGATATGTTTTCCTGGTGTTCAAAGAAGCTGGACATTGTGGCTTAGAGCACAGCTGATGCAGAATATGTGGCAGCCGCTGTAACTGTCAAACTATCTATTTGGCTTAGGCCTATACTTGTTGATTTATACATGGAGTAAAATTAGCCAACACAGATTTTTGTTGATGATCTAACTGCTATTTTCCACTTCAAACCTTCATTTTTTTCATCGCAAGATCAAGCATTTTAAGAGCAAGTTGTTTTTCTTTATAAACGTGTGAAGAGAAGGCAAAGTCAAGGTAGTTTATTGTAAAAATGAAGATCAAAGGGCAGATTTTTAACGAAAGCTCTCCTAGAATCCAGATTTGAAGCTGAGAATAAAAATATCTGCAGCCTCTAAGGCAAAGAGATTTGTTGCAAGTGTGGGTTGCCAATACAACTTAAATGTTTGCTTATCTATTTCTTAGAAGTTACTTTTGCTTTTGTTTTTAAGGTTTATTCTAAAATTAAGGGATGTAACTGATGTGCTTTGTGCTCTATATATAAAGCTCTCTTGGTAAAATTATGGTTCTGCTCTGATAAAACAGAAAGGACGAAGTTGAAATCTTTTTATTTAGTGTGATTTCTTTATAAAATTTGTATTAATTTGAATAATGTATCATGAAAACCTATTTCTATATCTGCATATTTATTTGGAATTTGATCTGTCAGATCTTTCTTTGCATTTACATCCAGTAGTACTCATGTGCTCCATTTAAACATATATTTCATTGCCTCAACGTTCTAGCAATGAAAGGACTTTTTTTGACTGGCATTTGAATAATTACAGTAGCTGGTAGCAATGCTTGCGAGATCACAATGTTTCATCAAGAAGATGCTGGTTTAAATATGAAGATGGCTAAGCTGGCTTTTCGCAAGGGCATATGGAGCTATGTATGCAAGATGGATGATGCACTTCGAAGATACTCTGTTATAAACTATCATTTATCAAGTTCAGTTAACACTTCACTTAATTTAATGCAGAAGGTTAGTGCTGCTAGTCTCACATATAATCATTTAACTTCTTTCGTGGTTGAATTTCTGATGCCTTTTATCATAGTCATCAGAACACTGCTTGAGGCAGATATGCTTTAGACTTTGAATTTGTTCTTGATGACTATTTATAAGACCACTATCCTATTAAACAGCTCTTGTGATGTGATAGATTTGCTGACGGTTTAAATTTAGAATCAATTCTAGCCAGGACAATAATAATAATGAGAGAATTATTAAATCGCGCACTAATTTTTGGGATGATGAGGAGGTATGTTTCTTCAGGAGTGAAATTATGTTTTTGGATGATGGCTTTGTTCATATTAGTGGTTATATTGGCATCTATATTGGGCCTTTTGACTCTTATATGGTTATCCAGTCATTTAAGGTTTATTTGGGTTTGTATTTCCCATCTTTTCTTCCAGTTCTTTGAGCATTTTTATGTCTTTTTCGTATTAGAGTTGAAAGTTGTGGTTCCTCTAACTCCCAGTAGGATTGTTTCTTGGACAAAACCTACATTTATGATTTGGCTCTTCTGCTGTAACCAGTTTTATCTTTGAACGCAATTAATATCACAAACCTTAGCAAATGGTAGGTTAATAGTTCTAGGTGTGATTGTGGGATCCCTCGGCAGTATGAAACTTATTAATCCTCTCTATCACTTGTTATTGATGCATTTTTGTCCCCATTTTTTAATACAACAGTGACTGGCTAGGAAATTAATTTCTTAATTTTCCACATTAAAAATAAATGTTATCCCTAATAATAAGCAAAGTGATACTTTCTCTTTCAAATTAGGCAAATATTGGTGACTAATAGTCCCTTCCTTGTGTGCAGGTACCTGCTTGCCTGGACAATGTTAGGAGTAACATATCTCCAGCACATCCTACCGTCTTCGATGATCAAGTAACTGTTGAATCTCAAAAGCAGGTGATCCAGAGAAGGCCATCTAGAAAGTTTCTAGCCAATAGTTTGCTGCTTCTAGGGGGTGCTACTGCTATATGTCTTTCTCGTGGTCACTCTAGCCTAGGTGCTAAAGTTGCCATAGCATACGTTTTAACAAAACTTAGCAAGCGTGGTGCTAGATCAAATCAAAGCAAACAAAGTTGAATGTCAGATTTTATTTATTTTTTTATTTTAATGTAAGATTAGTCTCCTTGTAATACTGAATAATCAACCTTGATAATGCAAATAACCTTATGTTGTATATGATTTAGGCATTCATATTTGTATAATATATTGCGATATAGTTACTTGTTTACTAATAACATGTTGGGGGTTTTGTTGAAAGAAATCCATAATTAATTTAGTCGAAAGTTCGGAACTGACTGTTGAAGATAAGCTACTTTATTAAATTAAAAATATTTAGTAAAATGATTTATTAAATTGGCGTATGTAAAATTATACAAAAGGATATATATATCATTGTCAATATCTTATTTAGTTTAATATTAAAAAATGCGAAAATTGTACTTTGTGTAAAAGATGAAAATCAGTAGAATCACTAGGTTCTACACTACTTCGAGATCATCAATATGGGATTACAACTCCTTCTGTGCTCCTCGGTCACGGTCTTGAGTTTCTCGATCTTGATCTTTTGCTCAAGAACCTGAGATTGGTGGGCCTCATAGATATATGGACTATTTGGGAAGGTACAATCATCTCCTAACCTGTTTTGAGGTTTTTCTTCCTGCACCCCCCTTTTTTTTTCTGCATCTTCAAAAACTAGATCAAATTCTCATTTTATCCCCATTCTCCTCCATATTCCATCTTCTTCCTCCAAATTTCTTACACAAAATACTCCGCATTATTATCTCCCTTCAAATTCGAGTCTATTACCACTCAATCTGAAATATAAAGTTTGTATTCTGAATTTTGAAATTTATTTTTTGTTTTACATTTTGGATTTTACAATTTGAGATACAACATTTACATCAAGCAACATTTATGGATTGTGTATTTTGAAATTGAAAATGAAAAAGAGAATAAAATTGGAATTTTAAAATATACGAAGTTGCAGGATGGTGAAGCATAAAGAAACGTCCTCATGATCAATCGTTGGTTTTCATGGTTTATTAGGGTGTTGATTGTGTCACGTGACTTTATTAGTTTTCATTATTTTTAAAATAAAACTGGTTTATAGATCCAGTCCTTACTGTTCCGCTATTTTAGGTTAGTTAGCATATAACGTGGTTCTGTTTTACCACAAAATATGCAGATGCATTTCATTCAGTTATTCACTCTGTTACTGCACCTGTGCTTATATAAACCATGTTCAATACATTAATAAAATATAGAGTGTGTTGTTTCCTTCAAGCGTGTAAGCACTTTTACTGCATTTAACAATTGGTATCAGAGCTCCAAAAGGGGCCTGATACAGGAGTGGAAACTGTGAGAGTGTGAGGAGTGGAAACACTGTGAGTGTGAAAGTGCAGACAGCAAACCAGCCATGTCGTCTGAAAAGTTTGCTCAACCAGCCATTCCAAAGTTTGATGGCCATTATGATTTTTGGTCCATGACAATGGAGAATTTCCTAAGGAGTAAGGAAATGTGGCACCTTATTGAAGAAGGTATTCCTGTCTTTGTACCTGGAACTACATTGACAGAGGCACAGCAGAAGATTATTGACGAAGCCAAGCTTAAGGACTTGAAAGTCAAGAATTTCTTGTTTCAAGCTATTGACAGAGAAATTCTTGAAACTATTATTAACAAATCAACTTCAAAAGAAATATGGAGCTCCATGCAGATAAAGTATCAAGGGTCCACGCGAGTAAAAAGAGCACAACTTCAAGCACTAAGAAGAGAGTTTGAATTACATACTATGAAAGAAGGAGAATCAGTTGACAACTACATAGGTAGACTTCTCCATGTAGTTACCAAAATGAAATCAAATGGTGAAGAAATGAAAGAGAGCATCATTGTCAGCAAAATACTCAGATCTTTGACATCGAAATTCAACTATGTTGTATGTTCGATAGAAGAGTCAAATGATTTAGATGTTTTAACCATAGATGAACTACACGGTAGTCTTTTGGTGCATGAACAACGCATGCAAGACTTCCAAATAGAAGAACACGTTCTGAAGGTCACAAATACAAATGATAGTGGACCTTCTAGGGGCAGGGGCGACAGAGGTGCATTTAGAGGAGGAGGCCGCAACAGAACAGGTCGTGGAAAAGGCAGACACTCGCTGAATAAATCACTCATTGAGTGCTTTAAATGTCACAGACTGGGTCACTTCCAATATGAGTGTCCAGATTGGGAAAGACAGGCACATTATGCAGAACTTGACGAAGAAGACGAAGAACTTCTATTAGTAGCATATGAAGAACTTCATCACACCACACATGAGGACGTATGGTTTCTAGATTCCGGCTGCAGCAACCATATGACGGGAAGCAAGGAATGGTTTTCTGATTTTGAGGAAGGACTATGCAAAATTGTGAAACTTGGAAATAATACAACAATGAAGGTAGTTGGAAAAGGAAGTATCCGAGTAAAAATGCATGGTTTTACTCAGGTAATATCAGATGTTTATCTCGTTCCAGAGTTGAAGAATAATTTACTCAGTTTAGGCCAACTTCAAGAGAAGGGTCTATCCATCTTAATCGAGCAAGGCAGCTGTAAGATATTCCATCCAGAGAAGGGCTTGATTATACACTCTAAAATGAAGAGTAATAGAATGTTTTACGTGACAGCATGTGCAGCACCCAAAGAGTCAATGTGTATGCAAACTAATAGCAGCGTCGATCAAGAAACACATCTGTGGCACTGTCGTTTTGGTCATCTTAGCTACGGAGGGTTAAATAAACTTGCAAGCAAAGAGATGGTCATAGGACTTCCACCACTGAAATTCCAAAACAGAATTTGTGAAACATGTCTCATTGGCAAACAGCAAAGGGAGCCAATACCAAAGAAATGCTTATGGAGAGCCTCAAAACAACTTCAGCTCATTCATGCTGACATTTGCGGTCCTATCACACCATCCTCGAATAGCAACAAGAGGTACATATTAACCTTCATTGATGACTTTTCTCGCAAAACTTGGATCTATTTTTTGCAAGAAAAATCTGAGGCTTTGACTATGTTCAAAAGATTCAAAGTAAGTGTTGAAAAGGAAGCTGATATGTGTATCACATGTCTGAGGACCGACCGAGGAGGTGAATTTACATCAATGGAGTTTGAAGAGTTTTGCAAGACTCAAGGAATTTCTAGACAATTAACTGCTGCCTACACGCCTCAGCAAAACAGAGTTGCTGAATGAAAGAACAAGACAATCATGAATGCAGTACGAGCAACACTGAATGGGAGACAAGTTCCTAAAGCGTTTTGGCCTGAAGCAGCTAGATGGTGTGTGCATGTACAAAATAGAAGTCCAATTTCAGTTGTTGAACAGAAAACTCCCGAAGAAGTCTGGTGTGGTGAAAAGCCAAGAGTAGATTATTTCCGAGTCTTTGGTTGTGTAGCTCATGCTCACATACCCAATCAAAAGCGAAGCAAGCTCGACGACAAAAGCAAACGCTGCGTGTTCTTGGGCGTTAGTGATGAATCCAAAGCTTACAAATTGTTTGATCCTTTAACAAAGAAAGTCATCATAAGTCGAGATGTCGTCTTTGAAGAAGACAAAAGCTGGGATTGGGAAGACTCAAAAGAAAAGTCTAGCACTGATATTCTGGACTGGGACGAACAAATGTCTAAAGCTAGAAGAGCAGATTCAAGATCTGTACAACAGGAAGGAAATGATAGTATCACGATCGGGGTATCCTCGAGCAATCCAAATGACAACTCAAATGAAACCAATCCTCCACCAGTAGAGGACGCTGGCGAACATGCAACACAAGTCCAAGGGAGGGCAACGCGACAGAGAAGAGAACCAGTTTGGATGGCAGATTACACCCATTTTTCTGAAGAAACTGACCTCATGTTATTAATGTTGGCTGAACATGGAGGTGATCCTCATTCCTACAAGGAAGCTTCTCAAAGTATAAAATGGAGAGAAGCAATGAATATAGAGATCCAAGCAATTGAGAGAAACAAAACATGGGAACTCACCGATGCTCCGACAGGAATCACACCTATTGGGGTCAAATGGGTTTTTTAAGACAAAACTCAATGAACATGGGAATATTGAGAAACACAAGGCTCGGTTGGTGGCAAAAGGGTACTCACGGCAGTATGGTGTGGATTATACTGAAGTCTTTGCTCCCGTAGCAAGGCTTGATACCGTGCGAGTACTATTAGCCTTAGCAGCCCAACATAAATGGGAGGTATTTCAACTAGATGTCAAGAGTGCATTTCTTCATGGTGAGCTCAAAGAAGAAGTGTATATACAACAACCTGAAGGTTTTGTTAAGGAAGGCAAAAAAGATAAAGTATATAGATTGAGAAAGGCATTATATGGTCTTAAACAAGCTCCAAGAGCTTGGTACAGCAGAATTGAGGCATACTTTGCCAAAGAGCAGTTTGAAAAATGTCCCAGTGAGCACACCTTGTTTACCAAGAAAAGTGGAGACAACATCCTAATAGTTAGTCTTTATGTAGATGATTTGATTTATACTGGAAATGATAGAAGCATGTGTGAACAATTTAAAGGCTCAATGATGCTGGAGTTTGATATGACTGACTTGGGAAGAATGAGATACTTTCTCGGCATAGAAGTAATTCAGAGTAAAGTTGGTGTGTTTATTTGTCAACGTAGATATGCTCAAACAATATTGGCACGATTCAACATGGCAGATTGCAATTCAGTAAGAAATCCTATTGTTCCTGGGACAAATCTATCAAAAGATGAGGAAGGCACTAGAGTGGATGCCATGCAATATAGACAAGCAGTAGGTTGCCTCATGTACTTAACTGTAACTCGCCCAGACTTAATGTTTGGAGTAAGTCTGATCAGCAGGTTTATGGCAGATCCAAAAGAGTCACACTGGTCAGCAATAAAACGACTTCTACGATATGTGAAAGGAACCACGGAGTATGGGATTTTTTATAAAACGGAAACAGGAAACACAAGTCTTATAGCCTATACAGATAGTAACTACGCAGGGGATCTGGATGATCGTAGAAGCACCTCAGGGCTAGTATTGAAGATTGGATCTGGAGCTATATCATGGGCCTCTAAGAAGCAGCCTATTGTCAGCTTATCCACCACGGAAGCTGAATATATTGCTGCAGCTTCTTGTGCTTGCCAATGTATTTGGATAAGAAGGATTCTAGATCAACTTGGAACAGAAGAACAAGAAGCAACCAACACAATTATACTATGTGACAACAGCTCTACCATTCAACTGTCTAAGAATCCAGTCTTTCATGGGAAAAGCAAACACATTGCAGTGAGATTCCATTTTCTCAGAGATCTAGTAAAGGATGAAGTTGTGAAGTTAAGTTACTGCAAATCAGAAAATCAAGTTGCAGACATCATGACAAAGCCACTGAAGCTTGACAGGTTTGAGAAGCTCCGAGACATGCTTGGAGTAATGCGAATCAGTGAAATAAGCTAGCTGCATATGCATCTAGCTTAAGGGAGGGATTGTCACGTGACTTTATTAGTTTTCATTATTTTTAAAATAAAACTGGTTTATAGATCCAGTCCTTACTGTTCCGCTATTTTAGGTTAGTTAGCATATAACGTGGTTCTGTTTTACCACAAAATATGCAGATGCATTTCATTCAGTTATTCACTCTGTTACTGCACCTGTGCTTATATAAACCATGTTCAATACATTAATAAAATATAGAGTGTGTTGTTTCCTTCAAGCGTGTAAGCACTTTTACTGCATTTAACAGATTGACCTGTCAGGATGAGCTTGTTCCAGAGTTATCGTGCCAAGATAGTATCCATCGATATAACGATGGTATGGTCCGGTGTTCAGGACATCTTAGTACTATATAGTATAAAATCAATTAGATGAATTTTAAGAAAATGTAATAAGTTACTAAAATATTTTGTTTTATAAATACTGTGAATAAGATTCTACAAGTTTTACAACTATTAAAAAAAAAAAGTTAAAATGATGTATCGAATATAACTTAAATTTAGAGTTTCTTTTATCTTGATGTCATGGTTTTCATAATTCATGGTGAATAATTTATAACCTCTTCTGGTTAAAACTTTTTTTATTAGTTGTTATATATTTTGTATTTATGTAATTCATTATAAACAATATTTTCAAAGTAGTAAACTAAACAATCATATAAAATAAACTAATTATTTTTCAAACTAAAATGTCCATACATTGCACATTTCGCGGGGTAGTAAGTTTATATTTTCAAAGTTTTAATTATATTTAGAGATTTAAATTTATCATTATTAAAATACCCTTTAGTAAAAAAAATGGCGCAATTAGAAAAATTGCATATCAATATTTTTAAAGTTAATAGCCCACAATATTATGTTGTTAATATTTTGTAATTATTCCTATTAAACAAATACAATGAAACAGGAAAATTGTAATTATGTTTTTTTGTATTAGTTTCTTGCAGTTTTGATTTTGGTCGTACGATAAGGCTGAGTTACCAAAAAATGAAGATGAAACAAATAGAATAAAAATGATTAGTTATAGTCAGCAAAAAGAGTGCGCTACCAGGCATTTTTAGGCGTGCAATTCACACCCATTTCCTTCTCCCTTCTAAATTGAGACATTGGAAGAAACGGACATTGAAATCCTGTTGTGTTGGTATGCAAAGAATGCTACTTTTTCTTTCCTGTCGGATCAAGAACAAAAGACAAACACCACCTTGCTTGTTTTCCTGTGTTCTGCATTCCATTGTGGTAGAAAATGCACCACAACCTTAACCTTGCAAGGTTGTGGCTTGCTTTGCTTGCGGTCTCAACCACCTCAGTTCATTGCAAAACCTCCTCCCAAGATGGTATTGCCTTCATATTCATTCATTGATTATTCTCCTTTACAATTCAAATTCTTATGCCTGATAATGATGAAACAACTTTTGCAGTCTCAGCCCTTAATGTGATGTATTCCAGCTTAAATTCCCCTTCAAAGCTGAGTGGCTGGAAATCAAGTGGAGGTGATCCTTGTGGTGACTCATGGGAAGGAATAAAATGTTCAGGCTCTTCTGTCACAGAAATGTAATATAGACTATGTTTCTTTTCATGTATTCATCTATGCACGTGCTGTGTATGTGTGTGCCTGTATGCATGCAAATTCATCAAATACTTGTTGGATTCCACAGAAATTTGTCAGACATGGGACTTACTGGATCAATGGGCTACCAGTTGGCCAGCTTATCATCAGTAACCTACTTGTGAGGCCCTAATCTTCAAATCACTTTCTTTCTTTTTATTAATTACAGAACATTACTTAAATGACATTCATTAATTTTTCATAGTACTGTGATTTGAGCAGCAACAACCTCAAGGGTGATATACCGTATCAACTTCCTCCAAAAGCTCGCCATATGTAAGTCAGCTCAAAAACAATTCATATTACCACCTCATTACTCCACAAATATAACCCTTCTGGATGCATTTGATTGTTGTTGTTTAAGCGTTATTAGCTTTCTTCACCTTTACAAAAATAGGTAGATTTGGGATTTCTTCTTCTAGGCAACCTGCATCTGTTCGGCATCATATGTTTGTCAACAATAATTCTGTTATGTGGTCATGCAGAGATCTTTCAAACAATGGTTTCGGGGGAAGTATACCTTATTCAATTTCTCAGATGAATGACCTCACAAACCTGTAAGCAAAGGGCCTTTCTGTTTTTATTCAAAATTTTTCTTGGAACTGGTGTTTGGTTCTCAACATGTTATACATGCAGAAATCTTGCACATAATAAGCTCCAAAACCAGCTGGGAGATATGTTTGAAAAGCTCGGTAAACTCAAACAACTGTAAGTGAGAACGTTCAGCAAGGTTTTTAGTGTCAAGATCTGTACTTTAATGCTATTGCTGATTTTGGAATTTAACTGGCTTAAGGTAGAAAGTATTATTAAGAACTCAATTCTAGCTATATATAAAATAATTTTTCATTATGTATGATTAAGAATGCGTTGATGCTTGCGAGAGAGTTAATTTTTACGTTGAGATTTCTGTTATAGAAATCCTCGCTTTTCTTAAATTTTTTGTGTTCAATCCACTGTTATGTTGAGCTTCTGACGAATTATTTCCTCGTGCTGATGCAATGACTCACTTCCAGAAAAGCTTCTATGCCCCTTATGCAATGCATGCTTTATTTCATATATAACTGCTTGCACTTCATTTTATATTTAAAGAAAGTGTGCCTTTTCGTTTGCATTTGAAACTCGATTACTTAAGTCTTCCCCCTTCTTATTTGGCTTTTTAGTATATGATTCTCAGGTTTTCTTAAAACATGAAAATTCTATTAAAAGAATATCATCGTATAACATGTAGGGATGTATCATTCAATTCTCTATCAGGAGACCTGCCGCAGAGTCTCAAATCGCTCAAAAGCCTCAAGAAGTTGTAAGAATGCCCTCACTATCACTGTCAAGGAACAATACACACATATTCACTGCTAACATCTTTTTGTCCTTATACAGGCACCTTCAAAACAACAAATTCACTGGTTCAGTAAATGTTCTTGCCAAACTTCCACTTGATGATTTGTAAGTTCTTGTTTCCCAAATAATTTCCGATCCCCCTTAATAAAATGTTCAAGTATCTTCCTATTGCTCTTGGGAGAGAAGCGTTGAATAATGATAAATTAACTTTGCTGTTTTTAATTTTAACAGGAATATCGAAAACAATAAATTTACTGGTTGGGTTCCTGACGAGTTGAAGAATATAAATAAATTGCAGTAAGTATTTTTCGACACTGTCTTATTGAAGGATGCAACTGAGGTTGTTTCTCTAACTTTGAGTTGTTAATTCCAAAGAACTGGAGGAAACTCATGGTCAAAGGGACAAGCACCTCCTCCTCCTCCTGGTACTCCCCCCATCAAACAATCCATGAAAAAGAAAGATAAATCCGTTATTAGTGGAGTAGCTATAGCAGGCATAGTTTTTGGCATACTGGCAGTAATTATAATTGTTATTGCTCTTTCTAAAAGAAAGTCATCGAAACCTTCTTCACACTTTAGCGATGAAGAGAGGAGTAGCCACCGTACACCCTTTGCATCTCGGGAGTTATCAAAAGATTCGGGTGCTAACCTCAGCAAAGGATCCAAAGGTAAAAGAAAAGAGGAAATTGTGTAATTTGTAAGTCAGTTGGGAACACTGACAACACCAACATGGAGTTGACACATCCATTGAACTGATTTCATTTGTGACATTGGTGACAGGATTTAACTCATTGGATTCTACTTCCATTGACGTAAAGACTTTGCAAAAATCTCCGTCAATTGTCAGGTCGTCTGTCTCCGATTGTGTGCAATCCTTTAATGACAATGAGTTTGCAAATCGTCTAAATGCTAGAAGAAGTACATCAATCCGTGTTACTACTTTTTCACTGGCAGAGTTGTACTCGGCTACTGCTAATTTTGCTTCAGCTCGACTTCTTGGTGAAGGATCCATAGGATGTGTTTATCGGGCTAAATATTCTGATGGAAAGGTACTTCCTGTTTCATTAATCTACACCCACTTGTGAGCTTTGCATAAATATATGTTTTCTGTCAGGTATTGGCTGTAAAAAAAATCAACCCTTCGCTTCTCTCTGGTCACTCCGAGGAATTCTCGCAGATTGTTTCAAGACTCAGCAAACTTCACCACCCAAATATTGTTGATCTTGTTGGTTATTGTTCGGAAAAGGAGCATATGCTAATATATGATTATTTTAGAAACGGCTCTCTCCATGGCTATTTACACTTATCAGACGACTTCAGCAATCCACTCACTTGGAACACAAGAATCAGAATTGCATTGGGAACAGCTCGGGCTATTGAGTTAGTCTATATCTCTCATATATGTATACTGAAATATCTTGTTTTCGCGATATGAACAGCATATTCCTGCATATAAATATACACCTATACCGCAATTTGCGAGCCAGAAAAGTGGTTCACTTTTTGGTGACATTTTCCATTAAAATCCAGATTATACGTCAATTTGGTTATTACTATATCAAAGCTGGTGTTTATCTTCTGAATATGCGTTTGCCCCTTTTCAGGTACCTGCATGATATTTGTTCTCCTCCTTTATTGCACAAGAATATTAAGACCTCGAATATTTTGCTTGACAATGATCTGAATCCTCGTCTCTCAGACCATGGTTTGGCATCCTTTCACCAGGTTTGTTTAGTCCTTAACTACATTATATGTGTGTGTATGATTATATATTGAAAAGTTACAGAATTTCGTCGTTATAAGATGGTTGGATTGACCCATTGAAAACACTAGCGTAATGTGTCTTATTTGTTGCTAGCGTACTAGCCAAAATCTTGGGACGGGATATAATGCACCGGAATGCACAAAACCTTCAGCTTTTACACAGAAGAGTGATGTATACAGTTTTGGGGTAGTGATGCTGGAACTTCTGACAGGTCGAATGGCTTTCGACAGGTGGGTACTTGCTACTTAGTTACATACATAACTTGTTTGTCTGTCACTGTGTCTAAGAAGTGATGAATGCAATTAATGTTGTGTTTGTGTGGTGTTCATTGTGCTCAGTTCAAGGCCAAAGGCAGAACAATGTCTGGTTCGTTGGGCAACCCCACTTCTTCACGACATTGACGCGGTGGAGAAAATGGTGGACCCTGCCTTGCGGGGGCTTTACCCTCCTAAGTCACTCTTCCGATTTGCAGATATCATTGCTCTCTCTGTTCAGGTTATTCATACTCTACAATATATGCATCACCTCTCTTCATGAGAAATGATTATGATATTCTACTTCATTTCTTTGTTTCAGTCTGAGCCTGAATTTCGGCCACCTGTGTCAGAGTTAGTTCAGGCTTTAATGCGATTGGTTCAAAGTTCAAGTCTGACAATGAGGGAGGATTTTGAGTGAAGCCGCCACTTGTCAACTCTTCCGGTGGTAACCATCCATAGATAGATTTACATTAATTTTGGTAGAAATTATATGTCACTCCAGTGTTGGACAAGAAAAGTAGTTGTAGCTTCCACAAGAAAACCTTGGGTTGTGCATTATTTATCTAAAGTTTCAGTTTAGTAGTCTTCTCTTTTTCTTTCTCTTTTTCTTTTCTGCTTAATTTCATTTTCCATCTTCTTTTTATGGTATTGTACTGCACCAAGGGCCGATAGCCAAAATAAAAATATAACCAAACTGGAACTTTAATTTTCTTTATTATGTTGGAAGGTAAAGCACAGAGTCATAGGTATGCACTCAAACTATTTGATGAATTGCTTACTATTGCATCATGTATTACAGAAACCGAAACTCTATTTAGAGTTAAACAAGGATTACAAACTGTATACAACACAAACTAACAGAAATAACAGTTTGAATTAACAATAACATTAGTGACAGTTATATGTTGTTTATATTTGCTAATTAAAAAAATGTTATAATTTTTAATATTTATTTAAATAAAATAAATTTCAGTAAGGCAAAGTTCATTGGTTAACCAGATTGATTCGTACTTAATATAATATTGTATGTATAGCTAATTTACATTTTAAAAGGATATAATCTAAGTCAAGATATATATTAAATATTACTCAATATAAAATTGTATTAAATTAATTTAAGGTTAAGAAATTTATTAGCACGTCTACTAGTAAATTTGATATTTATTTCCAAAGAACTTTCAGTTTATGTATAATAAAACTTATTAAAAAAACTTATATAATAATATGAGAATGAAATATTCTTGTTCAAAGGTGAAGAAATTGAATCTCTTTCAGGAGGAGTAAGGTCAAGGATCGCAATCAGACATTTTTTTCACACTTTTCTCCAAATCTTCTTATGTTTTAGATATTTGTAGTTGAATTCTTTTTAAATTATTATTGTCCGAACTCTAAATCGTGTAAGCGAATAAATATTGAAGACATTTTGATGTTAAAATCAATATTTTAATCAATTGATTATCATATTTATAATTTCGAGATAAGCTTACGATTAGCAGTACCCTAATCGTAGTCCAATGTATGATTTAACATATAAATTTGATTATGTATTATACTTATTCTCTGAAGGTCTGAGGCCGACTAAAGACAATACTTAGTAAAGTAACATGGAAGTATATTGAAAAACTTGCAGCCTATTAAAGAAAAATGACCAAGAGTTAACTATATTATTTATAGATACTCGGTGTACAACAATAAATCAGATAATTCATCCAATAAACAAGAATTTACCTTCAACCAAATGTTTCTATTATTATGACGATAATGATTATATATATGTTAGAAATTATATTAAATGCGTGAAAATTTATTTTTGATTATTCTAATGCACGAAGGGTTAAAAGGACATGAAATATTCACTCTTACAATCACTTTTAGAGAATCAACATGGATATATTAACAAAACAACTAGATTTGAAAGAGGTGCATCAGACCCATTTCCGTTGAAATAAAATAAGATAGGATACTAGCTTATTTTGTAAGACACTTCACTACAAAAATAATATAATATAGGAGATTTATTTTTTACAGTTTTGAAAACTTTGATAATTTTTTATGATTTTAATTGAAAATCGTAGTTATGTTTTATTTTTTATATTAAAAAACTCGGCGATTTTTAAGAATATCATCAATCGTGACAATTACACAAAATTGTCAGAAATTATTTGCCGAAGATATTTTTCTCAATGAATTTTTTCAATTGCGAAAATTTATTTATAAAGAATTGAAACCGTGGGTAATAGAAAAAAGAACCCTGACGGTAGTGAATTCACTCATTGTTGGTATGCAGAACTGAACTTTTAATTATTTCTTTCTACTGGTAGAGAAGTTTATTTAACTTTAGTAGTATTAAACCGACAATTTTCTCTAATTTGTAAAGCTTCTTTTAACTTTATATTAATTAACATACAGAAACATGACGTGTATTTAAAAGTATATGGTGATTTATATTATTTAAATCCATTGAAAATAGAATCCACAATATGAAAAGAAATAAAATAATTAAAAATGTAAAAATATAACTAAAATAGTTTATTTATAAAAAAAATATAGAAGTTTAAAATTAGTTAAATTATTGCTCTCTCACCCCTGGTACTTTCCTCCCTCTTCCACACTACTATGGTATGCGTTCTCCCACAGCTCTAAGTGTATATAGTGACATATTCAAGATATTTATATTTATATTTTACAAAAATAAATGATATTTTGATAAACATAAATTCTTTACATTTATTTGATAATATTTTTTTAAATATAAAAAATCACTCCTTTATGAATTTTTTGTCTTTATAACGTGTGTCATATGCATATAAACATGTGTCATATAATATATTTTTTAAAAAGACAGTGAGACTGAGCTGAAACTTTGAGTATATTTGAAAATCGTCTTCCCTGCATTGACCACGCCACCCGGTGTTCCATTTTTTTTTTCCTCAAAATAAAAACTGCTCCCACCTTTCCACGCTATCCTCGCTACGAATATAATAATCAAATTACATCCCTGCATTCCAATTATTTCCAATGTCCAGTTTTAACATTCTTAATTAAATTCAAATCCTTTTACGTCACTAAAAATCTACGGATCTGTGTTTGCTTCAACTATGCATGTACCAAAACTCTACCACTAACCACTCTGTTCGTGTATGGGGATCTGACCTTCGATGCTAGTGAAACTTGCAATATAAAGGAATGAAAATGACAGGTATCAAAAGTCTATTTCTCATTCAAATCGATCTACTTTTATCACGTCATCTAACGGAAAATTTATCGTCAAAATTAATAATGCATAATTATTTTGTTAAAAATAGATTTTAAATATAATTCAATTTCATAAAATTAACTTTAGTTAATATCAAAATTTAGGCATGTACATCTTAATTATCCTTTTGGTAAGAAAACATGACGTGGACATTTCAATAAAAAGAGAGAGGTTCGGGGATGCTATAATACATAGACTTCACGCCTTATAATTATGCCAAAGAAGGAAATATTCCTGATATATTAAGGAACTGTGATAACAGTTAGTAAGTGAAAAAAACAAATAATGTTATGCATTTGTGGTTTATGCATATTTGTGGCAGAAATAAAAGAAGAAAAAAAAATTTAGTGAATATTTGTTTCATAAGTGAATAAATAATTAATAAAATTAAAAATTGTGTATATAAATAATAGGAGGGAAGGGAGAGGTGTGTCATGAGATGGAAGAAAGAGGTTGAGGAAGCGAAGGGAAGGAAGTGTAATGGAATCACTGTGATAGATTTGATTTGAATAGAATAGAATTGAATTGAATTGAATTGTTGTGAGAGGATGTGGAGGCTGAAGGTGGCAGATGGTGGAAAGGATCCTTACATTTTCAGCACAAACAATTTCGTAGGGAGACAGATATGGGAGTATGATCCAGACGCCGGTAGCAGCGAGGAACGCGCCGAGGTGGAGGCAGCCAGAAACAATTTCTACCAAAATCGCTTCAAGGTCAAGCCCTGTGCTGACCTCCTTTGGCGCTTTCAGGTACCTACTCTTTTCTTTCTACTACCAAAACTCTCTCTCTCTCTCTCTCTCTCTCTCTATATATATATATATATATATATATATATATATATATGTGTGTGTGTGACTAATCTCACATTCCTTTCCATCATCATCATCATCATCGTGTATAGGTTCTGAGAGAGAATAACTTCAAACAAACAACTCCTAGTGTGAAGATAGAAGACGGAGAAGAAATAACTTACGAGAAAGTGACGGCAGCGGTTAAAAGAGGCGCATATCATCTATCTGCATTGCAGACCAGTGATGGCCATTGGCCTGCGCAAATTGCAGGTCCTCTGTTTTTCCTTCCTCCTCTCGTAAGTACTACACCTTCTGCTTCTTAAATTTCTCATCATATTATGTTTATCACTTTTCCTTTCTAATTTCGATCAACAACAAATACTTGTATTCTTTCATTTTTATTTGATTTCAAATCTAATCCTCATTCACCAGCTTCAAGCTTGCCAACCCTCGATTCTTAGCTTTCTCATCGTCGTCATGCCATTAAAAAAAAATATTAAATTAAAATTAAAAGTAATCATGAACATTCTATATATTATAATAAAACTTCAATGTAAAATGATTGATTTTATATAATTAATTTTTTTTATTCTAATTTAATTTTAGGATGGATACTATGTTACCTAACAAATGAAATCATAAAAATAAAAAGATAACAATTTATAAGTGTTTGTTTATAAATAATTTTTCAAATATGATTAAAAAAAATTGTATGATAAAACATCAATTGAAATGAATTTGATCTTTTAAAAAACAGTTTAAATAAATTGTATCACAAAATATAACAAAATATATTTTTCGTAAAAAAGAATTTTAATTCTAAATAAAGGTATAAAAATATATAAAATACGTTAATATTATTTTACTAATAATCTTATTTTGATTATTTAACTTTAAAAAAACTTAAATAAAATTGGTTAATAATGATTAAGATTTTTTTGTTAAGGCTTTTATCTGTAGAAATATGTTATACAAATATATTTTTTTATTGGTGTTAGATTCTGTATTTTCCTTCATATGTTTAATATAATCTAACAAATTTAATTCAATTTTAAATTACTCTATGATAAAATAATATGTAAGATTACTGCAGTGCAAGTTTTAAAACACTTTTAATTATCATAAAATAATTAATCTCTAAAATATTGTTTTAAGAATTAAATAATTCTATTATAAAAAAAACTGATCATGAAATTTTATATATAAACTTAGAAAGCAAGTTTTATATATTTATATAATATTAAAAGAAAAATCACCATTGCAATGAGATTACCAAATTTTCAATAAATTGAATATGAATAAATGAGGTCACTTAAGATGAATTAATTGAATTTTCTGATAGGATCAACCTGGTTAGGTTAAACATGGTCTTATATATTATATATATATACAAATTCAGTCACTAAAATAGCTTTCATTAGAAAATTATTTAAATAAATCACATGAGTGAGAATTATGACTTCACAAGCAAGTTTTTTCTATTTTACAAGCAAAGCAAGTTTCACAAGCAAGTTTTAATTCAAATAAGATACAATTTCGCAAGGAAATTTTATCATTTCACAAGCAACTTTTATCTATTTGAATTAATTCCAAAACTTAATTATTTTTTCCATCTAATTATAAATAATACCATATTTAGGTAGTTATGAATTATTATACGTGTTTTAAGGACTTTCTCCCAATCATTATTCTTTCTGAAATATTGGTTTATTTATTCATCAATACAAATAGCTTCCAATCAGTTGGAAAACTTCATATTGCATTTTACAATGTTAAATACCTGTTTAATTTTTAAATCTTTACATATATTTAAATTATTTAACACACGGTAAAGCAAAACAAAATGAAAGATATTTTGGGAGTGATAAATAAATTTAGTTAATAATATTTTTATTTAATTGGCATAATGAAAATATTTTATAACACATAAAACGTAAAATTTTAACTTTTATATATATAAAAAATAGGATGCAATTTTCTCAGATATTTTTTGTTATTTTTTAAATTAAATGAAAAATTAATATTAAAAATTTATTTTAATATTTTATGTAAATTTTAAATTCTAAGCATAAATTGTGCTTTTTCTCTCTTAAACATTGTGTATAAACTTTATTTTAAATCTCACATGTTAGGAATAACTCATTCGACACGCATCACAGCCTACTTTTACATTATAATTCGTCTTCCTTATTTATTTATATTTATACTAGTATTAAAAAATATATAATAATAAGTTCATAAATTAAACCATATATATTATAGGTTTTATTTAGTTTATATTAAAATTATATTTTTTTTAAATGTAGAAAAAATTATAATCTAGAGATGGTATAATTTTATTATATTTCTAATATATAATAATTAAACCATTCAACTTTTCTATAAAATATATTTATTTTTTGATATTTTAAAACTTTAAGTTTTTATTCTCACAGCTTTTTTATTTAAGTTATTATATTTCAAGTTAAAGTAAGGAAGGAAATGTTACTCCATTAAAATAAGAAATAAAAAATGTGAACCTTATTTATTGAAAGAAGTTCTTTGTTATAGTAATTAATTCAATACGCCGCAATGCAAAAAAAAAAAACAATAATATAATATCCTTATTCTCTATTTTTTTTTTCTGGAACCAAACTTATCAAAGAATGAAAATAGGAATTTATTCATCAATAAAATGATTCAAATTTTTTCAAGTCATGCTGGACCACCGAATGCTCCAAGTTTGGAAACTTTAGGTACATGAAATTGGAAGTGAGCCCTGTGATTAAGAGTCAAATATAAAATTCAAGTCTATTATTCTTATGGATTAAAGAATATTAAATTTTTACTTGTTGAAAACATGGCAGGTATTCTGCAATTAAACCATTCAACTTTTCTATAAAAAATATATTTATTTTTAATATTTTAAAACTTTACACTTTAATTTTCGCAACTTTTTATTTAAATGTTATTAGTATCGGGTAGGGAATGTTACTCCATTAAAATATAAAATAAAAATTGTGATAATTATTTGTTAAAAACATATTAAAATGTCTATTTAAAAATTAAAGAATACGTGAATTGTTTTTAATAAAAAAAATAAGAAATATGTGGTTTTATGTTAAAAATAAAATAAAATAAAAAACGAGTTTCCTTTATGATGATCTCAACAAAATTAAATGTATTTTTTCTTAATTGAATTGATCGGTCTTCAAAAAATAGTATACATCAATTTTGTGAAACAATTGTGTTTTTATTGTTCTTCAAAAAAATGTTCTTTGTTACAGTAAATTAAATTTAATATGCTATGCAACAACAAAAAAAGTAATAATATAATATCTTTATTCTCTATTTTCTTTTTGTTGGAACCGAAGAATGAAATAAGAATTTATTCATTAATAAAATGATTCAATTCTTTTAAGCCTAAACTTTGGAAACTTTATTATGGTACATGAAATTGAAAAAGAGCCTTACATTTAAGAATCCAATATAAAATCAAAGTGTATTATTCTTATGGACTAAACGATATTAACTTTTACTTGTTGAAAACATGGCAGGTATTCTGCATGTATATTACAGGGCATCTGGAATCAGTATTTCCAGAAGAGCATCAGAAAGAAATTCTCCGCTACATATACTATCACCAGGTATACATGTAAATTTCAAGATACGTTTATCAAGTGTGAAGTAAAGAGAAAGAATTGTAACATATTCCTCTGTCAAAATTCTTGTACCATGATGTTTATAATCTGCCCACTGCAAAATGATAACTTATAGTATCTGTTTGGTGGTTCAATTTAAAAGAATGAAGATGGAGGATGGGGACTACATATTGAGGGTCATAGCACCATGTTTTGTACTGCACTGAATTATATATGTATGCGGATTCTTGGAGAAGGACCCAATGGAGGTCATGACAATGCTTGTGCTAGGGCAAGAAAGTGGATTCAGGATCATGGAAGTGTAACACACATACCTTCATGGGGAAAAACTTGGCTTTCGGTATTCTTTTTTTTTTTTTCTCTTTTTTTACATAAATATGAATACACAAACTAACAAGACTAGAATTAAGGTATTTACTGAAACAAATGGGTCTTATTACTTTTGCAGATACTTGGTGTATTTGATTGGTGTGGAAGTAACCCAATGCCTCCAGAGTTTTGGATCCTTCCTTCCTTTCTTCCTATGCATCCGGGTAGAGTTGATTTTATAATTTTGTCACTCTTCAGTATAGATTTTTGTTGAATCATTAACTTTCATTCTTAATATTGCAGCTAAGATGTGGTGTTACTGTCGATTGGTGTACATGCCTATGTCTTACTTATATGGAAAGAGGTTTGTTGGTCCAATTACGCCTCTCATTTTACAATTGAGAGAAGAACTATTTACAGAACCCTATGAAAAAGTTAACTGGAAGAAAGCGCGTCACCAATGTGCAAAGGTGAAAAACACTATCTTTGATTTTTAACCATTTATGGGGTCTTGTCTTGAGTAAGAATTTGTAATTTTGTATTCTATGAATAATCGCAGGAAGATCTGTACTATCCTCATCCATTGATACAAGATCTAATATGGGACAGTTTATACATATTTACGGAGCCATTACTAACTCGTTGGCCTTTCAACAAGCTGGTCAGAGAAAAAGCTCTTCAGGTGACAATGAAACATATTCATTACGAAGATGAGACCAGTCGATACATTACCATTGGTTGCGTGGAAAAGGTTAGTATCTATTAAAAGAGTGCATTTCAAATTTTGTCCTTACAATTCAAAAGAAAAAGCCATTCAAATGTATATGTCACCAACATTTATATATTTTTCAGGTTTTATGCATGCTTGCTTGTTGGGTGGAAGATCCAAATGGAGATGCTTTCAAGAAGCATCTTGCAAGGGTGCCAGATTACTTGTGGATGTCTGAAGATGGAATGACCATGCAGGTACACACCTATGCATGCACTTTCTTAACCAAAACCAGTGCATTAACTAATTTTGATTGATTAATGCACCTGTCCATATAACGCAGAGTTTTGGCAGTCAAGAATGGGATGCTGGTTTTGCAGTTCAAGCTTTGCTTGCCACTAACCTAGTTGAGGAAATTGGTCCAGCACTAGCAAAAGGGCATTATTTCATTAAGGAGTCTCAGGTTTGCTTAATTTTTACTATAAGTATGTGTAAGAATCACGATTTTACCTTCCTTTAGTTATGGAGGGTAAATTCTACAGTGAATCTACTTTCATCCAAATTATATTCTTGTTTTGTAGGTAAGGGATAACCCTTTTGGAGATTTCAAGGGTATGTATCGTCATATTTCAAAAGGATCTTGGACATTCTCTGATCAAGACCATGGATGGCAAGTTTCTGATTGCACAGCGGAAGGCTTGAAGGTAACTAATAACTTAATCTAAATATTCATCAATGATCACAAACAAATATACGTTAATCTGGCTAAACTCTCTGTGTTTTAGTGTTGTCTACTTCTATCCATGTTGCCACCAGAGATTGTGGGAGAAAAGATGGAACCCCAAAGGTTATATGATTCAGTCAATGTCCTGTTGTCGCTTCAGGCAAGTATACCAAGAAATTATATTCGTGAAATGTGTTTCCTACCATGTAATATACTCTTCTCTTAAAGACTTATATTTGAATCAACGATTTTTTTTTTCTTTTGATATTACAGAGTAAAAAGGGTGGTTTAGCTGCATGGGAGCCTCCGGGAGCTCAAGATTGGTTAGAGGTAAGTACTAGATGAATTAATAATGCAAACGTATTTAATCATTATTTGATTAAATAAAGTGATTGAGTGTCTGGTTAATTTCCAGTTACTGAATCCGACTGAATTTTTTGCGGACATTGTGGTTGAACACGAATACGTTGAGTGCACTGGATCTGCAATTCAAGCTTTAGTTTTGTTCAAGAAGTTGTATCCAGGGCATAGGAAGAAAGAGATAGAGAATTTCATAATCAACGCAGTTCGATTCCTGGAAAATACACAAACAGGTGATGGTTCGTGGTACGGAAATTGGGGAGTTTGCTTCACTTACGGTTCTTGGTTCGCACTTGGAGGTCTAGCAGCTGCAGGCAAGACTTACACCAATTGTGCTGCTATTCGTAAAGCCGTTAAATTTCTGCTCACAACACAGAGGGAGGACGGTGGATGGGGGGAGAGTTATCTTTCAAGCCCAAAAAAGGTTTCTAATTCAATGCTCTTACTCAATAACTCTTCTTCAACTTCATCATCACTCCACAATCATAACATAATGAAAATAATGTAGATTTATGTACCGCTAGAAGGAAGTCGATCAAATGTTGTTCATACAGCATGGGCTCTCATGGGACTCATTCATGCTGGACAGGTTTGCTCTCTAGTACTGTGCTTTTTTTAATCATTTATGTTTTTTTTTTCTGTTCTAATTGTCATCAAATCTTGTAATATGTTTCTCTCTTCGTTTTCAAATTACTATATACAGGCAGACAGAGACCCTACTCCTCTTCATCGTGCTGCAAAGTTGCTCATCAATTCTCAGTTGGAAGAGGGTGATTGGCCCCAACAGGTGCATATCAATCCTTTGATGTTGAAAAAGTCTCGTATATTAATGATTGTACTTGATAAACAATATGAAAAATGGTGCTCCCTGATTGTGTTTGGATTTCTAATGGTTGGTTTTGAATTCCGGCAGGAAATCACTGGAGTGTTCATGAAAAATTGCATGTTGCATTATCCGATGTACAGAGATATTTATCCAATGTGGGCTTTAGCTGAATATCGTAGACGAGTTTCGTTGCCTTCCGATTAAGCATAAAAAAGACATTCATATCGGTGAAGACTGTGGCAAATAAAACCAAAGAGTTGCGCAATCAGGCTTAATCAATTTTCTCCTTGGCACAATTTTTTATTTCATGTTGGTTTGAATATGTATATTTGTTCTTCAATGTTCCTCCTACGATGAAAACATAAATTTATTACAATAATGTGCATCTACCATCAGAGGGTATGAAGAACATAAAAATGTCACTAAGGTAATTCATTTTTCATTCATGCCCAATAAATAATGCAGAGCCTAGATTAACTACGCCATCCTCTACAAATAATAACATTATATAAATTCAAAATATATTTTTAATAAAATAATACATTTCAGATTATCCAATACAAATGTATGTTTGAATTTAATTCAATACATAATGTTATTGAGATAATTCATTTTTTTATTAATGCCCAAGTTTTCAAAGTAAGAACTGTCCCTTTGAAAATCATATATTTTCATTTATTTATGGATGTTCAACTTTTTAGTTCTAAAATAAAGGTCTATTCTCTTATTTTGCTTCTTTATTGATATTATGGGCATTCTCATCACCTTTCAATGTAAAATCATATCAGTCATAAAATATTCTTGTATGTTTCAATTTTTTTCATTATGAGACTAACAAAATTTTGTACGGTTTGTCAAAAAGTTAAGTTTCTTAAACTGGTTAATTACATCATAATTTCTAATTGTTTATATGAAAAATATTTTGTTAAGAGAAGATAGTTTTTAGTACACGGTTACAGCCAAGAAAATTATTTAATTACAAAAATTGCTATCCCATATTGAATTAAACTATTGACAAGTTTGCATGCCCCACTAAAAATTTATATATGTAGTTGCTGTTGAGAAATAATAAAAATCATGTTCCTCTAAAAGTATTAACTACATAAAAAGTTATATTCTTTTCAAGAACATGCTTTGCCATATATATTGACTAAAAAAATACTATAAACGCCTATTAATAAAATGAACAATATTTGTTTATACTAAATAGGGTGTAGCTGGTGAGTGACGACGAATGCATACGCAATTGATTATTGAATCGGAGTCTAAAGAAGTTAGTAGACGAGGAAGCTGATGTTTGCTAAGTTTGGTTCGTTTATCCTTTTGGACGTTTGACTCGGTTGCAGTTGGGACCCAGCATGCCTATTTTTGAAGAAGAAATAAAGTTTCTTTTTTTTTTTGTTGGCCCATAATAGAGGAGGAGAAGAAGAAATTTGTGGTTGACTATCCATAAAATGGGGAGATGGTTTTCTAGAAATGGTTTTCCAGAAATGGTTTTCCAGTTTGGGATATGCAGACTTTTATTATTAACCATGGAATGTTGAAGAGCAAGAAACGTTGAATAACTATGTAGATGAAAGAGTAATTGGGAAAAAAGTTGCAGAGTTGAGGGAAAAGAAAAGAAGAATAAATAGATAGATAAATGTGGCTTCCAGGTGCAAAGGAATCAATAATTCAAGGTAGAGGAAAAGGAAATGGATTGGTGGCAGTTGCTGTAGAAAAAGATAAAAAAGGGAGCAGACAGGCTCTCAAATGGGCTGCTGACACGCTTCTTTCCAGAGGCCAAACTCTTGTTCTCATCCACGTCTTGCACACAACCTCCTCACCTTTTACCAGTAATTCATCAACTAACTTAAACATCATGAATATATGTAACTGTAATAATCATTCATTTAACTTCAACTTCTCACTTTTCAAATGTTTAGGAGGCATTCGCAGCACCAACTGGCCAGTTACATCTCCCAAGAAAGACAAACTTGTCAACATTACAAAGGATCTATTTGAAACCTTTCATTGTTATTGTTCACGCAAAGATGTATGTATGTATGAATATATAGATGTCTATAAAAAACCTATTTGTTTATTCTTTTCAAATTGCTTACAGATGCTAAATATTTAATTTATCAGATACACTGTCTTGATGTCGTTCTCCAAGACATAGATGTGGTGAAAGGAATAACTGAATATGTCTATTATGCTGCAATTGAGAACTTGGTGGTTGGTGCAGCCTCTAGGCATGGCTTTATTAGGTAAGGTCCGACAGAATTACCTATTCTGATTTTCAACAATAGTGGACAGTACAGGGGCAATCTAATATGTACGCATGTATGTTGTGATTAATGCATACTCATCTTTGTTCAACTAAATGCAGATTCAAGACAAGTACACCAAGCAGCATATTAAAGGGAGCCCCGGATTTCTGTAGTGTGTATGTCATTTCTAAGGGGAGAATATCTTCAGTTAGGAGTGCTGCTCGAAGGGCCCCACATGCCTCCCCACTGCAGAGGCAAATAGAGACTCTAAATGATGAGAATGGAAGTGAAAACGATACACCCTGTAGGCGGTTGAGCTTCAAAAGTTTGTTTCTTCAAACTAATCTTGTTTTGGTTATCAGGTTTAGGTGAAATCTTTCTGATGAAATCACATATTTTGATACATGTTTTAACTTCAGGCAACAGGGTATCACCCAAACACATAGGCTTGCAAAGTGAATCCATGAAGTAGGTTTCCTCTTGAAGCCATTTCATAAGACAATGAGATTATTTATGACAGTGATATTAACATAAATCATTTCTTGTCCAATCTATGATTGAAGCAAGATACAATCAGGCAGAAGATCAGGGACGATTGGAAGGTTATCCATGGATTTCGCCGAACATGACTCTGACATATCATTTGTAAGCTCTGACAGGCCCAGCAGTGTGCGTTCATCCTCTGTTTTCTATGACCATGTTGAATGTGCCAGAAATAGCCGAACTTCAACCAGTTCAGACCGTAGCTGGGGGTCAACATACATGAAACCGAAGTTCACCGAGCCATGTTCACCGGACCATTTAGTTTCAGACGAAAGTAGCCGCCCATCACTTTCCAGTTTGCAAAACAATGTGAGCACTTTCCTGTTTTGATCAACTATGTATAGAATGGAATAGGTTGCGATGTTTTATTTGTTGGATATCGAGAATCCTGCAACTAACACACAATGTGAACAAAGTATGTATTAGAGGTGATGGTTAATACTTGTTCAGGACGAAGTGGAAGCTGATGTGAGGAGGTTGAGGCTGGAGTTAAAGCAAACAATGGAAATGTACAGTAATGCATGCAAAGAGGCCCTAACAGCGCAGCAGAAGGTAAGCATACGGTAATGACGTTATTTAGATTAGGGGAGGGTGGAAATGAAAAAGAAATAGAGAGAATAACGGTGTATGGTACAGTTACTGGAACTGAACAACTGGAGAGTTGAGGAAGAAAAGAAACTCGAGGATGCACGGGTAAACCAGGAAGCAGCAGAGGCAATTGCAGAGAAAGAGAAAGAAAAAAGTAAAGCAGCTAAGGAAACAGCAGAAATGGCAACGAGACTTGCAAGGCTGGAAACAAAGAGAAGAGCAAACGTGGAAGGGAAATATCTGAAAGAAGCAGAGGAAATGAGGAAAGCGTTGAAAAATCTACAAGAGACAGATAAAAGATACAGGAGATACACATTGGAGGAGATTGAAAAGGCAACAAACGAATTTTCTGAAGCACAGAAAATAGGGGAAGGGGGATATGGTCCAGTGTACAAGTGTTACCTCGATCACACAGCAGTGGCAGTGAAGATTCTGCGAGCAGGATCAGCACAGGGGGAAACACAATTTCACCAAGAAGTGAACATACTAGGGGCCATAAGACATCCCAACATGGTGCTTCTGGTAGGAGCGTGTCCGGAAGAGGGAGTGCTGATATACGAATACATGGAGAATGGAAGCTTGGAAGACTGTCTGTTCGGAGGAAAGAAGGAGGAGATGATGAGTTGGGAGCTGAGGTTTGGAATAGCGGCGGAGATAGCGACGGGGCTGCTGTTCTTGCATCAGACAAAACCAGAACCGTTGGTTCACCGAGATCTGAAGCCCGCAAATATATTGCTGGATCACAACTATGTGAGCAAGATAAGCGATGTGGGACTGGCCAGGCTTCTGCCAGCTGCAGTGGCGGAGAACGAGACGCAGTGCCGCATGACTGCCGCAGCAGGAACCTTCTGCTACATTGATCCCGAGTACCAGCAGACCGGAATGCTGGGAGTTAAGTCGGATGTGTATTCTCTGGGAATCGTTATTCTTCAGCTATTGACGGGAAGGCCCGCCATGGGCCTGGCCCACCAGGTCCAACAATCCATCCAGAACGAGACCTTTGCCCAGATTCTGGACCCATCCGTCCCGGACTGGCCCCTCACAGAGGCCCTCTCCCTTGCCAACTTGGCACTCCAGTGCGCGCAGCTCAGCCGGAAGGACCGCCCTGACCTTGGCACCGTCCTCCTCCCTCAGCTCCAAATTCTCAGAGACTTTGCCCGCCACCACCATGAACAACCTCCCCAGGAACAGGAAGTCCTCAGCGAACCCACTTCTCAACACTCCGGAAGCCCACCCACCCCTTCCCCCTCGTCAACCCCACCAGCAGACTATGTCTATGTAATTTAAGTAACAATGTTAACTTATCATTAAAAAACCAAGGTACGCAACTCAATTTATTCCTTTTGTCTCTCTTTTTTTCCTTTTATTTTTCTTCAAGTATTTTTGTCATTTCTCTGTCTAATTCTTTCATTTCTGTTTAGAATTATCTTCTTTGTTTTTTTTTTTCAGATTAGAAGATAGCCAAGTGTATAAATGGTTTCTAAATTGTTAGAATTCAATTTAGAGTAAGTTGTTATTGCTTTAAAATCTCATTATTATTAATTCTTTAATTTTTATAGTCATACTTTTTATTTTATTGTTTTTAAAATGTCATATTTCAACTTATTTGTTTTGGTTGATTTAGTGATATTATTATATTAGGTTTTTCGAGATAGAGTTTTGAAATGAATGAGATAGGTTTTTATTAGCATGGTTCGATTTTGTTTGAATCATGACTAAGTTTTATATGTTTGTATATTAATACTTGATAGTTTGTCTTTCTTGTGTAGTTTTCTGCTGTGATTATATTTGATAAATGAGCAGAAGACATTTCAAGTTCAAGAGACAATTTTGGACAAAGCTAGGAAGTGTTTGTTGCAGATGTATATTTGGATATATATTTTATTATATAAAACTTTGTTTTGTATAAACTCTTTGCTGGATATGTTATAACTGAATTTTATATATATGTGTGTAAATAGTGAAATACAAATGTTATTGGATTTATATTTGTCATATGTGTTATTCATTAATACAATTTATATTTTATTTCAATTTTAAAGTATTGTTTTTAATATTTAAAATGATTTTAAAAATATTTCTTATATGAATTCTTAGTAGTATTTATTTAGATGTTTTTTATTATAACTGATTTATCAAAATAAAGTTATCTATCAGAAAACATTATCCGTTGTATAATTTTTAGAGTACGTTTTTTTTATTTAATTCGATAAAATCTCAGAGCTTCTATTTATATTAAATAATAGACATAAACATTTATAACAAATTATAAACATAAAATTTACAGTCTATTATTTCATCAATTTAATTCATTACTTTTTTTACAACCTAACTAAATTGTATATTAAAGTTTATTTATTTTACTTTTTCTTCTTCTACGGCATTTTTTTTTTCTCGAGACATTTTTCATTCACTGATGAGTTAAAAAATAATTAAAATAATTATAAAATAAAATAACTCCAATTATATTATTTCAAAAGTTTAAATATAAGTATTTTAAAAGAAATCTCAAATTTTTTCTCATCGTTTCTCGAATTTATCATGCTTTTAGAACATCTGCAACATTATCTATTCACATATAATACATTATACGATAATGGCCGATAATTTCATTTCCAAATACACAAACACAAACAAGTATGGAGTAAGTTATCATTAAAACAATCATAAAACAAGATATATAAATAATAATTATATCAACCATAATCAACCACCTCATACACAAAAATATTAGTAATAAGATTCTAGTCCTCTAAACATAAACAATTTTAATCATTTTAGATTACTCAATCCTAATATCACACACATAGATCCTTGGTCTATCCATTCATTAGCATTTATGCTAACTACCTTACTATCACTATTATAATAACATCAATATCAGCACAGCATAAATACCATGATCGTCATCATAAATATACCACCATCATGAATATCCCTATCATATACATCACCATGAACATCCACATTATCATGAACTCCATAATGAAAAGACTCAGTCACACTCATATATCCTACCTCACCCACTTGTAGCTTCCCCATACAGGCAACCTGTAGGTTCCTCATACAAGCCTGCTTGAGTTGTCTCGCCTTCGCGGCTAAATGACCTATTTTCATATCACACAAGGACTAGGCAAAATATCATTCCCTTATACAAAAAAGGTTCAACACTCGAACACCACTCCTTTTTCACACACAAGGCCAAAGAGAGTCGTTATCCCCTATCATACGGTAGATAGTCTCAAGATTTACTAGGTACATCAAGCAGACACATCTCCTATGTCTCATGCTCATTGGTCAACCACACAACTTTGTTCATTCCATCACCCATTCATGTTCTATTACCAATCAAAAGTCAAACCTGACCCTAAACACATCAATTATTCTTATTCCTTACTCAACATTATGATATGTAGCCCTTGAAGCTCGTCCCTCCTCCATTCTTCCCAAAAACACACTTTTTCACCAAAAATACACTGGGATAATCAATTATCACCTTATGATAATCGATTATTCAAAATAGCTATAATACCCAAATTTTAATTATACAACATATGAAAGCATAATCGATTATTATCACAAATAATTGATTATTTCAGTGAAGAAACTAAAAAAGATGCGCAAATGATCGATTATCACTTAAGATAATCGATTATTGTCGAACCCAAACTCATTGAAGACAAACATAAAGTATTCAACACAAGCATACGTCATTCCCAAATCACGAGGAAACATACTTAATACATTATACATGCATTCAACTCTTACATACCCTTGTAAATAGACCCAAATACATACATTACATCATTTAAATGATATAAAACTCGTCATTATACAGATTACAACCTAAACAAATCCAACATATTGCATATGATCATGATATCACTCTTTACAACATACAATTGCATGGTAAATCACCCAAACAACATACATTTCTCTCTTATTGGCATTAATACATATAATGGGAAACCCAACAAAACCATACATACTTTCATAAGAAAAACCCAACACAAACATGATATAAACCCTATCACCATGTAGAACATATTCTCAAACATACACAAGTATAAAAACAAACATTACCTTTCAAGATAATCAAGAACATACCATATTTATCATACAACCAAACAAGAAAACAAAAGTAAGTTTTCACATAGCTTGGTCAATACTAGAGACTTTCTCTAACTACAATAATCGGACAACTCTAATCCTTTTCTTCCCTTTCCAATATGTGCAACCTCCTTCTCTCCCAAGGATATTTCTATCTTTTCTCTTTTCATGTTATGTTAGGGTGTAAAAGTATGCATACCTTCTCTTCTATTCTCACTTTTCTTTTCCCCATCTATCTCCATCTTTTTGTTTTAATAAAATCTCTTTTAATATTTAAATCCTACCAAGATTATATCTAATATTTTTTTTCAACTATGTTTTAAAATATCAAAAACTAAATTTTCTAAAAAATTTACATCATCATTTTATTAAATCTTCAAATTATTTAATTCACATGTTTCTTCTTTTTATACCCTATTTTAATTTCTTGTTTCTAATTAATAAAAGATAAAAGACTCTTTTATCCATAAACAAAAATATAAATAAAATCAAATAAATAATATACCAATTATATGTTCTAACAAAAATTTAGGCAAAAAAAAAATACTAATTATCAAATAAAAATATCAAAGTTTCAAAAAACTACTTTATTTTTAAGATTCTTTGTTACGAGTGTTCTCCGCCAAGATATGTGAAAGCACCAGTTAAAAAGAACACAAAAACAGTAGAGATTGAAGCAAAGATGATTCTACAAACTTAACTGAATTTGCCTCTTGTAAAAAAAAAACTATACGAAAACCTTACTAAGAGAAATTGATTTTCAAAATGAAGACCAATAGGAAAATAATATGCCAACCACGTTCCACGTTCCTCATCAAACAGTTATTATAGTTATACTAGCAAATACCATACTCACAATTCTTCAACATTATATTTACGTTATTATTGTTCCATTGTTATTTCCACCTCCTACGTCTTAGCATCCATTTTCCTAACATTAGTATACTACTATATTTTATTTGTTTTGATTTAATTTAATTAATTCATTGTGTAGTATGTTTTCTATCGCATGCATTTCTCCTTCAGACAATTGCGATCAATTCTTCATCACAAACAATTCGTAAGCATTATTAGAATTGCGATTTCAATTTACGATTTCACGCAGATCCCATTCCAGAAGACGATGGGGATTTATTCTAATTCAATGATGATGGGAAATGACATGGAGAGCGGTACTCTGTTTCTGGGGGCTTACCAGGACAAGCCCAAAGTTTTCCCCAATATGCGCATTAAACCTTACACCCCTCTGGTTCGTTCCTAAACTATAGCAATATAACTGTTGTAAAATATTATCATTGCAATAGAAAGTTGTGCATTTGTAACGTTCATTTGTAACGTTAATATTATTATAATATTGTAAAAGAAAATTTTGCAACGTTAACTTTTGCTTGTGGCTAACGTTCGGATGCTAACGGCTATTTTCAACGGTCCTCTACATTTGTAACGTTAATATTATTATAATATTGCAAAAGAAAATTTTGCAACGTTAACTTTCGCTTGTGGCTAACGTTCGGATGCTAACGGCTATTTTCAACGGTCCTCTACATTTGTAACGTTAATATTATTATAATATTGCAAAAGAAAATTTTGCAACGTTAACTTTCGCTTGTGGCTAACGTTCGGATGCTAACGGCTATTTTCAACGATCCTCTACATTTGTAACGTTAATATTATTATAATATTGCAAAAGAAAATTTTGCAACGTTAACTTTTGCATGTGGCTAACGTTCGGATGCTAACGGCTATTTTCAACTGTCCTCTACATTTCCTATAAATTGGATCCCATTTCATTCCAAGACGAGCACAAACATATTCCAATCTCTACTTTTTCTCTAAAAAACCTTTCTCATCCTCTTCTCTTTCTAAATCTCATACTGAGTATATACTCGTAAATGTTCGTCTCCTGTTCGTTATTTTGCTCCTTGGGCTGGGTGCTATCTTTTACGTGGGAGCCAGTACCTCTCCAACTATTGTGTTTGTCATCTCTGTTTGCATTCTCAGCTTCCTTGTTGCTATTTATCTTACAAAGTGGGTGCTGGCAAAAGATGAGGGACCTCCTGAAATGGTTCAGGTAAATCTATTTCCTATAATTAGTGCAATCTCTAACGTGTTGTCCATCTCCTCTAAGCTTTCTTAAAATCAGAAATTTGGTTTTAGGAGATCGATATACAATAGGGGTTTTCTCAATAATCAACTATTTCTTTGTGGTTGAAAGACGAGTTTATTGCTTTGAGTCATATGAAAGAGGATGAGGTTGATTACCGTTGTCAAAATCATCCATAGATTATTGATAGAACTACGAATTCCTTTTAAAGTTTGGGTGGCTCTCATCTTACTACTCAGTTATGTGTAATTCAGCTAGGTCCTAAACACATATTCTAAGATGGTATTTAAACCCAATATTGGACCACCTGCATTTGTTTGTGCTCTAGATATATATTCCTAAGCATAAGGGTGTATGGTCATTGGGCTACCTGCATATGTCTGTGCTACAGATGTCTGTGTTGGCACCAAAGGCTGTGTTGAGATCTCACTCTGGCCCGAGATATGACCAATGTGAGCCCAAATTCAAAGATCCGAGTTACATATGAGAGGTTGAGATGAAATGAAACACATATATTTACCGGAAGTTTATATTGTATCAGTCTACCCAGTTTGTAATTCTTGTTGAAAAATATACTCTCCTCAGGGCATTCGTGTGTGTTTGTGTGTGAAATAGCACTTTTTGGTGATTATTGTTTCACTTTTACAAGGTTAGATTGTTAATTTGATTTGGATTCGAGGGCATGAAATAGAGTAGCACGTATAGAGTAGATTAAAGCTTGTCTATTTTCTCTTTTTTGTGGGGAGGACAAGAAACTATCATCCAACCTCCAAGAAAACTTCCTTTCCTTTTAATCATAATGGGGGAAATATAAACCTAGGAACAGGTAGGGCTTGTTAAATTTCTTGTTTGCATATCTTCAAATATTAAACATACCAAGAGATTTTTTTATGAATATAATTTTAGCAGTGGAACCTTTTGCTAATATGCTTTCATGCAATGAGCCTGATTTGTTGAACCATTTTTTTCAATTGACAAAAGTCTGAGTGTTTTAGTGCCTTTTATGATGATTGATTGACAGTTGGATCGCATCACCATGAACCCTTGTTATCTTGTCCTGAGATTATCTTATTGCTTTCTAGATAGCAGATGCTATACGAGATGGAGCTGAAGGATTTTTCAAGACCCAGTATGGTAGTGTATCGATGGCCATATTGCTTGCTGTTGTTATTCTGTTTGGCAGTACAACTCCTCAACAGGAATCTTCTGGCCTGAGGTAATGTCATAAAGTATTTATGCTGTGAATACTTTTAGTACTGTTTACTTGTTCTTATCTGTCATAGTCATCCTGTTCAGGTCAACTTCTGCATTCAGTAGCTTTCTTTCCTTTTAGGTGCCCTTTGTTCGGGTATTGCTGGATAGGTCTCAGTTCGTGCCAATGTCAGAGTTTCTAGTGCTGCAAGACGGTCTGCAAGAGAAGCATTGCAGGTTAAACCATGAACAGTTTCTGTGAAAACTATGAACAGTTCACTATTCGTGTTTTAACTTGAAGGAATTTGTACAGGTAGCTACTAGTGCAGGTGGTTTATCTGCCCTCATTGTTGTCGGTATGGCTGCATATAGCAGTGCCACATTTTATTGGTTGGGAGTGGACTCACCCGGTTCAATGAAGGTTACTGATTGTAAGTGTAACCCGTGATCATAGAAAATATTTTTAAGTTTGAACTTTTTGTTATTATTCAACATACATGGTGCTCTTTTATTGTTTCATCACTATCTTTTCAACATACATGTTTATAATTTGGTGAGTTTTTATGTTCATTTGTAAACTGAAAATAAAAAAGAGAGCCAAGGTGGTGAACTTTGGGAGGTTTGATTGAGGTCATGATAGGGAATAAAGAGGGGAAGAGAGGCGTTAGACAGTTATAACCGTATTATTAGTATTATTAGTTTGGGTGGGAAATAAAGCTCCTATATAAGAGCTGAGGTGGGTGAGGGATATTTTAGGCTTTTTGAATTGTGATATATTGGTAGAAAGGATCACCTCTATCCTGTGGAGAGAGAATTTGGCTCTCTTGTAGGTTGTTACAGTTCTGCAGTGGCTATACTGAATAGAGAATATACAGATTATACTCTTTTTTCTGGTGTTTACGTGTGGGTGATTGCATTGTAGATAGGTTTCCAACCCCGGATCAGTGAGAGACAGAAGTGAGATGGAGGGAAAATTAAGTGCGCTAGAGACGATGGGTTGAAGGCGGTTGAGTCGATGGGTTGAAGGCGGAGATGATGGGCTTACGGCAAGAAATTAGGGAATTCATGCGAATGTTTGGCGGGCGAAACGTCGAGGGTCATCAGGATTCAGTGAACGACAACAGAGGAGGACGAAGAGAGGGCGTCGATGTGGAATTGGGCCCAGATCAGAGTGACGCACAAACAACCTAACTGGGTGAAGAGGATTGAGTTACCAACCTTCGAAGGAATCGAGCCGCTAGGTGACGGAAAGGGAAAAACTCCGACTGGTGTATGTCTGCATGGAAGGAAGCGCGAGTTATTGGTTCCGCTTCTGGAAAGAGAAAACTCAAGTTTGCGGGAAGCTCTGATAAGGAGGGAACAGTGTTTGAGAGGTTTAGGGTTTAGGGTTTGTACGTCCAGGACTTTGAAATGTTGGCGCAAACAAAAGGACATGATCCTGGGATATTTTTTTGTGGGTCTGCAAGGTGAAGTCAGAAGTCATATTTGTCCGCATAATCCCCGAGATTTATTAACGGGAACGGGAACCAGAGACTGCAAAATCCAGTCCAGACTTAACAAGGGTCCAAACAGAGGAGTTGCAGCAGCTGTTGTCGGTTTTTGGAAAAGTCCGGGGACCTACCTCCTCCAGTTCGAACGAAATACAGTCCAACGAATCATACTCACAGTAGATGGATATTATCAATGGAACCAGCTCCTGTCATGAATTTTGCTGCCGAAACATCACTTACCTAAAGTTTGCGGATTCAAATACTTCACAACTTGACAGTATTTACAGCTGCATTACTTATTCTAATTCCCAGGGGATTTGTATCATCGGGTCTTGTGGGATTGTCTCTTTCTTATGCGTTGACATTGAAAGAATCCTAAGTATTTTGGAGTAGGATGTATATCATGATGTCTGACCATATTGATAATATCCCAGACTCTCTGAAAGAATCAAGCAATTCATTCACATTCCAACTCTTTTCAAGGGCAGCATTAAGACCAACTTGGACCCACTAGGCTTCTATGAAGATGATGAAATATGGAAGGCTTTAGAGAAATGTCAGCTAAATAAGGACACAGTCGGCAGGCTACCAAGTAGAGACTCTTCTGTGAGTGACGAAGATGGAAATTTGACGAAGATGGAAATTGGAGTTTGGGACAGCGCCAACTGTTTCGCCTTGGTAGAGTACTACTCAAGAGGAGCAAAATACTTGTCCTAGATGAAGCTACTGTGTCTATTGACTCTGCAACAGATGCCATTCTACAACAACTGTTGGAATTTGCAGAAGGCACAATCATATTGGTTGAATGGTAGGAAGGGGGAGAGAAGGAGCAACATGGGAGGATGTGCTAACTATTCAGGAACAATTATCAGACTTCAACCTTGAGGGATATTTTAGGCAGTTATAAAGAGGGAATAAAGAGGGATATTTTAGGCAGTTATAACCGTATTATTAGTTTGGGTGGGAAATAAAGCTCCTATATAAGAGCTGAGGTGGGTGAGGGATATTTTAGACAGGATCACCTCTATCCTGTGGAGAGAGAATTTGGCTCTCTTGTAGGTTGTTACAGTTCTGCAGTGGCTATACTGAATAGAGAATATACGGATTATACTCTTTTTTCTGGTGTTTAAGTGTGGGTGAGTGCATTGTAGATAGGTTTCCAACCCAGGAACCTATCAGGTCATAAATGGTTCCTTATATAATTTCTCATCAAATGTTCCCACTTGACTTAAATTGAGCCAAAGGCCAATAATTAAAATTGACTGAAATAAGTTTTAGCTTATATTGATAGTCTGTCTAACTATGGATGATTTAATCTTTTTTCCATTCTCTCTCTAATTGGATATGGATTTGGTGCCTCCTTTGTTGCTCTATTTGCTCAGTTGGGTGGTGGAAAAGCAGCTGATGTTGGAGCAGACCTAGTTGGAAAAGTAGAACTGGGAATACCTGAAGATGACCCTAGAAATCCTGCTGTTATTACTGATCTGGTAATTGTTTTTGTTTTTGTTTAATTTGTTTGGATGAGGCCCTAACAGCTAAGCAGAAGGTAAGTGCATATACGGTAATGGTATTATTTAGATTAGGGGAGGGTGGAAATGAAAAGGAAACAGTGAGAATAACGCTGTATGGTACAGTTACTGGAACTGCACAACTGGAGAATTGAGGAAGAAATGAAACTAGAGTTTGTTGCTTTAGTTGCTCAGTTGGGTTGTGCATATACGGTAATGGTAGGAAGAAATGAAACTAGAGTTTGTTGCTTTAGTTGCTCAGTTGGGTTGTGGAGTTAAAGCAAACAATGGAAATGTACAGTTAATGCATGCAAAGAGGCCCTAACAGCGAAGCAATATTTAGATTAGGGGAGGGTGGAAATGAAAAGGAAATAGAGATAATAACGGTGTGTATGGTACAGTTACTGGAACTGCTGCACAACTGGAGAATTGAGGAAGAAAAGAAACTACGCTTTTCTTTATCATCTTTTCGATTTTACAACCTGATGTCTCAAGGTTATGAAAAACACCCAAACTTGGTTATTGGTTTAAAAGTTGACGTCATGATATACTCTTTGAATGTGAGCAAATTAAAATCATCTAAGAATATAATTTATTTATCATAAGATAAAAAAAAAACACTATGTATTTTAAGTAACAATTTAGAAATTCAATTTTATAGCAATACTTTTTATTTTATTGTTTTAAAAATGTCATATTTTTTAACTTATTTGTTTTTGGACGCCTTGGGTGGATTTTCAACTCCTTTTAACTTATTATGTATCGTTGATGCTCATGCTTTTCCTTTTAACTTATTATGTATCCTTGGGTGGACTAGGTTCTTTTATACGTTTGTTTGTATATTAAATGCAGTTTGTCTTTCTTGTGTAGTTTTCTGCTGTGATTATATTTCATAAATGATTACATTCAAGACACAATTTTTTGGACAAAGCTAGGAAGTGTTTGTTGCAGATTTTGTTTTGCATAAACTCTTTATGAATAGGCCCGGCAAAAACCTTGTACACCTTCTTCAATTTCTCGATAAAAAGAAATATGACCTTAATTGGTTCAAATGTATATATAGAACGAATTTATTTTTTTTACTTCTTATTATTAGATAATGTCCATAAATTTCATGATAGGTGTCTAAAGATTCATAACTGAATTTAATATGTGTGTAATAATGAAATACAAATGTTATTATTGGATTTTATATTTGCCATATGTGCTATTTCATTAATACAATTTATATTTTATATCAATTTATAAGTATTGTTTTTAATATTTAAAATTATTTTAACAACAATTCTTTATATGAATTCTCATTAGTATTTATTTAGATTCTTTTTATTATAATTGTTATCAAATAAAGTTATCTAACATAAACATTATCGGTTGAATAATTTTTAGAGTATGATTTTTTTATTCAATGTTTTTATATTAAAGACACAATTTATAACAAATTATTCGATCAATTTAATTAATTAATTTTTTTTACAACCTAACTAAGCAATAATAATAACGAAATATTTAATTCCTTTAATAAATAACAATTAAATTAACATAATAAAACATGGTTAATAAAAGAATAATAAAACCTGGTCCTCACAAAGTGTAAAAATCCAATAAAAACAAATTTATTTTCTTTAAAAACTTTCTCCAAATTTTTATACATCTTACTCTTTTAGCTCCATCACCACTTAACCCGTATTGTACTAACATTTTAGAGTTCATGATATTATTAAATTTTACCACATCACACAATTTCTCCTTGAATTTCTCTTCATCACATACTACACACATACAAACATAATATAATTCTAAGGCATCAGAAATTCACACTAAAATAACATCCATGGAAAACCACTTTAGAAACACCATACCAGAAAACAAAAATTTCAACACTGCAAGTTAATATTCATGATTCATACATTATTCTAAAACAGGTTTACGTGTCAAATTGAAAACCAAATTGCGATTCTAAATTCCTCAACTCAACACCAATTTCAACCAAAACAAACACACATCCAACAACAACAAAAATAGCAACTCCATATACTATTATCAATTTCAAACTAAATTGATAAACATATAGTATAACAAAGCATTAACAACATAAAAAAGTGGTATTTAACTTCCCTTACATTTTAAAGGACCAAACTACACTATAAGTGCTAAGATAATTTCACAAGTTCAAGGACTCTTAAAAACTTCATTATAAGGACCAAACTTCATTATATTTGCTCCTAAAAATCGCAAAAATCATGATCAGGACATATTATTATTAGTATTGTTGATAAACAAATAATCTTATAAAAGACTCAAATGACATATAGAAGGGATAATATCTCACATGTAAAAGGGAAAAATGTTCAAACTGGATAAAATAACAAAAACTAACTTACTCTTTTATAAGAATGATCAAATATACTTAAAGATCTCGTCTTAAGATGATCATTCAGGCACTCTTTGATATTCAAACATATAAACAAAGATGATAAAACTTAAAGAAATGATAAATAGCTATTAAATAATATGTTTTAGATAATAAAATTCATTAATTAAAATTCTATTTATACTTAAACTTTTAATATTAAAATATGCGGTCACATTAATTTTTATGTTCTTACACTTGCTTTGTATATTCTTTTTCATGTAGGAATATTTCTCTAAATATATTTCATAATTTCATATCTAATACAAATCATGATAGTATATATATATATATATATATATATATATATATATATATATATATATATATATATATATATATATATAATATATATATATATATATATATATATATATATATATATATATATATATATATATGAAAGTCCAACAAATATCTAATAAAAGAATATTACCATTAATTAACTATTTATATTTAAAAATAAAATTATATATTTTTCTTAATTTATTTAACATCATTATTTTTATTCTTTTGAAATTCTAAATAATATTTTTCTTAAAAGTGAACGAAAATAATAAATGAACAACAAATGCCAAAGAACACTCTTTCCACTAAAAAACGTGATTTTATATAATTCTAATGGATATGATGAAATACCACTAAAAAACTGTTTTTTTAATACAATATTTATTTTTATTACATAAACACTTGTGTCTTGACTTTTGATAATGAGTTGGTATTTATTAATATAAGCATGCAAAAGTTAGAAATGCCAAATAACACTCTTTCCGTTTCCATTTAAGTACAGTTTAAGAATATAAATGTTAAAAATGAAACAATTAATATTAGTTTTGAATTTTAAAAATAAGATTTAAATAGATATAAAAATATTTTAAAAAATGGCTAAATTACAGTAGTGTGTATTAATTATTGATATTAATATTCATTAGTAGTTAGAGGGAAGGGAATCACATGAGTAAGTAGCCAATTAGAATGCAGTTAAGATGAGATGTCGCAATGCTATTGGATGTCTCTGACATGTTAAGAAGAGAGTGGCTTATATATGTAAATTAAGAAATGTTAGAATGAAGAGAAGAAGGACGAACGTGAAATAGAAATAGTTAGTATAGTATATTTTATTTGTTTTTGATTTAATTTAATTGATTCATTGTGTAGTGTGTTTTCTCTCACATGCATTTCTCCTTCAGACAAAGGTAAAGAGGAAGAAATTCCGCTCGGTGGCTGTGACAACAATTGCGACCAATTCTTCAGCACAAACAATTCGTAAGCATCATCAGATCTGCGATTTCAATTTACGATTTCACTCAGATCCCATTCCAGACGACGATGCGGATCTATTATAATTCAATGCCAAATCGAATCCAAGCATAAGCATTTGGATGGGATCTACATCCATCTTTGTTAGTTAGTTAGGCACTGATGCAGTATCATTTGCTGCATTATTCATTCAAGTGTATGATAAATAATTTTTTGTCATTAATTTTGGGCAGTCTCAGCACTAACTCCTGTTGCGGCTGCGGAGAGGAGCGAGAAGGAAGGCGTTGCAGTTTGATTCCCTTAAGAAGCGTAAATTGTTGTTTGGGTGTTTGAAAAGACAATTCAAAATTCAGCGACCGGGTTCAGGGGCTGACTTGCCCCAACTAGGTGGTGAGTACAACCCTTATTCTGTAGCGCGGAGGGTGAGTTCCACCCATTCCATAATGATGGAAAATGACATGGAGAGCGGTACTTTGGGTCTGGGGGCTTACCCGGACAAGCCCAGAGTTTTCCCAAACATGCGCACTAAACCTTATACCCCTCTGGTTCGTTCCTAAACTATAACAATATAACAAAATGCTCACTTTTTTATTATATATCTATCTGTATATCTTGAGATCATTCCCCTTCCCCTGAACTTTCTGCAACTTATCAAATGTTCACTCCTGTTTTACACTTTTCTGTAGATATTTCGGATTCTGCTCAGTATAAATGTTCGTGTCCTGTTCGTTATTTTGCTCCTTGGGCTGGGTGCTATCTTTTACGTGGGAGCCAGTACCTCTCCAATTATAGTGTTTGTCATCTCTGTTTGCATTCTCAGCTTCCTTGTTGCCATTTATCTTACAAAGTGGGTGCTCGCAAAAGATGAGGGACCTCCTGAAATGGTTCAGGTAAATCTATTTCCTATAATTAGTGCAATCTCTAACGTGTTGTCCATCTCCTCCAAGCATTCTTAAAGTCAGCAATTTGGTTTTAGGAGATCAATATTACAATAGGGGTTTTCTCAATAATCAACTATTTCTCTGTGGTTGAAGAAAGAGTTTATTGCTGTGAGTCCTATGAATGAGGATGAGGTTGATTACCGTTGTCAAAGTCATACATAGATTATTGATAGAACTACGAAGTCCTTTTACAGTTTGGGTGGTTCTCATCTTACTAATCAGTTATGTGGAATTTAGCTAGGTCCTAAACACAAATTCTAAGATGGTATTTAAACCCAATATTGAACCACCTGCATTTGTTTGTGCTCTAGATATATATTCCTAAGTATATGGGTGTATGGTCATTGGGCTACCTGCATATGTCCGTGCTACAAATGTCCAGTGTTGGCACAAAAGGGTGTGTTGAGATCTCACTCTGGCCCGAGATATGGCCAATGTGAGCCAAAATTCTAAGAACCGAGTTCCATATGAGAGGTTGAGATGAAATGATATTGCCACATCGTTTGTACCCTTACATACAGGTGGGGATATTTTACTGGAAGTTTATATTTATCAGTCTACCCTGTGTGTGATTCTTGTTGAAAAATATACTCCTTAGGGAGAAAGCATTTGTGTGTATGTGTGTGAAATAGCACTTTTTGGGGATTATTGTTTCACTTTTATAAGATTAGAATGTTAATTTGATTTGATTGGAGGGCATGAAATAGAGTAGCATGTATAGAGTCGTAATGATTAAAGCTTGCCTATGTTGGATTGGTCATGTGAGAAGAATACCAATTGAGACTATAGTGAGAAAAGAGGATCATATGACAGATAGCCTGATTATAATGGCTACTGGTGTATCCTTTGTTTGGTCTTTTAGTAAAAACCATTAAAATAGACAACAAAATTTTAGAACAAAAGAAGGTGTAAATAATTTTAGTGAAAAATTGCTTTATAATAGAGCCTAATGGTTTGGGTTGATCAATGTGGCCAACCTCACTTAGTGAGATACTGCTTTATTGTTGGCGTGCCAACTTCAAAGGAAACAACTCTTAGACATCATCCCTTCTTACTTTCCTTGTTTATATAGATTTGTAGAGCTCTGTAGTATTGATCCCCATCAAATCATTATGGAACAATGATTCCTGCATTTTTCTTGACCAGGACAAAGTATCCATGAACTATGCAAGAAAATATTCTACAGTTTGGGTTCTACACCCGGCTTAATGTTTTTCAATGTGGTCCCTACATGAACAATTCTAACACTGTTTATAACTTTAGCAAATGGTGGGAATCAATTTGTGAATAATTTTTCATGTAGAGACGAAAATGCAAAGGTACTTTTTTGTGAAGACTAAGGTGAAAAGCAGTGCCAAGTCTAGGGACCAAATTTTTAGTTGAACCTTTGGTTGATTACAAAATTATTGTTGATAAATATTGTTTTTTTTTCTCTTTGCTATTACATTTGATAAAAAAAACTTGAGAAGTGAGAGCATGCAAATATTTAGTTTTTTGTGAACATTTATTTAGTTCTATTTTCTCTTTTTTGTGGGGAGGACAAAAAACTATCATCCAACCTCCAAGAAAATTTCCTTTCCTTTTAATCATAATGGGGGAAATATAAATCTAGACACAGGTAGGGCTTGTTAAATTTCTTGTTTGCATATCTTCAAATATAAAACGTACCAAGAGATTTTTCTTATGAATATAATTCTAGCATTGGAACCTTTTGTTAATATGCTTTCATGCACTGAGCCTGATTTGTTGAACCAATTTTTTCAATTGACGAAAATAGTCTGAGTGTTTAAGTTATTATACATCTTAGTGCCTTTTATGATGACTGATTGACAGTTGGATCGCAACACCATGAACCCTTGTTTTCTTGTCCTGAGCTTATCATATTGCTTTCTAGATAGCAGATGCTATACGAGATGGAGCTGAAGGATTTTTCAAGACCCAGTATGGTAGCATATCAAAGATGGCCATATTGCTTGCTGTTGTTATTCTATGCATATATTTGTTTCGCAGTACAACTCCTCAACAGGAATCTTCTGGCCTGGGGAGGTGATGTCATAAAGTATATATGCTGTGAATACTTTTAGTACTGTTTACTTGTTCTTATCAGTCATAGTCATCCTGTTTCAGGTCAACTTCTGCATACATCACTGTAGCTGCTTTCCTTTTAGGTGCCCTTTGTTCAGGTATTGCTGGATATGTAGGGATGTGGGTGTCAGTTCGTGCCAATGTCAGAGTTTCTAGTGCTGCAAGACGGTCTGCAAGAGAAGCATTGCAGGTTAAACCATCATTAGTTCATTACCAGTTTCTGTGAAAACTGTGAATAGTTCACTATTCGTGTTTTAACTTGAAGGAATTTGTACAGGTAGCTACTCGTGCAGGTGGTTTATCTGCCCTCATTGTTGTCGGTATGGCTGTAATTGGTATAGCAGTCCTTTATGCCACATTTTATGTTTGGTTGGGAGTGGACTCACCTGGTTCAATGAAGGTTACTGATTGTAAGTGTAGACTTCTCCCCCTAACTTGTCATCATAGAATATTTTTTAAAGTTTGAAATTTCAATATTGTTATTGTTCAACATACATGGTGCTCTTTATTGTTTCATCATTATCTTTTCAAGCTAGTTTTCCATGTTTATAATTTGGTGAGTTTTTATGGTCATTTGTAAACTGAATAAAAAAGAGAGCCAAGGTGGTGAACTTGGGGGAGGTTTGATTGAGGTCATAAATGGTTCCTCATATAATTTCTCATTTAATGTTTCCACTTGTCTTAAATTGAGCCAAAGGACACAATTTAAATTGACTGAAATAAGTTTTAGCTTATATTCTCACAATTATTAAGGTATATTGATTGTCTGTCTCACTATGGCATGATTAATTTTTTGTCCATTATCTCACCTATTATCTTTTTGTTTTCCCTCAGTACCTCTTCTTCTAGTTGGATATGGATTTGGTGCTTCCTTTGTTGCTCTATTTGCTCAGTTGGGTGGTGGAATATACACAAAAGCAGCTGATGTTGGAGCAGACCTTGTTGGAAAAGTAGAACAGGGAATACCTGAAGATGACCCTAGGAATCCTGCTGTTATTGCTGATCTGGTAATTGTTTTTAATTTTGTTTAATTCGTTTCGATGAGTCTATGCATTAAAATTTGTTGGTTGTTTCATCTGGGTGTTACATTACTACTTAATGTGTGTTTGATTTGTTGTTTGCTTGTGCACATTCCAAGTCAGTTTAATGGAAAGACATGTGAGAGGAAGGATCGAGTTGAATGTTTGTGTTAGGGTTTCTAACTGAAATCAACACTCTGTTAATGTTCTTTGAAATGCAGGAGAGTTTGTGGAAATGATTTTGGAATAATATTATATCTTTATACGTAACTTGAGAAGTATGTCTGCTTTCCATGATTCATTTTTTAATTACATCAATATTTTTTATGGTTCTATTTAAAGGTGGAAACACAAAAAAGCCTCGTCCCACTATATGAGATTGAAACACAAAAATGTAATTTACCATCCATGAGTCAACTGTATAACTGAGCCAATTGAGGGTGTTCCCTGATTTGAAGTTTCTGAATATTTGCATTTATGTTTAATTTGCCAGAGACTTGTGAGATTCTCCAAATTTTATTATCATTTTTTGTTTTCCAACCTATTGGATAGAGAACAAAGTGCATTGATCTTTTGACTATAATATTTAGCTTTGAGCCTTGCCTTTAAGAGAATAAAGAAAATATTGTTATGAAAAACATTATTAACTGATAAACATACTGGATTTATATTTTTATCTTTTGTAAAATTGATTGATATTTGCAAAAGTTACATAAGAGCAATGAGAAGAACTGTTTAATATTTATAATTTCCCTGACTTGTGCTTTTGTTTGATTCTGCCTATACTTTTTTCTGAACTCGTGCTTCCATCGGTACCATATTGGTTTTGTTTTGATTTTAAGGTTGGTGACAATGTGGGAGATTGTGCTGCTCGAGGTGCTGATCTCTTTGAAAGTATTGCCGCTGAAATAATCAGTGCCATGATACTTGGTGGAACAATGGCCCAACGTTGTAAAATTGCAGGCAAATACTTGAGTTGCTCTATTGTGTCTCTTTCTTGCTTACTTCTGATCTATTATTTGTATGTGTGCCCATCCAATATGATGTTTTCTCTTTTGATTCAGATCCATCGGGCTTCATCTTGTTTCCTCTTGTTGTTCATTCCTTCGATTTGGTGGTATCATCAGTTGGAATATTTTCTATTCGGGGAACACGTGAAACTGGATTAATGGCTCCAGTGGAGGATCCGATGACAATTCTTCAAAAGGGATATTCTGTTACTATAGTCTTAGCTGTTCTGGCATTTGGTTTGGTAATAGTTAATTTTCATTTGTGTTCTTTTAATTTGACTTTTTTATATTTTTAGATTGGCCAAACATTCAATGTTCCAATTGCCGTACTTTGTTGACAATGAAATCTCTTTGCCAATTATGACTAAAACAACGTACCTCATCCTTTTTCAAAATTTTGTTCACAGGTTATTTTCTGCCTAATTTTTAAATTGAATTCCTTTTGCAGTCTACCCGCTGGTTACTTTACACTGATCAAGCACCTTCAGCATGGTTCAATTTTGCCTTGTGTGGGTTGATTGGTATTATCACTGCATACATTTATGTCTGGATTGCCAAGTATTATACTGACTACAAGCATGAGCCTGTACGCATATTAGCCCTTTCCAGCTCCACTGGCCATGGGACTAATATAATTGCTGGAGTCAGTTTGGGTCTGGAATCTACTGCTCTTCCTGTCCTTGTCATCAGTGTGTCAATTATCTCAGCTTTCTGGCTGGGTCAGACCTCTGGACTAGTAGACGAATCAGGAACCCCAACTGGTGGGTTGTTTGGCACTGCTGTGGCAACTATGGGAATGCTAAGCACTGCTGCCTATATTCTTACTATGGATATGTTTGGCCCAATAGCCGATAATGCAGGAGGAATTGTGGAGATGAGTCAGCAGGTAGTTATTGCCAGAATAATATGGTCCATTGTGTTATGAGATTTCTCATGTCATGCGTACTGACAGTCAACCTGTTTTCAGCCTGAAAGTGTCCGAGAGATAACGGATGTCCTTGATGCTGTAGGAAACACGACCAAAGCTACCACCAAAGGCTTTGCTATTGGTTCTGCTGCTCTTGCATCTTTCCTTTTGTTTAGTGCTTATATGGACGAAGTTTCTGCTTTTGCTCATGAACCTTTTAAACAGGTGTGCAGGACTAGCTCCTAGCTAATGACGTATAAATTTGTCCTTATTATATTTCATGCAGTTCTTTTTGTATGTTTGTTGGGGTGGGTTCCTAGCTTACAGATGAAAATTGGAGACCATAGCATACCATACCACAAATAACATGTTTTAGGTATCCTAAGTCCATCATACTAAACAATATAGAAATAGAGAGTGGCATAAACTGTAGGAATCAAGAGGGGCGGAATGGAGGACAGAAGTCCTTCGAGTGTTATTTGGAATTAAGATATTGCTCAAGTTTAAGGGAAAATTGTACTTCATGAATATATAGACTTGAAATGTTGTATGGCACTAAATGTTGTTTGGTAAAAGATCCAATGAGAGAATAAACTTAAATAGCATAGATGAGTGTTTTGTGGTAGAAAAGTGGAGGTATCAAAGACACAATTAGAAATTAATGCATCAGAGAGAAAGTTGGGGACAGCACTGTTATAGAAAAAATGTAAGTGTTGCCTTATGTGGGGGCAGTACATAAAAGGTCTTGCTCCTAAGGACGACTACCTCTCACTCCTCAATTCCCTCACTCTTTCTTCCTTATTCCTTTTGTTTTACGTCTTCCAAACTCATGACCTATGACAATTTCGATTAGCATGATTAATTTGTGAGGCCTGACACAAGTATTTAGAAACTTTTAAAAAAGTTATTCTTCAGTACCCACACATATGATAACTTGAATAATTTGTCCTTGATATTTTAGAAAAAACATTAGAACGTGACAAGTTGGATCTTTGTTTTTCCTGGCTTCATTCTTCCTTGAAATCTTGGAATTTTGGAGAAAAGAAAAATGATGAGAACAGTAGGAAAATATAGTACCAAATTCATCAAATGTATTTTAAGATCAACTCCTTGGAAACTTCTGTAGAACTTTAAGATATGTATCTAATGCCTGCATGCTTCACATGCTGAAATTATGCTACACGGCTATTCTTGGGCCCTGTATTTCCTGCCAGTTCCTTTCACCTCAGCTTTCCATTTCTCATCCCACTGCAGTGGTGTCTCTCACAGTCTCTAGTCCAATTCTGTCCATTCCATTCTTCTAAATTTTTGGTTCAAAGCTACTTAAATAGATTCTAAGAGAAAACTTTGCTACAATTTACTACATGTTGGATTGAATACGTAACACTAGGCCAAAAGCTATAGTTGATACTCAGAGTGCAACTCTTTTTACCTAAGAGCATAAATGACCTATGATCATGATTTGATTGTGTTAAATATGATGAAAAACTATATTTAGGATCAATCTCCCTTGTGTGTCTTTGCATACACATAGGGTAATGTATTTATAATAATAAGAATGTGGGCTAAGCCCAAATACAAATGAATATGTAAAAATAAAATATAATGAGCATAAGGACTATATTTCCCTAATAAACATATAGGTACTATGTTTCCCTAATTAACATAAACACACAATATCTAACACTTCCCCTCAAGCTGGAGCGTATAAATCATATGTTCCAAGCTTGTCACAAAGATAGTCAATTCTAGGTCCTCGCAAGGACTTAGTGAATATGTCTGCCAACTGGTTGCTTGAGTTAACGAACTCAGTCTTGATATCTCCGGATATGATTTTTTCTCTAATAAAATGGCAATCAACTTCAATGTGCTTGGTTCTCTCATGGAAGACAGGGTTAGAGCTAATATCAAGAGCAGCTTGATTATCACATATAAGTGTCATGTGAGTGACATCTCCAAATTTCAGTTCACTAAGTAATTGTTTAAGCCACACAAGCTCACAAGTAGCTGATGCCATAGCTCTATATTCTGCTTCTGCGCTGGACCTAGCCACAACACTTTGCTTCTTACTTTTCCAAGATATCAGGTTGCCACCAATAGAGACACAATATCCAGAAGTAGACCTCCTATCAGAAGGGGAACCAGCCCAATCAGCATCTGAATAGCAAACGATTTTTGTATCGTTGTTAGGACCATATAGCAAACCTTTTCCAGGTGATCCTTTAATATACTTCAGTATGCGAACAACTGCATCCCAATGGTCTTCACATGGGGAGTTAAGGAATTGACTCACCACACTTACTGCGAAGGAAATGTCAGGACGCGTAACAGTAAGATAGTTTAATTTACCAACTAATCTTCTGTAACGTTCAGGATCTGAGAAAGGCTCCCCCTGATTTGGTAGAAGCTTGATGTTAGGATCCATAGGTGTCTCAACAAACTTACAGTTCATTAACCCTGTTTCCTCCAAGATATCTAACGCATACTTCCTCTGAGATATGACAATACCATCATTGGATTGTGCTACTTCAATACCCAAAAAGTATCGGAGTTTGCCAAGATCTTTGGTTTGAAAATGGTGACAAAGGTGTTGTTTCATCTGAGAGATGCCAAGATAGTCGCTTCCTGTGAGAACAATGTCATCAACATACACTATTAAGTAGATACATCCAGCACTTGAGTGGCGATAGAACACTGAATGATCCGCTTCACTGCGAGACATACCAAATTGTTGAACAACACAGCTGAACTTACCAAACCAGGCCCGAGGAGACTGTTTTAGGCCATATAAGGATTTGCGAAGACGACATACCAATCCAGATGACTCCCCCTGAGCAACAAAGCCGGGCGGTTGCTCCATATAAATTTCTTCATGCAAATCACCATTAAGGAAAGCGTTTTTTACATCAAGTTGGTAAAGAGGCCATTGTCGAAGAGCGGCCATGGCAATGAATAGGCGAACAGAGGTCATTTTCGCCACTGGAGAAAAAGTATCACCATAATCCAAACCAAAAATCTGTGTGTATCCTTTGGCAACCAGTCGAGCCTTCAAATGATCAATTGTACCGTCAGGGCCAACTTTGATAGCTTAAACCCACCTGCAACCAACAACAGACTTTCCAGATGGTAATTGGACAAGCTCCCAAGTTCCACTTTTCTGTAAAGCACTTAATTCATCCAGCATGGCTTGACGCCAACCAGGATGAGTTAAGGCATCACCCACAGACTTGGGAATGGACACAGAAGAAATGGAGGAGAGACATGTGTAAAAAGATGGAGATAACCTGTGGTAACTAAGAACAGTATAATGGGGGGAAGGGTTACGAGTAGAGCGTATACCTTTACGGAGGGCAATAGGCAGGTCAGACTCATTTGCAGGAGCCGGAGGAGACACAGGAGGCGGCACAGGAGGTGAGTCATGAGGGAGACGAGGGCGGCGACTATAAACCTGAAGGGGTGGAGTTGAAGGACGATCCTGAGAGGCTAAAGGAGGAGAAGGATCACAGACAATAGGAATATCAACAGTAATAGGTGGAGGTACAGAACTAGAAGATAGAGGTGAAAAATAAAACGAAGATTCATCAAAAGTGACGTCAGCAGAGATAAAATGGCGATTGAGGGAAGGGGAAAAACACTTATAGCCCTTTTGTGACCGTGGAAATCCTAAGAAGACACATTTGTGAGATCTAGGAGATAACTTATCAAGACCAGGACTAAAATCATGAACAAAACATGTAGACCCAAAAACTCTAAGAGGTAATGGATGTAAAGGGTCTTGAGGAAATAAGACAGAATGAGGGATTTTGTTATCTAGGACAGAAGATGGCATGCGGTTTATGAGATAACATGCAGTGAGAATTGCATCACCCCAAAAACGCGAGGGTACTTGGCCATGGATGAGAAGAGTACGAGTTGTTTCAATAAGGTGTCTATTCTTGCGCTCAGCCACCCCATTTTGTTGAGGAGTATAAGCACATGAGGTTTGGTGAAGAATGCCATGAGAAGCCATAAAATGTTTAAACTGTTGAGAAAGGTATTCACGGTCATTATCACTACGTAAAATTCGAATAGAAACCCCAAACTGTGTTTTTATTTCATTGAAAAAAGATTGGAAAATAGAAAACAACTCAGAACGATTCTTCGTTAAAAACAACCAAGTACATCTGGAATAGTCATCAATAAAGGTAACAAAATACTGAAATCCTAAAGTGGACTTAACACGACTAGGTCCCTAAATATCAGAATGAACTAATGAAAAAGGGGATGACGCTCTTTGTGAAACACTACAAGGAAAGGAACTACGAGTATGCTTTCCTAACTGACAAGACTCACATGACAAACTTGATAACTTCGACAAACTCGGAACAAGTTGCTGCAATTTGGCAAGACTGGGATGACCTAATTGAGCATGAAGAAGGGATGGTGACTCCATGATTACGCCAGCATGTGGAGAAGGGCGGAGAAGATATAGGCCATGAGACTCACATCCTGTGCCAATCATGTGTTTCGAACTCCGGTCCTGCAAACAAACAGAATCTTTGGTAAATGAAATAATACAATTAAGGGAATGAGTTAGACGACTTATGGACAATAAGTTGAAAGGAGACCCAGGGACATAGAGTACATTATCAATGGATATGGACGGAAAAATATGAACAGTACCAATACCATGAGATGAGACTCTAGACCCATCAGCCATTGTTACCGAGGGTAAATTATCTGGACATGACAAGGAAGAAAACAAGGACTTGTTACCAGTTATATGATCGGTGGCGCCTGAGTCAAGGACCCAAGATCCGAGGGAGTGAGTCAGACCAACAAAAGGTGTACCTGTGCGGGCAACAGATACAGATGTAGTGAAACTAGAGTGCTGACGATCCTCATACCATCGGAGAAATTCGTTGAAGACTACAGGGTTGTCTACAGTATTTGATGAAGTAGGATGGTCTGCAGACGGTAGTTGAGGAGGTGGATCAGAATTAGCCATTGCTACAGATCGAGGAGGACGTCCATGAAGCGAATAACACCTATCAATTTTGTGGCCTGGCTTGCCACAATGGTCACATTTAGGTCGTCCTTTACCTGGCTTGCGAGACCGACTTCGATCATCACGTTGGACAGCCATAACTGAGGAATCATCAGTATGAGGAGATGTCTCAACGACTAGTTTGCTCGGAATACGCAAAAGAGCAGAACAAGTAGAAGTAAAGTTGGGTATGACAGGAGAACCCAAAATCTGATCACGAACATGGGAGGAATCATCAGAGAGTCCGTATAAGGCCAACAACATGAAGAACTTTGATCGTTGTTCCAGTTCTTCAGCAGGAGTGGAAGCAGGAGGTAATAGCTCATTAAAATCATGAAGGAGGGCATGAACTTTACCCAAATATTCTGCCATGGGACCAGGACTGCGAGGACCAATGACAGTGAATAGGTTCTGACATACACCATAAAGACGCTGGGTGTCATTTGTGTGTAATAGCCTTGCTTGAGCCCATACTTCTGAACATGTTTCATAGGAACGAAACATTTGTTTCAGAGAGGAGTGAATGGTGGACTTTATGACGATGCATAACTGGGCATCAATTTTCATCCAGCGAGAAGTGTCATCTGTGGTAGCACTAGTCACATCTTTAGTAAGGTGATCTACATACCCCTGACTCTTCAACCAAAGTTTGATGTCAGATGCCTATGTTGCATAATTCGTGCCATCTAACTTGTCAATGGACAAGTGTACATTCACAAAATTGGTGTAGATTGGGGAATCAACAGAAGAAGATGGGGCACTAGCATAGGTGTTTGTAGACGCGGAAGATGCCATGGAGAGGGAGAAACCCTAAAAATCCAATGTGCTCCGATTGACGCAAAGACCACAGATCCAGAAAGAGGGCGAGGAGGTGATCACGGCGATGCTGGTCGGCGGCGGTGGGCTCCGGCGACGCGCCGGCACGCGCGGCGGGAAGCGGCGGATCTGCGAACTGCTGTGGCGGCGCGTGGAGGCGCGTGGGTGCTCCGATCGCCGCGATCTTTGAACCGCGGTGGTCGCCCGGCCGAGGCGCTTCCGATGGAGTGGTCGCCGGTCGATTCTGGAACTCCGGCGACGGCGGCGGCGACGGCGGTGGGCTGCGCGACTGCGGCGGTGATGCGTACCGGAGACTGTAAAACAGGTAGAACCGAACCTAAGCTCTAGATACCATGTTAAATATGATGAAAAACTATATTTAGGATCAATCTCCCTTGTGTGTCTTTGCATACACATAGGGTAATGTATTTATAATAATAAGAATGTGGGCTAAGCCCAAATACAAATGAATATGTAAAAATAAAATATAATGAGCATAAGGACTATATTTCCCTAATAAACATATAGGTACTATGTTTCCCTAATTAACATAAACACACAATATCTAACAGATTGTAACTTGGTTCACCTGACCTCCGCTTGACTATTGATGTCACCAACAACAATCTCCCCCTCTCCGTTAGGAACCAAACTCGAAATCTTGACCCTGTTTCCAATTGTTGGATTAAGAATTTACTATTAGGTCAAAAGTTATAACCAATAGTTAGGGTAAACTCTTTCTAGTGTAACCGCCCAAGGGTCACACTTTGATTGTAACTTGGTCCACTTGCTTCATAGGACAATTTATATCACCCACAACACTATTTCTATTCCAACATAGCTTCATAGGACAATTTATATCACCCACAACACTACTTCTATTCCAACATAGATTGAATATGTCCAACAAGAATAAAATGTTCAAGCTAGATGTAAATTTAATTATTTGCTGCATTGGGAAGAAATTGCCTTTATAATGTCTGGTTTGAAAGATTAAAGATGCATATACTAAAACCAAAACACGTGCATTTTTAGGGACTGAACATATTGATGTCACCACCCTGATTATTATATTATTATTTTTATTACTTTCTCTCATCATTGGTTCTTCTAAGTGCAACTTGTGATTGAGTTACAGGTTGATATTGCAATTCCCGAAGTTTTCGTTGGTGGTTTGCTAGGTTCCATGCTTATATTTGTCTTTAGTGCTTGGGCCTGTTCTGCAGTTGGCAGGACTGCACAAGAGGTTGTTAATGAAGTGAGAAGGCAGTTCATTGAGAGGCCGGGTATAATGGTGAGTTTGTTTGTAATGTAATATTTTGTCTCTCAATTAAGTTTTGATAATCTCTCTTTTTTTCTTGTTTATACTTTCGACAGGATTACAAGGAAAAACCAGATTATGGTCGCTGTGTTGCTATTGTAGCATCTGCATCATTAAGAGAGATGATAAAACCTGGTGCATTGGCAATCATTTCACCTATTGTAGTCGGTGCGTTAAGTTTTAATTATGTTTGCACATATATGATCATTAGTGAAAGCTGGGTAGAATGGAAACAGTTATGCTAATTTTCTTGTTTTATAACCATGTGACCAACATAATGCTGGATAGGCTTTTGATCGCATGAACTTGTTTTCCGATTGAGTTCTGCCTCCCTTATATCTTTAATTGTTGCATTAGTTTGTTGATAGTAGTAAGTAAATATTCCCCGAGCCCCTCATCTCTCAAATTCTATCTTTGCCGAAAATTCTGGTGCAAACTTTATAAGAAAAAAAAAACCCTATTCTCTCAAATTCTCTCAAATTCTGTCTGTTTGATCTTTTGCCTTTTTGAGATGACCTGTTTAGTGATACGTTATTCTTATATTTATATGATATGAAATAGAGCTGTGAAATGGGTCACAACTCGCGAGTCAACCCGGTCCGTCACGGGTTTGGACCGGATTGAGTTTGAAAAAATTGTATTTTTTTTATGCGGGTCAGATTTCAACCTGACTCATTTAAATCCGGCTCATGCGGATTGAATCCGTAGTGGGCCGGGTTGGTCTATCAACCCACTTACCTAATTTTATTTTATTAAAATTTAATTTTAATTTTATAAAAAAATATTTATTATTTTTTTTTGCTTGAAAAAATTATTTAAGTTTCATATTTTCAAAATTAATTAAACATCCATGTTGGGAGTGAAATTTAGGAGTGAAATTTGTTTAGATTTAAATTATAGAAAGTTTGTAATTTTTTTTTTATTTAAAAAAAATTGTAATTAAGTGAGCTAGTGAGCCAACCCGTTTACCCACTAACCCATGGTGGGTCGAGCCGGATTTGAATTTTTCTGGCTCGCTAATAAATGAGTCAGGTTGGGTTGGCTCACTAAGTGACCAACCCGTGGTGGGCCGGGTCGGGTTATCCGTTTTGACAACTCTAATATGAAATATTTTTTATGCCACGCAGACTTTACTATATTATATCTTTCCATCACATGCAGGTTTTGTATTCCGAATTTTGGGCTACTATACAGGGCAACCTTTACTCGGGGCTAAAGTGGTGGCTGCTTTGCTCATGTTTGCAACAGTGACTGGTATTCTTATGGCACTTTTTCTGAACACAGCTGGTGGTGCCTGGGATAATGCAAAGAAGTACATTGAGACTGGAGCTCTTGGAGGGAAGGGAAGTGAAGCTCACAAAGCAGCCGTAACAGGAGATACGTAAGTTACTTTTAGCTTATGCCACTTTTGTTGGGTTCTCTATTCCCTTGAAGTAATAAATAGGTTTTTGTTTCCTTACATGGGGAATGTGATTTGTAGTTTCTTGTAAAGTTTTTTATTCAGCCATTCAATATGGTTGGTGTTGATTATAAGTATACTCGGAGCCCTTTTTTTTTTTTTTTTTTTTTTTTTCTGTTTTATCTAGCAGCAACGGTTATTGTGCTTATAATGTGTGTGTTGCAATGCCATGACTGCCATTGTGACCCCGACCTGTGGCCTCCATGTGCTGTCGATCACCGGAACAGTTTCATCCTATTCCTTATGCTGCCCCTTTCATTAACACCACCTCATATCTTCTTCACCCAATCATTATGTTGCAATGGTAATGTTTTCCCCTAGTCGCAGCCATGCCAAGCCACCCACTGCTGCTAATCCATTCTCACCGTTTTGACAAGCTCCTTTAGTATCATTGCCTGCACTAACCTTGGAGCTATATTTTTTACTTTGTTCTTGCTTCAAGTCCTCCTCGACCACCAACCTAAACCTTAACTATATACCCTTTGGACAAAAAGCATAGGAGACAGCATGAACAATGCTTTTCCTACAATTTTTATCTTGTTGTCTGATTGTCGATGTAAACTGGGACCCTATCTAGTTTGTTTTTGGAAATTAATGGAAGATATGATGTACTGCAACTATTGTTCCTTTTAACAAGTCTTCACCGCCTAGCGTAATTGGTAATAGTGTTTGCCTTTTCGTGAATGTTTCTATGCTGGGTTAATAATTTACATGTTTGGAAATTTGACTAATTTGGCAGGGTGGGAGATCCATTCAAAGACACAGCTGGTCCTTCAATCCATGTCCTTATAAAGATGCTGGCAACGATTACGCTGGTAATGGCTCCAATCTTCCTGTGAGAGTTGTTGATATCACAGAAAAAGCATAGATGCGCCAATTTGATTTTGCTAATTTTGAAAAGTATAGAGATAGGTTGTATGAATCTATGATGTACATCGATGAGCCTGATTAATAGTCACAATGATTTTTCTTGTCGTTATCAGAATAAGAGATATTAGTTGACTGAACATATGGAGAAAATAGTGATTAGAAAAATTGCCCCGTATTATTCTTCGGCTTTTTAAATTAGATGATGTTCACCTGTTATCCAAATCCAGCGCAGCTAAATTAAATTAAGGAATCACAATGTACCTAAAAACCAATTAAGGGTTTACATTGCGAAACACTTCATTTTAGTTCATCCATGTTGCAAACAAATTTGTCACTTCGCAACTCTTTTTTTACTTTAAACTAGGTAACTTTTTGTATTGCTAATCTTCAACACTCTGATTACACACTACATACCAATTTTAAGTTGCGAAACACTTCATTTTAGTTCATCCATGTTGCAAACAAATTTGTCACTTCGCAACTCTTTTTTTACTTTAAACTAGGTAACTTTTTGTATTGCTAATCTTCAACACTCTGATTACACACTACATACCAATTTTAAGTTAGTTTGGGCTCACTATAAATGATTAACAAGCAATTTTGTAACTTGAATTATTAGAAATTGTTTTTAATTTTTAGATAAATACTAAATTTGATTTTTGTTTTAAAACAAATGATCTTAATAAGTTGCTTTAATTACTCAAAGATTTAGTAAGAGTTATATTTTCTAATAGGATTAAATATGTTTTTATTTCTAAATTCTGAGAAGATTCTAATTTTCGTCTTTTTTTCGAAATTTTGATATATTTTCGTTTTTCTCTTCTAAAAAATATCATATTTAGTCTTCTATGTCTAATGGCTGTTAGATTTTTTTCTCACGTGGCCGACCGTGTATCACGTGTAAGGCGAATTTGAATTTTGTTTCTGATTTTAATTAAAATTAAAAGAAAAAATCCTAAATCATAGGGTCAAAATTGGAAACCCCTTTCTTTTGCGTTCACGGTTTCATCCTCCTTCCCTCTCCATCTTCAGCGCAGCCATTGAGGACTTCCTTCTCCATCTTCTTTTTCTGCAGGAACATCAAGAGGTTGGTCCTGGTGCCATTGAGTTCCTGAATCTGGCGCCTGTCGTGGACCAAATCGACGTCAAGGAGGTGAATGGTGTCCTTGAGGTGGCGAGCTCCTGTAGCTGCCCCAGCTCCTCGAAGAATGTGGACGAGTGAAGCGAGATCTCCTTCACGTGATGAAGCTCCATAAGATTGAGGTAGTGCGAGAGCTTCTCCTGCAGAGCGAGGTTTTCGGCAACGTTGGCAAAAGGACAGGCGGCGCGGAACGTAGCTCCGTCCTCGAGGCGAAAGTCGTCCTTGAAGTAGAGCGCGTCGGAGGCGGCCTTGGCAACAACAATGGAAGTGAACTCGGAGGCGACCTCGAAGGACCACTAGGCGCCCCAAGATGCGGCATCAGAGGCATGAGGGTTATTGAGAATGAATGAGAGGCTTTGAATGAAATCGGAATTTGATTTGGAAAGAGAAGCAGATGAAGCAAAGTGTCATCTTTTGGACTAAATTTCCCAAATTTCATTTTGCCTTTTCCCATTTCATGATGGAAGTTTGTCGTGTTGAAGAAGTGCTTCTGTACCATCCAATAGAAATGGTACTGTACCAGACGCCCCAAATTATTTTTGACCAGAAGACTCCATTGCTTGAACCCACCTTGAATTCCCTACCCAAATCACACACACTGATTGTTTGTTTGAATTCACATTACGTTTCCAGAATCAAATTCAACAATCAACTGAAGTGATTTTAGATAAATATATGTTCATACTTTTCATTACATATTCGTAATTTAGTTTTGAGGTGAAATAATTTTTTTATAATTATTATGTTGGGCAAAACAAGTATACTGAATTTCACCAAAACATCCCTCTTCCTCATGACACTTTACTTTTCCCTTTTATGAGTTTTTCTGCCGGTGTGAGCTTTGCGTGAGCTTTGCTGATGGTGGTTTTGGGTAGAGGTGACACGGCTGTTGGACCTGATGTTAGCCATGGCTGCATTGAAGACGGAGAGGGAAGGTTGCCCGTACGAGGATGAACCCACGAACGAAAAAGAAAGGGGTTTCCAATCTTGACCCTATAATTTAGTATTTTTTTTCTTTTAATTTTAATTACAATAAGAAACAAAATTAAAAATGACCTTACACGTGGAACACCATCAGCCTCACGTCAGAAAAAAAAAACTCACGTCAGAAAAAAAAAACTAACGCGTTAGCTACGAAGGATTAAATATGATATTTTTTAAAAGAAGATGGGTGAAAATGTATTAAAGTTTTGGAGAGAGACGAAAATTAAAATTCCATGATAGTTTAGGAATAAAAATATATTTAATCCTTTCTAATATAACATTGTACGCAAAGGAAATGAAAGTGACATTATACACACAAGAATTCATGTGAAATTCAAGTCAAATTTAATAAAACAATAAATGTGATTACTGAGTAGGGGTACCGACACTATCTATATAATTAAGTGTAACGTACAAAATTTATTTAATAGGAAAAATTATGTTTAGATAGATTAAAATGGTAACCTTTCACGAAATCACGATTATTATAAGTGAAACGATGGACAACATGGTCTCTATACACATTTGTTTCTTTTGTTTTTCATATTATATGTTAAAAAATATTATTTTCATAAACAGTGAAATTTGAAAAAAAAGGTAAATATGAAAAGACATTAGAAAGAATGTAGTATAGAAAATGTGTAGAAATAGTATAGAAATGATGTAGAAAAAGTGTAGGAAGAGTGTAAAAAGGATGTAAAATGGTTGTAGAAAAATATGTAAAAAGATATAAAAAGGGTATAAAAAAGGTTTAAAAAGTGTGTAGAAAGGGTGTAGAAAAAATGTAAAAAGGTTGTAGATAGAGTGTTAAGAGGGTGTACAAAAATATAGAAATGGTGTAAAAATGGTATCGAAATGGTGTATATAACTTTCCTACATCTTTCTACACCCTTTCTAAATCTTTTCTACATCCTTTCTACACCATTTTTATTCTCTTCCTACACTTTTTCTTCACCCTTTCTACACTCTTTCTACACCCCTTTTACACCCTTCTTTAAACATTTTCTACATCTTTCTACCCCCTTTCTACATTCTTTCCGCACTCTTTCTAAAACCTTTTGACACCCTTTAAACTCCATTTCTTCATCATTTCTACACCCTTTTTATACCCTTTCTACGCACTTTTTACATCTTTTCTACACCCTTTCTACTCTCTTTCAACACCTTTTTTACACCCTTTCTACACACCCTTTCTACACACCCTTTCAACATCTTTCTAAACCCCTTCTACATTCTTTCAACACCCTTTCTAAAACCTTTCAACACTTTTTTTTACACAATTTCTTCACCCTTTCTACACATATTCTATACCCTTTCTATATCCTTTCTACGTCTTTTTTCACCCTTTCTACACCATTTCTACTATCTTTAAACACCTTTTCTACACCCTTAATACACTCTTTCTACACCTTTTTTACATCCTATCTACACCCTTTGTACATATTTTCTACACCATTTCTACTCTTTTTCAACACACTTTTTTCACCCTTTGTACACCCTATGTATACTCTTTCAACTCCTTTTCTACACCCTTTTTATGCCCTTTCTACTCATTTTCTACAACTTTTTATACCTTTTTATACCATTTCTACACCTTTGTACACCCTTTCTACACAATTTCTACAACCTTTCTACACCCTTTCCACACCCTTTTTGCATCTTCTCTACACATTTTTATACAAACCTTCTTCACCTTTTATACACCCTTTATACACCCTTTCCACACCTTTTTTATACCCTTTCTACATTTTTCTACACCATTTCTACATCATTTGTACACCCATCTAATACCTTTGTACACCTTTTTTACACAATTTCTACACCCTTTCTACAACCTTCTTACACATTATCTACACCTTTTACATCCTTTCTACACCATTTCTACACCATTTCTACACCATTTCTTGTCCTTTGTACACCCTTTTTACACCATTTTTTCAACCTTTCTACATCCTTTATACACATTTTCTACACTCTTTCTTCATTCTTTATACACCATTTCTACAACCTTTCTACACTCTTTCTACACCTTTTCTAGACACTTTCTACATCTTTTCTACACTATTTCTACCCCATTTCTACTCTCTTTCAACACACTTTCTTCACCCTTTGTACACCCTTTCTACACAATTTCTACAAGGCTTAATTGCTTACTTCGTCCCTAAGTTAAGTGAGTTTTTTCAGTTTAGTATCTAGTTTTAAAAGTGTATATATTGGGCCCCAAAGTTGTAAAAATTGTATCAATCTAGTCCCTTCCGTTAAATGGGTAATAACGGAGTTAAGTTCGAGCTGACGTGGTAAAAAACTTTGCATTCTTTCTTCTCTCCTCAACTTTTTCTGCCATTCCTCAGCTTCTTCTCTCTTTTCTATATCTTTACAAAATACCTTTCTTTCTCTCTCTCCTTTTTGGAAAAAAAATCACACCCATTCTCTAATAGAAGATAAATAACTATATAATATTTCATTTATATATCATATGTTTAATATTTAATATATTATAAAAAAATTCCAACATAAAAAACACTCAACTATATTTAGTTGAGGGGTTATTGAATCTCTCTCTCTTATATGTCTCTAGATACGTTCTTCCCAATTTCACCAAACCCTAATTTTCTAAATCCTCAAATTTCTAGGTTTGGAATTCAAGAATGGAGCAGCAAGACAACAAGATGTACAACCTGTTCGTGTGTTAAATATAATGAAAAATTATATATTGGAATTAATCCCTTGTGTTAAATACACACATAGGGTTCTCTATTTATAATAGAAGAAATATAGGCTAAGCCCAAATACAAAGGAATATGTAAGAATAAAATAAAATAAAATAAGAACAATGTTTCCCTAATAAACATATAGGGACTATGTTTCCCTAATTAACATAAACACAATATAAACCAAATATAATATCTCTAACACTCTCCCTCAAGCTAGAGCATACAGATTGTATGGACAAAGCTTGGAATAAATAAACTCAATTTGAAATATATGATCTGTCTTCAAGAGTGTGCGGCAAACAGATGCGCAATCACATGTCGACGAACAACTAACAACAATTTATGGACAGTAGTAGACAACTGCTAAACTTCAAATAGCACCATGAAACTTCAAGTGGGATGACTTTGACAAAGGAGAACAATGACAAACTCCAGGGACTGGATTGCCATCAAGTAAGGATGGGGCTTGCATCAAAACTACAGGGATTGCCATCACTGACTGATGGGGCCTGTAGTGGCTAAAAGCGACAAAACTACAGGAAATGCCATCACTGACTGATGGGGCCTGTAGTGGCTAAAAGTGACAAAACTACAGGGAATGTCATCATTGACTGATGAGGCCTGTAATGGCTAAAAGCGACAAAACTACAGGGAATGTCATCATTGACTAGTGGAGTCTGAAAGCCTAAAACCTGGCTGGAAACATACTCCCCCTCATGACGAACGACGAAAATAACGGCGCGCCGATGATAGACCGTGAAAGTGGAAGATCATAATGAGCTCTTATTCATCAAAGCACCCAAAAACAAATCTGACAAATTTGACAAAGGGTTGGTGAAATTGTTTCAACCCATAATTTTAGTGTTGAAATTTCTTGGTGTTAACCACTAACTATCCTTGAAGACCTTTCAGAATAGAGAAGATAGCAGAAGCAGTAGAGGTAGGACTAGGTGTTGGTGCATCAGTGGCACAAGTGGCGGAGACGACGGCCGGAGACGGTGGCCGGAGACGGTGCTAGCGGCGGTGTCCGGTGACGGCGGACGATTGGTGACGGTGGCCGGCGGCGGCAGACGACCAGTGACGGTGGCTGGCTGCAGTGGACAGTTGGCAGGTGGCGGCTGGTGGCGAGCGGCAACGGGCAGTGGCGGACAGCAACACCAGACAGATGCGAGACAGAAACTAGAGATTGCCCATTAAAATATAAAGGCACAGGTTGAAAAATAAACTTTTAAGGGGGGGGGGCAACAAAGACAAAATATAAAAGGATCAGAAAACCTGCTCTGATACCATGTTAAATATAATGAAAAATTATATATCAGAATTAATCCCTTGTGTTAAATACACACATAGGGTTCTGTATTTATAATAGAAGAAATATGGGTTAAGCCCAAATACAAAGGAATATGTAAGAATAAAATAAAATAAAATAAGAACAATGTTTCCCTAATAAACATATAGGGACTATGTTTCCCTAATTAACATAAACACAATATAAACCAAATATAATATCTCTAACATCGTGAAACACTTAGATGGAAAAACCCTAACCCTCTTATTTCCCTCTTCGATCCTCTATGTGAGTTTCATCAAGGATCGCCTTTTCGAACTCACTGGAATTCCCGTTCAGCATCAGCGCCTCGTCACCGGCTTCCGAAACCTCAACGGCGTAATCCAATGTTCCTCGGAAGATGGCAACATGTTCTTGTCCGTGCGGCTGCTGCTATGTCTCAAAGGCGGAAAGGGAGGCTTCGGGTCGCTTCTTCATGGTGCCGCGACGAAGGCCGGGCAGAAAAAGACCAAATATTTCGATGCCTGTCGGGACATGAGTGGTCGGAGGCTGAGGCACGTCAACGATGAGAAGAGGTTAGAGGAGTGGAAGGCCAGAGAAGAGGAGAGAAGGCTCGAGAAGGTGGCGGAGGAGTTTCTCAAGAAGTAAATGAAGAAGGGTAAGGGTAAGGGAAAGGCTCAATGGGATGGTGAAGCTCACAAATACGTGGAGAAATATCGGGAGGAATCTGAACATTGCCTTGTCCATTAAGGAGGCTCTCACTGCCAAACGCAAGATCACTTCACAACCCCAACACGATGCCAAGAAGTTGAAGATATGGTAAGTTGACTCACTATGTGTTGTGTTGTTGTTTGTTAATTTATTGTATGTAGTTCCCTCTGATGATTGTTTGGCCTTTGTGTGTTATTGATATTTGCATTTATGTTTGCAGGATGGGAAAAAGGAAATTGAACCGAAGTGATAGTGATTATAGTGATGATTCTGATGTAGAGAGGGAAATGGAGAAATCAGATTTATTGAATGATCACAATGAGTCTGATTCAACTAAGGCTGAGGGCAGTCTGGGTTAGGTGGCTGGCAGAGGAGGCGCCTCTGGTTCCGCCACGTGTGAAAGTGGCTCTGAGGAAGAGAAAGAAACTATTGTACAAGGAAATGTGGGATCTGTTGCCTTCCAAATTCTCTTATAGAAAAGTGAGCAAAAGCTGAGGGATGGCAGAAAAAGTTGAGGAGAGAGAAGAAAAAATGCGGAGTTTTTCGCCACATCAGCAGGGAGTTAACTCCGTTACTATCCATTTAACGGAAGGGACTCGATTGATACAATTTTTACAACTATGGGACTCAATGTATACACTTTTAAAACCGGGTACTAAACTGAAAAAAATCATTTAACTTAGGGACGAAGTAAGCAATTAAGCCTTTCTACAACCTTTGTACATCCTTTCTACACACTTTCTACACTCTTTCTATACCATTTCTACAACCTTTCTACATCCTTTCTACACCCTTCTACATCCTTTTTACAACCTTTTTACGTCATTTCTACACCTTTTCTACATCTTTTTACACCCATTTTATACCATTTCTACACCTTTTTAAACCCTTTTTACACAATTTCAACATCTTTGTAAACCCTTTCTACAGCCTTTCTAATACCTTTATGCACCTTTTTTACACAATTTCTACACCATTTCCACACCTTTCTTACAAATTTTCTACACCCTTTCTACACCCTTTCTGCATCTTCTCTACACCATTTCTACTATCTTCCAACACAGTTTTTTCACCCTTTGTACATCCTATATACACTATTTCTACACCTTTTTTTACATCCTTTCTATACCCTTTCTACACCCTTTCTATACCCTTTCTTGCCCTTTGTATACCCTTTCTACAACATTTCTACATCTCTTTCAACACACTTTCTTCAACCTTTATACACCCTATATACACTCTTTCAACTCATTTTCTACACTCTTTCTACATGTTTTTAAACCTTTTTATACCCCTTCTTTACCCTTTGTACGCTCTTTCTATACAATTTCTACAACCTTTCTATACCCTTTCTGCATCTTTTCTACACCGTTTTTTACACACTTTATTCACCCTTTGTACACCATTTATAAACAATTTCTACACCTTTTTTACACCCTTTTCTACACCTTTTCTACATCGTTCTACACCCTTTCTACAACCTTTATACACCCTTTTTACACCATTTGTACATCCTTTCTAAACCCTTTTTACACATTTTCTATACCTTTTCTACACCTTTTCTATATCTTTTCTACAACCTTTCTCACCCTTTCTACTCTTTTTCAACACACTTTCTTCACCCTTTGTACACACTATATATATACTATTTCAACCCATTTTTTATACCCTTTTTACGTCATTTCTACACATTTTCTACATCTTTTTATCCCTTTTTTATACCCTTTCGACACCTTTTTTACACCCTTTTTACACAATCTCTACATCTTTTTACACCCTTTCTACACCCTTTCTAATACCTTTATGCACCTTTTTTACACAATTTCTTTACCATTTTTACACCTTTCTTACAAATTTTCTACACCTTTTCTACACCCTTTCTACATCTTCTCTACACCTTTTCTACACCATTTCTACTATCTTTCAACACAGTTTTTTCACCCTTTGTACATCCTATATACATTATTTATACACCTTTTCTACACCTCTTTTTACATCCTTTCTACACCATTTCTACATCGTTTCTACACACGTTCTACACTCTCTCTACATTCTTTCTACACCATTTCTACAATCTTTCTACACCATTTCTACATCCTTTCTACACCTTTTCTAAAACCTTTGTACACCTTTTTTAAACCATTTCTACACCCTTCTTACACATTTTCTACCCTTTTTCTAAAAGCTTTGTACATCTTTCCTTCTCCATTTCTACTCTCTTTCAACACACTTTCTTCACCCTCTGTACACCCTTCAAACACTCTTTGTACACCTTTTATACACCCTTTCTTCACCATTTCTACATCTTTTCTACACCCTTTCTACACAATTTCTACTCTTTTTCAACACACTTTCGTCACCCGTTGTACATTCTACATATATTCTTTCATCTCACTTTCTACACCCTTTTGACGCCCTTTCTAAACACTTTCTACACTTCCTACATCTTTTTACACCATTTTTATACCACTCATACATCTTTTGTACACCCTTTGTACACCATTTCTACAACCTTTCTCACGCTTTCTACACCTTTTTTACACTCTTTTTATACCTTCTCTACATCTTTCTACACCCTTTCTAATACATTTCTACACCTTTTTTACACCATTTCTACACCTTTTCTAAACACTTCTTACACATTTTCTACACTTTTCTACACCCTTGCTATATCTTTTCTACAACCATTCTACACCATTTCTACTATCTTTCAACACACTTTCTTAACCCTTTATACACCCTATATAGTCTTTCAAGTCGTTTTCTACACTCTCTCTACACTCTTTCTACACAATTTCTACTCTCTTTCAACACATTTTCGTCACCCTTCGTACATCCTACATATATTCTTTCAACTCATTTTCTACACCCTTTTTACACTCTTTTTACACCCTTTCTACACACTTTTTACATCTTTTTATCCCTTTTTATATCCCTTTCTACACCATTTCTACAACCTTTCTACACCCTTTCTACAACCTTTCTACATCTTTTATACACCATTTTCTACACACTTTGCTCACGCTTTGTACACCCTTTAGACACTCTTTCTACACCTTATTTACACCCTTTTTATACCCGCTTTACATCTTTCTACACCCTTTCTAATACATTTCTACACCTTTATACACCATTTCTACATCCTTTCTAAACATTTCTCACACATTTTCTACACTTTTTCTATACCCTTTCTATATCTTTTCTACACCAATTCTACTCTCTTTCAACACACTTTCTTCACCCTTTATACACCCTATATATAGTCTTTCAACTCATTTTCTACACTTTTTCTACATCTTTTTACACACTTTTTATACCCTTTCTACACCCTTTGTAAACCTTTTCTACACCATTTCTAGAACCTTTCTACACCCTTTATGCATCTTTTCTACACCCTTTTCTACACACTTTCTTCACCCTTTATACACCCTGTATACACCACTTCTACACCTTTTTTACACCAGTTCTACATCGTTCTACACCCTTTCTACAACCTTTCTACACCTTTTTTACACCATTTGTACATCCTTTCTAAACCCTTCTTACACATTTTCTTTACCTTTTCTAGACCCTTTCTATATCTTTTTAACACCCTTTCTACACCATTTTTACTCTCTTTCAACACACTTTCTTCACCCTTTATACACCCTATATATACTCTTTCAACTCGTTTTCTACACTCTTTCTACATCTTTTTACACCCTTTTTATACCCTTTCTACACCCTTTGTAAACCTTTTCTACACAATTTCTAGAACTTTTCTACACCCTTTATGCATCTTATCTACACCCTTTTCTACACACTTTCTTCACCCTTTATACACCCTTTATACCCCACTTATACACCTTTTTTATACTCTTTTTACACCTTTCTACAACCTTTCTACACCTTTTTTTACACCATTTGTACATCCTTTCTAAACCCTTCTTACACATTTTCTATACCTTTTCTACACCCTTTCTATATCTTTTCTACACCCTTTCTATATCTTTTCTACATCTTTTCTACTCTCTTTCTACTCTCTTGCAACACACTTTCTTCACCCTTTGTACACTCTATATATACTCTTTCAACTCATTTTTTACACCCTTTTTACGTCATTTCTACACCTTTTCTACATCTTTTTACCCCCTTTCTATACCTTCTCTACACCTTTTTTACACCCGTTTTTCACAATTTCTACATCTTTGTACACTCTTTCTACACCCTTCGTAAAACCTTTATGAACCTTTTTTTACACCATTTCTACACCCTTCTTACAGATTTTCTACACCTTTTTTACACCCTTTCTACATCTTCTCTTCACCCTTTCTACACAATTTCTACTATATTCCAACACAGTTTTTTCACCCTCTGTACATCCTATATACATTATTTCTACACCTTTTCTACACCCTTTATTACATCATTTCTACACCTTTTCTACACCCTTTCTTGCCCTTTGTACATCCTTTTTACACCATTTCTACATTCTTTCTACACACTTTCTACACTCTCTCTACAGTCTTTCTACACCATTGCTACAACCTTTCTACACCCTTTCTACATTCTTTCTACTTCCTTTCTAAACCCTTTATAATACCTTTGTACACCTTTTTTACACTATTTCTACACCCTTCTTATGCATTTTCTACATTTTTTCTATACCCTTTCTACATCTTTTCTTCACCATTTCTAATCTCTTTCAACATACTTTCTTCACCCTTTCTATACCATTTATACATCTTTTCAACACCCTTTCTACACAATTTCTACTCTCTTTCAACACATTTTCATCACTCTTTGTACATCCTACAATATTCTTTCAACTCATTTTCTACACCCTTTTTACGCCTTTTCTACACACTTTCTACTTCTTTTTACACTCTTTTTATACCCCATTCTACACTCTTTGTACATCATTTCTACAACCTTTGTACACCCTTTCTACAACCTTTGTACATCACCCTTTTCTACACCCCTTTCTATACCCTCTGTACATCTTTCTACACATTTTCTAATACAATTTTACACCTTTTATACACCATTTCTACACCCTTTCTAAACACTTTTTACACATTTTCTACACCTTTTCTACACTCTTTCTATATCTTTTCTACACACTTTCTACACCATTTCTACTCTCTTTCAACACACTTTCTTCACCCTTTATACTCCCTATATATAGTCTTTCAACTCATTTTCTACACACTTTCTACATCTTTTTACACCCTTTTTATACCTTTTTTACGCCATTTCTACACCCTTTATACATTCTTTCTACACAAATTTTACAATCTTTCTACACCCCTTCTACATCCTTTCGACACCCTTTCTAAAACCTTTGTGCACCTTTTTTACATCATTTCTACACCCTGTCTACACCCTTCTTACACATTTTCTACATCTTTTCTATTCCCTTTCTACTCCTTTTCAACACACTTTCTTCACCCTTTGTACATTCTATATACACTCTTTCTACATCTTTCTACACCTTTTTCACATCCTTTCTACACCCTTTCTACACCCTTTCTACACCCTTTCTTGCCCTTTGTACACCCTTTCTATACCATTTCTACATCCTTTATACACACTTTCTACACTCTTTCTACATTCTTTCTACACCATTTCTACAACCTTTCTACACCCTTTCCACATCCTTTCTACATCCTTTTTTACACCCTTTCTACGTCATTTTAATACCCTTTGTATACCATTTGTACATCTTCCTACACCCTTTCTACATTCTTTCTACACCCTTTCTAATACTTTGCGATAACCTTTTTACACCATTTCTTCACCCTTTCTACACCCTTTCTATACACTTTCTATACCGTTTCTACACCATTTCTACATCTTTTTTTACACCACTTCTACTCTCATTCAACACACTTTCTTTACCCCTTGTACAACCTTCGTACAATCTCTCTACACATTTTTACACCCTTTTTACACCATTTCTACACCATTTTTACACCCTTTCTACACCTTTCTACACCTTTCTTACACCCTTTTTACACCCTTCTTACATCCTTTCTATCACCTTTCTACATCTTTTCCACACCATTTTCTACGCACTTTCCTCACCCTTTGTACAACATTTCTACATCATTTCGACAACCTTTCTACATCATTTCGTCACTTTCTACACCCTTTATGCATTCTTTCTAGACCATTTTTATAACTTTTCTACATCCTTTGCTCATCCTTTCTACACCGTTTCTAAAACCATTGCACACCTTTTTACATCATTTCTACACCCTTTCAATACCTTTCTTACACATTTTCTCCACCTTTTCTACACCATTTCTACACCTTTTGTACATCCTTTCTATATTTTTTTGTGCACCCTTTCTACACTCATTCAACACACTTTCTTCACCCTTTGTACACTCTAGATACATTGTTTCTTAAACTTTCTACACCTTTTTTACATCATTTCTACACTCTTTCTACATCATTTCTTTCCTTTTCTACACCCTTTCTACACCATTTATACAACATTTCTTCATCCTTTTCAACACACTTTGTACACTATTTCTACACTTTCTACACCATTTCTACAACCTTTCTACACCATTTTTACATCCTTTTTACACCCTTTCTTCGTCATATTTATACTCTTTCAACTCATTTTCAACACACTTTCTTCACCCTTTTTACACCCTTTATACACACTTTCTACACCATTTTTACACCCTTTTGTATACCATTTGTACATCTTCCTACACCCTTTCTACATCATTTCTACACCCTTTCTAAAACTTTTCGATACCCTTTTTACACAATTTCTTCACCCTTTCTACATCCTTTCTACATCTTTTTAACACCATTTCTACTCTCTTTCAACACATTTTCTTCACCCTTTGTATACCCTTCATACACTCATTCTACTCATTTTCTACACCGTTTTTACACCCTTTCTACACCTTTCTTACCCATTTATGCACCATTTCTACACCTTTTCTACATCTTTTCTACAACCTTTCTACATAATTTCTACTCTCTTTCAACACTCTTTCTTCCCCTTTTGTACATCCTAAATATACTCTTTCAACTCAATTTGTACACCCTTTTTACGCCCTTTCTACACTCTTTCTACGTCTTTTTACACCCTTTTTATACCCTTTGTACACCTTTTCTATACCCTGTGTGCACCCATTCTAAACCATTTCTACAACCTTTCTACACTATTTCTACACCCTTTTTGCATCTTTTCTACACCATTTTCTACACACTTTCTTGGCTCTGTGTACACCCTTTATACACCCTTTATACACTCTTTCTACACCTTTTCTACAACCTTTCTACACTCTTTCTAATACCTTTGTACACCATTTCTACATTCTTTCTAAAGCTTTCATACACATTTTCTATATCTTTTCTACACCTTTTCTACTCTCTTTCAACAAACTTTCTTCACCCTTTGTACACCCTATATATACTCTTTCAACTCATATTTTACACCATTTATACACCCTATCGACATCTTTTTTTACACCCTTTCTACATCTTTCTCCACCCTTTCTAATACCATTTTACACCTTTTTTACACCATTTTTACATCCTTTCTAAACCCTTCTTACATAATTTGTATACATTTTCTACACCCTTTATATATCTTTTTACACCCTTTCTACATTCTTTCTACTCTCTTTCAACACACTTTCTTCACCCTTAATACACCTTTTTTGCATCCTTTCTACACCTTTTCTACACCATTTCTTCCCTTTTGTACAACCTTTCTAGATCATTTTTACAACTGTTCTACAACCTTTTGTCACTTTCTACACCCTTTATGCATTCTTTCTACACCATTTTTATAACATTTCTACAACCTTTCTACATCATTTGCTCATCCTTTCTACACCCTTTCTAAAACCATTGCACACCATTTTACATCATATCTACACCCTTTCTACACGCTTCTTACACCTTTTCTACAGAATTTCTACACCCTTATTACATCTCTTCTACACCCTTTCTACACCCTTTCTACTCTCCTTCAACACACTTTCTTTACCATTTGTACACTCTAGATACATAGTTTCTTCAACTTTCTACACCTTTTTTTACATCCTTTCTACACCCTTTCTACATCATTTCTTTCCTTTTGTACACCCTTTCTACATCATTTCTACAACATTTCTTCATCCTTTTCAACACACTTTCTACATTATTTCTACACTTTCTACACCATTTCTACAACCTTTCTACACCCTTTCTACATCCTTTTCACACCCTTTCTTCGTCATATTTATACTCTTTCAACAAACTTTCTTCACCCTTTTTACACCCTTTCTACACCATTTTTACACCCTTTTGTATACCATTTGTACATCTTCCTACACCCTTTCTACATCGTTTTTAAAACTTTTCGATACCCTTTTTACCCATTTGCACATTTTTTTACATCTTTTATACACCCTTTCTACACCATTTTTACACAATTTCTTCACCATTTTTACACAATTTCTTCACCCTTTCTACACTCTTTCTACACCCTTTCTACATCTTTTTAACATCATTTCTACTCTCTTTCAACACATTTTCTTCACGCTTTGTACACCCTTCATACATTCATTCTACACATTTTCTACACCGTTTTTACACCTTTTCTACACCTTTCTACACAATTTGTACTCTCTTTCAACACTCTTTCTTCACCTTTTGTACATCCTAAATATACTCTTTGAACTCAATTTGTACACCCTTTTTACACCCTTTCTACACTCTTTCTACATCTTTTTACACCCTTTTTATACCCTTTGTACACCTTTTCTACACCCTATGTGCACCCTTGCTAAACCATTTTTACAACCTTTCTACACTATTTTTACACCCTTTTTGCATCTTTTCTACACCCTTTTCTATGCATTTTCTTCACTCTGTGTACACCCTTTATACACCCTTTCTACAACCTTTCTACACTCTTTCTAATACCTTTCTACACCCTTTTTACACCATTTCTACATTCTTTCTAAAATCTTCATACACATTTTCTATACCATTTTTACACCTTTTCTATATCTTTTCTACACAATTTCTACTCGCTTTCAACACCCTTTGTTCATCCTTTGTACACCCTATATATACTCTTTCAACTCATATTTTACACCTTTTTTATACCCGTTCTGCACAATTTCTACACAATTTGGATACCCGTTCTACACCATTTCTACAACCTTTCCACACCCTTTATACACCCTTTCTGCATCTTTTTCACCCTTTTCTACATCTTTGTACACCTTTTCTACACTCTTTTTACACACTTTCTACACCTTTCTTACTCCATTTCTACACCCTTTTTACATCCTTTCTACATCTTTTTTACACCCTTTTCTACACATTTCCTCATGCTTTGTACACCAATTATACACCCTTTCTACACTTTTTTTACACCCTTTTTACACTCTTTGTACATCTTTCTACACCCTTTCTACAACATTTCTAATATCTTTCTACACCTTTTTTACACAATTTCTACATCCTTTCTAAACTCTTCTTACATATTTTCTATACCTTTTGTACACCATTTATATATCTTTTCTACACCCTTTCTACACTCTTTCTATTCTCTTTCTACAACCTTTTTGTACACCCTATATATACTCTTTCAACTCATTTTTTACACCCTTTTAACGTTTTTTCTATACCTTTTTTACATCTTTTTACACCTTTCTACACCCTTTGTATACCCGTTCTACACTATTTTTACAACCTTTTACACCTTTTCTACAGCTTTTCTGCATCTTTTCTTCACTCTTTTCTACACACTTTCTTCACCCTTTGTACACCATTTGTACACCCTATATACACTCTTTCTACACCCTTTCTATATCTTTCTACGCTCTTCAACCCCATTTTTACACTTTTTCTCCACCCATTCTACACCCTTTTTATACCCTTTGTACATCCTATGTACACTATTTTTACACCTTTTTTGCACCTTTTTTACATTCTTTCTACACCCTTTCTACACCATTTCTTGCCCTTTGTACACCCTTTCTACGCCATTTTTACAACCTTTCTACGTCCTTTATACACATTTTCTACACTCATTCACAACCATTTCTACAACCTTTCTACATCCTTTTTTCACCATTTCTACATCCTTTTTACACCCTTTCTACGTCACTTGAATACCCATTGTATACCATTTGTACAATTTCCTATACCCTTTGTAGATCCTTTTCACACCCTTTGTACAAATCTTCTACATCTTTTGTACACCCTTTCTACACAATTTCTACTTTCTTTCAACACTCTTTCTTCACCCTTTCTACACCATTTATATACTCTTTAAACTCATTTTCTAAACCCTTTTTACGCCCTTTCTACACTCTTTTTGTACATCTTTTTAAACCTATTTATCCCTTTGTAGACCCTTTCTACACCCTTTGTACACCCTTTCTACACCATTTCTACACCCTTTCTCCACCATTTGTACAACCTTTCTACACCATTTCTGCATCTTTTCTACACTCTTTTCTACACACTTTCTTCACCCTTTGTACACTATTTATACACCCTTTTTACAACTTTTTTACACCCTTTTTACACCCTTTCTACATCTTTCTACACCCTTTCTACACTCTTTCTAATATCTTTATATACTCTTTTTACACCATCTCTACGCCATTCTTACACCCTTTCAACGCTCTTTCTCCACCCTTTCTACATCTTTTCTACACCCTTTTTTAAGCACTTTCTTCACCCTTTGTACACCATTTCGACACCCTTTTTACACCCTTTCTACATCTTTCTACACCCTTTCTACATTTTTTCTAATACCTTTCAATACTCTTTTTACACCATTTCTACATCATTCTTACACTCTTTCTACACTCTTTCTCCACCCTTTCTACATCTTTTCTACACCATTTTCTAAGCACTTTCTTCACCCTTTGTACACCATATATATACCATTTTTACACCTTTTTTACATCCTTTGTACGACCTTTCTATACCATTTCTACAACCTTTCTAAATCCTTTCTAAATCTTTTATACACACTTTCTAAATCCTTTACATCCTTTATATACCATTTCTACAACCTTTCTAAATCCTTTCTAAATCTTTTATACACACTTTCTAAACCCTTTACATCCTTTTAATACCATTTGTACATCTTCTTATATTGTTTCTACATCCTTTCTACACCCATTTTATATCTTTTGTACACCCTTTCTACACAATTTTGACTTTCTCTCAATACTCTTTCTTCACCCTTTGTATACCCTATATATACTCTTTCAACTCATTTTCTACACCCTTTGTTCACCCTTTCTACACCATTTTTACAACCTTTCTGCATCTTTTTTTCATCTTTTCTACACACTTTCTTCATCCATTCTACACCATTTATACACCCTTTCTACACCTTTTTAACGCCCTTTTTACACCCTTTCTACATTCTTTCTACACCTTTTCAAACACCCTCTTTACACTCTTTCTGCACCCTTCTTACCTCCTTTCCACACCCTTTTTACATCCGTTCTGCATCTTTTCTACACCCTTTTTTACACACTTTCTTCACCCTTTGTACACCATTTATACAGCCTATTGACACCTATTTTACACCCTTTTTACACATTTTCAAAATCTTTCTACACTCTTTCTACACCCTTTCAAAATCTTTCTACACTCTTTCTACACCCTTTCTAATACCCTTTTACACCTTTCTTACACCATTTTTACATCCTTTCTAAACCCTTCTTACATAATTTGTATACCTTTTCTACACCCTTTAATATCTTTTCTACACAATTTCTAAACCCTTTCTACTCTCATTCCACACCCTTTCTTCTCCCTTTCTAAACCGTATATGTACTCTTTCAATTCATTTTTTACACCTTTTTTACGCTTTTTCTACACCCTTTCTACATCTTTTTACACCCTTTTTATACCCTTTCTACATCCTTTGTACACCCTTTCTATACCCGTTCTAAACCATTTCTAAAACCTTTCGACACCTTTTTTGCTTCTTTTCTTCACCCTTTTCTAAAACCTTTGTACATCTTTTTACGCCTTTTTTACCCTTTTTATACCCCTTCTACATCCTTTCTACACCTTTTCTAAAACCTTTCTACACCTTTCTACACCCTTTCTAAACTCTTATTACACACTTTCTTCACCCTTTGTACATCATATATACAATATTTCTACACATTTTCTACACCTTTTTTACATCCTTTTTTACATCCTTTCTTGCCTTTTGTACACCCTTTCTACACCATTTCTACAACCTATCTATATCCTTTATACACACTTCATACATCATTTATACACCCTTTCTACACCTTTGTTACGCCCTCTTTACACCCCTTCTACATCTCTCTACACCATTAATACACTCTTTCTAAACATTTTCTACACTCTTTTTACACTATTTCTTCACCTTTCTTACCCCTTTTCTACAATCTTTTTACACCCTTTCTACATCTTTTCTACACTCTTTTCTACACACTTTCTTCACCCTTTGTACACCATTTATACACCCTTTCTACATCTTTTTTACACCCTTTCTACACCTTTTTTACACCCTTTCTACATCTTTCTACACCCTTTCTACACCATTTTTAATACATTTATATACTCTTTTTACACCATTCTTACACTCATTCTTCACCCTTTCTACATATTTTCTACACCCTTTTCTAAGCACTTTCTTCACCATTTGTACACCCTTTATACACCATTTCTACACCTTTTTTACATCCTTTGTACGCCCTTTCTATACCATTTCTACAACCTTTCTAAGTCTTTTATACACACTTCCTACACCATTTCTACAATCTTTCTACAACCTTTCTAAATCATTTTTACACCTTTTTTACGTTATTTGAATACTCTTTGTATACCATTTGTACAACTTCTTATACCCTTTCTACATCCTTTCTACACCCATTCTATATCTTTTCTACACCCTTTCTACACAATTTGGACTTTCTCTCAACACTCTTTCTTCACCCTTTGTACACCCTATATATACTTTTTCAACTCATTTTCTACATCTTTTTTACGCCCTTTTCTACACACATTTTGTACATCTTTTTACACCCATTTATACCTTTTGTACACATTTTCTACACCCTTTGTACACCCTTTCTACACAATTTTTACAACCTTTCTACATCTTTTCTACACCCTTTTCTACACACTTTCTTTACCCTTTGTACACCATTTATACACCCTTTCTAGACCTTTTTTACGCCCTTTTTACACCCTTTCTACATCTTTCTACACCCTTGATACACTCTTTCTACACATTTTCAACACTCTTTTTACACCCTTCTTATCCCCTTTCTACACCCTTTATACATCCTTTCTGCATCTATTTTACACACTTTCTTCACCCTTTGTACACCATTTATACACCCTATCGACACCTTTTTTACACCCTTTCTAAATCTTTTTACACCATTTCTAATACCTTTTACACCTTCTTTACACCATTTTTACATCCTTTCTAAACCCTCTTACATAATTTGTATACCTTTTCTACACCTATATATCTTTTCTACACAATTTCTACACCCTTTCTACTCTCTTTCCACACCCTTTCTACACCGTATATATACTCTTTCAATTCATTTTTTACACCCTTTTTACACTTTTTTTACACCCTTTCTACATCTTTTTACACCCTTTTTATACCCTTTCTACATCCTTTGTACACCCGTTATACACCATTTCTACAACTTATCACACTTTTTCTGCTTCTTTTCTTCACCCTTTTCTACACACTTTCTTCACCATTTGTACACCCTTTATACACAATTTCTACACCCTTTCTACACCCTTTTTATATCTTTCTGCGCTTTTCGACACCAGTTTTATTTTTTTGTCCACCCTTTCTACATCCTTTCTATACCCTTTCTACAATCTTTCTACCCCTTTTCTACGTTTTTCTTCACCCTTTCTACACAATTTCTACTCTCTTTCAACACACTTTCTTTACCCTTAATACACTCATTCTACACATTTTCTACACCATTTCTACAACCTTTCTACACCCTTTCTACATCCTTTTTGCACTCTTTCTATGTCATTTGAATATCCTAAGTATACCATTTGCACATATTCCTATAGCCTTTCTACATCATTTCTACACCCTTTCTACACCTTTTCTACATCCTTTCTACACAATTTCTACTCTTTTTCTTCACCCTTTGTAGTCCCTATATATACTATTTCAACTCCATTTCTACACCCGTTTTACGCCCTTTCTATACTCTTTCTTTACATTTTTTTCACCCATTTTATACCCTTTGTACACCCTTTTTACACCCTTTTTGTATCTTTTCTACACCCTTTTCTACATACTTTCTTCACCCTTTGTACACAATTTATATACCCTTTGTGTGTCTTTTTTACACCATATCTACACCTATTCTATGCCCTTCTTACACATTTTTTACACATTTTCTACAACCTTCCGACATTTTTTCTACACCCTTTCTACATCATTTTTACTCTCTTTCAACACACTTTCTTCACCTTTTTCACCATCTTTTCTACACATTTTTACTCTCTTTCAACACACTTTCTTCACCCTTTGTAGTCCCTATATATACTATTTCAACTCCATTTCTACATCCTTTTTACGTCCTTTCTATACTCTTTTTTTACATTTTTTTTCACCCATTTTATACCCTTTGTACACCCTTTTTACACCCTTTTTGTATCTTTTCTACACCCTTTTCTACATACTTTCTTCACCCTTTGTACACAATTTATATACCCTTTGTGTGTCTTTTTTACACCATATTTACACCTATTCTATGCCCTTCTTACACATTTTTTACACATTTTCTACAACCTTCCGACATCTTTTCTACACCCTTTCTACATCATTTTTACCCTCTTTCAACACACTTTCTTCACCTTTTTCACCATCTTTTCTACACATTTTCTACACCCTTTCTACACTATTTATACACTCTTTCTACTCTCTTTTGACACACTTTCTACACCCTTTGTACACTATATATACTCTTCCAACTCATTTTTTACACTTTTTTCACGTCCTTTCTACACCCTTTCTACATCTTTTTACACCTTTTTTATACCCTTTCTTCACCCTTTGAACACCCTATATATACTCTTTCAACTCATTTTCTACACCTTGTTTACGACCTTTCTACACACATTTTGTTCATCTATTTACACCCATTTATACCCTTTGTACACCTTTTGTACACTCTTTTTACACCATTTTTACAACCTTTCTACATCTTTTCTACACACTTTCTTCACCCTTTCTACACCCTTTCTACATCATTTATACACCCTTTCTACACCTTTGAAACGCCCTTTCTACACCCTTTCTACATCTTTCTGCACTCTTTCTACACCCTTAATACATTCATTCTACACCTTTTCAACACTCTTTTTACACTCTTTCTACACCCTTCTTACCTCCTTTCTACACCCTTTTTACACCCATTCTGCATCTTTTCTACACCCTTTTTTACACACTTTCTTCACCCTTTGTATACCATTTATACACCCTATCAACACCTATTTTACACCCTTTTTACATCTTTCTACACCCTTTCTACAACCTTTCTAATACTCTTTTACACCTTTTTTACACCATTTCTCTCAACACTCTTTCTTCACCCTTTGTACACCCTATATATACTTTTTCAACTCATTTTCTACACCTTTTTTACACCCTTTCTACACACATTTTGTACATCTTTTTACACCCATTTATACCCTTTGTACACCTTTTCTACACCATTTGTACACCCTTTCTACACCATTTTTACAACCTTTCTGCATCTTTTCTACACCCTTTTCTACACATTTTCTTCACCCTTTGTACACCATTTATACACACTTTCTAGACCTTTTTTACGCCCTTTTTACACCCTTTCTACATCTTTCTACATCTTTCTACACCCTTGATACACTCTTTCTACACATTTTCAACACTCTTTTTACACCCTTCTTATCCCCTTTCTACACCTTTTTTACATCCTTTCTGCATCTTTTCTACACACTTTCTTCACCCTTTGTACACCATTTATACACCCTATCGACACCTTTTTTACACCCTTTCTACATCTTTCTACACCATTTCTAATACCTTTTACACCTTCTTTACACCATTTTTACATCCTTTCTAAACCCTCTTACATAATTTGTATACCTTTTCTACACCCTTTATATATCTTTTCTACACAATTTCTACACCATTTCTTCCCTCTTTCCACACCCTTTCTTCACCTTTTCTAAACCGTATATATACTCTTTCAATTCATTTTTTACACCCTTTTTACGCTTTTTCTACACCCTTTCTACATCTTTTTACACCCTTTTTATACCCTCTCTACATCCTTTGTACACCCTTTCTATACCTGTTCTACACCATTTCTATAACCTTTCGACACCTTTTCTGCTTCTTTTCTTCACCCTTTTCTACATCCTTTGTACACCCTTTGTAAACCCTATATACACTATTTCTACACCCTTTCTACACAATTTCTACACCCTTTTTATATCTTTATGCGCTCTTCGACACCATTTTTACACCTTTTGTCCACCATTTCTACACCCTTTCTATACCCTTTCTACACTCTTTCTACCCCTTTTCTACGTTTTTCTTCACCCTTTCTACAAAATTTCTACCCCTTTTCTACGTTTTTCTTCACCCTTTCTACACAATTTCTACTCATTTTCAACACACATTCTTCACCTTTAATACACTCATTCTACACCTTTTCTACACTCTTTTTACACCCTTTTTACACCCTTTCTACACCCTTTTTACATCCTTTCTACACCTTTTTTAAAACCTTTCTACACCTTTTTACGCCTTTTTTATCCTTTTTATACCCTTTCTACATCGTTTCTACACCTTTTCTAAAACCTTTCTACACCTTTCTACACCTTTTCTTCACCATTATTACACCCCTTTTTACACCCTTTCTACACTCTTATTACACACTTTCTTCACCCTTTGTACATCATATATACAATATTTCTAAACATTTTTACACCCTTTGTATATCTTTCTACGCTCTTCAACCCCATTTTTACACCTTTTCTCCACCCATTCTACACCCTTTTTATACCCTTTGTACATCCTATATACACTATTTTTACACCTTTTTTGCACCTTTTTTACATTCTTTCTACACCCTTTCTACACCATTTCTTGCCCCTTGTACACTCTTTCTACACCATTTTTACAACCTTTCTACGTCCTTTATACACACTTTCTACACTCTTTCTACACCATTTCTACAACCTTTCTACATCCTTTCTACATCCTTTCTAGACCCTTTCTACATGCTTTTTACACCCTTTCTACGTGACTTGAATACCCATTGTATACCATTTGTACATCTTCCAATACACTTTGTACATCCTTTTTACACCCTTTGTACAAATTTTCTACATCTTTTGTACACCTTTTCTACACAATTTCTACTTTCTTTCAACACTCTTTCTTCACCCTTTGTACATCCTATATATACTCTTTCAACTCATTTTCTACACATTTTTTACGCCTTTTCTACACTCTTTTTTAAACATCTTTTTAAACTTATTTATCCCTTTGTAGACCCTTTCTACACCCTTTGTAGACCCTTTCTACACCATTTTTACACCCTTTCTCCAACAATTGTACAACCTTTCTACACCATTTCTGCATCTTTTCTACACTCTTTTCTACACACTTTCTTCACCCTAGGTACACCATTTGTACACCCTTTCTACAGCTTTTTTACACCCTTTTTACACCCTTTCTACATCTTTGTACACCCTTTCTACATCTTTCTACACCCTTTCTACACTCTTTCTAATACCTTTCTATACTTTTTTTACACCATTTCTACGCCATTCTTACACCCTTTCTACACTCTTTCTCCACCCTTTCTACATCTTTTCTACTCCCTTTTCTAAGCACTTTTTTTATCCTTTGTACACCATTTATATACCATTTCTACACCCTTTTTACACCCTTTCTACATCTTTCTACACCCTTTCTACACTCTTTCTAATACCTTTCTATACTCTTTTTACATAATTTCTACATTATTCTTACACCCTTTCTACACTCTTTCTCCACCCTTTCTATATCATTTCTACACCCTTTTCTAAGCACTTTCTTCACCCTATGTACACCATTTATACACCCTATCGGCACCTATTTTACACCCTTTTTACACCCTTTCTACATCTTTCTACACTCTTTTCTACACACTTTCTTCACCCTAGGTACACCATTTGTACACCCTTTCTACAGCTTTTTTACACCCATTTTACACCCTTTCTACATCTTTCTACATTTTTCTACACCCTTTCTACACTCTTTCTAATACCTTTCTATACTTTTTTTACACCATTTCTACGCCATTCTTACACCCATTCTACACTCTTTCTCCACCCTTTCTACATCTTTTCTACACCCTTTTCTAAGCACTTTCTTCACCCGTTGTACACCATTTATATACCATTTCTAAACCCTTTTTACACCCTTTCTACATCTTTCTACACCCTTTCTACACTCTTTCTAATACCTTTCTATACTCTTTTTACACCATTTCTACATTATTCTTACACACTTTCTACACTCTTTCTCCACCCTTTCTACATCTTTTCTACACCCTTTTCTAAGCATTTTCTTCACCCTTTGTACACCATATATATACTATTTCTACACCTTTTTTACATCCTATTTACGACCTTTCTATACAATTTCTACAACCTTTCTAAATCTTTTATACACACTTTCTAAATCCTTTACATCCTCTGTATACCATTTGTACATCTTTTTATACCCTTTCTACATCCTTTCTACACCCATTTTATATCTTTTGTACACCCTTTCTACACAATTTTGACTTTCTCTCAATACTCTTTCTTTACCCTTTGTACACCCAATATGTACTCTTTCAACTCATTTTCTACACCTTTTTTACGCCCTTTCTACACACATTTTGTACATCTATTTACACTCATTTATACCCTTTGTACTCCTTTTCTACACCCTTTGTACACTCTTTCTACACCATTTTTACAACCTTTTTGCATCTTTTCTACACACTTTCATCACCCTTTCTACACCCTTTTAACGCCCTTTTTACACCCTTTCTACATCTTTCTACACCCTTTCTACACCTTTAATACATTCTTTCTACACCTTTCCAACACTCTTTTTACACTATTTATGCACCCTTCTTACCTCCTTTTTATACCCTTTTTACACTATTTCTGCATCTTTTCTACCCCCATTTTTACACACTTTCTTCACCCTATGTACACCATTTATACACCCTATCGACACCTATTTTACACCCTTTTTACAACATTTCTACATCTTTCTACACCCTTTCTACACCCTTTATAATACCATTTTACACCTTTTTTACACCATTTTTACATCCTTTCTAAACCCTTCTTACATAATTTCTATACCTTTTCTACATCCTTTATATATCTTTTCTACACCCTTTCTACTCTTTTCCACACCCTTTCTTCACCCTTTCTAAACCGTATTTATACTCTTTCAATTCATTTTTTACACCCTTTTTACGCTTTTTCTACACCCTTTTTACATCTTTTTACACCCTTTTTATACCCTTTCTACATCCTTTGTACAACCTTTTCTATACCTGTTCTACACCATTTCTACAACCTTTCGACACCTTTTCTGCTTCTTTTCTTCACCCTTTTCTACACACATTCTTCACCCTTTGTACACCATTTATACACTATTTCTACACCCTTTCTACACAGTTTCTACACCTTTTTTATATCTTTCTTCGCTCTTCGACACCATTTTTACACCTTTTGTCCACCATTTCTACACCCTTTCTATTCCCTTTCTACACTCTTTCTACCCCTTTTCTACGTTTTTCTTCACCCTTTCTACACAATTTCTACTCTCTTTCAACACATTTTCTTCACCTTTAATACACTCATTCTACACCTTTTCTACACTCTTTTTACACCCTTTTTACACCCTTTCTACATCCTTTTTATACCCCTTCTACATCCTTTCTACACCTTTTCTACAACCTTTGTACACCTTTTTACGCCTTTTTTACTCTTTTTATACCCCTTCTACATCCTTTCTACACCTTTTCTAAAACATTTCTACACTTTTCTACACTTTTTCTTCACCCTTTTTACACCCTTTCTACACTCTTATTACACACTTTCTTCACCCTTTGTACATCATATATACAATATTTCTACACATTTTCTACACCTTTTTTACATCCTTTTTTACATCCTTTGTTGCCTTTTGTACACCCTTTCTACAGCATTTCTACAACCTTTCTATATCCTTTATACACACTTCCTATATCATTTATACACCCTTTCTACACCTTTTTAACGCCCTCATTACACCCCTTCTACATCTTTCTACAACCTTAATACACTCTTTCTTAACATTTTTTACACTCATTTTACATTATTTCTACACCTTTCTTACCCCATTTCTACACAATTTTTACATCCTTTCTACATCTTTTCTACACCCTTTTCTGCACAATTTCTTCACCCTTTGTACACTATTTATACACCCTTTCTACATCTTTCTACACCCTTTCTACACTCTTTCTAATACCTTTATATACTCTTTTTACACCATTTCTACATCATTCTTACACCCTTTCTTCACCCTTTCTACATATTTTCTACACCCTTTTTACACCCTTTCTACACAATTTCGACTTTCTCTCAACACTCTTTCTTCACCCTTTGTACACCCTATATATACTTTATCAACTCATTTTCTACACCTTTTTTACGCCCTTTCTACACACATTTTGTACATCTTTTTACACCCATTTATACCCTTTGTACACCTTTTCTACACCATTTGTACACCCTTTCTACACCATTTTTACAACCTTTCTGCATCTTTTCTACACCCTTTTCTACACACTTTCTTCACCCTTTGTACACCATTTATACACCCTTTCTAGACCTTTTTTACGCCCTTTTTACACCATTTCTACATCTTTCTACATCTTTCTACACCCTTGATACACTCTTTTTACACATTTTCAACACTCTTTTTACACCCTTCTTACCCCATTTCTACACCCTTTTTACATCTTTTCTCCATCTTTTCTACACACTTTCTTCACCCTTTGTACACCATTTATACACCCTATTGACACCTTTTTTACACCCTTTTTACACCCTTTCTACATCTTTCTACACCCTTTCTAATACCTTTTACACCTTCTTTACACCATTTTTACATCCTTTCTAAACCCTTCTTACATAATTTGTATACCTTTTCTACACCCTTTATATATCTTTTCTACACAATTTCTACACCCTTTCTACTCTCTTTCCACACCCTTTCTACACCGTATATATACTCTTTCAATTCATTTTTTACACCCTTTTTACGCTTTTTCTACACCCTTTCTTCATCTTTCTACACCTTTTTTATACCCTTTATACATCCTTTGTACACCCGTTATACACCATTTCTACAACCTTTCACACCTGTTCTGCTTCTTTTCTTCACCCTTTTCTACACACTTTCTTCACCCTTTGTACACCTTTTATACACAATTTCTACACCCTTTCTACACAATTTCTACACCCTTTTTATATCTTTATGCGCTCTTCGACACCATTTTTACACTTTTTGTCCACCCTTTCTACATCCTTTCTATACCCTTTCTACACTTTTTCTACCCCTTTTCTACGTTTTTCTTCACCCTTTCTACATAATTTCTACTCTCTTTCAACACACTTTCTTCACCCTTAATACACTCATTCTACACCTTTTATACACTATTTCAACAACCTTTCTACACCCTTTCTACATCCTTTTCGCACTCTTTCTATGTCATTTGAATATCCTTTGTATACCATTTGCACATCTTCCTATAGCCTTTCTATATCATTTCTACACCCTTTCTACACCTTTTCTACATCCTTTCTACACAATTTCTACTATTTTTCTTCACCCTTTGTAGTCCCTATATATACTCTTTCAACTCCTTTTCTACACCGTTTTTACGCCCTTTCTATACCCTTTTTTTATATTTTTTTTCACTCATTTTATATCCTTTGTACACCCTTTTTAGACCCTTTCTGTATCTTTTCTACACCCTTTTCTACATACTTTCTTCACCTTTTGTACACCATTTATATACCTTTTGTGTGTCTTTTTTACACCATATCTACACCTATTCTATGCCCTTCTTACACATTTTTTACACATTTTCTACAACCTTCCGACATATTTTCTACACCCTTTCTACATCATTTTTACTCTCTTTCAACACATTTTCTTCACCTTTTTCACCATCTTTTCTACACATTTTTTACACCCTTTCTACACTCTTTCTACTCTCTTTCAACACACTTTCTTCACCCTTTGTACACTATATATACTCTTCCAACTCATTTTTTACACTTTTTTCATGCCCTTTCTTCACCCTTTCTACATCTTTTTATACCTTTTTTATACCATTTTTACACCCTCTGTATATCTTTTTTACACCTTTTCTAAAACCTTTGTACACATTTTTTACACCATTTCTACATCCTTCTTACACATTTTCTATATTTGTTTATACCCTTTCTACACCCTCTATATCTTTTTTACACCCAACTCTCCAATTGATCGTACATCATTATACTAACTTTACATCACAAGCACTTTTATTAGAATACATCATACCATTAATCTTAATATACCTAACGTTCCATACTAAAATAATATTGGTTCAAACATAAGATTGAATTTAATGACAATATTTATAATGATTAAAACAGTCTTTAAAACAAGTCTCCAGATCTGAAATTTCACAACATTTATGATGTCAAGATGGATTATAATATGGCAAAATAAATTTACTAACACATTAACATCAATAACTCATACTTCTAACATCATTTAACAATCCAAACACATTTCCAATTCAACTACAATCATATAACAGTATCCACGAACCCAAAGAATCATTAAATAATGTACACCGAAACCAAAACTGACGGTTTGTTATCATAACAATACATCAATCCCAATATTTTCATACAACCAATCATAGTTGAGTCAAGCTTATAGCAAGAAATTGTAGTCATCAAATCATTTCATTTACAAGCAACAAATTTTCCTTCAAAACTTTCTAGAGACATGGCACTATAAGAACCATAAAATGTAATGTGTTTAATTATCAATTAAACATACAGTCGAATTCCACACATTAGGTCCCATATAGATTTAACAATCAAATAAGGTCATTTTTTTTCAATACCTAATTTCCAGAAACCCAAGCATAATCAATCACAAACCATTAACCAATTATCTGAACTACTTAATAATATATACCGAAACTTAATCTTTACTTAATGAATATTTCGTATTATATTTCGTATTATAGATATATATCTATATATATATATATATATATATATATATATGTATATACATATATATATATATATAATACATATGTATATACATACATATGTATATACATATATATCATAGTTTATTCTAAACCCTTATCCCAATTTTTCCTAAATTCTGAAATACTAGAATCTATGTCAGACATTTTAACTTGAACTTATTTACCACTTACCAAAACAGATTAAAAAAATATACTATTGACGATTACTTACAAGTTTAACTAATTTTAACTAAACTAATCATTTAAATAAAAATAATTGTATGAGTATATACCTTCATTCTCACTTTAACACGTTTCACAGCATATAATATTTAAATAACTTAATATTTCAATCCTGTACAATAATGACAAGCTAATTCACACGCTAATTCAGAATTCAATGATGACATCCTTACCTTAAGTTCATATTTCATTGTTTGTTCAATCCACATAGCAGTATTACCTTCAACAGTTGACCCAATTTTAGAATTTAAAGATAATTTCAAATAATACCAAATTACCTTACACACAATACATCATTATATTTAACTTTCTAAATTAGTACTTAAGCAACATCATCAAGTCTTCAAAAGTCTATAATTCATTCTCTCAAGTACCAAGAGAATTCTTCAACGTGTCAATCATTAATTTCATCCATATAACATAAACAATATAAATATTAAAGAGATTTAAACTTCTATCCACACAACCAACTCTCTGACTCAAATCCAAATCTCAACAGGCAACAATAAGTTTAACCATACATTATCAAGCATCCAACTAAACATATCTAGGGGTGCGTAAACTGCACTGTTTACACTGAACTATAAATACATTACAGTTAACTCTTGTTTGCACTGAACTATAAATACATTACAGTTAACTTTAAAGTAGTTCAAATAAACTGAACTGAACTAAAAAATAGTTCAAAAAAACTGTACCGAACTATTTTTTAGTTCAGTTAACTGTATTCTAGTTCAGTAAATTGTTTTGTGAACACAGTTCAGAATTAAAACTAAATGATACATAGCAAGATGAAAACAATTCTCAATTACAGGCAATTACAAATGCTTCTGAAGATACCCAGACTAGAAAATCATCAAGCCATGAGGCAGCTAGCTTGGCAGACGTCATCCATTAAAGGGAGTATTGGCTGGAATCAAGATATCCAGAGTTGATGGGGGAGGTAAACTGTGCACAACAAGAGCACAAAAACATAAGTTAACCAATTTAATACAGTTGAGAAAATAAAAACAGTAGGTTAAGTGCATGAGATCCATCAATATTCAATTCAACATATCATTTCAATACAAACAAGCATATTAAGATTCTATATTAAAATTTCACTTGCATCAGATCCATCAAACTCTCAAACTTTATAGATAGAACTATCCAACCATAACAAAACTCTTTCAATATCATTCATGACATACTTTGTCATATTAATCAATGAAAACAAGAACAATATTCTCTTCTCTTTTTACAGTTTAAACATTCTAACACAGTAGATTTTCTTTATCTAGTCAATCTCAAATCAGTTCTGCATATCTTCAATCTATCACTCAGTCACAATTAATTCTCATATTTCACATTCACAATTCGCATCCTAATGTCCATTAATATAACATAATTATCGAACAAAGTATATCACTTGCCTCAAAATTAAAAAAAGGGACAAAATCAGAGTTCAAAACCTCAAAATCAAAGGAAGAATAATGCCTAGAACTTAGCTAATTCCAATGTGTTTAATCTCACCTCTACCAACAGTCAGGAAGACACGAATACACAAGCAATTTACCAAAATACGTTTAGATTCTCTACGTCCACTGGGATACCTCTCTTTTCTTTCGGCTTTTGATTTTAAACTCTTTTTTAGCCTTCTCTTCAAATATTCTTTCCATAATTAGAAACCATCGTTTTCTTAAATATACTAATGTGCTTCTCACCCCTTTTCTTTGGAGTTTGCTATATCAACTGATGCCTCTACTCTCATTTTTTCTGTTTTTTTCCTTCCCCGATGCAAATTCTTTACTTTTTTTTTAAACTTTTTTTCATTAACAAACCTTTTTCTTTTAGCACTTTTAGTTTTTGTTTAAAATGCTATCATTACCCATCTTCATTTCCTCGACATTCTTAGCACCGAAAACCTACACAGTACATCAAAGTAAACAAGTCAATTGGAAAAATGGCCAATTATGCAAGTCAATCACAGGAAAAAAAAGATATTCAGTGTTTTATACCTCTTTCCCTTGCTCTAAAAATTCTTTACTTTTTTTTCTCCTTTTATTTTTCTTCAACAGTCCTTTCTCTGCAAGCATTTTCAGTTTCTGGTTTTTCCGCTCTTTAGCTTTCTCCTCAAAGCCATCATCTATCATTCTCATTTCTGCTACATTCTTAGCACTGAAAACCTACAATACATCACAGAATTAACAAGTCAAATAGAAATTTAGAACAAAAAAAAAACCTTTACATAGCTCATAATTGAAAATGCAAAAATTTAGACACAGAAAAGGAAACAAATTAAATATATAATTCAATAGCTAGAACAAAAAAAGTCCAGCAAAAACATACCTTTTTCATGAGAGAAAGCGCCTCACTTTCTTTGTATTCAATCATTTCAAGTTGTTTCTCAATCAGTGCTTCTATTTCATGAATAAGTTCAACATCATTCTGAAAATGTCAAAATGTCAAACAAATAAGGAAACCTTTGCTATAAAAATATCAGAACCCTAAAATGATTTCATTTATACGAACATGAGTCACAATTGAAAAATCTCAGACATTTCCTCCGTAAAAACACAGCAAAACCACATATCAACAAATATTTTCTGCATATGTTTGAGTAATAACTCCACCAAATAGAATGGAATTATTTATATTCTGAGGCCACACAACCTATGTCATCACAATTAAAAAATGATTATACATCAAGATATCCAAGACAGCGCCATCCACAAGACAAGCAGGCAAGTATCTAGAGTATGAACTCATTTTTTTAAGGTTTGCACAACACCCACAATCAAGTTTAAAAGTTCAGACTTAAATCGGTATGTCTGGGATACAGATTGTACAGATTTAGATACTAACATAATTCAAAAAGGAAGAACCTAGGGCATTACCTCAGGATCCATGCAGTTTAAAAGTACCTATGGTCCGCCAATAAATCTCATAAACCAATTCACGTCAACCACAGCAGTATTATAGTTTATTTGGTTAGGTTCATATATCCCTTTAAGCTAAATTTATATGTTCCAATTTATATGTTCCAAACTTGGTGCATATGATCTATATGCTCCAGCTTGAGAGGAAGTGTTGAAGTATAATGTCTTTATTTTATTATTAATATATTTGTTAGGGTTTTGTTAGGGGCTTCCTGCCGTTTACGTTTCAGAACTACTGTCTTCTATATATACAGTAGTAAGTTGTATTAGTAAGAAGTTAATCAAAATATAAAAGTTTTCTTTTTCTCTCAACTTCAAGTCAAACAAATATACAAGCTTTAATATAAATATAACATATGTTAACCTGGGTGACAAGGCTCAAAGCCAGTCCACCTCTACCGGCTCTTGTCGTTCGACCAACCCGATGAATATAATCCCGTGGAAACCTGGAGATGAATAGTTGCAATATGCTAATTGAAATGCTCCAAATGTCTATTAAGAAGGTAAAGAAAATGGCACAAGAAAAGTTAACCTTGGAACATCATAGTTGATAACAAGGTCAACTATAGGAATATCCAATCCACGACTGCCAACATCAGTCGCTAGCAGTACAGAAACCTTTCCTGATTTAAATTGATGAAGAGCTTCAAGCCTCTGAGTTTGTGATTTGAAGGAATAAAGAGCTGCTGCTTCTTGATCAAGCACTTCCAGCATTAAACTTAAACGATGACAATCTCTGAAATTTGGAAAGATTTAGCAACATCTAAAAAATATTTACAAGAAAATGACAACAGTGGGGTAGGATCACTTTTATTATTTTACATATCATTGTGCTACCTAACTTTTAGAAATTCTATCATTTAGGATCCTTATTGAAAGGGATTTTCTTTAGCCAATTACAGCAAGTTAATTGACCCTTTGATTAGGGTTAGAATTTCAGTACGCAATCTAACTTGAAGTATGAAAGGCATAAGTGCGTGAGCATTGTTTTATGACGTCACATCAGGATACACTATATAAATTCAAGAACCTATTTACCTCCTTCATTATCTAATATCATATTTCAACAGGAATAAAAGATAAACGTAATTGCTGCCATTTTTTAACTTGGGATATCCGAATCCGAATTGAGAAACAAAATAGCCTTTCTATAAAGAAAACAAAAATAGCCAACAGAGTATATGAACTCATATTTTCAGAGTCCTGTCAAATTCATTATAGCAGAATCATTGTTCTTTTACATTGCAAACACCTGAGCACTAAGATTTGGTCACAGTTAAACAGTTCCAAATAAACGAAATAATAAAATGCATGTGAATCAGGTATGCCTCATTATTCAACTAAAGATGTCTATATATGCTATTCTAGGTGGAAAAAGAGGATAGGAACAAATGCCTAATAATTATTTACCAAGTCGAAAATAATAACCGCTTTCAAATAAATACAGCCAAATTTCTATATATGCAATAACTAATACAGCCAAATTTCATCATAATAATATTAGAATGAGAACGTTTACCCTTTTTACTTCATTGCAGGTGGGGACGGGGAAGTAAAACAAAAAATAACAGCCTCATAATTTATTGAAGAAAAGCAGTCAAAGGTAAAATTCTGATATTGGAAATTTAGATATTAATAGTCAAGTCAGGAACCAGCTAACGAAAACAAGAGCATCTAACAAATAAATTAGCAGGTGTGATTGTTTGATATATTAAGCTGAAAGGCCACATTTTCCTATAGCACCACAAAAAAAAAATATAGACATGGACGTGGCAGAAAAATGAATAACAAACCATAATATAGAAAAATAAATTGGTAACAAAGAATCCAAACATACAATGTAGAAATATACCTGCATGTTGAGATAAACACGATGGCAGACCGAATTCCCATATCCTCCATTTTTGACAAGATATGCATCAAATATACATCCTTCACCTTTTTAGGGATGAATATCACCTGTTGCTTAAGTGATTCAACTGTTTTAAAACCTTCATATGCCTTGTAGACATACATCTTATCTTGGTAACGTTCTTGCAACTTTTGCAGATTACTTGTAGTTGTCGCAGAAAAGAACAGATTTTGTCGATTTTCAGGTAAGCACTGAAAGATAAATTTCAATTCCTCCTGAAAACAAGCATCCAGAACTCGATCTGCTTCATCCAAGACAAGAAACTGCAGAAGCACAACTCAAATATTAATTCATATAATTATGAACAATATCATAGGTAAAAGAGTATAAATAAAATGCTTATCTAAACCTGCTTGAAATCAGGTCATTCATTACCTTGTTTCAGGAGAAAACGGGAGGAATAATTTGGGTTTATGAACCCTAAATCCATTTAATGAGTTCTAACACAAAGTTGTGCATGTTTGGATTAAAAGCAAGAGTAGAAACAAATATTTCATTAAACGGTTCATATATTCGAACACTCTATTTGCAACCAACCCTAAAGAAAAAATGCAGATAGTAAAACTAAGTTTAAATGTGGCAAAACGACATTAATTTTGTTTGAAGTTTTGGTTTTAAAGCTACTTTTGGACCTATAAATTGAAAACCAGACCAGCACCGAACTGCTTATCCAAACGCAGCTCCACATTGAATTACAAGGTGTGGCAATGACGAGGTGCGGCCTCGCAACCAAATCCTTCGCCTGCTTGAGCATATCCATGCCACCTACCACAACCGTGATGCGGAGGTGCACGGCTGAGCCCAGAGCGCGGAACTGCTCCGCGAGCTGGAACGCTAGTTCGCACGTGGCGTCACTACGAGTGCGAAAACGCCGAAGGGGTGCTCAGTGAGTCGATGCAGGATCGGAAGAGCGAAGGCCTCCGTTTTCCCGCTCCCAGTCTCGTCGATGCCAAGCACGTGTCGGCCCTCTAGCCAAGCACGTGTCGGCCCTCTAGCACAGGCGGTATGCAACGCTGCTGCATGTGCCGTGGCATCCGCATTCCGAGCTCCCCGCACGTACCAACCACCCACTCCGCCAGGCCGAGGTCGTCAAATGTTTTGCCGTCTGTCACGGCTTCTTCGAAGTCTTCACGGCCGTCCGCGGCGGAGCTAGGGTTCATGTAGGGTTAGTTAATTAGGGATGAAATATTGAATTTAGAGTTGTATGTGAATTGAAGAGATTGAAGAGTGAGTAATAATGTTACCTACCGTTGATAAGATTCTGGAGTTTGAGGAACTGGGAGCGTGTGACCATGAGAGTGTTGGGGTTCTACTTGCTCACTTGCTTTATTGTTCCCACCTCCCATGGGTAAACCAGAAACTTTAACACAAGAAGGGATGAAAAGACTTGCAATTAATTGGCAGATTCTTGAAGACTGAAGTTCTTGCAGTCAAGGAAGGTTGTACTGCATAAGAAAAAAAATATTCATCACTTCACCCTACGAAATTCATAAGCAGAAATACAGAGATACAAAACAATTTCAAGTTTTCAACAACACAAACTCAGATATTCAATTATGTGACCACAAGAGAATTAAGCGTCAGTTTAGAGAATCCACACATGTCGCTATCAGATTATTAAGATCGCCAATCAACTCGTAAACTCGGAGGAATTTACGTTCCCACACCCTCAAACCTGGTTAACTCGGAAGTAGGTGTGAACTCGAGCAAATTTGAACGAGTTTAGAGTCGATTCAGCGAAGAACGCACCAGGGTTACAATTCCGTGATTCTCTCTTGCAAGCGTTCTCCTATCGCAGGAAAACAGATCCGGGTCGATGTCTTTCTCAGGTCGTCGTTTTGCTTTTCCACATTCTCCTGGACAGCCAGCGATCTTATTGCACTTCCGTGCTTCCTTTTTCTTGTCTCGCCATTTCACAGACACCACCACTACAAATTAGTGGGTTGGGTCATCTTTGGGCTTTAGTGTGTTTTTTTGGCCTGTGTTCTATTTTGGAATCGTTGGGCCTCCCTCACTGTTCAATGACATTTTTTTTTACGTAAAAAATAATATAAATACAATCAACCAAAGAATAGTTGACAAAAATATATTACTATTATAAAAATATAAAAACTATTTAAAAATAGCATATAATATGATCAACTGGTGATAAAAACAATAGTATATAAAATTATTTATAGCATAATATTTATAAATAGTTTTATTTTTCTCCTCATTGACATGGGATATTTCAAAGAATGGGATTTTGTTTGTTAAAATATGTACTAAACCATAAGTTAAGAACAAAATAATTTTCTAGAATCAATTGCTTACATGTTCTACTTTAAAACCCCTTTCTCATCTAGGTGAAGCTAAGGCTGATAAAGAGTCGTTACTAATAAACTTTGACACCATCAGAGTCTGTACAAACAACTTCTCCGACGCAAACAAGATTGGACAAGGTGGATTTGGACGTGTTTACAAGGTAAACATTGCATCATTACAATTAAATTTATCTGTATAACAAAATATTGTAGGGAAAGATTGTTGGCCAATTTTAGATGCATAAACACTGTCAGTCTGTTACTAATCAGGGGAAGCTCTTCAATGAACAAGAAGTAGCGATCAAAAGGTTATGTAGCATCTCTGGTCAAGGAGATACTGAATTCAAGAGTGAAGTGTCAAGATATGTAAAACATTTGAGTTTCTAATCTGTATCCTTGAGTAACAGAGACGAGGAGCCTGGATTATTATCAAGAGAAGGGTAATGTTTGTAATTTGTATCTAATCGAGGGTATCCTTATTGAAATGCAGCGGATACATGGCACCTGAGTATGCAAGACATGGAAAACTCTCAATGAAGTTAGATGTATTTAGTTTTAGTGTAATACTACTAGAGATTGTAAGTGGTTAAAAGAATGGTGGATTCCGAAATGAAGAGAATGTGGAGCATCTACTAAGCTTTGTATGTCTACCTTCTTTATCCTCTGTCTTTATAATGTTTATAATAGAGCATTAGGCATTAACTGAAATGGTAGAAGTAGAAAACAGGGACTCATGTTCTGTAAAATGAACTACTTTCAGGCTTGGACAAACTGGAGGAATGGGAGAGCAGCTAATATTATAGATCACACCTTAAATAATGCTTTGGGAGATGAAATAGTGAGATGCATTCACATTGGACTACTTTGTGTTCAAGAAAAGGTTGCCGATAACCAACAATGGCTTCGGTGGTCCTTATGCTTGATAGCCACTCTGTCGAGGAAGTCGAGTCGGTGGCTGATCGACACGTCACCGGGACGCGGCGGCGGAGGGAAGAACACTCACATAAGAAAGTCTAGAAGTGCTCAAATAAGCCAAATGAAGTTGGATTTTGATGATTTGAGCAGTGGCGCAGCACTTAGCAGAGCCTCAAGTATTACTTAGTTTCAGTAGAGAAACATTATCAAGCATACAATAATCTTCATACACAATAAACAGGACAACTACTGGCAAAGCATGGTACAGTGTTTAACGATGATGGAAGAACCCCAGATGGTAATTTAAAACCCTTGTTGGAATAATAAAGTACCTTGGCCACTGATGATTGAAGAACCCCAGATGCTCTCTCCACGTACAAGCAATCGTTACCAGATCTAACAAGATGTTTGAACAACTAAGAATACATTTCAAAAGTGTTTGGACAACTCACGAAAAACATTTGTACCTTAGGGTTCCAGATTTGCTTCTCTTTTCCAGTTAAAGGAGAAGTATTCCCAGAATCTTCGACGATGGTGGTAGAACCTTCGACGATTCGGCGACGGGAGAGTGCGACAAAGCCTTCGACAGCGGCGAGCCTTCGACAGCGACGAACCTGCAAACCTTCGACAGCGACGAACCTGCGAACCTTCGGCGACGGCGAACCTTCGACGACGGCGAACCTTCGACGACAGCGAACCTTCGACGACAGCGAACCTTCGACGACAGCGAACCTTCGACGGTAGCAAATCTTCAACAGCGGTAACCTCGGCAGCAGTCTTCAACAGAGCGGTAACCTAGGTGAGTGGGATGAACGAGAGAAAGCAAATGAAAATTGGGAAAGGAAATATAAACCTAAACTGAGTTAACTGTACTGAATATAAAATAGTTCAGTATTTTTAAACTGTATTATTAATTAGTTTAACTAGTTTTTACTTAACTATATTATTAGTTTTTTAAGTTTAAAAAAGTATAAATTAACTGTAGTTTAAGTATATTAAGGTAACTATGCCCGCCCCTAAACATATCCAATCAGTTTAGTAATTCATTATCAACTTAAGAATAATGATATCCTAACAATCTGAACTCTTACATTAGTTCAAACAACATTGTGCCTCATTTTATTTTTATTTTTATAAACTATATAACATCAATTGACAATCTACACGCATACTACCAGTATTAAGACACACACAACACCAAAATATATTCTCACGGTATTAGCTTAGTTTACAACCAATTCTAATCACCCGAATCACCTCATAACAGCAAGCATGTATTTCTGGTATCATTGGAATCACATATGACACTGTTTCAACAATAAAATAAATTCTAAGACTACATGCAATGTCAAACAATTTGAGTTTATATTCCACGTGATGTATACCCACATGTCATTAATTATTAGTCTAAAAGAACTCTAATTAACTTAAACATAGTAACACATAAAGTCTTAACCCTTACAAGACATTGTATTTATGGAGTATGCAGTTAAAGTTTTACAGGACAACCATCCTAATTCTATTAGCTAAAACATGTATATAACGATTACAGTGATGCACTTAGGTTCCTTCAACTAGTAACAATCAGATTTTAAATCACTGAACTCAACAAAACAAGCAATTACTTCATCCAAGTTGTTCCATATTTACACTAAGAACTAGTCTCACTCATCCATAACAGAGTCACCAAACCCATTCACGCAACCCATATGCTCAAATAAAATAGCTATAGTTATAACACGACCAACCCAAAGCATCCCTTAGAACACCAGAATCCATTAACATACCATTCTGGAAGATTACACGGAAAGATAGCAAGAAAATCTAAACTAACGCATTCAAGATTCCTACCACAATTCCAGTTCAGAAATATTAAACACCACAAAGCATACATCAATTTTCAAGCCCATCTTAAATTAAACTATAGATACCAACTTCTTGATTTATAAAATTGAAAACAGAACTCATTATATATTTGTTTCTACCAAACAACTATCCTGTTCTTCTTTCCTTTTAACAGAAACCATACCCTTATAATATCCAATATTACAGTAACCATAGAAAAAGGTACAACATATGCATAATCACATTTTACTACTCGCCAAAGAGTGAACAGAGGAGAACTTTCATTTTTCTTAACCCCAATACAACTCAAACATCAATTTAACACATTTCTCATACTCAATTCTTCAATACCTCTTCCCAGTCATTCGAACATTTCATAAATCAATTCCCATCATATAATACTCGAGTGAACACAAATAAATACAGAGAAGCATGCCATTCAACACACACAATTAAACAAGTCCTCATACCTTGATCCAAAGTCCTTACGGCGGCCTCTCAATTCACCAATTCATGCAATAACTCTACTCTTGGCAACCCCCAATCTACATTGCTCACGGTTCTAGGGTTTGATCCGAGAAAGAGGAAAAACAAAATGGAAGAAGAAGAAGAACTGCACTAAAAAGGGCTTTTGGTTCTAAAGAAGAAAAGAGAGAAAATAATTGAAGAAGAAGAATGAGATTGGTTGGGTTTCACTCTCCCTGGTTTCTCGAAAACGCTCTCCCCCACCCATCTTAACAGCAACCCTCTATATTTTATTTATTGACGCATCCAAAACGAAATTTGGAAGAAAATATGTAAAAATAACCCACTTGAGTTCTCATCAAGGCTCTAAGGTGCGCCCAACAAGCCGTGCATACACGATCAGCACATATACCACTAGAACAAACTAAATTCACTAAAATATTAACCGTATAATAAATATATAAAATATATAAATTCACACATTTTCAATTTTAACTTAAATATTTATTATTTTATTTATTTTTCACCACCCTTACGCATATTCACTAGACGTTTACTTCATCATAGCTCGAACAAATTTAAACCTCATGATACTTTATTAATTTAATATAAACCGCTTTTCAAGATTTCAACCGCATCAACAACCAAGTCTAACACATGGTACTAAAATTAAACCTTACCTTAAAGAAATTCTTATAATTAATTTTCGGTTTAATGGCTGAGGAAGTCGTTATTTTTGTGGAGAATCTCAATTTCGTCCCTTTCTTTTTTGTTTTCTCAATTGAGACCCAATTTTATAAAAATTGTAACAGTTAGACCCTTTCCGTTAAATTGGATCTAACAGCGTTAGTGTGTGTTTGAGGTGGCAAAGTTGACAGGGGCACCTTAATTGATGTGGATAAACGACGGGAACCACCACCCAACAGCACCCATTTTCCTACCTCTCACACCATCCTCAAGGATCAATTCCTCTGTTTTCTTGACGGAAAGCGCTCCTCCATCACACACATAACCAAAAATCTATCTTCCAACCCCAAGCTTCATCGCCCATTCTTACAAGATTTCAATCATCAAGCCAAATTCTCATAATGGAAACCAGAACATCTTCTTTTCACTTACCTCGGCAAACAGTCATCCTTTGGCTTCTGCAATCAAAACTCTTGAAGAGTCAAACATTCTCTTCTTTATCCTCACCATAGCCATATTCACACGAAGATCCCCTTTTGACTCAACACCACGCCTCATTGCTTCAACATATCATCCACTACACGGATCATCTCCAGAAGACACCATTCACCCCATTAACAGTTCGGAGCGACCACCTCCTCCATCACACAAAACACAAAACCAAAGCGAAACAGAGACGAACCCATCCACTCACTTACTATCCCTACTACTTTTCCCATCACCATCACACTAACCCATCTCGAGGGGAAAGGGTTTCACGCTGAGAAAGTCGAGGGTGACGTCGCCTTTGTCGCTCCTAATCACCTTTGGCAGTGGAGAAAATTCTGATAGCTACCGTGACCAATAAGGGCTGGCGGCGACGACTGGCACCCTCGGAGACGCCTCTAGCGGGGCATCAACTGGTACGGCGTTTGGTTCTATTGAAGTAAGGTTCGCACAAGAGGAGGAATGATTGGTCGTTGAACGCCTTCAAAGTTGATCGGCGACGACGCCACCTGGGGCATCGGGAGCGGTGATGATGTCTCGCCATGGCGGCGGCGTCTTTGTCCCACGCGTAAAAGAGAGCGCGCGAAAAGGGAAAGGGCCCTGACAGGCAGCGGCGTAGGCGACGCCGCCGGCGATACCCATGGCCAACCAAATGGAGGTGCGTGGCAGCGAGAAAGCTCGGCACGGCGACCAGCAGGGTCTATGGCGGCGATCGGTGCGTTGGCGATGTCTTGGGCTGTAGCTAGCGGTGGCCGATTTTGGCGGAGGCAGTGGCGGCTGGTAAAGCACAGGCGGCAGCGCCCTCGCGCAAGGGAAGCAAATCTTTCCCTAATTGTTTTGTTCAAAGGAGGAGAAAATCCTAGGTCTTGGGAGGCTGATTGCCCAAATTGGGGGATTCAATGGAACCCTAATCTCCTGTGCTGTGAAAAATGAAGGGCTCCACGTGCTCCTATTTCAGTCAGCCACATCAGATAAAAAAATTAAATCCAATGTACCACGTCAAATATACACTAACACTGTTAGATCCAATTTAACGGAAAGGGTTTAATTGTTGCAATTTTCATAAAATTAGGATCTAATTGAGAAAACAAAAAAGAACGGGATGAAATTGAGATTCTCTACCAAAATAGGGACTTCCTGAATGATTAAACCTTAATTTTCTTGGGCCTTACATGTATAAAGAGTGTAAGAATGATGTACAAAGAATGTAGGAAATGTATAGGAAGTGTATAGGAAAGTTGTTGGAAGGTTGTAAGAAGGATGGGGAAGAGTGTAGGAAAAGGTGTATTTAGGTGGTAGAAAGGATGTAGAAAATGTGTATAAAAGGTGCAGAAAGAATAAAGAAAAGGGGTAGAAAGGCTATAAAATGGTACAGAAAGGGTGTGGAAATGGTGTAAGAAGGATGTAAAAATATTGTGAGAAGGGTGTAAGAAGTGTGAAAGAAGTGTGTAAGAAGGTTATTGGAAGGTTTTAAGAAGGATGTGAGAAGAGTGTAAAAAGTGTGTATTAGGTTGTAGAAATAGTGTAGAAAGGGGTATCGAAAGAATGTAGAAAGTGTGTATAAAGGGTATAAAAAGGGAGTAGAAAAGTTGTAAGAAGGGAGTAGGAATGATATAAGAAGAGTGTAAGAAGGTTGTACGGAGAATGTAAAAAGGGTATAGAATAAGTGTAAGAAGGATATAAGAACAGGGTAGCTAGGGGAGAAGTAAAGTGTACAAAAGATGTAAAAAGAGTGTAGAACGGGAGCAAAAGAGGTGTGGAAAGAATATACGAAGGGCGTAAAAAAGGTATAGGAAGGGTGTAAGAAGTGTGTAAGAAAGTTGTTGGAAGGTCATAAGAAGGATGTGGGAAGAGTGTAAGAAAGGTGTATTAGGTTGTAGATGAGGTTTAGAAAGGGTGTATAGAAAAGATATAGGAAAGTTGTAGAAGGGAGTAGAATGATGTAAGAAGAGTGTAACAAGGTTGTAAGAAGGATGGCAGAAGGGTATATAATAGGTGTAGGAAGAGTGTAAGAAAAGTATAGCAAGGGTAGAAGAAAGGTGTATAAAGAATATAGAAAGAATGTTGAAAAAGAGTAAAAAAGGTGTATAAAGAGTAAATGAATGATGTAGAAGGTCTAAGAAGATGTAAAAATGATGTAGGAAGGGTGTATGAAGTATGAGGAAGATTTTTCGAAGGTTGTAAGAGAGATGTGAGAAAAGTATAGGAATTATGTATTAGGTTTTGGAATATTACATTCTTTCTACACTGTTTCTATATACTAAAATTGCAAAAATACAAATGAATTTCTTTCCATTTCTATATCAAAATCAAACTTACATGTCAACCTCCTTCCCCTTAAATCTTAATGAATATTAACTTTTCTTTAACTTCCTTCAATCTTACATGTCAACCTCATTCCTCTTAAATATCAATGAATATTAACTTTTCTTTAACTTCCTTTTCATTTTATGTTTACAATTTCTTCACATGTTTATAGGTCAATAAATTAAGGTTTAATACATCATTTGATCCCCTCTTTTGGGAATTTGGTTCAAAATGATCCCACCTTTGAAAAAAGTTCACTAAGGTCCCATATTTCATTAAAAAATGTTCAATATGACCCTTTTCGTAGACGCTGTTAAAATCATAACGGTGCATATGCTAGCGTGGTGAAACCTTAATGAGTTGTTTACTTCGATGCTTACGTGGCACTATGAAGTCATTTTAATGTGTAAATATTTAAGAAAAAAATAAAATGACGTAAAATAAGTTAAGTCTGGGTTAAAGTAAAAAACCCTTATCTAAGAGTGATTTCGCCATCTATGGGTTCAACGTTGTTATGAAACTGGTGATGGCTGTTGATTCCTTGAAGGTGTAAGTGGAACATCTTATGTACGTGAAGTAAGTGGTCCTAATCTAAGCCTAATTAGTTGATGTTCTTGTTGTTTTATTTGAGGGTTTGTGTTTAATTTGATTTTGTGTTAAATATACGTATTTTGTTCGATTAAGGATAATTTTGGAGTATAAATTTGTTGTTTAAATATTTTCTGTTGAATTTGGGGGTATAAATTTGGGATTAAAGTTTAATTTGATTTTGTGTTAAATATACGTATTTTTTTCGATTGACGATGATTTTGGGGGTATAAATTTGTTGTTTAAATATTTTCTGTTGAATTTGGGGTATAAATTTGGGGGTTAGGGTTTAATTCGATTTTGTTGTTTATCCTTTTCTGCAACTTTTGGACTAAAATTTTCAGATCACAAATCCTCCTCCTTTGTCTGACAATTTCGTCATCTCTTCCCTCATTATTTTCTTCAGTACACCATTTGAAAAAGTTACAATACATGCCTCTTGAAGATCCACCCTGTTATGCACCAAATAAGCCACCAAAATTGATTCTAACTCATCAATAACAAATATATTCCAAATAAAGTGACAAGGGAATTCAAAATAACTTGTAATACGACATCCCTAAAATTTTCTGCCAGCATTCCGTGGAGTTCTCGCCATTTTGCTCACAGCATAATCACCACACTTGCAACGAGGAATTATCCCACCTCCCCTCCAACTACCATCATTTGCATATTGCGAATTTCTTTCCCACCCTGTTTTGGAACAATCTTGGGAAGAAGTTATTTTTATCTATCCATAACCATTGTGCTAAAAAAAGTGAACAACTTGAACGCACCCTAACCACCCCTTTTATTAGACATAATAACCTCAACTTTAAATATTTATACCAACTCACTTCACTTCACACTGCCACGTAATAATTCAACTAAACAACTCATTGAGGTTTGACCACGGTGGCATTCACACCGTTATGATTTTAATGGTGTTAGCGAAAAGGACCCTATTGAACATTTTTTAACGAAATATAGAACCTTAGTGAATTTTGTTTAAACACAGAATATTTTGAACCAAATAATGTATTAAACCATAAATTAACTTTTGGACGAAGGTATAGACTAATGTTCAGTTTTCAAATATGATAACAATAATGATAATGGGAAGAAATTGAGTAAGTTTGACTGATTTTGAAAATGAAGAGATTAAATTAAATTTTTTGCTTATAAAAAATTTAAAATAAATAATAGAATAATTTGATATACCTGACAGTTGCATAGTGGCTATCGGAACCTTATCACAACTGTGGTGTGGTGTGGTGTGGTGTGGTGCAAGTATGTGATACAATACAAGGCAAAAGCTCTATGCAATGTCTCTCAGAAGCAGCGGTTTCTTTTGGTTTCAAATAAATTGCTCCGATTCGAAGCAAGGTGGTCGTGGTTTTGGAGAAAACTCCAACAGGATTAAGGTTAGGCTGCGTCTTCTTCTTGTCCATTTCCATTTCTTTTTAAGCTCTCATTTCGATTGATTGTGCTTTTATTTCTATCCCAGACCAACAAATCTGACAAGGGTTTCGTGTCGCAGCAAAGGTACGATGATGATGCGTCATTTTATGGTTATATACGTATTTACAATTCACAAATTATGTCATTGTTATGCCGTGCCATTACATGTGTGTCTGTCTTTTGTTGCAGTGTCAAGGGACCAGCACCTAAACAGTCTCGCTCTCTGTCTTCTCGTAAGTGCAATTCAATAGCATCTCTTCCATTCTACCCCTTTTTTGCCTTTCATTTTATTTTGTAAGATACTATGGTATGGGCAGAGGCACCCCGTTTAAGTTCACAACTTGACGGCAAATCTAGGAACGATTTTTTGGATGTCGACTTTGAGGAACGCCTAAAAACAGTTAGAAGGTGCACCTTACTCTTACACCTATTTCACTCTTTGTAATTATGACCAACAATGCCAGTTACTCTTTCTCCACACTACGCAGGTCAGCACTTGAGCAGAAGAAGGCAGAGGAGCAAAAGGAGTTTGGAGCAATTGACTATGATGCACCAGTTTCTTCCGACGAAAAGACAATTAGCCTTCCTACTAAGGTACCATTGTTGCTTCCTACCACATAAAACCCTGTTTTCTTTTAGATATCAAAACTCTGTACATGTATGTAACTGTCATGATACAGATTGGAGTGGGGGTAGCTGTTGTAGTCTTCGGTCTGGTTTTTTCTTTTGGAGATTTTCTTCCATCGGGAAGGTATGCATGCTCTCAAACCAGATAATTAATTATTGGAACAGCCTATTTTTGCATCTCGGTCTTTTGCTGCACAATTATTCGTATTTTATCTGATTTTTTATTTTTTTTTTGTTACCAGTTAAATTAACTTCTCAAGCGTGTTACAAAAATAATATTGGTAAATAATATTTAAATTGGGGTAGATTGATTTTTAGCATTGTTAACTTTAAAGCTTTGCTTGAAAAGCAAGCTAATTAGGTTTTCTCTTTTGACTGGGATTGAATGAATTTTATGCTCAACCTATTGTTTTATGAGAAAGGTAATACCTTAGGACTAACATCTAAATCATTTATAAGCTTAATTAGCGTGCTTTTACAAATAAACTGGGACAAGACGTTACTAGGCAGACTTATCAACTTCCATCAAATCCTCCATCAGACCTATATAGCTCAAGATATTCATCATCTTGAATTGTAAACCATGTCATGCTCGGCGCTGCTTGTAATTATGGATGTTATTCATATATTTCCTCATCATATTCATAATTTGCCATGTAGTTTTGATTACAGTTTAAATTGGGATATCTTTCAGTGTTAGTCCTACGGATGAAAGTGCTGTTGTCAATAGTAAGTTGTCCGAGGAGGAGAAAGCTACTCTCCAGGTATGATTTCCACCCAATTATTGTTATCTTCTAGCAATTGGTCAGGCACTAATGTCCTTCCTAATTATTTGTCTTATACTCTTATTTCCTTTCCTTGTGAAGCCAAAGTTCACTGAATTAAGATTGTTTCTTTCCACGGACTGATGGAAAAGTGAAGGTTTGGTGGATTAGAGTTTGGTATTGTTGGTTGTGTTTTGTTTTCAACATTATTTACCGGTAGCGGACTAACATCAAATAAGATAAAAATAAATATAGTTAGCTTCGATATGACAGATCAGTATTTTTCTATCAGATGGTAAAGCCTTCCATGGACGCTTGACGCTTACCAAATATAAAGAAGTAATATGTAGACAAGGAGATTTTATAATAATTGACCAACAGGAATTTAAATATGCTTAATTCTCTTAGTAATTATGGACAGAGATTCTACCAAAAGGCTAGTTTGATTTTCGTTTTGGGACTTGCAAATTGTAACCATTGAACAACTTATGCTATAAATACAGGTGCACACACACAGCAAAGAAACTTTATAATCTATTTTTGAAGATTATGAACAGTTCTGATTATGTAATCAAGTTGATAGTACTTACTGTGATTTGTTCTGTTTAAGAATTACCTCATCAGATAATTTTTTCAGAATCCTATTTTTCCCTTAGATACCAGTACTACTCCTGGAGTAACTAAGGTGTGTCTACGGAAGTACCGACATATTCTATTATTTCTGACACCTATCATCTGGGCCTGTCATTAGTTTGCTTTGTTTGGTCTGATTCCATCTGATTCTGAGATAAATTTTCAGTGACACAGGAGTAATATACTCCTTCCATTAGGGCGTATCGACATTCTGTTACGATCTAAGGTAGGGGTAATAATAAGGGTTAGAAAGTAGATGAGCAGAGAGAATATTTAGTATAAGTTAATTAGAGTAAATAAATATAGTATAAGTTAATTAGAGTAAATAAATATATATTTAGGGAAATATTCAATATAAGATATTTATAATTAAGGATATATGTAGGATAATATACGGAGAGATATTTATATTAAATATAGGGATATTTATATTAAATATTGAATATTAAATATAGGGATATTTATATTAAATATTGAATATTAAATATAGGGATATTTATATTAAATATTAAATATAAGAATATTTATATTAAATGCAGATATATTCTAGAGGAATATTTAATAAGAGATGGGCGGGAAATAATTAATATAAATAAGGGTAGAGTCTAGGGTTAAAAGGATGCTTTTGATTATTGAGTTTTGTGACAGACATTATTGTCTTGTGAGGGAGGTTATGCTCTCAAAGTAATTGAAGGAGGTTATGCTCCCAATTATTGTTTATCCTTGTTTATTCAGATATTACCATCAATAAAAGAGATTCATTCATCCATTGTTATTCGTTTATTGTTCTATTACGTGTGTGAGAGTGTGAAAGGGTGTATTTGGCTAGTTTACGTACTCAGGTACGTAACAATTGGTCCGACCTGCCGGATCGTCAAGGGAGGAAACTGCCGGATCCTAATAGAGACGAGTGAAAGACATCATGGAGGAAAGAATAAATGCAGTTGAAGGGAAACTGGAGAGCATGGAGCAGAGACTAAAGAACATGGAGTTCTCCCTAAGGAGGTTGAAGGCAGAGTTGAGTGGAATACGCCATGAAGTCCAAGCTCCAAATGGGAAGGGACTGCTGGAACCGAACGATAGTGGACTAAAGGATTCGAACGTGGTCGAACTGCCAGAACTGAACGATAGCAGACTGCTGGATCTGAACGTGAAAGAACGGACGGAACCTATAGAGAGAGGACTTACCGAGCCGAACGGGAGGAGACGGCCAGAACCGAGCGTGAGAAAACTACCTGAACCAAACGGTCTAGTATTGGAAGGAAGAATGAAGGCTTTGGAAGGAAGGGCAAATGGAAGAATCAATACCTTGGAAAGAACAATGGAGTCTGTGAAGAGATGGGCCGACAAAAAGAACAGGGGGCTTGCAGTGTTTGGTACACTGGCAGAAGGAAAAGAGCGACGTGAAGTACTGAAAGACATTGAAAACCATTCCCTCAGGGCTTATGATTTAGGAGAAGTGGTAACCATAATGCTCGACGAAGAATGGAAGACATTAGAGAAGGTTTTACCACCACCCGAACCTCCAGACATGAATTGATGAGGAGCCATGAGATCTAGCTCTCCGTTTCCAACCTTGAGGACAAGGTTGTTTTGCAGCGGGGTGTAATGTTACGATCTAAGGTAGGGGTAATAATAAGGGTTAGAAAGTAGATGAGCAGAGAGAATATTTAGTATAAGTTAATTAGAGTAAATAAATATAGTATAAGTTAATTAGAGTAAATAAATATATATTTAGGGAAATATTCAATATAAGATATTTATAATTAAGGATATATGTAGGATAATATACGGAGAGATATTTATATTAAATATAGGGATATTTATATTAAATATTAAATATAAGAATATTTATATTAAATGCAGATATATTCTAGAGGAATATTTAATAAGAGATGGGCGGGAAATAATTAATATAAATAAGGGTAGAGTCTAGGGTTAAAAGGATGCTTTTGATTATTGAGTTTTGTGACAGACATTATTGTCTTGTGAGGGAGGTTATGCTCTCAAAGTAATTGAAGGAGGTTATGCTCCCAATTATTGTTTATCCTTGTTTATTCAGATATTACCATCAATAAAAGAGATTCATTCATCCATTGTTATTCGTTTATTGTTCTATTACGTGTGTGAGAGTGTGAAAGGGTGTATTTGGCTAGTTTACGTACTCAGGTACGTAACACATTCATTATGTATAAACAAAGTTACCACGTTACCCTTTCCTATGTTATGTAATCCTTCAAATATCATCTCTAAACATTCTGAGAAAACCACAGAATCATTTATGGTATACTTTGTTATATATGGCAGAGTAGGCTCAAGGAATTTGAAGCAACATTAAGTATTTCCCCGAGAGATCCAACTGCTCTTGAAGTAAGTTTTGGATGCTAGTTCTGTTCTTCTGATTTCTGTCTTTTTAGATACATTTTGAATGACTTTCAGGGAGCTGCAGTAACTTTGGCTGAACTAGGGGAATATGCAAGAGCTGCTTCTCTACTTGATGATTTGACGAAGGTATTGTGTTGAGCATGGATATCCCCTGGAATTTTCCAGTTACATGTGTTGGAAAGTATCTCTACGAGGGAAATTATAGCTATATATTTATTAGACACAGAATTTCTCTTTCAAAAATATGTTGTGAAAATCATGCTAATTGACCTTAGATTACTGTTGAGAAATTTTTTTGGTGCTATTCCAAGGTAAAACCAAGTGATGCTGATGTTTTTCGTTTGCTTGGAGAAGTTAAATACGGACTCAAGGATTATGAAGGGAGTGTTGCTGCATATAAAAGTTCAGCAAAGGTCAGTATTTTCAACCTTTTTTTTGGAGTAATGTCATAAAACCATCAGCATCTAGATGATTGTTTTAGGACTTGGGATAAATTATAATTTCTGCTCTTGTAAAATATTTTTTGCACTTTACTTCCCATAGTATGTGCTTAAGTTTTTTATGCTAAAGTTTTTAATGAAAGCAATATATCTGTTGTGTCCACCTGTTAGTTGCACTAGTAAATACATATGCACCCAAACCCTCTTAACTAGAATCTGAAATCTAGTGAAGAAGAGGCTGTGTCTACAAATTATAATCGATCAAATGTAGCAAGCTTAGTAATTCCATCAAGCATTATCCATAAAATTTGGTTGATCTCTGACAGGTGTCCAAAGATATCCAACTTGAAGTTCTTCGTGGCCTTACCAATTCATTACTCGCTGCCAAAAAGCCGGAGGAGGTTTGTCGTCATGATAAAGGATTTTCAGGATAAATATGCACAAATTAATTCTGTTATTTTGCTTGATGATAGTTAATTTCCACACGTCTTTCTAAAAGTACAATCAAGTATACCTTTTTACGATGGTTTTCACGATGATTACTCTGTCCAAAGACGATAACTAATTGGAAAATTTCTATAGTACTGGAAGAAAAGTTTTTCTTTTCCCGATTCTTATGATCCACGATTTGCAGATAAACGTTTATTTGTTTACTACAGTTTTCTTATCTAACCTTAGGCTTTGGTGTATAATGCTCCAATTTCATGATTTGACCATTCTGGTTCAAAAGCGTATGGTTCCTTAGGTTTGTGGAAACGTTTTTTACATTTATTTTCCACTAGTAATTACAAATAAGCCACTTTATTTTCATTTTGTTTCTTCTCTTCAAAGATTTGTGCACTCAAATAGTCAAAACCCACATTTTTTTTTCATATTTGTATTTCAAAATAATCACAAAATTGCTACCCTTTTTCATTTTGACGAGACAATTCAATCCATTTGTCCACTAATAATCCTATCTATCCATATAGAATCCGATCAATCCATCCAATTATAAAAATAAATATTAATGGATTGAATCAACACTTTTGTTGGTTTGATTGAGTCATCCAATATATTTTTGTCATCCGTTGGGTTAAGTAGTCTAAAAGTTCATTGGTTGAGCATGGTTTTTTATGGGACTGGTCTTTTGGACCATACCATGTTTGGGTACAAGACTGTACGTAAGTATTGTATGAATAAAATATAATATGCTTTTAAATGAATGGTTTGGATAGTTATCCAAGAAATAGTTGATGGGGGGTTAGATGGTCTTTTTATTAAATGAGTCATGGATGGATTGAATTTTCTTGATACTAGTTTAAGGGGTCATAATTGGATTAATGGTTTATTTTTAACTCATTATAATTCACTAAAAAAATTTACAGAGTCCCAAATTATAAATAAATAGACAAATTGAGTAATATATAAGAAGAAAAACCTATATTTTAATGTTTTGAATTAAAGGTAGTGTTATCTTGTATTCTCTTCCTTTGATTTCCCAACAAAATCAAATAATATATTGTACATAAATATGGGGTTTTTCTTTTGGACTCTCAGTACCATGTATGTTGAATTAACATTCTATTTTTCCATTCTTTCTTCAACAGGCTGTTCAATTACTTTTGACTTATCGTAAGGATTTGAGTTCCGAAAACTTAAGTAAAAGTTCTAATAGCAACCCATCAGACTCACAGAAGCTGGACCCTGTCCAAGTAAATTCACAATTCTAGCTTGAGATTTTTATTTCCTCATTTCCATTTCTATATAGATTTATTTCATAATTATTTCTTTATTTTATTTTTCTTATTTAGGGGGGTGAATCAGTATTTTTATTGCCTGCAACTACTGGGTTAGAATTAATTAGTCAGCTGTATTTTCATCATATCCCTGTGTACTAAATAATCAGAGAATAATATTCAGTTATCTACTTATTTCAAAGTTGGTATCCTACTTATTAGCGCTGCCCAACCTGGAAGATTATGAACACGAAGCTAATTATTGTGTGGTGTGGCATTATAGTATGCCTCCACTGTAGAACAACACCTTCACAATGCTCATTTTGGTAAACCCTAGGCTGGCTCATGTGGTTACTCCCGTCTGCGTACTTGCCATCAACCAGCAGCTGCTGTCGGCAAAGACAGCACTGTCACCAAGCTCATGAAGAATAAGACTAATAGCCTAGAAACAGGATTTTACATTTTAGGGTTTTCTTTTAAAAAAAAAAAATATCACAAAAATGGATAGATTTCAAATAAGTTAAGGGGTATGAATGAACTGTGTTTTAAAAAACACAAGTTCTATTTTAAAAAAAAATAAAATAATTGAAATTTTCTATTAAAACACGATTTCAATAATTATTTTTAAGCTAAAATCATATTTTAAAACTTGATTGACCTATATCTGTAATTTATTTAAAATCCACCCATTTCCATATTTTTCTTAAAAATACTACCCTTGAAAGGCACGAAAGTCATTTCTTAATAGTGGTGAAATGGTGTACCTTTGGCAAGCAGGAAAAATTCGTTTGTTTCATCTTAATCTTATTTTATTTTAGGAATTACTGAGATGTAGCATTCTGAAAGTACATATCACATACTTCATTTTTTTTTTGTTTCTAATACATATATTTTTTCTAAAATTCCTACATTTCTCAGGTTGAATTACTTCTAGGGAAAGCCTACTCAGATTGGGGCCATGTCAGTGATGCTGTAGCTGTTTATGATAAACTCATATCCACTTACCCTAATGATTTTCGTGGATACTTAGCTAAGGTCTGTATTTTTTTATCTCATTTAATCACTGAATGCTCATTTTTTGTTCCTTTATAAATCTAATTAAAGAAAATAATCATTGCAGAAAATTTATATAGTAGAGAATAAGTTATTTTTTACCGAACTCTGCTTTAGTTCTTTTCTGTCCATTTGGGTTTTTCCAAGGTTGTCTGCTATAATTATAGAAATAAGGAGCTGATCCTATACATAATCAAATAAATATTGAAAATAAGTGTGTTTAGAAACTTTTGGAAAAAAAGTTCAAAAACATTTATTTAGTTCGATTGAATACATAACTAAGCTTAATACAAATAAACTATTAGTTTAAAACATTTTCATAGACATACAATAAGAATTCACCTTATGTACAAATCATATTTAGAATAGAAATATGTGATAAAAGGATTAATTCTATTGCATGTCTGCATAAGAACAAATTTCATTAATAGTGCCAATAAATTAAAGTCGAAAGCGAAATAGACTAATTCGTTTTGAGTATGTCTTAATACAATTCTATATTCCACTTTTCAAAAATGACTTGTGTTAGATATCTTAAATCAATCGCTTTCTCTACCAAAGGACATGTAGTGGAAGGAGCTATTCACTCAAAGTATGCCTTGTAATTTTTTTCAGGGAATCATCCTAAAAGAAAACAAAAATATTGGTGATGCTGAAAGAATGTTCATACAAGTAAGTTTATGAGTTGAACTTTCATAATTGAGTAGGCGAATAAAATGTAAAAATAACATTTATATAAACTAAAATTTTCTTTTTCTGCACTGTTATAACTTTTTTTGTGCAGGCTAGGTTCTTTGCACCAGATAAAGCCAAAGCACTTGTGGACCGTTATTCAAGATGAAAAATTTTATGGACGTTAATGGTGAAGGTATGCTCTGTAAGAAAATATGAAGCAAAGGATGAAATATGTAAATAAGGAAAAATTCCAATGATATCTGTAGTGTGTTAAAGAAGTTGTGATCACTAGAGAAATACACAAAATAGCATATAGAATATTTGAAATTTTAAATGTTTTTGTCCCTTTCTTCTGGCCATGTTCCTTGATTCTTCAAAAACTAACTTTGATTGTGACCTCCCCACAGTTTCTGGAACCATCCTCACAGTTGCTTCTTCAAGAGTAGAAATTTTAGCGTTGTCTCCTTTACATTTGCTGCTTTTGCTACAAGCTAATGATTATGACAACGGCAGATCTTCGACTTTAGATTTTGTTATACCACATTGGTATAACAAAATTCCTATAAACAATTTGAAAGAGGAGAATAAGATTATCTGACAAAATTGAACCACTAAAGAGCATGTCGCAGAGACCTTGGTTTTGGCTGTTGCCACAAGCTCACATTAACTTTTCCTAACAGCAAAATGAGATTGATTCTTATACATATTTGCATTTGCAGCTGTCTATGGTGAGAGATGAATAATTAATGCAATTTCTGGAGACGTTTTCTGCATTATAGATGTCAGAATGCGGCAAGATAACCCAGAAAATCATAACCTGAATGCGGTGTGTGTTCTCCACAAGAATTGTCCACACTCCAAACAAGACTAAGTAAGCCATTACCTTTGAAAACCACCTTAACTTATACTTAACATTGTGTAACAATTCTTAAGAAAGAGAACAAAATAAAAAGTCTTCCGCCTTATATGAAAATAAGCACAAGTGAAAAATTAATTGTTTCCCATTTATTTAATTACCATGAATTTATCTTTAATTTAAGGAAGATAATCTTTTGTCACCCATTATTTTAAAACAACCCCTAACAACCATGTAATTAGTGTAATATGGTAATTAAAAACAATAATTTTTTAATTGTAAAAAAAAAAAAATAGAAGGAAGGCCATAATACTAAGTGTCAATTGACTGTGTATATCTTTAGTAAATAGGTGTCAATCTAGAGAAATCATTAAAAAACATACACAAAAGCTTCCCACAACTAGATCGTACTTTAGATCCTACATTAGTTAATCGGTGGTTCGTTATTCTACATTAAAAATTGGATAATCAATTTGTCATTTCTAGAAATAGTAAATAAAATCATAGTTAGGAATAAATTAAGGAGGCAGATGCATGGCGTGAACAGAAGCTGTCTTGTCTTCCATCCATCTTGCTAAAATTTGAAGCTTTAAGTTTGAAGCAGTTAAGGAGGGAAAGTTTCTTCAGCAAAGAAACTCTTCTTCTTCCCTCTCTTCTCCCCGGTCGATCACTCCCAACCACCACCGGAGGAGACCGGAGGAGATTGAATGAGCGCCGGAAATGAAACTCTCAAGAAGCTTTTCGATATGCACCCCAAAAATCATGAAGAAAATCCCAAACCATCTGAAATCATCGATAGCCAGATCCTCAAGCTTGCATATTCAGCCTCTTTCCAAGAAGCCATTGCTGGGTTCAGGAGAGTCCTCCGACGGCGGCGCAAGGAATGCCAAGGTTCCCAAAGGCTCCCTCGCCGTCTATGTGGGCCCCCACTTCCGACGCTTCGTCATTCCGGTACGCTTCTTGGCCATGCCTGACTTCGCTGCCTTGATGGAATCCGTCGCCGAAGAATATGGCTGCGATCATCACGGCGCCATTCACATCCCCTGCGATGAAGACCATTTTCAGCAAATTTTGACCTCATGTTCCCAACGAAAACGGACCTTCCTTCCTCCCAAGAAACTTTCCGGCATCCCAATCATAAGCAGTCATTGATTCATTCCTTCCTTCCATCGCATTAATCTTAATCATTCACACACACACACACTCCTGATAACAATCACAACAACAACGTCTAATACATGTATATACTTTTATATACGTATGTAATATTTTCGTTCACTGCAATGTGTACGGACAAATCACAAATCTGCATGCCCTTCGATTTTTTCATTGGAAGGGAGCGCAGGTGTTGGATCATGCACGAGGGGCACAAAACCTAATTAATGTTTGTTTTCAATCCTACTTCTTTTCATTTGGGAATCCTTGCCAGTTTATCAGGAAATATCTCTGTGGCAATCAAGATCACAGATTATGTATTTCACATTTTATAATTTTGCACACTGACATCTATCTACACACATTCATGTACATATGTCATAGTTCTCAATTCATTGTTAAGAAATAAATAGGAAGACATCAACGAGGATACTGTGTTCCTGGATTTATGTATATGTTATCAAAATTATTAATAGGGAAGCATAACCAATACATGCATTTAATCAAAACTAAGCAGCACTTTGCACTACTTTATAATGAATTAGAACTTATGCATGCATGTTGATAATCTCAAAAGGATAGGAGCAGTCTATTACGATCACTGTCAATAATACAGAATTAATATATCTATGTACAAGTTTGAGGATGATGAGGGGGAGTAACTTCACAATCTGATTCGTGAAAACTAGTGTTGTCCTTGTCTCCATGGAAGCCGCCAGAGTGATGCAGCAAGGGTTGTTTGTTGTTGTTGTTGTTCTCCACGGTCTTGAGTATTTTCTGGAAGACTGATACATGGCATGGGATTTTGAGCACACCCTCTTTCTGGAAACCAAATTCATCTTGGGCTTCTTGGAGCAAAATCTCAAAAGCTTGGTGTCTCAGGTAATGGGTGGGAATGATGAATCTCTTGAGCTCTGTTCCAACACAGACAGCGAGGAAGCCTTTTGGAACCATGTCTGCACTGTTGGAAGCAGAGGAAGATATTGCAGCTTTCTTCCACTTCTTGAGGATCTGTTGAAGCCTAACCACCTCACGGATCTTGTTACACTTCTTTGAATTTGAATCCATCATATGGTGTGCATTCAAAGTGAAGAGTGATGATGAGTTCTGTACAGAGGTACAATTTATAATCAAACTCAGCCTCAGATGCCAACTGCTATATCAAAATTTAATTCATGCAAACACCATATTTTATTCCTACTGCCAATAATTTTTTCTGCACAGTACAGATAATCATTGAGATTAGAGATCAGCTGCAGGTGTAAGAATCAGATCCATAAATGTTCATTTTGTTTGAATCAGTTTTGTTGCTTACATTTAAAAAATATCTCACTATTGCACATAGTGTTAGTAATTAGAAACTCACATACTTCAAATGCACCTCAAATAACATGTTTTTTAGTTTTCCAAGCATCTGTTTTAACTTTGCAAAATAATCTGTACAGAAAATATCTAAAGCTATTTTAATTTAATAGCTTCTTTAAAACATATCAGAAATTACTATGTACAAAATGACATATATAACTCTCAATCAATGTTAATTAGCTATTTTTATTTTCGAGTTTAGATAACTATTTAATGGCAACTTGAACATATGATTGTTGTTTTGCTTTGTTGGATGCTTAGAAGATCGTGGAAGATGGTACTCTGTGATTTGCATGTGACTCGCCTATTTGTTTATGAAACAAACACTTAAGCCAGCAGGTTGAAATGATCTTATTAATAAAAAAACGAAATACAAACATAGATAGATATTGTGAATATTTGTTAAGAATTTTGAGAAGCTTTTCAAATTCAAAGGTATTTCAATATCATGATCATCAAGACAGAAAATAATAATGAATAGATTTTTATCAACGTATAGCAAGCCAAAGAAAAAAAAACCATAGAATTTAACATTATCTTTAATTAAAAATCTTAATTAGGATATATTCAAACTTTTTTTTTCACTTATATATTTTTTAACTTGTTTATTCTGGATAATATAAAACTTTCACTCAAGAAAGTACATTTACAGGTCACTAAAATCATGCAACCATTTAAAATATTAACTTTGTTACTCTAAAATTATCATTATTCTACTTAATTATCAATTTTTGATTCCCTAAAAATAAACTAAATCGTGTTATTAAACTCTCAATTTGTTCCATTAAAAAATGGTCAACTTTAACAAAATTCTAATATCATTGATCTCAATTGGTGTTAGTAAATCACCTTCTTACAACTTATTAATAATTAAAAAGCATTTATGTTAACTCACTTAATTATCTAATTCTTAATTCTTTGAATAAATAAACTTGAATCCACTTATTGATCTCAATTTCCTGCTTAATCCAATCAAATCCTGATATTGAAGTGTTTTATATGTTTAAGCTCACACAAAAAGCATCTGAATGAATATTTTATTGAGCATTTTAGTTTATGAACATGTCTCACTTTGTTATTATGTATAATAGTTTACATGTTATATATACTATTGACATGCTGATATATTTTTAATAATTGATAAAAATAAAAAGTTAACGATACATATATACTACAATCACAGTGTCAACTAAACTTTACTGCAAAAACATAATGAAAAATGCAAGAAACTTGAAAGAGTAAGACAAAAAGGAACTGAGTTTTTGAGAAGAGGTGTTCACTCATATGTCCCAAAGGCCAAAACTTTTTAAACATTTAAAAATTTAAACATCACTCTAAAGTCTGAACAAAAATCATAACAGAATTGTTTTTAAAAGGAAAGTTAAATTTGTCTGAATATTGTAGAATATTTTCTAACTGAGACAATATTTTATAAAATATGATGAACTTCTTGTTATTTTGATATGTTACTTTTGTTTATTTAACACATTTGATACTTTCTAAAACAAATTAATATTCTCAGGATTGTAACAGTACACTTAAATATTAATATCTATTATTATTCAGTAAAACAATTTGTGAGTTTATTATTTATAATCTCTTACATTTTTTCATCCACCAAACTGAATTGAATTGAAAACTTAGCCTAATTAACTTTTAGCGAATTGTATTAAAATAGATATGATTAAAGATGAATTATTATTTTGACTCCCTATTCCCAAGACACCAATCTTATAATGATTGGTGCAATTGCGATAACCATTCTTCAGTTCGTTGAATGAAGGCAACAAATAAATAAATAAATAAACAAACAAATAAATAAATAAATAAATTTCCAATAAAATAAAGAAAGCAACTTATCCTTCTAAAACCGCACTAACCTACGATTAACACGTTGACGTGGCAGCAGATACGATGAGATTGCTGTTATTGTTATGACTGCACTCTACTTTTACATTCAAACCTCTAATCCTGTCACTAAACAATTTTTAATCATATTTTCTCAATTAAAACCTTATAAACGTGCAAACCCTTATTTATTTATTTTATATGACGACACATAATTTTTTGAAATAATAAAAATTGTGATGGAAATTATTCACTATGAGAAACTTATGTATTATAATAATGCATCTTTGTAGATATTCTGAGATACATTTTTGTTATATTAGGAAATGGTTGGAATATTTATGTTTTATATTAATGAATGGTGAAATTAAGAATTAATGGTAATATGGTGTGTCGATAATATTGTTTAAGAAAATTAAAAAAAGTGAGGTTGTTTGTCCTTGTGACGTAAGAGAGAATGATAGAATATAAAAAATGTCACAATTAAGAGTTGTAATTACGTGGGAAAAGGGCGTGTAAGCAATAAAATGGTATAAAAAGGATTAAATTTTAATATTTAATTGCAAATGGGTGAACGATAAAGAAAGCGACATTTTGATGCGAAAATACGAGTCCGCATTTCATCCGAAGCGAGAGCGATAAGCCGGCGAGATTGCGAGATCGCGAGATCATCTCTTTCTATAAATACTCGAGCTCATTGCAGAGTGACAGACAGGAGGAAGAAGAAGAAGAAGAAACCCTAAGGAAGCAGAACCTGTTGTGTTCAGAGAAGTCAAAAACAACGAAACAGAACACAACGACAACGTTAACACAACACAACAACTTTAACACACCACGCAACAAAATGTCTTCCTCCAACACTAACTCTCACTCTAAACCTCAACCTCAGGCATGTCTTTTTCCTCGCGTTAATATCTTCGATTGCCTGCGTTGCAAAACGATTTTTTGTTAATATCTTTTCTTCTGTTTTTTCCATTCCATTAGGAAGGGAACGTGGCATTGCAAACCCATTCTCCGTCTCACGCGCACAATAGCAACAAGCATGGGCACGGAGTCTTTGGAGACGTCTACACCATCACCAAGGACATGCACGCCGATCATCACAACCCTTCCTTTGATTTTCAATTTCGCCTTCCCCCGCTTCCGGTTACCTTCCCTTCCTCTTTCTGTTCTCCCTTTCGTTGTGCCCACCTTCTGTTTGTTTTATATTTTTTTATCTTTTTACTGTTTCCCCTTTTCAGAATTTTCTGGGCTCTAGAGAGGCCCGCGAGTTTTTCAGCGGTGCCCTTGCAGGGGCAATGACAAAGGCGATACTTGCTCCTCTTGAGACCATTAGGTTCGTCCTTTTTGTTTTACTTCTTTTTTTCTTCGCAAATCCGGCTATCTATTTGCAATTCCTACCTGGCTACCTAGCCGGGCTGATACAGTGGTATTCGTCTGTAGTGATCTGTAAACTATGCATGCAGGACAAGAATGGTTGTTGGTGTTGGATCCAGAAATATTGCTGGCAGTTTCGTAGAGGTTATACAGCAGCAGGGATGGCAAGGATTGTGGGCTGGAAACATGATCAATATGCTTCGTATAGTTCCAACACAGGCAATTGAGCTGGCCACATTTGAGTGCGTCAAACGGGCTATGACATCCCTGCAAAACAAATGGGAAGAGGATGGTCACCCCAAGTTGCAGATAGGTTTCATCGATTTCAACCTGCCCATGTCTTGGATTTCACCAGTTGCCGTCGCTGGTGCCGCAGCAGGAATTGCTAGCACAATCGTATGCCATCCCCTCGAAGTTTTGAAGGTATGTTACGGAAAAAAGGAAGTAATTCGTCACATCACGATATATGTCTAATTGAATGGACTGTGTGTGTTTGTTTTGTACTGCGACATCACCATAATTAGGAATCACGCTTCAATCTAAATTATATATGCTTTTGTTCTGTTTAATAATGACCATGGCTTGAAAATTTGAACTCTTTCTTTTTTCTTGTCTCTTACTCTTGTTTAAAATTGCAATTGTCTTCTGGTTTTATAACAGGACCGGCTAACCGTTAGTCCTGAAATCTACCCTACTTTAGGTATTGCGATTAGAAATATTTATAAAGATGGTGGTGTTGGCGCTTTTTATGCTGGTATCTCACCGACACTAGTTGGAATGCTTCCATACAGTACATGCTATTATTTCTTGTATGATACCATGAAGGATTCTTACTGCCAGACCAAAAAGAAGAAAACTCTAAATCGTCCAGAGATGCTTTTGATTGGAGCTCTAGCAGGTTAGAGAATCTCTAGTATTTAATTATTTATGTTCTCCTTTCTTGTTGTTCTTGGTCTTGCCCTGTTTCGAAGCGAAGGAGTCACCATGGAATATGTTATGCAAAAGTAGTCATTTTCAATTTGATTTATTTCTTGTTTTCTTATTGAGAAAGGGTGTGAGTGTGTTTCAAGGTTTTATAGATTTGATTGGATGTTTTGATTTTCCCGGCATTGTATGTTTGCCAAGCTTTGTTTGATAGAGGGAGATGAAATAGGTTGGTGAGAAATAGAGTGAAAAAAATATCGTTTGGTTGGGAAAAATAGAGTAACAATGTGATTAAGCTCAAATTAACCATAATAAATATTTATCATTGATTATGTTATAAAAGCATAAGCACCAGATTTGTTGTGAAATATATCAGTGATCAATTACATTATAATATATATAATCGGTTGTTGTGAAATATATCAGTGATCAATTACATTATAATATATATAATCGGTTGTTGTGAAATATATCAGTGATCAATTACATTATAATATATATAATCGGTTAAGTTATTCTTGCTTGTGTCTTACAAGCAAAGATTTTTGCAATGAAATAAAACTGTGCGAACCCACACTTCTTTATCTCTTAACTCAGGATTCCACTCTGCCGAACTCCTGTTTTCCTCTATTTCTTCGCCCTTCCAAGTTTTTCTCTTTGATTTCACTGTTATCAAATCAAAATGCACCTCTTAGTTCCGTTATTATGGTGTACCAATCTAACTCTGTCTCACATGTTGATCCTGAACATTTTGTACTTGTTAGTTAGCATTAAAGATTTGTGTTATCTGACTTGTTTGTGGTCACCCAGGTTTTACTGCCAGTACAATTAGCTTCCCATTGGAGGTGGCTAGGAAGCGGCTGATGGTGGGCGCTTTGCAAGGTAAGTGCCCACCAAACATGGCAGCAGCACTTACGGAAGTAATTAGAGAAGAAGGTCTGAAAGGTTTGTACAGAGGATGGGGTGCAAGCTGTTTAAAGGTGATGCCATCCTCTGGTATCACCTGGATGTTTTATGAAGCATGGAAAGACATATTGCTTGTCCAGAATGGAAACCCATTTTAGGTTTGTAGTTCTAAAAATTCTGTAAGAACGGTATAACCATGGTGGGTAAGGAAAACAAATTATTGGGAAAGTTATTAAGCTAACTCGTTGGAATGGTCGCATGTACTAACGAATGAGTCGCCTAGCTTGTAGTTTTCCAGATTTTGATATTGATTTGGCCAAGATTCTTATCGAAGAATAAGGTTAAAGAATGAGTTCGGGAGAAGTTTCCTATGTTCATCGTTTCTTTCCATCCCAATCACAATCACAACGTTTCTCTCCATCCCAATCACAATCACAACGTTCATTTGTCACCGAATTGTTTCGCTTGACTTGAGTGGGCATTAGATTCGCATTATTAAATATTTAAATGTATTACAGCATCTTCATTACAGTCTTATATGCAAAATTGGAAGTTTAAGATCTCGATTTTATAGCACGACCATAAATTTAAAATTTAAGGTGTTTTAAAACCAATTATTGTATTAGAGATAATGAAAAGAAAATTTAAATTCAATATTTTTAGGTTGAAATGTATAAATATTGTATTATGTATTATTTAATGAAGTTTTCATAGTAATGTTCTTAAATTTTCGAAAAGTAGATATATGAAACATTAAAAATGAATTAAGATTTATGTTATTATCTCTGTATTATAGATAACCTGGTTAAAACTAATATATACTCTCACAAAGGCATTGGTAAATGGATACGTTTAATTAATCAATGACACTTGTATAATATAGAGAGATCTAGGTAATATTGAATCTAAATACAGCTTTGAGTATGAGCTTGGTATTATAGAATTGATCATATTGTTTTTATATTTTAATTATGGGTCCGAAGTGGGAAAACTAATGATTTTAAAGTTAACATCATCAGATTTATACATGTAACTTGTATGAGATAGAAATTACAAGCTAGTACAGAGAGAGTCTCCTTGACCTGCAGTAAAGGTTTGCACAAAACACAAAATTGGCCTAGGGAACTCAACAAGGAATTCTGCATAGAGTAAGCTTGCCAATTCCAACTGCTTGAAGGCTTGAATATGATTGCTGTCAATATGTACCTGTCTACTTGGTTTGCCTGTCTTAACTCCAGTGAAAACTTCCAAAAATAGGTAATTTTTGTTATACTACAATTGGCTTCAATCTTGTATTATTATATGTTATTTATTGTGATATTAATCTGGTGTTCTTGTTACGCAAAAAGCTGCCTTGAAATAGAAGGCTTATTGACCAATTTAACAAAATTGATGAATCAAAATAATCAAAACCAGTAAATAAGACCCATAAGTTTTATATAAATTGGCAATCAAAAGAACCTACAAAAACAAAAAGGCTTAACTGAGAAGAATACTTGAAAACATTAACCCCTTTAAAACATCATTAGTTTTGTTCTAAAATTATAAAAAGATGAGTGAATATTTGAAATATTAGATGACATGGGCATGAACCTAAACACAGTTTTTTACATTGCATAACAAGGAGCTGATATCAAGAAATGGCAACATGTTATAGAACATTGCTTTGAGGAGTAATTGGTGTTCTGAAAATGTCTAGAGAACATATACATCGTATGTACAGGTAATTCAATTCAGTACAATGCAATGCTAACCTAAATGATTGATAGAGTGATGTAGTTTCCAATGTGAAGCCCAAAAGGGGTTGTTACATGATCGCGTCTTGCTCTTCGCTGATGTCATTAGTTCTTCCGAAGAGCCAGGCCAGAGCGGAGCGAATTGATTGAGAGGACTCTGCGAATGTGTAAAGACAGAAGAAGCATAGCCCTGTGCAAAGGAAAGGAAGGTGAGAATGGTATTATTGACAAGGACGAAGAAGAGGGGAAGTAGAGAAGGAGTGGTTACCGGCATAGGCAACGGTGATACCAAGAGCGAATCTTCCAATTGCAGAGAAGAGATAGAGGGAAAGGGTGACCTTAAGAAAGAGCCTTTTGTCGTGGCCGGTGGCGGCAACGCGGAGGACAGACTCGGCGGCACCGACAGTGTTGGCTAACCATGCGACAATCGCATTGGCAGTGTCCTCGGAAATCTGCCACTCGAGGGGATCGACGGGAACCCTAGCAGAAAAGAAAAGAAACCCTAAACCTAAGGAAAAAAGTAATTTGGGGAAATTGAAATGAAAATGAAAAAGAGAACGGCACTAACTGTATGTTCATCTGGCGGAAGAGAAGACCGAGAATGGCGAGGGAGCAGAGAAGAACGATGAAGACGTCGGAGAGAAGAGAGAGAAGAGTCGAATTCCGATAAGCGCAGTGATAGTAAACAAGCGTCCCTATCACCAACGCTATCATCGCCTTCCCTGCTCCTTCTCCGCCCCTCCTTCTTTCATCCATAATTTTCTTTTCTTTCTTTTTCTCTTTCTCTTTCTTTTCAACCCGCTTCTTTTCTTTTCTTCCCATCCTATCCTTTTCTCACTCTCTTTCTCTTGTCCCTAATATAAAACATTTTAAAAATCATTTATTACAACTAATTTTATTTTTTAAATAATCTTTTTTAAGCTAAAGTTCAGAGACAAATCTGAAATCAGAGCAATGGTGGATCGATTGTTTTCTTCGCCTGTTTTATCTTTGCATCCAATCATTTCAGACAAAAAAAAATGCATTTTTGTAGACATTAAATGGAGTCTAAGAACCAAGAACAAGAACAATCAGTGACAACTATGTTTGTTGTTATATTGGGAGTTACAACAACTTGGAAACTCAGAATTTTGACAGAACAAGAGTACCAACATACATACATTTTAGATAACAGACAGAAAACCATTCATTCTTGCTCTCTCATTGTCATCACAGATCCTAGAAGCCCATTTGATGACTTTTTGTGTTGGCAACAATCATCGATCCAAGGAGAAAGAAAGAAAGAACTAAAGTACATTGACACTGATCCGAACCTAGCAAGGGAACAGGATGGGGCATGGATCCCTCTCTAACCTACCACTTGATAAATCCAGTTTTTTCATCTTTTCTTCACACCAAAACAGTTGCTCCCTGCTCATCCTCGTCATTCTCAGAACCCTTGATACCATCTTCACGTCAACAAGCCCAAGCAAAAGTTGAATGTCTTCATGCTTTTGTGGCCAACAATTCTTCTTCCAACCTTTTTTCTTTCTCCGCAGTTCCTTCAGCTTCACTACTTTCTGCATTCAGAAGACAACAGATTTTCTTAGTCTTATTACAGTTACTATCCATAATTACTACCAGGTAAAGCAAAATAAATAATCAATTGGATCCATATTTGGTTGCAGTATAAGAGTGATCTGTGATCAGTTAAAATTTCTGCACATATTAAAAAGTTCCCTGACCCACCTATATGTCTCAATCTACTTCATAAAAAACAAAAAATAGCAAGGGTAATCCGCCTTACACTTGTATTATAAAATTCCATGATCCACCCTACGTCCTAATTCTATTTTCATAAAAAGCAAGAAACACGGAATAACCATTCTTAAACTTTAATTAAAAGGTAAAAATAGCACAAAATCTTTAAGCTGAAACAATGGTTGATAGATTTGCTGATAAGAATCGATATTAGTATTTTCCTACCAGAACAAGCATATTAAAGAGCCTTGAATGTCAACCACACAGCATTTCAAATAGACAAGAACTGATGGAAAAGATGGGAGGTACAGTGATAAGAACATACTTGTACACTTTGATGACTACCAAGTCTAAAAATCTTAAAATTGGGAGGGCCAATGCCCGCCATGCCAACTAGTTGTCTCTGTGCTTCAAAAGTTTACTAGTATATTATAAAATTGCAAATTTATCACAAGGAAAAGTTGTAAACTTACCTTTTCAAGAGTTGACTGAATCTGGTGTAGAGGAGTTGCTAGCTGGTTGTGATTTCCAAACAGGTTGGTTGTACCACTAGACTTTTTCTTGTCCCTTTTCAGGAAAAGATGGAATGTAAGGATAGAGCTTTCAATTATCCTGATCAGATCAGGAGCAAGAACTCTTATCTCCGAATCATCAGTTAATTCATGATCTGAGCCTGAATAGATTCATAAAGTTGAGCACTTATAGTCATACCAATACAAGCATGAGCACAAGAGCCAGAAAATCAAAATTACATTCATTGACAAGCAACCAGCAATTTATTAATTTAATTATTATTCGAATGATTTTCAAGAAATTCACCTCGTATATTAGGAACTTGAAGCAGTTTAGGCAGTTTGTTCCTAGTGCGAGCATATATTTCAGCTCTACGGCCATGCTCAAAAGGTTCATTTTCTATAAACCTTTGTAATAAAACTTGGAACTGTTGAAACTCTTGTGCACTGTGGTTGTAACAGGTAGGATTATCATGTTGCCAAGATATCTTCTGACTCATATGAGAATACTGACAATGAAGTGCCTCCCAAGTCAAGCAAATTTGACCTACATATGCTGTTTCAATATCCTGGTAGGGATCATTCTCCGGCTCTTGAAGATGTTCAGTCTCATCATCAGGTTCTTCAAATTTTTTCAAGGAAAGACAACGAAGGGGAGAAGCCAGCTTTTTTGATGCAGATCTTGGAGATGGAGTTGAAGTATGCTGTGAACCTGACACAGTGAGAGGGTGCAGCATATCACAAGATCCGACAATCAAAAACATAACAAAAAGACTACATTTTATCAGCAATTACAATTTGCACATGGTAAAAGGGAGACAAAATCATGGTTTTTACCAGAGAGCTTTACATATAAAACTAGATCATGCACATTCAACCGTTGAACACAATTCCCGGAACTACGATTCTATTTGGGTTTTTGCCTGGGACGATGAAAAGTAAGCTAAACTGAATCCAGACATTGCTAAATCCAAGCTTACAAAAATGGAAGCTTTTCTTTGGTTTTAATATTGCTTTTTTTCCCAAAAGGAACATTAAGAGTCAATTTTCATCAGTCGTGCATTTTTGTCCTAATCATGCATCATGTGACAAGTCCAGACAAAAACACCTAAATGAACGCAGAGCAGAAACTGAATTGGCATTCCCAACCACTAATACTGGCTACATATGAAACATACAGAGATGGCATCATGAAAGACTAGATAAACCAATTTTGTTTTCTTTTACTGGTCGCTCACCCCAACAAAAAATCATAGCAACAATAAAAATCTACCTTTGCCAGCTTCTCTAAGTTGTTGAGTGCTCATCCGATCAAATAATAGCATTCTTTCACAGTATTTTTCAAATACAGCATCGAAACCACGCCACCATTGCTGACCTTCTGCCTCCACATCCCTCCATTCGTTAGAGCTTGTCTCTCCCTCTTCCTCTTCATCCTCCCCTTCCTCCGGGCAGGAATCTTCTTCAGGAATCAACACCATAAAACTGTTTCTTCTCAATTCTTTCAGCCTTCTTTTAACCTCATTGGTAATAAAATCATCGTCATCCTCGGCTTCACCAGCAGAATCTGCATTTCCCGATTTAGACTGATCAGAACCGTCAGCGTTGAGCTTCGGTTCCTCGGGCTCAGCCACTGCCTTGTCTGTCAAATTCTTTTCACCATCCGCTTTCGGAGATTTTCTGAACTTCTTCATTTTCAGAAACTCCATGCTTTATCACCTTACTTTCCTAAACAGACTATTCGAAGCTCAGCCACAATATTTGAAAATGTCTGACCAAAACCCACAATCAAATCCAATAGAAATACCAAACAAATATCTGACCCAAGAAATTGTAGTTTAGCTCTGCGACAATCAGCAACAAAGCGCAGCAGAACTTATCCGGAAGAAAAGAACCTTTATTTAGCTTGTTGTAAAGGCAAAACCTCCTAGATTCCGTACCAAGTTCCTAGACAAGACATCAGCGATGAAATGGCGAAACCAGCATACAGCACCGTAGAAATGTCACTCCTTTGAATTCAAATAGATGACAGAAATGAATCAATTAGTAGTGGAGTAGCAACCATTAGAAAAAAAGAGCAAAAGTAGAACGCCCTTGATAGAAAAAGGTGATAAAAGGAAAGTAGTGTCATTATGAACCCCACCCACCAAAAAATGCAATGCAAGATGGTCTATTCTTTATACCTTCGGCAGAAAACTAGGAATGCATTCAGCATTAACAGAGATCAGAGCTACCGACAGGGCAACTTCTCTCCGTGGTTATCACCTACATTCAACTTCTGAAACTCATCAACAATAAACAGCGGATGACAAAAATGTCAGCTTTTTGGATGATTAAGACAATGAAGACTAAGATGCACTAACACCATAGCTAGTACCAATTCCAAAACTAAAAAAAGAAAAAAAGAACATGCACTGCATTACATACCCACATGCAATGCATACACGAAAATGACCAACAAGGCAGAAAAAAAAAACATTATTTTACACTGACCTGAGGATTTGGGAAAGTTGATATGAAGATCAATGTGACAACATACGAGGAAAGGCACCCCAGAAGCCGAAACAGAGGGAAAGAGAAACCCTAAGCTTGGAGAGAGCCGTAGAGAAGAGTGCAAAATAAACAAAAATGCAATAAATGTGAGAGAGAGTGCAGAGGGCAGAGAGCAGTGTGCAGTGAGCAGTGTGTTTTGTTTTGTTTGATTCCATTTCATCTCTCTCTTCCCATTTCATTTTCCTTTCATTTCCCAATACAATAAATTAAAAATGCAGGATTTGTATACGTTAAAAGCAAAACTGACACAATAAGCATAAATAAATAAACAAATAAAAATAAACATGATGTGTTTTGCTATTGTAAATGGAAATAGGAGCACAGAACTGTTCCCTATAAAAAAAATTAAGAAATAAAAGAAGACAGTGTTACCGTACACAGAATATTGTAAGAAAGCCGCGAAAAAGTTGTTTTTAATTTTGTTTTGTTTTCACAGTCATAAAGATACTCAATTTCTGTTTAACATCTCTTCCAATCTCCTAATCACCCCATCAAAATCAAATCTTTTTTCGTTAATCAAAACTTTAACAAGTCAAATGTTTTATGAAAATGGAAAACAAAACAAAGATAACATTTTGAACTCTTGGTTTTGTGTTGTGACCGCACTTACGCTACACAAAGCTCTCTTCTCTGTTCATAAAGTAGTATAGATGAATGGATGAATGTCTTTTCAGAGCTGAAAAGTAGAAGAAAGATGTTTGTGTTTGTTGACCTCCAATTTCATCATTCCATTTAGTCCAAAAACCATAATTCACGTATAATCAATGCACTAGCAATTAGTAAGGCTTTTTCACGCAACGGGATCGATTTTATTACAAAATTATATATCTGGATTAAGTTTTTAAAAAATAAAAAGAATTATGTAAGTCGTGTTCATGAAACATGATTTTGTTAAGAAGAAATCGCCATGTTTAGAGATGACTTTCATCTTATAAACTGAAGTTGTGTGAGTAAATGAGATCTCAAATTGTGAGTGGGATGGGAGTTTTGCAATATCGAAATTGTGTCTATGTATGATCACTTGTCAATATATAAATTTGTACAAATATAAATTCAAATTATAAAAAAACATTATTATCTACCACACATAACATATAAACAATAAAAAGTATAGCAATAATTAAATTTTAACTCGATAAAACTATATAACATATAAAAATGTGAACTAAAGTGGATATTCTTTATTCCTCAAACATCAAGTTCACACTATAGCTATTTCCAAGTACCTCAAACAAATATTTTATTTTTCTAAGTTTTATTGTTCTCCAATCAAGTTAACACTATAAGTATCATGGTAATTAATTTATTATTATTTACTTAGGGATTGAAATTATAATGGATTACTATAAGCTCATTTACTTAAAAAAAAATGGAATAATTCAAAATAAATTGATGATATGATAGAGATAAACTTAGTTATAAGTAATTTACTAGAAAGGTGGTTTTACAAAACTTATAACTCCCATTATTTTAATATTTTTGTTCAGTATTCAAAATCCTCTTAGTTGTAAAATTACTTCATCTTTAAGAGCTTTTCTTTTATCTCTTGTCACTTTATTCCATTTATTTGTTTTTCATCTTTATTTTCATGTCTTTATCTTTTACAATTTTTTTTATTCAAAAACAAAGATATTTATTTTTAAAATTTTAAATGAATAATAAAATGTTCTATAATTTGAATGGTATGCTAATTCTTCTCAATGAAATATTTAGAGTTAAAAACCCATTTTATTAGTGTAAACTTGGTACACTTGTCAAAATTAAGTGCTTTTATTACTCGTTTATTAATTGACTTCATTTCTTTTTTACTCGATTTCTTTTCCTCTTTTACATTGATCCTCTCTTGGCCAGCCTTTCTCTAAGATGTTAAAGTGATGGAAAATCTATATAACAATGGAGGAAAACAAGAAACACCAACAACAATGGAGGAAATCTCACACAGCAACAGAGGACCCTTGCAGATTATTATGCAGGAAATGGATCAATCTATTTCAAACTTTGTTTAGTAGACACTCATGGACGTAGAAACAGAGACCAAATCCCGCTTTGTTGGGATATCTGACACAACATCAATTCACGAGACTTGATCATGAAACCCTTATGTTCCTATTGGAGATTTTCTAGGGATTTGTAACCCAGTAAAAATGCATCAAGTGACAAATAGATAGTAAAACAGCTGCTGCATGACTTCAATATTTTCCACATTAGAGTCTTCACAATCTAAAATTACCATTTCCATATTTCATCAAGGAGCATCTTAATTTCTGTATGATGCTTGAGAGACGTAAAAGGTTTTGCCTAAGAGTTACCTTACACATGACGTCAATGAATTTATTCAAACAAGCCTGTTTTAAAAATGTGTCAAGCCATACAAACATACTTTTTAATGTCGCAGCTGGTGATTACATTATGAATCAAACTTCTGATGAAGTGGCTAACTTTATGCATATCACCATGAGAAGTTATTATGAAATGCAATATATCATAACCTCAATGACTAAAGAAGGTTGTTTTAAAGCTAAATTCCCAATATGCAATGTTAGTTCAACAAAAGTTTCTCACCCAACAAACTAAAGATTTGAAGAAGCAAAAAACTCAAGAGTTCCAATTACTATAAATCATAAGATATGTTAGAAAATTTGTTTACTCCAATAGCATATTTAAATTAAATTCTAAATATAATAGTACATCACCCTTGCAATCGAAGGACGCACCAAGAAAAAAATATGGGAGCAAAAGCGTTTGGTGTGATCAATTGGGATTTCAGAGCTGGTTCATTCTAGAGATACGTGAACGAAGGTATAGATAGATACTGTTTTTCCTAAATGAAAAAGGCGCCATTTTATCCGCAGAAAGGTCAGGTTCATTGGTATCTGCTAGTAACCTAACCAAGAAGATGGTATATGCTGAAACCTGCTTTTGGCACATGCCAACATATCATAATAATCTGATTGGTTGAAGCAATCACGAAAATCAGTAAAAAGCTTCTCAAACACCCTCCACTGTACTTCTAACGATCTGGTATAAGGGAATGGAAGAAAAACCTGCTCAAAATAACAACTAAAACGATTCAAAGGAAATGACCATAACAGATGAACAAACTAATGACTGGTGAATTACCTAATAAATAGCCAGCAAGAGAACATACACATTTGAAATAGCTACCTTTGATTTCAATTTAGATGATGACATGTACAATCACGCTATACATTTGAATGGTATAAGCATAAGATGGAAATTCCAAATGGGTAACCAAGATAAGTTGAGAGGTGAACAAAATGGGAGGTAACAGATGTGGAGAAGTGTAGAAACAAGTGTTACAGAAAACATTTGAAGGGGAAATGAACAAGTTAATTACATTACATCAGTAAGGAATTCATAAAGAAAAAAACAAGTTAGGTTTGAGTGAAAAGAAAAGAAAAGCATGTGTTGGTTGGTTGCATCTTCTGCCAATCAGTAATTTTTTTGTTTTATCAGAGCAACAGAAAGAAAGACAGAGAGACTTACATCCCCTTCATGGGCAAGGCGTTTAAGCATGGAAAATGAGTGGTGGTTGTCGTCCAAATTGTCGAGAACAGCAAGCCAAATCCGAGAAGCAAGTTGGTGGGCGATGTCTCGGGACTTGCCGCAGGCAATGAACTGATCTGATAAATAGAAGAGTCGAGATGTGACGAAAAGATAGAACAAGTAGGAAGAAGAAGAGTGAAGTGTGATCAGCACATACCAATGATGGTTCCATGAAGAATTCCACTGTGGGGAGGCATAATGAAAAGTTGAAGTTGGTGTTTCAAGAAGAGATAAGTGTGGCCCACGATCTCGTGAAAGTGATGGTGTAGTTGCAAATTGTGAGGATGGGAAGCAAAGATGCGTTGAGTAATGTATAAAGCTGTGAATCTGGTCTTGGAGTTGTTGGGTAGAGGAATGGGGCCTGGCCATGGGAGAGGGAGAGAAGGGACTGCCATGAGTGGATAATGGTAGGAAAGTGCAGCTTGCCAGAAGCATTCACAGTGAGAGCTGAGAAGATTGGCCCAGTGCTTACTAACGCATGCTATCTGCTCCCACTCTCCTATTCCCCCTCTCACCAATATCTCTATCAACACATCATCAGGAACCTTCCCAATCTCACTTACCTCTTCTTCTTCTTCATCCCTCTTATTCTGCTCCCTTCCCTCATCCCCTTCTTCCATCAGTTCAACTTTTCACACCGTCGCTCTTTTTTTCAATCCTCCACAAATTCAAGCGAATGGACAGAATGGGTTCCCATATTCGTGCGTGCCCATCTCCTTCTTCCCTATTCCATTGGCCGTCTGCACGCCTAATCATACTCTACAAGGGTAATAGTTAGGAGGGCTAACTGGGGCCCATGGTGATGAAATCATTTCTCCGTCTGATTTATGTTTTGTTTACAATTTTTGTTTAAATGATGCTTTCATTGACTTGTTCAAATGCGTAATTGGAATTTGAAAAGCTATCAGCTACCAATCTGATTGATACACGTGCACACTCAGTAGTCCCAACAACTAATACAATTCTTTTAATTTTCTGGTCCCCATGACATACCAACCATGATCTATAGATATTACTACCTAGAATTTACAAATAAACCTGATAAGATAATAACAGATAAAACTAACAAGATATAATACTATCCATCTTATGCAGCGTAAAATGATTACAAGACACAATAGTATATAGCAGGATAGGGCTCCTTATCTTCCCACAAATTGTACAACTTATATTAACATTTCCACCTTTTCACCATCTGACTTTGCCAATATAATACTATCCATCTCATGCAGCGTAAAAAGATTACAAGACTCCTGCACAGTACAGCAGGATCAAACTCATTATCCTCTTCCCAGAAGTTGTATATTAACATCTCCAATTCTACAACTAACACTCACCATCTTACTTTGCCAATATATAACGAATTCAATAGAAACAGTGCAAATATACATAAAGAAAAAGAAGTTCAAATAAAGTCAACACAACAACTGGATATAATAGCCTTCTTTAGTAGCCAGAACTCCTTCTGTACTATATGACTCTGGTCAATTTCTCGCTCTAAATGAGTCCACTTCCATCCACAAAAAGGTCATTGAGTGTTATGGCCGGCAAACAGTATAAGTTTTGAGAACTTCCCAATGCTCATCAGTAGAGAGATTGCGCTCTGGTAAAAACAAATACCCCCCCTCCACCAACTGCACGACCCAAAAGCATATTATCATCCAAATAACTGAGGTAGTATAGTCCTCCCACCGATTCCCTACAATTAAAAAAATCATCATATATGTTTTTATCAAAAAAAAAAAAAAACAAAAAAAAACACAGTATTTCAATAAAGTAGCCCGTATGACATGCCTTCCTGGATCTCTCACAGGGATTTGAGCTTTGAAAGTGCGGAGAAATTGCAAAATCTGCAGGAGAAAGGAACAATTATGTATAACCTATAAACAATGTCTGTCTCACTGTATAAACAAAATATGTTAGCAAACAATTTTGACTTATGCACTAGTTCTCATGCAGATCACAATCATGTTGGATCATTTCCATAAAGTATGACACCAAAGATTGGAGCAAAGAACAGGCTTTGTGACATAAGTTATCGGTAATGATATCCACATCCTATGCCATGAATAGCCACATTAAAATTAACATCCAAATACAACCATAACCTAAGGTTAACTTACCTGAAGACTTATAAAAGATCGAGGTAGTATTGCTGGAGCTATTACAGCCTGCAGCTCTTCACTAATGTTTATATCTTGAACTGTGATCTGCCAGGTATAAATTGCATATTTCGACCAATGTTATAACAACATCAGACCAATTAAAGAAAAAACATCATTATATTCATACCCAAATACCAATAGTAAGTGGCCTTTCTTTATCTTAGTTCAGAAATAGACTGGCATTTTCATTGAACTCTTTACTTTCTTTAGAAATAAATACTGACTCAAACAGCATGATAAAATTCAGAAATAGAACATGGAAAAAATGTTATAACTTAAAATGAAAACCAAAACTGAGGTAAAATGTGGATGATCATTCCGTAAGTTTCAAACCAGTTACGTAGAAGAGAAATTATGTATGTTCTAAAAAAACCCAGCATCTATTTAGACAGATATTGCACCTCAACTGTAGTATAAAGAATGCTCAAGAAAGTGAAAATGATTACGTCTTGAAACTGAAGGTATATATCACAGACACATTCAAAATTAAACTTGGCGGATACAAGCAGTGAAAATTATTACCTCTTGAAACTGAAGGTAGATATTACGGACAGATACTACATTAAACTTGGCGGATACAAGCAGTGTAGCACCTTCTTGTTCCTATATGAAGAAGGACAAGAACTTATTAATTTTGAGTTCATGGAGAGAGTACCAGAGCTCGAGCTCAAGTATTTCGTCTAATTTCATTTTTCCAACAAAATAGCGAGAGCTTCACATTTGAACAAACCCTTTAAAAGAAACACTATAAAATTTAGAGTTTTCAACCAAAACATAGATCCTGAACTTATCCATTGGGTCTATTGCAGCAACGGTTAAAACCATAAAGTATAACTCATGTTCAAAGAGAACGAGAAAAAACAAAGGGGAAGTCCAAATGTTCTTATCCAATTTTAATTTTAATTTTTCCTTTTCACCTAGGATGTAAGTATACTCATCTCTCATTAAAAGCAATCCTTTATGCAATGCATCTTCAAGGAGTAGACAGTAAAAATTTCAATTAGATAAAAGAAAATATAAGTGACAGAAATACAAAAGACAGTTTGTATTTCCACCCAGAACTCCAACAGAACATATTCAATATCCAACTGAGTTTAATATAATCTCTTCGTAATATTGTAGAAATAGAAAGGAAGTAAATAATTGACTAGCGAAGTGTGATGCTAGTAAAAACAAAAGTCACAATCCAGCAGCGGAACACTGAACTTTGGGACTTTGTCATGTATTATGAAGTTTCAGCCTCCCTAGCAGAAAACAGGACAGGAGAAAGTAAAAGAAGGCATTGTTTCACCTCTAACAAATTTGGAATACTCCAACGAACAACATTGCGGATAATACCTCCATCAGATTGATCACGACATTCAAATTTTTGAAAGATCTGTCCAACCTATCTCAACATGAAAGCAAATGAAGCAACAAAAAGGTAAGCAGGGTGTTAGAGATTCATTTTTGCCTCTAAACCTTGCATTAATTACAGAATGGTGAGTTTAAAGATAAGTTGAATAAAGAAAGCATAGACAATAGATTTGAGATGGTGAAATTGAAAGTGCATTGGCATGTACTTGAAAGAAAGGAAGTGTAGCAGCAGCTTGGAGAAGAATGAGAACATCGGGGGCAGACGTGTACTGGAGGCGCCATGTTCCATCCAACTTAGCCAGATTGATCGGGTGACCCATGTTGCGGCCTTCCACATTCACCAGAGCCTCCTCAATAGAGGAGCGTTGATCAGGAGTTGTTAAGAGACCCCTTTGCGTGTCTTGGACAGAGGTCAGAAGTAGATGCTTTTTGCTCTCTAATTCGGAATCATATGCCTTAAAATAAACCCAAAAACGAAAACAAACAAACAAAAAAGTGGTTTGTAATGCCTTGCCATGCCATGGTAAACTTAACAGGTGGAAAGGAAGAGTGAGTAAGACGAACCAGAGCAGAAGGCAAGGAGAAGTTCCTAACAGTGAAAGGTTTGTTCAAAATCAAAAGCCCGGAATTGAAATTAGGTCTTCTGGTTGTGAAAGTGGAAGACAGAGACGGTGGGTACAAGGCTGAATGAAAAGCCAGCTCCATTGCAGCAGAAACAGGACAACCTATACTATGTTTCACACAACATGACACAACACAAAGAATCCATGGCGGAATGAAGAATGAATTAGATTCATTACCTTTCCCTTGTTTTTGTTAATTGAGTGGCTGCTTCTGCTTGGCTACCACATCCACTCTCATTTATGCATCAACTCAGAAATCTGAGATAAGATGGATGATACAATACAACCAACACAGTAAATTTTTATTCAAATTACTCGTGATGTTTTATCTATTATTAGTATTTTCCTTTTCTTATAAAGGTATAATTTGAGAGACTGATGTTTCATTTTATGTTAATATCCTAGAATGATTAAATAGGTTGCTAAAATTCTGTAATTATTAATTTTAGCCATTCAAACTAACAAAAATGCAAATGTGACTCACGGTCCCAGAATCACACATGCCAAAAAATAATCAAAATAATTAAAATATGTTTATTGAGAAAGGAAAATAAAATAATTTCGTGAAAAATATTTAAGGGACATATAATTTGCTTAAACCTAACGTGATGGGAAAAATTTAGAATTATACAATATATATAGTGATAAAAAAGAGTTAAATATGTTTTTAGTCCTTATACTTTTGGGTGATTTTGGTTTTAGTCCATTTTGAAACTAAGGTATAATTTAGTCCTTCAACTCTAGAAAACTCTAATTTTAGTCCTTTTTACCAATTTTTTTTAATTTTATTTGTTGTTTCAAATGCGTTTTTCAGTTAACATTGAAGCAAAAATATGTCAAACAGTGTAAACAATCTAAATGCTATAATGAAACGTGCTTGAAACAGCAAATAAAATTAAAAAAAATTGGTAAAAATGACTAAAATCAGAGTTTTCTAAAGTTGAAGGACTAAATTGTACCTTAGTTTCAAAATGGACTAAAACCAAAATCGCCCAAAAGTATAGAAACTAAAAACATATTTAACCTTTTAAAATAAAACAGTTATGATGTATTTACAAAAAAGAATCTATTTGTATTATCCAATTTTCATATATATAACATTTCTGACAAAGAGTCCAAACCATATTATTAGTGAATATAAATTTTGCCTTATAATATTATCACTGATTCTATATGTAATTTGGCCTTAAAACGTATTTAGGTTTCTTATGTTATAGAAATAACTATAGAGAAAATAATTAATTGTTAAAAATCACATTTATTCTTCACATTCCAAAACTTAATTTTAAAATAATAATAAAAATTTAACAAACAATAAATCGATATATAGGAAATAATACGATAAAAAACTTCATTTAGAGTCATCAAACAGTGATACCCTTATCTTCAACTACTGTGATCTTGACAACAAAATATAATCTTCCTAAAAATTAACAATTTAATTTTTAAAATCATTTTAATCAATTAGTAAAAAATTACAACTAAATTAATTTAAAACTTCCCCAATAATATTACATTTAAGTTTTATTAATTTTAATTTTATATATTAATATTAATTTAAAAAATTATTAGACGTGCAAATCTGTGTAGAAAGGAACCATAAAAATATATCGTTACTAATTATAACTGATTATATAACAAATTTATTAACTTTCAAAAAATATATTTAAATAATGGTATAAAACTTCAAATTAGATCATCTTCATTATCAAATTTATTAATATATCAGTTATTTTCACTGGTTTAGACTACATAGTAGTCTTTAATCAGAATTTTTGTCAAATACTCTATAAATGTTGTGTGCAGTTCGAAGACACAATGAAGAAACTCAACTGGAAAGAATAATGATTTGGTACATAACATGGTAAACTTAAATCAAAAGAAAAACCAATGCCACCGTAAATTGAAACCCTAAGGTGATTTTGTTGTCCGACTGACTTCACAAGTGCACCATAAACATAAAATAAAAATCACTTCCACAACTTCCGCAATGACATATTTTTTTCAGTCTCCTTTTTCATCACCTTGGCCACAGCCATCTCAAAATCCTCCTGAGTCACGTGTACCCTCCTCTCCCGCAAAGCAAACATACCGGCTTCAGTGCATACAGCCTGCATACGAGACATAATTTGAGTATCAGTCAGGCTCAGATACTGAAATAATTAATTGATTTAAACACTGAAACTAAATTGCTCTGCGCGTTATTATAAATACTTAAATTCATCACTGTTATGATTTATGACAGATTTCGTTTCACATTCTGTAACAAACTCATAACATTCAGGCTTACTTGTTTTATTTCGTCATCAATTCAAGCAGCATTGCTGATTTTTTCGGATATTTGTCAAATCGTAATAAAATCTCACTATTATACACAAGGCTAAGCATCCTGTGTAATCCTAATCCATGTCAAATATCTCAACTATGTATACAAGGCTAAGCATCCTGTATAATGGATTCTTTAGGGTTTTTTGCATAAAGAACGTAACATGTATACTTATGTATATATTTGCGTGAAGAAAAGAAAAAATTATATATGAAGACACCAATCATTTCAATAAATATACGAGATCAGCAACACCATCACAAATTGCTTCAAGAAGAACGGACATATAGCTGATGGGGAAAAGTGCAAATGAACAAAATACCTTAAGTTCAGCACCAGATGCTCCATTCATCTTCTCAGCAATCTTCTTTAAATCAATGCCACGCATTAAATTCATTCTCCTAGAATGGATTTTCAAAATATCCAGCCGAGACTGCACAAACAAATACAGTTATTTTCAGGAATATTAGTTATGAATGCACCAGGTGCACCTTTTATCCCATTACAAATATATTAACAAGTAGGATGAAGACAAAAATGAACACCTCTTCATTAGGGTTAGGAAATTCAATCTTCCTATCAATCCGTCCAGGTCTAAGGAGAGCTTGATCCAAGATATCAATCCTATTTGTTGCCATCAAAACCTACAATTTGAAAAATTATCTTCAGAACCTCCACAAACATTTGTGAAGTTATCTCAAACGCATTAAGTACAGTAAATAAATTTGATATGTTCAACTGGTTCAAGCTTCTATTTATAACAGTGGACATCAGACAAGCTTTAAAATTCCCTTAATAGTACAGTATAACAGATACAGCCCCCTTTACCTTGATCTTATTTGAAGCTTCAAATCCATCCAACTGGTTGAGAAGTTCCAGCATAGTACGTTGTACCTCACTATCACCATTGCCACTTCCAGATTCCATCCGAGCAGATCCAATGCTGTCGATTTCGTCCATGAAGATAATTGATGGAGCATGTTCCCTGTCAAGAAGACAAGAGTTGCATTATAATATTTATATACGAAAACCGATTAGGCAAGTCTGCAAATAACGAAAATGAGAGTTTATGAATAAAAAGTGTTTAGCATAACTTCTGAAGGGTAATAAAAATGTCCTTCCTTCACTTTACAAATGCACTTATTAGTGGAAATTGTAAAAAAGACACAATACTCACACCGGTCACATCAGCACCTGATACATTGTATGCATCTAAGACCAAATTTGACAATCAAAACCTGAGAAAATATGCTTCAATCTTTGCTCTGGGTCGAGTTAACCCATCCCCTCTTAAAACTATCCCCAACTAACAGTCATAAAGCCAAAGAGACTTCAATTTTAGAAGAATGCTAGAAACACACATTGCTGCATTAGTTAGAGTTTATTGAAAGCTACAAAACCAAGAGAGGCTCATCAAATGATTGGGAAACCCTACAATTTTTTTGGGTTTTTCAATCAATTAGAGAGAGAGAGTCTACTGCTAGCATTTATCTTATTTTTATCCTTTTTACTTTGGTATAAACAGATAAGATGAACAGAGGAACCTAAACAATGAGTACAAACCTGGCCATAACGAAAAGTTCCCTGACCATTCTAGAACCTTCTCCAATGTATTTCTGAACCAATTCAGAACCAGACACCCTTATGAATGTACAGTCAGTATGATGCGCCACTGCCCTAGCCAACAACGTTTTTCCTGTACCAGGTGGCCCATACAGCAGGACACCCTGTGATGTGTTTAAGAGATTCAGAAAATAGGAAATTACCATCCGAAGTTTGCTGATTGAATGACATAAAATTTAACATCAAAAGCAAGTTGAGAGACTACCTTTGGTTGTGCAATTCCAAGACTCTCAAAGAGCTCAGGATGCTTAATTGGTAGCTCGATAACCTACATAGTTAACCACATGTATGAGGCCCAAAAAATTACTGATCTTTTCTAACGTATAATGTACATATACGCAGAAAAATATGTCCATACAGAAAATAACACAAGTGATGCATGGACAAACACAGATGGATTGATAGAAATATCAGGTCCTAACCGTGAGAGATTATGAACATTAAATGCTAATAAAATTGAAAAGCTCTATGCAGTGTACCTCTTTGATTTCTTTGATTTGCTGGTCTAAACCACCAATCATGTCATACGTAGAATCAGGAACTTTCTCAACTTTCATCAGATTAACCAAGGGATCAACTTTACTGGGCAGAACTAAATGAAGAACATAGCTATCATTGCGAAGTGCAACTCTAGTGGATGGAGTGATCTTTGTAATGTCAATATTTTTGTCAATGTCGACAACATATTTTCCTTCTGGGTGGACCTGAGGAAAAGTAAAGGAAAATCAGCACTTTAACTTGGTTCTGATCCCGCTTTTTACTAATTTCACAAATAAACATGCAGTACCAACCATCTGATGAAGTCAAACGTTTGTGACTAACAGATGAAAATAAATGATGCAGTGTCGTTCGATACATCTTTTCAGAACTAAACATTGCTTTAAATAATCCAACAACAGTCAGCGATACTTGAGGATATAAAAAGTTTGCAACCAAGCAGACGCAAATGTTGTGGAGTTGAAAAGAAGGAGATCATAAATATAAACATAGATCTATAAAAGAATTAGCAAAATAGTATTTAAGTGTACACTCATACACCAAAAGGAGATACATATTTATAAATATAATTGGAGAGTGCTAAAGAAAGACGACCAAAAATGAAAGAAAAAGAGAGAAATGAGGATGTGACCTTGACAAGGACTTTGTTCTTGCCCATCACTTTGACAACTTCACCGACATAGGAGCCAGGCTCCTGAAGAAGCTGCAACTCTTCGCGTAGCATCCTCACTGTCGGAATTGAAATGAAAAGGAAAGATGAATAGAATTGGATAAGGGAAACCGAAAGAATAAAGTAGGGCTAGGGTTAGGGTTAGCGGACCCCTGGAATTGAGCTCGTTACGCTGAGCCTCAAGACGGTTGAGGTTATGCGTCTTTTGACGGAGAAGGAGCTGATGCTCGTGGATGTTGAGAGAATAGTAGTGGCGGAGACCCTCGCCCTGCTTGGTGGGCTTGGCGGAGCAATTCTCCTCCGGCACACCCTCCACATGCTTCACTTCAACTCCCGCAAGAGCCATAGATACAAAGATAGATCTCTCTCTGCCTTTCGGCGATGAAAATCAGCTCTAAACCCAAACCACCGCCTTCCTGATTCTCTCTCTTCTTCTCTTCTCCACTCTTCTCTCTTCCCGCTTATGTCGGTCTGTACAAAGAAAATACCAAAAACAAACCGATTCAAGTACTGCTACTTGCCTTGCCGAACACTACAACCAATCTCGCTCCCATTCTTCTATTGGGCCCTCCTGCTTTTCATGGGCTCAATGGCCCAACAATATTTCTTGAAAAAAAAGGCCCGTGTTTACCCAATATCCACTGTTTTGGGCCCATTGAGTTAATATAAACTAAGGACAGAAAGGTCAAATCCAATCTGGGAAAATAATTCATTATTTAGCATTTATTAATTAATTGATTGATTGAAAAGAAAGAGAATGAGTGAAAAGTAATGTGCGGACAGGAGCGACGTGGGAGGAAGGAAAGAGCATACGTGGTGCGATAGTGTGAGCATCTCCGCAGCAGATCAAATAAAACAAACCACATACATACATCACTGTCATCTTCGTCATCTTCATCTTCTTCACTCTCTCACATTCCCAATCTCACGCAGTTTCCTTCACTTCTCTCCAATCTTTAGGGTTTTGATCGTTTCTCGCATCGGATCTTCAAACTCATCTCCGATCTCAAAATGCCCGCCGTTTATGGAGCTCGCTTGACCACCTTCGAAGACTCCGAGAAGGAGAGTGAATACGGTTACGTGCGCAAGGTTCGTTCCTTCTTTTCTCCACTTCTCAATTCCTAACCCTTTTTTGTTATCTTCGTTCACTTCCCTTCGTTTACCAATTCCTCGCTGCCATCTACGTTACCACTATCCGATCCAAACCCAATCGCCTACTGTTTTTTCGTTTCATTCGCTTTGCGTGTTGATCTCCGCCTTCACTCCATGCTCGATCGCGGTTCAGCGCACCACTGCAATTTCACACCTACGCTCTATTACTTATATCTGATTGTATCACCGTTTTTTTCTGCAACCGTCCCTTTGCATCTTCAATATCTTCAATTACTACCCGATCTAACTTTTTTTCTTCTTTTAACTTCTTCCTTTTACCGTTTAACCATACATTCTACAAATTTTCCGTCTTTCTATGCTGTTATCATAATTCCTTGATGTTAGGAGGATGTGATCCACTTAGTTCCACGTGTTAATAACTCTTCATTCTCCTTAATATTTTTTATTTGGCCTCTGGAAGTTCGACGCAGGGGTAATGGATGCTAAATTGTGTTTTCCCAATGGAAACAGGTATCGGGACCAGTCGTGGTTGCAGATGGCATGGCTGGGGCTGCTATGTATGAACTGGTGCGTGTTGGCCGTGATAATCTCATTGGAGAAATCATTCGTCTCGAAGGGGATTCTGCTACCATCCAAGGTGCAATTATGAAACTGCATACTTCGTTGAGGATACCGCATTTTCTTCTTTTTATCGTTTGTTGCCTTTTGTTAGTGTTTAATGAAAACCTCTTTGGTTCTCTGCAATTTTAGTTTATGAGGAAACTGCTGGTTTGATGGTTAATGATCCAGTGTTACGGACACACAAGGTTAGATTCCGTATACCTTTTTCTTATGTTTAAATTCTTACTGCGAACTTCAGCTGATAAGCAGTATTTTTCATAACAGCCCTTGTCCGTGGAGTTGGGGCCTGGAATATTGGGGAATATTTTTGATGGAATTCAGGTGTGCTTTTTCCCCTAAGCAAAACATTTAAGGATTATCTCACTTCAATTGCTATATTTTGACCAATTAATGGTTTACGTTTTCCTTTTTTTTTGCGTGTTCTTTCTAACTTAAATGTTTCTTTATTGTGACAGAGGCCTTTGAAAACTATTGCTAAAAGATCTGGCGATGTCTATATTCCTCGGGGTGTGTCTGTTCCAGCACTTGACAAAGATACACTTTGGGAATTTCAGCCTAAGAAAATTGGTACCAAAGAAATAAAATTATTTTTCTTTTTATTATTAATTTCTATACTGAACAGAACTATTACATGGACCATTTTTTTCTGATATTCTACCTGCTTCACTGATGACAGGTGAAGGTGACCTATTAACTGGTGGAGATTTATATGCTGTATGTTCTGTTGCCTTTAGGTTGGTTTGCAAGTTGATCCTGTTTTGTGCATCTATTTTTTCTAAATCTTGTGAATTATTTATCGTTGCAGACTGTTTTTGAGAACACTCTAATGCAACACCATATTGCACTGCCTCCTGATGCCATGGGAAAGATTACCTACATTGCACCCCCTGGCCAATATTCTATAACGGTTAGTTTTTTTTGTTTTCTTCAACTCCTTTACTTTAATGTATTAGGCTATTTTTCTGTGAGATGGTAATGTTTTAGTCCATTATTTCTTTTCTGACACTTTTTGGAGATATTCACGGCCTCTCTTTCTCTTTTCTTCATATTTTCCTGATGAAGAAAAATATTTCTATTCTCGCATTCAGTTGCTTCTCATATTCTCTGCAATCTATGATTTTAATCCTTCCATTATTTTCAGGATACTGTTTTGGAACTTGAGTTTCAAGGTGTCAAGAAGAAATTCACCATGCTTCAGGTTTTTAACCATTTATTTTGTTGATTGTAGTAACTTAATTGAAGTATTGTTCTTCCTTTTCAATATCCTATATTAAAACTTCCTTTTTTGTACTTTACCCATTTTCAGACCTGGCCTGTACGTTCCCCAAGGCCTGTTGCATCAAAACTTGCAGCTGATACTCCTCTTCTTACTGGTCAGGTAAACTCAGTTGTTATCAATTGTCTTGTCCATTATGTAATAATTTTGATAATTTTCATGCCTAATGACTTCTATTTTGTGCAGCGTGTTCTTGATGCCCTTTTCCCCTCAGTTCTTGGTGGGACTTGTGCCATACCTGGAGCTTTTGGCTGTGGGAAAACAGTCATCAGTCAGGCTCTTTCTAAGGTAAACTTAATACACCCTAACTAGCTTTTTGGAGCAATTTTGGGAGGGTTGGGGGTGTATGCAGCCATATGCAAGGAGTTCGAATTGAGATTAAAACTCATGAAATGGTCACCGAGGTGAAACTGTATTGTTGTGCTTGGGTTAACTCTCGACCTAATACACCCCATTAAGACATAAAGGTTTTTTATTTATAAATATTGTCTAATTTTTTTCCCCCTTTTTGGCAGTATTCCAATTCTGATGCTGTTGTTTACGTTGGTTGTGGGGAACGTGGAAATGAAATGGCAGAGGTATGTGTTTTTTTTCAGTTACCTGTATCAAAATACTATGTTTCTTATTTTGCAATTCGCAAACTAATTGAGTAATTGTTCAGGTCCTCATGGATTTTCCCCAACTTACAATGACATTACCTGATGGTCGGGAAGAATCTGTCATGAAGCGTACAACACTGGTGGCCAACACTTCAAACATGCCTGTGGCTGCTCGTGAAGCTTCAATTTATACAGGTGACTTTGTAGCTCTTAAACTCTAGAACATCCATTTATTGTTGAGAATTAATATATACTAATTCTCTCGAATTGCCCAAGTATAATTTATTTGGCTTGTGAAAGTCTTGTAGGATTTCAATTCAGTTGCATATCTCAGCCACTGCTCTGAAATAAACTATGTTGTAGATCTGTGCTTGTCACAAATATTCTGCATATTGGTTAATTTTTGGCTTTATTGTTGTTATATTTTCCCTTATAATGGACTAGTTTGACCTCTGTACTGCATTTTTTATTTAATTGCAGGAATCACATTAGCTGAGTATTTTAGAGATATGGGTTACAATGTCAGTATGATGGCTGATTCTACATCTAGATGGGCAGAAGCATTACGTGAAATCTCTGGACGACTGGTATAAACTAGACCATTTATATACAATTACGATTGAAACATGAGGAATGGACCTTGGTCAGTGTATTTGATGATATTGTTCGTTCACAGGCAGAGATGCCTGCAGATAGTGGATATCCTGCTTATCTTGCTGCTCGTTTAGCCTCTTTCTATGAACGTGCTGGGAAAGTAAAATGTCTTGGAGGCCCTGAACGTACCGGTAGTGTAACAATTGTTGGTGCTGTTTCACCACCTGGAGGTGACTTCTCAGATCCTGTGACATCTGCAACTCTCAGCATAGTTCAGGTAAAACTATACCTTCAAATATGGTTGAAAGGGGTAACTGTAACTCAGCAATAAGCTTCAGGTTGTTTTCACTAATGTCTGCCAATATATCACTATGAATATCCATCTAGTTAGTTCCTCTTTTACCTATCCTTCAATGACTTCCAATTCATTGTATAAGTTGATATTTGCTGATTAACAGGTTTTCTGGGGTTTGGACAAAAAGCTTGCTCAGAGGAAGCACTTTCCTTCGGTGAACTGGCTTATTTCTTATTCAAAATACTCTACGGTATGTCCTGAAGTTGGTTACTTAGTAACTCATTCTCCTGCTGTCTACACCTGTATGCATATATTTCGTGTCTTTGTTCCTTAAATTTTCAATTAATAATTAGTTTTTGGTATCTATAGGCGCTCGAATCCTTTTACGAACAATTTGATCCAGATTTTATAAACATTAGAACTAAAGCTCGTGAAGTTCTGCAAAGAGAAGATGACCTGAATGAAATTGTCCAGGTGTGTTTGTTTGTTGGTTCTATTATGTTGATTGTTTGTTACATCCGTGCTTAGGATGTAGTCAAAACTTGGGTATCAATGTGATGCAAAATCTGATGAGTGGAGCACTAAATGCTACTAAATTATGGTGTTTGTAGTTCAGAAAATTTGTTAGGATGTATGCCCTTTTGTTCTAGAACTGAATAATTTATTTCCTGCGTTTTACTCCAGCTTGTGGGCAAGGATGCTTTAGCTGAAGGAGATAAGATCACCTTGGAAACTGCAAAGCTTTTGAGAGAGGATTATCTTGCTCAAAATGCCTTTACACCGTAAGTTTCTTGGTAATTGGTTAACTTCTTTAGTATGTATTATATTATCTTTTATTTGCTGTTCTTATGTTGCGACCTTTTGTGTGGCTATGACAGATATGACAAATTCTGTCCCTTCTACAAGTCTGTTTGGATGATGCGTAACATTATCCATTTCTACAATTTGGCCAATCAGGTATGGATGGTCTAAGGAGTCCGACAATGGTTTAGTTTTGTTTATATTATAAAAAAAAAAAATTCCATGGAAACATAAAGATGGATTTTGTGTTTAGTTCGTTGCATTATTACTCCTGCCTGAAGAAATTTCAGTTAAGATGTGGCTAAATCGCGTTCAAAGTTTAGAAATTTAATCTAGGCTGGCTACATGTGCAGGCAGTAGAGAGGGGAGCTGGTTCAAATGGTCAGAAGATAACTTACTCCCTCATCAAGCATCGTGTGGGAGATCTCTTCTACCGATTAGTGTGAGTAGTTGTACTGCTAGACATGATGACTTATTTTGACATATTAAGTAGCTCTTATTCTATTGATCTGTTGTCATTGCAGGTCTCAGAAATTTGAGGATCCGGCAGAAGGTGAAGCTGCTTTGGTCGCCAAATTTCAGAAGTTACACGAGGACCTATCTACTGGTTTCCGCAACCTTGAGGATGAAACCCGATGAACGAAGATGATGTCGGTAGTTTGCGCAAATATTGTGTTAATCCTATTTAAGAGGCAATCTAGCGTACCAGATTGCAACGTACCCAGCGTTCTCGTATTTCACTGTTTGATTCATTCATATCACATTTATTTCCTTTCTTGGTGCTGGTTTGGCTTTTGATCTAGTTTCATGTCTAGCTGTAATCATGTGTTTTAAGTCAATCCCCAGTTTGTTTATTGAGAATAAGAAACGAAACGTTGCTCTTTCAATGTATTTAGGAGAATAAAGTTATTTTAGAACATTAAATGCCTGAGGGCATGTGGATTCTGGATTCACAGGGTTGGAATTTTTGGGGGATGTGGATCATGTTGAATCCTGTATTTCATAGATGAACTTTTTGTAGCAATGATTATTTATTCGAATTATTTTGCTTCTCAAATTTAGAGATACTAATAATATTTAAACGAACGTCTTTTCTTACTCCGAACATTAGCGCCACATTCTGGAACCATGATGATTACGTTTTAGGCGTATGTTATTAGGAACTACAAATTATAAATTAATTAAGTATCATTCTTATACATCATGATATTGCATAACAATTGTCAATGGTCATGATATAGAGTTTATTAATTAAACAATCTACTTATTATAAACATTGGTTATCATCATACATTTATTTATGTTTTCATTTATACTTATTTTCTAGTCCAATATTATTACTTTACTACTAAAACCCAATTAAACTACGCTATATTTACAAGTAATTAACACGGTCTGAAAGCTCTTCATTCTCAACCTCGAAACCACTTCAACACAACAATGTATTATTGATACTCAAGTGTGTAACAACCAGAAAGCATTGTTCTATTCGTTCCTTTTATTTCTTGTCACTAACAAAGATCTGATCCCCTTATTTATTTAAGGTACAATGATTATTTTATACTTTTAATAAAGAAATGCTCCAATGTAATATGTACTAAAACTATTTGACATACTAAATATGATTTAAACATTTCCAGCCCTAAACAAGTAATCGTTTTACAGATTAAAATTCCTTGTAACCTTATCAGCAGCTTATGTGCACTATGCATTTCCCTTTGCACAATAAATAAAAAAAAGACAAATTTCGTTGAAGGCAACAACATACGTCTCCATGGACAGGAAGAGAAAAGACATGCACATATTACAGGAAATACAATTTGGTCCAAAATAAAGTATGAAGGTATGGTGACAATAAGCATTGTGAGTGCACACGGCATTGAAATTAACCAACAAGTAGAAGTGATAAGGATTTGGCTTCATACTCGCAAAGCGCACTGAACCAATCATCCAGGACCAACTTTAGGAATATCATAATGCTCGCTCATGTTTGCAAGATACTGGTTGAAATCTTGAATTCTATCACGGTGAGATTTATTAGAAATCTTGGCCAATCTGTGAACATCAAGTTGCTCCCTCTGTTCAATGTATCTCCTCTCTGCCGGGGTAAGATGATCATCATAATGGGCAACCTTCCCTTTCCCACTGCTCAATTCCTTCGCCGTATTTGTATCATCCTCATTAGAATCTTTACCTTGTTCTGCGTTTCCACCTAAATCAAATACCATTACATATATATACACCATAATGTATGGTCAATTAAACACAGCTATCAAAGAAAATGAACGAAGACAGAAGAACACTTGCCTGCTTACTCAAGCTCAGATAAAAGTTTTGATATCTAAGTGCTATCTTCCATATTCAAAGTTTCCATAAAACATTGCCACTTATCATACTTAAGGGCAACAAAAAAAATTGAAGGGTTTAACACGATTAAGATTATTGCGGCTATCGCTAATTTTTTATATTTTAGTCAGCCATAACCAAAACCCATAAAAAAAATTGCATGTTTTACTAAACATCAGATAAAATAATTTCATCAAAGAACAAAGATAATCAACCTGCTGAAATTTCATCTTCGGCAACTTGCAGAAGTTGATCTTGGTTTCTCTTGTTCTTCTTTTTCTTCTTCTTCACCCCACCCGCCACATCCAGCGCTTTCCCCTTCAGCTTCAATTTCCCACCAACAACATTGTCATACGATGACATCTCTGCTCCAAAAATTAAAACACTATTGAAGACAATCTTTTTCAAAAGAAAATCTCTACAAAGTAAGGAACGAAATTACGGGCGGTGAGGTAGATCAATATTTAGGGGTAGTAACAAAAACCCTAATTTGTGGATTTGCACGGAAAGAGCTATAACAGTTAAAGAATGAGATAATTTGAATTTGAACAAACATTGAAATCATTAAATAGGAAAGGTTGAGAAAGTGATAGGAATTAGAATCGCACCAATAACATAAACGAAGAAACCTGTGAAACTTTCCGATCTTTAGGACTCAAATAGATTTCAAATGCTTAATCTTACACGCCTTTCAAAAGAGGAGAGCACCATTTATATTATCACACACACACACACACACATATATATATATATATATATATATTTAAAATTTACAAAACAAAATCGGATTATTAAAATAAAAGTTAAATTTTAATTAAAAAATAAAAAAAATTGTCTACATAGCTTTCGTTTATAAAAAAAAATTATATGTTTCTCGGAAATACAATAGATCAAATTTATTTATCAGATAAATTAAATTAAAGAAGAAAAATAATATGCAAAAATAGGTAGCATTAATGTTTTATGTTTCTAGCCTATTTTATAATCATTATTTGAAAGATATACCAACTATACTGTCTAATTACTTACCTTTTTTCATTTTTAATTGTTTCTTTTTGCTCTTATATTATTTTTTCAACATTGTAGTTTTTATTTTATTTTATTTTATTTCTAAAGTCACATAGATGTTATAAGGACAAAAAATTGCAGCAAAACAACTTGAGAATGGGTGCTTTTTAAGAGTAAACAACTTTTAAAATGAAAGATGAAATGAAACAAAATTGTGTTCCTCCTTACCTAACCTTGATCACAAATGAAACAACCTTTGCAATGTTTAAAGACACCATAATTAAAATTAAGTGGCACCCAATTCAATATCTGCCCCTTCATATATCTATCACATATATATATAAATTTTCATTTTAAGTTCGGGAAGAGATAATACTTTCATGTGGTTTTATTGATTTTTCAATTTTTAAGGAATTGGATGCTTTTTGTATAGTTTTTGATGGAGTATCCAAAAGTATAAATTGTGATTGTAGAGGTTAAAAAAGTGAACAGACTAAATTGCAAGCTTCTAGCTGCGTAGACTATGTCTATATAACGTTCATTTGAATATTATATTATATTATTTTGGAAAGTTGGTTTTAAGAGGTTGATAACAACATTCATAATATATTATATTGTTTATTGTTTTGGAAAATTGGTTTTAAGAGGTTGGGTGATAACATTCATAAAGTTTATAAATATAACATTAATTTCATTTCAAGTGCAGCACAAAAAACACATATCCTCTGGATATATATATATATATATTCGTATAGAATTTTTTTTGCCAGTTTTGCGACTCTCAAATATTTTTTTAAAAATTTCTATTATATCCTGAGAAACTTACATACCAAGATAAGTCCTTAAAAACAAATTTTTGAGCGAATAAATCCTTAACAACAAATTTTTAAGTTTTGGTCACAACATTTTACTACAGAATATTGTGCATAATTATTTTGGTCGTTGTGTTTGGTTATACTGATGATTTTAGATTATGTGAAGGAAGAAAACATATAATGAAAGCATGGTAACCAACATAATAAAACTTAAAATTGCACTAAGCATCCCATATCATGCAACCTTTCTCACAAGTCATTGCCAGCAAAGAACATGATAAATAAACAAATTAACAGAGATAAACCCCAAAATCAAGTTCCGGCATTAGATTGAAATTTGTTGTCCAATAATTAATATTCCTCAGAAAAAGTCTACACTAACATGCGTCCCAAGGAATCACCAAGCAAAGGCTGTAAACAATATAAGGCAACAGATGGTGTCCTTAGTTTTCACAGTTTTCGCATGGCATAAAAGCCAACTGGGACCAGACAAGCTTTCGTCAATAATCATTCTTCTTCAGTATATTCCTGGAATTATTCTGTAGGGTACCTTGTCGCAATATAGTTTCCAGTACTTGCCATACCTGCATGCAATGAAAAATTTCAACTTCATTTGTAATGGTGATGATCCATAAGAACGACAGAATGTTCCAATTTCCGATCATGTTAATGATTCCATCATTAATAAAATAATTGTTTTGAAGAACCATTCATTTTATTCTCTATAATTGCGCTGCTTTCATGGAAACCAAATTGCTGGCAATATAGATAGAAACGATTTTATAAATTTGCTTCTTTTGCCAGAACTACCACTTATGTTGAGATGTGCTCAAGATTATTTTTCTTTTTAATACTGATATTTGCATGCACTTACGAAACAGTATAGTTCCACAGGGCTACCGTCGTGTTGATTTCATAATGCTAAACAAAGCATGCGTATGTATCCCAGCATTAAGTTGCAACTAAAAAACATCGTAGTTCAGGCTAAAGAGGGTGTTTGGGAAACAAAATCATAGAAGAGGTAACATCAACAGATAGAATAATGGAACTGAACGCTTACTTGGATCTGCATCGATCATCATCTCGTTTTGCTCGATCAAAGAGAAGGATGGTAAGAAAGATCACGTAGAAGTAAGGCAAAAACTGCAATGGAAAAGAAAAACTGAGTTCAACATTCTCTCCAAACTTCAACTTGTACAAAGAAAAAAGATACCCTTACATGATTAAAAAGAGCTGGGACTGTCCAGAAGAAAGCTGCCAGTATTTCAGGGACATAATGAAAATGACGAGATAATCCCCACCTGCAGGTACCAACGTAAAAAGAGAATTGAGAATTGGCAGTTCTTCTAAGACAGCTGTATTTTTTTTTAAACACGGGCAATTTTTTATTCTGAAAAAAAAAAGAGTACTCTACGCAAACAACATTACGTCAGATATAAAAGACAAGAGTTACAGAAATTAAAAGCACCCAACGGTTAACAAATAAAATTCATTCTGAATGTAAACTATCAACATCCACCTTTTATAGAATTAGAACCTATTATAAATCAATTGCCATCTCCTTAAAAAAAACCTCAAAAATCAGAGAGAGGATGCAGGTATGGTCTCACTTCTCAGTAAGCAAATTTAAGTCAAAACTTACCATCCAGAGGTTAAAAGAAGACTTCTTTTAGTTTCCCCAGTAGTAGTGGTATACGAGGCCTCTATCTGCAAAAGTATTCATTACGTCTACCTTATATAAAAGCCTATTGGCAAATATCTGTGTAAGCCTTCTCTGACATACATTCTAAAGAAAATAGAGCCCAAATGAAATTTAGACAGCAAATACTAGGTACTACACCTTTGACGGAGCTTTTCCCCAGACAGTGCTTTTTCCATTTGTCCTACGAAATTCTTGCCTTTGCCTGTCACAGTCATAGTTGATGAATATGCAAAGAATGCCAGCCAATAAAATTGAGATCGCTAGCTGGAAGACAAAAATGAAAATTTTCAGAAAAGTCAGAAATTAAAAAGAACAAAAATAAGAAAAACTTTGAAGGCAACTCCACTAACTTCACTTCTTGGTCCCCGTTGCCATTGGACTACAACAGATAAGCATCACAAACAAATGCAGATGGTACCTGAATGCCGAGATTTACGGGATGGTTGACAAGGTACATTCCAGGAGATGTATACACAGATGGAACCCACACCAAGCAACCCCAGCAAATATAAAATCCAGCTGCAAGATATAAGTGCTATTAGATTAAACAACACGCATAATGAATTTAGCAAAACAGCAATATAATTTTAATAACCTATGAAATCTAATAATAACAATTCTTTTCTAATCAGAAAAAGACTTCAAATCGATACAGTTACAGCACCCCCCTCCCCCAAAAAACTGTTCTTTCTCCTTTAATAACCTTGCTTCAAAAGTACAAAAATAGTAACACAAAAGAATAGAACAGGTATGTCCAACAGAAACAAAAATAGGACACATGTAAACCTCGATCGTGTGCAATATCCATTGTGTTCCAATATCCAGCCTCCCACCAGAAAAACTTGGTAACATATACTAGCATTAATGCAGTGTTTACAAGCATTGAGTCGGATACTGTTCCATTTTCTTCATACTGTCAATACAAGAATACAAATTATACAATTAACGAAGGCAGGAAACATCACAAGATATGTTTATGAAACAAATTCATGTTCTGGATTCATCTAGTACTGTATCTATCACACATCCTACTCATGGTGGTGATAAGTTGGTGCCACCAGGGCAACTAAGGAAGTGCAACCGGATAGCACAATCACCAAACCAGCAGTTCATATAAGCAGCTGACACAGTTTGGTATTTAATTGACTTCAATATTAATGCAAAGAAGAAACATTATGAGACCCAACCTGTTTTATACAGTAGGTCAATGCAAGAACTGCCCATGACATCATTCCAAATCTGCAGTTGGTGAAAACTTTTATGTCAAAATATTTTCCAATGCGCGGATAGAGTTCCATCCCCTGCAAGAATGACAAGAAATTAGAATGCTATTATTTACAAAAAGGGTGAACTTAATTCTTAATGTAAAACAGTCCAAGTGAACCGATTTTTACTTAAGCAATTTATCCTTATGTAACAAAAGTGGGAATTACAAGCACAAAAACATCGAGACATTCCTACAATAAGAATTTCAAAAGATCAATTGTAGCGTCACGCACAAGTGCACTTTTATAAGAACTTAAGAATCCAAGATGCATTCTGAGGTAATTTCAAAGAAAGACTCTTCAATCATACTCACATCTGATACCAACAAATCATATAAACCAGTTTACGTAGATTCATCATGCAACCAATCACTATTTCTTTTTGCAATCTTGGCTATTTTCAATCGAAATAAACAGACATAAAAGAAGATAATTGGTATAAAACTGTTTAACCAAAGTAAAAAGGTTTACCCAGTAAAAATCAATGATTATGTTTCCAGATGAGCCAGAATCTGTTGAAGATGGTGCCAAATGACCCTAGCATACATAACAAAAATCAGAAAATTCATTTCAAATTAATAGGTAACAGATAGTTCGTAACTTCTGATATTTTTGCCTCACTTTTATGTACAACAAAATACAGAAGACAAAGCTCCCGAAGATGAGTGCTGAATATATTTCTCCCAAATGATCATAAACAACTGTTGGGTTGAATATCCCAAACCTGAAAAATGTATAAAAAAAAAGACATGCGGTTCGTCACAGAAAAAGTAAGAGAAAAAAACACCCTGCTCTGCAGAAAAATCTTGTAAAGCAAGAAAGTAACAACAGCCATCTTATAGAAGAACAAAGGAAAATTCAACTTAATCTGTAATGGTCCGCATTACCCTACAACAGCTGAGAAACAAACCTTCCTTGACGAAGCTGATAAATTCAAAAGGAATGTAACATTTTTCTTTTTGTTCAACCCAACATATTCAATGGACATCATTAGTAATTCCATATCAGACAAGTTCCATTCCTAGCGAACCCGAACAGCGTGTCTTCAAATTTCTATTATCGGTTACCGACTACTAGTTTTTGTGCAAAATTTGAATGTGACTACTAATAAGATGCACTTTTGAAAGATAACAGAGAATATTGAAGATGGAGTGAATGACTGTTAGAAGAAAGAGAATGTCGAGGAGTAAAAGGCTCACCACCAAAGGGCCATATAAGTAATCAAGGTGACTAAATACGCCGCCACACCGTTTGCCTGAAGAATGGAAAACGGAGATTGGTAAGTGAAGTGAAGTAAAGTAAGGATTTCACAAGTGAAAGTATGGATTTGGAGAGAGGTATGAGGTGTGTTGACCTTGTAGACAGGTTGATGTCCAGTTGGAGAAATAGGGCCGTAAACGGTTTTGGCGGGCAGAAGGAGCTGAAGCGCTGCTTCAAATACACCATAGACCACAATGATTTTGTAAGCCGTAGCAGTTGGTCTAGGCCATATATCTAGGAAGCCCTGTACCCCATTCTGCTTCAAATAATTCCACGTCTCAGAAACAGATCCGTCAGCAGCAGTCATGGTGTACCACCTGCATACATTCAGTTCCATATCCCAATTCACTCAGATCAGATTTGATCATAACTGGTTGAAATCCACAATAACAACAACAATGGAGAAGGGAAAACGATTAGGGTTTAACTCACAGCAGAATGACAAATGGAGGACATAGCGTGAGAAGAGAAATCATGGAAGCATAAGTAACAAGCGGTGAATGCACGGTGTCACCGTCGCCGGACTTTGGCTGCCCCACCGTCTTCTTCTTCATCTTCTCTCTCGCTGCAAACTCTCACAGATCACACATTCGTTCGGACCGAGAGACGACCATGCCATATATCACTCAGAGTCCACTCTCATGCGGACTCCACTTTCCACTCTCAATCCATCCTATCCGTTCAACCCCATCTCCGCTCTAATCCCAACCGTTCATTTTTTGTTTTTTGCGCCAATTAAATCTACTTCCAATTTTCCATTTTTAAAGTATCACTCTTTCTTTCTCCATTTAATTTGTAAGTTCAAAAATCATTAAAAATTAATTATTTTTCTTCTATTAATTAATCTGCTAGTTAATTTAATTAATAAATGTGAAGCTCACATCTGAGAGAAATTCATGCATCGTATTTTGTAGTTTTCTGCTAAACTCACGTAAACAGCAGTATCATAAATAACACGAAACAGTATATCATAAATAACACGACATAGTGGTTACAAATATTTATAAGGTAACACAGAAAACAAATGAGATAAAGATCAAAGTTCTTCGTGTGTTTTGGTATCAGCATCAGATTGAGAGAAGGAGTTTTTGACATTGGCTACGATTTCAGCTGCTGATTTTGCTGTTCCTTTCTCCTTTTTTCTAAAACTTTTTCAAACATTACAACATTAATAATCGATTCATGGCCACAAAATTAATGAAGAAAGAATCATCTGAGTGTTGTCTTACTCTATATCTGGAGGAAACAAACGGACATATGCGTGATTGAGAAGGTTTTTAAGCATGTTGTACCAATCAGTAGGAAAAAAAAGTCCCACATAGGTAGAATAAGCGCTTCTTAGTCTCTGCCACTCCCGCAAAGATGGTTTCGTCTTCTGTGTTTCATCATCTGCATTAGCACTGCAGACACAGAACAACACCATAATCAACAACACCAACTGGAACACTCTCACCGACGTGTGCTCTTTATCCATGACTGCAAAATTCATTCTTGATCTTCTCCTTCATCCGTGGTAGCTTATGTACAAGTCTGCCACTCGGTCACTGCTGTGTTACTGTGTATGTGTCACACCACAATCTACCACCACTTAACACGTTGCTTCTTTTCTTTCTCACTCATCCTTCTCTTCACTACACGTTTCACTCACTTAAATATTTGTATTTGTTTCTGACTTTGAATTTATTCGTTTAATTTAAAAGATCTTTTCTACCGCAAAGTTCTTTATATGCATAGATATTGAATTCTTTCGTTTTATATATGGCAACACAAGTTTTATAAAAAGCATTTTCTGGTAAATAAATTTGGAATCAATGATAAAATTGAGATGGCAAACCATGAATGTCCCCTATAATTCCTTATGTTTTAACTCTCGGTATTCAGATTCGAATGAAGGAAAATGAAAGAAAAATGTGATATGATATGCAGCAGGATAAGTCATATGATTCCAGCAAATAAAGCCGTTTTGGCTATTGGCTATATTCAAGCTTTTATCCGCAGTTCAGCATCAGCTAATTCACAAATCGTGTATGATAGATTCCCTTGACAGTTTCAAACAACAGAGTCTTTCTGAATACACAACTTCTCACTATATGAAACCACGTCCATTAAAAAGTATAAAATCCTTAGGAAAAATAGACGAATAAGAATTTGCATTAGCTATACAACAAACTAGGAGTTGAGTGTGGAGGAAAAAAGAAATCACCATATCAATGGCAGAATCATCACACTTACCAACATCGCGTATATGCTTACAAAATACAAACAACCACCACCACCATCATTTTGGACATGGGAAGACATATTTCATTAAAGAGGAATACCTACGAGGTTACCAGAGAGGATGACTACACTGGAATGACATCAATCTTTGACGTATCTTCACATCTCAAAACAATACCCTCAAGGCTAGCTGGAAATATACATTTGGCCCATTGGCATCCGGTAGTCAAAGGCTCAGGTGGAGGGACAATCATAAGCACATTGTCATTTCTTTGAACAACCCCCATTACACTAACCGTGCTACCTTCTTTGATGTACCTACAAAAATATCAGTGACAATTACATAAGAACATCTTTCCATCTTAAGTTTTCCCAACTTTATTTTCTAGAAGCATTTTTGCAATGTTACCCTTCTTTTAATTGCATTATACGATCATCGCTAGAAAGTTTTCTCTCCCCCAACCATCGAAGAAATTCAGGGGACATGTCTTTATTGGCTGGATTAACATCAATAACAATGGAATCATCAACATAAGGAGTCACCCTTGCACCATAGCCTGTTTTAACCAATGCTCTCAAGCCAGATTGGAAATCAGAGATGTAGAAGTCCACCACATGCCTCTGCATTGAATAAAATGCAAGACAAGTGAATATAAAGTGTTAAGTTTCACATGTTATCCTGCAAAATTCAAAAGACACGAAGAGCATCCTAGTGCAATCTAGCCACATTTGGGTGGGGAGCTGCAAAGATAAAAGCTTTTCAAAAACATACTTGCATATATTTTTATTTCTGAAAAAGAGCATACAATTTTAAAGTTTGGTCTTCTCAAGAATATAATTAGTATTTGCCATCCAACATGAAATTTTAGTTCCCCCAACATATGAAAACAGTACAAATAAGGTGATAGTGGAAAGCTTAAATCAACTAGATTAGAATCAAATCCACACAACACACACAGTGCGAGTATCACACAACTGTGAAGATATACCTATAAGAGTAAGAATATTCTTAGTAGTCAAAGAGCAGAATATCAAAAGCCCACACCACCATATTCCTCGATTAGAAGCAAGAAGTACATTCAGTGTCAGAAGTGAAACTACCGCAAGAACTTCTTTTTATGTCACTTACGGGTAATATTTACATTTTTCTGGCTTCAAAAGGTCAGATAGAACTATAGAAAAATAATAAACATAACAAAGGCTTTTACTCTCAATAACTTCAAATAGATTGTGCAAGAAGCTCCTACAAACCAAAATTTTCAGTATCATTTCAGTTAGAGCTCAATGGAAGAGCTGTGTATCTCATTGGATTCACCAATCTTTGGTGACTATAATGGAACATTAATTTGTTAGCACTCTATGTTGATAATTTTATTACAATGTAAATAAGTTAGGGTCAAACCTCAGGTAATTTTCTTTAGGTGCTCGTTGTGTTGTTCCCTTGTTAGAATATAACATGTACACTATTTTCACTCATCAATGCTCATCTCCTCTTCCCTCTTCTTTCCCATTGCTTCCATTTCAATTCTTTTTGAAAGTGCTTTAGAGTTTGAGACCAAGCCCAACACCATAATCTTAAGGCTTACCCTGGTCCACCTGCTCTCAGGCACATGAAAAACCTGGCTGATCCCCTTCCCAATAATTGAAGTCATAGGCTTTAATCATTCCTGTGTTGGAGAACTAGTCAAAGACTATCATTTGTCTTATTGTCTTCATCAATCATTAGTTGCATCTCCATCCTTTTCTGGTTCCTAGTTAGAACGCACCATTGTCATTGTTGCTAAAGTAAATGGCCATACTCATCATAGTCATCAATCCCAGATATTGGCAGGAAGTGGTCAACTCCAAAAATGCTATAGCAAAATGGTGGAAAGCAAGATGGCCTCTATTTTAAATAGTATACTCTAAAGTAAATAATATATACCACATATATAAATACTAAAAACCAAAAAAGAAATCCATGATAAATAAGCCATCGTTTACACGCAATCATCATCATTCTAAGAGTAATAAATAAGAAGATAGGAATGAAGTCAAAAAAAGAAAAGAAAAGATGACATTGAAATTAATAAAAAAAAACACAAACAGAACACATTAGAAGGCCATAAAGTGTGGAATCTGAAGGAAAAAAACAGGATACCAACACAAAAAGGGAAACAGACCTGATAAGTGTGAATGACCAGATGTCAAAACAAAAGTGACTTTTGAGTGAAAGAATGGAAAAGAACTAGGAAGGGTTTCGAACCCTGTGATGATTATGAATCAAAAAATGCATTGGAAAATCTTAGGGAGAGAGGGTGAAGGTCACAATTTTACCCCAAAACAAAAGCCCTAAAATTTCTCAAGGGTAAAAAAAATGGTTTGAATTGAAGGCCATCTTAGTAATGTTGCCATAGTGCGAGAAAAGACATTATTTTGGCCACAATGTTTATTGAAAGTGAAGTCCCTATGCCAATCGAATTCTAAAGCCAATCCCCGTCACTACTTTGCTATAGCAATGCCATATCCCCCTATCGACTACTATGCTCTGATCAATCTAAGAACTAGCATTTTTTCTTTATTGAGGGCATTACTCTCCAAATGATTTTATATTACATAACAGTTAATATAAAAGATTGGTCAAAAAGTGTTGGAGTGTCGATTGATTGCAGTAAATCCGAACTAGCCTCGACTGCGGACTCTTTGGTCTGTTTGATTGCAGCCTCACGCAGGTGTGTTTAGTCCCACACCTCCTAAAGATATGCCTTGGATAGTGTTTACAAAGCTTAGACAATTCTTATCTTATAAGTTGATTTTATGATATTAAATAGGGTTTAAATGATGGTATCCTGGATTCATTAGTGGGCCACTTGCACTGCCACACTCCAAACCCATAGCCCTGGGCATGTGGGGTCTCGGAAAGCTGACTTATCAAAGTTATCCCTGGTCCACCTTAATTGCAGCCACTATGGGTGGCATTAATTGCAGTCTTGAAAAGGTATGTTTAGTTTCACATTGCATTGAGACATGGCTAAAATAATGTTTATAAACCTTAGGAAGTTATCTCCTTTTCAATTCATTTTTGATGGTTGAGTTTGGCCATAAGTTCAAATTCTAAGAAGTACAACTACTTTATGGTTACCCATCCAAACATCCCTTTTGCAAGGAAGGTGGTTAGTGAATTCTTGCATTTCCTACGTGAAAGTCATTTAAGCTGTTTTGATTTGTACCGTAAAGTATGTTAAACGCTCACCTAGAAAAAGCTTATACATGAAGATAAAGGACGTACACGTATAATAACATACTCGTAAATGTCAGTCAGGCATGCTCTCCTACTTATAAGCAGCTCTTCCTTTGGGAATGGTGTACTCATTAGGAATAATATGATAGCCAGAAAGAATAAGAAATAAAGTGTCGTCGCAAGATCAAGTGAAAAAGTAGAATGTGAAGCCATGGCTTCCTCTACTTGCAACCTCATCTAAGTGAAACAACTTATGGAAGAACTTCACTATGGGAAGGTTTTGCAAAATTCAAAAGCTCATCTAACTGACAATTAAGCTGTTTTTCAACGTAAAGAAATACATGGCAGGACAATCCACGTCGCGGTAAACTACAACTTCATCAAGGAAAAGATTTTATTATGAGATACTATCACTAGCTTTATTAACTCCAAAGATCAAATTATCAATGCTTTACCAGCCCCCTCGGAGATAAAGCTATTTATGTAGCAAGCTTGGTTCTCATATAAACAATATTATCTATGTTCTCTAGGTTCGGGTGGGGTTGGATATGTAATTAGCATAGTTTAGTGTCCAGGTTCATTGTATATTGTACATAACTAGATATGATGTAGTTAGGCCCAAATTAATAGTATATAACTAGTCAGTTCATGCAACTAGGGAAATTATGATCCATGTATTAAAATAATATATATTCACTATATTTTGCAAAACCTTCCTTATTAAAATAATCCATTCAGTATTTTTGTTGTGATTCTACAATCAACATAGAGTTCAGTAAATGACTCTGTTTCTCTCTCAACAGTTCCTGTATATTCAATTGGAAAACACACCATCTAACTCACTTCCATTGTAAATGTATCTCAAGAAATCCAGAATATTTTATCAAATTTGAAATTTTGGCAATCTGAAGACTGAACAGATTGATGCAATTACCTCAGCTGATCGAAGTCCCCATGTAAAGCGACGATGTTTTGGATTTGCTGCTTTGGAATCCCATCCTCTATATTCATACAAGCTTGTGGATGTATAAACACATCTAGGAACTTTTTGAAAGGAGGACTCTAGAGGAACATTACCGCAGGTAACCACCTTCAAAAGGTAGAATTAATTACAAATCTATTTCTCTCGTTCAGGCATACATAAACAATATAGACAAGATGACAGCTAACCATTCAATTCACCAGAGTCGCATAAAAGCAATATACACCAAGCAACAGATGAATTAATTAATAAAGGCGTGGGTGGTTAGGTGTGCATGTGCGTGTTTGCAGGACTGTTTTTCTCGCGATCATTCACTTAATTAACTGTATTATACATCTATGTGTGGTTCAAAGTTACATACCCCAGAAACCTTCACAAATTGCCCATTCTTGGCAGTTCTAAGCTCTGCATCAGGATAACGGGAAATGAAACCAACAATGGCTTTCCTTCCAAAACAACTATTCCAAGTGAATAATGCAGCAACCGCAGCAAAAAGAACTACGACAACAATGAGGAGAATGGCATTGCGAACAGCTCCAAGAATAAAACCACCAGCAATGAATCCCATTACAAAAATCAGAATCACGGACCACAATATTGGCTTTGGGAAGTTCCTCCTGAAGGAAAACTCGTCATCTAGACTGAGAGTGGTTACAGCAGGATTGTGTGCTGCAAAAGAAGTATGTGATTTCATTGATCCTGTAGAATCTAATGGACCAGACACTTTCCTTGGAGCCCCAGATGAATTTAATGGGCCAGATGTGATAAGACCAGTTGTAGGAAGAACTGGAGGAATTGGACCAGAGTTTTGGCGTGTAACTCCACCAGATTGGGGGCCAGAAGACTTCTTGACTGGTTCCCCATGTTTATTCAACGGACCCGAGTTGGTCTTTTTCATTGAGGCTGAAGCAGACATGCCTCCAGCAGATACATTACCAGATGTAATATAAACAGAACGAGCTGCAGCGTTTTGCATTATAGGTCCAGAGTGTGAAGCACCTGCAAATGATCCTGTCCTCGAAGGAGCATTATTTATTGGACCAGACTTTCTAGATTTAGAACCATCCATGGGGATATCAAACATTTTCCCTAATTCTCCTGACTTCTTGATGTCACCACCAGTATAAGGCATTGCAACTGAGCTCATTGTCGGAGGCTTTTCTTTTGGCTGTTCAGGCCGGCCTGATACGTACAGGCCATTACTGAGCTGATGAGATGGGAATCTTGAACCCATCAGACTTTTTCAAAGCAGCGCAAAAAGAGGCGCTATTGAGAAACAGTACCAGTTCCTAGAAGCGGTACTCAAAGTAATACTGCAAAACAGTGGAATGGAAAAGAATATTGAAATGGAATTTTAGCCATAATTCAACACTCAATATGGATAGATCATCCATATTTATCTAAAGAGAAAGCAGCCAAAAAAATATATATTGGGAAAGCTCAATGAAGTAATTGAGAACATTCATATTCAGTTAGAGAAACCATATTAAAAGTGCAAACAAAGGGAAAGGAAATGCAATGCTGTGTTTTCTGGAAAAGAATGATCGAATAAAAACAAAAGAGTTAACAGGTGTTAATTCATTCCGCAAAAAGAAACATAGAGAAAGAGAAGGGTATTAATGAAATTAGAAAATGCAAAAAGACAAGAGTGAGTGAAATGAGCATGTGGACAAAGCAAAGCGAGTGAATCAAGGATGATGAGACGAAGTAAGTGTAGGAAGGCAACATAAGAAACGTGAATATTACATATATTTGCTTGATCCATTGGAAGCAAAAGCAAACTAAAAAAAGCATAGAGCTGGGCCAGTGAAAAGTTGGTACATCTGGTTCTTCATAATGGGAATTCCAACAAATTCCAGTGATGAGGTTAGTGGAAGTAAACAGGAGCAGTTACTTTATGAAGTAGGTTGCGTGAAGTAGAAATGGTGAAAAGGGAAAATTGAAGATGGGGTTAGTGGATCTAGAGGAAGGAGAAACATGGGGTGATGGATCTCCCTCAAAATGCAAACATTGGGAGATCCATCCATACATAAGGATTGGAGTTGGAGAAGAAAAAGTAAGGTTTTTTACAAAAAGAAAGATGAAAAAAAGAGTCTGAGAAGCTGAGAGACGGAATGAAGAAGAAAAAGGGGAAATGGGTATTGAAGGCAAACCCCCATTGAAGAGTAGCTGTAATGCAATGGAAGAAGATCTGTGTAGAAAATGAGAAAAGTGTATACCTGAAAGATGGAAGATGGAAGATGAAGGATTGAAAAGATTGAAGATTTAGCAGAATCAAAGAGAGTGGTGATGAGGGTGAGGCTGAGATCCCATCTTCATAGCATTGCAGTATCCATCTCTCTCACTTCACACTTCAAAATCTTAACTTTCTCTCTCTTTCTTTCTCTGTTGTTACTGTTATTATTGAAAGTTAAAAACTCTCTCTTCAACCACTGGTAGGTTGTCTCGTCCCGCAAAAACCACCAAACAAAGCAACGTATAATTTATTTATTTCCAAAATATCATTATCATTATTATTATTATTATTATTATTATTAACTCATCAAACACACATGCCTACCCTACTCTTTTGTTATTCTAATATTATTAATTGATGTTTGTCACAAACCAAACCAAACCTACACTTTTCTCTATTTTGTATCACTCATCAATACCCTAAAACTATTTTTCCTTGCATTAGTTTAAACCAAATTAGACAATTATTAAGGAACAATTAGGAGAATTTCACCTTTATTCTATAAAGGCTATGTGGAATAAACAATTCAATTTGGCAAATATTTGTTTGGAAATCCATTTTAACCTTTATTTGTTCTGACATTACAAAATAAAGTTCCAATTTTTATAATTACAATAGAGAATTTAAAGAATGAGATTTTCACTTTTTTGATATTTTCTATTAAACATCAACATTTTCTGTATTTGGGTATGTATGTCGTACAATATATTGCAACCAAGAAAAGGAAAATACATCTCAATCATTTAAAGCATCATTCTTTTAAATTTATATGTGTTCCTCTCAGTTTGCCTTCTTTTATGTCTGTTTGTAAATTGAATTTTTAAACAACCATAACTAAAAAAAAACAACATTGTTTCATAATATGAATTATTTTATTATAGATATAAAATATAATGTATATATTTAAAAATAATTTCATAAATAAGTACTGATATGTGAAATTTATCGATAAAACAATTACAATCTGTAATATAAACGAAATTAATAAATAAATTGGAAAGGCCAATAAGAAATTGTTACTCTTGTATTGAAGCAACCGTAGTAATGGTGCCAAGTGTATGTGAGATTATGAGGCTTTGTCTGATTATCGACAATCACAAATTTTTCTCATTTTTTCAATTCTCCAACATGCAAATAAATTAATATATATGGTCAGATGCATAACTTTTTTAATATATTTAACATATTAATGCAACTTTTGCTTAAACCGTAGGAAAAACATTTTCTCATGACGTGTGCATGTACGCATGAATAAAAATAATTGCAAAAAGAGAGATTATGAATAAAAATAACTTCAAAATATATCTTATAAAGAAAACTTCCGATTCTAAAACTTAACTGAAAATCTTATTTAGAATAATTTCAACAAAAAACATTTCTTAGATTCAAAATCAATTATTTAAAACATATAATCAATCATACGAATATCTATTTAAAAGTATATTAACTGTTATTTTATGGTAATTTTAGATCATCCAACATGAATCCAAAATTTCATTTCAATTGTTCGCTATTTAGACATTAACGTACGAGGTTGTTTGTCAATTGTTCTTTATATGAAATTGCGAATTTCTGTCACTTATATTCTTAAAATTATTATTCTTATTTATAAAATCTTTAGCTCTCTTCAAACTCCATAGATTTGTATGATGTAACCCATTAATTTGGTATAATAATGAAGAGCTTGAATTATGTGTAAGATCTTGAGTTATAGAAACAATAATATGAAAATTTGGCTTAGTTGGAATATATTATTAATTTAATATTATCTGCACTTCTTGGTAGTTCATACCAACTACAATACAATTATACAAATATCTATTATCTGTATGGCATTACATGTGCACAAATTGTAAACATTAATGCCTATAACTTTACTTGGTTTAACACGAGATCAGTAACTTCCAGAATCAAACTTCTCTTTTTCCCCTTTTACATTTCTTGTAATATAATGTAGGGTTTCCATAGTCCAAAGTAGTAGTAATAATAATGAGTTATGGTAGTTCAGTTGAGCCTAGAAATTAGTTGTTTGCTGAAATTGTTAGCACTAGATACAGGTTTGCGTATCTCCAAAGATACCAGTTCTTTTATTCTCAAGACATATATCATTTGGTTTGCTGTTAACAGCAGCAGGCAATGCTTTTACTTGTTTAATTACAAACATGGTTACAACATTGTCCCATCATTAAGCAAAATGTAGAAGCATTGCTTGTAGTATGGTTTTCTGAAATTTAAAGGTAGATGCCATTTCACACTCATTAAACAGACGATACTGATACTCAAAAACAAGTAAACAAAGTATCTTACGAAAAACATACTCATCACTGGTAGAGAAACATTCATTTATTTGAAAAGACTTTGAAGGAAACTAACGAAATACATTGGCATGCACCCAACAATTAATAAAGATTTTGAAATCTTGTTGGCTTGTCGCTTGTCATATGTAATTTCAAAAGTCATGAGATTTCAATACAAAGGCAGATTTAAATCTAAGTGGCCCCTGTAAAGAATTGGCTTCCGACAAAACGCAAGGACCTCATTTGATGTATAGCACAATCTTACCCAATGAGAAATTACTTCAGCTGTTGTCACTACTGCAATATCTAAATGTGTCACTATGGTGATATCCAAATATTATATGTTGTCAATTTATAAAAGAGATAATAATATCATAAATAACACCGATTGAAGACTTATATATTTTAAAATATTTTCAATATACAGTAACGAAAAAAAAAAAAAAAAAATTATATATATATATATATATAAGCTTGTAAAGAATGATGTGGTGTTATCATAACTTCTAAGTGAGCCGTCCAACGTTGAGAAGTAGTCTAACCCAAAAAAATAAATTAAATGATTTTTCAAAGGTTTACTTATTACCCTGACCTTTGCACAATTTTTATGTATGGACCCTTTACTCATAAACTGTCCTAGTCCCTAATTCCACTTTGATTTGTGCTGTTATAAACATCCTAACTCCCATTAAGTAAAACCACAAATTTGTCGCTAGAATGATGATTTTAGTAATTTAACAACCATCAAAAATTTTGACACTTCTACACACAAATTAAATTTTGTGGCAGTTTTACTTTAATAGATTGAAGACACATTTAATCACTCATACGCAGAGTATCAAAACAGAACTAAAAATACATCTGTAAGGAAACAAAATCATTCAGTTTCTACACAAAGGGACCGAAATGTGAAAAGGCACCTTATCTTGTTTGATATACAGAAAGAGGAATGAAGTTACCATAATCTTGAAGAGCATACTACACGAGGTGAGAGAAACTTTAGCAAGAATCGAAGTACACACAAAATACATACAGAACAAGATGTATCAAACTTTATAAAATAACAAAATTAATCCGTAATTGTATCTGCCTTACAAATGCATGTGTCTTCTTATTTCCTCGTCCAAAACAGCAAACACTGAAGCTACTCTGTATAGCTTCTGCTGGATCCAAACACAGTTAATAAAATTAAATTTTACGAATCCAAACATTTTGTAGGAAATTCAGATAAAATAGATAAGTTGTAATGATTTTTTAAAACTTTAATAAGATTAATGTAGTGATACTTTTCTGAAAAACTAATACGTTGTGTAACCGATCACCAAAATCAGGAAATTAAGCGCATCGTTGCATTTGAAAACTAAAGAACCAAATTTCAGAACTACAGGAGAAAAGAAAATCAGAAGTTATTCTATTTTGTACTTTCTTTCTGTACCCAAAGGAAAGAAATTGACAGTGTACCTGAAAGCTTTGACAAATAAAGTTATGAAATGATGAAGACGAAGTGGTTCGTGAAAGCATATCAGATAGTTGTTATCTGGTTAGTTAGAGAGTGTTATCGGATTAGTTGGGGCGTGCATAAATAAATAGGAATGATTGATGCAGGGTGAACAGGAAATTTTCAGCGAAGGTAATATTGAAATAATTTCAATAAAGGTAGAAGTTGGTAACTCAAAACAGAGTACAATTGAAAATGAAAAGCAACAACCTTAACCACATAGACGAAACAAAGTATAAACTGTAAGTAACCTAATAGCAATGGTTTGGTTCATATGAAGAAGATGCGCAGCGGAAGCGAAGCATGTCCTGTAAGACGAGACAGTGAGATTTGTATTGAAAGTAAAATACAGAAAATGAGGTGAGAGTGAGAATACCTGTGGTGAAGAGAAGGGACTGATTGTGAAGATCAGATGGCAGTTTGGAGAATAGAGCCGAGGGTGCCCAAAACGGCGAAAGCGAGAAGAGGACTAACGTCGAGGGTGTCAAAAACGGGGGGAATAATGTTACGGAAGAGGTTGAGGTAAGGATCGCAGAGGTCTCGGATTGCGGACAGAGGCTGCCGTTCCCACGGGATGTTGGGGAACCAACTCAGTAAAACCCTAACCATTAAAACCCCGCTGTATATGTCCAGCCATTTCCCCAGCCCAGCCGCAACCACCGTGAGCGGCGTGTTCAGCGCCCCGCTCGGCCGGTCCCGCACAGCCGCGAAGAACAGCGGTCCCATCGTGGAAACGGTGTTGGCAGTTATAGCCGACCAATTCCCAAGCGGAACTGACTTGGCCAACAACACGGCCAATCCCATGAGCGTGGTGAGCGTGCGAGTGCATCCCCGGAGACAATCGGTGAGGGTTTCTCGGGGGGCGATAACAGGTGGCGGTGGTTGATTGCAATGGCACTTGACGCAGAGCGGTTGAATTTGAGATCTGAGGCTGAAGGCAGAGGAAGAAGGTGTTGGGCTGCGCGAGAAGAAAGGGTGGAAACGAAAGGCGTGCGAATGCACAGCCACTGACGAGGCCATTGCCATCTCCAGATAGAGCTCAGAGACACAGAAGTTAGGGATTTGGTTAACGAAATTATTCCCAATATAAATTTTTTTATATAAACTAATATTTCCAAAACTAACTCACTTCTCTTTGTTCATATTATTCAAAATTCATATTTATATTTTATTTTTATCCTTCCCTTCGTTACTCATAGACTTAAATAGGTTTATAAAAGAAAAATCTCATTCTTATAAAAAAAATAGTTTTAATATTTATCTTCAAATTATTGGAGAAACAACATTTTATATTTCAAACATTTTTCTTAATGACACGTGTCAATATTTAAAGTAACGCATAAATAGTTAGTTAATTAGTTTTCTTGTAATCCTGGAATTGAAAGTGATCATTTCAATTTTAAAAGAACCAAAAGTAAAATAATTAAGAAAGTAGAAAATGTAAAAATGTGTATTAATGATTGAGAAAGAAAACATGAAACCTGGAAACACCTTAATTAGTATTGGATTCTGCTTCTCTAATTGATAATTCCTCAGTGCAATCTCAATTTTAAATCCATTGAAACAAGTCATATGGAATAATCATAGAAACTGTAACTTTTGTCTCACATTTGTTTTGCCAACTACACCAAATACGAATAATACGTATATCTTAACTATAATAGCAATTAACTTTATAATTAATAATTATTATGTTTTATCCAAAATTATGTATTTTTCAGCTCCAAAATGTACTTTTCTTACATTAAAAGAGGTGACACCCATAATTTTTTATAAAGTATTCTTTGAGATATTACGTTAGTTTGTTTTGCATTTTGAAATACTATGATTGAAATTTTGCAAATAATTTAAGATAAACCAAATAATAAACAATAAAAAATAGCGAGACAACACGTAAATGTAGGTTTGTTAGAAGAAAAAGCTTCATAAGAATCTTTATTAGACTCCATTCCAAATCCAAATAGAATCACAAGCGTGATTGATTACTTTGACACTAAGATAAATCATCTGAAGTTTGAAATTTGCAAGAAACCTGATTTACATTTTTCTTTTTAAGAATAACAAGTTAAAGAGAAATGGTTAGTTAGTTCTACGTTAGTGACGTAAAAATGAAAGTGAAGGTGCATATACTGAAGGGCTAATCCAAACTCTACCCCATATCTTATCCAAGTCAAATTTAAGTTAATATTTTATAAAAAAAGAAAAGAAAAAAAAGGGAAAAGAAAGCTATGAATCAATGTGAGCAATGTAGATTAGCGACTTTTTTTGGCACATAAAAAAGAAAGAATTAAAGCCGCAGCAGAGTTACCCCGAATGGCATCGAGGGAATCCATTATAGAGAGGTTGAGTTCCTACGTCCAAGCTTAGCGAGGCAATCAGCAGTTATTTTCCTTCACAGAGAATGTATAATTGTGATTTAATCTTCAAAGTCTCCAGCATTCTCCAATAAGTAGTTGGCTGCCAATTGCTCGTCACGGTCACATGCCAAAAATGCCTCTATCACCGAAGCTCTGTCAAATCCCATAGCCTCAAGCTATACCAATGGTAAGTAAATGATATCGATCAGCACATGATAAGAATTTATCAGATAACAATGGAAATGACATGTATTAGACTACAAAAAGGAGAGGCATACCCTTCCAATTGCCTCCTGCTCAGCTGGAGTAACATTGATGGCATGAGGCATGTCTTGCTCAGGTTGGTCAAATATATCTCTGACAAAGAAAGATGGATTCGTTTCTACTTCAAAATCTACGTCAATATAAATTATGCAAGTAAACTCCTAATTCAAGTAGAAACGTTTCCTCTCATAATGCTTGTACGGGGAAAATTGACAACCAATAATTTGAACAGCATATGATGAATTCGAGTAAACCATAAATTTTGTTGCCGAACTATTATTCTCTCTCCTAAATGGTTCCTAATGTAAATCAAACTATGCAAGAAGTCCTAAAAGTAATTGAAATCAAATTAAGTAGTCCTTCAACTATTAAAAAATCCTTCAATTTGATCCCTAAACTAATAAAATACATTAATGGAGGGCTAAAGTAACATACATTCAATACTTCAGAGATTACTCAAACAAATTAATTACTTTACCGACCAACTAGGAGAGAGTAGAGTAGTAGTTTGGGAATTGATGGAATTGAACCATTATGTAATTGTTGGGAAATCTAAAACAGACTTAATATGCCACATATGGCAAGAAATAAACTCACCCTTCAGAACCATCAACAGGCTCATTTATCAACTGGAGAAACTCCCCGTGATGCTCTTGAATCAGTCTTAAAAGACCGGGATTCTGCTTACCCAGTTCCTGAAGCACAGGCTGCAAAGGAAAGTGATAAGCATTACACATCAATAACTGTCAAGTAGTCAGGAAATTAATTGACAAAACGAAATACCTGGAGAATTTGTGGATTGGATTGCACCATTGAACGCAAAGCTTGAAACTGTACGAACAGACAGACAAATGGTCACTTAAAACTAAAAAAAATTAAGATTGAAGCTAGATACAACAATAACAAGAAGCCTTATCCCAATAGCTGGGGTTGGCTACAGGTAAAAGCTTGAAACCAGACTAGTCAATATCATGCATTTGAAGTGAGTCACAGGTTAACCCTAATCCTGGAGAAGTCATTGCAGCATGACTCAAGTCACAGCCATCATGGCACAAATCACACCCTCGCTCCAAGTGTCATGATGGCCATAGGACTTTTGCCCCCTACCCCCCTAGTGTCATTTTATGTTTCTTTTAGTGGGGGTAAACTTGGAAAACCCCTACTACCCCTTTATATTATGAACCTCTTCTTTTTGGTTCCACACTTTCTTCTTTGATGCCCTAGCCAAAGCTTCCACACTTCCCATTGCACTCTGTTCTGTGTTCCCATGGCTGTTGTAGCTCCAATCAGCACTGCCCACCACAGCCCAGCGCTGACAGAAATCTCTTCTGGCCAACCTCAGCCATCACTGTTGCAGCTCCAATCAGCACTGCCCACCACGGCCAATGCTTATCTCTTCTAATCAACCTCAAACATCCACAACATGGTTTGTGATTTCCTAGACACCCATTTTTTTCCTGGTGAGATTTCCAACCAATAGCATTTATGACCCATCTTTTTCATATAGACCTATTAAGGATCTAAAATAGCAGTCATCTCACGATCTGCCATAGCACTAGGTTGGGGGTGAGAGCGATCACTCTGCACCACTATTTGGTATTTACTACTATGCTTCAAACACAAAAAGAACAACATCTGTTTTTCAGTCTACTGACTATAAACAGCGGTCAATTAAAATGTATATGGAATCACAATGCGTTAGAGAAACCAAGTTAGGACATGCTCCACAAAACCAACTTTACTTATGGAACATATGTAACAAAAAGGATTGGAAGGAAGCTTCAGATTCACGTTCCTTTTATGCAGAGGAACAAAGTACATCATAAGTCAGTAAAAGAAGACCCACCCTAGCCTTGGATGATAAAATTAGAAACCATCCATATCATGTCGCAAGTTTAGGTATCTGTGACAAACTGAGCGGAAGTGGATGAATGTTTTTATGATAGAACGGTTCATCTTAAGCTAATAGGAAAGTACCATTACACATACATACCAGTGATGTTTTAAGATGGCAATGAAAATGAGATGATAGAGGACAAGAAGATCACAAGTGTTGTTGAGCATGAAACATTACATTGAACATGCGGTGAGGTCACAAAAGAAAATAAAATATTAGCAATGTTTGAGTTAGGGAAGTAACTCCTCTTCAAGAAAGGATAGTAAGTATATTTGTGCCTAAGATGGTTTGGACATGTGATTGAAGAAAGAAGCCTAACTTTGAACAGCAAATAAAATAGAGGATAACCCTATACTTAATGATGGAAGACAACCAAGAGAAGTGAGAGAAACCATTAAAAAAAATTGTCTCTCCGAAAGATTGGCTTTTGACAAATACAATGATGCTATTCATTAATGTAGCCGATCCTACTACAGGAGAAACCGGTTTTGGTTACAAGACAAAAAGGGAAAAAGGGTTAATGTCAAACATAATACATGACGTTAAATTATTGATGGTTTATTCAATGCTACTTCCTTATTCAGTCCTTTCCTAACATACTATGTAAGAGAAATAAGATAACTTCCAAATTCACGTTTAATGCTCTTTCTTTGAATTGTTAATGTTATTTGTAGCATGACACAATGTATATGATTTAAATAATCAAGGCACAAACATCGCCTATGTGTCTAGTTTCATAATACAAAAATTAAACATAATAAATCCAAAACTGTCTCTAGAGTTTTACTGAATTTTCAAATAAGTTCCAATAGTTTAAATTTTTTCAAAGTCACCTGTACTAAACAAACTTAAAGAGGCCTCTATAGTCTAAATAAGTTTCCAATTAGGAGTTAAGCCTATTAAATGTCAATTTTTGCAAGTACTTGGTATTTCTAATGCCGACATGAATGGCCAGCAGAACACTGTTGAATTTAGACGGGTAAATTTAGAAAGCAAGAACAGAATCTTTCAAAAAGAATTTACATAAAATGGAAAGATTTTTGTTGAGGTATGATTATAGTACTTACTTTTTGTAGACCTAGTAGTGGGGACTAATTCTGAGTATTATAACATGTTATGCTATTACTTAGACACTAACCCAATGAACATTAAATGTATTCTGCATGTGATACATGAACCACGTACATTTTTGACAGACTGCAAGCATACGTTAACAGTTGAAATCAGTCAGTCCATTAGGGACTTTATCAAAAATTTCAACATATATAAGAACTCTAACATTTTGCACTAAAAGTACCTACCTAATGGAATTTGTTGTATTATAGGAACCTATAGACTAAGTTAACCAATATCCTTCTTACAACTTGGATAGTCAAGAATAAGTCTTCTGACTTAAAGAGAATAACAATTGAAGGAGCAGCAAGCTCACCTGGGGATTATTTCTAAGGAAGTCCAGAGATCCAAGTCCGGCCCCAGTACTTGAAATTGTCTCCTGAAAGAATATCAGCTTGATGTAAAGCACAAAAATAACAGAAATAGATGCAAATATCAAGATGAAATTATTTTTGATCCATTTAGTACCATAAGCTTTACCTGAGGAAACATATTTAAGGGAGATGAATTAGGTCCTACAGGAACTGCTCCAGAAGGAATCCCAGCTGTTTCAGTTGTTTGACTACCTGGGTAGTTAGGAACTGGCACGGCAACTTCTGCTGCTTCAGGGATTCCCTTTTGAAATACAGGCACACAAAAGAACAAAGATTTCTTAATCCAGACATGTGCGACAGAAAATTTAAGCTGACAAAAACTACAAGCAGTTAAGAGACATACAGAATACAAGTAATCAATCGCCCGCTCTGGGTTATTATAAGCTGCCCGAAGAGCACGACTAACAGTGTCTCTGTCCCAGTTGCCACCGCCCATGTCCATGATTTGTTGAATAGTCTGCTCAAGATTACTACCAGCAACTAAATTCGATGCAGCCTGACCATAAGTGTCTGCAGAAACACTGAAAAAATGACGAAGAGACAATATTTAGAAGGCTTTTTGATGATAGGAAAGGGAACATTGTAAATAAAAAAAATAACAACTCATCCCAACAATGTTTACAGGCCAAATGAAAAAGAAAGATAACACCATGGTTATGATAAAAGCAGCGACAAAACATCTTACATTACATAATGACTAGGATCAGCAAATATCAAATTTTACTTAAATGATTACAACAATAACCAAATGAACCCCCTAAAGATTCAGCAAAATTATTTGAATAAAAAAATAGACTGCTTCAGGTATCATAACGTCCGGATCAAACTAATTCCTTTGATTAAAACAGTTGCAGCAATCGCAAAGCCCATGAGAAAAAGAAAAGCCATAACACTAAATATTAAAATTCAAAGTATGACAAATTGTTCCTATTGAACTAAAGATCCAAACCATAATTCATTGTTATTCACTCATTAACTATTTTATGGGAGTACATTATGGCATCCGGAATTAAAAAATTCAGTAGAATTTATTAACAGTATCTTAAGAAAAATGTAGAGACAAAAACCATACTTGGTAGTTGGGGCATCCGTGCTAGATGTGCTGTTGTTCGCAGCCCTGCAAAACCGGATAAAATAAATAAAGAAAAATGTGGCTTGCTAGTATAGAAATCAACCTCCTCAAAGATAGACTCACTGGGTCTGCACTGGAGGATCAGAAGCTGGGTTGGAATTAGATGTTGATACAGTTGTAGCAGGACTGCTGGCAGGCTGACATAATTTCACCATATTTAATACAGATAAAGAAAACTAGAAAAGAAAGAAAACTTCCACAATTGAACGAGTAATTACATACCTGAACAGATGGAGCTGCGGCAGAACCTGATGCTTTACTCTGAAAATAGAGAAGTAAAATGGCAAATTGTGGTAAAAAAAGAAAAAATGCGCTTCTTACCATATAAATGCTAAAGCTTATTGAAAGAAAAATGTCTTAATTGAGTTTATCGAATTGAAACAGCGTAAAAGATACTATATGACAAGATCTAATACCTCTCATAATGTCAAAACAAAAATATCAGAGAATGAGAGAATCCAAGCAAAATTGCTATCAATTAAATTTGTTAAATCAATAAATCTCAGTATATAAAAATTAAACAAATAAATTTCACTATCAACAATGTATAATGACTAATACAGTGTAAAAATATGAGCTGAAATGACAGCCAGTAAGCAAGTAGCTTGCCTGTGCATTTGTTTGCCAAAGCATTTTTAAGGAAGAAATATACCTTGCTAAGCATAACAACAAGAAAGCCATCTTCAGAGACTTTGTTCTCAACTAATGTAGTTTCATCTTTCAAAACCTTGCCATTGTGAATCAACAATTGCTGTCCACACGGGTAATTATCTTTGCCCTGTACATCTTCAATATTCTTCTTGACAGCCATAACCTGATAAGAAGGAAGCAGGAAAACTTATCTAAATAAATAACAACAATTTCAGCTGATAAACAACAGAATTGGAAAATAACACGTCTAAAATTCACTGAATATCACATAAAGCCCAGTGACACATTCATATTATAACCATAAATTCACATTAAAACAAAATAGAGAGCACAAAATCGGGATTATAATCAGTGTAATACATATTCAAGGGGGCAAAACACATGAAACCAGTCAATACAGTACCAGCAGTATTCAATAATACCCAAAATAACATCGGCATTTGGAGACTAAGTATCACGCCAGGAACATACAAAATCCTTCAATACTAATGAAATAATAAAAGCAATACCAGCATCAACGAAACACTAAATGAATTTGTAAGATGTTGGTAAAGTATGTGATACAAATACAAACAGAATCAATGGCGGGTGAGTTTGAACAATAACAAATAGGCAATGACTTGAAAACCAATGGAGAAAAAGTTGGTTTCCAAAATTTGAAAATGAACCACATCAATCGGCACAGTACAGATGTTTTACTCAGTAGGAATGAAATGATGGAGGATAGCTATAGATACTGATACCGAAGAGGCAAGGAAAAGGGGAGAGAGTGCGTGGAAAGGGGAAGAGGGGGAGAGAGCTGGATTGAGAAAGAGATTACTGACAGTGTCGGAGGGCTGAACCCTAATTTCGAAATGGCTGCCTTTCAAAGTCTTCACCGTGAGCTTCATGTCGCCGAATTATCGGAATGGCGCCGGAAACGGCAGCGATCCGATGAAGGTACGGTAGTAGAGGGAGAAACCCTAGACTAGAGAGAGAAACAATCTAGTCTGTTGCAGTTGTATGTAGAGATGAACACGTCAACCACGCATGTAAAATATAATGTTGTTTTTTTACTAAATTAACTATTATATATTGGTTATAATTTATTAAAACCTTTATTTTATAAACCCTTATGTTTTTATCTTATTTAAATTTATAGAAAATTCCACCATAAATATTAACTTTATTTTTTGTGTATAAATTTATAGTTTATTCTCTGATTTGTCTAATCTTTGATTTATGATTACAAACTCTTTTCTCTAATCTATAAAATACTATGAAACCTCCTTTTGTTTATAATTTTTTTTAATTTAATTTACACAACAACTTATTTTATTTGAAAATCTCATAATATTTCATAAAAAAAATATTTTAGACACACGATCCTAGATTATCAAGGAATGTGGAAAGAGAAAAAATTTTGCAAATGAATTTAAAGCAAGGTGTGGAATTCAACTACCATTTTATTTTTTATTACATGTAGGACATATTGTTAAATATAAATTTAATAGTTTTGCATTAACTACTTTGATACAATGGAGGCAAACAAACTCTTTATGTAAAATTGATGAGGCAAAATTAATTTCTATATGTAAAGCCTTCAAATTTAATTGCTATTTTCATTAAAAGATCATTGTGCTTTTATTTCTTTTTTCTAATTCAATTTTCATAATAATTTATTTTATTTGAAAATATCTTAATATTTCATAAAAAAGAAAAGTAAATAAATATGGTGGGACAAACAATCTTATAATATTAATATGGATAATGATACTTTGACAACATTTTTATGATAACATTTTAATACCATTTTCGTGTCATTTTATGATTTGTTCATGTTGATGTTTATGATTATTATTATTGATTGTGAAGTAATTTTGATTATTCACATACATAGATGATATTAAAATTTTGTCTAAAAATTTTGTCAAAATAACGTTATGCTGTTAATAGGTTTAAATCCTTTTTTGTCCCTAAGTTAAGTGCTTCCGCTTTTAAAAATGTAAACATTTGGTCCCTATGATATTCGTTAAGTTAGAAATAACGGTCTTAAATGTTAAATGATGTGTCAATATATATATTCAACGTGGCAAAAATAATTGTTTTAAAAAAAATAGATATGAAAATGGGCTTTTATTATAAAACGAAATACATACATTAAGTCTAATTATAATTTGATTTAATTATAATTTGATTAGATTAGGTATTCTTTTTATTAAATGTTAGTTTTCAAATATCTTAATTAAAACTCCAATAAAATCTTCCTAATTAATTTCTCCAAATTAAAAGATTGAAAAACCCTAATTAATTTCCCCAAAATTGAAAGATTAAAGAACCCTAATTAATCTTCATATTTGACTTAGTATCCACCAGAAATCAAGTAAACAATAAGAATTCAGAAATCTCTCTCACAAAACCCTGATCCAAGGAGACAGAGAAGGGAAAATCCCCTTCACGAAAAACTACAAATCCACGCCCCCCTTCCTCGCTATCGCGACTATTAGATCTTCCAATTTTTTCAGGTGAATGATGGTTTTGTGAAGGGATTGTACTGGAAGAAGATGGATTCAGAGAGAGAAAAATAACCAAGCATTTCAACCTTCCAAAAAAGGATTTAAACCAATAAAATAAAATGTATATATTGGTGATCAAACTTCCCACAACACAATCAACGGAGGCAGCAGATATTGTTGAGAACCCAATGTCAGGGCCACACCAAACATCTTGAAAATCCACACACCCAAGATTGGAACCTTTCAGAATCCCACCATGGAAAGTCTTGTTCTTGTCGCCGCTGGTGGTTCTCTTGTGCTTCTTCTTTCTTGTTTTCTTCCCTTGCCAATCGACGAGGAGCGAATCACCGTCGGCATCGACACCTGCTGTGACGCTTCGACGGTGCACCCCAACCCTCTGAAGGTTGCTACGGAAAAGTTGGGTTTTTTCTTGCTTTGGGCAGTGGCATTGATGATGACGGTGTCATTATTGGAGGAGGGAGTATTGTTGGAGAAAGTGGAGAGGAGCAGGGAGGATATAGTGGACTTGCCCCTAGTTGATTCGATTATGGAGGGTATTTGAGGGTTTGGATCTGATTCTGGAATGGGGTGGTGGTGATGATGATGGTTGAATTGGTTTCTGATCCTAATTTTTCTCCAACCCCATTTAAAAACCCTAATCAATTAATTTAACTAATTACACGTACTACATTCTTTGTCTGCCACATCAACTTATTTTAAGCCAACTAAATGACACGTAAACGATTCTTGGACACCTGACATATACAATCACAATGTTAACTTTTTTTAATATCGTTAACGGATAGGATTGATTTGATATATTTTGCATATCATGTTACACTTTTAAAAATGGAGACTAAACTAAACGTATTGGATAAAAAAAGATTTAAACTGCTATTAATATAATGGATTTTGCATTTCTTGATTAATAGTTTTGTATTTCCTATTACTCGAATCAAAACAGTTCGAGTCTAGTAATGTTTTTAGAAGACTCTTCTTTCTACACCGATAAATTTCACTGTAATGTCAAATAAGTTCATCATGAATATAAATAAAATATTAAATTAATTAGATAAACAATAATTATTGTTTACCAAATGTATTTGCTACAGGTGTTATATTTATTGATATTCGTACTCCTAAGTCACTTTCATTTGCAACTCTAGTTGTGTTTTTTCTTTTCTTTAACTTCAATTTTCTTCTTTGAATAACACTGTATTTTTTCTTTATTTTTATTCATCTTCCTTTGAAACACGTCACTTATTCTTTTGTTGTAAGTACAAATTTGATATTTATTTTATTATATTTGCATGTTATGGATTTCAAAATTTAATTTATAAATTTATTCAACGGACTTTGAAAGTCTCAGTGTGAATAGTCTCGAAATATATCGAATTTTGAAATCTAATTAAATAAAATTCAATTTAGAAATGGATTGGATTTTGAATTTTAGTTTAGAAATTCAAAGGATTTCGAAATTTAATTTAAAAACTTATCGAATTTTAAAATTCGATTAAATATTTTTTGAAATTTGAAATATGGTAATATTTTTATTTTAATTTTAAATTTTTCTTTTTAAAATTTATTTTGCTTCTTTTATTTGTTGTTTTTTATTTTAAAAAAATATTCTTCTTATTAAGTTTTATGAATTTGTTGATCTCTTTTTCTTATTATCGAACAAGTAAGTTTTTTTTATGGTCATGTCATATTGTAGGTAATATGGAAGATTTATATTATTTTAAAAATAAAACATGGAAGAAATATTACATAAATAATTTTACAATTAATTAGATTTTTTCCTCATATGTTAAGTTATATTATTTTTTATATTGGTTTTGTTGTTATCAAATTTGATAAAATTAATCCTTATTATTGGAGAAAGACGTATGCATTGTTACAATGTGAAAGAAGTGGAAAGTACGAAAAATACAAATACAGTGTTCAACTTAAAATATCTAGCACAAGAAAATGTGATTATCCTTTTAAATTAATAGACGGACAAAATTCTATTAAAGATAGGTAGGTATCGAAGACAATGGATTAATATCATAACTGTGATTTGTTGTAAACTTTAGTTGGTCATCATTTTAATCAATTGAAACTTTAGTTGGTCATCATTTTAATTAATTGAACAGTCATTGTTTGTGACTTAATTAGAAGTCAAATGGTACTAACAATCATTATTGAAATAAAATAATGAGTATAATGTGATAACAATGAAACAAGTATATAATGCAACATAAACATAGATTGTTTCCATTTTCAATTTTGAAACATTTGTTACTCTACTTATTTCCTCTTTGTTTGCTCTTGTTTGATATTAAAGAACACCAGAGAGGATTGATACAAAATTAAAAATGAAAATATTACAAATTCAATTTTTTTATATATTCAAAAGCATAAATAATTTCATTTTCAATTAAAAAAAGTCTTTTTTTAAATTCAAAAAATTCTATATCAAACATAACTTTAAAACTAAAAATTTTAAGTATATTATTTTAGTTTTCCTAAAATTAGTAGTCATAATCTACCTACCAGTACATATTAATCTCAAGGTACACCTAAAAGTTTTGGAGAAATCTTATTTAAAAGATTTTAATATCACATTATGATAATATTATATATAAAATAACACACACACACACGTTATTTTCTTTTTTTTTATGAATTTATGTTCCAAAATTTTATAATAATTTCACTATATTCTTTTAATAAAATAAGAATTTATATTATTTTTGATCTATTTAAATATTTAAACTATTATATTGTTTGTATATAATAATGAAAATGATCAAATATAACAAAAAAAAGTAAAAAACACTAAATAAAAACGTTTTAAAAGTAAAAAAAAATGAGAAAAGGAAAATATAGGGAAGAAAACAAATTAATGAGAAATAAGATAGATCATGATTCTATTACGAAGAATGTTTCAATCAGAAGGAATGAAATATAAAATTATTCTTATAGCATAATTCATAACATAAACAAAAAGTGACAAAATTTAAATGACTTCACTGTTTTTTATCATTGAAATTACAATAGGAGAAAATTAACGTGTAAAAGTATTTCTGACCTATCACTAAAAGAATTTTATGATGTATATGAATAACGAGATAAATATGAAAATATGTAATTATCCTTCATCAATCAATGTTACGTATATTTATACGATTTTTATATCATATAAAACCGGTCAAAAAATAAAAAATAATAAAAACTCATCAAAAATAAGATAAACTAACACGATAACATTATACTTTTTAATTAAATTAATCATATATTTTATTGATGTATGATGATATTTATGACATTAGTATATCATATAAACAAATTATCAAAATTTAATCGTATATTCTCTTAATATATAAGGAGATCAGTAAATATAAATATCTGTGTCAATGTTGTTTAACTACTTTAAATACATACTAAACGAGTATTGTTGAACAATGTTTTCTACTTTATTTAGTGGCTCGGTACAAAAATAAATAAAATTAACTTTTTTATAGTTAAAATGAGTTTATAGATAAATTTAAAATGCATATTTAAAAAAAATTATATATGAGAGTTTTTCATCAACTTAAGTTTTATTGGTCGACATCAATAAACAGTTAGGTAATTTAAACTGAAGACAAAATATAACAAACTCTTTTGACTTAACATTAAAGTCAAAATAGTTTCGTTCCTGAGTTAACCTTTTATTTATAAACAAAATAATTATAAATTGCCTATTGTATGAAATATTAAAAAATATAATTAATCCTTTATCTTTTACTAAAATATCTCTCCAATTCTTAAACCTATAGAATTCAATTATATCGGCCTTTAAACATTTTATTCATATTGGAGTACTAAACAATCAAAAGATATACTTATGCATCTTTGTTATCACGTTTATAGGAATGATGAGTTGAACGAAAATGCTAATACAAGTTAATTTATTTTATTTCTATTTTCTAAACATTTATTGGCGAACATCATTCCAATTAAAAATATTAATTTTTTGTGTGATAGTTAATTAATTAAATTTAAATACAGTTTTGCAATCCGATTCATATTTATGTAAGTATACATATACCTATACGCACGTAGTTTTTCTATTATCTTTCAAAGTCTATCCACCATAAATTATTTTAAAAATTAGTTTTCTCCTGTGTCGTATAACATATCTTTATTATACCTGCTAAGTATTTTATTTCTGTTAAAAATAAATAAGCGAATAAAATAATTAGATATAAATAATGTTTATTTTTTAATTAAATGTAAATAATGTTTATTGTTTAAGAACAGAGGGAGGGAGAGTTGGTTGCAGAAGAAAAATGGCGGGAGATATGAGTTGGTTTGGATTGGAAAGGCGAATACTGGCTTTCCGATAAGGCCGCGAGAAAACTGAAAAAAAAAAAAAATATAAAAAGAGAGAGAGAAAAGAAAGCCCATTAGTTTCAATTTCACGAGAAAGCTGCGGAAGGAGACAGACCCAATTACCCTTACCCTTACCACAATTCATTCATTCGTTCTCTTCCATCTTCACGTGATTTTTCTCTTTGCCTTTCTCATCTGAATCTAACGACTTCTCTGGAATTTCGTCGCCACAAAGATCGATCAGCATGAAGGAGAAGGGCAAAGAGAAGGAGACAGAGAAGAAGAAGTATCCGATCGGAGCTGAACATTACCTTCTCTACGAAGAGATTGGTCAGGGCGTCAGCGCTTCTGTTCACCGCGCGCTCTGCGTTCCTTTCAACGAGGTCGTCGCCATCAAAATCCTCGACTTCGAACGTGACAATTGCGATCTGGTAATTCTATCATTTATTCATCGCTTTCACCAATTTATCTTTCGGTTCGATTAATTCGTTACAGATTACAAATAAAGTTAAATAAAATTAAATAAAACCAATGCAATGCACGCAGAACAACGTGTCTCGCGAGGCGCAGACAATGATCCTCGTGGACCACCCTAACGTGCTCAAATCACACTGCTCCTTCGTCAGCGAGCACAATCTATGGGTGGTCATGCCGTATATGTCCGGCGGCTCGTGCCTCCACATACTCAAAGCCGCTCACCCCGACGGGTTTGAGGAGGTTGTGATTGCGACCGTTCTCAAAGAGGTCCTGAAGGGTTTGGAGTACCTTCACCATCACGGCCACATCCACCGCGACGTCAAGGCTGGCAACATTCTCATCGATTCTCGCGGCGCCGTCAAGCTTGGCGACTTTGGTGTTTCCGCTTGCCTTTTTGATTCTGGTGACCGCCAACGCACCAGGAATACATTTGTCGGAACTCCTTGCTGGTATATTCATTCATTACCATTGCCGCATTGCAATAATTCTTCTGCATTTCATTCGTTCTTCGTCTCATCAACCTTTTGTGGCTTCATTACAGGATGGCACCCGAGGTCATGGAGCAACTCCACGGCTACAACTTCAAGTTTGTTCTCATGTCTCTCGTATTTAATTTTTTAATACTAATACTGATAATAATATCAAAATAATAATAATAATAATTCAATCTACTTCCTATCCTGCACATTCCATATCAAGTTAATATTATTCTTTTTCCAGAGCTGACATCTGGTCATTTGGTATTACCGCCTTGGAGCTTGCTCATGGTCATGCTCCTTTCTCAAAGTATCCACCAATGAAGGTGGGTATACTGTTAACTAGCTAGTAATGTAATATAATTAGTAAAGACCAAAAACACATCGTGCTTTTTATTTACTACTACCACCTGGTTTCATTATAGGTACTGCTCATGACTTTGCAAAACGCACCCCCTGGCCTTGACTACGAAAGGGATAAGAAGTTCTCTAAGGTTACTTTACCTAATTATCTCATCTCTCAATGATTTTAATTAAGTTTCAACGTTCACTCTTTTCTTCTTTCTTCTTAATTCGCTTATTTCTTCTTTCTCTCCAGTCGTTTAAGCAGATGATTGCTAGCTGCTTGGTAAAAGATCCTTCAAAACGACCCTCTGCAAGCAAGTTGTTAAAGCATTCCTTCTTTAAGCAGGCTCGCTCCAATGATCATATTCGAAGGCTCTTGGAGGGGCTGCCTGCTTTAGGTGATCGAATGGAGGCCCTAAAGGTTCCTTATCATCACCATAACTCTCCTCCTTCCCTAGCCCATGTAATCGTGTATAGTATTTTTATAAGCTCTTTTTCTTTCATAGAGAAAAGAAGAAGATATGCTCGCACAAAAGAAAATGCCTGATGGTAAGATGGAGGAATTATCACAGGTAACAACTACCGCGTCTAATTGCTTAGAGTAACTGCTGTCAGTTGAGTGCCAGAGTTATGCCGTTTGCTTTCAAAATATCTTATTCTATTGTCTAATTATATTCTTTGATAGCAAGCCAATGACATCATTGTGTTAATCCTGTGTAGAATGAATACAAACGAGGAATTAGTGGCTGGAACTTCAATCTTGAAGATATGAAGGCTCAGGCTTCCTTGGTACACATATGGTCCAATCTTTTTGCACTTACAACCAGCATGAGGCCCCAGCAGTTATAGAGTTCCTAATTAAAGTTTTTTTCCCCTTCTAGATCCATGATTTCGACGATGCTATTACCGATATGAATCATGCAGCAAGTTCAAGTTCTTTAGCTACACTTGATTCACAAGAGAAACCATTACCGAGTGCATTTCACAACCCTTCTCGATCTGTTGATGTGGTATTTATAAATTAATTTTATACTCGTTTGGATTACATGCAGTATACGTATATGTATTTGTGTGTGTATCTATATTGTTTTTCTTCTGTTTCTTGTTAGCAATTTCTTAAATGGAATAGTTCTAATGCCTTTGGTTCACAGGAAGAAAATGATGAGATGCGAAATCAATCAGCTTCTGTTTCTGCAATTGATGCCAAGTATGGTTCTAATATATTATGCATCTGATGTCAGATCTAGTAGATTACACCATTTTGTGATTTGCAAATTGTGAGAACTTATGAGATTATGAGTTTACAACATCACAGGCCAACGCTTCTGTTTGGCTTGGGATCTTATATTCTAAAATAAATTATATCTGTATGTACAGTTCAGAAAAGGGTCAATCAAGTTAATCCAATTATTATCACGTGTTGCCATTTCCAGAACTAGGCTTGAAAAATCCGACGATGACTCTTGCATCACCAGTTCGAGCCATGAACCACAAATTAAGTCATCCTGTATCGATAATCACGTGGACAATAATTTGGGTGAGAAATCTGACATGGAAAACGGTGGAAGATTGGTGGACGGGATGTCCACCCATCATCATCATAGAAGAGGATGTTCATCGAGCATCTTACCAGAAGTTGTCTTTCCACCAATTCGACCAGAAAGGTGAATATTACAATTATGCATTAAGTCAGTTTAATTTTGTGAAATCTTTTTCTGGTTTAGTGCATTGAGTTTACTCTTTAAAATTGCACTTGCATTTGCTTAGTTGCTAAATGCTACCTACCAACATAATCTTTATTATTAACCAAAATTAATTGAAATTCTGAAATTTTGTCGGTTCCATTTCTTATTTAATGAGTTTTTCTCGTGCATTTGTAGTTCAGTAAATTTAATCAATTGTAAAGAGTGTGTTGTGTACTCCTCTCGCTTTGTTTGTTCTGTTAATTATTTAATCAATTGTAAAGAGTATGTTGTGAATCCTGCCCTGACTAATGTGGATGTCCTTTTTCAACACCTCAATCTGTCCGATGGGCCTTGGTAGGTTTGATCATCCTAAATCCCAATATACGGGCTTTCTTCTGCATTCCATCCTCTGGGATCTCAGGTCATTAAATATTCTTATCTCAAGAGGATAGCCCACTGCATCTCTTTTACACATTTACACAGACCATTTCACTCCGTGTCTTGTATAGAACTACTTTATTGATCCATATTGAATATTTGTGACAGACATGCGTAAATCAACATTCATCAAACAATATACTCACTCGTTGCTGTATACTGTTCAAGTTTTAGGTGCCTTAATTCAATTCGACGGAGTGAATATAAACCAAACAGTAATGTATAAGTACACCCCCCCTGGTTTTTTTCCCTCTACAAGAATGTAGAATGTATAAGTACAGTTCTTTCTATTTTTCATCACCGAAGGTGGTAGTTACGGTGTTTTTTTTTCCCAATATCTTTCCTAAAGAACTTGATCAAATGTTTTTGAAATCTGATGTTAATACTCTACTGTTGATTATTACAAAAAGGGAGCCAGTTATTGCAGCTATCGACTCATGACTGATACTCTGTATCCCGCAAGTTAAATTTCACATTCACAGCTAGAGTACAAATCCTAATTCGTCTTCAGTCAGTCTTTTATGAATTTTGAGAAAATGACATAATGATCTTATAAGTTGCTTCTTTTTTAAAGAGGACAAAGTAGGTTTACACCTTTTTGTGTATATACCATATCGCTTTTCTCCTCTATAAAGTAGACATTAGACAATGGGATTGTATTTGCATTCAAGAATCTTAGAACTCTGAAATTTGAAAGAGTGTCATAAGCTTTTCAAGTTGCTTGTTTTCAAAAGAGGATAAAGTAGGTTTACACCTTTTTGTTTATAAACCGTACCACTTTCCTCCTCCAGAGTGTAGACATTAGACAATAACATTTGGTTGATTTTTCCATTAATCAATAATAGGAATTGAAATGTAGAAGTTAAAAGGTGTTCAAATAACTTAACTAAGAGCAAGGACTTGTAATCTTATCATCAGTAGAGGATTAAGTATAATACTTAACTATATTTTTAGTATTTTTCCATAAAATTCAATTTTGTAAATTAACTATTGTATATTATAGCATTTTACTTTCATTGTTTGTGTAAAATTTGGTAAAAAGGTAAAAAACGATGAGAATACAATCAAATATATTTTATATTTGAATTGATTTTAATGTATATTTTATTGAATCACTAAATAACCGGTTTGATATAAAAATTTATATTTACATGGATGATTTATATAATAAATACTGAATTTTAATATATCTTGTGAAAAATTGTATAATCATTTGAACTTACCTTAATATCCCCAATCCCTCTCATTTTGGTTGAGGAGGACCCAATATAGGAGAGATCGGTTTACACTAGTATCACACATAACATTCTTTTAATACTATTTGATAACTACATATAACGTATGTTTTTTATTATTCTGTCTTTTCAATTGTAACTATCAATATATTTATTTGTTTATAACAAATATAATTATCCTTTTGAGTATACTATTGTCTCTAATGATTCCTTATTTCCTTTTAATCCTTTGAGTATTATAGTTTATCTGCCATCATCATTAATACTTAGCAATATAAATGGCAGCGAGAAACCGCAAAATCTGCTCCAGAACGGTTCAAGTTGCAATGCAACTTCAGTTCCACAGACAGGAGAGGACGTACTTACTGAACTTCCATCAAAAGTCTCAAAATCACCAGGTAACTGCTTATATTCATCCGTCCCATCAAATGCTTTGTTGTCTAGTGTCAACATCATGGATGTATCGCTGTTTTAAAATACACATAAGAGCTAATTCTTCAAGCCCGATGATGGATTACTAAGCATTTCGGTCTAATTAATCATTTTTTGACAGCTAATTCTGATGACCCTGATGAGAAATCGAAAGTGCCAGTTGTACAGCAGAGAGGACGTTTTAAGGTTACATCTGAAAATGTTGACCCAGAAAAGGTAAGAAATAACTCTACTACCGATTATTCTCCTTTTTTGAACACTGAAATACAATGTGAAGTTTTTTTCAGGTGGGCCCTTCTCCTGTACTGCAAAAGAGTCATAGCATGCAGGTTTGTGGTTTTGAAGTTTGTATAACTGTCCCTTTTCTTCCCTTGGCTAGAAGAGAACCCCATATATATGTTTCGATCCGAAACTGCATTTTAGTATGCCATTTGTAATTTCCAGTGATCCATAGGTTTGGAAGATGTTTTTTGACCGTATATTGCATGGGCATTAATGGTGTTAGATTTGCTGCCAGCAACTAACCTTGCCGGACACTGATGCTACCATTTATTTTATAGAAAATGAAAGATTCAAAATGTGTTTAGTTTATTTGGTTTGAAGAATGCGTCTATAAAATAATAGGATGGTGGTTTGAAATCATACACATATAGTAGGCAGTTATAACTCTCAATTTACTGTACATCTCATTGGAATGGCACGCGTTATGCAGGTTTTTAGCCAGCATAATGTTGCTTCTGTACAACAACCAACTTTGCCATTATTACCAGCATATGAAGCCACATCATCAAATCTTTCGGGTCACGCCGTGTTTCCCATATTGCACTCTGTACTGCAGACAAATATTCTTCAACAGGTATGTTCTACTTTATGGCCTTATGGGTTATGGCCGGTCTCCTTCAGCTAATCTTCACGAGTAACTGTTTCTTAAATGGCTTTTTTAACAGGAAAGCATTTTATGTTTAATGAGGCTTATTACTGCCGGTGACTCTACAGGTTCTACCAAGAACACTCCGTTTGAATATTTTGTTTAACTTTTTTTGCTGTTTTTTTAATACGCATACTTTTCAATTCTTTCTCGTCTACTTGCCCAGCTGATGGCTCATGTACCCTAGCTCAAATAGCAGGAACTGAAAAATCTTTGGTATGTATGTATGTATGTATGGGCTTATTTTTTTAATCATAGATTTGAATATATTTAAGGATGTGCCATCTGAAAAAAATTATATTTGGCCTCCGTACAAGAATGTTGGATAATACATTAATACTAATGTCAATTGAGTTTGAAGGTGCTGAAAATTTAGAATTACAATAGCAATAAATTTGAAAGTGGTAAGACTAATGAATACAGTTAAAGTTTACTAAATAATGTTTGTATAATTATTTAACTTGGCTTATTAATTTATTTTTTAAATATATATTTTACTGTTAACCTGAATGACTTTGTATTTGCCTTTTCCTTTCTATTGTTTTACGAGTAATGTTTGTTATGCATTACTGCAGCTTGAAGCTGCTCAGGAGAGGGAGAAGGAGTTACTTAGTGAGATAACTGATTTGCAATGGAGGTACTTTATTGTAAAATATAGTTGGATTACGTACTGAATTATCGATGTATCTTAATCCATTTATCTGTAACATGTAGGCTTATCTGTGCTCAGGAGGAGCTTCAAAAATTGAAAACAGAAAACGCCCAGGTTAGTATTATAAAGCATGGCTGTCATAAGTATCAGTTCAGTTTGGTAAAACCAGTCATACAATAAGATTAATAATAAATTACGATTGGTAAAACTCAGCTTAAAATATTAGTTAATTTTTGTTATAGACTTCTTATTATTCATAAATATGTATCTCTTAATTTGAATATGATACATAATTTATTTAAACTTATATATATATTTTTTATATTACGAGCTTATAAAGGTGTGTTTTATTTTAGTTTTTAGCATCATAAAGTTGTGACATTTTATATATTTTGAAATTATATTTTGTATTTTTGCTCAGTAAAATAAATTAAGTTGAATTATTAAATTCTGAGAGGAGTTGAAATTTTAAAAATATTTGCATTAGCAATATGATACTGTTTGAATTGTGTTTTAATCTGTGAATGTAAATCTTAAATCATAGGTGTGATTGCAGTATGGAATGGATGGAGGCGGGATTAAACTTTAAGCTAAGGAAAAAAAAAAAAGAAAAAAGATCCATGCAAAAAAAGTTGGTAGAGTAGATATTAAGCGGTATACTATTTGTAGGTTTTTTCAATCATTTAGATGATACAAATTTTATCAATAGTTTTTTCTTGTTTATAATTACTCTTGTAAATTCTTTTAGCATTATTTGCTGGATATAAATTTCATTTCCATTGTCGTATGATTTCCTAATATTATTTCTTCTTGTATTTCAAGAAAAGGACAGATCAATATATAATACACTTATTACCTTAAAACTTACTTTTTTATTATATAATTTCAAGGTTTGTGTGTGTTTTTTGATTTATAATTAATGCGTTTTATTATTCTGAATTTATATAATAAATTGAAATTGTTGAGTTTTAAATGTTTTCCAAATCGTAAGGTCTTTTCTCCCAACACTTTCAAAATCTACATTACATTATTTTTAGTATTTTTACTTTTATCTTTTCAAATTACTAAATACAATATTTTTAGAATAGAGATTAAATTTCAAGTAGTTAAACAAAAAAAATAGTATAAATTAAGTTTTACAAAGTGTAAGATGAAATTTCTAAAATATCCACAGCTACAAAGAAAAGGAACAAAACCCTATTTGTAAACAATAAATAACAACAGATAACCTAATCCTTTATTTCAAAACAAAAAAGTAATTCTAAACGAAAAGAAATGATTAACAGCAAAAACCCTAATATTTTATATTTTAAACAACAAACTAATTCTAAACAAAAAATAATTAATAAAAAAATTATTATTAACAAGTTGGCGGACAACAGCTGAAATATAATTTTTAATATTTTGTATGGTTCAACCTATCATAAGAGGGAACCGTATTCATTTACTCAAGGGACGATCGTTTCACGCTTCCATTTTGCGTTATCGGGAATCGTATGTTTTCAAATGTTACACTATAATGATATTTTCAAAATTATGATTAGATGGTATTTCATGATTAAAAAAAATAAAGAAAGAAAAAGATGTATTGGAATAGGTGGATATTGCGGACAATAATATTCATTTCCATCAAAACATCATATACGCACTTTTAATGGGAAAATAAATAATTAAGATTATAAGAGGGTAAAATAAATAATGTTACTTATTAACATATAGAAATGAAAAATCACTAGATTATGTATAGAGAAAAATCGTTCGAATAATAATATATTAACTTCTCAGATGTTTCATTTAATGTCTATTTAACAAAAAGTTTATACGTGTACTTTTTAATACTATTTTACAAGGGATAAAAAATTTATATTTTCTTATCTATTCTTCAACCTTTTATCTCTTTCAAAAAATAAAACGTCGTAGTGATATGAACCTAATCGAAATCTTGAGTTAAGTGTTTTTGTTTGAATGATGTGTTTTGTTCCATCTTTCAAATCAAGAAGGTCTATTATAATATATATCACTCGAGCAAAGTTTTAACGTAATAAACGTGGTATTTTAGAATAATTCATTTTTAAAATGCTGTCGTTTAATGATGAATACACTTTAGTTTTGTAATATTAATTTTGTAATATAATTTGAAATAAGATTTCTTATTATTATAATGATAGGTAGAAAAGGATTAATGAGAAATAAAAAATAAGATCAAGATTTTATAACATTATTTATTACTATTAATTTCAAATTATATTTCAAAAACTTTATAAATTATTTTTTCCTTCCATTAAAATCATTAAAACTTAAACTCATTATTTTTAGTTAACTATTTTAAATTACTTTTCCATTGTTTTAATTTTTATTTTTTCCTACCGGTATTTCAATATGTCTGTTTAAAGAATTTTTTTCTCAAGAAAATATTATTTTGAAAAAAAAAATCAGAAAGTAAGTGAACGATAATAATACTTTTTAGGAATATATGAATGTATGAATTAGGATTGTAACAGAGAGGTTTGGATGGCCCTATGGGCCTTTTTCTGCATTTTTCAATCTTGAAAAGGTTACCGCTTCCTGCATCCACAAAATTACTAAATGCATTCCCAATTTAATAGAAAAAAGATTAAAAAAAAATTCATTCCTTGCATTACATCACTGTTGTCATTCTCCTTACATTGATTCCTTCTTCTTCATTTTCGCTTTTTCTTCTTTTCCAAACTCATCTCCTTTTTCCATGGGTAAAGGTTTTCATATTCTTTTTATATCAGATGAATAATTTCAGCATTGTATCCAATCTCATCTCCATGCATATTTTATTCTAAAGATTTACATATTCTTAATAAATAACTTATTTCTTTGTTTCTCATAGGGTTCAAACTAATAATTTATTATCTCCTTTCTTTTAAAAAAGAAAATAGCCTTAATTTGTCATTTGTGATACGTGAATTCACCGCCAACACCGTTAGCGCAATAAAGGTGCGTACAAGAAATAATGCTTAACTATACTAAATTTGATTCGATAAGAACTGGCTATTTTTCTTTTCTTCCTGTCAATATTATGAATGAACATATTCACTAAAATAAATCAATGATTATTTTTTATCTATTAAAAGAATAAGTATGGTCGTCTAAACAGCATTTGATGTGCATAAAACTTGTTTTCATAAAAATATTACCAAACCTTGTATTTCATTGTTCATTCGAAGGGTTTCATCTGCCTAGAGGTGACTTATATCATTAAGTAGCTTATATTTTATTATTAAATTTCATTGATGGAGTAAAATTTACACCATACATAATCTCAAAGTTTGTATTAATATAATATAATTATTTTGTAATCAATAAAGATTTAGTGAATTACCTTTACAAAGATGCATTGGAACTCATTCTCCTAATAAGTAAAAAGTACTTTTCGTGGGTCAAGTTGACCACTACAATAACTTGAAGGAACTGGAGATATCTCTTGTCTTCCTTTCCACTCTTCACCAGGTTTAAGGGTAATTGGATTTTCTACGCAAGCAGCTTGAACACAAAGCATATTTTTGTACTCATCATCCCCTAGGTCAGATATGGATTTCGCTTTCTTGTCCCATGGATTCCATACCACTACAAAAAAAAAAAGTTGCACAACACTGATATTTTTTTTTATAACGATGATTGATATCATCTTTTCTTTCGACAATATTTTATTTTAATATTATTTATGTATCATGATTAATTCAAAATTATTTTACTATAAATAATAATAATCATAAATATTATTATAAATCAATAATAGAATATAAATAGATAATATTAAAATATTGTCAAAGTAATGTTATCGTTATCCTTTTTCTTTTATCTTTTTCATTCATAATTATCATCCCTGTATCACATTTCATCATGATCCTTATGCATACAAGGAAAGGTATCAAGATTAGCAAACTCACCAGCATCTGGAAGCCCATCTTTTCGCAATACAAAAGTTCTCTTCCTTTCATGGTCTATGATTGCGATTTTTGTAGGAGTGCTTAGGTAAACTTTGTCCACCTTTAGTATCAAATAGACCAAAATAAAATAGTTATGCAGTTGAAGCAATAAAATATAAACAAGACAACAAAAACTATTCCATCGAAAACAAATATTAACTTCAGACTCAAACGTAATAGCATCCCCTTGTTCAGTAAATCGTTCTCTATTCTTCAAGTTGTCCAGATAATCTAGTGTCTCCAATCCTTCAATTCGCACTTCACTGCCCATACGAACGGTGACAATTATCTTACGTACAACACAAGTCATAAATCCCAAAGCAATGTAATTCTACATCAGACAAGGTCATGGCCAAAAGCAAATACATGTTAACTTAAGTAAAACAGTAATTAAACAAATTGTTATTCCAAAAGACGGTGCTCGGAGCCATTGTACACTTTTTGAGATTTGAAGTTTCCAAAACTTTACAAAACTTAAAATATACGCACGTCTCACTGGTGGTGAAAATTTGAATTATGCGAAAAAGATTCATCCAAAATACAAGACCGATATAGACCTGATGTCAGTAACATAGAAGTATGTATTATAGGCAAATGTGAAGGTGAAGGATTTTCCATCAGTATTTGTGTTTCGAATGCGAGACGTCATCAACAGATCGCCGGCAGGTCCCAAAGCTATCCTCAACCGGAACTCATATCTATAACCAATTATTAAAAAAATTCTCTTAATCCAACTCGTTAAATTGAAAAATATCATAATTATTTAAGGTAAAACTGTATACCTATGTGGCCAATGTTTTGCATCATCCTCAGAGTGCTTAAGAATCAAGTCAATGAAAGCTCTGTTGGTGGTAGCTGTGGGAAACGGCGGAGGATTAGGATCTAATGACCAAAACCTGTTCCTCGCAAATCCATGTTGCTGAAGAGAGCCGTGATTCGAAAACTGCAGAACACAGATTAGAAGTACTCAAAAGAGAGAAACAGAATTCGCGAAAAGGATACACATACAGATAGACACACATACTTGAGGAAAACATATAGGAATGCCTCCGCGTATGGATTTTGGAGGCTTAAAATTATTCTGCAACAATTGTTGTGAAAAAAGAAAGATGAAATTGCGCGAAAAAAAAAAAAAAAAATCATGCTAAGATCCGTGCATGTGGAAATGAAACTTGAACCTTACTACTGACAAATAGCAATTCCTCCCCAAGATCATTCTTCCATGACGTTACTTGACCACCGTACAGATAAATCTACAGAGAATGCAATTGAATTGATCGTAACCACGAATTGAATTGATTTGAATTGAATTGAAGTAAATTGCGAATGATGAAAATGATGAAAACGATTAAACCTCCGCAGAGAAACCGCGAACTTCTCTGAGAATGATTTTCTCGAGGCCATTGACACCCGTACACTGCTGCACGTACACCGTTTGTCGTGACATTTTCAGATTCAGAATTCAAAATTATTCAGAATTCACACAATTCACATTTCTCCATTCTCCTCTTTCTCTAATCCTATTTATATTCCTCATCATCATCATCAAGGAGAGAGAATGAGAGACTTAAGCCATGGACCATATTTTATTCATCTTTTATTTATGGTTTCATATACATCTCCTATTCTATTAATAATATAACCTATTCAATTTATTTTTTTCAAAATTTCTATTTTTAACCATTTAATATCTTTACTCTTTATTAATATTTCAATTTTATAATTACTTTATTTATATAACAATACAATCCCTTATAATTTAGATTTTTAAATCAAGTTTTTTTCTCACTCTCATTTTCACATATACTTAATATTAACATTTTATCACGGTCAATTAAATATAATCGTAAAACTCTCTTCTTAATGTGTAATAATTTGTAATTAATACATTATAAATAAAGTCTATTAAGTAATTTATATATTTATAAATGTCTACTCTAACCATTTATAGTTACTTACATTTTAAAAATATATCCTTGTCCTTAATATTTTTTTATGAAATTCAACCGTTAAACTATGTAATAACGCATACGAAGTTTTATTTGAATTAAATATATATATATATATGTATATATATGTATATGTATGTATATATATGTATATGTATGTATATACGTATGTATAAACAATAGAAACATAAACCATATTATTGATATGCACATATTTACGTTACTATATTTTACTATTATTTAGATAACAAACGCTTGCAAATTAAATTTCAAATAATGATTGTAATTGTGTTATTTATCATGTAAAATTAACAACATTTTTATTTCATCTAACTAGAAATATTGTTAATTAATTGAGATATAAAAAAATATTAACATTCGTAAGATGTCTTATTTTTTTATATCAAATTTTAAAAAGAAATATAGAAAACGGTAATTTAGAATTAAATTTGAACAAAATAATTTCAAATCATTAACTTATTAAAAATAAACTTTAATGTATTGGTTTATTTACTTTCTTACAATAGCAGTCAGTAGAATTTGACTCCAAATCCTAAAAAGAGATTTAGGAAGTATGTCTTTTAACGAAACTTAATTAAATTACTAAACATGTTAAAGATTTATTATAATTCACAGAAGTATTTACTTATTGAAAACTTATAAGATAAATGCTTAAACACCATCCTTTATGATCAATATTTAATAAATGGTTTTATATCTTATAAGAAATTGTTATAATCACATTACAAAAACACCAATTAAAAATACTCTAGTCGAAACCATAAATAATTAAGGTTAAAGTACTTTTAGTCTCATGATAATAAATTATTTTTTTCTTCAAGTATTGTCTATAAACCAATCAAATATACATAACTATTTAAGTAAATAAAAATCATCAATAATTTTCTAAAATTTTAGTCACTCGTTTAAAATATACTCCTAAACTTTAATATACTTGTCAAATAAAAAAATAAATATTTACAGTAAGTTTTCCTTACATCGTTGTAGAAAGGTTCCTCTCCAACATGATTGTAAATTTTTTAGTTTTGAATGTATATCTCATATATGTTTCATGGAAACTTATTTTCATTTTAAAAAATTGTTAATATATAAATTGGATTGGATTTTAATAAAATAAAATAAGTCGAAGCTTTTTAATTTTATGGATCGAACTTTATGGATAGGTTTTTTTATTATTATTATTATTATTATGTGATCATTGTAATATAACTCATCCAGTTTTTCCCGTATAAAACACTAAATCTAAATATTAAAATAATTGTACTCTGTGAATGTATTCAAATATTAAATTATCTTACAATTAATTTGAACCAAACACAGATAAAAGAGAAGATTACATTGTGCCAACCTTATAAGGCATTTTACATTATGTTTCTAATGAATATTTTTCAATTTAGAAACCTATGTGTTCACTTTGATGCTTATGTTAATTTAATATTTTATTATCTATTTCCTTCGATTTTAAAATGTGTTTATAATTGAAATATGTCAAAACAGCTAAATATAATCGAAAGAAAACATATGAAAACGTGAATTTTCTTATATCCAAACACAAAATGTTATTTCAAAATCAATTTTATAAGATTATGTTGATAACAAAAATCATAAAAATAGAAAGACGGTTGGTGGAATGATGAGTGGTATTGCTATGTAATAACACTTGTGTCTGGTTCGAGCTCAGCACATCCACTTTTGTTGCACATTTTGAATGAAAGTTTCAATGGTGGTGCCTTTTCAAAGGGTTTTTTGCTCGTAATATTCAACTCTCTGACCTATGGGAAATAATTGAATATAGATCTCAGTTTGAAATCGGAAGAAAATTATTAATGCAATCTTTTATTTAGGACGACTTTTAAGGTAGACTTGGGAATTTTAAGCCAACCAACTACGGCATTAAATTTAGTTTCATTCTATTTGGTAGAGGAGATCTTTGTCCTATGTTGAGACAAGTTTGACCTTATGGGACAAGAAGCAAGAAGGTGAACCTTGCACTTGACTTAGGACCATAGTTCATAATCGTGTTTCAGATTCTTACATTTGTCTCTCCCTTTACAGTTCTACCCTTAGATTCATAGTAATGATGATGCCATTTATTCATTGCCATTGCCATGGGCAGGTACTACCAAATGGTAACTCCATTTCGAGTAATTCCAGGATTTTGAAAATACTGTATTTTTTTCCTGTAGAATTCACGAAACCCATAACTCAGCGATGCAACCAAACCAAATGGAAGAACACCACCAATTCCGGCAGAAGGAAATTTGCAGAAGCAGATAGAAGAATATAGGGTCTCAAATCAAGGTAAAACGACTCCCTATTCTAAAACTTGTAGCAGAGACAACAGAATAAGCAATTAACCTGAAATGTCAATGGTAAGAACTTAATTTAAGAGACCAAAACCTTTGATAAGAACCAGCTTCATGTTACTCACCTAAAAAATATACATTCTAGTCGTGTACATGTCACTTTAATTTAACTCTGTTTTGACCTCTGCCGTGAATTTTGACTTAATTTTGTCAACAAGCATAAGTAAACGATGTTAAATCGCTCTACCGACAAATGTTGAGAAACTTAGATAGTTACACACCAAGAATTTCTATTATGTGGGAGTATTACTTAACAACGGTAAGACACAGTTAACAAGGAAGCGAAGCAAAAATACTAGTTTCTGGATACAGAGGGACCAAATAATAAAACGATGGAAGGCATGAAGAAGAAATGAGAAAATTAAACGAAGAGAAGAGAACACTACCTACCTGAAATTGGGATGCGTAACGACAACAATGGATGTTCAAATTTCATATCCGGGTAACAAGGTGAGAAATGATAAGTCTCAATTACTCAACCAATAGCATCAGACCGACAAGGATACAGAAAGAACCTAACCAAAAGTGTCACAACACAACAATATTATGTCCCTTTTTTCATTTGTATGCAAGCAAAGTGACAGGTAAACTACCGTAAAATCTATGTTCCAGCGCCCTACCAATCCAGCTACGACCAATTTTCTGAAATTGCTACCCAGATTTCCTCATTAAATAATGCAATAAAATATTCGATTCACTGCTAATAATTAAAAAAAATGCTCTAAGGGTGCTTACTAGGGTGAGAATCGATTATGATAGAAAATAGGTAGCAATCAAGTATGAGACGTAGAGAGACAAAAGTGATGTTTGTTTTTAAAGAAAATGGCAATGCGCAGAAGAGTAGCCAAATCCAAAATTGAAAAGGGCAGGGAGGTGAACCAAAAAAGGGGAAATATTGGCGACGCCGCATCAAGCACATACATACAATACATACATATATTACCTATGTAAGAGAGGAGGCTGACGCTGACGCTGAGTCCCACTCAGGTTCTGTAATAAGCATACATAGATGAGCAGTATCTATTAGCACCAGTCTCAACCAGACTCATTCATTCGGTTGGCTCCAACAAACCGTACTCACTGGCAGCGAGTGAGAAGGCTTAAAAAATATACATACGATAAGAAAAAAAAGAAAAAGATGTGAAACAAAGCAAAACAAAGCAAAGCAAGCAGGGCATGTTATGGTAAGTAGAAAGAAAACATTGTAATGTATGGCTGAAAATGGAATATTGAAATTTGATTTGTATGAAAATGAAAATGAAAACAAAAACAAAGCAGCAGAGCGGATAGGGGTAGCTAAGCAAGTGGCGGTGGGGCATCCATGTGGTTCATCGATCGATCCATTCTCCGGGAAGGAGGCATGTAGCATTGATTTGTAATAAATAAAAAATTACAGGCAAGAAGTAAGAAAGTAAGTTTAGTACGGGTTGCTAGGAGGGAAGAGGCCTGGGAGGAGGAGGGGGTAGGAGCTGGTGGAGATTGGGAGGAAGCTGATTGTGGTTGGAGTGGGGAGGAGCAATGAAAGGGTGTTCCAGCAACCTTGAGGCAGACCATCGGCGAGAGGGATCCCGCTGGAGGCACCTAGAGATGAAATCCCTGAAGTGGAGGGAGGCAGAGGGAGGAGCCTCGGGTGGCTGAGACATACAGATAGCGCACATGAGGCTGGCCCAATCGCCCTGCCTCCCAACCGCGAAGGGAAATCTGCCCATGTAGAACTCCAATATGCTAACCCCAAAGCTCCATATGTCCCCCGCGTAAGCGTCGTATTGGCCGTCGTTTATGTCTGTGTTGATCCTCTCCGGACTCATGTAGGCGATCGTCCCCACCGAAGAATTGCAAGGATCCATGGTCTGGTTCAGAATCCGACCCACCCCGAAGTCCGCGATCTTCACCTGCTTCCGCGAGTTTATCAGCAGATTCGAGGGCTTGATGTCCCTATGCACGATGTGCCGCCGGTGCAGGTACGCCAGCCCCCGAAGAATCTGCCTGGACAGATCTGCCAGCTGCTGCTCGTGCGGGATGTGTTTCCCCTCCAGAGATCCCCCGTCCATGAACTCCAGAAGCACCTGGATTTCGCTGTTCTGATCGTACATCTCGTGACACTTGACCACGTTCGCATCGTCCACGTCCCGCAGGATCTGGATTTCCCGGTGGATCTGCCGCCTCACGGACTCCTCGTGGTGCCCGTATATCACCTTCAGCGCGTACACGCGCCCGCTAGTTCGGTGCACAACCTTGTACACCGTCCCCCCGCTCCCGCTCCCGATGCGGTTCAGTCTCTCCAGCTCCGAAAACGGGATCACCTGCTGTTGCTGCTGCTGCTGCTGGCTGGCTCCTCCGCTGGCCGCGGGCGGAGCCGTGGATGGCGGAAGAGGAAGCGGCACCGCCAAATTAGTGTCACGCTGCGGCAGCGGCAGCGTGAGGTCCTTGCGGCGTCGCTGGGGACGGTGATCCTTGTTGTTGGTAGGCGGCGGAGCGGAGGCGGAGCCGGAGGCAGAAGGCGGTGGGAGTTGCATCGGCCTCATCTCATGTCTCGAATCCAGTGTGAAAAAAAGAATATATATAAATAATTTATGTTTAGATTATAATATTAATAAGAAAAAGGAAAGAAAGAGAAGAAGGGAAGGAAGTTCATATAATGTCCATGAGGGAACTGCAGAGAAGCTTCGAGGAAGTTTGAGAGAGAAGAAGAAGAAAACGATGAAGAAGAAGAAGAAGAAGAAGCCAGCCCAAAGGAAAAATCGATTTGATTTGATTTGATTTCTTCTCTTTACTTCTCTGCACCATAACAAGAAAGGGGCAAATTAAAAACAACTTTTTTTAACTTATTTTTTAAATTCATAAAAAAAGTAAATGGAGAGGTAGCTATCAAAAGAGGGAATCCAGATTTAAAAGGCATGGGGTCCACGCGCCTCCAGGGCCCGTGGGGAACGTGGACCAATTACCTTCCTATGTGCCAATACCATCTCTATGGTTGGATCACACCGCACTTCAACACTACATACATACACTCTTCCAACAGACATACTTTTTATTTTTTATTTTTATTTTTTTTATTATTTACACCAATCCAATTCTTATTTTTTTCATCATTATTATTATTATTATTATTATTATTATTATTATTATTATTATTATTATTATTATTATTATATTATTATTATTATTATTATTATTATTATTATTATTATTATTATTATTATTATTATTTACACAAATCCAATTCTCTCCCATTAGCAACACGCAACAACTAGAAAGCGACGCTCTACACACATCTGTCAACTTCAAATTCCTCTATTCTTTCATTTCGTCCTTTTATTTTTCTCCTCCACTCATTCTCCCTCCAACTTTTTTATCATAAAAACTCATTCTTTATTTATCTTAATCCTTCGCTTAATCACTCTCATTCTTCTAAACTATTCTTAGCTCCCCATACCTTCTTTTCTAAATCACATTTTCAAACCCATCTTTAATACAAATATATCACCTCTTTTACAACATAATTTTACTCAACTTCTTCTAATTTATCTTTAAAAAACACTTCAACTATTTCATTTTGTTACCCTATTGATGAATAAAGTCACAAAAATATAATGATTAGATTAATTTATAATTTTTAGGTGTACTCTTCACGATAATAATGGTCAAAAGTAAAAAAACAATTTTAAATGTATTCTTAAAATAAAATACATAATTTAAAATACTAATCTTTTTATAGATATTTGTGGAGGATTAGTGCATAAGGAAAGTAAACATTAAACAAGTCGATGACACTTCGATCTGAATGATGTAAGTCTACAAAATTAAAACATGGAAAAAAGTTTAGGATATCTTAACCTAAAAAAAGATGAAGAAGTTTCGACTTATACTAAAAGTGTGTTTACTTTGGATAAATACATACATTATAAATTTGTTTATGATTTGCTCATACTCTGTCATCTCAGTGTATGATTTCCTAAAATCATATCCACTAGAGTTTAAATTATGTATTTTCTGTAATTCGTTTTTAACTCAACTTATCATTAAAAATCATATTTATCCTTATGAATAAAATAAATTTAAAAGTTTAGCAATGTTTTAATTAAATACCTTCTTCTAAATGACAATTTTCTCTTTATTTATAGCCTTACAAGCAATATTGGGCTGCCTTTTTATTAACCTTCCTTTCGAGAATGATTTACATGTACGTTATTAAAAAAATATATTAAATAAATTAAGCATTAATTAAATGATAATATTTAAAAATATTAGTGTTCAATAATCATTTTTAAAACAGAAGATTATGCACTCAAATACAATTCAGCACTCAAATAGAATATATATATATATATATATATATATATATATATATATATATATATATTGCTCTAATTATGAATCGAAAAAAGCTTAATTACAAAATAAAAATGTAAATTTATATTTAATATAAATTTCTATAACATTTTTTTTATCAGGGAAATCTTATTTCAAATAATTCCATAAACATTGAATAAAGTTTTAGCAATAAAAAATATTTATAGATTATATTCAATTTTTTTTAGCATACGTAGTATTAATTAAATGAATTAAGAGTGAATTAAAAATTATAACAAAAGCAAAACTTCAAGCCAGTATAAGTATTGTTTAAAGATAATTATAAATTATCTAGGAATTATACTGTGTAATTGTATTGTGATAGTTCAAAAATTGAAAACTTATCTAAATATTACAATAAATAAAGATAAATATTGTAATATATTATTGTCAATTTAAATAATGTAAATAAAACACACAAGTAAAAAGATACTACATACATGTCAGTGGTAAGAACTTAAATAAAGATATTATAATTTCAAGGGATGTGAATATGATTCTACTTTTTTATTTCCTGAAAATGTTTTTTTTTTCTTTTTAACTTGTAATTAAATACTCACTGTTAATTAGCCATCATACTAATTTTCTTATTAAATGTCTGTGTTTAATTAAGATAAAATGTTAATTTTATTTTAATATCTAATTTGCTTACATATTATCCAAAAGCTATGTAATACTATTAGAAGGACATCTGTATAATTCAATTTTTCAGGAATTTTTGCAAAATCGCCTGTACTGGTATAATTCAAATTTTGCCAAATAGTTTTAAAATGATTAGACAATTCTAATTTGAATAACTTCGTGAAAGTTTTTCAAAACATTTTTAAAAGTTTTATTTAAATCCTTACTTTTAGAACTAACTATATTTTCACGTATTTAGAAAAAAAAATTCAAATCACTCCTAACCCTTAATTATTATTTTACTTTTATTTTACTTGAGGACTTGTTTCAATGCATTGAAAAATATTACATTGATTTAAATAATTAATTATCCAAAAATATTACATTGCTGATGAGTTGATTTGCATAATTAATTATAGAGCTAAGTATATTTTTAGTATGAATTTTTATCTGAAATTGAAATTTATTTTTAATTAAAAATTTAATATAGTTTAGTCTATAAATTTAGAAAATGAATAAATATAATTGTTTTAATGTTATTATGTTAGAAAAATTATATTGAAATTTATTGTTAATTGAAAATTTAATATATTTTAGTTTCTAAATTTAAAAATAAATAAATATAATTGTTATAATGTTATTATGTTAAAAACTTATATATTATTTTAAAATTTGAGAATCAAAATATATTAAAATTTTAAATAAAGATGAATTTTAATTTTACGTCAAAATTAGAAAATTAAACGTACTATATGAATTATCTTTTCATACTAAGATATATTTAATAGATAAATGCACTCATTAACTACTAATGAAAATACATACGTATGCGCATTTGAGTTTATTTTTGTAATAACAAAAAATAATAGAATTACAATTATAAAAATGAATATAAATACTGTTTGCAATAATAGTTTTTATTTATTTTATAAATAATTTTTATTATTTAATATACGGTATTTATTTATTTAATTTTAAAAAATAGTTAAATTTAAACATCAATTAAATTTGAATAAAACAATAACTTGGAAAATAAAAATGAGAAAAAAAAATGGAAATCTGCTTGTATAAGTTTAGATAATAATCCTAAGTTTGCGAAATCAAGATTTAAACATGCACCCTCTTCTTTTAAGAATAATACCTTATATATAATAATTTCAGTGATATTACTTAATACTTGTGAGATTGAAAAAGATATTTAAAAAAAAATTAAAGTTTTATGTTATATTTTAACATTAAAGTTAATGAATGTGACTTATTCTTCTAATTTTTCTCAAAAAGAAAAATGTATTTGCAAACGGAATTATGTTTAAAATTTAATTGAAATAACTTATTTTGAAAAATTGCATTTTCAAAAATATTTTCTTATTTTAAATTACACAATCATAAATTTAATTGTATTGACAAACCATATTTATTATACCTTAAACTCCAACCTTCTTCAACACACGAGATGATTTAAATCGACGACGCCGAGGTTTATTCATAAACATCCAAATGGTTAATATTAACTCCCATTTTACAAATAATTAGCTTTAGGTATTAACATCAAAGTTATCATATTCAGAGGGATGAACCTTACTTCAAACTTAGAATAGTTGGAATAATTGAACTCAGCAATGGGGTTTGAAGCATATATAGTATGTTTTTGTCCTTAAACTCAAGGATGCTTTCATCCCATCTATTCAACGTTCCTACCATAATTACATCTTTATTATTTCAGATTATTTTAATTAATTTCTCCCTTACCCCTTTAATTGCATAACTTAATGTCGCATTAATTGAAATGAGTGTTGTTATATAAGTATTGATTTACAGGGTTATATGACGGTTTACTTACAGTGGAAAAAGAAGCAAGAAGACATATCTTTGGACATTATAGCAGAAACATGGAGCAGTTGGAGTCTGTGGCGTTCTTCGTATTGTGCACCATACTATTTGCTTCCGCTACTGCTTCTCCACATCAAGGTGAATTACCGTTTCTCTCTTCCCAGTTAGTTAAATTCCGTTGCTTTGCTTTGCTTTGATGCCATGCGATGTGATCAGGGGCGAGTTACCTCAAGATGGTGGTGAACGCCACCGAGTTGCCACCGGAAGACTACTACGACTACATCGTCGTTGGTGGCGGCACTGCGGGGTGCCCACTGGCGGCGACGCTCTCGCAGTCGTTTCGGGTGCTTGTGCTGGAAAGAGGAGGCGTTGGGACCGGGAACCCCGACCTCATCAACCAAGAAGGGTTCTTGAGCAACCTCTTGAACGCCGAGAATGAGGACTCGCCGGCCCAGGCTTTCATTTCCGAAGAGGGAGTGCCCAACGCCCGCGGGCGGGTTCTTGGCGGCAGCAGCGCCATCAACGCGGGCTTCTACAGCCGAGCTCACCGAGATTTCTTCGTGAAGTCGGGCTTGCCTTGGGACCTGGCGCTGGTGAACCACTCCTACCGGTGGGTGGAGAAGGAAATCGTGTTCAGACACAACCTCAAGACGTGGCAATCCGCGGTTCGCGATGGGTTGCTGGAAGCAGGGGTCACTCCCTACAATGGTTTCACTCTGGACCACGCCAAGGGGACCAAGATTGGGGGCTCCACCTTCGACAGCTCTGGCACCAGACACACCTCTGCGGATCTTCTCAGGCACGCTCGTTCATCAAACATCAAGGTCGCCGTTCACGCCACCGTAGAGAGGCTGCTTCTGGCGGGCTCCAGCGCTATCGGAGCCCTGTACCGCGACCAGATGGGGGGGCACCACCACGCATTCTTGCGGGAACACGGAGAGGTGATTCTGTCTGCCGGTGCCATTGGAAGCCCTCAGCTTCTTCTTCTTAGCGGGATCGGTCCCAGGCCCTATCTCTCTTCATGGGGGATCCCTGTGGCTCATCACCTCCCCTACGTGGGTCACTTCCTCTACGATAATCCCAGGAACGGAATCACCATTCTCCCCTCCCTTCCACTCGATCATTCTCTCATCCAAGTCGTCGGGATCACCGACTCCGGCGCTTACATCGAGGCCGCATCCAACGTCATCCCTTTCACCTCCCCTCGCCACACCACCTTCGTCCGCTCCCCTCTCTACCTCACCGTGGCCACCATCATTTCCAAGATTTCAGGCCCTCTCTCCGCCGGCTTTCTGAGACTCGCTTCCACCAACGTCGACGCAAATCCCCGAGTGAGGTTCAATTACTTCCACAACCCTCTCGACCTTGAGCGCTGCGTCAACGGGACCAGAAAGATAGCCCAAATCCTCGGGAGCAGGGCCTTGAAGGACTTCAAATTCTCCAACTGGTTGGGAGAGCCAGACTTCAGGTTCATAGGCCCCGCATTGCCGCTTCACCAAACGGACTACCCTCGCATGGCCGATTTCTGCCGCCGGACTGTGAGCACCATCTGGCACTACCACGGCGGTTGCGTGGTTGGCAGGGTGGTTGATCCCAATCTGAAGGTCATCGGAATGGATTCCCTTCGTATTGTTGACGGATCCGTCTTTAGCGTATCGCCTGGAACCAATCCTCAGGCCACCCTCATGATGCTCGGACGGTATATATGCCTTCTCTCTCTCTCTCTCTCTCTCTCTCTCTCTCTCTCACTGTTTCGCTGTTTCATTATTTCCATATCCAAAATCGTACATTAATGATCATGATCTTATTCTTCCAGGTATTTTGGGTTGAAGATTATCAGAGAAAGGAACGCATCCAAATGATGCTCACAGCCTTTCACTTTCTTCTCCATCGTTAGACTCTCTATTCATTCATTCTTCCTGTACATTTTGAATTACAACGGCTAAGATAAGAAGCAATTTTGACCACCATGTCGTTCGGTTTTATACTTTTTTTTTAATTACCCAACTCAGTTGTTTTGTTTCACGTCCCCACCATACATCGTGCCACCAATGTAAAGCTAACCATTATGTTAATTCACGTTCCTCCTGTTCTTATTTTCTATCAAATGCATGTCTTACGATGTCAAAATACAAAATTAAAGTTACAAATTATTAAATAGCTAATTTAATTATAAATTGTGGAACTTGGGAATCAAAATACAACTTGTTGTTTTGGATTCACATATTAAAAATTAAAAAAAGTACAAAGCGCTCAGAAAACACTGTATGTTACCTCAGCGTGCAGGAAACTATTTTCCCATAACAACTATTGCTAAATCATTCAAACTCATTTACTCAAGGATGTAACTGTATAAAGGATTGCAATACAAGGACAACTTGAAACAATTCAGTCAACTTCTTCGATCTTAGGTCCACCAGCACCAGCAGTTGATGATTTTGCATAGCCAGCACCATTAGGAATGTCATCTGCACCTCCCATTGGCACATCTGCAGCACTCCCTTGATACATCTTTGAGATAATTGGGTTGCACAGTCCCTCCAAATCCTTTAATCTGTCCTCAAATTCCTCCACCTCAGCCAGTTGGTTCCCGTCAAGCCATTCAATCGTCTCATCAATGGCCTTGTCCATCTTCTGCTTATCAGCAGGGTTCAGTTTTCCTGCAAAGTTCTCATCCTTCACAGTATTCCTCATGTTGTAAGCATAGTTCTCCAACGAGTTCTTGGCCTCTACCTTCTTCTTCACATCCTCATCCTCTGCCTTGTATCTCTCAGCCTCCTGCACCATTCTCTCAATATCCTCCTTGCTCAGCCTTCCCTTATCATTGGTGATCGTGATCTTGTTCTTCACCCCTGCAGTCTTGTCCTCAGCCGAAACATTCAAAATCCCATTTGCGTCAATGTCAAAACACACATTGATTTGAGGAACTCCTCTAGGGGCCGGAGGGATGCCAGCGAGTTCAAACTTCCCCAACAGGTTGTTGTCTTTGGTCCTTGCCCTCTCACCTTCGTACACCTGTATGAGCACTCCCGGTTGATTATCAGCGTAAGTAGAGAAAATCTGCTCCTTCTTGGTGGGAATCGTCGTGTTCCTCGGAATCAACACTGTCATCACACCCCCGGCAGTTTCAATCCCGAGGCTAAGAGGAGTAACGTCAAGAAGAAGCAAGTCCTGGACCTTCTCGTTCCCTTCGCCGCTCAAAATAGCAGCCTGCACTGCAGCACCGTATGCCACAGCCTCGTCGGGGTTAATGCTCTTGCAAAGCTCTTTCCCGTTGAAGAAATCCTGCAACAGTTGTTGCACTTTCGGAATCCTGGTGGATCCACCAACAAGGACAACGTCGTGGACGTGACTCTTGTCGATCTTGGAGTCCCTCAAACACTTCTCAACAGGTTCCATGCACTTGCGGAACAAGTCCATGTTGAGTTCCTCAAACCTGGCTCTGGTGATGGTGGAATAGAAGTCAATACCTTCGTAGAGAGAGTCAATCTCGATGGTTGTTTGAGAAGTCGATGACAGAGTCCTCTTAGCTCTCTCACACGCAGTCCTTAATCTCCTTAGAGCTCTCGCACTGCTGCTAATATCCTTCTTGTGTTTCCTCTTGAACTCAGCCACAAAGTGGTTCACAAGCCTGTTTGTTGTTCATAAAACAGAGCAAGTCAGACTTCAACTGAATTATTTTTGGAACAAATCAAACCAAACTCTACTGATACAAAGAAAGTTTGAAAAGAAACAGTAAAGGTTAAATTTTAACACAGTTGGGTTGATGTAAAGGGTGACGCACCTGTTGTCAAAATCTTCACCTCCCAAATGAGTGTCTCCGGCAGTGGCCTTGACTTCGAAAATGCCTTCCTCAATGGTGAGGAGCGACACATCGAACGTTCCACCACCAAGGTCGAAGATAAGAACATTCTTTTCGCCACTACTCGAGCCCTTCTTGTCTAATCCATAGGCAATGGCAGCAGCGGTTGGCTCGTTGATGATTCTCATCACCTTAAGCCCCGCAATGGCACCGGCGTCCTTCGTCGCTTGCCTCTGAGAGTCGTTGAAGTAGGCAGGAACAGTGATGACGGCGTTCTTCACACTCTGTCCAAGGTAAGCCTCCGCGATCTCCTTCATCTTCGTCAACACCATCGATGAAATCTCCTCCGCCGCGAACTGCTTCTCTTCGCCTCTGTAGCTCACCACGATCATGGGCTTCTCGGCGGGACCGGGGACAACTTTAAAGGGCCAGTGCTTCATGTCGGCCTGCACTGAAGGGTCCGAAAACCTGCGCCCGATGAGGCGCTTGGCGTCGAACACGGTGTTCTGCGGGTTCATGGCAACCTGGTTCTTGGCAGCATCTCCGATGAGACGCTCAGTGTCGGTGAATGCCACGTAGGATGGTGTGGTTCTGTTGCCCTGGTCATTGGCTATGATCTCAACGCGGTCGTTTTGCCAGACGCCCACGCAACTGTAGGTGGTGCCAAGGTCAATGCCAATGCTCTTTCCTTCTACCTTGGAAGCCATAAGAGAGTAAAGTGAATGGAAAACGGTTTTGTGAGTGTAGTTAGTGATCGTTTTTCTGAGTGACTTCGCAAATTGTAATGCAGAGAATCGTTGAGAATGCGAGGTATAAAAGGAACAGAGGAATGCTGAAGAATGTTCCCGACAATGGCAAACGTGGAAGAAACTGTTCCTTCCTTTTCATGAAACTTCGTCGACTTACCAGACACTTCTGCACAACACAAGACCTAAATATCACTTTTTTTTTTATCATTTCCTCGTTTTTTTATTTATAAAAATTCTAATTACCTTTTAAGATAATTGTAGAATTTATAAAGAAATAAATACACGACATACTAGTTTAAAATGTCTTTTAAAATAAATTTTACCATGGTATGTTGTTTTAATGATTTTAATTAAGTTGCAAATTTAATACAAAAGAAACTTACATTTCTAAACCCAATTTAGAATCCTTACTTTATAACGTTAAGATGTGTCACCTTACCCTATTTTATAGTATTTTCTATCACACTTTCTTCTTCAATCTATGAAATAATATAATTGACTTTTTCTCTTAGAAACTTCATTTTCAATGAAATCTTACTCTGACTTAAAAACATTCTGAATAAGGTATATGTGATGACACGGGAAAGTTCTAATCTTGTACTCATATCTATGACCTCCCATAGAATAATTTATGAAGCAATATATAATTAGAAGCTACATATGCATATGCATAGGTCTAAGTGGGATATGGTCAACAAAGAAAAATATTTAGTTATACTAATTAGTATTAGAAAGAAAAAAAATAAAATATATAAGTTGGATAAATTTACATTATTAATTAATGCAAAATGTACAACATTTACTCAATGTTACTTAATGTTACTTCACATAAAAATTAATGTCAAAAATTACCTTTTATAATTAAAATGTCAAAATTGATGACTAATATAAAATAAACACTGTATAGTAATGATTCTTTTTCACACACCTAAATTTTTTATATTTATTTAATATTATCCTACTTAATTTTTATTATCTTTTTTCTTAAAATAATAGAAAAAATTATTTTTTTATAATTATTTTATCTTTATAATATGTGTCAAGATAAATATAAGAGCATGTCATAACATCGTCACTCTTTTTAATATAATGTTATTTTCAAAATTCACATTAACTTTTCTTTTTCAAACATCAATGAAACTAATTTTCTTTTATTATTTTTTCAACTCGAGATCTGGTCAAACTTTCAATGAAATTGAATTATTTATTTAATTCTCATAAAAGTAAAGTAAAAGTAGAAATTCAATGGATAGGTCGAAACAGTAATATTATAAAAAATAATTAAAAAAAAACTAAAACACTATAATTTGAAACCTAATATAGTTTTAAATTCATGAATTTTTTTACTACATGTTTTTTACTAGATTTAATTAATTTGGTTGGTTAATTTGGTTGCATTGCTCTTATCTCTTGCATGTGTTTTGGTTATGTTTTCTATTTTTTTTTTTAGTTTAAACAATTTATTTTTTAGGAATTTGAGAAGTTTTATTCGAAGAAGTTCTTTTCACCAACTTATTTTAGTAGTTTTTTCTTTTGGCATGTAGTATGAAATTTAGTTCAAATTGAGTCTTAAATTGGATATTTAGATAAGAAATATTTTAGATGTTTAATTAATTATTAGGTTTATTGTAAGGTTATTTTAATATTTATTATGTGATTGATTAAATTGTATCTATAATTTATATTAGATATTTAATTAATTTTATATTTATTAAATATTGTATGTAAATAATTTTAGATCCGTTGAACTTTTAGTTCAATACTAACAAACTTTAATTTTGATTTAAGATTTCATATAAATAATTAAATTTTTAATTGTGTATATTAAATCTTGAATTGTTTTATATAACTTGTCTAATCTTGATTTATTTTTAAAATTACATAATTTTAGTAATTTAAAAAATACTAAAAAAAACAAAAATAAATATAAAAATGTATCAAAGTTTTTTTTTGCAATTTATTATTATACTTATTCTCCTGAGCAATCTTTCCACTGGCCACCATTTTACCTTAAACGTCAACTTAAGAAATCAATGGACATAGAATATATTGTCCCAACCAAGTAAAAGGAACATAGTAATGCGTGTAATTGGTCTCGTATCTTCCATGATTACACTTTAAGCCATGCTTGACAGCTTCAGACTTTTCCACTGTCTCTCAATCGGCATGGACATGGCACCTCACTTTTTCTTATTCTGTCTCCACAAAATGCTTCCCTTCCTAATTCCACTGTCTCCACAAAATCCTTGCCTTTCCCTAACATGGTGATGAGATTCATTGCTTTTTTCCTACTCATTTCAGGCAATCATGCCATATCAATTTCAGAGTTCAACACGGAATTCAGTTCAGAAGGTAAAGGCCTAATCCAGAGCAATGGACATGCACAACAACTTGGTGCGTCACTTCTTTCGCCTATCAAGCTAAAAGTTTTCTTATTCTAATGTTATATGGTGATTCACAGGGAAATTGTTATATGGAAGCATGGAAGAGGCAACAAAGTTGAAAGACAAAGTTGATGAAATTGAAAATGGGTACAAAGAAGAAGTACTCAGTACTACAAGAACATCGCACGGTGGAAGTTCAGGTGGCGGAGGAAAGAAAGGGAAGACAGGAACTGGGGGCAGTGCAGATGTTAATCGCCGGCCACGTCAGAATTCTGCGCCCTCAAAGCCTCGTTTTTGGATCTCAACTTTTAATCTATGCGTAAGCTTGGGTTTAGTCACATTATTTCCTTTCCACTGGGTCTGATGTAATCCGCGCAGAAAAGAATGGCTACTGCCACACGGTTGCTGTTTTTTGTTGCTGCTATATGATGCCTACTTTCTTTTTCAATACATATCTTGGTCTTTGTTTGCAGATCTGTTGTGTCCTCCATTTGAATACTCCTAGGTTGTCATCCATCGCATCAATGAATAAGAATGTAATATGAATGAATTTGATATTTCAATCTTTGTTACATAGTTGAGAAGGGGTAATGCAAACTGTATGGTGATAAAGATTTGACTTGTGTTAGCTGAAATGCAGCCTGTTTTACCTTGTTCTGAATTCATTGATGTTAAGTAATTCTATGATTAATCCCAGAAGCAGATTGACAAAGTGGAAAGAAGATGAAAATTGATTCCGCAGAAGATATCTCGAAAAACAGAGTGAAATATGCATAAGATGTAGAGTAAGATAGAAAAGAAAGTAGATTCTTGTTATCGCCTTTTCTTTCTCTGCACTCTTATTTTCAAAAAAGGAACTCTCGATGGGAATCACAATTTCTCTAAGAACTCTGTAGCCTGTTTTTGACGTTTTTATAATTTCCTAATTGTAATTATGTCTGATTTGCTTTTACATTAAGTGCAATTTGGTTCTTTTCAGTTTTATTAATCATTCAGTTTTTCTGCTTATTTCAAGTTAACCAAGTTTGATTTTACCATAGAATTTCTTCACGTAAAGTTTTCAAATTCGTATTTCTTTAACTCAAATTCACAAATAAAGTGTCCTACACGGTAGTACCCATGGTTATCGACTTGAGCTTGGTTCAAGTTTTATAATAACTTCGTTAAGGAAGAAATTCCCTCATTGGAGTAGTTAGCGGTAGAAAACCAGCTTATCAAATTACCTTTCAAATTTCCTCCGATTAGAATGTTATGCATATGTTACATCATAAAATGGACCCGACAGAAACCTCTCATTTAACATATTTAAAAACAGAGAGACGTGAGAGAATTCTCAAACAAGTCTTGAGTAAAGTGTAACGTTAAATTAATGATTGCTAAAGTTCATGTATGCTTACCAAATAAAACACTTATAATAAGAGAAATGTAATGTAATGATAACTCAAGTGGAAGTGGATGCCAATGACAGTTGCATACCGACAAACATCGTGGCATTCCTCAAATGTCATACAAGTATTCCTTAAACAGCTTCATATGGTCTGGCTGAAGAGATATTGCGACAGATAAGCTACCATCATTGGTGGAGTTTGGGATTATGAAAGATAAACCCTCGAATGCAATTCCACCAGGACCCATGAATATGGGCCTTCCCCAACCAAAGTCAGCATCATGGATTGGAAGCCTAGTCCAGCTGGTGATGCCAAGATTTGGACATTTGAAAGTGTGTGCACCACGAACCAGAGCTTTGAGATCAGGTTGCAGCTCTAGATAGTCAAGAGCGGATCTCAAATATTCGTTGTCCATTCGTAGTAATGCGTTGTGGATTCTGCTTGCAGCATACCATGTTGGTTTTGAGATGAGATCACCTGCCAGAGCTATGGGTGTGGTTGTGAATATGACATTGCCAAAGTAACCCGGTGGAGGAGAAGGTTGAAGCCTTGATCTTCCGTCAGTTGCAATGTACAATTTGGTCTCTTGATCTTGAGGAAGTGCTCTTGCTTTGCAGACACTTCTCCACACGTGTCCAGCCAACATCTCATAAGAGCTGTAGCTGATTGTGTTGCCATCTTCTTTGGACTTGGCTTTAAGCGTGGAGAGCTGGTCTCGTGTGAGTTTGAAAATAGAGACAGCTGCAGTATCAGATTCTGTGCCTGGTTGAGTTTTCATGGCTGGTGGGGGCTTGTATTCAATGTGATCAAAAACTGGTCGAGGTGGATCTCTAGCACGAAGTATTGTTCTATCAATGAATGGTGGAATTGAAACATCCAAGCCACGAGCCACATCAGACCATGTATTGATGAAATGAAGACCAGATGCTCCATCTGCTACATGATGCTGCATACCAACTCCTAGTGACGCCCCTCCACATTTGAAGTGTGTTACCTAATACAAATAAATAACATTAATAAAAAAAATTGTCGATTTTAATAAGAATGTGTTAATTTTTATTATTTTTATTATCTCTTTTATCTTTTAAATTATTATAACCATGTATTCTCAGTAGTCTTCTAAATTTCATGACTTCTGAGGTCAATATAAGTCCTCGTTTGGTAAGTTAATTTTTGACTTAAATTTGGCAAATAGTTAATCAAAGAATGCAAGCAAAACCAAACAACCAAAAGTAGCACCTAACATAGGAAAAAAAAGTATAGTAAGAAAAGAAACAAAACGCAAAACGCACCTGTAACACCAACAGGGGATAGGTTTCGATCCCTTGCGAATAATCCACGGCGGGGATGAGCTGCCGGAGCTCAAGCGTCGGTGCAAAGTCCCCGAAGTCGTCGATGACGGCGCCGGTGTCGGCCTCCACGAAGAGAACCCCCTGACCGTCGCAGTCAATCTCCACGCGACCGTCTTCGTCTCGGCGGAGCCTCCCGGCCATTGGGTAGAAGGGCACCAGCACCTTGCTCAGTGCCTCCTTCAGAACCTTCCCCTCGAAAAAGTTGGACGCGCCGTTTGCTCTATAGAAGTAGACGCTGGGCGTGTGAAAATTCGGCACCACCAGGTCCACGTTCGAGTTCCACACCACCCGCCGCTCCCCCTCTTCCGCCGGCCGCACCATCGTCGATTCCTTCACGTTGATGATCATCTCTCTTATCCAAAATGCTCCCACTATCAATCATACAATCATTAACGATAATTTGTATGTAAATTCTGAATATAATACTGAACTCTAGTTATCAATCGCTGTCATTCTTACACTGCGGCCAACTTTTGAATTTAGCATTCTTAAATATTACATTTTTCCTTTGCAACATTAGCATACTAAATACAAAAATGCTTATAAAGAGTAGCTAAAGTTTTGTTCCTGAATAAATTGTAGGTTACGAATAAGTGGCATTTGGTTCAGTGAAGCAGCAGAAACAAGAGAAATAAGCATGGAGGAAGAAATTGAAGAAGAAGATGATGATGAGATACCTGATGTTGTGCGATGTTGGTCGCTGGTTTGCGAGTGGAAGGTGTCGTAGTTTTTAAGCAACGCGAAGAGAGGTTGAGTCACTCACCAACCACGCCCACTCTCTCCACCAATGGTAACGCGCCACCTCACCAACACCACCATGCTACTTTCGCATCAGAAGTTGGTGAGACGGAGACCTCCCTTTTCTATTTTTTTTTTTCAAATAATAAATTCCTTTATTTTAAAATAAATAAAAAATAATAAAAAATGATTGAGTTGAGTTGAGTCGAGGGTGGTGTGGTATGGAGTGAGTCACCAACTCCTAACGATAGAGAAGAAGAGTAGTGTGGTGGGTCCCTGTCGCCTTGACACTCAAATCAGTGCCGTGCTGCATTCTTTCTGACGTCAGCGAGTCGCCACCTCTCACGCGTCTCCACGCTCCGTTGTAACATTTTTTAACTAATTAATTAATAATAATAATAACCAAATCCAAAACTGAGATTCAATAATTATCTTAATATTATGAATTAATATGATAAAAAACATTATTTTATTTTTGCGGAAAAACAAACAGTAAGCTTTCTAGAATATCACGATGTACATGCTTCTGTTTCTGTAGGATCATGAATGTCGATAATTTAAGCAGCCGAGTCCATAAAACGCAGGGTGATTCTGCGTTACGAGCTATTGTGAGTGTATTATAAGTGTGGTCTTATCTTATTTTTTAATTGGATTTCATCTTATCTGTATTTTATTTATCTAGTATTAATGTGTATTTAATAAGTAAATATTGATATTGTCGTTAAAACATTTCATTCTTTTTAATAATATTAAAAGAGTATTTTCAATAATAAATATGATAAATTCAGATAATGAATAAAATTATTAGAGTAATCTCAAAATAATAGGTTAAATAAAAATTAATGATATTAAGTATTATATCTGAAAGATCTTTAGATCTGATATTAATTGTTTCGTTTATTTAATTCTTCATTGAAAATCATCACTTTTTATTTGATATGTTTCTTATCTAAATGACTTAACCGTTTTTTATTTTAAATATATTTTGTTTTAATGCGCGCTTAAAACATCAAATTTCACCAAAATAAAAATATTCAATTTGTCTGTCTTCAAATCCGAATCTAATGTCTAACCCAACTTTATAATTTATTTTATAATTTTAATATTGATATAAATTATTTATTGTCAAAACAATAACTAATACTAACGGGATCATTAACAGACAAATGTAATTTTTTACGTGGTATGAGGAAAAAAAAATTGTTTATATTTGAAAATAATGTGAATTTAATTAACACAAACAATAAAACAAAATAAAATTATACCCATATTAAATTAAACGGTAAAAAAAATAATCTTATTGTTAAATGATTTTAATAGAGTATAAGGCCTTCCTATAGTAATTTTGTTTTTTCTTTTTAGTCACTAGTTATGCTGGATATTGAATGGTAAAAATTCAAAACAAGTACCAAACAAATGAAAAAGCAAGGTAAAAATTAAATTAACGATTTAAATTAATTATATACCTAAAAAATACTATCATTATTCCACTTGTATCCACCTACTAAGGTGGTATAATTTTGATTTTCATAACAATATAATTTAATTATGTAGAAGTACTCATGGATTGAATTTCTATCTAGATTTAATTCAAATTCTTAAAAGTATATTGAATCTAAAATTAATTTATTTTAAGTTAGCGAAATTATATTAGATTTTTTCAAACTCAGTTTAAATTAGATTAAATATAATATACATAATTCTTAAATTATAATTTAATTAAATTGATTTGGGTTTGATACGGTCATACTAAAGTAACCTAAAATGAGTTTGATCATGCCAATTTTGGTGTGAGCTCAATCAGGGAGAAGAGGACGTTGTAACTTTAAAGTGAAGAGAGAAAGCTATTGCTATTACAACAACATTGTTTGCTAAGTTTAGTCTACACTTATTTTTTTGTTTGTAATCCAACATTAAGCCCAAAAAACAACTTTAAACTAAACTGTTCCTATTTTTTACACCCCTCAACACATACTATTCTCACCCCTCCTTTTTAAGTTAGCCATTAACATTTCACAAAACTAAAACTGATTAAAAAAACACACTCATATACATACCTTAAACACAAATCATCATAAAAAACTAAACATATATTAAGAGACTGATTATTCTTCTTAAAATATTCTTTTAGATCTAATAACAAATATCGATATTTAGATGATATTTTTCGTTTTAGAACGGAAATTTTATTATAATTTTTATTTTAAAAGACATTTATGAAGATAAAAAAAAAGTATATTTAAAGCATTTTATTCTCAAATTTTAAATTATGTGAAATTTGATTATAATTATATGGTAGCAAACTTAATTGCATGTAATTAAAATTAAAATCTCGAATTGATTGCTACTTTAATTTTCAAAATAATAGTTTATAAAATAAGGAAAAAAATATAGTAAACCGATATAGTATTACATCAGCAAAAGTAGGGTATTGATGGTATGAAAATGATGGCTATATGCACGCCACGTGTATGTTGGTTATCACTCTCTGTGCGCTTTTCAGAGATCCCATCCTTTTCCTCTTAATATCGTTGATCAGGTTTTTCGATTTTTATGGAAAATATTTTAAAAAATTAAATAATGTTTCCTTGTATAGCACAACCAAACGTTAAAGACGTTTCTTCATTATAAATAGTTATCTATGGTAGTTTCTTTTTTATTATAAGTATTTAAAATAATTTCAGATTAATAGATCATCTAAATTAAGATGATATATAACACATTTTTCAAATATTTACAAAAAGCTTATTATTGAATACGTCAAAATTAATCTGAAATTAAGAATATAAATATAAAGATTCAGACTTTTAATCAGTCAAATTGTAATTTTATAAATAATATTTATATATTCTAAGTTCTAATAAATGGTATGGTCTTCCGTGCCTCCATATTGATAGTCATTGCAACTTGCATCGGTAATTATTATTGAATACGTCGATTCAATCAATGCGATAACAAACTATAAAAAAACAATATAATTGAGATTTTAATTGGATTATTTGTTGTCTAAATTCTGTAATAGTGCAATTTTAGTCTTTCTATTTTTTTATATTATGGATTTGATTAAATGATTACAATATTAAAGTCAAACATAAAAAAGATTATAAGATTTAAGTAATTGTAATGCTTTGAACTTTAATCCCACGTTTCTACCTATCCACTAAAATTTAAGATTGAAAGATTAAAAGATTATAAGATATAATGTGAACAAGACTAAGCTACTAAGTACAAAGCATTTATTTTTTAATTAACATATATATCCATTAATGATAAGATCTGTGACATATACAGAAAAGAAGTCAAAGAAGGCAATATGCTAACATATTAGGTTTTTTAAGATAACATTTTATTATTAATTATTAATCTCTAATTGAGATATTTAATACATGTGCGTGGGATTTTAAAAATATTTTCTGGTTTTTAATATTTGAAAGATAGGAAAATCTGTTTATCTTGGTCTGAAAAAGATTTCCAATTTGGAAAACCTAATAATAATAAGAATAGAAAATGAGAGTGACGTGTCACATAATGAGAATAGGAGGGTTAAAAGGATATCCACTAGCATATGCTTGATTGAAGATAACCTCATATATTTTTAGGTTAAATATTTTTTAAGTAAAAATTGAAATTAGTTTTTTTTTTTTAAATTTTGATTTTTTTTAATTTTAAAAATTATGAATTTAGTTTTTTCAACTAAATTTTTTAAGAAAAATATTTTTTTTATAACTTTTTATAATTGTTTATGTACTAAATTGTTATTGGTATGTTTGAAATATAGGGATCAACAAAATAATAATCCGTAACTATTATAAAAAAAAGTTGATAAAATATCGTAATCTTTTTTATTAAATTTGTTTAAACGTATTTTATAATATCTTAGTTGTTTATACGGTTTGAAAAAATGATTAAAAATAAGATAAGCGCAACCAACAACGATGTTGTGTGTCTCTCTCAGATTGTTTTGGCGCTCTCCTTTTCTGTCTCCTAACCCTAAATGTGTGTATCCACGTCATCCTTGACCCAATGGATAAGAACTCTGAATTTTCACCATTAATTTCTTTTTTCTATATAAATCCCTTTCACCCCTTTCATCTGCTCTATAATTATTCAAATAACAATCAAATATTATTTTAGCTTCGGACAGATTCCCCGTCTATTCAGCTTGCCGTGTTCATTGATCCATTCTAAACAATATCTCCCTTCATCAAAACATCAAAAAGCTTCGTTATTTATAGCCAGACCCTTTCTGGGTGTTTCTGAGATTTTCTCTTCGATATTTCGTTCTGGGAGATTAAGCCCTTTTCTGCAAAAATGGCTGCTGCGACTGCTGCTGGGGTTGTTGGTGGTAATGCTTCGTCTGCTTCCTGGATGCAATTCAAAGGCAAGGAAAGAAAGCATGCCAAGATGAACAGATCTAGGGTCTGTTGCTCTTATTCTTCTTCTGTCATGGATCCTTACAAGACCTTGAGAATACAACGAGGTGCCTCTGAATCTGAAGTCAGGAAGGCTTACCGACAGCTCGCTCTGCAGGTTTCAATCCCAACCTTAAATTTTATTTTGTCCCATTGGATTGGGTTGGTATCTGGTTTATCTGTTTTGATCTTGATTTTCAATGACCCTGTGGTGTCTGGACAATTTTTTTTCTTAATTTTACAAGTATTGATTAGTTTATGTTGTTCTGTGTTTGGTTCAGTACCATCCAGATGTATGCAGAGGGAGCAATTGCGGGGTGCAATTTCACGAAATCAACGAGGCATATGATGTAAGTTATTTATCCTATTTCTTCTACTTCTCCTTCTCCAGATTTCAGCTACATAGATACTTTTACCCTGTAATGGAAACTTGTTTATCTCAGTAGTTGCATCTGTTCAATGATTGTTATTCTTTTCCCCTCCCCAACAAAAGTAATATACACAGTTCAGGTGCAATTGTTTTGGAGCATAATAAAAACTGCTAAAAGTGTGACCAATAATTGAAATTGCATCCACAACTGCATCAAAAGCAATATTTTTTTGTTTCTTTGGCTGTGTTGGGCCATACCAAAGTTTTGAACTTTATCGCAAAGGTAGCTAATTCGGATTATTGGAATGCAGACTGTGATGGCTAGGTTGAGAGGAGAATCAACTGCAACAGAAACTTACGAGAGCATCTATGATAATGACACAGATGAGTCACCGAGAGAAACGAACGGCCCAGATTATGATGACTTGTGGGAAGAGTGGATGGGATGGGAAGGAGCAGGAATCCGTGACTACACTTCACATATTAATCCATACATATGAATATTTTGACTTATTCTCTGTTCATAATTATTAGCCTTCTGAATAATCATCATCAACACCAAATGGTGTGACTGGTGTGCTGTGTATAGAATCCAAGTTGAAGCGAATGTAAATTCCTCTATGTATAATTGAAGTTGAGGAAATATCGCTTTAATCCCCAATACTAATGACCTTAATATGACAAGTGACAAAAATGGTCATTATTTAAGCTTTCAAATAAATACAAATGTATGTATTATTGCATATAAACTGATGTATCAGTACACTGCATTTGACCATATCTTCAAAATTAGAGGGCCAACTTTGTTGTCCTATGTTTCTTTGTATTAAAAAACGTTTCCGAGAAGTTGTTGAATGCGTGAACAATGTGCAATGTATCCGTAAGAGAGGTCATAAATGCTAGCCCTTCAACACTACGTTGTTCTTTCTTTGAAGGGTAGTTCGCCCGTCACAATCTGTGAATACTCTGTTTTTGTTTTATTCTAATAAAATGAAATTGGTTTTTTAAATATAAATTAGAATAATCTTATCCCGAGTTTGGATTTATGGTATTAAATTTGATGCCCTTCAGAAAAATAAAGTGCTTCTAATAGTAGATTTTATATCATTCTTTGTTTTACACACTTATTCAATTACTTTTTAAACACATTATTTTAAGTATGCTCGTATACGCACTTACTCAAAAAGGGTTCGAGTTTATCAGGTCACAAATGTTATTATCCTATTTTAAGGAATCAAAATATATACTAAATAATTAATTAATATTTTAACTATATCTTCTATCTAAGAAAAAGTATCTCTTATAAAATCTTCTAATGAATTAACCCTCTATCTTCTGGATCTGATCCATCCTATGATGCTGTTGTAGAGAGTTTCAGTAACATTTCGCTACTATTCTGCATACCTAACCAATTTTATTATATAAGGAAAATTTCTTATACACCATTAGTTCTTTTTTCCAAATCAAAAGACCGATTTATCAGTGCAGGATAGTGGCAAAAGGAAAATGGATCTCCATCCCAAAGAATAAAACTAGAGAGAAAAGGACATCCAACAAACACGTAATGCCTTTTAATTTAGTGTTACTGGAAAAGAATGGCCTTTAACAGCATGCTGGCGACGATCATTTAGCAGAAGCTGAACTGGATGAAAGTCTTTCGCTCCTTGCTTTATCAGCTTTTTCCAAGTAATCTTGGTGAGACTGGTGTTTACTCCCTGCAAGGAAACAAGAAGTTCAAAAGATTAACTATTCGAATGGCCGCAATGAAATGAAGTATATAAGAAAATTCTAAATCTAAAACCCATTTAAAGTATCTAAATATGACAATCGGAAGCAACAAATCAAAGAGGAAAACATCATTGAAGGCACTACAGTATTTTTTTATGAAATCTAATTTTGTTTCTGGATTTCAAACAATAAACCCATGCACATGAACAAAATAGATCTAACAAATTATTTTGGCAATCGACCAGGATATCCTCGCATATATTGATATGATGCTAATCCCTCAGAAGCTCAGACAATGGAGCAATTTTAGAGGACCCTTTTAGCAATTGCCTTTCTCAGGATCTGAACAATTCCACTAAACATCCAGTTTTTGTTCAACAGACCAATTACTGGCAACTAAAAGGCGATGGAGAAGAAAGAGAGAAGAGCTAATTACATGAAGAACAATATTTTCATTCATGCATTTCCCTCCACTTTACATATACTGTTTTTCTCAGGGCAGGTCTTGGACTTTCTTTTGAATACAGAGGAAGAAGGAAAGAAGGGTTGAGAATTAAGACTAAGTACACGAGAAGGATACAACCGCAGGCCTAAACGCTTAAGCAAAAAAATTATTTATATTACTTGATGAGTGACTTCCAAGACCTTCCTCTAAGAATTGATATCCATGGCGGCTTTCACTCTATCAATATCAATATAAACCCGATAATACGAAGGTGACCTTTTTTTTCTTTGACAGGCTCACTTACCTATCAATAATCGGTTTACACCTTCATCTATAACTTATAAGCAGTCCTTCTATAACCCAACTCTCAATGAAAGTATCAATTGTTATGATTTAAGCATGTGAGAAGAATCTAACACAAAAGACTAATGTATTAGGTAGGAGAATCTCAAAAATTAAGTATCAGAGGATCATATCAAGTAAGTTTATTCTACTGACTGTGGAACTCCGAACATTGAGCAATTTCATCAAAACCTCAGGTTAAAAACCAACATGTGAAAGTTTGCTGGTACGAAATGTCAAACCACCATTTTATATGATCGTGAATCCTATACAAGGTGCTAGCAATACTCTCTGACATAAATTTACATTATTCCATCAAGTATTGCCAAAAGCCTCCCTTCTTAAACAAAGTCTAATTAATTTCACCGAGTTTAAAGTCTAATTTAAGTAGCCAAAGGGCAAATCTAATATTAGAACATCAATAAGAACATACACAACCACTTTGGTGAAGCAAAATATCTAAAACACCCAGCTAATATGTGAGTACCACACCATTCAATCAACACAGAAATTCAAACGCAAGCCACCAGCTCCACGAGGTTTAATTGAACTAATCATATTTCCCTTTTCAATTTTGAACAAAGTTTTTTGTTCATTGCAAATGCTATCTAAGAGGGTTACAATGTTCAAATCCTAAGAAAATCAATAGCACCAATATTCGAGCTTTACACATAACAGCGCTGCCAGAATGACCTCATTGATAATGTCAAGAAAAGTTCAGAACTTTGAAAGCGATACAAAATTTAAACTGAAGGGCAATTGATAATATTTATAAAAGAAATCAATTAGAATAAAAAAGAAAAAAAGAGAGGAAGATGTACCTCGATTCATAAAGAACCATGGGACGCTAAAGACAGCGGTGATGAGAGTTAAACCAATGAAAACATGTTTCTTGTCGCCGCTATGGAGATAGAAATTGACCTTTGACCTGAATCCTCCTCCGACGTTGCCACCGCTATTGGGTTTTGCGTCGCTGCTCATCTTCCCTTCTAAGCTTACCCTCTCAGCTCAGACCACTCAAAGAGCCCTAATTTCCTTTCATTAAAAAAACCTAAATTTTTCCCTTTTAGTTCATTCACCATAAATTATCCATTAAACAATTCAAATATAATATTTTCTTTTCTTTAAAAAAACATTGCACCAAGAAAAACATTTTTTTTTTAAAGTTTTGTGTAAATGGGTAATCAACCCTCTTTTTTTTTTTTATTATTATTATTATTATTATTATTATTACGAATGTTTAACATTTAAGAATTAAAGAAAATCATGGAAAATTTTTAATTAAATGAAATAACATATATTTTAGCTATTGCTATTTTTTTTTTCAGAAAAAGAAAGAAATTACAATAATTAAAACTTTACTATTTTTTTAAAATATGACTAGTACATAGACATTGTAATTAATTATAAATTATTATTACTGAGAATCATTTCAAAGTTTACAATCATAATAATAAATTTTACTTAGTTTACAAAGTAAATTTTTTTATCATAGTATTTTTTTAATCTAGAAAATATATGATACTTTTACTTACCACTCAACTTATTTTATTTTTATAATGTTTTATCCAATGAATAAACTTATATATATCACTTTACCGTTACCCAAAGTTAGTAATACAGCGAAGCAGAATTGTCCAACTTGTTTGGCCCAAATGCAATAATTGCTGTCCTTTACCCTTCACCTCTGTTTCTAATACTACACACAACACAGAACAGAGCACAAAAGAGATGAAAGGCTCATGGAAACTCCGATGTGCCCTCTTGCTACTCATCTCCGCCGTCGCCACCGCCACCGACCACATTGTCGGTGCCAATCGTGGGTGGAACCCTGGCCTCAACTACACTCTCTGGGCCAACAACCACACTTTCTACGTCGGCGACCTTATCTGTTTGTCAAAATCTCTCTTTCTATATTCTACCTTTCTACAAACAGTCTGCTCCTACAGTCACTCCAGTCCCTTCACTTAACCTCACAGATCTGAAAAACTTTTCTTCGTTTATACTTGTCTTACATTTTCACTAAAACTTACAGATCTAAACATACTTTCTATTTTCTACTTTCATCATGGTTCCTCTGTTTTTCCTTACTGAAAGAGTAATAACAAATAGTAAAAAGGTTCAATTTTTTTCTGGTTCTTCCTTTTGGTATTGTTTTCTGACTTTCCATGTTTTCTTAACAGCATTCAGGTACCAGAAAAACCAATACAATGTGTTTGAGGTGAACCAAACTGGGTATGACAACTGCACCACTGAAGGGGCGGTGGGAAATTGGAGCAGTGGAAAGGATTTCATACCCCTGAATAAGGCCAAGAGATATTACTTCATCTGTGGAAATGGTCAATGCTTCAGTGGAATGAAGGTGTCTGTTATTGTGCATCCTCTTCCTCCACCTCCCACCTCTGCAATTTCTGCTGAACATTCAACGTCACACTCTGCTTCTCCTCTGCTTTTCAAACGCTCTCTGTTGCTATCTTCTCTTTTCCCTTGCTTTGGATTTCTCTTGATGTAGTAGCTGTTGCTCATTCTTTTCTCTTTCTTCTCCATCGCTGTATCTTCCTTGTTTCTTTCTGATTCATCCCTTTCAAATCCGAACGTGTGCTTGTTTTGTTAGTGCTGAAATTGAACATTTCCAATTCTGGCTATGGCAGTCTTCTCTGTAGTTTCGTTACGAACAAGGAGAATACAGTCTCTTTTGGATTTAAAGCTCCTACACAAATTTAAATTATTTATAACTGAAACTAATCTTATATCGTAATTTAATTTATTCAACAAAATCCAAACTATGGTTTAATAATTAAATATATCTACTTGTTTACTAAAAACTTTAGTTATAGTATAATTTCGACATTTAAATATTTATTTATTCATTATTATTATTATTTTAACTTCATAAAATAAATATAATTTGTAACTTAAATTAAGTGTAAACCACTCTAAAATTAACCGTCTATATAAAAAACTCTAATAAGCTTTTTTAATATATTTTTTTCAAAACAGTGTTAAAGATATATTCAAGCTCTCTCCTTTTTAGAGATAATAGTTTATTTCAACAACAAAAATCATGTCGTAGATTATTGTAACAACTATTATCATTTTTTTCATTGTTACAAAAAAAGTTTCCAACACTTTTATTATTATCATACATTATTATTAATATTACCATTTTCGTCATTATCATCATTAATATTATCTATTATAAGAACAACTATTTTCATTATAATTATAATTATAGTTACAAATAGTTATTAGTCACTTGTTATTATTCTCACATTATCAATATCAGTATAATATGGAAGCAGTTTTGAAATATTTGAAAAAAATGTGGGCGAGTTATGGTATAAATTAAAAAGCAGAGGAAACCGAGCTAATGTGGAGGAATGAAGCTTGTAAGAACCAAGAATCGATTCGCTCATTCTTTCATTCTCCAGCATCAACAGTGCATTGTAACATCTGGATTCTGTGAAAAGCCATTGCAATTCATCACCATTAAGAACTTTATCTGTTTGAGTGTGTTCAATTAACTGTGTATTCCGATGGATCAGACCTCATTCTCCTCATCTGCAAAGCACTCATGCTCTGTTTCTTCCCCAAAGATTTCATCTTGAACTTCAAAACCAACAGGGCTCCTTTATCGCCAGACACCCTCATGAAGGGGAGCTTGTGTGGCTATTCCAACGGTTTGCTTCTGTGCTGCAGTAACAGATACACAACTGGTCGTGGATTTTTTGTGTACGATCCACTCACCAAGGAATGCACCCATATACCTTCTTTTCTTGAAGTAGAAGAGAAAAATCGGTTATACGCTGTTGGCTTTCTTTCTCATACGCATTACTCCGAAAAGGAGAAGAAGGGCATTCTAGTCGCTTCTTCTGGGTGGTGATTGTGACAACCTTTTTGTTGGAACTTTTTAAGAAGAAAGTATGAGTTTTTGCGTGGAGAATTTTTCCTCCGAGACAGGAAAATGGAGACAGACATATACGCGTTGCGTGGAGGGTTTTACTTTTGCTCCTCATTGGATGCTCAGTTTGGCGTATGGAGGTACCTGTTTTTCATGGGGAGTACAAATATTTTTGTGTTTGATCCTATTTTTTTGTTTTTTTGTACTATTGATTACCCTGAAGAGGCTGATGCCATGAATATAATGAGCTTTGGATACCTTGGATGCTCCGGAGGGAATCTTAGGATCGGTGAAATTAGTAATAATGATTTGAGAGTGTGGGATCTAACGTACTCTCTGGTATGGCGTCTGGTGCACAGGACCAATCTGACTGAACATCTTCCCTCCAGATTTTGCAGTAATTATGATAAGCATGTAGCGGGTTTTCATCCCTATGATGGAGACATTGTGTATTTGTATTTATATGTTGATGGGGTTTTTGTTGCCAACCTACGTACAAACAAATTTTTGCCAATCCCTGGTTATGAAAAATCAGATATTAGCCTCTTTCAATTAGAGCTCTCTCCAATTCCATTTGAAAAAAATCATTGAAGTACCAGTGATTGAAAGCTCCCACCTCAAAGTTGGTTTAGTTATTTCAACCAGTTTTGATGTTTTTAACACATAATTCTACTTTTTTGTTGATTGTTGATAGGAAACTCATGTTACTGTTCTGTTCTGCTCCTGCAAGGAAAACACAGCATCCAACTGTTGTGTTATTTGTAACACTGGAAGCAGAAATTCCAATGGAATGCAAGAAAACTAAGAAAAGACAAGCACCATCTGATCCTGATGTTATAACTGGCAAGGTGCATTTATGTAAGAACCATATTATTTTCAATTTGTTACTCAGCATGAGTAACATGTTATTGGATCTCATTTTCTAGGTTGTGTATCCTTTGAAATTGAGAGCACATTTTTATACACAGTTGTTTATTTCTCAAATTTTTGCAAGTATTTTTGTCTGTCCTTGAATATCAATCATCTAGTATGAAAGTAGCAATTAAATTTCCCTGTTAATATTTGTGTCAGTAAATAATTCAGCTTGAGAAATTTACCAAGGGAAATATACTAGTGTGGGATGTGACATTTCTTTTTCTAAGCCCTTAGGTAATTGTACTGATTAATTATTTGATATTTTTTGTCAGCCGTCAAATGTTTAGTAAATGGCAAACTCAGATGGTGGGCAGAGAATTATGACATGGTCATGAAGTTTTACAATGTTCAGAGGTTCAATCAACAAGCAGTTCCTTGAGGTGAGCATACAACTTCTTTGTTATTTGTTAAGGATTGCATGGTTAAATCTTTAACCAAGGAACTCATTCAGCTTACATGTTATCCTTGTCAGTCAATCATAAATTCCTTCTAATTAATATTTGAGGTCTGATATTATGATGTTTGAGTGAAGAACTTGGTTTTTGAATGAGGAAGAAGTGTGTGGTTACTTTTAATGCATGAGCTTTTTTATACTTTGTTGCTATCTAAACAATTTGTATTGTGTTGTGTGAACAGCTGAGAACTTGCGTACGCACCATACTAAAAATGACTTTTAATTGTTTGACAGTGTAAATATTGCTAGGATACAAGAACAACACTGGTGACTGTGACTATAGAAATTGCCTTTATACAGACAACTGCTCCAGCGGGCTAACACAGTACAGCTTGAAAGCTTTACAACAGTGTTGTGCATTATAGATTCAGTTACCTTCTTTCCTGGCCATGTAACAGCAACTTTCAACTTTGTAGTTTACTTAAGCTGTGGAGAAATGCAGATGTTAGAAATGTTAAACTTTGATAGTGATATTTTAGTCTTAGTTAAAACTTGTTCCTGCAAATGTCAGTCATATGTTTCCATCTTGTATGAATTTTGAACTATTCCAAGTGAGATAATAAGTTTGGTTCCGTCAAAATGTTTAAAGCTGATACAATGCTGTAGTTGGATTGGCCCAAGCTTCTTGGTGATGTATATATATATATATATATAAGCTTGAAGAACTAGCTATGCATGCCACCCTAAACTAACCATATTCATCTTTTAAATAAATGAACATTTTAAAAAATAGTTATTAATTTTGGATTGTATAAAATCAAAGCATCTGAACTTAACAATTTTAATTAATTCAATTTTAAGAAAAAATCAGATTACCGACTTGATACGATAAAAAAAATTGAATTGACCGCTGAAGCACCGTTAGACAGACAACAGCCATCGAGAATAAATTAGGCTAATTTACAGTCGCAGGGAAAGACCCCATTTGAAAAATATTTTGACAAACGATTTAAAAGAACAATGATAAAAATGGACGAATAAGTGCATTAATCTCACACGTAAATTGAGAAATTATACTTATCTTCTTAAAAAATCCTGGAAAACTTACATAAAAGAAACAGGACACATTTCAGACAAGTTGGTTTGAAAAAAAAAACATGATAAGATCGTGACAATTACACCGTCTATGGCCAAGCCACCGAAAAAAAAAAGGTTGGACAGATGAACTGATTCAACACTGAAAAAGTAAAAGAATGTTAAAGCAAGCGATTTGTGAGTATTACTGCCTGCAAAATTACCATCTTATGATTCTTTCAATAAACAAACCATCAGGGGTTGCAAATTAACAAAACATAAACGGGAGAAGGAAAAACAAAAATACACTACAAGAACAAAACCAAAAAGCTTTGGTTCATTCTGTCATGTTGTCTTCTTCATCTTCATCTTCACTCAGATCAAGATCAGCCAATAATTCATCCAATGGAACAGAAGGTAGCTCATCGCCATCAGTCACCGATGCCATCTCTGAAGGCTGGTACTCCTTGTTTCGGTACAATGATATGTTGAACCTCATATCAGGGTTTTCTTCCAAATCTTTCAAGAATTGTTCATATTCTGAGCCCATTTTGTCTTGATCAAGTCTCCTATCATCAACCTCCATTTCAAGTGATTTAAGTTTCCATGACCGAGGCTTCCCACGTTTCTTTTGGCGCTTCTCTTCATAACTCTTCTTTATTAAAATTGCTTCAGGAATGTGCCCTTTGAACTTGTCCAACTCCATGTCATTACTATTAGCCCCATACAGATCATAACCAAGAGCATAATCACCAGGATTTAAAAGATGGCCCAGATGAGTCCTGATGTTAAATATTGTGTCGTTCTTGCCAAAATCTGACACGCGAGCAACTTGAGCATCTGCTAAGAGATATTTTGTGCCACCAATAGTAACCTCCGATGAAACAACCTCCACATCCAGCACTATATATTCCACTAACTGTCTGCTAGTAAGTAATGACTTGAAGGATGTTCTCCAATATTGATCAGCATCTAAGAAACAGTGCCTCAGGGTAAATGGATCAAGCAAAGCAATGCTGTTGGTAACCTTGGTGCAAATCACAATTGGACCAATATTTCCCAAACTAACAGCAACTTTTGGAGGCAGACAGATTAAATCCTCGCGGCAAATGGAGCTGATTTCAACAGAAAATGTATATTTATAGTTGTAGTTATTACTCTTTGGATCATGGGAAACTAGCTGCTTATCACTGCGGCTCTTTACGGGAGCAACTTTCCCAACAAACTCCACAAATTTAACTGCATGACTTCGATTGGAGAAGAAGAAGTCAATACCTTGTTCCATCTGCTTGATTCTTATGGCACTGGCAGCAGCACCATGCTTCAGAATTAGCTGCTCTAGATAAAAGAAAGTACGCCTATGAGAAACATGTTGTCTAAGTTGCACAGCAGCAACCCACTGGTCAGGATTAGCCTGAACCCTAGAACAAGATTCACACATATGCTCTTGTTGAACATACTCCACGGTATAAGACTGTTCAAGAATTGCGCCATTGATAACCTCTTTCTGAACCTTGACCTTGACTTTTACCCTCCTGGAATGGGGTTCAGTCCAAATAAACTCGGCATGTACCAACCTCACTTTACTAGAATTAAAATTTTTCTGCAATTTCTTCAAGCAAAATGTCAGCAGCTCCTTTGATTCTAGCTGTAGCTTGACCCAACTTCTTGGTGGCTGCAAGTAACTCTCACACTCAGGGCAATGCACCAGCACTAGCCGCTTCAGTAATCCTTCGGTAATGTCAACTTCCGAGCTCAAACACTTCACACACATATTAGCAGCATTTGGCTGCATTGGAATTCCACACTTGCAGCACAAAACACTACCAATTGTTTGATGAACCTTGAACATACCAGATCCATCTGCCATGCCTGATGAACTAAACATACTGATAAATTAAAGATATTATTCCCCTGTTCAAAAAAGCCTGTGTAAGCAAAAGGATTAAAGGAAAACTTTCAATTGTAAAAATACTAATAAACAAAAAGGAGTTATTTGTAAACAACTTGTAAGAATCGAAAACTCATTATGGAAATTATTAGGTAAAATAAAGACACACAAATATGAATATATAGTCTTGAGAACAAAATGCTAAGAACAATCATTAAAAAAAAAAAATCAACATAACGAATAAAAGATAAGAAAAAATTAGAGTTCAACAACGCACATACAAAGATCGTAAACAAAGAACTGAAAGGAAAAAAACACATCATTTGAAGGAAAATAATTCCACCCATAATCATAAAGTCAATGATAAATTAAAAAAGAAGAAATCTTAACAGAAAATTGGCATTGGGAAATTAAGAACATGAAACCCGAAAAAGTAGAAGACAAGGGCTTCACGTAAGGTACCATTAAATCACAAAAATATGATAAAAAAAGAATTAAAAAACTTACTTTGTAACAAAGGGTTGTAGAGAGATAGATCAGTAGTCTCTGCTGAAACTCAAGGTGAGGGTGGACACAGCGGCGTAGTAACACCTTATATGAGAGAAACCATACCCTCCAACACCAAAACACAACAAAACAAAGTTGATTACAAATTCTAAGTCGGTGTCGTAACATAGTCTTCTAGTTTTGTGCTAAAGTACATGGGCTTGAAGCCCAACTTCTCTTAAGCCCAACACTTTTAGATAAGAAATTATTATATTATAATATCTTAAAAGTATTAAATAATAAATTATTATGTCATAATATTTTTAAAATATAATAAAATATGATAATAAATTATTATACTATAAAATATTAACTATAAATATTTTAATAATATATTATAATATCATAAACATTTTGAATATATGTAAAATAAGAAATTAATCAAAAAACTTAAATTATACATAAATTATTGAAAATTAAAAAAAAATATAGAAATATACACGGAATAGTTGTGCTAATTTGACATTTTTAAACAAAAAATGTGAAAAAATAAATTATAATTTTTCTTTTATAGTAATATTAATTAATTATTTTTATTTGATGGACAATGAAAAAAATGATAAATACGTTTTTGTCTCTAAATATTATTATTTTTTATTTATTTTTTATTCTTATAAAATTTGAATAATTGATTTTAGTTTATTTAAAATGTCAATTTTAGTTTAGTTTTGGTTAAATATTTTTCTTCTATTTTCTTCTCTCAAAATATTTTAAATTACTTTTTCAATTTCTAATATTTATTAACAATATTTCTTGTACAAAATTAATTTTAAAAAAAACATTTTATTTATTTATTTGATGAAATTTGAAATTTTTTAATAATACAAAGCGATATTCATTAATGAATTATTATGATTGTTATAATTAATTTAGTAAGTCACAAACATCATTATAAATATATAAGATTTATTTATAAATTAAATTAAAATAAAGAAAATTATAAATTTACAACTTCCTATTTTTTCGTACCTTTTTAAAACATAATAGAAAATCAATACTATACTTTTCTACTTGATTCCTGTTCCACCATCCCCTGTCTCTTGCTTTCAAATCATGTACCTATACTTTTTAATTTTGATATTATATATCACACTTATCCACTAAAATAAACCTTATATTTTAAGTATAGAAGAGGAGAATGAAAATAAAACAGAAAATAATTATACTCTAAAACGGATTCGGACCAGACCTTTGTCACTATGGTTTGCATTTATGGTATTTTGATAATAAATAGAATAATATTTTCAACAAACAAAAAATATCATAATTAAACATGCATCGAACTTAATAAAATTGAAAAAACAAAAATTCTCATTAGAATAGTTTTTTATTGCATAATTAAGATACTATATTAAAAAATAACTTTAACATGATTTAATTTCACAAAATTCACTTATAAAATAAAATTTACATCAAATTATATATTATAAAACATTTATTTCTACTAGAATTTCCATTACTCTAGGTCACTATTTTGCTACTATTACAATTAAATATTTTTATAATTAGTAGAATAATATTTTTAACAAACAAGAAATATCGTAATAATAAGTCGAACAAATAAAAAATCAAAATACATAACAAGTTAAAAAAACAAGAAATTTTGTTGAAATAGTTTTTATTACATGATTAAACAAGATATTATAATAAAAAATAAACTTTAACTTTAACGTAATTCAATCTCATATAATTTACTTATAAAATGAGATTTACATCTAATTATATATTATAAATTGTGTATTTATAGTAGAATTTCAGTTATCAATGCAAAATAACTTCATTTGATTAATTTTGTATTAAAATATGTACATAATCATCTTCTTCAAACTACCATATGATTATACTTGTCTTATGTGAGTAAAAATTTAAAAAGAAAGAAGATTTCTATTGGGGAAATAGAAAATGAAATTGTTAATAATAACTTGTAAATAAATTAGAAACATATATATTAAATAAGTCTAAAAATTGAAAGTTTTGTTGTAAAAATGTAGTATAATATTGTTGAATGTCTGTAACATCCTTATGAAGCAATGGACAGGGATTAAAGAGCTCCAAATTTATACAACATAAATGTTAGCTTATTTTTTACCAAAAAAAGCAGCATGCATGATGTCTGAAGACGCATGTAACTGCCTACAGTCCCTTTTTTCTCTCTAATTTCATCTCTTCCCATTCCTCCCGCACTCCCCAATATACCATAACATTGTACAATCAAAGCCTTCAAAGTAAGTTCCTCTTTCTTTTATCTGATTCTTTTCTGTTCCTCATTCTTTTTAGTGATCCAATTTTCCATCCTTCATGAATTGTAAAAGTAGTTCTATTCCAATTTTCCTTTTCAATCATGGAAATCCACGGGGGAGGACCTGCTAGAAATGGACAACCCTGCATATGATCATGTCTTTCTCTATCTACATCTGGGAATGGAATTGTTGAAAAACATCATTATTATAGTTGTGTATTGACATGGTTTATGAAAATGTAGAATTCAAACCTTAGAAACTGACATGTTTGATATCAATAACCCACCCTAAAATCATGTCAAATTTTTATTTCCTTCGTTGTTTTCAAAGCATTATCTTCCTTTGGATTTCATATTTTAGAGCTATATGTACAGAACAAACTTTCTAACATGCTGTGATTATCTGCATTGTATGAAATTGAACATTAAGAATACTCTTATTTCAGGAAACTGCCAGATAGATTTGATATTTCTGGCGGTCTCTATGTAATTTCTTCAAAATGTTTGACTCTGGTTACAAGTCACAGTATATTGGAGGCCAGAAGGAGAAGTTCGTAAGGTATACAATACAGAAGCACATTTATTTCTCTGCTGCTTTTGTGTTTGAATGTACAATGTTCAATACGATGATGTCAGAGTTCAAATTATATCGTTCCATGCAATTCGTTGCTATATTAATTTCATTTTGATTAATGATCATTGTGTAGTATGCACCCAAAGAGTAAGTTGTTAACGAAAGTGTCTCCGAATCTGATGTACTGTGGATGATGTAGGTTGGATGATCTGGATTCGAATCTGTCGTATCCATCAAGCTCAAGTGGGATGAAAAAATTAAGATTCAATTTAGATTCTCTGCCACTTCCTGGTCGTGGAAGAAAAAGAGCATCGAAATCGTTTAAGCTAGGAGTGAAGAAGGGTTCGGATGGACTAAAAACATTTGGAAGATCACTCAAGAGTGGGGTGACTACATGGGCAGTGTTCCCTGAAGACCTTAAAGTTTCAGAGAAAAAAGTGTTTGATCCTCAAGACAAGACCCTTCTGTATTGGAACAAGTTTTTTGAGATTCTATGCATTTTTTCTGTGGCTTGTGATCCCTTCTTCTTTTATCTTCCTTATTTCAACCACAAATCATTTTGCCTCGCCATAGATAATGAGCTAGCAAGTTTTGCTGTCACATTGAGAACAATATGCGATGCCGTTTATCTCATCCGCATAAGTTTTCAGTTCCGCACTGCTTACATTGCACCATCATCTCGGGTATTTGGACGAGGTGAACTTGTCATTGATCCTACACAGATTGCCAAGAGATACTTACGACGTTATTTCATCATTGACTTCGTTTCTGTGCTCCCTATACCACAGGTTTGAGACACTAGCATTACTGTGACACACACATACATATACATACATACATATATATATATATATATATATATATATATATATATATATATATATATATATATATATATATATATATATATATATAAAGGTTATATAGGCGTCAATACTAGGATTTATCGTCCATCTTCTATCTTTTTGTCCTACAAGAAGATTGTTTGCAGGCTTTTTCATGAACTACTAATTGTTAAAGGCCTAGGAATTTCTTCGAATGATATAAATTATGAACGAAGTTATATTTGCAAAATTTTTGTGCAAGAGGTTCATCTATTGTCTGCATGTTTGGTGCAGATTGTAGTGTGGAAATATCTTTACAGATCAGGACGTGTAAAGGTCTTGGAAACAAAAACGTTACTGCTGAGAGTTGTGATCCTGCAATATTTTCCAAGATTTATACGTTTTTTACCTTTAGCATCTGAAGTTAAAAAGACAGCTGGTGTTTTTTCTGAGAACGCACTGCTCGGGGCCATGTACTATTTGATATGGTATATGCTTGCTAGTCACGTAAGTTCAACTCTTGGATATAGCAAACTAAATCGTCTCCATTTCTTTTTACCATACAGGCTAATCAATTCATGTTTTGAAGAGAATTTGTTAATTTATTAAGTAATAACAAGTTCATTCTTCTGACAATTCTCCAATGTCACAGATAACTGGCTCTTGCTGGTACTTACTAGCCATTGAACGTAATGACACCTGCTGGAAGAATGCTTGTAGAGCAGTTGAAGGGTGCAGTACACATTTCTTGTACTGTGCGAATTCGAACAAGCATCTGCCAGGGTATGACAGTTGGAGAAATGTTAGCGAAACTGTTCTGAAAAGTCAGTGCTATGTGGAGGATGGTTCCTCAGAATTTAGCTATGGCATCTTCTCTCAAGCTATAGAATCTGATATTGTTGCTTCCATAGAAGTTTTTCCTAAGTTCTGTTACTGTTTATGGTGGGGACTTCAAAACTTGAGGTATATTCCTTGTCGTGTCTGGTTATCTAAAATTATATCCGTCTTAATTTTCTCTCTATCAGATGTTCGCTCCTTTTTCTCTGTATCAGATTCTGGTTTGCATTTCTAACACATTTTAAAAAAAATTGAAAAAATCAATTTCAAGAATGGATAATTGCCTGGTCAGACTACTATCTTGACTTGGATTTTAATGGGATTATGAGGTCAACAACAAGAATTGAACTTTCCATAAATGGATTTAAAATTCCGACTCCATCTGATGAATTAACTTCACCCACATTATCTAAACATTCACTTGATGTTATTTACTTCCTTTCTTTGTCAACGAACATGGAAACAAATTTACTTGGTTCCCACAGATTTAAAATAAGAATTTTATAGTATTGTTTAAAGATGATAAGTTCACCCGTAGACCTCACATGTTTCAACGTTTGATAACATGAAATTGCTATAGTTTCCAAAATTTCCAAGCCTTATGCCACCTTTTGTTTTGCGTTCCACAGTACACTTGGTCAGGGGCTTCTAACAAGTACATACCCTGCAGAGGTTATGTTTTCCATAGTAATAGCTATCATGGGGCTTATCCTTTTTGCTCTTCTGATCGGAAACATGCAGGTAAACATTTATATATCAATGAAGATTATCAAATGTCTTCATTAGCGATAGACTTTAAGAGTCAGTTACTACCATGGTTCTAATCTCTCTGCTATTTTGCAACTGGACAGACCTACCTTCAATCAATGTCAGTTCGCCTTGAGGAAATGAGGATCAAAAGACGTGACTCTGAGCAATGGATGCATCATCGTTTGCTTCCTCCAGAGCTAAGGGAAAGAGTGAGACGCTATGACCAATACAAGTGGCTGAACACCCGTGGAGTAGATGAAGAGAGCATAGTTCAGAGTCTTCCAAAAGATCTCAGGAGAGATATCAAACGGCATCTTTGTTTGAATTTAGTCAGAAGGGTGAGTGAATACTTAGTATAATAGCCTGTGCTTTGAGATATAACTCTACATTTCCTCGTAAGTCTAGTGAAAATGACGCCGTGTATTGTTTGTTGTTCAGGTTCCTCTCTTTGCCAACATGGATGAACGTTTGCTTGATGCTATATGTGAGCGATTGAAGCCTAGTTTATATACAGAGGGAACTTACATAGTGAGGGAAGGGGACCCAGTTAATGAGATGCACTTCATCATACGTGGGCGTCTAGAGAGTGTCACCACAGATGGTGGAAGAAGTGGGTTCTTCAACAGAGGTCTTCTGAAGGAAAATGACTTCTGTGGAGAGGAGCTACTAACGTGGGCATTGGACCCCAAATCTGGTTCTAACTTGCCATCATCAACAAGAACTGTGAAGGCTATAAATGAGGTGGAGGCATTTGCTTTGGAAGCAGAGGAGTTAAAGTTTGTTGCTTCCCAGTTTAGGCACATCCATAGCAGACAGGTTCAGCACACCTTCCGTTTCTATTCACAGCAGTGGAGAACGTGGGCTGCTATCTACATTCAAGCTGCATGGAGGCGGCATTGCAGGAGAAAGATAGCAGAACAGCGCAGGAGGGAGGAAGAAGAATTATATGACTCTGATTATGACAACAGTGATGATTCTGCAAAAGCCTTGGTCAAGCATCCTGAAAAGTCTGCTTTTCCCTCTTCTAAGCTTGGACTTGCTACAACCGTCTATGCATCTCGCTTTGCTGCAAATGCACTTCGTGGTCATAGGCGTCGTGATTCAAGTTCCAAGGACATACTCAAACTCCAAAAGCCCCCAGAACCTGACTTCAGTGATTATGATGAAAACTGATCATCCTCCCCTTGCGGTTCAACTTGACTTGCAAGATATGCATTCATCAGCTGATATCACTAACGGTGTTAGCTTATGAATTTTCGACAAATTTTTGTTTGGGTAACCTAGAACATGAGTCTATGTTTGTTTAATTTCTACTGGTGTTTTTTAGATATAACATCTCATTGCAAGCCATTTCGCACACGTCTGCAGGCTTGCTAGTATTAGCTGTCATGGTATGTCTGCAAATTTCAAAATATTTACCTATGAACATAATGTAAAATATGCTGTCTATTAACAGTGTAAAAAAATACGTCAATAAGACTCATGTCGATTCTTCTTGTCTCCTATACCAAGCAAGGAAAATTATCTGTGTTTGTGATGAAGCGTTATCAAACACAACAAGGATATTACTGATTAAAAATAAATTATCTTCCTTGAATATATGTGAGCACATCCATTGACCACTACATACCAACACACTATAAAACGCAATCTCTACTAACACTGTACTACTCAAGTCCGCCATGCAGAAGATACTTCTGAATCAAAATTTTCTTCCCACCACGTGCTTGCCTGCAATATCACAGCATGCAGGCGATAGATTATAATTTATAACTGAACTAGAGACAGGCCAAATAAGATATAATATCTAATAATAACCTACTGTAGAAGGAAACTGTCAACTCAATGCTCAAACAAAACATTATGAGAATATGCTTGATCATTTGCATAAATATTTAAAACAGGTGATCACATGTGCATGTAAGAATAATGAAATTGAAAAAAAAAATAAAACACTACATAAAATCCACAACAAGTTGTCTTGTCTTGTGTGTCTACCCTTATAAAGGATGCAGTGTAGGATCACACATCTATATGCAAATTTTACCAGGGACAAAAAGAACAGTAATAAACAAGACAGAAGCATGCAAATAAGGAACACAAACTGATTAACACCTTGTAGCCTCTTCGAAGAAATTCTAGAGAGCTCCCCTCTTCTTCTTGAAGCCCCAAGACCCTTAGCAACTCCTCTTTGGCCTATATCAGTCAATGGACTAATGTGAAACAATTTACAACTAAAAAGAAAATCAGGCTGATTATTTCCAATTAATGAGTAAATGATGTTAAGATTATTTTTGAAATTACCTCACCAAGGCTGAACCGATCAGCACTTTCTGCTATACATGCATAAGAACCATCTGCTTGTTTAAGCATCACCTGCCAAGGACCTGAACAGTTTATTAAGGAACAAATTAGTGCATCATCCATATCAGCAAATAAAAGAATGGTAATCATACAATGAGAAAAAAAAATCACAATCAAAAATTAAAAATACAAAACAATGTTGCTACTTGTTACATAAAGTGGAAAATAGCTTCCTTGTCAGGTCTTATGTTAATATACCAACTTTATGGTATAATTTATAAAGTATCAGTCTATCATATTTCTTCCGCATATATCTCAGTAATGCATTACTTTTTTATTTCAGTTTTATTTAACCTTGATATTTATTTTACATAATATGTGATTGCATTAATAGACTGAAAAAATAATATGAACTTGCATAAGTGGGGTGCGTGTGGGTGTCTATTCGTGTATATAAGACACCCGTTCATATACATAGTTGCACCTGGGTACTGGCGGAACACGGCTCCAGAATAATTGACAATATATGGCGCAATTGCAACTGTCTTAAAAACAGAAAGAGGAAACAGTCAATGTCTATTATTTGATAAAAAGAATCAACATATGGAGGCACTTCAATAAAGAAGTGGTACCTTTGAATACTCTCGGATTCTGATGTAGAAAACCGGAGTGAATTGAGAAAGAAAGCGGTAGTGCAAATCTTTGGCAGGAAAGCCTGGAAGGCCTAAATCAGCACTGTAAATTCAATAAGTATTCTCTGTCAAGGATAAGTATACGACATTGTTAAGCAATTAGGCATGAATGAAAACTCAATCAGAAAAAAAAAAAAACTCAAGGAGTACAACATATACCGTAGTGTATCTAGTTCAAGATTAAATAAAAGTGTTGGGGTTGATGTAGCAATTTTTTCCTGCAAAACCCAGGTAGTAAAATTATAAGGTATCCATCAAACTAAAGCAGCTAATAAAAATATGCAGAATAAATTCTTTTAAATTGCAGAACCTAGATCAAGTTTTACCATCTAAGATGTTACTACTGGAAGGGATATAATTAGAAGCTAAACTAGGTATGCTGCAAAACCTTATGCATTGACCGAAAATGAGACAGAAGAACTCAAATCAACTTACTATTATTGCATAATATTGATTACCAGTGAACAAACTCTAAATATTTCTCATCAAACAAGCCAAAACTAACCAAAATAGAAAATGCAAATAAGAGTGAAATTTAATTAGCACATTGAAGATTTGAAAAGGAAAAGAAGAGTTTCAGGAAACCATCTAATGGCAGAAACACCGTACCACATACTTCTCTATATATGCAAGTTCACGAGTACTGCAGTTAAGGAATATGTAGATTGATGGAGGATCACTAGATTGCCAACGACCTGCATTTAAGAAAGAAAATGGTCAATAAATTATTATTTTATCATGATCATGATTTACAAAGCAATACTGCCACCAATAAATGTCCCAAGAATAATTTGATAAATTGATATCCCTAAGTTTATCCTACACACTAGGAAAACGTTATTATTTAGAAAGCTATGACTATACCATTTCCCCAAGAACTAACCTTCGTTGTCATCTTCAAAGTCAAAATCAAGGGTGTTCCTGACAGATCTGAAAAACGAAGTCATAGGTCCAGCTGGGACATCATCTAAGGAACCTATGGTAATGCCATCAATCTGGAAGAAAAATATGGTGTGATCTTTTGCTGGCATGATTTTAGAAAAATGTTGAGTGGAATGTGGATTGGGTCACTAGACAGATGGGAAAGAAATTCATAATGAGTTATTTTTTCATTACGGAATCTAGAGCTGTTTTGAACAATTGAGAGGCTCGGCGCTTTTCTGGTTTATCAGGGAATACCTACAAAGTGGAACAAATGTAGTAACATTTTGGGAATAGAGTAAAATACATTCATGGATTTCTTTTCAAGGGAAGAAAAGAATGCATTTTCTTACTATGCAAGCTCTGGTCTCCTGTTTCTCCTGGAGCTTTCTTACAACAGCCAAGGCAAGTTGAATGTTGGCATCAATGAACTCATCTGAGGATCCCTTGAAATATTTAGGAATTTGAGTAAATTATGTGCAATTTAATCAAATAAGCATGTAACAGAAAGGTCAAGTAACTAAGAATTAGAACGTTTCTTTTCTTGAAGCATGAAATCAGTGGTCACCTGACATATGGTCAGGGACTTATTTCAGAAGAGCATAAGATCTAATTGGGGGTGATTGGAAAAGCTTCCATGGAACTTATTTGGGTTTACTTATCACATAAGCACTTAAGCCCAAAATTGAAGGCGTTAGGTTTAGTTTATCAAAATGATTTACAACATTCCTATAAATTAATTTATTTAGACAATCCCATCAAAATCATTCAAGCACTTGTAGTCTTATTGAGTAAGTCTATCAACCCCAATAGCAAGGTATGGAACTTGAGTCCCACACAAAAGGCATGGGCTTTATAAGGCCTGGGGTTCTCAAACCACAACAGCTACCATCTGTGGTGTGGTTCATACACGGTTTTTATCATGCACCAAGAGATTAGATGATAAAATGAAAGGAACAAAAGTGGCAATGATTAGTGATGACGAGAGCACTGCAAAGAATGGTACCTTATAGGAAGACACGTTGGTGGGCAAAGGCCTGCATACAATAAAAAACCAAATGACAAATCAGGAAAACACAACCAAAACCAAAACACAACCTGGAAAAACATGCAATTCATACATTACACAAAAGGAAAATCAACCAATCATCATAAGACCAAAATGCAGACAGTACTGCAGAAAACAGGTTGAGAGTTAAGTGATAAAAGGTTAAGGCATTAGGGAACTGCGATTCAATGAAAGTGGATGAGAATGCATACGGGAAATCGATTTCGAGACGAATTTTTCCGTCTTGAAGTGCGAAAGCTAGGGAATTGGCAGCATCATTGACGAGAACTTGGTAGGATTTAGGTTTGTAAAGCGAAACACCGGCCTTAGGATCGGAGGGTGCACCTTCTCTTCCAATTCCAAGGCTGTGAATTTTTGCAGCAAACCTGAGTGGGAGGGGTTGAGCCATAGCAGAAGAAGATGGGAAAGTGAAAGTAAGAGGTTGAAGTTGGCATGGGCGAAGGAAAGTGAGCTTGAAAGAAGAAAATGTTGATGAAATCATTGAAATGGCCATTCTTTCTTACCTCCCCACACTCTGCTCTCTGCTCTCTGCTCTCTGCTCTCTGCTCTCTGCTCACTCTCACCAACTAACTAACATGGATCATGGATAGGATTATGGAGGACGTGTCCCTTTGACAATCTTATTCTCCATCTCCACATACATTTACTCAAATATCCTCTTGGAAGGAAAACTTTCTTGTACACCATTTCACAATCATTAAAAGGTAAATTTTTAATATTGAACTAGAATAGTCATATAAAAGGTAAATTTCTAATCTTGGAAGGAAAAATTTCTTTTACACCATTTTACACTCCTAAAATAGTCATATAAAAGGTAAATTTTTGTATTTGTTAAAAAATAAAAAGTAAACAATAATAAAAAATAAAGAAGTTTTGGATTTCAAAATATCAATCTTCTCCTTAAAATTATGTTCAAGTTAAGAATCCAATTCTGTACATATAAAGTGTTGTGGTGCATGTGTGCTGTGTTGGGGATGAGTCATGAAAGTTGGTAGTTGGGAAGGGATAAGGTTGTAATAATTACAGGAACATAATTGAGCGAAAACAAGTTAATTCAGTTAAATAATGTAATAAGCAACAAATTAAAAATGCTTTTTTTATAAGAATTAGGCAATCCAAAAACATGAAATTTTTCCAAATGAAAATCAATAAACATAGAGCATTTGTTTTTTGAGAAAAAAAATCAAACTTTGAAAGAAGTGATGACTTATTTAATCTTAAAAAATGTCAGAGGACCGTTTTCAAAATAAAAGCTTAATTTGTTTCAGCAAAATCTGTAATCACGAGACGTTATTAATAAGGTTGGTTGTCGTAACTCCAAATGGACAACATGACATCCACACGAAAAAAACAAAAGATGCCCAAACAGGATGATGAATGGACGTTTCAGATTTTGTAAAAGAGTAACGTGCGATGCCAAGATATCAATAATGAACAAACTCTCTTCTCTCTTCCCAATTTTAGTTCTTGTGTCCAATGCCTTCTTCAACACTCTAATTTCTTCAACATTTCAAGGTTGTTGCTCTAAAGATAGTTTTTTTCTAACAAAATAAACAAAATGGTTGTGGCTATGAGTGTTGGTCTTCACTTTAGTGCTGCTCATAGTAGCTTGAGAGCTATGGAGAAAATCATTTGCAGCGCCCCTTTCTCGAGGGCCTCTTCTGAGTTTGCTGCTACTAAACCGTTTCGCACCTTTAGCAGAAGGTATGGTTCATACTGAATAATTACAGCTCAAGTTTTTATTGATTGTTTGAGTTATGTTTCTGATTTTCTGTTGCTGTTATAATGCTTCGGTATACGATTTTCTTCCCAAAAACTTCTGATTAAAAAGAAAAAGATCGATGAAGTGGAACTTGCTCTGTGTATAGTTCCTTTGCTTGCACATGTTTATTCAAGAAAGTAACTTTTTACCTTTGGCGTTGTTAGTTTGTGTATTTTCTGAACTGTGTAGAAGTAGAATACTCGGAGGACTATGTTGAGTGTGTTCTGACTAATATTCTCTTCTACAGTTTGTCAAAATTCTTTTGCGCCCTTGTCCTATTTTTTCTGAAAGACTAGTAAAAATTTAAAATTTGAAGTGGTAGGACTGTACTACGATGATGGGTGTTCATTCTATTTGTTAATTGCATGTATACTTTTGTCAGATTGTCATCTTCTGGAACTACAATTATCCCTCGAGCAGCACCTGTTACTGATGTGGAGGTATTTAGCCTAATCAGCACGTGTGATTGCCACTAATTGCATGTGAACAGCAAAAACTTTATTCTAATGCTTGCTGATTGTGTTCAAAGATCAGTAACAGATTTGCTTTCAATTTGTTTTATGTGATGAACAGGATGGAAATCAAGGAGAGACTGACACCATTCCAACTCCCATAGTTATAATCGACCAAGACTCTGATCCAGATGCAACCGTGGTGGAGGTAACTTTTGGTGATCGGCTTGGGGCACTTGTTGACACAGTAAGTCATTCTCTCAGCAAATCTTATATTGTGTTCACTTATCCAATGTTTTTCCTTTTTACTTTTGAATGTATGCTTTTATAATTTCAATTCAGAGATTGTGGGGGTAAGCAATGTCTCATTGTGTTATTGTATTACTGTTGTTTTATTTTACCGAAACATATTTGATGCTGTTCATTAATAAAAGGAGGATTTCCAAATCCAATCTCTACTTGGGTTGCAGATGAATGCATTAAAAAACTTAGGTCTCAATGTTGCTAAGGCAAATGTCTTTCTGGATTCATCTGGCAAGCACAACAAGTTTTCCATCACAAAAGCGTAAGTTTTTCATCACAACATTATGTGTGTGACCGTTATAATGCTTTTGTTGCTCCCAGTATTGGCTTCGTGTATTATTACTGGTGTATGCTAAATGGTAGCTCAGAATGATTATGTCTTTAGCTGATGTGAGTCATTTCTTCTTGCCTGAACTGAGTTGGCTCCTGTATCATTACGTTATTGTAAAGAGGTAGATGTGTCGGGAATTAACATACTAAATTCCCTCTTCTGTGAATGCAAAATTCGAACTATGCCAAAGAAAAAATTGAAAGTAGGGAAGAAGAATAACACTTATAATAAAAGACCTCCACTATAACAATAAAAATACAAGTAGTCTTTGTTTCTCAAGATGATCTCTCAAAGAACTGCTTCTCTCTCGGATGAATGACCATCTTTCAATTCTCACCAAGTGTGGTGAAAAAACAACCCTCCTTTTCTCAAAGAAGATTACAAAAGCTCACTTTTTCTCTTCTCTCTTGCTCTTAAAGAGTTTTCTTAACCAAATAGAATGGAATGAAATACTCATTCTACTTAAAGGGGATGAAAAACCCTTCTTCATTCATGGGGTGCAATCGTTCTTATTTGTCATGCATCTTGATGGCTTCTTCAAATATTTGACTTTCCCCTTCGTTAATAAGGTTGACATATTCATTTGAGATGTATGTTCTCGATAGTTGTCTAAATCTCAAGGATCATCTCACTTTAGATTCTTTTTCCATTTGACCATTTTCCGTCACATTCTTCATTTATTAGATTAAGAGGTTCATCGCTCTCTTCATGTTCCAACATCTATTGAAGTTGTTTTGTTTTATCATGTTCTTTCATATGTGGTTCCAGCTGAGGACTTTCTCGCCTTGAATTATTAGGACTTTGATCACAAACCACCTTAAAACTTAGCTTCTCAAAGTTCTTGATATCTTGGATAGTTTGATCCTCAAAGAATACAACACTTCTTCAAACAATTTTCTTTTTTTCAAGATCCCATAGTCTGAAACCAAGTTCATCTCTTGGTGAACCAAGATATTTGCATTCCTTCCCCATTGCATTAAGCTTTGCATGTTCATCTCTTGGAATATGAATAAAAGTTTTACATCAAAAGATCATCAAGTGAACATAGGAGGTTTTCTTTCAATACCATATTTCTTTTGGTATCTATCCATTTAATGGTCTTGAAGTTGGCGGGTTGATCAAATTGGTAGCAGTTCTATTGCCTCTCCCCAAAATGATTTAGGGAGTTTTGAATGAGAAAGCATGCTTCCAATCTTTTCTGCAATTGCTCTATTGAATCTTATAGCTGCACCATTCATTTGAAGTGTTTTAGGGTACCTTATCCCATCTTATCCTATGGGAGTTATAATAATACTCGAAACGACCTTTGTACTCTCCATCATTATCAGTTCTTATGCATCACTTTCTACTAGTCTCATTCCACACATGCATGAAACTACTAAAAGTTTGAAGAACTCAATCTTTTGTTTTCAAAAAAGACACCCACAACTTTCTAGAGTAATCATGAATGAAGGTAACAAAGTATTGGATTCCACCATATGATCTTTCAAGGATAAACTTTGATACCATCTTGGAAAGTGGATTTAGTTGTAACTCAATCTTACAAAACTAGTTTTTAAAATGAAGTTTGTATCTACTTACATACTATAATTTGACCATATCTCTAGTCAATGTAAGATGTTCAATAACTTTTTACCAATGATGATTAGATTTATTAGAATCATACATTGTAAGATCAAAATAACAAGCATAAGTGCTATTATTGTTGCAAATTTGTACAGTATGGATATGAGATATTCATAACATTTTACCAATGATGATTGTATTTATTAGAATCATATATTGTAAAATCAAAATCACAAGCACTATTATGGTTGCAAATTTCTACAGTATGCTACTTGGGATTAGGGTGTATGTATATTGTCTGATTACAAGTTGACACAAGTATATGTAGCTAAACAAACTTCAGACCTGGCTAGGCCAATAGACTCTAGAAATTAACTGTAAAAAGTGAAACTTGCTGGAACTTGGGTTCAAATCACTTTTAAACAACAATTATTTTGAATCAAGTTTTGAACTAGTATCTAATAGTAATTCACTGGATATGCTGGTGGAAATTTGTTTGCAGTGATACTGGCAGGAAAGTGGAAGATCCAGAGTTGTTAGAGGCAATTCGTTTAACAATTATAAATAATCTTATTCAATATCATCCGGTAAGCTCACCAAGTACCCTATTTTCTGTTGGAGCTTAATTTGGTTAGAACACAAAAGGCAGTTCTCAGCTGATTGGAGTTTTGAAATTGGTGTCCCAGGAGTCAAGTTCCTTGTTAGCATTGGGAGCAGCTTTTGGACTTTTGCCTCCAAAAGAGCAGGTGATGAATGCCTACACTTTTCAGTTTCAGTTGTATAATATGAATACATTAAAAAATTGTAAAATATGATTTTCTTTTCACTCAGTGTGAGGTGCAGACAAGTTTTTGTTTTGTAGTGTTAAAAGATATCCTAGCTGCCTGGAAGTATTTTCTTTATATATGAATGATATAAAAAGAAAAGTAGACAATGTATGAGAAAGCTTTGATGTTAACTCGTGATGCATGTCTGTAGAATTTATTGAAATAATCATGGACTAGTGTTATAACTAATTGTCTGACTATATTGGTCCTCTGCAATCTTGTTTATACTTTGTTAATATCTGTCAGGTTGATGTAGATATAGCAACCCACATAAATATTTCTGATGATGGCCCAGATCGAAGGTGATACATTCATCTGGTTCTTCCTTTATCATCAATATTAGAAATCCTAATTGAACCAAAAAAATTGCCTACACTTTCAAACTAGTTGAGGCTTTAGAAAAGCATTTTCAGTGCTAGTTTTTGCATTAGCAATACATGGATATGATCACTCACTTGTCTTCCATTTTGCAGTTTGTTATATGTGGAGACAGCTGACCGGCCTGGATTATTGGTAGATCTTGTAAAGATTATTACTGACATAAACATTGATGTTGAATCGGGAGAATTTGACACTGAGGTTTGTATGTATACACCATTTTCCAAAATATGCTAATTTATTTTTTCTGATATGATCATTCCTATGATGCACGGAATTTATCTGATAGATTAATACGTTTATTTTGAAAATAACATGATAAATACACGATACATGCATGTTGACAAGTGTATAAAAATTATCAAAAACATGATAAATATATAATTGTTATTGTGTGAATCCAAGTTAATATCATATGTATCAAACATTGTCAAAATAAAAAATTATAAATTATCATCATAAAAGTACTATTGTTTTATAGATTTGATATTTCATTGATAAGTATCGTAGAGTATCATAAAGAATAATGATTCTTTGACACACCTAAATTTTTTACATTCATTTGACACTATTCTTATTTGTTACTCTCTTTTTTCTTGAAAAAATACAAAAGCTTTACACTTTTATGATCATTTTACTCTTGTATCATATGTCAAATGAATGTAAAAGTATGTCATAATACCATTTCTCTATTCTAAAATATCGAATACAAATACATGGATACGTGTCAGATATCAGTATATCATAGAGTCATTCAAAATGAATTACCAATCTGATACAAAAAGCTTTTTGTATTTGACATGAACAATAGGGGCTCTTGGCAAAGGCAAAGTTTCATGTCAGCTACAATGGCAAAGCAATCATCAAGCCTCTGCAGCAGGTAAGATTAATCTTGTAACATGATAAAAATGAAAATGGAATCATACATTGAAGTGACCATGCAAGTAGGTTGTAACGAAGTTTGATGATCTAGTGCTAGTGGTAGACTTCTCTTCACATACCAGCAAGATTCTTGAACTTTTGAACTGAATTAGATTCATGTTTATCATATGGCAGGTTCTTGCAAATAGCTTGAGATATTTCTTGAGGCGTCCGACAACAGAGGAATCTAGTTTTTGAGTGTCGCTTCTTAGAACATAGTGCAGCACATTGTATTCTCTTTCGCATGGGATTTACAATGTTTGCACTTCTTTTGTCATAAGAAAGACAAATGAAGAATACGGATACTTTATAAGCCACAGTGCATTAAATCATAAAATTGAATTAACATGAATAGGATTATAAACCCACTCTTATATCATAAATTTGAATATTTGTTCTTGAAAAATACTTATAATATGTATCTTATGTTTTCATATCACATCCATATTTTTTTTTCTACCTTTTAATTAGTTATTTGACAAAATAGAGGTTTCTAGTTTCTTTAATTTTCTTCAACCCATATATATTACTTACCTAACCAATCATACTCAAATTTATTATTTGAATCTTGTTTTATATTCATAAATAAATAAAATCTATCTAATATTTATTAAAATAAATATAAATATTATTTTGGATGTAAGGTCGAATGTTTATTTAAAATATTTTTCTTATTGTGTATTCTAATGTTGCTATTTTTTGTGTTAAATACAATATATTCATCATGTTTATCAACCGAATGAAAATACTATCGTACAAATACAAAGTATTAACATAGATTATATCAAACTCTAATTTAATAATTCATTCACTCAATACTTTTATTAATATATATATATATATATATATATATATAATATCGTGGTCTATTGCTGCCGCTAAAAAAATATATCATCTTAAAATATATTATATTTTACTTATAAGTATGTGGCTCTTAAAATAGTTTAATGATTTTCAATTTGACTTTTCGATGTATTTCATAATCTTCTAATCCTATTCTCTGAAACTCTTTAACTACTTCTCTTTATAAAATTCTTTTAAGAAATTAATCTAAGTGTTAATTTTTATTGTTTCTATTTTTAATTACTTGTGCATAAAATAGATAAAAGAAAGTGGAAATAGAACATGTTTGGCATGATGAAAATGGAAGAAGGGAGAAATAAAAGGTATAAGTTCATCTATTAATTTTAATTTTTTGGTTAAATCGTTTTCATATTTCTCTTGCAAAATAATTAATGATTCTGGTGTATAGTCTATTTTTGACCTGTATTTTAGAGAAATCAATCTATTATTAATATTTTGGAGAAAGAAATATATTTTTAATTGTTATATAGAAAAATAGAGACTAGAGAATACAAGAAATGATGATAGATTCTCTATATCTCATCTTGAGCTATCACTATTTTGGGTTTAAATAAATTATTTTTCTTCGTTTTCTATTTTTCTTAAACTAACATTTTGACCCTAGTCTTCATATGTTTTTATTTTTCCTATTTTACTATTTTCGTCCACTTATTTTGTAATATATTTATTTTATTCTTACCAAAATAAATTTTCTCTTTTATCTACATTAAAAATTTGTAGTAAATCTTAATGAAAAATAATATGGATGTGTTTGGACAATTTTTTTAAAAGGACTTCTAATATATATATATATATATATATATATATATACTTTATCTATAATAAACCAAACCTAACATATACACTTGTCTTTATATGGCAAGAAAAACTATTTGCACTATGACAAAAAAAAAACTAAGGTTATAAAAACTAAAAGACAACTGAAGAAGTCTAGATTTACTTATGTTTTAGTACAAACAGGATATGTACTTTGTTCTTATTAACATTTAAATAATAAAAAAATTGAATAACATATATGAAAATAAAAACTTTAAATTAAAATTTTAAATCTTAAAAGGTGAATTTTAAAAACATTTAAAAATTTGGGTTAAATATAGCTTTTAGTAAATAAACTTGTAAGCAAAATTGAAATTTTTTTATATTATAAATTATAATAAATTTTGGTTTTAAAATTTAAAAAATAAATAATATGATTTTTTTAATCCAGATTTTTTGAAGTATTAAATTTTAATTTTCGTTATTTGACACACTCAAATATTAATTTCAAACATAGTTTAACACTTGAAAAAAAATGATATTTTTAGATCAAAAGATTTATATTCATTTTGTTTTATAAGTTTGATGATAAAAATGTATTAAGATTTGAAACAAAAATAAATTTTGATTTTATGTTTGAATTATCCTATAAATTAAAATTTTTGTCTTGAAAATACTATCATTAATAATTAATTTTTCCCAAATATATTCTTAGAAATTTATCAAGAAGAATAACATGTGTGGAAAAACTGAACCACAAATGAGGTGTTTCCAATTGGTTAAAGTAGATTTTCTTTGTGTATGTAATATGAGATGAATGGCTGTAATAATTATTCTTTTATGAGATGGGTCAATTATAGCAAATTCTTGAAATTTTTAAGCAGATTAAGATGCAGATTGATTGGAGTGATATGGATTATCATCATCCATAGTTACTTAATTTACAGCTTACAGTCACAGAAGAAGAAAAGAAATTAGCAAGAAGATTTTGATGTTGTTGGTGTCAAAAGTCTCGAGGATCAACAAATATAACTGGCGAAGAGGATCTAGAAGTGAACCAATCTGAATTTTGAGGTGAACCCTTGTGAAGATTCTTTATACACCACATGTCCTCTGCCCATGAGAATTTTCTCCAATGTGGGACTACATCTCTGACTGGGTCCCTTTGGCCCAGTTCAGCCACAATGGCCCCACATCCACCACCATCTCTTCCCATGTTATGCACAAATGCACATAAGCACTTCATCAGTTGAGCACCACACTTTCCTTCCATGTGCAGTCCATACAAAAAATAAACCCCAAATGGCCTGAAAACATCTGGAAACGAAGGTAGCCTTAGCCATGGCATCCATTCATCCAACAACCTCGTACCTACGCAGCAGGCATGTGCCAATGGTGACACACCCTTTACTTGAAGTTTGAACACATCTTTGGTGTTCCACACGCTCAGTATGGCATAGCTTGGAGGGAGAATGCCCCTTTTTGGATCACACTTGGACAGGTACTTCTTGGGGATGGCCATGAAAGTCCCCAGATTCAGCTTGTTGCACAAGATCGAGTCTTTGTCTTTAGGGTAAAATTCTGAATTGGCAAACAACTGGTCGTACATGGAGCCTGCAAGGCGTGGTGGAAGGCGAAGCACGGCAACATTGGAGCTGATTGGTTTGTAGTGAGCATGCACAGGTTGCACCAGTATGGTTAGAGTCCTGAATTTTGAGTAGCCACATTTTTTTGTGAACAGATTCACTGAAGGCTCATTGGTACAATCAGTTGCCATATATGCATACTTAGCCCCTTTTTGCTTGCACCATTCTTCTAAATGTTCGACTAGTTTTGTGCCAATGCCAAATCTCCTGCATATGCCAAGATAAGTCTTTTACTTGTTGTTGCCTCATCAAGCATCAGAACATTTATACCTACTGCTTTTTGGTCTCTGTATGTTTTTATCTAGAAATAGATATGTAATTAAAAGTTATGATGAAACGGAAATTAAAATGAAGGTGGATCATGAGGAATATTTGAACTGAATGGAAAAGTAAGGTTTGTGTGGACCTTGGTGTCTAGATGAAGAATTTTGTACGAAATTCAGTGAGATGGTTGAATATAAGAATAAGACATCATATCCAATTGCAGTTTCTTATTAAAGCAGTCTTAGTGGATACATCATACATGTGTCAATGACAGGCTAGCTTAACCATACTTTTTTCACCTTTCCATGATACGAGGAACATTGCCTTCTCTTTTTCTTAGAATCTAATCCTCCACCCCTTCTTTTTTTTTTTTTCTGATTTTTTCGTTTCCCTTATTTTATAAGGCCCGAATGAGATTAGAACCAAGAAAACACACAACTAGCTGAAGAGAAAGGGATTAGAACCAATGGCAAACAGAACAGAAGCAAAACCAGTTTCAGAATTGACTTTTGCTTTTCTAAGTTGGAGGAAAACTGATTATGACTTCTCCTTCTGGTATTTTATTTATCTGAAACAAACACATGCACATTAACATCCAAAAGGACTTAGACTCTTAATTCCGTTTGATGACTTTAATGTGCAGTGCAGAAACAGATTGAAGCAAGCAAACCAATAAGATATGAGCAGAGTGGAATAGAACCTGTGTCGAGGGGAGACTCTGAGCCCCAAAATATAGGCCAGTTTTACATAAACCGAATTCCCTCTTGTAACTGTTTTTACACAACCCCTTATCACCCCAACAACTTCTCCTCCTTCTCCATATTCTGCAACCTGTTATTTTGACCAAATGCAACATTCATTAGCCTTTCTCAAAACCAGCAACAGATCTATCTGAAAAACATAAATCCTACTTCAGTTTTAAAGGAATGCAGGATGATTATCATACAATTTCAAAGTTGAAACTAATACTATTCCAAACTCATATTTTTTGTGCTGCCATTAAAGTTGAAGATAGTTTAAAACCGAAAAAACTGAAAAGTAATGAGATTTTTAACTAGATTTGTAGCTGGTTACTTACCAGCATGACATGCAACTGAAAGTGACGGATACGGCATATGGGGTCTCCCATGAGGTCAGTGACAAGAGATGGCTTTCCACTCTGCCCAACTTCACAAAGCCTCTCGAGTTTCTCTACTGCCACCTTGTGTCTATCTTCATCATATTCGTTTACCACAATCAATGGCTCCATCACTGTCTCTGATGGTGATTTTGGATAAACTTCTGCTGCTATCTTTAGAGACATGGTATATAGATACAGATGATTAGAACAATCAGTAGCAAGCAAAAGAGAAAGAAGATCAATAATTATCCGTTGCTTCTTCTCAGTTGTGCTAGCTTCTATCAGCTTTCGATGCTCATCTCCCTATCTGTATGTGCATATATACATCTTGGAAGCCCCAAGAATATGCATACGTGGCACCTCCCCAAAGTTTAGTGGACCTTGTTCTTTTGGCAAAAATGAAAAGAAAAGGATGGAAAAAATCTAAACTTGTATTCTGCTATTTCCATTCCATAATATTACATCATGTTCATATCTTCTTTTGTTTGTAGTGCGTGATCCAATACATCATGTACATATCGAAATTAAATAAGCTCTGGTGCGCCTGTACACTTTTTGTGAGAGATAATAAACCACATATTATTTTGGATCACTATGCAGAGGGTTGAAATTTCAAATTTTTTCAGCATTCACATTAAATGTGCACAAGGGAGAGGTGCACTAACCAGTCTTCGCATTCACAATGTGATACACCCATATGAGGATAATGATGTCCTAATAATGATAGGAATAACAACAATGACAGCAATAGCAGTTTAAGGTAAAGTTTATCTGCAGTCAAATGTAGTGCCCTAACTATTGAATAATTGTCCCTTGTTCATAATACAAGAGTAGGTATCACTTATCCCTATCCAAAGAAAAAAGCTCCACTGAAGGTTTATCATTTGCCATCAATGAGAAAGTGTGATTTAACTGAGTAAAGGGTTACCATTTGTGTCCTTGTGTGGTTAGTTCTGTCTTGTTATTGTTATTGAATGAAAGAAGAGTGGTGGGTCATTGAGTGTTCTTTAGAATCATGATGGCAAATGTTGTGCAAGATTCGCCCAGGTGTTTGAAAACTAGAAGCCTGAAGCATACACAAATAAAGCCCTTATCTTATTACTTTCCTTTCACCAATTATTGGGGGAGGTGGCATAGAAAGCATGCCTTTCACCACGTTTTTGGTGAACATGTGGGATGCTACTGTGCGGCTTAAAAGTGGGGTTTTGATCACCATCATCATATGCACATATTCAGCTCTTTTTTCAATTGAAACCGTACCATTCCTTTGTTTGTTTATGTTTTAAAAGAATGGTGCCAAGTGTTGTGAGAGAGAACAAAAAACTCTTTCAATGGCTACGCATGTCCCTAGAAGCTTCATTCACCCCAAGCCAAGCTCATATCTCATTAGCTGATGTGTCTTCTTTCTAAATTCGGATCAATTTTGCTCATTCATAACTGCTACACTGTGGTCCATTTGTACTACAACTTACCTGTTAAGGAATGCAAAATTTAATCTCAAATTTTAGACACTTTGAGTCCTATCACTCGAACCACTTGCTCCAAATGATACATGCAAATGGTACAAAAGCAAAAAAGAACTCTCTCAATATCAAAAACAGAGAGCTCTCAATACAGAAGAAAGCTATGCATATACCAATGTTCTGATTGGACTTGCATGATCAATGCACTATCACCAAAACGAGAAGCTGGTCAAGATAGAGCTGCAAATTCTGATTTGCCATATTAATAATCTGTCCAAAGCATATACTTTGACATGAGGAAGTTGTGTTCTCTGTCCTTATACCAACAAAATCCTCAATCATCATTCTTTGTAGCTTTGGTAATTCATCATGAAGGCTATGGTAAATAAATCAATGCTCTCTTTTCTCTGTCCAACTTTTCAGACCATTATGTTTCATTGTTCTTCAGCTTTTATCACTTTTAGTTTCCTTCAATTTTCTCTTCAAAGCTGAACATCAGAGTCTTAATCTCAGAAAAAGAAAAACACCTAATAATTATCAGAGTTACACCCTACACGTATGTTCAAGTTTTAAGGCCATCGTTGCAGAAATTTGATGCCTATAAAACATAGAAAAACTGATGTGACGGCATTAATGTTGCATATGACCTGCCTGCCATATCTTTGATACTAATTTTTCTTGAACATATGTTTTCCAACACTGTCAAAAGAATCAATTTTATTCTTATTCTTTTCATAAAATGATTTGAGTAAAGTGGTGAATATGGTCGATTTTGTATGAACGCGTAAAGTTTACTTTTTATCAAATCGAAAGCAAACCATAAATACCAAAGGGGTTTCAGCATGAAATTTTTCTACTTTAAGTATAATTTTAGCTTCATTTTTAGAACCAATGATTGTTCCAAGAAGACATATTTTCTCTTCAAACAAATTGATTAAGATTCTAACAATCGTTTTTTTCTCAAGAAATAAATTATAGTTAAATATATATTTAAAAGATGTTTTTTTTTTCCTAAACTGTCTTCTGTTAAAAACAAAACTCAATTAGATACGAAAGCATTAATTAAGATTAGCATACAAAACCTGTCGTACTTGTATTCAAATTTTAAATAAATATTAACTTTGTAAAGTTTTAAGGAAACAATATGAAAGTACGAAATATGAAAGTACTAGATTTGTAGTCGAAAAAATAATAGCAGAGGTTGTAGTTACATGCATTTCTTTAATTATGGGATAACGATATTTCACAACATTTTAACATTATTTATATGTTATTTTGTGATTGATCCATGTTAGTGTTTATGATTATTATTATTATTGATTGTGGAGTAATTTTAGATTAATCACGTGTTAAAATGTTTAAAAAAAATGTTATCAAAAAGTATCACTATCCTTAATTATATTCTTCTATCAGTATTTTGATTAATTAAAAATTGATTAATGATAACTGCAGGAAATCTTGATCGTTGAAACCAGTTTCACAGTCACAGGTTTGATTAATTTTTATTTCTGTCAGTCACCATTGATTACAACATCAAATACGTTATATTCGATTCTGTTTTCTGATATCAATGACCAGCATAATTATATTGACTATATTCTCGAGTTCGTTCTTTGAGTAAATTAAGTCTACAAATTGCACTGACCAATCTTTGCTGAATATAAGATTCAACAAAGATTAACACCAGAGTAATTAATGCCTAAGTGGGCGCGGCTGCAGAGGAATTTATGCAAATTCCTTACAAAAACTAACTTTACATTATTAAATTCATGGTTTATGACTTGATTAGTCTTTTTAAATATATTAATATATTAGAGTTAAGAATATCAGTCTAAGTCTAAGTTTTATATTAAATAAAAATGAAAAAGTTAAATAATATATAAAAAAAGCTATAAATTTATCGTTATAAAGTTTTGAATTTGAATCTAAATTTTACATAATATAAAAATAAAAAAGTTAAACAACATACGAAAGAAAATATCTATAAAATTATCGTTACAGAGTTTTAGATTTAAAGTGATATTAATTTTTAATAAAAATTAAACTGATGTTTTATTAATGTTAAATCAAAATATTAAACAACCGATATTAGAATTGTCCAAAAGATTCAATATTTATTGGAAGTCTCATATTAATTAAAAATAAAATTATTTTACGATATATATAAACGAATACAAATCTTATTTTATAAGTTAATTTTGTAAAATTAAATTAGACTTAAAAATCATTTTTTAATATGATATCGAAGTCATAGATTAAAATCTATCTTAATAAAATTTGTTGTTTGGTAGTTTATTATTTTATTTTCTAATATATCGAAGTCATGCTATAAAACTCATTTTAACAAAATTTGTTGTTTGTTAAGTCTATTTTTTTATTTTTCTGTCAGATCACCAAAATTCAATATAAATATACATTGACGTAAGAGTTGAGTTAGATTTAAAATTATTTTTTAACCATACCGATTAAGTTTTACTCGTAATGGAGACTCACTGAGATTTTTCAAACACAAATTCTTGGTAAACTGTTGACAAACATCAAAAGATGGTTTTTCATAGTTTGGACCATACAATGAACTATTGACAATAAAGAGTATACTTTCTTTGTTGAAAAGTGGAATTTTCTAAGCACATTCTTGAAGGAGAAAAAGCAAGATGAAATCTAGGAGAGAAATTGTTCCGATTAGCCTAATAAGAATAGGTGTAGGTGAATCAAATATTCCATAAGAAAACAAAAGACACATAAGAGGTGTGCATGTTCAAAGAATGAGGCACTACATAAAGTAACATTCCAAATTAGAGATAGGCATGCATTTACTTTCCATCTTCATATTAATTACTAAACACACCTCAAATTATTTACATTATGTTTAAACAATGCTTAGCTTCCTTTAACTTGTGTCGTTTCCCATCACATGAACAAGGTGGTCCTTCACCTAAAAAGTAGGAAAAATATTAAATAAAATAATAATTAGGGTTTATCCCTAATCATTATTATACTAACCATACATTTAAAATTATTCCCCCATTAGTCAAAAAGCAAGTTTAATATTGAAAGTGTAAGAATTAGAAGAAGAGATAAATTTGTGTAGGGATGCACACCGACAATACTAACCTTATAAAAAAAGATAATAGTATTTTTAACAACATTTTAACACTATTTACGTGTTATTATGTGATTGGTCCATATTAATGTTTATGATTATTATTATCGATTGTAAAATAATTTTGAATCAATGACAAAATGACAGTCAAAAAATGTTATCAAATATCATTATCCTATAAAAGAAATGTTAACTAAAGCAAAATGCTTAAGTTATAATAATATTCATATTCATACACTTTATTTACGTGCTCTAAAATCATTGGTTTTCTCGTCCACATGCATATAAACTATTAAGAATGTCATGCTGCTTTGATATCAGTCATAGATTAATTATGGAGTAATAAATATATTCTTTTAATTAAAAGTACTTTATCTTGATACTTAATATTTTTAGTTAGAGCATTTTAAATTAAATGAGAAGAGCTTTTTGTAAATTCTAGTTCGTTATTTATTATTTTTCTGAAATACTAATCCATATTATTTTTCTTTTTTCGATCATTTGGAATATCAATTAATAATTTATTTTTTATATTCAAGGACTTATATATCGTTTTATATTTTTTTATTTTTATGTTTTATATAGTTTTTATATTCAATGACTATGGTTGAATCAATTGCTTGCATCTCTCCTAGTTATTATCGTGGCTAGCTTATGGAGTCTTTTATTTTGCATTGTTGAAAAGAGATGTTGGTGTAAATTTAAAAGACAATTACTAAAAATTAATTTGTTAAATAATAATTGTTAAGTATTCGTGAAGGTATTGAAATATCAAATCATATTAAATTTATCGTATGTTTTTATTTTATTGTGTGCTTTTATTTTTATTTTTATTTGTAAATATACTTTATTGGATAATGATACTTATAAGATAATGATACTTAGACAATATTTTTTTGACAACATTTAAACATTATTTACGTGTCATTCTGTGATTGGTCTATAGTAATATTTATGATTATTATTATTAGTTGTGGAATAATTTTGGACCAATCACAAAATAACACGTAGATAATATTTAAATATTGTGAAATAAATGTTCTCTAACTATCATCATCCTTATATATTATGCAATTATTCACAATATATATTATCATTCTTATTTTACTATATACTCATTATAACATAGTTAAAGAAGTCAAATAGTACAAAAAAGGGCGATGTGGTGTCGATTTTACACAGGCTAATGTAATGATGGGAATTGGGTTTTTGTAAGAGATGTAGATTCCACTACCAACCCATCCATTAATATTTTAGTTTTGAATTTGTTTTTTTTCCTTATACTTTTAAATTCTTCAACTTTTGAAATTACGTGTTTTTACTTTGTATGTATACTTAAACGTAATATTTATTATTGATTACTTATTAAAAAAAACTAAGTCCATATATATATATATATATATTTTAAATATTGAGGATTAGTTAATTAAATTTTGAAATGAAGAGACTAAAAACAATTTCACCAAAAATACAATGACCAAAATCATATTCAATCTTAGTTTTCAATTTCGAACCTCTTGCTATCGTGGTGCTTTGGTTTTTTTTTAATAGAGAAAAACAAATCCTAAAGCATATATTAGGAAAAATCTTATATTAACCGGATAAGCTAGAATCAAGTCATAAATTAAAAAATAAATAAATAAAAAATAAGTAAATTAAGATTTAATGACCCAAGTAATTTACTTGGAACAAGAATATATGCATTAAATATGTTTTCAATTTTTTAATTTTTAGTAAAAATTAAAATTAATTTATTTTTAACACTTAGACCAATTTAGTCATTTATTTTTAGAATTACATCAATTTATTATTTTAATCAAATTTTATTAAATTTATTTAATATTTTAAATGTGTTTGTCATTTAATATTGAAATAAAAACATTTCAAACAGTATAATCAATTCAAATGTTATCCTGAAACGTTGTGAAACATTAAATAAATTTAATAAAATATAATTAAAATAATTAAATTTATACATTTATAATTAAAAGGTTAAATTAGACCAAAATTTTAAAGAAAACCAATTTTTTAAGAGACTAAATATATTAATGAGATGAAATTGATGAAACTTTGAATATAATCCATGTATGTTTAGGTTAGGCTTCTAAAAAATGTATGCAAGTTTAAAAAAAAAATAATTCAATTAAAGTGACCCATCTTTATGGCCTTCTTTTGAAGATTTAATAATTTGAGTGATCGCAAATCTATATATTTTAAGCCCAACATAATATAAAATCACTTTTTTTTTCAAAACACTTATAAATATATTTTAGTTGAAACTGAAAAGCTATATAGATCACAAACATTTTGTTTGTGAAAAAAAAGTACTATAAAAGAGAGAACATAAGGTTCATATGAGATTGTGAGAAACCATTATTTTTATAATAATATTCTAACTAGGAATATAGAATTAGTTATTAGAGAAATATATAATGGTTATTATAGACATATATTCATATATTTTAATTATAAGATATCATTATTATTTTTTTAAATCAGTTTACACTTTTTTAAAAATTGAAAAAACATTGATATGATTCGATTAAGATTATTTTTAACTAATAAAACATTAATAATTAATTATCTTTTTATATTATTTAACTTATATTTTATATTTGAAAATTAACAATTTTTTTTATATATTTTTAATGTGAATAAACACATAGTAATATTAAGATAAAAAAGAACTGATGTTTTAAATATATTTTAATACATAAATAAAATATAAAAATCACACCATGGATTAACTTATTAAATTATTTTTACACAAATTATTTTTATAAACTATTATTTATTTAATTTAAAATTAAATCTTAAAAGATATATAATTTTTTAATGAACCCAATAATGTATTTGTTTACCTTATTCACATCACATACTCTCGTAACTCTTCGTAAATAAGCATTGATCATAAACTTATGTAGTTAAAGAATAATAGTTTGACACACAATCAATATAGTTAATTTTCTATTTTTCAACAAATATTTATTGATTTAAACCGTTAGTGGATGAGTTTAATTTAATTAATCTTGCGTGAAATTGTTGTAATTTAATTAAATTAAATTTAATCAATAATCTGAATTTAGTGTACAGGTTACTAAAAAATAGATGTAATAACAAAAATCACATATCACACAACAAAACCAAAATTTGTGAAGGAAAAGAAATTTAAACAGAAATATAATTCTTACAATCATCTATATATATAGTTTTTCAATTCATTTAATGTTGTTTTTCTTTTACACCCACACAAATCTTGCTAGAAATCAATTTCAAAATAATGATTATTTTGGACCCAACAAAAAAAATGGACAGTGTTTGTGTTACGGGTTGGTGAGAAGCAAGAAAAAGACAGCATACGAGAAGTGAAGAAGCTGCGAGTTTCGGAAAAAGAGGATCTGCAGAGTTATGGGAATAGCGGCGGCTATCGGATTGTTGTCACCGTTTCCGTTCTATTACTGTCTCTGGAATTGGCCCCAATCATGGGTGGAGCTGTGTGGTAGAGGCAGAGACCCTTCTAAAATTATGGCTCACATTGCTCATTTCTTGAAGCTCGTTCAGTTCATCTCCCTCTTTTCTGTCTCTTCATTTCATTGGCCTCCTCCATTGTACTTTTGGCCCCTCTTTGCTTTTGGCCAATTCCTAAACTTCAGGTTTGCCTCTCTTTCATCTTATTCCCGGCTTTTTTTTTTCTGGGTATGTTGCAACTTTCTGGATCTTATACTGGGGTTTATCAAGTTGCTTCCTTTATTTTCCTATACTATTGGATGCTCAAATGAAGCATTTTTTTTTTTAACTGTGTTGTTTATTTGATAGTATGAGAAGAGTTCGATGATCTTTGTTGGCTTTTAGAAAAAAGAGGTTGTTTTAGGCCACCTTTGGATTGAAGTTGGAAAAGTACTTATCGGAATTCCAGGAAACCAAAGGAAAGAAAGAAAATTTTGTACTTTCTTGAGTTAAAGTACTTTTGAATCGAACCCTCTAACTTCAATCAAACGTACGGTGATGAATTCCATACTTCTAAAGTTTTGTCAGTCTCCCACTTTTGCAGTGTTTATTTTGCCTTGTGTGTTTGTGCTGTTGTATGAAGTTGTGATGTCTCTGTTGGGGTGACTATAGCTTCGCAGAAACCAGAGTTAAACATATTCTGTGGATAAGCATATCATGACTGCCAAAGGCATGTTTTCATTGCTAAGTCTCATCATGAAAACTAGAAAACAAAAAACTCCTGTGTGTGATTAATAAAAATTTCAAAATAAATGGCTGTGTTTTACAAATTGTGAATCCAATAAATGAAATAATAAATGTAGAGATAGTGGGAGGAATGACAGGTTTTCTGATGAAATACTTTTAGAATTTTCTAGCTTGTTCCCCCTATCATTTCTATTTTGAAAAGCTTCAAATTTTACCAAATGTTCTCATGAGCCTTAATTTTTTATCCTTGTGTGTGCCTTACTTCTAATTAGGGAGTGCAGTTACTTGACTTTATTGCTTTGAAGGTTGTCTGTGCATAATGATAACATTGTCAAATAACAGGGTTTATCAGCTACTGGGTGAGGCTGGCACATACTATGGTGTACGTTTTGGAAAACATATTCCCTGGGTTACTGAGTTCCCTTTTGGTGTCATCAAAGATCCTCAATACGTTGGCAGCATTATGAGTCTTCTTGCATGCCTATCATGGGTTCCTTTTCAATACATTCTCCTTTGGGTTTTAGGTTATGTGTTTATGATCCAAGTGGAATCAAAGGAAGATCCATCTACTCGTGCCAAGCCACTCCTCTGATTGAATTTCAGTAGGTTAGAAAGAACTTGAGGACTTGGCAGCACCTGAAACTCCAAATTCTTGAATGCTGCTGTTTCTTTCCACAGCTCTTGAATGAACGTATCTATTTGTATGTTCTGATTCCATCAAACTATTTCTAAGGAACTGCAAAACTTCTTTCTGGTTCTCATGACACATAGCGTTAAGTGATTAACTTTAATGAATGCAACGTCCACCTATGATTAAGGGTGTTTCTTTTTTGTGTGTGGATCAAAGAAGAAAAGGATTTATCTTTTTGTTTTTCCATAGTTTTATTTCTGTCTTTCACTGTTTTCTCAACCCAATTTTTTACAAATGTTTTGACTTTCACTTTCAATTCTTCTGTTTTCTCATTCAGAACACGAACTGATCCATAACTATGTACATATACATTTATCTTTATTAATTAAAAAAAACAGTTAACATAATCCCTTAAGCAGAAGTACATAACACTCCCCCTTTTCTCTCTTTCACTATACTAAAACTGGAGCCAAATTGAATGTTTGAACTGCGGTTTTTATGGCCTCAACATCAATATCTATTAACTTTCCTGTCTTGGATGATATTATAGTGCATTTCTTCTCTTCAGCCTGCGGAACAAACTTGTTTCCCATCTCTTCAGAGCAAAATAGTGCAATACTGCACAATAAGAGGAACAAAACAGGTCTATTATTCAAACGATCTGATTCTGTGTTGCATGATTCCTTCAAGGCTTATTAACAAAGACATCATAATTTATTTGAATGATAAAATTACCAAGGTTTGTCGCGTGCACTTGCAAGTTGAATGGCAGCTGTGTTTGTAGCTATCACTCCAGCTGAGTCATTAATAAGAGCAGCCAACTGAAGAAAACAACCAAAGAGGGAAATACAATTAGTATGAGTGAAGATTCCAAAACTCATTGCTTTGTCCCTTGATTGTTGTTTCATAATTTATTCACATGCTATTTCATTGTTACATGTTGTCATTTTTTAACTATCTAGATTTTTTTTTTATGTTTGATGCTTGCAAAATAACCAGAAGGTATTTGAGTACCTGTCCAGGGGTGGTGATGAAGACAATAGAAGCATCTTCATCAAAGTTTTCCTCCACATTTTCCCTTTCCTTTTCATGAGGAATGACAAAAAGTGGCGTAACATCCCTGTCACACTCAAAATATTGTCAGTAACATTCATACCATGCAATGATAGAAAGCAAGCAAAAAACTATACCAGAGAACTTACTTATTGAACATTATTAAGAATGATACAACTTTACTGGCTGTCATCGAGTCTTATACATTAAGAAACAATAAGTAACACAAGTCCAAAAGAATGTTCCAAGGTGTTAGATTGAGATCAGGAGAATGATACTTTGACATCCCACAAAGAATTTGCATCCATTTGACATTATACTTCAGTGTCATTCACTCTGTTTTTCTTTATAAATATACAAGTTCACTTTTTTTAAGATCATTTTACACTTTCAATAAATTTTCAAATGGTAATTATTGGTGTGAACAATCTTTTTCCTCGAGTCCAGTTCAACACGAATTCCATTTGGTAGCATGACATACCTTATAACGTCAGCAATTTCAGCCCACACTTCAATGGGCAGCAAGCTATCAGGATCACCCCTAGACTGCATAGATGCCTGTGAATCTGATTTTATCCCGTGAATTACAACATACTTTCCTTTTTTCACACCTGCTTTTTCGTATTTTGCCTCCACAACCTCCTTCAGCTTCCTTGAGATTGACACCCTAAGGGGTGGCACTGCTTGTTGTGGAAGGTCTCGAAATGGTTTTCCCAGCCAGTCAACCATCTGATGATACCTAGTTCAGCATACTCATTGAAAATGTTCTCAGTTGTATGACCCAAAAACTTCAATTCAGTTCAATATTATTTTAAATTTTAAGTTTAACCAAGGGCACCAAAATCCACCCCAGTATAAGGTATTTGTATGGTACTATATAAACTTACTCACATATGATACCCTCCATCTGAGAGATTTAAACTATCTGGTACAAATGTTTCAGATAAAAGTAATCCGGCTCCTGCAGCATTCACATTTGGGTAGACGTAGCTAACTCTATCTCTGGCGGTTGTCATAAACAAAAATGCTGCATGGCCGAGGCCTGCCAATTTGGTGCTTAAGACCATATCATAGTACCTATTCTGTGAGCAGAATGCAGCAACTTATGTTAGTTTTTAAAACAAATCAACTTAAGAATACCATTGGAAGAAATGAATTTTTGCAGAAGTTTGTACGACCAAGGTTGCTTAACCATTAAAAATACAATTTTTGAAATCAAAAAGAGTTCTTGAGTGAAAAATAGTGAAGTTTTTAAATTGTAGGAGATAATCATTGAAGAAATTCACTAAAAAAATGGTTTAGAACTGAAATTAAGTTTTTGCATTGAAGAGGCTCTTAGGAAGTAGCATGCAAATGCAACCGAATTGTTAGATTTGGTTGCTGTATATGTACACCAAGCCCGAGCAGCTGCAAATTTCGTTAGAATTCAATCAAGATAGCGTGTTCTTTAAGCTTCTTGACGTTAGGGAAGGCAATCGAAAATCCGAATCCTGTATTTGTCCATAAAATTATCAAATTTTGCGACATAAACCTGTAAATCACAGCTTCTGCTGTCTGATAGAGTGACGTGTAATTTTATTCACAAATAGTTTCATTTCACCCATAATCTAATCCTGAGATGATAATTAACTTGCTTCTTTTTTTTCTATATCTGCATATATGCATATAGAAAGGGGTCATGTCATCATTACTTTTGGCAATATGGATCAACCATCATTAGGACCATGAAAAGTTGTTGATTCACACAAGATATTTAGAGAATATAAATTGTGGCCAACCTTTAGAACTCCAATCATATCAGCATACTCAGCAGGCTCTGGAAAATCATCTTCAGGGTCATAGACATTTGCCCACCTAACGTTCTTATTCATTTCATAGGTCTGCTTCCCCCTCTCGGTCGCCACCACATCAATCTGAACACCAGGATACCTGTTCTTTATCAGCTGAATTGCTGGAAAGAATAAGAGATTCTCATAAACCCCACCAGGTATCACACAACAGCATCTCCTCACATCCCCTCTCACTTTCAATGCAAGGGACGCTACCTCCACAGCATATCCAGAAGGGAACTTCAAAAATCCATAAGGGTTGTCAGGGTCATCTGGTGGCCTAGGATCCTCCTCCTGCAACCCGTTTGCAAACAAGGAACCACTCTCCATCTCAGGGTCATCCCCATCATCAAAAGGGTCTAACCAAGGATTCTTCTTCTTAGCATTGGCCTCAACATGGTTCCCTCTTCTAGTGGAACAATGAAACGGATAGTCCAAAGAACCCAACAGTGAGACATGACTGGAAGGAATGGAAGGTAGGTTCCTAAGAAGATTTGGGAAAGTTTTCGGACTTTGCAGGTTGTAATAAGTTGCAGCCATTGAGCTTTTCAAAATTGCTACACTTTTGCCGTTGTCGTACTGAACTGATGCTATATTACAAGTTATTTCATAGATTAGAGTTTAGCTCTGGTTCGAATGTGTGGAAAAGCGTTGGATAAGTGGGTCCCATCTTTTGATACCCTTTTTCTTTTTCTGTGTGTGCACCTTATTGTTATCCCCCACCAATCTTCTTCTGCTGGCTGCTATCAAACGACGACACCAATGGTTGTCGTTTTAATGTTAAGAAAAATACATAAACAGCGGCAAAGGGTGCCAATCTCCCATTTCACCCTCAGCAGGCACAGATGAATCAACAATTAAGAGTCCGACAAAAGTGTCCTACTGTCGCAAACTTCTCTTTCCTACGTGTCACTCCCTGAATGGTGACCCTTCAACTTTCCTCTCCCTCCGTCTCTTTCTCTCGCACAACACGCTCCTTTGGATTCGTTGCTTTCACCACCAACTTACCATCAGAAATTTCCATTCAAAAATAAAAAATAAAAATTTCTCCCACCCATTAACTTTCTCTCACTCTCTTACTTTTTTCCGCAACTTTCTCAGCACCCTACACTCCCATTTCAGCTTCCATGACCGAACCACACAAACACTGCAATCTAAAGTTTCTACCTTTTTCAGTAAGAGAGAGCGAGTAGTTATCAGCACGAAGCAGCTGAAGGAGTTCTCACTCCCTCTAGGGTTTGGTTTTGTATTGCATTGGAATTGAAATCCCACTACTCAAATTTCAAAATTCCAAGACTTTACTCATCGAAAAACAAATAGCTTTTTTTATTCTGTTTGAGAAAGTTTAAATTTTGAATTTCGAATTCCGCATTGACCTCAGAGTGAGTTCGAGAAGAAGGGTTTTTGAGTGCAGGATTTGCAATGTCGGGCCCACCCAGAGTCCGATCCATGAACGTCGCGGTCGCCGACCCCGACGCGCGTCCAGTGCTCGTCCCGGCAGGCAACAAAGTCCGACCCGCAGTCGAAGGACGCAAGCCGGTGAAGAAATTGACGCCGGAGACAGAGAAGAAGCCGGTGGCGCCACCGCAATGCATCTCCGCTCCTCCACCGTTTATTTTGCGGCGGCAGGAGCGTCACCAGGCCGTGCTGAAAAACCTGTCTTCGATGAACGCTTCGTACTCCTCCGACGCGTCGTCGACGGATTCCTCCACTCACAGTAGCGGCGCGTCGTCAAGCGGGAAGGTGGCTCGTCGGGTTAGTGTGCAGTTGAGGAAGAAGCAGTGTGGTCCCAAGGCGGAGAAGGTGAGTAGTGACAATGTGGGTGGTTCTGATGATGTCGATTTGAGTGATAGCTTGGAGGGCAAGAAACGGTGTGCTTGGGTTACACCAAATACAGGTATCTTTGTTCCTTATTTGTTTGATCTATTGTTGGGTTTGACATTGCTGTCTTGATTTTTAGGCGAGTGTGAATTTGGAAACTGAGATGGATTTGTGTTTATGTTTACCGTGTCATCTTTGCGGTGTATTCCCCTTTGTATGAGTGGGGAAAGTGAATAGAAATATGTTACAAAAGCTGCATTTGCTTGTAAACTTGTAATTGGCTGCATTATACAAAGTGAGAAATTTCAGGATAGGAAAGTAAGCATGTTGTTTTTAGGAATTTTCCTGTCTTTAAGCTTTAGTAAGCCACCTCGTCATTTAGCAGTTCAGCTAGTTAACTAGTCATTTGACTCAGAAATATTGTAGAATTTTGTCCTTTCTGTGGATGACTGCTTGCATATGTCAATGTCAAGATACATTCCTAATTTTGATAGGTCATATTTTTAGTTGATATGAGATTCTAACACAACCTCCCATGCCGAGGATTAAAACATCAGATTAAGATTAGATATCCGTAGGTGATCCAATAGTGGGTGGCATGATAGGCTCAAAAAACCTTGATAAGATAGACTTTAATACCAGTTTAGAAAGTAGATTTTACATCTAACTCAAGGTCACAAAAATATACATTGAGGTGAGGTTTGTACCTATTTATATACTTATAATTTGATCATATCTCTAGTTGATTTAGGATCTTCAACAATTTTCTTGACAAAGGAAACTTGTGTTACTCATGAAGATTTCCTCAAATTTTTCATACACATTAAATTTAAAACCATTATGAAGCATTACATTTCTTATATGTAAAACAATAATAAGTACAGCTATTAAATTCATAAACAATTTCATGTTCACGCATAGTTGACAACATGAAGATACTTTAATGAATGGCTTGGCTTGCATAGTGGTGAAAGGTTAAAGTTTGCGATTCGTTAGAATTGGGGTTTCTGTTTAAATGCTGCACAAGGGTTGTAGTAGTTTTTTTCGTGTATAACTCGTGGTATAGTTGCTCGGCCTCATCCATGACTTTTGTGTCTTTCTCTTGAAAACTTAAAGGAAACTTTGGATGCTCCTAGATCCTAGCTTCATATTTACAATTTTTGTAAATTTCTTTTTGTACCAATACAGATGATAATATCATGTTCAAATCTAAATAAATGAAGACAGTTTTTTATGTCTACAGCAATATTTGCACAATATAAAACATCAACTCTCTCTTTTTGGCGTAAGATTTGAGTTTTATATTAATTTAATACTATTTTTACATATTGCATTCTTGTCATGTCTTATAATTGTTTTAATTTGCTGTATGTGTCCTTTGTATTATTGCTTCCAAGCTATACGGAAATCAATCATTTGGAGTTAGCCTAGCTAGCTCAATTTATGATGCTACAGATTATCTCCCAGAGCTCTGGTCGCCCTCTCCTACATTCTTTCAATGTCTCACAGATTGCATGCAAACTTTAAGTCTAAATACTCCATTTGGTGCTATTTATGCACGTGGGACAAGTGTTTGTTACGGGACACTTGTATGACAGGTTGACAGCTCATCTAACTCACGTCTCTTAAGTTTCTAATTTAAAAGTGGTTTAATTCAGCTCAGATTCCGCATGGGCACATTGTCTTAAATTTTATTTTTACATATATAGTTTTACCATGAAAAGTTTGTTTAGGAAATTTTTTGCATAATTTCAGTCTTGAATATGGATTATGAAGCTAATATTTGATTTTATAACTATGTATGGATGGTTGAGATTGTTTTACTTAGAAATAATCTTGACCATCCATTTATGGTTGTATGATTAATGATTCCTTTCTCTCGTTAAGAACATGCTCCCACCTAATATACTCCTTATGTGTGTTATACTTGTGTCCTACAATGTTTAGCATTTGCTGTACCCGTGTCATGGTTCATGTCGGTGTTTCATAGCATGAAAGGCTTTTCCTTTCCTTACCTTACCTTCTCTTTCTTATAGCTATGGAATTTAGCACCCTGTCCTGTCCTTACCACAAAACTCTAAGGTGGTTTAAACTGTTTGTGTTGGAGTGGAGTAAACAGTAGTTACTATTGCTCGTTTTTCCTATGAATTTGGTAAAATAGAGGGGATTAGATGTACTCTATTGCCTGTTAGCATCACTAAATTTCATTCATTCTTCAAGACTAAAACATCGGTCACTGAGGTGAAAATTTTGCACATAACATATTTCTATGAAATGGCTAGACATTATATACTATTGCCTCCGAATTTGAGTGAATGCATATGCCTTGGTTTTCTTGATTGCTATTCCAGTACCTGTGACAGCCTAGATTGCGAGGATAAATAGAATGCTTAAACTTTGGAGTTTGAATTTTCTATAGGAAAAATGATACAGTGGCATATAATTGCAAATTTATTTTTCCTTTTTTATTTCTAACTAGTGTTTTGTTTCAGAGCCATGCTATGTTGCTTTTCATGACAACGAGTGGGGAGTTCCTGTTCATGACGACAGGTACGTGGGTTTGCTTCGTTGAGGGTACAGTCTTCTGTTTTGTTTTCAACTTCTAGGTTGAAACTGTCTCAATGCTGAAATTTGTTTTTTCCAGGAAACTGTTTGAGTTGCTTAGCTTCTCTGGAGCCTTGGCTGAGCTTACGTGGCCTACTATTCTTAACAAAAGGCAGCTATTTCGGTATTGATATATTTTCCTTTTAAATATATTTTCTGGATTTAAATGTTATTGGCATCTTGAAGATACACTTCAGAAAAGGTTGCTCATTAAATAATTGGCTCATTATATTTCCCTTCCGTGCTTCATTTTGTTTTTTATTGATTCAGAAGATCTTTTGTGTGGAATATGCACTTATAATGTTTGGGATGTAATTTTGGATTAACTGTTCTAGCATATTCATGAACACAGGGAAGTCTTTTTGGATTTTGATCCTAGTGCTGTTTCTAGAATGAATGAGAAAAAGATAGTTGCACCAGGAAGTCCTGCCAACTCATTGTTATCAGAACTCAGGTTGCGATCAATAATTGAAAATGCACGTCAGATGTGTAAGGTGAACACCACTCTGATAGTTTTATTTTTCTACTCTTGTGTGTGAAACTTGCAATTTCAATTTCTTTATAATTTTTTCTGAACCAAAAAGGCTCTTGCTTAAGTGAAGCAACCCATACACTTACCTTAATTTTCAAACTTTTCTGCTACCTACCATGGAAAATATTAAGAAAAACGAAATAAACCTGCTTTCTGACCCACAGACGAATATTATCAAAAGAAAGACAAATTCTCAATCAACTTGTTTTAAGGGGCGGTGCTATCATGATTTTTCCATAGTTTATTTATAAGTGTCAAACTGTGGGGGTTTTACTTATTTTGTCTTTTAACTGTATATTTTTTCATACACAGGTAATTGAAGAGTTTGGATCTTTTGACACATTTATTTGGAACTTTGTTAACCACAAGCCTATAGTGAGCCAGTTCAGGTACCCACGTCAGGTACCTGTGAAATCTCCAAAAGCTGAAGTCATAAGTAAAGACCTTGTAAAGAGAGGTTTCAGGAGTGTTGGACCAACAGTCATCTACACTTTCATGCAAGTGGCTGGCCTAACAAATGACCATCTTATCAGTTGCTTCAGATTCAAGGAGTGTACCTCCAATGCAGAAGCCATGGCCAACGAAAGCTCCCTCAACTCCAAGCTCAAAGACAAGCCAAACGACGAGACAACAACCGATGTAGGCCTGTTACTGGCTGTGAACAAAATGAACTTCTCCTCTAAGTAGTACAACAATGGCTTTGGTTAAAATGATCATCTGGTGGTTAATCAAGTAGTTGTAAGGGGAGATGAGTAGATTGTGGAGTGTACAAAATCGATACATATGTGAATGAATTAGCCAGAAGGCTTAGTTGTATTTGAAGAGAAAAATGAGTAAATGACCTTTGGCATTTCTTCAAATTCTTGTGTATTAAAGATATTAAGTAGCCGTATTTGCAATTGTCTACACTTTCCCTTTATTTTATTCTGTGGCCATGAATAGTTCCTTTTAGGTTTTTATCCTATGATAGGGACCAGACCTTTGGCACTTTACTTTCCAAGTCTTCGCCGTCTTACCGTCAACTATGCCCGGCATTACCTACTTGGTCAGTGGTCATCAAGGGACAGTGCTGGACTTTTTTTAACTAATCTTTGAACACTTCACCATTGTCTGCAGTACCTATTACTCTCTACCCACTACCTAATTTCAGGAAATCAGACTTAAAATATTGCCTTGGTAAACTCAAGACTTTCACTAAGATGTTTCAAAATCACATTTGAAATCCTTGTAACCCATAATAATTCTTTACCATATTTTATTCAAATTTGAAACCCCCAACAGGCTCATCATAAAGAGTCTTCTGTGCTTCGTACATATAGATACTTCTGAGAATCTCAAAATTAAGTTTTATCCTTTGTATAAATGACCTTTTATAGGGTGTGTTATTTGAACTATATGATCAATTTAAATGAGTCTAAAACTCAAATGCAATTATTAGGAATCATTGCTAAACAATATCAATCATAGTCCAAAGTCTAATCATGCAGATTTTCTTTTTCATTCCTCTAGTTACAAACTATCACTTACAATACTTGATCGACATGTAAGACAAGTTCTCGAAATAAAATTCTAAAAGGAGTACTACGATCTTGAGTCTGTACAGTTAACCATCGAGAGATAGGGTTGGCTTGCCAGACATCGAGTGGTGGAAGAATAAAGAGGAGAAATTCACAATCCGTAGAGATGCACTGAAATTATCTTTCAGAGAAAGTTCGCTACAACCTACTAGGACTCGGAGGTAACCCAGATATATTGGCCAAAAAAGGCTTGCTAAATCTTTACCATCATCATGAGGCAGATGGGTGGTGCAGAGCTTGATTTTCTGTTGTTTAATCAACTCAACATACTTATCCTTAGCGGAACTTTATTTCCACTTGAAGGATCAAAGATGTATCAGCCTTCCATGTTGTATTTACACAGAGAGATCCTATGCTCTAAAGAATGATCTCCATTTTATGGAATATACTTAAACATTGACACTAAATTAGCCACACCAACCAAAATTTCCATTCAATTATTGTGCAACAATCTTCCTGAGATGGCAGCAACAAGTGCTGCTCTGAAATTAGGATCCGTGGTCAAAGAAGTTGCCATCTGTTCCACCAAAACCTGCTGCACTTTAGGTGTATCTACTTTAGTTTTCGTGCTCTTGGAATCGTTGCTGCCCTTAGATTTTGTCAAGTCAAGGGTAACGAGTGTTGGAGTGGCAGCTGCACAAGGCACTGAAGCAAGGGTCACACTACGCCCAGAACCTGATGTTGCCTCCATTTGTGAAGAAGCTTGGGGATGGTTGTGCTCCCCTTCATAAGTAGCCACTAGAACAGATTGATCATCCACACTTCTTTGCACCTTCTTTTTTACAGGGCAGCTTGGAGCAAATGAGCATTTGAAATATGCTCTTGGACATGGGTTATCTCTGGTCACTTTTTGCCCATATTTCCTCCACTGGTACCCATCTTTCACAATCTGAAACCACATTCAATGAAAAACCTGTCAAACAGTTACTCCTAATATTTTATGCTATTAACTATGCTTGATAGGAAATGAATGTAAAGAGTCTCACAAGGGTGGTGTCAGATGCTTCGGTCCTGACATAAACTCTTGAAATTTTTGGTTTCATGGTTTCTTCCCTCGGTTTCTTGCAAGATTCTTCATCAGTGGAACTGCTCTCGGAGTTTCCATTGTTAGTTCCCATCACACAAATACTATTGTTGTTGCTGCTTTCAGACTTCCTTTTCTTTGATGTCGGGCTGGTCTCTTTTTCACCATTTTTCCTCGTATATTCCATCAAATGGCTTCGCAAAGTGTTGTAGTTCTCACACACCACCGACAGCATTTCAGCCAACTTCTTGTTTTCTGCTGTCACCCGCTTCAGTTCCTCCTCCAAGTCACTGTTAGACTGAAATGTCGCCAATAACATCATCCATGTTAGAACCATTCACAGAATTTCATCCTCAAGACCCGGATCTTTGTCTCAGGGAACATCATCAAATAAACACTTCTATTTTCTTTTCATCTCCTACTTTTACTTTTAATTCATGAATTTGCCACCTTTTTTAATCTGTTTCTTCTTTTCAAAACTATATAAATCTTCAAAATATATATAAATAAGATCACAGTTTCGTTTCAAAACTAACTATCAATAAAGGATCTGGGTGAACTAACCTCATCTTTGATGGGTCTTTTGGATTCCCAACATTCTTCCACGTTAAACTTGGGCATTCCCAAAGAAAAAAGCTTGCTTTCTACCTCCTTCTGAAATCAACACACGACAATGAATGAATTGCTTCCATGTATATCAAACTATAATCAAAATGAAAGCATGTCCCATAAACGCTTCTTCTTCTGGGAATGGTCACAAGAAGAATGACACACACACACACACACATATATATATATACTTACGGGAAGTTCTTGATGAACTCTGCGTGGATTAATGTTGAGATCCAAGGAAGTGTTAATCCATGATGAACAATCCATGTTTGAAGAAAACTCAAAAAGGTTTTTGTTTTGTCTTAGTTTGTAGTTTAGTATGTTGAAAGAAGATAAATGGCTAAAGTTTCAGAAAGTGGAAGGAAGAAGAAGCATATATATATATAGCGGAGGCAGCACTAGATAGAAGGAACTCAAGTTGAGGAAGGAAACTAAGTGGAAAGAGACACATGCGAAATAATAAGCCACTTGCTTATTTAAAGATAGATATGTCTCTCCAACATTAATCGAATGTGAAGTTCTTCTGTTCCTGTTCCTGTTCTTTTTTATTTATTATTTATTACTTTTAACACGTAGTGTGAGAAGTACTAGAAGCATAAGAGATAAGAACGTGCGGATCCATGTGTTCTTAAACTAGAATATTATTATATATGTGACCAGCTCAATGAAATTTCCAAGTCAAACCACACCTCTTCATCAAATCAATTCATAATAAATTCTCGCTACAAGTGGGCCAATGTGTCACCTGAACAAGATTACGATTTCGGAATACACTAATAATATTAGGATACACTTTTATATTTATTTTATACATAATATAAAAATAAAATAATTATATAAATAATAATATCATGTTATACTTTTATATTCATTGTACAAAATATAAAAGTAAAATGGTTATAAAAATTATTTTAGATAATATAAAAAAAAGGAAAATTGAAGAGAGTTGTGTGTTGACCGAAGGCAAGTGTTTTGTTATTTGGCTTTGTTATGTTTAACTCTTATGAAGTAGTGTGTGGGTGCTTTGAATGTGGTCCCTTCTTTCTTTGTTTTCACTATAACCATTTCAAACATTTTCCACGTTCCGTCTATTTATAACCTATTTTCTATGGCTACTCTTTACTTTCTTCTCTTCTTTAAGCCCACTCTTCTGCCACGCAATTTATACAAAAGTCTCTTATATTCTGGTCCAAAAACTCAGCTACAAACTTATGCCAAACACTGCTCCGTCACGTTCAAAACTTCACTAATCTTTTATTCCATTTGTTAGAAGTTTCACATCAAATAAAAATAAAATCGATTTTATAAGTTGAATTAAACTTAAAGTTCACTTTTTAACATGTTATGATTAGAAATTATTATAATAATATTTGTTATTTATTGGATATCGGATCAGATCATCTATTAATAACAATATTTATTATTTATAAGATTGAATTAGATTTAAAATTGATTTCTTAACATATTTTTTAATTTCAATTTGGTGTTATATCTCATTATTGATTGAATTCAATTGAATCTAGTGTGTTAGACGATGGATAGACAACAGTTAAAAACTTTGGATGGGATAGAATTTTAATTAACAACCTTAAATCATGTTTAAATTAACAAAAACAGTTAAGTGAAAGTATTATATTTGTGATGATAATAATAGTAATAATGAGTATAGATGTTAATGATAATAACAAATTGGCTTTTAATAATATATAGCTAATTTTAACTTTTTTTGGATTATATATATTAAATTTTTTTTTCTCACAAAGCTTATATCTATTAATTTGTACAGAAAACTAAGGTTAAAAAAGGATTAACCAAAAAGTGTATAAAATGATTAGGTAAGCTATATATGAAATGATCTATTAAGAAAGGACAATGATACTTAGACAACATTTTTTTTACAACATTTGAACATCGTCTACGTATCATTCTGTGATTGATCCAAAATTACTCTACAATCAATAATAATAATTATAAACACTACAATGGATCAATCACAGAATAACATATAGATGATGTTCAAATATTGTGAAAAAAATGTTGTCTAGTTATCATTATTCATTAAGAAAATAGCATTTAAAAATTGACTACCTACACGAATTTCACGCGAAAATCGCTTGGCAAAGAAGAAATCGCGGCACAAAGTTTGGCGTATATCTGATTTAATTCTTAACCAATAGTAACATTTATAAAGTCTGCTGATATTTATTCCTAACTTTTTATTTGGTTTTGATTGATCGTGCTCACAGATGCCTTAAACTAAACATAGAAGACAGAAAAGGAAAAATAAATGTTAGTTTTAATATGGTAATAATAAATTAATTAAAGGAAAAAAAAGCGTATATTTTCTTAAAAAAAGAATAATTTTCTGAAACTGTGTTTTACATAATATTTGAATTGTAAATTCCCATACATAATTAATTCATCCATATTAAGTATTATTTGTTTTTGAGTATTTTTCGTCACAATTTTATTTTTAAAAAATATTTAAGAGACTAAAAGAAGAAAGAGCATTTAAACTTGACATCCACTTCTATACAAAACTATTAGATATAATAAGAACATAAATGCAATCAAATCTAAAAAAATACTTATAACCTTGTTATTAATTATATGATAAATGTCAATGGTGATTTATCAAATCACATCTTTAAAATCAATCACCTTTCATTTGAGGTATTATCTACTTTAAAATTTGTAGTATTATGTTTTAAAAACACTTCAAAAGATGAAAAAAAATGTCTTTAATTTAAAATTTTAAACTATTTACTGTGATAAAAAGATGTAGAAATTGAATTTGAAAAAGAAAAAAAGGGTGATAGGTTCATAGGATAGATCGAATATAAAAACAGTAAAAAGTGAGAGAAGTATAGAGACTGAGTGATGGACCATGACCGAATTAATAATAGTGAAGGATTGTGTGGCCACGACAGCTATTATTGAGACAATTAGTCAATCCAATGAATCGAATCCAGAAAACCAAAATTCAGAAATTTCTTCCGACACCTTCATATTCATGACTTCTCCCATTTCCACCTCCATTTAACTACAGCACCCAATTATAGACAATTACTCCTTTGAATTCAAATCTTTCTCTGGTCTTACTTCTCAACACATGCTCTTGACAAACATATCCATTCCTTCAACTTCAACCACACCCTCTTTCTTCTTTCATATCTCCATCAACCTTAAACATAATTAATCAAACCTAAATTCTTTTATTATTTACATATTATGTTCGAAAATAGATGTGAGAATAAGTGGTGTGTTTGACTGCTTTGGTGGTTTGGTTTGGATGACAATAGAAAATTGATTGGTGAAGGCAAGCAGATATAGAAAGAGTGTGTAGTTATGGTTTTCAGATGAGAAATAGTAAAACAATGGGAAGGAACAGCGAAGAATCACACATTATTTGACTCGAGAGCGACTTCGTAGATTCATATGTGACTTTGTCAACTTATGTCGGCTGTTTCATTCATTCCCTCAAACTGCATCATCACCATACGTAGCCGCGTCATTTTAACTTCTTTTTTTTCTTGCATATTCTACCTATAAATATTCTTTTTCTTCATCATTTTCAACTCTCGTGAAAAATAAACTGGACAAAGATTCATTGTTTGTGTCATCAGTTTTGATTTTTTACAGTGTTCATTAATTCAAGCTGGTAAATACGTGTCAGTGTGATTATTTCACTGTTGCAGAAAAATACTTTTTATACTTATTTTTAAATGAGTAGAATGAGAGATTATAGAAAATATTTCACGTTTTGTATTATTTTCATATTTTTTATATCAATTTTGAAATAGGTATAAAAGATGGACTTTTTATAAGATTTTCAAACCAGTATAAAAAAAATTATGTATATCTCATTTTTTTTATATCAATTTGTTATTAACTGATATAAAAATTTTGATATTTTACGTGGATTAACACTTTAATTGGTATAATAAATTTCACTTTTTATATTGCTTATGTCTCGGTCAGTATAAAAAACATTTGATTTACATTTCAATCAAGTGATTTTTTATATCGATTCGAGAATTAATTGGTATGAAGAGTTATATTTTTTTTCCAATAATAAGTTTGTATGTATCACTATGTATAAACCTGCATAAAATTCATATCAATCAAATTATGACTATACTTCATGTTTTTTACATATTTAGTAATATTTTCTAATTACATGAAACAATGAATACATCGTCTAATATTCATAAAATATCATTAACTATGTATTTTAATAGTTTAAATTTCAATTTTATTTTCTAGAAATAATATATATTTTCTGTCATCTTAAATAAACATAAACTATTTTATAATATGAAATTTAGTAAAATTAAATTATATGAACATAAGATATGAATTATAACAAAATTTTCACTTAGAATATATTGGTATAAAAAAAAACTTATTTTGTACTTGTATGTCATACAGCATTCTGAAGAAAGGTTACGCATAAACATGAAAAATAGTATCTAAAATGTGCATGGTAATTAGAAGAAGTGACGGCATGGATGACGTGAAATAAACATATTCAACGCAATATTGTTCACATAGCATAGCAGTCACCAGTTCCTGTCGGCGGCTCCCCTTTTATTTTATCCATCATTTTCTCAATTCCTTTCTTTTTGTTCTTCACGTTTTCTCGTTAAAACCATTCATATTTTAAGATTCAATTAAATTTTAAATTATATTTAATTTTTTTATATAAATAGATAAATAAATAACGAGTGCCGAAAAGGGAACAGTACACAGCAGTAGAATTTCATTTATATTTATTTATACGCACGTGGGCCTACAATGGTCTTCAATGCACCACGTCACACGTTTCTATATACACGTGCGGTCGACACCTCTTCCCAGTCTTTAAAATCATACCAATAAATTAAATGATGCAAAATCATTTTTTTTCTATAATAAAAACAAAAAAAATGATAAATTAAGACATTTTAAATTGTCGTGTTTTTTAATGTTTGTTTTTTATTATACTCTAAGAAGTCCTCCGACAAACATTTTTTACTCTGCTCACGTTAGAAAAATGTTGAAGAAATCAGCATGTTTCTCACACCTGAATAAGGAACACTTATTCTATTCAACTAATGAATCTTGATTAGAATTCTGCAATTGCTCATGTGAAAAATGGGGTAATGCTCGATTTATATATACTTTTTAAAACATATTATTATATTTATTTGTTTAAAGGACATGTTAAAAAATATTATTATATTTATTTTTCATGCTTTGATTTATAATTGTATTTTGTTCTGGTGCAATAAATTAAAAATGCTGATTTAAACATTTTCCTATAGTTTTTTTTTTGGGTACTTGTAGTGTTTATTCTAAAGTTTTAAATCAAGGTTGCATAGTTTTCTTTAGATCCAGAAATGATACAAATAAATGGGCCTCATTTTAATTTTTGAGCTACAAAAAAAGCCCAATAATAAAAAATAACGAATAATTAAAAGTCCATTATTCGAGCCCAAAAAAAAACCAATTGGATCGAAACGCGCGCAAAGATACACACTAAGCACTCTCTCTCTCTTGATTATTGTCTCTGCTGTGGATCTTCATCGGCAACTTCCTTCCCTGTCTGACAGGTAAGTCACCGGTTACACCTTCGATTCGTATTTTCCCAATTCGATTTCTCCGATCACTCGAATCGTCGTGCGCGTTCGTCGATCAGATCTTGTGTTCGTTGAAAAGCAAGATGTCGGGGCAAACGCAGCGTCTGAACGTGGTCCCCACCGTCACGATGCTGGGAGTGGTGAAGGCGCGTCTGGTGGGAGCCACGCGTGGCCACGCGCTCCTGAAGAAGAAGAGCGATGCGCTCACGGTGCAGTTCCGTCAGATCCTGAAGAAGATCGTGACCGCGAAGGAGTCCATGGGCGACATCATGAAAACCTCGTCGTTCGCGCTCACCGAGGCCAAGTACGTCGCCGGCGACAATATCAAACACGTGGTCCTCGAGAATGTCCGGGAAGCCTCCCTCCGCGTCCGCTCGCGCCAGGAAAACGTCGCCGGTGTCAAGCTCCCCAAGTTCGAGTACACCTCCGACGCTGACGCCAACAAGAACGACCTCACCGGACTGGCGCGGGGCGGCCAGCAGGTGCAGCAGTGCCGCGCCGCCTACATCAAGGCCATCGAGGTTCTCGTCGAGCTCGCCTCGCTTCAGACCTCGTTCCTCACTCTCGATGAGGCTATCAAGACCACGAACCGTAGGGTTAACGCTCTGGAGAATGTGGTGAAGCCGCGGTTGGAGAATACGATTAGTTACATCAAGGGGGAGTTGGATGAGCTCGAGAGGGAAGATTTCTTCAGGCTGAAGAAGATTCAGGGGTATAAGAAGAGGGAGATTGAGAAGCAGATGCTGTTGAAGAAGGTTGAGTCTAATTTACCTCTGCACAAAGCAGTTTCTTACAATTCCTCTAATCTGTTGGCTGTGGGTGACAAAGATGAGGATATTATCTTCTGAATGTGTTTCCATCCGCTGCTGCTTCTGCTGGGTGAGAGTTCTCTGCTATTGTTTAGGCACAGTTTTCTGTATCATGAATAAAGGTCCTTAGTATATGTTTATTTATTTCTTTCTTCATTAATTCGAGACGTCATCGTTTTAAAGTATGGTTCTTATCATTCGATCTTATGGAAGCTTTTGAACTTGCTGTGAGTAGCTGTAATTTCGTTTCGAAATATATTACATCTCCATAGAGTTGTGGGCATTGTGGAAAGGCATATTCTAAAGTTATCTTTTGCTTGTATTAGAATTGTTATTATTATTATTATTTTAGCTTACGGGTTGCATATTACTTATATCTGTACACCATCGATGATTACAGAAGTTTTTATTTTTGGATTGGATGAAGAATGGGGTATAAAGATGTGGTCTTTGGAATATGAAATCCTTAGGTTTTGGTCTCGGGGTGTGAGATAAATTTATTTCTAGTTAGAAACTATCACTTACAATACTTGATCGACATATAAGACAATTTCTCGAAATAAAATTCTAAAAGTGGTACTAGGATCTTGAGTCTGTACAGTTAAACATCGAGAGAAATTCAAAATCCGTAGAGATGCACTGTGAAATATCTCAGAGAAAAAAGGCTTGCTAAATGCTTACCATCGTGATGAGGCAGATGGATGGTGCAGAGCTTGATTTTCTGTTGTTTAATCAGCTCAACATGATATCCTTAGCGGAACTTTATTTCCACTTGAAGGATCAAAGATGTACCAGCCTTCCATGTTGTATTTACATAGAGAGATCCTACGCTCTAAAGAATGCTCTCCATTTTATGGAATATACTTAAGCATTGACACTAAATTAGCTACACCAACCAAAATTTCCATTCAATTATATGTGCAACAATCTTCCTGAGATGGCAGCAACAAGTGCTGCTCTGAAATTAGGATCCGTGGTCAAAGAAGTTGCCATCTGTTCCACCAAAACCTGCTGCACTTTAGGTGTGTCTACTTTAGCTTTCGTGCTCTTGGAATCGTTGCTGCCCTTAGATTTTGTCAAGTCAAGGGTAACGAGTGTTAGAGTGGCAGCTGCACTAGGCACTGAAGCAAGGGTCACACTACGCCCAGAACCTGATGTTGCCCCCATTTGTGAAGAAGCTTGGGGATGGTTGTGCTCCCCTTCATAAGTAGCCACCAGAACAGATTGATCATCCACACTTCTTTGCACCTTCTTTTTTATACGGCAGCTTGGAGCAAAAGAGCATTTGAAATATGCTCTTGGACAAGGGTTATCTCCTGTCACTTTTTGCCCATATTTCCTCCCCTGGTACCCATCTTTCACAATCTGAAACCACATTCAATGAAAAACCTGTCAAACAGTTAGTCCTAATATTTTATGCTATTAGCTATGCCTAATAGGAAATGAATGTAAAGAGTCTTACAAGGGTGGTCAGATGCTTCGGTCCTGACCTAAACTCTTGAAATTTTTTGTTTCATGGAAATTTCACATGATCTCCTTTTTGAACCAGTTCTTTTTAGAACTTCACCATCCAGAATGGCCCTTCCTTTAGACTTTGTATCATCCAAAATTTGGACGTCTCTCTTACTAGTAACATCAGGTTCATGACCCTTAGTTTCCTAATTAAGAATGAGATAAAGTTTAACATTGCACTAATATTGACGGGTGCTTTAACGAAGCAAGCCTTGGAATTGTATTTCCAAGGAAAAATTCAAAATAAAAATAACTAATTGAGAAGAGTAGAAAATAACTTACATCATACGGTTGTTCCTTTGCAACATTAGGAACATTAAGCTTGTTTTCAGCTTCCTGAACCTGAAGCATTGCAAACACAATCCTAACATGAATCTAACCCACAGACAAAATCAAGCAACAGCTTGTTGCAAATAACAATAAATATGTAGATATAAATAAAATAGAGATAGATTCCATCCAGAATGAATGCTATTACACACAAAAACAGCCTGAGTGAGAAACAATGTTTTGGTGGTAAATTACTGGCTTATTAGCAATCAGCTGGAGTGGTTATTTTTCTCTTCTGGAATATGATCAAAGCTTCTTCCATGAATAAATGAACACAGATGGCATTGTTGACAGCTGTTCATTTCCTACTTGAGTTTTACTACGCCTATTCCTTTTGAGCATGTTTTTGAATGATTAAAATCATTTAATCATACACTTGGCTAAAATTGGTTATTTAAACCCCCAACCCTCCTTCCTGGAAAAAAATCTGACTTTGTTTCACAATTTTCCTTTACCTAATTTCTTATTCTTGATGTTAAATGCACTTTTTCAGTATTTCTTTCTTTCTTTTACAAAGCATTGAGCACCATCTCCTTTCTCAAAGAATTAGTTTTTAGGTGATTCTTTTAGAAAACATACTAATGAAACAACAGTCACAGCAAGGTTCTAGAGAACTTGCATAGATCAGCTAAATTTGTTCCATGGTTTCCAATATGAATCCAAATTAACACTAAGGAAGAATATCATGAATTAGCTATAAGAGTTTATCTGATAGAGTATTGCAAGTAAAACGAATCACTTTCCAAGTGTAAGCCTAAGTCTCATCTTGGATAGAAATGAAAAACTAAAACATTATATAAAGATGAAAGACCTATTAATCCATTTTTTTAAAGTTTTGAGTAGAAAGTAATGTTAATCTTTTATATAGTTGTACTCAGAAATTATTGATATTTTTGTAATGCATATATAATCTTATTCTCGATAGACCAAATACCGCCGTCTTCATGAGATAAGGCTTGAGCTTAGCAGTACAGTTTCTGATTACTTTCTCTCCCAATCTGGTTTTATTCAATCTGATTAATTGTAAGTCGAATTCTCAGATATCATACAATAAAATAATAATCTTAATAACATAATAATCTTAGTCCTTGTCCTTTTAGTAATTGAATAGTATTACGTCCTCATATATCTGTGTTGCTCAAAATAAATTCATTAAACATATTTGGGGTATCAAAATTAATTGAAGTTGTATTATTACAACTTATGATGATAAACTTAATTGACCTAATTAAAATTTTAAAATCATCAAATAATATGATTCCAATGTTTTAGATGGCAAGTATTATGTTTTTTCTATATAAGCAATAGCTTCACACTCATAAATATTTTACATTTATTTTAATATTATTATTATTTAATTATTTTTTTATAAAAATATAAAAGTTTGTTTTTTAGAATTATTTTATTCTTATAACATATGTGAAATAAATGTAAATTTGTGTTTTATTATTTATTTTTCTTTTATCATCATTTATTATATTCTATAATGATTTTTTTCTCTCTAATGATTTTTCTCAATTTTATAAGGTAATGTATGAATTGGTATATAAATATCACTTATCATATTAAGAAATTTTGAAGTAATGATAAGGTGCGGATGTCAAACCAAATCAATGTTTCGTGGTTGTGTATATGATATGATTATCTAATATGGTAGCCACTAAAAATTGAAAATTGAAAACGATGTTATATGATACATAAACATAAAAAAGAAAATCTATTTTCAAATTTTACTAATAATAAAGTTACACATTATAGTTTTGTATTCATATTTTAGATTTTATAACTTCTAATTATCATAATTAAACATTTTTTACTTTTAAAATAATTATTCTTAAAATTCAAATATTAAATTTAAGGATCCCTATATTGAAATAACAATATTAGGTATTATTGCATTGAAGTGACACTCATGGGCTTTAGCTTTACGCAGTCTCATTAGCTGTCATCGACTCAAACACACGTCAGCAAGATGGGTCCCACTCTTCTCTAACTTTCCCAATTTCATTCCATCATTTAATTAATTAATTGATGGATTAACTGCGACATTAACGTAGCAACAAAATAACACCAAATTGATCCATACAACTTCTTCACAATGTTTAATACATCCAATTAAAAGAGAACAAATTGATCAAGAAACTAAAATTTTTATCACTCCATTGGGACATTATTCAAAGAACAAATTAATGATATTTTTTCTTGAAAAATTAATAATATTTTCTCTTGAAAAATTTAATAATATTTTATCTAGAAAAAATTAATAATATTTCCCTTCAGTACATCATTATTCTAAGCTCGTCCACACATCCAACACTTTATTTGTATGAACCAAAAAGAAGGAATAAAATAAAGGAAATGGAATAAATGGAAATACCAACCTATGGTTTAGGTGAACAAGAATTTTTAAAAATCTTAAATAAAGACAGTGCGTATTATTTAGGTTGATGGAAATTGAAAAGCTATATTAAAATAAATAATGGATTATTTTACCCAAATACTATAAATGGGCTCTAAAATTACTAGATAACATATTATACTATATATTTATTCGTTTTTTTAAGGTTAAAATTCAGTTTTTAAAAGCCAAATTTTAAACTGTGATTGGAACGAAACAGATTAAAATTTGGAACTATGGTTTAGAAGAAACTAGTTGAAAAATAAGTTAAAATTTGGTTATTCGACAAATTGATTGTTTTTTTATTTTTTATTTAAAAAATAATAGATTCTCTTAAAACAATTACAAAAAATAATACAATTCAAAATTCGATTGAACTGAAAAAAGAAAAACACAAAATATTTCACAGAATATGCTATTTAGATAAATTTTAAATTTTTGGGTAAAACCAACATTGTTTATTATATTGAAATAAAGACGGTAGCTGTTTAAATGGTATTAATTTATTTCCGACTTTAGGTGAAAATGTAAAAATCAGAATAATTACGTTAAATAAAAGCATAAATGAAACTACTATTTAATAAGAATATACTTTATCTTTATCGAAAAAAAAAACATCTTAAATAAATAATTTATAATTACTTAATATATTATCTATATGTTTTAGATAAGACTAAAAATATAATTAAAAGATTAGAAGAAAAGGTAACGGAATTGGGTTAGATCCCCACGTCAGCTCCACCTCTAACGTTACTGTTAGATTTCTCCATATTTAGGTTTTCAGGATATTTCCTCTTCTCTGCCATTCTCAGACCTTCCCTTCTTCACTTCTCTCATTCCCCTTTTCAACAACTTCTTAATCTCACCCTTATCCACCAAAATTTCCTTCTTTTGCTTCACGTTTCATCTGTCACTCTACTGGGTATTCTTCTTCTTCATCATACATCATACATCATACATGCACCATGAAGATTTTCAACCCTTCTGAATGCTTTCTTCGAAACTTGGTATGTCCCTCGGACACCATATTCCTCAAAAGCATCAATCTTTTTGATCTGGGTTCTTCCCATCTCTGCCAATTCACAATGTTCATACTCTCCTGGCCCAATTAGTTACAGTCTGATCAACACATTTCCCAATTCTTCCCACCATTCCTCCCATGGATCCGCTGAACGAATCCGACCAAGCAAACCCCAGAAACATAATCTTCGGTAAATACGAGATGGGGCGGGTGCTGGGGCAGGGAAACTTCGCCAAGGTCTACTACGGCAGAAACCTCGTCACCAACGACAACGTCGCCGTCAAGGTCATAAAGAAAGAGAAGCTGAAGAAAGAGCGACTGGTGAAGCAGATCAAGCGCGAGGTTTCTGTCATGAAACTGGTGCGGCATCCCCACATCGTTCAACTCAAGGAAGTCATGGCCACCAAAGGAAAAATCTTCCTCGTCATGGAATACGTTAAAGGCGGCGAGCTCTTCACCAAAGTCAACAAAGGAAAACTCTCCGAAGACCTCGCCAGAAAGTACTTCCAGCAACTCATCAGCGCCGTCGACTACTGCCACAGCCGCGGCGTCACCCACCGCGACCTCAAGCCGGAGAATCTCCTTTTGGACCAGAACGAGGACCTCAAAGTCTCCGACTTTGGACTCTCGGCGCTGCCGGAGCAGCGCCGCGCCGACGGCATGCTATTAACGCCGTGTGGGACCCCTGCTTACGTGGCGCCGGAGGTTCTGAAGAAAAAGGGCTACGACGGTTCAAAGGCTGATATATGGTCTTGTGGGGTAATTCTTTACGCCTTGCTCTGCGGCTATTTACCCTTCCAAGGTGAGAACGTTATGAGAATCTACCGAAAAGCGTTCAGAGCTCAGTATGAATTACCCGAATGGGTTTCGTCGCAGGCCAAAAATCTCATTTCGAATCTCCTCGTTGCTGATCCTGCCAAGAGGTATTCCATTCCCGATATAATGAAGGATCCCTGGTTTCAATTCGGGTTCATGAGACCCATTGCCTTTTCGATTAAGGAATCCGAGGTAGAAGACAACATTGATTTCGAAGATGTGGACAACAACGAGGACGAGGTCTCGATGAGGAAACCCGCGAGGCCGTTTTACAACGCGTTTGAGATAATCTCGTCCTTGTCGCACGGGTTTGATCTCAGGAGTTTGTTTGAGACGAGGAAGCGGTCGCCGTCTATGTTCATCTGTAAATTTTCGGCTTCGGCGGTGATGGCGAAGGTGGAGGCTGCTGCAAAGAAGCTGAATTTTAAAGTGACGGGGAAGAAGGAGTTCGTGGTGAGAATGCAGGGGGCGGAAGAGGGGAGGAAGGGGAAGTTGGGGATGACGGTGGAGGTTTTCGAGGTGGCGCCGGAGGTGGCGGTGGTTGAGTTTTCAAAGTCTGGCGGCGACACTTTGGAGTATATTAAATTGTGTGAGGAACAAATAAGACCATCTCTGAAAGACGTTGTTTGGAGCTGGCAGGGTGATACCAACAATTAGTTTTTACCTATTTTAACTGTTTTTATGTTTTATTTCATACCATACCATGTACATATCATTTGGAGTTTCTGATGTTGATTGAACTACAAATAGTAGCTAAATTGCAACATTAATCTCGCAAATTATGGAAAAGTAAAGGCATGGTTTTTCACTTTTAAAAGTGATTTCGTGGTTGGATGGACCAATTTTAATTTTACAAATCATTAAAAAGTGATGATATTTTGATTATATGTGAAACAATATAAGGTTGTGTGATTGATGTTATACTTAAACTATGACATGTCATTTTCATAATGTAAGTTGATAACTGAGCTATTAAAAGTCAAAAGTTCAATCCAAAACTGTATAAAATGCCCAATTAACTGAAGAGTATTATCAATTTGAGTTAGAATAATTAAAAAAGTTATAATTTTGAATATTTTCTAAAACTGTATAAAATGATTTCAAACAGTATAAATCTGCATGCTTTTGAAAACTTTAAAGATAAAAATAAAAGGGATTGGTGATTTTGCTACCACTAGAAAAGACCTGAAAAAGGACATTGAATTGAGGATGTTTGTTTTTATTAATAGAAATAAAGGAGTGTTGGAGGGTACATTAGAAGTTGTCCCTTTAGAGAGTGTTGTAGCATCATTTTGGGGTCCTCCACATACTACAAACAACGTACCATCAGCTGACTCAGTCTCTAAAGATGAGGCTCATAATAATACTTACTGCATTTTCCCTTCTCCTCTCGGAACTACTTCTGCAACTCAACACCATATCTTTCTAAACTCAACTTGCCAACTTGTCTAAATACAGACACAATATCATATCATCAATTCTCATTTTCCACTCGCCTCAACTATATTATCATCAAATAAATTGTATATATTGTATAATACAACTACACGATTCTTCTAATCTATAATCTTATAAAAAACTCGTTGAATAGCCGAGTAATCAGATTAAATTAGAGTTAACGTTAAAAATAATTATGTTTAGTCTAAGTAAAATCATCATCAATTAGGTCAGTATTAATATAAAATCCATTTCAAAATTTATAAGTACTAATTTATAATAGGTTTAAACCTTCCATTGGTTCTTATATTTGTGTGTAAATATCAGTTTGGTCCTCAAATTTTGAACTGTCTCAATTGAATCATAATTTTTGTAAAAATGCACACATTTTACCCTACCTGTTAAGTTGTCTCAAACAGCGTTAATTGATGTGGGATGAATTTTTTATTTTAAGCTTAATCCCTCCCTTGGTCCTTATGTTTGTGTGAAAATCTCAGTTCGGTCCTCAAGTTTTTTCTCAAGTCTATGAAATGCAAATATTTTACAACATTTTACTCCAACCGTTAAATGTATTGAGACAACGTTAACTTTGAACTGAACTATAATATTTTCTTTTTATGTTTTAAAATCATTAAATCCACGTGGCTATGGTATTTCTTTCTCCTTCCAATCACTGATCACAGTTCACTCATTCCTCCACCCTCAAACCCCTCGACTCACACCTTTTCTCTCTCTCAAACTAAAAAATGTTGCCGTTGTCGACAGTTTAAAAATTATGACCCAATTGAGACAGTTCAAAACTTGAGGACCGAATTAAGATTTTCACACAAACATAAGGACCAAGGAAGGGATTAAGCTTAAAATAAAAAATTCATCTCAACATCAATTAACGCCCGTTTGAGACAACATAACAGTTAGGGTAAAATGTGTGTATTTTTATAAAAATTATGACCCAATTGAGACAATTCAAAACTTGAGGACCAAACTGAGATTTATACACAAATATGAGGACCAATGGAAGATTTAAACCTTTATAATATTATGATAAGTGGGTTATATTCATTGAATATTTATTGTTAATAATATCACATTCTTACTAATTTGAGCGTCAATTTCTTTTATAATAAATTCGAGTTTGATCTAACAATAGAAAATATAAAAAAAGAAAACTTTGACATGTGTTTCAAGTTGAAAGACTCAATAAAAAAACAAGATTTGATCTCCATTTCATAAATCCAATAATATATATATATATTAAATATGGTTTTTAGTATATGTTAAATTATACAATTCTAGGAAATTTTGGATTGTTTGAAGAAAAGTTGGGTTGTATTATGAATTAGATTATTGCGATGGAGATAGTAAGTGTTGTATAAAAAAAGCAACAAATTATAAGACAGAAGTCTTATCCCGAGATTTGTGTGAAAAAGTAAGCAGACATATATATATTATAGTATTGCAATGATTGAAGGTATTAGGGAGAGAGAAATAGAAAGAAAAGAAGCCATTTGAAAATATAGCATCAGTATGACAATCCCACACGCCAATGACTTATATATTATATGAACGTAATAAGTTTTCAGTGAAAAAGTGATTTTTTCTGTGAAATTATATTTTGATATAAATAATTTTTTATTTATTTGATATTATCTTCTTCTAATTTTTATTTTTTAAAATATAAAATTTATTTTTATAATATATGTTAAATAAATATAAATGAATGTCATTTTATCATTATTCAAATTAACTAAAAAAAGATTTATTTTCTGACTACACAGTATTTCATTCATTTTGGACCCTTTCATTTGAAGAAAAAGAATCATTTAAAAAATGAACACACACGTCAAAAAGATTGTTTGATGATTGGTTACGACAAAGTCTATCTGATAATTATTATATATTATATATTACTTTTCTTTGGATGCTTTCAAAATTAAGATAACAAAACTAAAACACACGAAATATTATAATAAACTTATAATATTTTTTTTCATTTACATCTATTAAATACAAGTTTAAATGTAGTGATTCTATCATTAAAATAAACTAATTATAACTTGGAAAGGAAGGAAGTGTATAATATATTGTGTATATAATCATTTGTCCAACATTTTTTTGAACTTATTTCTATTTGTATTCTATGACAAGTAATAAACAATGAATAAGAGAATATCTATCAATTATTATATAATGAACAAATAACCCTATAATTCAAACATGACGCAACGATTTCTCCACATCATTAGAGTTTTTGAAAAATATAAATAATTATACTTTAAAAAGACATAACATTTTTAAAATAATGATATGAAAGTATTTAAAACATACATTATAAGGCGAAAATTTGTTAGAAGTAACACAACAAAACAAATGTATCACTGAGATTTATATATCATCAGCATTTGTAATGTGTACTGTATTTTTTAACTGTTTGCTTTCGTCATTGTTTTAGAATTTCGTTTAGTCAAATTGATAAATTATTGAAGACTATTCGATTTGTAAATTGTAATTGTCCAAATTTTATAAATAGTTATTGTATTATATATAGTGTGCCGACTGGTAACATGATTCAACGAACTATCGATCGATAAGGTATGACTGATCGGTGATGATAATCATTAAAGATAGTTTAAGACTAATTAATAGCGTAACAAACATAAATAAATGATTAACTGGTACATTAACAATCAATAACAATTAATTAATAAATTTGATTACCATAAACTTATAAATAGAAGTTTGATATCGAGGTAAAAACACATAATTCAATTTATTAAGACCTTTTTGAAATATAGAACAGACTAAAACAAGACGAACGAACTTTGACCCTGAACAATTATTATAGTCATATTTATAAGATAATTAATTGTTTAAATCGTTAGTCTTACGTTCACTCTATAATATTATAAACCCTAATAATAATCTTATAAACCGTAAATAAATTTATTATTAAAAAGGTGAAAGTGTAATAGCTTATACAGATATTGGTCTGATGTGAAATTTTAGGGATAAAGCAGAAACATATAGAATCGTGGTGTGTAAAAATCATTAATTAATAATGTTTTTTCTTTCTGAAAATTTTCTTGAAAATTTGTTGAATGGATATAGGTGTAAGGTTGAAGATGGTGATCGAAAGTGGTAGAAGATGGAATGGTGGAAGAAGCTTCAAGATTTTATTTATCTGTCTTCAATGAAAAATTCAAATTCCTGTCATTTTCTTAAATTATCAATGCTTTAATATTCAGTAGTAATGTCAAATTTGGACTCAAACCTACTTCTAAACAACATTAGAAAAAAAAATAATAAAAGATAGTTTAATCGTTTGATTTGTTTATCACTTACAAATTGTTTTACTACAAAACAGACTCACGTTTCAACGAAGTTTGTTTAAATTTTATTATATTAGAACAGGAATATAAATTTTTTATCCTTTATAACTTTTAATTAATTTGTCATTTAATATAATATTATAGAATGTATTATATTTGTATACTATTTTTATTTTTTAATTTTATTTTTTTTATGATTTATAATTATTTAGCGATTAATAAAATATAAGAATAATATTTTATCTTATTAATAAGATGAATTTATCTTAAACCGAATAACTTTTATGCTATTTTTCTATAAACATAAGGATAAATATATGTTAATTTATTTACATTTGTCTATAACGACATCTTATAGTCTTAATAATCTTACACACCTAAAATTGGAAATTAAGATTAAAAATACATTTGACAACAACTAATCTCAAGTCTCTTACTTTCAATGGACTTATCTATATATGAAAATCGAAGCAAAATTCTTTATCAATAAAATAAGATTTTGAAATTTCTTGAAAATAATAATAATATTTAATTTCTTATATATATATATATATATATATATATATATATATATATATATATATATATATATATATGGTGGTGCAGTTAGAAAGAACCTGTAATAATTCTATTATCCTTTTGGATTAGGGCTTGCTAAAATTTAATTTGGGCCACAATTTGTATTTTTTATTTTCTCTTTCTGCACCCTCGTTTTCTTCCTCATAGTGGAAAATATCAAAAATATCCTTTTGTCTGATTTAGTTAGACAAACTTTAAATTAACTCATGATTAATTAAATAATTAAATAGGCATGCTCATTTTTAAATATAGTGCTCATATAAGTTTCAATGAAGTAAATGAAGAAGACAAGATTACAAAAATTGAAATTTATTAATACTTTTTATTGTTTTAATTTTAATATGTAACGTATTTTCAAAATAAAGGATGAGTTACCGTGTGAGGAAAAACGAATATTATTTTGGCCTTTTTCTTTTAGATAGACACATGAAGTGTGATCATGTGGCATGCCATGCATACGCCATCACTTAAATGATAGTTATATATATATATATATATATATATATATATATATATAACAAATATTCCATACACTAAGGTGAATAAAAAAAAATTTTCATTAAAATAGATTTTAACACGTAATTTTATTATCGTATTAAAAAATAAATTTTAAGTTTAATTTAATTTCTCAAACTAATTTATAAAATAATATTTACATCTATTTATATATTATAAAATCATTTTATATTTTAGTTGATGTTAAAAAAAATAGGGTGTAATTTTTTAAGTTTTACAAATTATTTAATAATTTAATATTTATGTAAAAAAATAGAGTAGATTTAGAAGTTTATGTTGACTGTGATAAATAAAACAGAAAGAAAAAACAAGATATATGGAGTTTAGAAATAAAATAAAGAGAGAAGATGGCGACTGTAATAAAGAATAGCAGCACATAGGTAGGATATTATTAGGTGCTACTGTTACTTTAATTATATATTTCTCACACTTGAAGGGCCACTAAGACTATTTCATTATTTAATTCATTCAAATTTTAATATTATAAATGTAACAACATTATAATCACAAAAGTCAGCAATATTTTTAAACCAATAATCAGAGGTTAAAGTCAGCAATATAAATGTATCATACATAATGTATCATTGATTACACTACATATTCATGTTAATTTTTGTATAATTGGGAGCAGGTAGCTATTTCAGAAGTAGTTTGGTTCTGCATATATAAGAGTTTTCGTTGTGCATAAGGAACCATTTTCTGGTTTCTAACAAAAAACAGCAACACTTCCTTTTCTGTCATCATCATCTGATGTTTTATGCATACATATACCTCTCTCACTTCGCAACTTCTACTTTCAATCATATTCTATTCTACGTTTCATTCCACAAACTTCCTTTTTGGTCACCAAAAGTATCTATAAACATGTGTTCTACTGGTTATACATGTTGAACACTTTTCTTCTCTTTTGGAGTTTTGGCTGCAGAAGAAAATATGAGTGTGACAGGATCATCTTCTGGGCACCCTCAATTCATTGCCACCACTGGTAACAGAAGCTTGTCCAATGCGCCGTTGATTGAGAATCCAGACTCTGATCAAATTGTTGTACCTGATGTCAGTTTCAATGGCCCTTCTAATCTTACTGGTTAACTCTGCATAATGTTCTTAGTTGCTTTATGGATTTGAAAAATCGTGTAGGCATAGCCGAATATGGCCTTATACGTTTGTTTGAGATTAACGTTTGTTAGTTTGGATTGGATGCTTTATTCTCTGCTTATATGTTAATGCTAAAGTTTATCTTAACTTTTCTTTTAGCCCTATTGATTTGCTTACACTGATAACGTGAGCTGGGAATATGCTGAAAAATGGAATGACACAAAAGGGGGCGAAGTAGGTTTTGATTTGACTTGGTATTTAAGAAGAACCCTTCTTTGTTTATGATTCAACTACTTGGCGTATTGATTATTATTCTTGTGTCGTGTAGGACTAGTTAACCATGAATACATGAACTTATCAGAGCGACCCTAAATAATTGTATAAAATATGTGACAGAAAATGTGTTGTAAACTTTTTCTTTTTGTCTGGTCTGGGTGTTGGAGTAGTTTCATTCTGTTTGTTTTCACCTGTTTAATAGTAATTTGAAGAGAAGTTTTAGCATAATCTAAACTCACAATGTTCATGGTTTCGGTTAATTATAGATGATACAAATAAAACTGAACAATGTCTGATATTAAGATTAATCCAAAATGTGTATGTATTAGTGATCACAGTATAATTCTATCGTTTTTGTATGAATAATTTAGTCTGATATTCATTTCAGAAGCTGCTTATAGCTTCTATGTCTTATTCTGACAAGGAATGTTTCCAAACACACTGCTTATAAACTTCCAAGTAGTGACATGTTCAAAAAGAGAACCATTTTTCACTGGGCATTTTATGAACTGAAAAGAATATTAAAGTTTTTCTTAATTAGTGGTATAATATATTTGTATATGGTTTTCTGTATTTTGCAGAGAACAAGCTGGAAAAACTTATTTGCATACGTGGGGCCTGGATTTCTTGTTTCCATTGCATATATCGACCCTGGAAACTGTAAGATCACTTATTCATTGCTTTCTTTTGAAATAAAAGGAAATATATAATTGCTGATTATATTTTTACAATGGCTTGCAGTTGAAACGGATCTTCAAGCAGGAGCTCAATACAAATATGAGGTGTAGTTTCATGCAGTTGTTTCAGCTTAGGTTCATTTGTTTCCAATTTAGAATCTTGAACAGTAGTTGATTTTGCTTATGATGTTTTAGTATGCATGCATTGGATTTGGATACCCACAAGAAATATAACCGTTATATTTGTGTTCTACATAAGAAAATAGGTTCATGTTTTTAGCTAAGGTGGTTGGTTTTTTGTTTCTGTCATGGTTTCTGATTGATGATTTTGCAGATTTAAATTTTGTCATTTGAGTGCAATTAGCTTTTATTGAATAATTAATAGGTTGTTATACACATTAACGCTTTCAGTTACTATGGATCATATTGGTGGCGTCATGTGCTGCTCTTCTAATTCAAACAATGGCTGCTAATCTTGGGGTTGTCACTGGTACTTGATTTAGTAATCTTTTGGTTTTTACTGAATAAATTGATGTGTATGAGTTTGGATTTTAACTTTCCTTCTTCTGTCATCAATATTTTCAAAATTCTATTTTCAGGAATGCATCTAGCTGAGCATTGTAGAGCTGAATATTCTCGACTGCCCAACTTCATCCTTTGGGTGATTGCTGAAATTGCCATAGTGGCCTGTGACATTCCTGAAGGTATACTATACTATACTATACTACAGAGGCGAATCGAATCTACATTTTTGAACTGTTGCAATTTATGAGAAAGTAGAGAAAAAATTATCTTAAGGGTTTTTTGTGTGGCTTTCTATGCAGTAATTGGAACGGCCTTTGCATTGAACATGCTCTTCAACATACCTGTTTGGATTGGTGTTCTTCTGACAGGACTCAGTACATTGGTCCTCTTAGCATTGCAGCAATATGGGGTAGTTTTCTGCATTCTTCATCAAACCATTGTATACCATCTGACAATGGTTTGATATAATAATTTCTCTGTATCATATCAAACCATTGAGGTAGCCCTCTTCCTATATGATATGATACAGGAATTATTATATGTTGAACAAATTAATGATTGACATCGCATGTTCCATAAGGCTAATGAGAAAAAAATCTGAGCACTTTTTCTTGGTGCTTAACAGGTTAGGAAACTTGAATTCTTCATTGCATTTCTAGTATTTACAATTGCTGGTTGCTTTATGGCTGAGCTTGGATACGCAAAGCCTGTGGCCAAAGAAGTTGTGACAGGTCTATTTGTTCCAAAACTTAATGGGAATGGTGCCACTGGTCTAGCAATTTCACTGCTTGGGGCAATGGTTATGCCGTGGGTTCCTCTTGTCTTCCTTCTGCAGCAATTTCTTTCTTCTGTCCCTCAGTAATTTGGTCTAAATCAGTGCTATGTTTCTTTGTTTACTATGCATTTTCTTCAGACACAATCTCTTCCTCCACTCAGCTCTGGTGCTTTCCAGGAAAATACCTCGATCAGTTCGTGGAATCAAAGTAAACATTTTATCTCTTGTATGCATATATTCATAAACATCAATTCATTTCCAGTTATAATTGAAAGGATGTTGGCCTACTTAGAATATTAACATAAAATTTTCAAACATCAAGGATGTTGGACTTTTTTTACTGTTATTAATATCGTTTTTAAGATAAGTTTACTGAATAAAGCAACATTAATCTTCACAATGGTACATGCCTTTTGAAGGTAGAATCTTTTGGAAATCCGTGAGTCTAAGTTCACATTCGATAGAAATGAGATACTTGACCACCACCATGTAAGGATAAAGATCATAAATCTAATATCTTAAGATTGAAAGTGACGTCAATTCCTTATATGGATTGGATTTATTCAAATCATTTATATCAGTTATACTTATATTTTATTGGTGTTGTATCTTTCCAGTGAAGCGTTTCTGATGTCAATCACCATTCCATTCTCTTATCTTTGACAGGAGGCTTGCAGATTTTACATGATAGAAAGTGGCTTTGCTCTTGCGGTGGCCTTCCTCATAAATATTTCCGTTATTTCTGTAAGTGGTGCAGTTTGCCATTCTTCAAACTTAAGCGCTGAAGATCAGAAAAGTTGTGAGGATTTGGATTTGAACAAAGCCTCCTTTTTATTAAGAGTAAGTAAAACAACTATCTGTACTTAGTTCTTGAGCTTCATGTATAATTTTTGTTGGAAAGTGTGCTGATAAAATCATTGATGATATTCTTATGTGGTCCACACTAAGAATGTCTTGGGCAAATGGAGTTCAAAACTATTTGCAATTGCTTTGCTTGCCTCAGGTCAAAGTTCTACCATAACAGGAACATATGCAGGGCAATACGTCATGCAGGCATGATGTTTTTTTTCTTTTTTCTTATTCTGTTCTTTTGGCAGTAAAAGTAGTACCTACTTCTACTTTTCATTTCACCTTAATTTGTATCTCATTTCAGGGATTTCTTGATCTGCGACTGAAGTCATGGATTCGGAATCTGCTAACCCGATGCTTAGCCATTGTTCCTAGTTTGATTGTTGCACTCATAGGTGGCTCTGCTGGAGCTGGAGAGCTCATCATAATTGCATCAGTATGATTCCCTTGCTATTATTTTGTCTCCATGGTTTTTAACCATATCATGTTATACAATGCTTTTCATTTGGAAACTTGCTGGTATAAAATCATTTTGTATGCATGAAATCATTCCGTAATTTCTGTAAGATTGTATATGGATAAATCTTGTGCATAATAATACTATTGATCTTTTGGAATATGCTATAGTTTGTGCTGAAGTCCCTCTATGTCTGCTGTCAGATGATCTTATCATTTGAACTTCCTTTTGCTCTGATTCCACTCCTCAAGTTCACTAGCAGCAAAATCAAGATGGGAGAACATGTCAACTCAATCACGGTAACTTTTTCCATGACAAGAAAATTTGAAAGTTTTTAAAAATAGAACATTGATTACCAACATCACTGATTACAAATGTTGTTCTGCATCATGTCTGATAAATGATTTTCTATATATAAATATATATACTTGAATTGCAGATTTCGGCTGTTACTTGGATCATCGGTTCCCTCATCATGGGCATAAACATATACTATTTAATGACTAGCTTTGTGAAGTTGCTTCTTCATGCTCACATAAGAATTGTGGCTAAGGTATTTCTGGGGATGTTAGGATTTTCTGGTGTGGCACTGTACATTGGAGGCATTGCATATTTAGTGTTTCGCAAAAATAAAAAGACTACACATATTTTGACACTTAGAACATTGGAAGATCAGCAAATGGGTAATGCAGAAGGTGATGTATCAATGTATAGTCTGCCAAGAGAAGACATAGTAAGCATGCAATTGCCTCAAAAAAGGAGTCCTCCAGAATTTGATTAAGATATTCAGTAAGGTAAATTAGCTATATGGAGTCCTAACAAAGGTTCTATAAGGAATTTTTAGAAATTCAGTCTTTGTAAAAGAGAATATTGCTTGGTGCAAATTGTTGAAAGTTCTGTATTGATTAAAGATAACATCAGTTTAAAGTATATAAGTAGATACAAACCTCATTTTACAAATCAATTTTGTAAGATTGAATTAGACTTAAAAGAAAATTTCTTATCGTAAATTAAGTATCAAGTAACGATAACATCTTATATAAAGTGTCACAATCAGTGACAATATAGGAACGATGCAACTATGTGTGGCTAACATTACTCTATAAGAAGATAATGAGCTTTTAGTTTATTCATTTAATGCTTTTCTTGAAATATCAGTGGCGCTTCTGTTGAAACTGGAATGATATTCTTTCAATCCTTCATATTGTCATTTGTTATACCTTATAAATAGAAAAGTACTTTTGTGGGAGTATTTTGGAAGAATTTATAGAGAAATTTTGTGAATATAATTCACTACTAAGATTTTTTCATATTTTATGGAGATTTTCCTTGTAAATTTCTTACAAAAATTTGTACGAAAAGAGTTTTCTACGAATTTTGATCGATAAATATGTTTTTAGTCCTTATATTTTTGGGCGATTTTGATTTTAGTTCATTTTCAAACTAAGGTACAATTTAGTCCTTTAACTTTAGAAAACTCTCAATAAATAAAGTTATAAAAATTTGATAAAAATGACTAAAATCAAAATTTTCTAAAATTGAAGGATTAAATTGTACCTTAATTTAAAAATGGACTAAAATCAGTATAGGGACTAAAAACATATTTAACCCATAAATAATACTTGCCAATTTCTTTTTTCAAAAAAATTATGCATGAAAACATTAAAATACCTACAACTTTTCTTATTTCTTTTAATTCGCAAAACTAAATAGAGAAAATTAATAAATATTAAGTAAAATCATAGTAAAATTTGCAGGAATTTTTCGCAAATTACTTTTGTCAAAAAAATAGTACCAATTTCCTGCAAATTAATATTCATACCAAATTTTATAAGTATTTATTAAGTAAAACAAATTCCAAAAAAATTAGCAAGAAATATGCATTTTTTTTAGTAGTGAATTTTCTGCAATTAATTTTACACAAAAAATTTGTAGGTATTTCCTGTAAAATATAATTCTAAAAAAAATCATACATATTCTTTACTAAAAATATTTCACACAAAAAACGGTAAGCATTTTTTGTGAATAATTTTTTGCAGAAAAAATTGTAAGTAATATCTTTTTGCGAATAATTTTATATAAAAAGATTTGCAAGTATTTCATGAAAAAAAATCATAATAAAACCAAATGAATTTCATGCCAAAAAATTTTCAAAAATAAATATGCAAGAATTTTTTGCTATAATTTTTTCATTAAAAAATTGGCAGGTAATAAGGATTTTTCTAGTAGTGATTCACACTATTTATATTATAACCCTTTTAACTTATTTCAATAAATTTCTTAGCATATTATACTAAATTAACTTCTTTATATCTTATTGAAAATGAATCCATTGTCATTTTTCAACATAAGCTATTGTAAACACTCAGTAAATTCTCTTATCATGATTAGTATCTCCTAAATTCAACAAATCAATTATGTCACTCAGAAATTAACCAACATCATAATCAAAATCAATTTTCAAAACCACTAAAAATATATTTTAATAACCAATTAAAATAATATAATTATTAACAGGACAAAGAATTTTAATGTTTTGAAATATAACAAAGATTCAACGACAACTCGACCAAGAAAAAAAAAAATTCTTTTTCTGCATTGCTAAATCAAACCATGTAGTTAGTGATGAACAGGATTTAAACGTGTCACTCACGTGTTTAAAAGTCATCCATTTCCATGTTCTATCGTTGAACTGATTGTCCTACCATTAAGAAAAAAAAAACATATTCTTTTACATTTGATATTATTCCTTTTTTTACTCTTTTATTTTTAAAAAAATAAAAAAAATTACTTTTTATAACTATTTTACTTCTTTATAATGAATTATTTTATCCTGTATGTCAAATCAACTTAAAAAGTGTATTATTTTATCATTTCTTTAAAAGAAATCTTCTTCCACATACCTTTTTCTCAATATACAGGCATAAGGTGTAACCAATTTTTTATATAATAAAAATGAATTTTTGATGTAACTAAATTTTTTATATTCATTTGATATTAATTTTATTTATTTTTTTACCTTTTATTTAAAAAAATATAAAATTTTATACTTTTATAACTATTTTACTTTTATATCCTTTATTAAATAAATGTAAATATCTGTCATGATATAGTTTCTCGTCTTATTATATCAAGTTTGTGCTTCATAGAAACTGTGATGTGAAAAAGATGAGAAACTTGTGGAGAATATGGACTTTGAGTGACGAAGTTGGTATGTTTATTTCAACATTTTGGAGAAACTGACCTTGCCTTAAGCCAAAGGTGTCACTGGGTTATTATTATTTTCATTTCTTTCATTTTCAGTGCAACCAAATACAGAGTGAAGTCAAACTGATTGAATGTCAACTTCTGTGTCTGTCTACAGATATCAAATTGCTTGAACTTCTGAATGTGACAATAACTTGAAGCAGAGAAACATAATTACAAAAGGTGGAAAATCCATTAATATTACCAATTTTACTTTTACACATGGCAGCAATTAGCATGAAGTGTGTCTTACAAACTCAGAATGCACGTACTTCTCAGGATCTTATATAATTAACTCAACACAAATTCATTTAATAATAACTACTGTAAACTTGTTAATGTATTGCAACCTAGCTAGTTAGGATTCAACTTCAATAGGAGTTTTCTTGCTTTGGGAGCACAGGAAGGTGGCCATTGTCTTGCAGATTTTTAACTGTATCATATAGACTCTGCTTCACTGGGGTGAATTCCATTCCCAAATCTTTCAGCTTTTGGTTTGAAAACATATAAGGTTTTACTCTCGGGTTCTTTTCATCTGAACATCTGCACAAATGAAATGTCATGTTAAGTTCCAATCTCTCACCAAAAATCAAATCAATAGTACTATTCTTTGATGGAAAACAGCTTTTACACAAGTTAGTAGTAACAAGGGTATCTAACTTCTTCAATCTCACATGTAATGATTTAACAATTATAAATGGTTGCGGTTGCAGGTTTTCCAATTCCAATCATATGATATATGATGTGCTGTTCTTCCAAGTAAAAGGTGAAAGCAACCTATTCTTGGTGGTTAAAGTGTTTTTGTGTGCTGTGAAATTATGGTACAAGTAAAGGTCATAAAGAATTCAAAGTTGGTATACCTACACTACAGCTCAATACCTTTCTGATTTGACCCCACAAAGTTTTACATTTATAGTATCTAAATTTTTGTATTCTACCTCACCAGAAAAACATATCATTGTTGGTATCCTGTACTCCAAATTAACAGATTTATGACCTATCATCAACTTCAAATTCTGTGCACAAATATAATAAAGTAATAAAGAGAACAAAGTCTTACTTGGTGGGAATTGGGTACTCTGGGAAAAACTTGGCCAAAATTTCAACGAGATCACCACGATGCAGTGAACTTTCGGCACATATGTATCGGCCAGAAGCTGAAGGAGTCTCATACACAAGAACATGGGCTAGTGCCACATCCTTAACATGTACATAAGACAGTGTGGCATTTACATAGGTCTTAGCAGAGCCAGTAAGGTACTTCAGGATGTGAATTGTGCTAGCATTAATGGTAGGTTGAAGCAATGGACCAATAACCACAACTGGGTTCACCACAACCAAATCCACCCCTCTTTCTTTAGCTATATCCCATGCTGATTGTTCAGCCACCGTCTTCCCATAGCAGTACCAATTCTGCAGATAAAATTAACCATTCCATTATTAAAACACACATTTCAAGCATTAGTTCCACCTAAAAGGACACGTATAATAGCATGCTGTTTAAGTCATTGAATTGGTAGGAAACAAAAAACAGAATGATTCATATATCAACCTTGGTGTTCTTGCAGTACTCCAAATCACTCCAGAATGATTCATCAACCACCACATCCCTACTCGTGTTAGGGTTCATATACACCGTGCCAATTGACGAAGTGAACACCACGCGCCGCACTTTTGCTTCTGCAGCTACTGTTATCACATTCTTCGTTCCATTCACTGCTGGCTCCACCATCTCTTCCTGTGCATAGTACAAAACGTTCAGTTCTTCGTTTGAAAATAAACCCTTAACAATTTAGCACGAGAACTTATTAATTTGGGGAAAAAGAGAAAACTAACGGGGTTGTCTGTGACCGGAGAAGCGGTGTGGAAGACGCCGTGGCAACCGTGGAAAGCAGCTTTAATGGAATCAATATCAAAGAGATCAACTTTATGCAGAGTGAGTCTCTCCTTCGCTCCTTCCAACTTCTTCAAATGACCATTCTTCGGATCCTCTGATATAATCATTCATTAGGACAACACATGCATAACATAACATAACATGAATTCCCGCTAATTAAAACAACGTTAACTTTAAACAAACAAACAAACAAAAATAACGCAAATTAATCAATCGATTGGTTTAATTAGCATGCAATGCAATACATATATATAGTACGTACCTGGGTTTCGAACGGTTCCTCTCACAGTGTACCCTTTCTTTAACAGAACTTTCACAAGCCAAGAAGCTATGTACCCGCCGGCGCCGGTCACGCAGACGGTTTCACCGGAAAATGATGACGTGTCAGTTGGCATCTCGGCAACGATTGATTGAGAGAAAAGGAATCAAAACTAAAGGAATAATAACACGAAGAAGTTTGCTGGTTATGGAATACGAAGATCAACATGCCCAAAGATTCCTTTTATAATCCTGCATGCACCCTTTTCCACCTAATGTGTCAAAATAATTCAATAAATATTATTACAAATTATTGCTCTCATTTATAATAAAAATAATAAAAATAGGGATGCAAAAATATTTTATTTTTCCAAAGTCAAAACTATATTTCGGAAAATGTTTTTTTTTTTACATTCAATAAAAAAAATAAAATTTAGTATTAATAAAGAAAAAGAAAGATAAAAAATAAAAAAGTGGTAAGAAAACTATATCTAACCAATAAACATGCATAAATTTCATACTCGTTTTCCTATGTTGACCCTTCTATATTCACGTTTTTAACTTTACATACAATTTATGGGAGTCCTAATTTTAATATTTAGGATTATTTCTTCATATCATTGTATATTTTTCAAGTTCTTCATTTTTATGAATTAATAGACTATTCATATGAAAGCAGAAACTAAATAATTGAAATTCACGATAAATGCAACTTATATAAATATCTCACAAGGATAAAATCTTACATAAACCATTTTTAAAAGAAATTAGCCCATTTAATTAAGTAAAAGCAGCTGCATCTACATACACCTAATCCTTATCCTTGTAGAATATATATATATATATATATATATATATATAAAGGTTATATATTTTTTATTATTATAGGAAATCTAGTGGGATTTCCTGTTAAGATTCAAAAGTTAGCATTTTAATTTTAATTTTTATGTTAAAATATTAAAATCTAATAAAATAAATAAAGAGACATAAAATTAGTAAATTAATAACTTATGCGTATTCACGTGGAGACAAGTAGTTTCTTTTTCTCCTGTACTGTCGCAAATAATAAGCAAAGACTATTTTTCTTTCATTAAAAACATATTATAATTGACTTTATATTTCTAATAGTTTTATATATATAATTTTGTATTTTAAAATATTTTTATATAACATGCGAACTTATAGTTGTAAACGCGCTTCTAAGTCAAACTTGAGTTGACAGAAAACGCGCCTTGTGTAAGAATCACATTTTTAATCTGCTGAAAAAGTTACTCAACAACGTTTCAATTTAATTATAAGGTTAATTAATCGTTGGGTTAAATATGTTATTTTTTTTTAACTTTAAAAATTAATTTTTTTAAAAAAATTAAATTAATTTAGACTTTTATTTTTAGAATGGTATAAATTTAATTTTTTTAATTAAATTTTATTAAATTTATTTAAGATTTAAAATATTTTTTAAATATTATGAAAGAAAAAAAAAATATATATATATATAATAGTATAAATAACATTATATAATTTATTTGAAACATTAAATGAATTTAATAAAATTTGGTTAAAAAAAAACTAAATCTACACCATTAAAGTAATAAATTAAAATAAAATATAAAAAAAAATTATGACTCAAAATTTACTTAAAAAGACCTAAATATTTAGTTATAAAAAAAATAAAAAAAGAAAAGAAAGCTTGTAATTCCAGAATCAAATATTCACAGTTTTAATATCCAGTTACATGTGTTTTTTTAAACCAATATGCTTATAATATTTCATATATTATAAAAAAATTAACCGAAACTGTAAAATAGCCTAATATACTTTTAACAATGCTTAATATATATTTTTTAATAACATTTATATTTACTTTTGATTATAAGTTTTCAACCAAATTTAAAATTTAATATAATGTTTTATCATCTTGAAAATGAAGAATTCTTTTGTAATTAAAATAAATTTCTTATACTAGTTTGATTCTATTAATTGTTCTTCTGACTTTGAATAGGTTTTCCATATTTTGAAAACTTTATGTATGATCCTTTTCTCTTGTTATTTCTAACACACCTAAATTGCATATGCGAATAAGAACACTTTGACCACTATAAAATAAAAATAATATTTATTAATAATAATAATAAAAAGTTATATTTGACATCCATATAAAAAATACTATTAATATTATTTCTTTTAACTATATCAAAACAAAATCTAACATTAATAATGATTGAAAAATAAATGCGATTGAATTCAACTTGAAAGATAAATCCAAAATCCATGACGGTTTTAGAACACTTTAAACTCAGCAGAACATGTTGACGATGATATTCTAAAAAAAGTCAAACATTTCAAATATAATTTTCTTAAAATAAAATTTAAAATTATACTGTTATAAAAAATCAAACTATTCTCATCCACTTTTAAAATTAAAATTTATTTCAAAATTCACATGAAACAACCTGTGACAGAATATTTCATAAAATTAATTTTCCTTTAATCATTCATCCTGAAATATTTATACGGTGTAATCTTGTTTAAGTTTTTTATTACTTGAATTTTTATATATTGACATTTTTAAAAAAAATTAATGTTTAAGTTGGCATTTTTATATACAAAAAATATTGGTGTGGGTAGGCAAAATTTTGGTCACCAATTATTGGTTAATTATAGCTATCAATTAATAGAAGTTCACTGCATATTGTAGTTTCCACCTAATCGTTAATTGACTAATTAATTTAATTCATTTTATCTTATAATTAATTAAGTTGTCATATTTCTTGTTATAAATAAACATATTATTATTATTATTAAACAATAAAAAAATCCTTTTATGCACGCATTAAATAAATAAATAAAATCACATTTGGAATACTAATATCTTGTATACTCTGATAGTGTTACATTTGTTTAATGCTTGTTTTCTACTTCAAATAATCCAAAAGTGTTGCATGAAATTATAAATTATAAATTTAATTAAGTTTAAAGTTTCTTATAAATTATAATTAAGCTTTTACTAAATTTGTTCATTTATTGAGAAATATAAGATGATATTTTGAATATAAAATATCAAAGCAATAAAATTGTTGATCATCTTAAATTGGTTATAACATTATTTTATATTCAAAATATCAATGAAGACAAATAAGTAAGTTGGTGAAACAAATAACAATGATGCCACTTTATTGAAGTAAATTTTAAAAGTTAATTGAAAAATATAAAAAATTTAAGTACTACAAAGAATTTATTAAATAACAATCAAATTTAGAAACAAAAACTAATTAGTTATTATATTAAACAAGTTAGATACTATTTTACGAATTGAAAATGATTGGTATCTAAATATTATTTGTTATTAATAAAAAAACTATAATTAGTTTATGAATTAAAATCTAAATTCACCTTTAAAATAAACTGTCAATATTTATCTACTTATTAATATTGATTCTAAATTATATCTATAGATTAACCTTATTATCATGATTTCGGGTATATTTTGACACTGTATTGTAAAATGAATTTAGATCTATTTTAAAAAAGGAAATTTAATTATATTTATATACTGTAAATTGTTATTATCTTTAATTAATATAAGATTTTATAAAGGTTATGAAATATTGACCTCCAGGTGTATGATAAAATGTAAACGGGAGATGTGGGAACGGAATCATAGTGTATGGATTGTTTTGTAGTTAAGTGGGAAAGGCAAAATATGCTTGTGGCTAGTGCTTGGGTTGGTGAGTGAAACCCATTCATACATACTATAGTCAAAGTCAAGAATAAGAGTGTGCAGAAATGGCCCAAAATCAACACTGAGCAACAACCCCAATCAAATCATTTACTTCCAAATTCCAAACTTTTGGACCTGTTGAAGGAGTAGTGAGGAAACAGTATGCGAAAATGGGAAAACTGAGTTGTTTTCAAAAGGTTTGGTGAGAACTACCTTTCCTCCTTTTTGACCCAGTGATGCTGCAATTCAATGCCATTTTTCTAATTTACATATCAAGCTGATTTAAATCCTTTCTTGGTTCTACTGCAGACGTTAGTTGACGTGTCTGATACGATTCAACGGTAACACATTTTTATATTCATTTGATAAAAAATATAAAGATAAAATAATTATAAAAATATAAATTTTTATATTTTTAAAAAAAGATAATAAAAAATAATAATAGCGTATAAAAAGTAAATGCAACAAGTCATTAGAGGTTTTTCTTTTTCTTTTTTAAATATATTTAGTCACTAAATTTTGCACTGAAATATTTTTCAAACATTGTTTGATTCTCATCTATATTAAGAGATTACAAACATACTTACATTTTTTTTTATCTAAAGTAATAATGTCACAAACTTAAACGAAAGTTTAATAATTTTCTTTTCCTTTTACTATAACTTTTTAGTTTTAATAATGCAAAAAGTAAAAAAGAGAACATTAAAATATTTTATTTTTATTTCTATTAGTATTACCATACATATATTTATATTACAGTTCGAACACCACGTATGTCTTTGAAAAAACACACTTTTCACAACTTGCTAATAGAACAATCATAGCATACTTTTGGATGCATATAAGGCAAAAAAAACGTTTAAGTTACACACTACAGGACAATACGAGTACAATAAAATGACACTGGTTTAATCACATCACAACTTTTGTGTTTTGTATTTCTATGATATGACGTTTGAAAAACATAAACATTAACCTGATACAGAAATTTACACTATAGTGATGACAACCACTACAGTGAATGAAGACAATTAATATAGTTTTTGACATAGAGAGGCTTAGTATAACTGTAGCAGTATGTTTCATCTTTCACAAAAACTTAGACTTTTTTGTTGTCCTTGTTTATTATGTTTCTCAAGCCAACTTTCAAATTCAAAGATGAAATCATGGCAATACTTTGCTATGTCCAATTCTGCATGCAATGACCTCATATGTTAGGTAAGTTTGAGAGACCTGAAAAGAAAAATCATTTCCTCTGCTATTCAAAAAAATACAAGTCTTAAACAAACCCTTCTGTTCTAACACAAAACATGACGCAATTTACATATAACCAGGTTTTGAAAATGGTGTGAAAAAACCCTTTTGAAGTAAACAGTCTTAGACACCATAATATATCAAACCATTCTAGAGACTGACAAGCTTCACTATGAAACAAAACATACTAAACTGATAACAGGGTAAGCAAAAGTTACAAGCTTTAGAACTAGTAACACTGCATTGAGGCCCATAGCAGGTAACCTTGCACATCCTTCTCCATTTTGACAGAATCAGCTGTTCCTCTTCTGATTTTTAGGCTTCTTAGAGTCCTTTCTGCTAACAATTACAAGTGAATCATCACCCAAACCAGATTTTTCAACTGCATGAGCACGTGCATGTTTCACAGTTCAGGTTTGCAGACTAACCTGGACTGAGATTTGATAGTTACAGCTTTGGCTGACACCAGTTCTGATTTTTCCTTGCCTTTTTCTGCTCTGTATATTACATATAGCTTGACAGTATTAGCATTCTATATAAGACAAACAGTAGTAGCAAAATAACTATGTAGAACTTAATTGATGACACCAACTTAACAAGCATATAAACAAGACAGAAGGGCAGTTATTGATATGAAATTCAAGATAAAATTGTCTTTACTTTAGTATAGATAAGATATAATTCAAGGGATTTAAAACAATTAAAGTAAAAACCTTATGGTTTGAGGTCCTCACTGGGCTTTGAGATGTAGATATCATCAAAGTGAGTTTTGCTCAACAACGAAGTTAGTGTTATGTCGGACTAAAGGAATACACTAGAAGTATTCATTGTTTGATGAAGGTAAAATATTTGGACAAAAAGAGAGACCCTTTGTTTTTTATACATAATTGATAAAGGTCCAATCCCAAGGAAGTGTTTGCATCACCATGGGACAGTGCTGATGTGCATAATCAACATTAATCAAGGTTTCCTCTCTTGGTTCTTGGAAAGGAAAAAAAGAGTATAATACCAGTAATATTAATGTTCTGTGGACCAATTATACTTACACGTCTGATGCTTCTGCAAGCCTCTGAAGTGTAAGCCCTTCCTGATGGCAGAATATCAGCATGCACGAATTAAATTTATGAAATTTACGAAATGATATCATATTATACACACATGCACACAATGATTAAATAACTGTCAAAGATTTCATCTTTATTCACCTCAACTGATGAAACAGCAATAGACAAAATGTGACGCATGTACTCACAATAATTAAAAAGTTGTTAAAGAATTATACTCACCTCAGCAATACAAAAAGTAACTAATGAGCATCAGAATTTTTGCTCACCTCATCTAACGAAACGTCAACTACTTTCCATTTCTGTCTTTTGAGGTTCAACACTTCAACATCACCATCAGCATACAAAATCTATTAAAAAGCATTTCACAGTATTAACAAATATAACTATCAAACTCATTCAATGGTTTAAGCTTTTCATGTTCAGAAGTGTAAGTCTAATTCACAAGAATGTTCTTGTTCCATAATCAATAGGTGAATTTCAATTATCATTTTTGTATTGAATAATTGTGTACGAGAAGAATGAAAAAAAGGAGATTGTATGATTAGTTGATTAAAAGATTAATAGATTCATTACATTTTGCTTTGGTCTGGTAAGGCGGTGAGTGGTACAGTTCAGTAGCCTGAAGTTTTAAATTCAAGCTCTTTATTTACATCTACATAGAAAATCAGAACTAAATTTGGGAAGTCATCAAAAGGAAATATTAAGATCCATTGTGTTTGACAACATGTTCACTATTTTTATTTCCTATACAAATCTTTGAAACAAGAAAGTGAAAACAAAGAAACATTTTGTAATTAATAGTGAAAACATTTAGTTGAAAAAAAGGACTGGAATATCTTCAATCAGCATGTAACATGGTTTTGTGATAAAAAGAATAGCATACATAATGCATTCCAAATAAGTGGCAATATATATAAAGCCTACATAGGCAAAGATTCATTATCGAATTCTAGAGATAAAAAGCATAAAGATTAGCATCAGTAACTAACATCTCACCTTGTGCTTTCCTTTGATAGGATCATAAGATTCGATAACACCTTCATAAAACCTGTAGGGAAGAATTAAACAAACTAAAATTACTGAAAAATATAAAGTAAGCAACAACAGCAGGCACACATGAAACAGGTTAAATACTTATTATGCTTAGGAAAGATCTTATATAACAACTGACCAATATCTCTCAACGAAAAACTTCCAGAACAAAGCATTTAACTCTGAAGCTAATGTCAGAAAAAAAAAAAAACTGATTTGAATCATTTATCTAAATCAAATAGCATATTTCTTAATTCAAGTGTTCTAACAGTCCAATGGTCCACCCTAGAGAAAAGAGATAGTAGATGACCGTAAGTGCCTCCACCCTATTTTCAGAAGTACATGCAATTATCTTATGAGCCTACTGAATGAGTTAGCAAGACACGGATAGTGTTTTTCTATTCTCTCTTCTCACTGTAACATCAGAGGGCCTAATGAAGCTGAGTTTATAGTATACTTGGTTAGAAATTGGTAACAGACTAGTGTAGAGATGCCACCAAGATACTTACGTCTTATCTTTTGGCCACCAGACCTTGATTCTAGTACCGACCAATGATTTATCCTTGGAAAGACATTCAGATGCCTGCAAAAAGAGGTACAGCAGATGGTAATTTATTGAGAGGAAAAAGGTTAACAGGGCTATAAATCAGGACAAAAAAATTAATAAAGGGGAAGTTTCCACCAAATAAACAACATTTGATAACAAAAATCTACCTAAAACCACCCTGTCAAAAGCCTAATGTTATTTAGACCACTATTGCTATGCAGTAGGGTACAATATTTACATGAACGATGGCCAAACACATACACATGCATAGTGAGAGAAAAAGATGATCAGATATAAATTTTTAATTACAAAGTCAAAGCAGCATTAAGAAGGTAATATACTGCCATCTGGTTAGAGCAATTAGTACATAGTCTCAGAGTATATAACGCATTAAGGACCTTCCAGAGTAAAAGAAAAAGGAATACTGAGACATAAAAAAGTTAAAGAAATGGAAAACTTCATGGTGTGTTATTGGAAAAAATGAAAATTTACCAACTCCACAATGAATTTCAAATGCATACCTCAGCACTCACATTACTGTGTCTTCTCCTCAGCCTTGCTTGTGGGGTTTCCTTGACACTACTTAATGTTTTATTTGCAGATACTGCTGTCAGATCCTAAAAAGGTGGAGATATCAACCCCAGAACACAATATGTGAGGTTTGCTAATATATTATGTATTGTACTGGGGGATTGTAGAAAGATACTAACTATACCTTCACGGCTGATAATTTGTTGAGGCCTTCGTTAGGAGTAGCATCAAGCCTCCTCCTTTTAACATTTGTTTGAGTTGAGAATCTGCCCTCTTTAATACTTGCTGGCTCATCATTCATAGATGACTTGTGTTTCCCCTCTTCTCCACATGAATCGTTAGGCTCCGCATCAGCAGCTGATTCTGGACCCATGACAAGTTTTCCATCAAGCCTTAAGGAAAATTTGATTTTCCTAATGGGTTTTTGTTCAGAGATATTCCTTGCTTCAGATTCCTTTTCCAACCTAACTGTTGGGGAATCCAAAGAAATCTTCTGAGGCGGAGGATTCAAGTTGTCTTTTAACATTGACAAAGAATTGGAATGAACACCTTGATTCCCCGTGATATTTAATTTCCTTCTCCGACCTCGTTTGCTGTGACATCCATCAGAAATATTATTATTTGTAGAAGGAGAAGCATCGGCATTATCATCAGCTTTAGGTTTAGGAGCTGAAGCTTCACAACCTTCACTTGTATCATTTGGGGGAAAATCATTGCTAATCTTGTGAGTCCTTCTGAGTTTGGCAGTTTTCGCTATGTCCTCACTTTTAGGCTTATGAACTAGAGTTTCACTTATAGTTTTAGGCTTTCGATGCAACTTATCTTTTCTGGAAGTAGCTTTTTCAGAAGATCGAAAAGGAAACCTGGAATTGCATGACTTTCTGGATAGTGTTGATCTTCCCACTTCAGTTTCCCGACAAATCCACGAGTGATCATAGCCTTCTTCTGCATTCATCAGAGAATTAGGCTTACGGCCCCTCTTCCTTGGCACAGTATTCAGCTGAGTTTCTGATTTTGGTTCCTGAACAGACTCTAAATTTTCAGTTTCCAACTTGGTTTTTGCACTCCCTTTTTTTGAGTTCCTGGAAATTTCAGAACATGATCTCCTTTTTGAACCAGTTTTTTTTATAACTTCGCCATCAAGAATGGACCTTCTGTTTGACTTTGTATCATCTAAAATTTGGACATCTCTTTTACCAGTAACATTGGGTTTATGACCATTGGTTTCCTAATTAAGAATGAGTTAAAGTTTAATACTACACCAATATTGACTGGTGTTTTAACGAAGCAAGCCTTACAAATATTGGAAGGAAAAATTTAAAATAAAAATAACTAATTGAGAAGAGTAGAATATAATTTACATCATGTGGTTGTTCCTTTGCATCATTAGGAACATTAAGCTTGTTCTCAGCTTCCTGAACCTGAAGCATTGCAAACACAACCAATCTTAACATGAAGCTAACTCAGACAAAATCAAGCAACAGCTTGTTGCAAATAACAATAAATATGAAGATATAAATAAAATAGAGATAGATGCCATCCAGAACGAATGCTATTACACACAAAAACAGCTTGAGAAACATTGTTTTGATGGTAAATTACTGGCTTATTAGCTATCAGCTGGAGTGGTTATTTTTCTCTGCTGGAATTTGATCAAAGCTTCTTCCATGAATAAATGGAACACAGGCTTTTAGTATGCCTATTCCTTTCGGGCATGTTTTCGAATGATTAATCATAGACTTGGCTAAAATTGGTTATTTAAACCTAATTTCTTATTCCTAATGCTAAATGCCTTTTTCAGTATTTCTCTCTTTTACAAAGCATTGAGCACCATTTACTTTCTCAAAAAGAATTAGTTTTCAGGTGATTGTTTTAGAAAACATACAAATGAAACAACAGCCAGAGCAAGGTTTTAGAGAACTTGCATACATCAGCTAAATTTGTTCCATGGCTTCCAATATGAAGGCAAATTAACACTAAGAAAGAATATCATGTATTAGCTATAACAGTTTATCTGATAGAGTATTGCAAGTAAAACGAACCACTGTCTTCTTAGAACCATTTGAATCATCACATTGAGGGGATTCAGATTCATTCTGGCAAATATCAGTTACTATCTGTGCATACTCATTTAACGCTCTGCCTGAGGACTCCACTGCCTTCATGAGATAAGGCTTGAGCTTAGCAGTACAGTTTCTGATTACTTTCTCCCCCAATGTCCAAGACATAGGTGAAACAGTCTGGGAAAATACATAAAACCAGATTGACTAAGTTACACAAAAAAAAAAAAGACATGAAATCAAATTATCATATGAATAAAATAAAGAAAAAGAAAAGAATACAAGAAATAGATATAATGAAAAGTACGTTACCCGATTTTCATTTCCTACACTATCCAACAGTGGTCTAAGAAGATCTGGGGAAATTTGTTCACTTTCTTGTAAAATCATAGTCATTATTGATTCCATTGAATGAAATGCACTACAGGGATGGTTTGACCTTTAAATTGACAAAATATTAGTAAATAATAATTCTAGAAGTGAATGAAAACTTAAAAAAGTGGGAAAAGTAAAAAAGGAAAAGGTAACCAACTTTTGTTTACGTAACAAGAAATCTACCTTTTTCATCAGCCCTTACTAATGTAAAACAACTTCCAATGTTTATCTATGACCTACTAGTCGTTGGTAAAACGAAAATGCAAAGAAAAATCTGACTTCCTTGGCTACACCAGTTCCTGTTTGAATACGAATAGTACAAAAGAATTCAAGAAAATTGCTTCGTCTTCAGAAGCACCTCAAGTAAATGAGAGGAAACTGCAAAACAGAGCCAGGTTTGTCTTTCTACTAATACTAAGGTGATATGGTAGCAGAGGGAAACTGGTCAAAGAACTAATGAAAAACATGCATCCAAAAAAGAAAGAAAATAGAGACTGTTAGATTTAAATCATCCCAGATCCTTTATCTTACAGCAGCTTAACACTAAGCATTGAAGGCGCTTCAGGATCCTGGTTTAAATTCCTCCCCATGCCTTTCATTGCTTTCACCCCAAATTTGCAACTAATCTCAAATTTGCAGCTGATTCTAATAGTTATCTCTACTACTTTCCTCATTGCCGACGTGAAACCCAATCCCAAACTTCCCTTTTCCAAACATACACAGTAGCAAATGGTAGGTTGTCTAACATATGTATTCAAGAATAATCAGGAAAGCATGCAGAGCATTTGGTACATGATTAAAATTCAATACGACCCTATAACAACAATGCCATAACCAGAACAGAAGGTATAAGTATGGCCACTTAGACCAGTATAACTATAACCACAAGGATATAAGTAAAGGTACCGTACACCTAAGAGGAAATATATCATATGAAAGGAACTGACCCTTGTGGGGAGATTGTTAGAAATAATCCAAGTGAGTCAAAAGTCCAACATTGGATAGAAAAGACAAAGTTAAACACTATATAAGATGAAAGACCCATAAATCATTGTCTTAAGATTTTGGGTCAAAAATAGTGTCAAATGTCTTAATGCGGAATAAAAAGCCCATCAGGAAGAAACAGATAAAAGAGATATTGTGAAGCTCTCTAACCTTATAAATCTCAAGAAATGCTGAAACATTTCAATAATCAGGTCATTACACTCAAGGTCCAGCATGACCAAGCATAATCTGACCTTATTGACATTGTCAAGTATGATAAGCACTTTTTCATAGGCACGGCCAGATATGTGAGACAACTTCTCAAAAGATGCCACAGTGAGCTTGAAGATTTCCTGCTCACCAAGAAATGAAAAGCTATATTATAATTTGAACAAGAAAATTATGTTTACAAAAAATCATTAACATCATTTATGGTATACTATACAGTATATTTGAATAATTTAATAAAGAAAAATCAAATGTATCAAACTAAAATTGGTGCCTTCATTTGTTCATCATCATAAGGGTCATCTGGCGCTGTGATTCTTGCAATCTCAGAGATGCAAGATATAACTAGAATCTTAACATCCTCATCTGTGTGCCTCAAAAGTTCATCTGAAATCAATGCCTTCATGCAAGGTACAAGTGATTCTTGAATTAGCTTAGTTGGTTCTTGATCCAGGGTTGATAATACAAGCTCCAATTTCTAAACGTAAGAAAACCAAAAAAGTCAAAGTTCAATCAAGCTTGGAAGGCCTGCTGTAACTATGCTTATAAACTTTGTTCCAAAATTCACAAGAAAAACTGAAATACATGGCCATAACTCCCTATGTTGTTACTTGAGAGGCATCAAACCTGATATTCCACTTCATCTTTTCAACTGATCTGATGGAATAAACAAAACTCGTTCTAAATATCCATATTTTAGTTCACAATTTGTGAGCACAGGTCAAATAACAAAATAAGACTTGTTTTTGCATCTAATCAACAAGCAATATAATAAAACCCGTGATCAAATTCAACAAAGTAATGAGTTCATCTGACTAATTGTTGCAACCATACAAGAAATTCAAAAGGGCCTGGGTTATAACATCAAGTAGACAGAGAGTATTAAACTCCATAGGTCAATGAAAAATGGAAAATTTAAACATCAAAATAGAAAGAGAAAATATCTGAAGGAAATCTGTCCAATTCCTTTGCATACCGATGGTGAGTAAATGGGATTTTATAGTTCTGGTATCTGGTTTGGAAGTGTGTTGCATTCACTGTTCAGTGCAAGGATTTTATAGGGGTTTGAATGGAAGTCCTGGAAGTGTCCTACCATGCAATGGTGCTGGCCAAATGGAAGTGTGGCTTCCCTTGAATACAGAGGCAAGTCAACAAAATGTATGGGGCCTTGTTGATTACAGCCATGCAGTCCAAATAGAAAACTTGATCTTCATGGAGGCTTTGGACTTCCAAATGGGATTGTAAAGACAGACATTGGACAGTCGATCCATTCAACAAATGATTCAGAAATTGGAAAAGGGATTTTAAGGAACACACCGCATAAGAAAAGTGAATACAGTCACACAGACCCAAAGAGACTCAAAGTCAGAAAACTCAAGAAAAATGAAAACTTGAGTGCTGTAGAGAAAATAGAAGACATGTCAGATCATGAGAATATCACAACAATACATTTTCAAATACAAAATCTACAGAGTCTCTTTGATAAATATCCAAAATTTGGGCGTCCAAATCCATTTGAGGTCAGAAATACCAAACATAACATAAACAAATATCTGCACCGAACACAGGAATTAAAGGCAGCAACAAGAGATCTGTTGAACAATGATGGTCCAACTGCTAGAAATTCATGATCAAATTCAGAAGACAGTGGAACTCATGGCACAAAAATTTAGCAGGGAGATAGAAATACATGCATGTAAAAAAGCATATGAAGGATCATTACATGAAACAGCTGCAGAAGCTTGTGAAGTGAAGAGCCCTTGAGGAGCTTCCTCCCCAAATGTCTCAGTTTTTTGGCCACACTCCTCTCAGTCTCGTCAGGAGAGGCCATTTTCAGGTCAGAATGTTTGCTCATTCACTAGAATGCACAATCAGGATTTATACTTTATAACCCTAACAGGTGAGGTCACTGCAAATATCTGAGAAGTTGTTTTTTGTGAATTCAGGGGCTTGAGGAATGTGTTGCACGTGCACATGCAAACACACACATATGATCAGCTGCACAATCCATCCACCAATGATTTCTCATTCAGTTTCTTTCTGGGTGCGCTTGAAAACACCCATACACGGTTCTAAGATTACTTTTGTTTTTTCCTTTGGTTACTTTAAAGACAAAAATGAAAAAGAAATCCTTAAAAGGGTCATTTCTTTTCTTCCCATTGTCACTTTAGACCTGTTTTTGAGCATTGAAAATAGTGCTCATGAACTGAGTTTTGGCAATAACCCTGCTGCAATTACCATTATACCACTTTCTCATTAAACTTGAAGTGTTGCAGGGCTATCAGATTCACTGCCTACACTGTTACAGGGGCGGATTTGATTAAAACAAAATTTTGCATTCCTATTATCTCACGAAACTATTGAAGAATCTCTATCACATGCAGCTGTAACATTATCACACACAACAATAGATAACAATCGGATATTAACATCACAATTTAACTGGTCCATATATAGAATCTGAATAACAGTTTAAAAGGACCTTCATGAATAGAATAGAACGAACAAGACATCTTTTGTGTGTATGATTTTTCTTTGCATTACAATTGTGCATATGCACTGTTATGTATTGTTTTGGTATGCAGAGGGTCAATCTCAGTCTAAGAGTTGGTACAGAGATTATTTGATATTAGTTTACTCTGAAAGTGAAAAAAGTAAATATCAATGTCTAACCTAACATTTTATCTTATATTTTTATTTATAATTTTTATAATGAATTTTTCATTTAGGTTAATTACAGTCAAAAGGTGTTATAATGACAACTAAAATTATACCATCCTATGATAAATTACAAGCAAATTGATCAACCATAAAATTCACAATAATTATAATTTGGACAGTCAATTATCAACAATTCGGATAGTTAACTAACACCTAACAAAACGTCATCCATCCAATAAGTCATTAGATTTCGAAATTCAAAAAAAATAAACATATTTCAAAATCTTGGAGCAAAAAATACTATATTTCAGAATCCAGAGCATGTTTAAGTTTTTTTTTTTATTGAAAGACAAAACTATAAACTTAGATATACAGAAGAGAAACTTTGGAAATGAAGCCCCCGTATATATTGTCCTTTTAAGTATAAACTTGGATTCTATTGGGCTCGCATAGACTTAGTGATTGATTTGGGCCTGTTGTGAATAAGGACTGAAAATGAAGAAAATACAAAAACAAGGGCATATTTGTCTTTTTGACTTTATTTACGGAGGTACATGAATAAAGTATGAATGTGTAAGAAGAAAGACAAATGCAATGGAAATAATAAAAAAGAAAAGAAAAGTGGTAAACTATTTTAGGTTTGATATATTGTTATGTGAGAGAGAAAAGGTAAAAGAAAAATTGGTAGGAAATGGAGAATCGTGTACACGTTTGGAACCATTGAAATGAGGTATGAAATATCTGATTGAAGAAGTTGAGCAAGTGTAGAGATAAATGGCTGTAATTATTAATTGATTAATCAATGAAAGAAACAAAAAGAAGTTGAAGAAAGAGTAAGAAAATGATTATATTAAGGATAATGAACATTATCTACGTATTATCTACGTGTTATTCTGGTAATGTTTATAATTATTATAATAATAATAATAATTATTATTATTAGTAATTATTAATTATTAATTATTAATTATGATGTAATTTTGAAAAAAAAAAAAAAGAATCCAATGAAAGGAGAGAGGACCACTAATTTGTAACAAAGTAATTTGATTTCCTCCTCTTTCGCCCATTTCTTCTTTTGCTTCCTTTTTGATATCAAAACAAAAAAGAAAACCCTAGAACGGGAGAGATTTCATTTCCCCCACAAATCTCTTCCTTCTCTATCCTCATCTTTTTACTTTCCACTTTCTCCATCCGAGGTAGGTTACAATAATAATTTTATAATTTTTTTTTTCCAATGTTATTGTTGTTGCTGTTATTGAAAAGATTCTTATTGAGAAAGTTTTTATGGTTGAGAATGTTGTTTTCAATTAATTCATGTCAATTTGAATGAAATTGAACAGATCCATAGAAGTGTGCAATAAAATTGCTGTCGTGGTTGCAAGGAATGCCGCTGATTTTACCGAAAAGCGATTCGATCCAGATTCGCGAGGTGTGGAACGATAACCTGGAAGAGGAATTCGCGTTGATTCGCGAAATAGTGGACGATTACCCTTACATCGCGATGGACACGGAGTTTCCGGGGATAGTTCTCCGACCGGTGGGGAATTTCAAGAACAGCTACGATTACCATTACCAAACCCTAAAGGACAACGTCGACATGCTAAAGCTCATCCAATTGGGGCTTACCTTCTCCGACGAGTACGGCAACCTTCCCACGTGCGCCACCGACGTCGATGACGATTCCCACACGTGCTGCATCTGGCAATTCAATTTCCGGGAGTTCAACGTCAACGAGGACGTCTTCGCCAACGATTCCATCGAGCTTTTGCGCCAGAGCGGCATCGATTTCAAGAAGAACAACGAGGACGGCATCGACGCCCGCCGTTTCGGGGAACTTCTGATGTCGTCCGGGATCGTTTTGAATGACAACGTTCATTGGGTTACTTTCCATAGCGGTTATGATTTCGGGTACTTGTTGAAGCTTTTGACGTGTCAGAATTTGCCCGATACGCAAGCGGAGTTCTTCAACCTCATCAACATGTATTTCCCCACTGTATACGACATCAAGCACCTCATGAAATTCTGCAACAGCCTTCACGGCGGTTTGAACAAGCTTGCCGAGTTGTTGGAGGTCGAAAGGGTCGGGATTTGCCATCAGGCCGGTTCTGATAGTTTGCTCACTTCATGTACGTTCAGGAAATTGAAGGACAATTTCTTTAGTGGCTCGTTGGAGAAGTATGCTGGTGTCTTGTATGGGTTAGGTGTTGAGAATGGACAGGGAGCCCATTGAGGACAACAAATAAACAAAAAATTCAGAAAAAAATAAAAAATTAGAAAAAGAAAACAACTTTAAAACTTTGGTAGATCTTTGTTGTTGTATATCTGGTGGAATACCAATCTCTATTAATGTAAACCTTTGGCATTAAGTGTCTTTATTAATACTCTTTCTTACAACTTTTCCTCCATGCCTTGTTATTTTCAGCTCTGGTTTTGTGTTATATTTTGATCAGTTTTCAGGATCCTGTCAAAAGCGAATTCATAATGCAGAGGAAAACCTGAATGCTGCAGGGTTATTGCATGTACATTCCCTGTTATGCCAAACCAGACAAGTGGTAAGGTTTGTTCTTGTGTTATGTGTGCTTTTTATTTGACTTTGCAGGCTGACAGCTATCCTGAATGCCCCAAACACATACACATTTTTAAGACAGTGAATTTGGTTTCTCTATGGCATGATTGCAAAATCATATAATGATTCTTGTCATTTGAAGCTCTATGACAATTTTTTCATCCAGAGTTTTCTATTTTAGGGAAGGGATGTGGTCAGGCAGTTGTTGATTGAGAGGCACCAACTGGTTTTTGACTATTTCTAGCCACAAAAGTGTTACTCATTTCTTCGATTTTCTTGCTTGTTGAACCCAGATGACATAGTTGCTTAATTTTATTTCAAGTGAGAGGAAACAATGCTGTTATATTAATATGCTTCCTACTGTGTCATTTGTATATGTATATCAGACATAGAATGCCAACTGATAACTACTGAGGTAAAGACACAGTTCATATTAATTTTACTTCATAGCTTAGATAATGACTCACCCTTTTGTTTGTTTAAGCATTGTCAAGAAGGGTCATCTCCATATGTTCCTCTTATTTGTGAGTTGATCTGCTTTCTCTGTTGTAGGATGATAGTGTCAACACAATACTAAAAGATTCATGCAATGTTGCACTTTTCCCTGATGCAGTCTTATTTTGTCAGAGGTTGTCAAGATAATCAAACAAGTTGGAATGGAGGAATCATATTTTGATCAGAGAAAATGACATTGGAGGCATGAACATGTGGTGAGAATCTTCCAGTTTTGTGACGAAATAAGACCAATTGAGACCAGTTCCTGACTACCTAACAGCTACCTTAAAAAAATATTGTGAAAATGAGTTTATTAAACTTTTGTTGATAACCAATTGAGACGGCTTTAACCTATGTTGGGTGTTGAGGACAAAAATGGAGAGAAAATCGCTGAGTTGAAGGAATATCTTTTTTATGGAGACTTGAATGAAGAGAAACAATCTCGAAAGAGAACATAAAACTTGAGACTTACAATGAATGTTGACTTTTGCATTGATCATAAGAGGTGTATTTAGATTTTAGTTAGAAAAATTAAATCTTAATATCTGATTAGAAGCAGAATTATCTCAAATCTCAGTTGAATTAAAATGTATAATAAATAGTTTTTTTCTTAATTTTAATTGAGTTTAACTCAATTTTCTAACAAAAATTCAAACAGATGAAATGGTAGAGAAAACAAGAGACTTTATGAACATTTCTCTTTTACTTCTCGTGCTTTATCTTTTAAGTGATCTTCTTAGTTTTAAAACTTAAGAGATTATATCGGAATAAATTTTTACGAGAAAAATAGATAAAATATTTTTGTTTTTGTAAATTAAAATTAACTTATAAAAGGTTTATTCTACAATTTCTTAATTCATGTATAAAGTAAAATTACCTCATGAAGAATTTCACTTTTTTTCTATTTTTTCTTTCTTATTATTTTTTAAAAATAATGTTTAAAGGTACTAACTTTCCAATAATTCTAAACATCTATTAATAGAGTAATAATGATAATCATTCCAGGAACTTGTTTAAAGATTTCAAAATGAGCTTAATGGGTAAATTCAGTAATATAAATAGATTAAAAATGATGTTTTGTATAGTTTTTAAAATAATTATTACTTTGGATGGTGTTATGAAAATATTGTACATTGTAAGTACATAACAAATTTTCACCTTAAAAATATACTAGACTAAATAAATAAATAAATCGATGAATCATTTAAAATGAAAGAAGCATTTAAATATAAAGTAAATTTTTGTTTTTTTCAAGAAAGAAAAAAAAAAGAAATGATAGTATAAATTAAATGTAAAAATTTTATGTTAAACTATTATTTTTCTTTGTAACTTAGTTCAAAGTCCTGTAGTTAAATATTGATGAAATTTATTCTAAAATTAAAAAAATAAAAAACTACAGTGATTAATTTGTATCTATCATCAACCAATATGATTTATAGTTAGAAAGATAAACTAAATCTACGTATCTTCTTTTTTTTAAAAAAAAAGGTTTGTATACGTTGATTAACCGATAAGGCATAAAATCAGGGTAAACAACCTCAATCGATTCATAGTTTTATATTGAGGGAACTTTGTCTGTCAGATTACATATATTCAAATCCATTATTGATGAAAAGTTATCATATTTAACACTATACCAGAAGCTTGCTTCAAATGCTCATTCAACCCTTTGATATATCAGCATTTGTACTTCCTGCAAAGACATTAATTCAAATTTTAGATACATTAAATAAACTGAAACATGCATATACCAGAATTTTTTCTAGCTGTTTTTTAGAAAACTGGTATACTCAATTCTTAGCATTCAGCACCATTTTATTTTCTAGTTCTAATATTATTTACAATAAACAGTGATGTTCAAAATAGCCAACTTCTAGAAAAGCAAAAACCTACTGATGCAGTGATTGAATATAAAATAACGTAACTCATTTATGTCATGATCAATCACTCCATAGATAATTCACATTCAGTAAGGCCAAAGACACGAATATAATGTGTTCATTAATCAGCCACACAAAAGGCTAAACAAACTTCAACTCAGTCTCAAACACTAACCTTTTGACTATCCTCTTTTGCGCTTAGCTGGTGGCTTGATACGTTCCACAATATAAGTGATAACTTCTTTCAATGTAGCCTTTCTTTTTTCCTTGAAGTTCCATAGCTCTGCAACAGTATATCCACCACTTGCATTGTATTCGTTTATTTCTGTCACGGCTGTTACAACAGCTGAATATATCTCATCTCCCCATTCCTGCTTGAGGCTTCGTAACTTATCATCATCTTCATTTAAAATTTTCTGCACAAATACAACCTCGTTATGTTTTCAGTATTATACTACTCTGCTGTAGTAGTATTAACGATACAAGATAGATCAGGAGCGAAAAGAGTATTTCCAAAATAGATTATACAGGACTTTCTAACGTATGCCAAGCCAAGTCCAAAATTTATACAGTTATATAATGAACAAATTACTAACAATTAAAACCATTTTCTTGGGACAAGAAAGCATGTAAAGAAAATTTCTTCAATGTGTGAATAGAAATTTACGAGTAACAATATCAGATAACCAATTGAGGCTGAACTTCATTATGAACGCAAAGCATGCCAGGGTGGTTCGTACCTCTGATTTATCATCAATTGTGATCACTTTAAATGGATGCCAAGCAGAGTTCTTCACGTTTTCCTGCCACAAAGAGCAAAGCTCGACACCTTTGGTCCCAGCTTCTTGAGGAGAAAATCTTTCCTTGCATTTATTCACAAAAACCTTCTGATCAAGCTCTCCCATTCTCTTGAGCCCAATATTACTTTTAGGACCATTAAGCATATCCTCTAACCCCTAAAATATTAGAAGCAAACTAAACATTTAGTCTACCCAATCTACTCAAGATCCAACAACAGAATATCAAAATTCTTATATCCAACAAATGGAGAAGGGAATATTCTCACAGAAATGTTCACAGCTTAGCATGATGAGATACAGGAACAGCAGTTGCTAGTTAAAGTGGTTATATTCAAGAATCAAAGAAGAAAAATGTTAAAGCTCGCAACTGAGTGAAAGATATAAATTGAAATTTATTAACATCTGCCCACTTGTTTCCTAGAAGTAGGTTAGCAAGTTATAACCATGATTTTCTTCAAATAATCCTAAGGCGAAGGTTGCACAGTAAAAGATAGGTAGGTAGGTATATGTATATGTGTGTGTGAATTAATGTGTTGGGGGCGGGCGTGGAGTTTTGCTAATACAAATCTACTTATTATTTAGGGGTGTTTTAGCAAAGATATAACTACAGTTTTCTTAAACTATATCAAGGGTAAAATACTCTTTTTGAAAAAAATAAGTGAACATACATTAGCAAGGCGTTAGCAACTTACATCTTAGGTGTATTTAAAAAAATCATGGTTCCAAACTGCTAATGTATACCTCGTTATTTTTATTTTTTTTTGGAGAGCTTCAACTTCGGCAAGATATAACTAGTATTTTCCTAAAACACAAGCCAAGTTATAGCTTACTAAAGTACTCCTAAAAAACGGTTGTGCATATAGTAAATCTACATATATAGGTTGATTATAGGGGAGGCAGAGAGACTTTTATCAGAGAGAAAGTAAATGAGATCGTACTTTTATTAATTCTTTGCGAGCTTGCTGCAGTTCATCGTTACTCTGACGTTCCTTCACAATGAGGGTTTGATTCATGCTCTCCACAGATTCCAAATTCTCTATTTTTTCTTGCAATTCCTCATTCATTTCTTCTATCCTTTTCTGAACAGCTGTATCATCTTCATCTCCAAGATGCTTCATAACTTGCAATTTCCCTTTTAGCTCTTCAATTTCCATTTCCAATTTCTGTTTGGCATCAAGCTGTTTTTCCAGCTGAAGTATCTTGTTATAGGCCTCCTCTTTCTCTCTCTGAAATATTTGAAATTCACAACATTAGCACATTTTCACATGCATAAGAATTAAGTGACAAATAAAAAACTTCTCATAACCAAGACACTAAATAGTAAATAGAAGGCAAACCTTCTGCTCTTCAACAAGTCTTAAGACATTTTCATCCGCTATCTTCTGTTCTTTTGAAGCCAACAGGAGTGATTCATTCCTCAAATCTTTCTAGAAAGACAAAGAGATCATGGGCTAGTTTGGTTACACTAAAAATAAGTATTTCTTAATTAAGCAATTTTTAAAATAATGACTTGTTTAAGAAGTAAATAGGATTTACTAAATAAAATGAGCACAAAATTGCTTATTTTAAAACAAGCAGAATAGACCAAGACATAAAAACAAACTGAAACCTACTTATATATTGAAAAACACTTCTTTAAAATAAAAATAAGCACAAACAAACTCACCTTACATAAGAATCCTGTAAAAGCAAATTATAAATGTTAATGTTTTCAAAGCCTATAAATAGGGCTAATTTTAGAGAAAAAACTAAACTGGACTAAACTATAATTTTTCCTAACAAAATAGATGCTGGTAAAAAGATAAAAAAGAAGTAAAAAGTAATGAAGATAAGAATTTGCATAAGTAGCCTACTAGAAAGTAATGAGTTGAACTAAATTAAATTGTATAAAAACATAATTAACCTACAAAAATAGTTTGTCCAAACTAACTAAATTAAATTTTTTACAACTTATATTTAATTTTACTGATCAGTAGCAACTAATAATATTAGTAACAAACCAAAAACAAAAATATGGAAGAAGTTTTGAAGTGACAATGATTGATAAAATGTATAATACCTATTTACAGGAGAGAATGTACAAAACACATTACCTTCTTCTTGTCGTCTGCAAGTTTCTGCCTCTCTTGATCAGTTAGTACCTCACGCTTGTTTAGATCTCTACTCCAAGAATCAAGCTTCCGCCTTTTCTCATCCAATTCACTACTCAATTTTTCTTGCTCATCCAAGATCCGCCGTACCTCATTACGTGCTCTACGCTGCATACTCCTTGTTTCTGACCACGAAATGAAACAATTATGTAGTGTTATCAACTAAAAAGTTATTGGTTTTCTTCTGCATTCATAATTGCAAAAAAATGTAACTCATCATAGCAAAAACATGGATTGTACATGCAAGAAGGAAAAAGCAGAAGCTATGAATCAAAAGTATACGAACCTTCTTCAAAAACATTGTGAAGCTTATCTTTCTCCTCAAGCATTCTACTCAAGGACATAGTCTTCACATTAAACTTAGACTGCATTTCGTCAAGGTTGTCATTTGTTATCTCGATTTCTTTCGTGAGGTTTGTCACAATACTATTTCTGGTTTCAGATGCTTCTTGAACAATATCTGAAACTGTCCTCAACGTTCCTTTGCTGCGGAGGTATTCCCCTATTGGCCCTCCACAATTATAATCATCTTCCCGCGCGACCCATCCATAAATATTTGAGTCAGCTTCTAACTTGTTTGAGCTCCAGTCCTTTTTACCATGACGTGCAGTTTCAAAAGACTTCTCAAATTCAGTTGCATTTATGAAACCATTCCAGTCACTATTGAACACTACTACAGCTTGAGCAGCCATGTCACCATCTTTCATAAATATATGGGAATCAGTTGGCCTGAATTTAGCAAATTCCTTCAACCAGTGTGTAGAATCAATCAATTTACCCTTTATGTTAACAATTATGCCAGTCCAGGGCCAAACATAATAAAGATATTCTAACTGTGAAGGTTGACTAACAACTGGGGGTAAAGCTGGGTTCTGGATTGGCTCTGCTTCACTAGCTAGATCAATCTCCAAATACTTTGCTAGAGCAAGGTGGTTTGCCTTTTGTTTTGCACTTCTGTTAGCAGAACCCTTACCAACACCAGATGCATGTTGCAATAAATCCTTATATTTGTAGTCTTGTTTTTTCTTCCCAGCACAGTAAGGGCATCTAAGAGTTCCATTCAAGTTTTTAACCTTATATTTTCCAGCCCTTAACAGTTCATAAGGTTTCTCTGAGTAGTCATAAATCTCAGATTCACTTAGATCTGAATCTTCTTCGGAGCTGTAGTCCATAGAAGTTCTACATAAAAATGCCAAAAATCAGTTCAGGAAAAAGGGCAGCATACAATTTGCTGGAGAAATTTTTCAGAAAGCATCAAAGCCAAAACTTGGATAAAAAACTTGGGAAATTTTCATCAATAATTTCCACACAAAAAAAAATAGTTAACATAAAAAACAATACTAGTGAGGAACAAGCAAACAATGGTCTGCCTTGCCTTGGAACATGATCACATATGCATGAAACAACCGCAACCAAACCAAAGACTCCAAGATCCAGCAATCTCTGTCTTTGTGTATTTTTTAAAACACTTGTTTCAAAAATATTTTTCAATACATAAATTGATGATAGAACCATCAACCATTTTTTATTTTCTTTTAATTGCTAAGATGGAGAAGTGGGAGATGTAGGGGTGGTGACAGGGAGTACAGTAAATCAAGTAATTTTTTCTTTCGAAAAACAAGTTCTAAAATTACTTTCATAAATAGCTTTTAAGATAAAAAGGTGAAAAGGAAATCAAAAACGTCCTTCCATTCTCAAAAGTGATAACCATACAAATTTGTGATTAACTCTATAAGAACTTCATACATTACAGCGATTGTGCTCCAATCATCCTATTTCATCTGAATATCAGGCGCGCAAGCTCTCATGTACAGCTTCACGAATCACAGTGTGGATTGCTGATTATCTAAGTTACTACCATTTTACTCAAAATATCACAAACCACAGTCACCAGAAAACTGGGAGTGGGATTATTTAAGGTTCTCTTACTACATGCAAAAAAAAATAAAATCGAAAACAATAAAATAAACACGACATTGAACAGATCATACATAGAACTTTATCATTTCGAGCACAGAAAAATCTCAATCGCACCATCAGTTCAGGGAAGAACAGGAAAATTAGTAGAGAAAAATAAATCGAACTTACAGAAGGTGAAAGATGGACACAGTGAAAATGTAAGAGCAGTAGAGACTATGAAAGAAAGCAAATAGCCCTAGAGATAGAAATGATAAAATTAACTGGATGTGAGAAATGATCAGCTGTGTTGGCGCTGCATAAGTTTTATGAGGACCCTTCTTTTGTTATTGGTTTGAAGCCCACGATGTATCAACGTGGAGACACGGCTACTAATCGTACGGCAATAATTGGTTTAATGTTGACTTATATTGGAGTGGAGTCAGTAAGTGTATACCCTGCTGTATGTGATTCCTTACGTCGGTTGGTACCACAAATAAGAGTTTTGGAGTATCCCAAGGTCAGTAAAAGTAGAATATCCCGTGACTATGTAATAGGTAATTGCTTCCTCCACCTCCTTAAATTTCTTCTCCCACCCCATCGAAAGCTTCTGGAAAAGGCCATTGGGCTTATTTTCCTGGACACCAAACGAACTGGCCCAAGCCCGTGAGTGATTTATTTTTAATAATAAAAATAAAAAATAATGAATTTAATATTATGCGTTGTTAACTTGTTACTTTGTTACTGTCCATTTAAGCATAATGTTTTAGCATTTTTATTTTTATTTCTAGCTTTGTTTATTTTTGTAATTGGTACACTATTTATATTGTTATATATTATACTTTTCTATTTTATATCACAAATAACAATTATTTTTTAATCTGTATTGATTAAAAATATTGGTTAAATATGTGTGTAGTGTTCAAATTATTATAAAAATATATTTCATCTTTAAATTAAGTCAGAAAGTATTTAAGTTCAACACTTTTGTAAAGCATCTTTTTTAAACGACATTTGACTGTTTTGTATGTTACAAATTAAGTCAGAAAGTGTTCACTTCGAAAATCTGCTTCGAATTTAGCAATTCGAAATACTCTTTTAAATTTGGTATTACATTATGGATTTTCCAATATCTAAATTCCAATTTAACTTTTCTTCCTAAAATTATTTGTTAGTTTTAAATATTTGATATTCTAAACTGTTTTTTCTCATTATTTACTCTAATTAGTTTAACATATATATATATATATATATATATATATATATATATATATTGATTAAATGTGTTTATGTTTAATATAAAGAACTTAAAATTAGGTGTAGAAAGACAGAACCACCACTCTATGTGATTTGATGTTTTACTAAACAAAAACTATTCAAACATTAGGAATCTCACATTTCTAGATGGATTGACTCTTCTACAGTATAAGACCACAGTAAGCACATAGTAAAGTTTTGACTTTGTCATCATCTCCAAAAATAAATAGGAAGAGCCTTATAAAGCAACCACAAGCACAAAAAGGAATAAACAGAGAATCTGGAATGGTTTCTTTCTCTCTTTTTGTTGCTTTTTCAAAGAGTTTCTTTCTTAATATCAATATATGCACTTTAGTTTTCTAAATATAAAACTTACATAAAAATTATTAGATATTTTTGACAGAAACTTCAATAAACATCAATGTTGCATGTAGCCAAAATGTCAATACGAGAAATGATTTTTTTACACACCTAAATTTTTTACATTCATTTAATATTATTTTTACTTATTTTTTATTCTTTTTTTTCTACAAAAACTATAAAATTTTACATTTTTTTGAACCATTTTACTCTTATATTGTGTGTTAAATAAACGTAAAAAGTATATGATGATATTATTACTTTACCTTAAAACCTTGATAGAAGAAGAAAGGAAAAGTTCACTAAAGTGTCAAAAGTATACAAAGACTTTTATTGACCTAACCCAACTATATAATGCTCCACATGAACAGTATCTCCAACCACATGCAATGCAGAAAATCATGTGTTTAATTACTAAACAAAGATGCCATACGGTACAGACAAGAAACATTGTTCAGAGATTCAATTCATTTCCTGATGATTGCTGAGACAAGTGCATCTGCCACAGTGAAAAAGAATGACCAGAAAACAATGGCCATGGAATAGAAACTAGAGAAACACATTCAATGGTATATATGGAAACAAATGATTGATGTCTGACGTTTAGGGCTTCTCACCCAAATGCAGAAGAAGGTGCATCCATAAACAGCAGCTACCAGGCATTTTCCTTTCTACCTGCCACAGTTTCAACCACTCATGTCTTTTCTCCTTCTTTCCATTTCGATTCTCTAGTCAACTACACTCCCCCTATATAATATGTACCTCACACTCTTCCATCCTCACACTTCAATCTAAAGACAAAACTAACACAATTCACGAGGGTATCTTTCTCTCCCTCCATCACTATTCTGCATTCTTCTTCTTTTTTTGTCTTATCTGTCACTTTGTTTCTTCAGGTACTTACTTCTTAGAAAGAGAAAATGGATAGCGAGGAAGTCTCATCAGCACCTTCCACACCTGCAACACCAGGGGCCCCTCTCTTTGGTGGCAACCTCAGGTTTGAGAAACCTAATGTTTCAAGGAAATCGTCCTTCCTCAGAAGTTGCAAATGCTTCAGTACTGTTGAACAATGGACCTTGGAAGATGGAGCCAAGCCTAGAGTTTCTTGCTCTTTACCATCCCCTCCCATCCCCCTAGCAAAAAAGGTATCAAAATTGCACTAAGCTAAGCTCTTTTTTATAGCCAAATGATTAAAAGGGTTTTACTTGAAAGAAGCAATGAGGACCCATTTTGCTTATATATGTTAATTGATGTTACTGAGTTGATTGCAAATTAAACCAGGTTGGAGCTGAGTTTATTGGCACGTTCATCCTCATGTTTGCTGCTATTGGCACTGCTATTGTGAACCAAAAGACTCATGGCTCGGAGACTCTGATTGGATGTGCTGCAGCAAATGGACTTGCTGTCATGATCATCATTTTCTCCACTGGTCACATATCTGGGGCTCATCTCAACCCCGCTGTCACCATTTCCTTCGCTGCATTAAAGCACTTTCCGTGGAAGAATGTAACTAAAAATTAAGCCTTAACAATGTTTTTTGTTTATCTTTTTTCTTTGTCTGATGTTTACTTCTTTCTGAATGAAATAATTGCAGGTGCCAGTGTACATTGGTACACAAGTTTTGGCATCAGTAAGTGCTGCACTTGCTCTGAAGGTGGTTTTTCATCCCTTCATGAGCGGTGGAGTGACGGTCCCTTCAGTAGGATATGGGCAAGCTTTCGCCACAGAGTTCATTGTCAGCTTTATTCTGATGTTCGTTGTGACAGCAGTGGCCACCGACACAAGAGCTGTGAGTATCTTATTCTATTAACCACTTAGTCTGATAAGTAACTAAACCGAATCAGTCGAAGAAGTATATGAAAACGATGTTTTGAGATCGACAAACGTTAATTAATTACGTGCAATGGAAAAGATTAGCGGATAAGTGATAAACTCCAAAACAAGTTTTTGTCTGTTTCTCTATTTTTATATGATTTTGTGTGTTTAATATTTCTGTCAGATCTGAGGATTGGTTTTATTTAGTATTTATCAATGCATGTTTCGATCTTAGAAAGGAGACAAGTCAATGAAAATATTGTATGTTATTATGACACTAGTTTGAGCCTTGTCTCCCTTAGCTAGATCCATGAAGCTCGTGCATGTACCATAAAACAAAAACATAAATAAAACTCAAGTACATCTCGACGTTGTCACAGTAGCAATATAATTGCTTTTCTTTTATACACTCACCTTTTTTAAACTTTCTGTATAAAATTGAACACAAAAACAAATATTATTTTTGTCACAATAATATTGCATGGATATAAATAGCAATAATTTTTTTAAAGGTTATTCAAGACCTATATATTTTTGCATGCTGCTTTCGAAAAGATCTTTAGTTCATCTCATCTTTGGTCGGATTGAATTATCGATTGTTGGTTAAATTCAAAAATATATCCGAACTTTAAGCATTTGAAATATCTCGCAAGAGGAAAACTTTTCCTTGTTAGTATATTAACACAATTAAAAAAATTGAAACTATTTTTTGTTGATTATTTTATTGATGATAAAAAAACTTAATGAAAATAACGATTTTCTGGGTTTGAAAGACCAGCTGAAATATTTATATTGTATAAGAAAATGTAATCAAAGGGAGATCAAATATGTGATTTTATTACTTTTAATTTTGTGTTGATTTGAAAAATTCATAAAGCAATACTACTTTTTGTTGGGATACCGATCCATTTACCCTTAATATTTCAAGCTATATGTGTTAATTTGTAGTTCATGCAATTAGGGCAAAGACAATTGATACACACATACATATATATATATATATATATATATATATATATATATATATTGACAACAAATAGCTAACTTTCCACTTCCATAGTTGAGCCAAACGTTGTGCCAATGCTGTAAATAGAAATAGAGCCAAACTCCAAGGAGAGTTTTTTATGGCAAATTCCGTTTTCTTGTTTTCCATCAAAAACCAAATTCTAAAAAGACTATGCTCGCCACATATAGTACCAAAAAAGTGATATTAATAGAAAATAAATATATGAGCAGCAGTTTTTGTTCCTTTTCTACCACTAGGCTGCATCTGTACATCCATTTTAGAGTGAGATATACTATGTCTAACAAAGCAAGTGTAATATATATATAATGTTTCGGTACATCTTTATTTTCGTTCAGAATAACTCTCCGATTTGTTGGGAGTCTCAACTGCATTATATAAGTAGATAAAACTGATATATATTATAATCTGTTAAAATTATGCAGGTGGGAGAGCTTGCAGGAATCGCAGTGGGAGCCACGGTGATGCTCAACATACTTATTGCAGGGTATAAGTCCCAAACACATTACTACTACAGTATCACTTAACAATTATTGGTGGTTTTCTGCATAAAAGAAGAAAATAGAAAACATATATAGTAAGAAGCACATGGGTCACTAGGAACACCAATAATATATTAATAATACATATCACATATATATATATACATACAAATATGTTTAATGGTTTTATTATTCTTGGCATAATCCAATGTTTTGAAAAGGGGAGGGCTTTAGCAATAGCACAAGTTGGGGTTGTGAAATGGTTGGAGCAAAATAGAATCTGTTCGGTATTGGAAAGTGTTTGATTTTGTTAAAACGAGAATGAGAAGAGAATAAAAGATGTGTGTATTTTTTGAAAAGATGGTCCCTTTTGAATTGAATTAGAGAGAAGGTAAGTAGAGATAAGAAAGAATGGAATAGTGTGCGTGAGTGTGAAAAAAGAGGGTGAAAAATATTCGTTGATTTGGTTAATTATTATTATTCATGTATAATTATGGTGACTAATTAAAGGCCAGCAACTGGAAGTTCAATGAACCCTGTTAGAACATTGGGTCCAGCCATTGCTGCAAACAACTACAAGGGCATATGGGTCTATCTCATTGCTCCCATATTTGGAACTCTCTGTGGGGCAGGTGCCTACACTGTGGTCAAGCTGCCCGAGGAAGAGGCAACAAAAACCACCTCCTAATTCACCTTCTGCCATTCTTGGGAGCTTCAGAAGTTCATGTACCCATCAAAATATTATAGATATTCCATGGAAGCATGCAGAATTCACCACTGTTTGGTGCATGCACGTATGTTAGATTAGATAGATATATATATACACATGGGTCTCTGTTCATGTATGCATCAACGTGTTCTGTAATTTTGGAATTGAATTTACACATCAAGCAGGCTTCTTCAATGCAGCTTTTTTCATGTTATAAATCTCTATTTCTAAGTATCAGGACAACATAAAAACACTGTCTGTAACAGCAAACTAAAAACAATAAAAGGATTTAAACGAAGGTGTGAACAGTAAATTTAATGGTGCAAAAAAAAAAAAACCTTCCAAAGTTTCTCCTTCTTCACGTGCAAACACAGATGCATCCAGGACCAGTGGCCGCTGCACCTTTTCATGGCCGCCAGAGAAGCCGCCGGCGACTCCAATCGTGATCGGAAACCACGCACCCGGCGCAGCAGCGCTTCTTCCATCCATTTCGTTCGAAACGCAATCCCTCCAGATCTCCATCCCAGCCACCATTGCGCCTTCTGCCACGACGCCGCCGGCCACCGTTGAAGCCATCTTTGTAGACTCCAACCCCATCACTCTTCCCTTCCTCAACTTGTGACACCCCGATACCTCCGCTCCCGTTCGCGCGACCGCCACGCCAGGCCTTCGTCGGCGGCGAAAGAGCCATCACAACCCTCGCAACTGGAGCCATCGTCGTCACTGGCAGCGGCCCCGTTTTCTTTGGTGTCTTCTTCAGCCGTCATCGTCAGAAACTGCCGTCAGCGGAGGCGTTATCGTCAGTGGTGAAACAGTTTAATTTATTAAACTAAAATTTTAAAATATTTTCAACTTTCAGTTAATTAATATCACGACAAAATATTGTCAGGATTAGTAAATTTTCTTTTTCATTTTGCCAAACATGTCTTTAAATATATGAATTTGTGTTGACTTACAAAATTTCGAAACAAAAATTATAAATTGACTATACCATCTAACCAAAATAAATCATTTTAAACAATACCATAAACATAATAATGTTTTTTTATTGAAATATCTTAAAACTTATTCGGAATCTATAATCCGTGAATGAAAAGTAACAATTTCATTTTTTTTTCTTGAAAAATTCATGTTTTTTTACGATGATTTTAATTTTATTTTGTGTTAAGTAAATATAAAAATATATTACCTTATCATTATTTGATGTAAATTAATATGAAAAAATAAAATAATATTTGCATTACTCTTTGAAATAGAATGAAAAAAGAAAATAATATTTAACATAACAATTTATCAAAATATAAAAGAAAACCTAAAGAAAACCTAACTTTATGAATCATCCTAATCCCACGTGTTTACATTAATTGAAGAAGCAATATCTAAGCAGAAGGATTCAAGGACTTTACCTAATATTTTTACGGGTTAAATAGTTTTTTTTTTTAAATAATTAGAAATGATAGTAATCATAAACAATAAAATAACATGTAAAATTGTTAAAATATTGTAAAAAAATTATTGTCAAAATATCATTATTTTAAATAATTACAAAATGTCTTTTATTTGATATTATATAATTTGTATAAAGTATTAAATTTTAATTTTTAGGTTTCTATTGCATGTTATAAATATAAATATAATGATTAATATATGGGTTTAAAAAATTTAAGCAAAATAAAGTAAATTAGTTAGGTTTATTAGTATGTGATTATATTATAATGCATGAATTGCTCCATACACGTCTTATCTAAGGAAGGAAAGGATTGAGATCTATCTAAAATTCTGGATTATAAAGCAAGCAAACTCTTTTTTATTTTATTTTTTTTTTCTCTCTGTTGGTAGAAAAACACAACAATAGAAAGAAAATAAATCAAAAAGAAAGAGAAAGGGAGCAATTGCAAGTCGTCTGTTCGTGGGAGCAGACGACCCGTCTTCATCGCCAAACAACCTCAAATCGCATCAACTTTCGCTGTTATTCCATCAAAAAATAAAACAACGTTTGATTTTTGATCTTTCTTTAGTTTCTGATCTATGGAGGTTCCGAGTTCCTGGGATGCCCTTCGCAAGCAGGTTCTTAATTTTCTATTTTTATGCTTTCTTTTTCAGATTATGCATCTGCGTATGTTGGAAATGATGCAACTAAAATGGACATGCATAATTCGAGTGCCCCAAGTTTTCATCTTTTCTTTATGGGGTTTCTTCATTTTGTCGGTGATGGGGAATTCGTGGGATTGGGGTTCTACCCTTTTTCTATCTGTGCTTTAAATATGGTTTGATTTGTTGAGTTGCAGGTTTACGGCAGTGTATTGATGGACTCAATTATAGAATTCTGTCTTTAGATTTAGGTTCATTTTATATATTAGGAATACATCTGATTTGTTTAAGAAATAAGGTTTTCCTATTCTGATCTACATATTGAGTTTGAATTAGGAGAAGATCTTTCGAATCAGGATTGTTGTAACTTATAACAATTTTTTCTCTGATCATGGATGGTATAGGGATATTGATGTGCTGTTGAAATACAGGAGCACAACTGTGTAAACTGTTTAGAAAATATGAAGTGATGTGGAGTGACTAAGATCGTATTTGATTTACCATCATACATCAATTTTTGCACTTCCCAATGAGTAATACAATTTCCAATGTTATTTCCCTCAGGTTTTTCGAAATCAAATATATCTTAATTGATTCCAATGCCAAACCAAACAGACTCTGATATTAAGATTCAATTAAATTCGTGAATTGTGAAGCTAATTTTTGAATTGTAAATCATAAAAATTTGTATCAAATCATAATATTCTTCAAAGACGATGAAAAATAAACTATAAATATATCATATAGATTATTCAGTGTTCAATGTAATAATTTAAAATTAGATAAAATCATAAAACGGTTTGTAAAACAAAACTATTAGTGAGTCCGTGAAGCCTCCCTCTACACTGGAAGAGTGGAAATGAAGAAATGTAACAATCAATTAAATTTCATGCATTGAACAAGTAAGTGAGAAAGAAAGTAGCCGTATAATTAAATAGAACAGTTTAGAAATGTGTCTTCAATTCTTTTCATTTATCACTCTAAGCTTATATGACTTTTCAATTATTAGCGAATGGCAGAAGGATAAGTAAAAGGAAATAATAATGAATTGTGGAACGTGTGATTCATATCGATTGTATGAAAGTGTATCAATCCAATCATTTATCGTAAGATTCATAGACATTTGAAATTTATCTTTAGATACAAATTGTAGCTAACTGAATCACATCAAATGGTATGATTCAAGTTGTACAATTCCAACTTTTGTTTTCACGTACTGACGGTTAAAATCGGTATTTTTTAGATATGCTTTTTTGTTTTTGCCTTTTCTTGGAGTTCTTATGAAAAGCTTATGCAATAGATAAATTGTATTTGTATACATAGAGATGGAACAATAGAAAGTGTGAGATAAGATGGTTGATGTAATTTATAGAGAGAGAAAAAAATAGTGTTACGTGATATAAATGTACATAATATTATGGAATTTTAGTTGTCAGTCCTTACGACTTCAAGCTTGCAATTCCTGTACATTTTGAAATATGTATATTAAATCTTTTGGGACATTCTTCAACATGAAAGTGTGGATTTTAGTTGACCTATTTTATTTGCTGGTTTAAGTGTTGTTCAATGTGTTTACAACTTGTTTCTTTTCCTTAATCATAATAACATAATCATCATAGTAATGATAATAATAATGAAAAGGAAGTGAAATTTTATACTTTTGGTTTCGACTTCCTTTGTAGTTACCTAGTTTATAAATATTTTAGTTTTCTTAGGAAAATTATTTATAGTTTTTCCTCCAAATCTCTTTCAGGCGAGAAAACTTGAAGCTCAGTTAGATGAGCAGATGAATTCTTATCGTAAATTGGTTTCTGCGAATGTTTCTTCAAAAGCTGATGCCTCAGAGAGTGATCTAGAGTCTTGGATTGAGCGATTACTAAAACAACTTCAACAAGTAAATGCACAGATGCAAGCTTGGGTGTCATCTGGTGGTTCAGAAATGGTTTCTCACACTTTGACTAGACACCAAGAAATTCTTCAAGATCTCACCCAGGTATTGTACAGTTGAAGCTTGTGTCATCCTGCATCATTTTGTGTGAGCCTATGCTAGTTATGGAGCTTTTATTATTTTGAATTGCTTTCTGCGTGTAAATAGGGATATTGACATTTCACGTATGCCACACTGAGACCAATGGTTCATTCTCACAAGTGAGGATTTTAACCCGAATACGTTCAACTTTTTGACTTCCACTAATGGCAAGTAAATGTTGAAGAAACTTTCCCAATTTAATTTATGACAAACTGTTGGTAACTGTCCCTGGCATTATATCCTGATGATAGTAGCATAAACTTGTGATTTGTGATTAAATCGTATACATTTAATATTTATTTTATCTACTATTATTCAATGCTACTATGATCCCTCTCCCTGTGTTGTATCCCAATTTCTTTGTCAGCGTCTTTGATGTTTTTGCATTAAGTGATACTTGATACTAACTTTCTAATTGTCACTATATATTATTTCCATAATTTTCTCTTAGATCTTCAACATAAGTTTTACCTTGTAATGTATTTTTTTTTTTATCAATTACTTAATGTCTTCAAACCTTTAAACTTTTTGCACTAAGCTGGATGCAATTGAACTTCAGGAATTTTATCGTCTTCGTTCAAGTCTTCTAGCTAAGCAAGAACATGCTTCACTGCTGGAAGATTTTAAAGAATTTGATCGGACAAGATTAGACTTGGAACAAGGTGTAGACACTGAACAGCATGCACTCCTAAAAGAGCGTGCATCTATCAGCCGAAGTACAGGACATGTTAGTGATACAAAAACACTTAGTTTAACTTTTCTGATTTAAAATGCTGTTGTGTTTCTTCTCAATCCAGATATTGCTAGCATATGTTATACTTATATATGAACCCCTTTTTCCTACAATGCATCTGACTTGTATATTGTATAGGTTTTCTTTAGCTGGGGCATTGGTAAACATATCAGGTTTTGCTTTAGCCGGTCAGGCTTTAGGAAACATTATAACCAACCCCTATATATTCTATAAAAGCCGACACTATTTTTCTTAGTGTACTCTGTCTCTTCGACCAACACAACTTTTCCTTTATCATGAATTTCAGATTGTCATTTATTTTTCTCAATTTTTATTGCTAGTTTATGTGGTTGTTAATGCCAGAATTTACATATGTGTAATGTAAATTTTCTTACAGCGGAAAGGACCAAGTTGAATACAGTGAAAACTCCCTTGTGTTAAACACACACATAGGATTCTCTATTTATAATAGAAGAAATATGGACTAAGCCTAAAATACAAATAAGAAATAATAACAAACTAACTAAAAGATAAAAAATAAATATAAACTAAATATAATATCTCTAACAAGTTGGTTCGAGTTTAAAGTGTTTAGATAGGAATAATCTGTTTTGAAATTATTTTTCTTTGAGGGATCAATATTCATCAATACTGAAATGTTAGAAAACAAGTTAGTCTTTTATGGACTTATTGGAATTTCGTATGTAAGAAATGCTAAGCAACACGCCATGCAGCAACTGCAAAGAACTGCTTTTCCGAGAAGCCTTTGATTTTTTCCTTAAATTTGTATCTTATGTCCAATTGTACTAGTCTTATTTTGAACTGTTCTGCCTATTTTTGGGCTGCAGATGGACAACGTTATTTCACAAGCACAAGCAACACTAGGAGCACTTGTCTTCCAACGCTCAACATTTGGCGGTATCAATTCAAAGCTTGGCAACGTTAGCAGTCGCCTCCCTACGGTATGATTCTCATCATCATGGATTTTGGTGTTTAAATCATTTCCTCTTGGCCGTATACATCTTCCATGTCTTGTGAGATTGTGTAAGTAGTGCAAGAAAAGGGACACTGAATAAGGTTTCATGTTTCGTGAGTGTTTGAAAGCATCTTTTGATTCTGAAATTTTCATCTGCCATGCGTGAATGTTGTTGGATATTCTGGTGTTTGATGTAAGCAGTTTTTAATAATGTTTCAGGTAAATAATATACTTTCGGCAATAAAGAGGAAAAAGTCAATGGATACCATCATACTTTCCCTTGTTGCAGCCGTATGCACATTTCTCATTTTCATCTACTGGCTATCCAAGTGAAGCTGCTGCTTTTGTTGGATGCTCCACTTTTGTAAACTCTTGTATGTTCTTTTGACTATTGAGCTTAGTACCTTGTCCATGCTGAAACACATTTTTCAGCTAGTCTATTTTTTATTCCATTGTTCATCCATGTACCACAAAAGCAATGCTGAGCAAAGTAAAGATCAGAAATTTCCTAGTGTTCTATTTCTTGGTTCCCATTTCATAAATCATAGCATGCAGTGAGGAGGGGTGGAATATTATATATATATATATAAAGGTGTGTGTTTTGGTTCATCAATTTATCCTGAAGAACTGTTTTACATATCAATTTGTTGAGACAGTTTTTGTAAATAAAGATGAAACATCATTAATTTTCCTGCATTAATCTAATTGTTGTGGTATGGAATGAAAAGGAAAGGCTTGTCAATATTGTTTTGACAGAATTGATGTCTTGTTCTAAAACCAACAACGAACAGACAGAGAGAAATTGAATATTTACTTTTAGAATGTATCAAAAGTAGACTAAATGTTGGAAGTAATCCTTGAAATTGTATCCTGCTGTCATAAAAGTCACCGGAACTAAAGAAAATTAAAATACCTGAAATTTTTATGGTTACACTAAATTCATTTTTTAATTTTGGTCCTTAATTATGTTAGTATCATCCCTTAACTTTTTGTACTATGAACAATTAATATTAGGGAAAAATAATGCATCAATTTTTTTTTTCTAATTTTAAAATTAAACATTCTTCTTATGTTTTTTCTAGAATGACAGTCACATTTGTTAAAATTGTTAATTAGATATTAACTTGTTGTGTATTAATAATAAATGATATTCACATCTTTTATATTTTTTTGAAAAAGTTACATTCATTTCCATGATTTTATTTAAAAATATTATAAAAAAACGAAAATTGAAGATTTTTTTATAATAAGAAAAATTAGAAAATATATTTTTATAAATAAAATTAGTGAAATGGTTCTTTATTTAAAGTTTATAGATACATGAATATTAATTTATAAAAATCATAAAGGTAAGAAGAATATATATTTCAAAATTAGAGATATATGAATATTGTTTAGTACACAATACGAGACCAATTTCCCTTCAATTCTAGGAATTTAAATGAAATCTTCATAAATTTCAAGGACATGTTTTCCTGGCTAGTTTTAGAGACTAACATTTTCATACACTAAATTGATCATTTATTCTTTAATTAAAAATGTAAGAAATTGATTTCCTGGAATTTTTTCTTCTTCTAAAAGGCCTTCCCAGAATCAGCTTCCAGAAGGAGTTTTTTATAAGTAACCCAAAACCAATAAAAAAAGGTGCAAAGAAGAAAAAGGAGGGTGCAAATAAAGTAAATAAGTGTAAAAGAAAGTGGCCATCAAACACTGCATTGGAATCTTCCCTATCTTTCATTCTATTGGCCATACACCTAAATACAATTTAGTCACAATCAACAAGATTCAAGGGTGGTAGCTGCACAACTCAAAGAGGTAAGAATCTCTTAATTACTTGTGTTAAAAGTAAAAGTAAAACATGTTCTGTAAGTCACACATTAGATAGAAATGAGAAAATAGAGTACTATATAAAGATAAAAGACCCGTTAATTCATTGTTTTAAGGTTTTGGATAGAGAGTAATGTCAATCCCTTAAATTTGATATAGGTTTTGGATAGAGAGTAATGTCAATTCCTTAAATTTGATATTTGTATCTTCTCGGTAAATATCGATATAGAAACTATTAGGTATAGTAAGAATAACATTTGAAACAAAAAAAAAAAGCTATATTTAAAAAAAAAAAAGGACTTAACTGAAGTGGCACAATTGAGTTTGAAATTGAAATAGGTTTGAAGCTATGGCTCTACTTTTGGCCTAACTTTCTCCACTCAGTATTAAGATCTTAGCATCTTAGTAGCAATATGACTGCATATGAGTCACAGACACGTCCGTGTGTTAGATATCTCTTCTGTCATATTCAGATTAACACTTCATGAAAGCACATGGTGATGTGATCTGCATGGTAGTGGAAATAAGTGGTCATTTTTGAGTTATCGTTAGAGGTTCTGCTGTTGCCATGATGGGTTGGTAATGGACAAAGTCTTGAATCAGTTACTTTTACAACATTGATGCATGCTGAATGAACAAGCATGAAGATCTTGTAAAGGGATTTTCACTCAAATTCGGCCCAGCAAACGCTATAGTACAAAAGCAGAAAACTTTAACAGCAACTCTATACTTATCCTATTTCACCTTTATCTCCAACCATATCAATGCATATTTTCATGTTCCCTTGACTTCGATCAACACCTATGAATTTCACCAACATCATCCATCATCACTCTTTCTTCTTAGCATAACGTGTTATTTTGTAAGTACACTACATTAACACTTTTCTGATGTTTTTTTTATTAAAATTATGCATATTTTTCTTAATATTTAAACACACTATTGAATTTATCGAAGAAGAAATTCATTCAAAAAATTAAAATACCAATAAAATCTGATATTAACTCCATAAAAAATTAACATAATTCTTTACCTAAGACCTTAAGACAATAAATTAACGACGTACTCTTGCATTCCTAACACATACTATCTAAAGTTTTTCAAACAACTAAAATATAGATCAATTGGCTTCTTTCATTAAGATTGAAAAAGAAGAATCATTATGCAGTATAATGAAAAAATGAACCCATAATCCGTGAATAAGCATTGAGAATTGACGTGTTTGTTCCATAATCAATGCTCCACCAGACAAAGTTATTCACTTTTCTTGGTAACTCAACTCACTTACTGTGAAAAATTACTTTTTATACTTTTTCTTCTCTCCTTTTTTAAGAGCTTTTTCTTTCTATTTTTTTACAGTTCATTGTAGCCAAAGCTTATCTATTTCCCATGTCCACCTCTCAGCTTTGCAGTAACATACGAACTGTTAAAATATAAATAAATGCAAAACTACGTAAAATTGAATTAAACTTAAAATTTAATTTTAAACCGTAGTTAAAATAATGATAGTGGGAGAAATAAGGAAAAAAGTATGAAGAGATTGTACTATAAAGTGTATTAATCAGTTCAACATCTGGCTATAGGCCACATGTCATATTCTCCAAGGCTATCTGCAACACGACAGTTGACCAAAAACAAAGAAGAACACGACAAAATAGGAAAGGCAACCCTCAGTTTCCAATGAGATTTCTCCTTCCAAAGAATCTACTAATTAAGACCCTCTCTCAACAATATCCTACCAAACTAACCACACCACACAAGTACAATTAATTTAAGAACTCATCTACGAGAGTAAGAAAACAAAACTCAAGAAATTTGAGTTCAAGTTGTACTAAAATCTAAGTTTTTACAGACACTAATATGAAAACAGTGGTTAAAAAAATTTGTCCTTTTTCTTGAAAGATTGTGTTTAACCTCTGCATGAATTTGCTGTGTGATGCAGACACAGGAGATATCCTTTTCTTGTCACCATCCTTTCTTGTCAAGCATTTGATTCCAAGCCAACGTGAGCACAAGCAAAAGAGTTAAACAATCTCAAAAGTTATTACTTATCCATCAGATGTCAGAGAATTCTTTGCTAGGTATCACAGCATGTGTTTCTGCAAGCCAACCGTGCGGCCTCAGTTGCTTGTGTACAACACTTTGTGCTGGTTGTTGTCACAATCAACATAAAATGAGGTTGCAAGCAAAAAGGCTCCAACCCTTGAGAAAGTGAAAGCTTGCAAGAGCTTCAAGGGGGACCAAGAGGGACCTCTTTTTTATAGCATTGCAGCATTGGATTGGATACATCATTATCAGTTTTCCTTGGTGCTTAAAGAAGATTAATTAGAAATTAATCAGTGCCTCATTCATGCCAAGCTTCTTATCAAGATCTGCTAAAAGACAAAATCTGTAACAGTCTGTAGTTTTATCATCATACAAACTTACCTAACATCATTTTCAACTGTTACCTAATGTGCCTGGCTGGCTAATTAATAACACACTCGTGAACAAATTGCAGTTCCACCACTTGAAAGAGATGCATGCAGCTCATACACACCTAAATTCAGCTTTTGCAACAATTATTCTTTGGGTGTTTTTACTCCCTAAATGCAAAATTGAAATTTATCCTATCTTTGATACATTCTAATCTCCAAATTTTAAAAATAAATAAATATAACCCTTTTAACCTAAGAAAGTTAACTTTTTTGTTTACAAGTTAGACACAGAAACAAATTCCAATTTTCGAGACTAAAAAACATATTATGTAAAATGTTTAATAATTTTATCTTTGATTAATTTATGTCAGAATTTAATTGATCCCAATTATTAAAGGGATTTCTTTCCAAAAACCTGTTTTCTTTATTCACAAAGATTAAATCTGAAACCTGGTTTAAGGAATACAAGTTCAGTTTTTTATCATTGAACTAAAAGTCTAATTACCTTACATACATCATGTTACTGACAGCAAAAACTAATATCAGATAAATTTATAGATAGAGAAATGAATAAATAAATATAAACTTCTGGCAGTAGGGCATTATAATACTACACTATAGATGTGATGATTTTAATAATATATACTCTTAAGACACTAAAAAGTTGTTTGAAAAGAGAAAGAGAGAGAAGATATGGAGTCTGAGTGTGGTCTGGAAAATAGAGTGACACGTTTTATGTGACAGAAGAAGCAAAATGGTATATGATAAAGAGCATAAATGGTAGATGCAGGTAAAACATAATAGGAGGGAAAGTTGGATTGGTTGCTTTGTATATGGCAATTTTTCGTGTCACGTTTTACTAGTCGAAGAAAGGAAACTGCCATCTGAAATTCCCAGAATAGGCTTCAATTATTAAGTGCTTAAACGAAGCATTAACTAAAACACAAACGAGAAATGACACATACCCAACTATGAAAAGCCAGTTTCTTCAGATAAACTGCTAGGGACCATAGTTTATGATGTCTTATCAACTGTAACATCTCTGTAAGTAAAAGCTACCTACATATATATCAACGTGAGATTTCTGTAAGTAAAAAGCTACGTCATATTGGACAGTTGAAACCCCAAAAGTACATGTTCAAACTTCAAAAAGTACTATGGAATCGTGTTATGTTTTTCATATGATATATTCACACACACAACACTTTCTAGTTTTTACAACATTAATTTTTCTCTCTGCATCACAAACTGTTGTATCTCTCATGAAACCTGCTTTTATTTCTTTTTTTGTTGTATATATCCTTCTTTATATACAAATACTGTTTCTCAATACAAATTTCAATGGGAACATAAGTATCATGAATATTAACATAAGTCGTAGCAGCATAAGAGAAGGTTTGACATGTCAGAGACCTTTGTCTGGCTACAACATGACAAACACTATAAAATAATTTAATTTTTCTAAAAGGAAATAGCTAAAACTGTGTTTTATTCTTGTTCTGGTTTATAATCTACTATGTGAATATTACTTAAACAGTAGTAATTTGTTAAGTTTAAGGGATGAAGAGTGTAGCTGCCATTATTGCTAAGTTACCCTTATTATGTATGAATCTCTGGCTGTTGCATTGTGACAATCTTTTGAAGGAACCCAAGAATAGAAAAACTACCTGGTGAAATTTAGTTGTCTCATTTGTCAATTCTTAGCAAATAGCTATAAGTTGCTAAGGAGGGTATGAGCACAATTTTAATAGTGGTTGGTTGAAGGACAGGTAAGAAAGTTTGGTTTAAAATAAATCCCACATTTTAGTAAAAAATTCCCTTTGCAACCAAACTAGCTTCTGGTTTATGATTGATTCAGAGAATGGTTTAAATGAAAGTTGCTGAAGAAGTAGTTTACAATTGTTGAAGTTAAAGAAAATGTACACAACAAACCTCTCTTGTGAAAAAACATGATTCACCCTGTTGTTATTTCATTTATACTATCAATAATACAATTTACAAACTCAATAATACAATTTAAAAATATGAGTAGATACTTGTAAAATTGCAAGATATACTACAATTTAAAAGCATTGTTCCAAGGATGGAACCATCTGCAATTATTTGAAAGTACATCATCACATTCTGACTCTTGAGAATTTTTTCTGGTATGGACTTTTTCTTTTCTTAAATTGCAATGGAGTAAATGAGTGTGAAACATAAAGTGCACACCATTTCACATCCTTAGTTACGTAGGGCCTACCTACTACATCGACATTGGGAAGTGGTGACACCAATGTCCAGGTGTAATTGGCAATGAGAGCAGCATATTCCTCTTGCATGGCTTTAAGGCACTTCAAATCTATGGTTGTTGCTTGCTTGTGTGATTAGAAGCTTCGTCTAAAGAATGGTGAACAAACACAGAAACAGAAGGCCTCCAATGATTACATCTTGAAATTAGCCACAAGAGCCTCCATGAAAAAAGCCACTTTACTGTTTAGAAAAATCAGACAGCTCATTCATTCAAGATGATATTCTTAGGTATAAAATAATTCATGCATCTTAATTTGAAAACCAATACTTTGAGTTAATGTCTCTGCATTGATTTATCAGAAAGATTCTACTTTTCATCTGAGTTTTTGGAATAATTGATTCATGACAATGAACATCACATAGAAGACATAAACTCAACCAAATAGTTAACTGTCATGAACAATAATCGGTCATGTGATTCATTAAAATAAAGATAATGATTCTGTGTTACTTTTCTATATTATTTGCTACACTGGATTTTGTATATTTAGTTGGTGTTCTAGAATGGAATAAGTTACTGTGGAAGGATTAAAGTGATATAAGTTTTTTACACATGAAAAGTAAATATCCCCTTGCTAAAGAAATTGAAAGTGTGGACAAGTCTATTTCCTAGGAGGAGATAAAGAAACCATAATGCAGGACAAGGACAGAAGAGTTTCAGAGAAGATACTGAAAATCCACCAACAGGATTAAGAAATTCAGTATACCACACCTTTTATAAGACAAGTCCATTCTACAATACCACATTATTCTGAATTTCAAAAGTGGGGTATTGATCTTATCTTGGATTTTTAGCCCCTCATAACCTATAGACATGAATATACCGATAAAAGGCAGATACAGAGACCAGAAATGTAAAGTGACAAGTGAGAAGACAAATAAAAATTACCAAAAAAAAAGAAAAAAAAAAAGAAACTTTGAATGAGGTATGCACTAGCAAGCTGTACGTGGGTGTTCTACATATGTTCCAATCAAGCACACACAGACAAAGGCATGTCTTAATTTTTAGGTCTTGCTATATTAAGACCTTGTAACTGTAAAATAGTGCTATCTACTTCTATACATAGCACACACCATTTATTGTTGTTACATCACCCACAAACTCCATCTTTCTTGTTCTTGTTCTTGTTGTTAAACCAAACTTCCATAACCAACACCACCACTAAGGCAATTATTGCAAATTTCTTGCCACATGGATCTTCAAAGGCAAGAGCCATGCCCTTCTGAGAGCTTGAACATCATCACATTTTCAGATACTATGCCATGCCAAAGATCTTCCGTAGACACTCAAAGAAAGAGGAATCACACAGAAAGTGATGATCAAAAGCACCCAAATGACTCAAATCCTCGTGTCTTACTAGATCTAAGTCTCTCCAACAAGGATTCAGGTGATGATGAGTCAAAGCCAGAACTCAACCTCCTCAATTGTTTCCATACGAATTTCTCTGAAAATTCATCAGAATCTAGTCAGGGAAATGAACTGGATCCCCGGGTTTTCTCATGCAACTACTGCCAAAGAAAGTTTTATAGTTCTCAGGCACTTGGGGGACACCAGAATGCACACAAACGGGAAAGAACTTTAGCAAGAAGAGGATACAAAGCAGGTGCAGCAGATTTTGGACACACGTATTCCACCATGCCTTTTCTTCCTTCTCACGGCTTATACAACAAATCACTTGGAATTCAGGTTCATTCCATGATTAACAAACCTTCTTATCAAGCACCCATTTTTGGGCTGTGCCGTTCCAATGGGTGGCAGAGGCAGCCTTTGGATTCACAACCAGCAATTGGAAATTTTCGTGTGGGGGAATCAGAGTCATCCTTGGCTGATAGTGTTCCAAAAGTAGGCAAGTTTTCCACAAGGGTAGTGACAGAGGGATTTGGAGGTCACTGTTATGGTAGCTTTTCTCATTTGAAGTCTAAACAAGAGAAGTTGCAGAAGCTTGACTTGTCCCTTAAGCTCTAAGTAGTTACCATTCAACATGCCATACCCCAGTTGATTTGTGTCTTTTCTCATTGTCCAACACCTTCATACCTCTTTCCTTTCTCACTTCTTTTGTCCTCATGTATCTCTTGCTCCACCAAGTCTAAATGCATTTTGGCTACTTACCAGAGAGCTTGTGTTTTGCTTTTGATGTTGTTTGCTTTATTTTCTCAGTCATGAATAATGGCTTCTTTTCAAGTTGAAACTCCCATCAAGCTTTAAATTTCTTTGTAACAGCATGAGTACATCAAACTCTCTTTTCTTCGCCAATTCTTAAAGAGGTAGATAAGTTAGGTCCTCACAGCTTTGAGTTATTCAATAAATCTGACATGAAATTGATTCGTTTCAAAATTAAAAAAGTTGATGGATCTGCATGTGTTTGATTCATAAAAAGCAGGTAAAGCTTATTTCACTAGACTACTGATATTTTAACTATGTTCTGGTCAAGCTTCTACTTATTATTAACTTCCCATCCCATTACTAGATACTTTGCATCTTCTACTCCATGAATTGAAGAACTCTAGTACCATGTAGTTATTGGAGTTCCCTTATTATTTGACAATGCAGTAAATGTCAACCTGGGACTGTTTGGATCAGGGCATATATGTCTGACATTTTGGGTGACAAAGGTCCACACTATGTAGAAATTTGGATGGTTGTGAGTGTCGTTTTTTCAAATTCCTATGGAAGATTGGTCCACCAAAATGCACAGTTTCAAAGGCTGTGATTGTCTCACTGACTCCTACTTTGACCCACCTGTAGTTGGAGAAATCGACCATCTCTATTGGGATCAGAGAAGTAGGTGAGGCAAGCCATGTGAAAGTAAGCCAAAATGACACTCAGCTCTCCAATCACATCATTTTAAAAGGAAATGTTACAGATTAAAATCTTGAATCTTGATGGTCCTGATTTCTCACCTAAAGATATCTCAAGGGACAAACAAATTTGTAGGTCCATATCCGCATGATGTTTACACTAATCTCGTTTTAATCATGAAACATAAGTACTATGATGAAATTAAGGAGCAAAAGCAACTGAAAGTCTAGTCATTATGACAGTTAATGATCACAGTAATCTCACGCTAACAAAGGATATATTATGTACTATAGTCTGTGGTCTACGTGATCTGAGATGTTTCCAAACATGGATTTTGAGTCTGAGTTTTCCTCTTGAATTTGGATTCTCTGCTGAATTTTTCTATACTGATGAATACTGATCTTAATGTTTTAAAATACATTAAAAAGATTTTAATATACGAATGTCAGAATGTATTTTTAATGCTCAGCAGAACCCAAAAACAAAAACAACTTACAGAGAATATGGCCTATTTCATCTTCCTATGTCTAGCACTTCGGTTGAGCTGTCTATTTCACCTGTGCTACCATACCATACTCTTCACCATTCATCCAATAAAATATTAAGAACCTTTAGTTTTGCCACCCAACTAAGAAAGAAACACAAATGAACAAATCCAACGCAAAACGTGGAGATGAAATTCTGAATCTAAACTTGCTTCTTCTTCTTCTTTAAGATCTTATTTGATTATTAAATATGAGATTGTCTGTCCTCACCTTCAATAGAAGATAGGAAATGAAAGTTGTATCAGCATCAACATCTCAACTAGGCTACTCAAAGTTGTTTTTCTTCTTTCTATTCTTATTATTCTGCTTTCACTTTGGTTTGGTATCACTGTTTGTATCTATGCTCTTTATCAAATAGGAGCATACCAAATAATAGTTTTGATTTTCATTTCAACAAATATAAAATCATTGTTTCTTTAAACTTGTATTGTCAAGTATTATTGGTTAACAAATGTGTTTTTATCAAATTTATGTACCTTCAACTGAAGGTTAAGTAACCATTACACCGTATAAACCGTCCGGTCAACGCACTTTTGATATGGTCGGTCAATTAACTCTTTCCAGAGTATTTTCTAGAATCTTAAGAATAATGTTGACCGATTAGTCAGCATTCTCACAAGTAACCGTTTGGTACCTTACATGCTAAGATTACTAACATAAATCTAATATGATTAACAAAATAAAACATATTTGTGGACTATTGGGCTATAATTGAGTCATTTTTACTAAAAGTTCATTCCAAAATTTATAAATACAAAAGTAAGGTAAAGAGATAGGTGATTTTATTTATTAAACATTTAAAACTTAACTGATATAATCAATCGATAAAATTAATTAACTAGAGTATCAGAGTGTTTTTGATAAATAGTCATCACTCGTTTTGGACTTGAAAAAAGCTTGAAAAAAAGAAAGAGAAAGATCTTACAAGAAGATATTTTTGACAAAATAGCATAGTGTGAAAGAGATACTCTATATCCATTAGTATATATATCAGCAGCAGGTGAGGCATGCAATATTCTGTCTGGATGCTTACAAAGTTCATTTTATATGAATTAAATGCATATGATTTATTTTTAATTTTTAATTACATACATAATTGAATTCAAATTGTCAATTTTTTTCAATTAAATTCCAATTATTCGTTCCATGAACCTTTATTAAGACCGATATTCCAGTATATATATATATTAATTAAACATTTCTTGAATGGATCAAAAAGCTACACGATTCTAGTTTTCTTACATTGAGTCTAGCTTAGTTAGGTTCTATTAACTACAACTTTAAATGGTTTCATTTTTAAGAAATGAAAAGCGTCAACTTTTTCATTAAGATGACTAAAAAATCATTTCACTACAGTGCGCTTATACATTACTGTAACTTGTAAAACAAAACAGAAAAAGAATGGAGACTTATGCAACGTTTATAAATAAAGACAAAAAGAATAAAACTTTAAATTTATGTAATATTATTACTTTATATTTTATTTAAAGTAATCAAATTAGAAAAAAAAGGTGGAAATAAATTTCTGCCTTTTGCTTTCTAGAACTCATTTCTCAAGCACATGATACCAACTTTCTACATTCAGAACTTTAACAACCAAATGAACAATCTACAATATACAAATCCTTGTAATCCCAATGACTGCATTTCGGTTGTGATCATGTTTGGATATTCCCAGGCATTGGTATGAATGCTGATGTGCGTAACTGGTATCACAAGCAGAGTATTATATACTTTTATAGCAGAAGTGAGTACGAAAAGACTGCAATGGAAATTTTGGGCAAATATCAACATCATACACTTACTTTTTTATTGGTACCAATCCAACCATCTAACCAATCCAATCTAAGGGTTTGACAAATTGAAACATAGGCACTGCGATGGTACTCTCCACTCATGCACCTACTTTTTTATTGGTAAATTTGCCAGCCGATCAACACGGCAAATATCAACATCATACACACACATCCAATATTTTCCTTCAAGCTCTAAACACCATTCTATAGGTATTCAATAGAAGCTTAGGTATCTCTATATATCCAAACCATCCACAACAAATTGTTGTGTATAAGAATAATCATCATGAGTAGATAAGATTATTTTGGGCCGCACGAGAGAAAATGAAAATGTAAAAATTGTATGGAAAAAGCTCCCCAAAGTATATGTGATATCTTCTAAGCCACTGTTTTGCAACAAGATCAAAATAATTGCATCCATTATTCAGTTGTTCGCTACTACTAGTAATCAAATATCACGAATCACTGTTTATAGATTGCAAAACCGAAATCAAAATCATAAAAGTGGATAAGAATGCAGAATCTGTAGAATGCAGAAAAATCTTCCATTAGCAATGCTGTAATTCTATGTTATGTGTGCTATCTTTTTTGTTCAAAAACCACAAAAACAATACAGCCATTTCCAATCTCCAGTACAGTTTCTTCCAACACTAACTAAAAATCTAAAGCAGAAGTCAACAAAAAACAATGATGTGTAACTGCCTAGATTCACACTTCAGTGACCAAAAATTACAGGAGATTTTATTGAAATTTCAATGTCCTTATTTCCTTTCAATAAAAGACTTGACCATTTGCATCCATCTTACATACTCTGTTTTATCCTTTTGTTTCATGTACTGATGCAAGAAAGCAGCAAGTTCATCATTTATGCCCCTTACTTCCAAAAAATCATAAAGGCTGTCTTGCAACGCATCGTCCAATTCCCTGTCAAGAACCAACAGAAAAAAGGTGTCGTTAACACAATTCCAAATCTAAGCAAACAACCAGGAGTGGAAATGAGTGAGTAAACCTACGTGAATTCCGGACCACCATAGGGCTCAGCTATTATATTCTCATTTGCACGTATGAGCAGCTTTTTTATCTCTACACAGTCAGGCCAAGCAGAACACGTAATTTGCAACACACCATCACCTTCTCCCTTGGAGATAGTGACAATTACAGTAATGTGCATCTGCATTTCATCAGAATTAATTACACCACCACCGCCTTTTGTTGGAGTTGGAGCAGGAACAGCTCCATCAAACATGGTGGCTTCAAGTTTAATGTCTTCATCAGCATATCGTTTTTCCAATGTAATCCACCGCTCCCCAGCTCGGCCATCCACAGTAAAGGAACCAAACTTCGTAAGAGGCTGTAAAACAAAAGCGGCCATCATAAGAAGTCATGCTCTGAACACGAATACATAGCAGTTCAATCGATACAAAAAAAAACGCTAACAAATCACGCTTTAATGCACTGTATTGAACACACGACATTACAAACTGAATATTATTGGGAAAAAAATCACAGAATGTTATAAGCCAAACTATGGTAATTTCGTGGTTTTAAGTAAACTTTATCCAATAGTACGATCAGAAAGCTGTTGCTAGATTTATCTTAACACAAAACACGTTAACGGAACGGTTAAAGGTGGTTCGTCTATGGATTTCGAAGCTCTGAAACTTTATTAGTAAGTGGAAGTTAGAGGGAAAGGAGAAAACGTACCTTGTCGGGAGGAGGAGAGGATTGGAGTTCGTACTGAATCTCGTTACGAAGGAGTCTCAAAATGTTACCCTCGAAAGCTTCTTTGCGCATTTCTGATATGTAACTTCTTCGGAATAGGTGCCGAGAAATGCATAATTGCTGCTGTTGATGGTGAAATTGGTGTGTTAGGGTTAGGGTTAGGGGTTTTCTGAGGGAACGAAGTAAGCGTGCCATTGAAGAAGAACAGCACGACACAAGCACAAGCTTAGGGTTTTGGATCAGATGAAAGGGTTTATGAAATATGATTGAGATTACTACAAAAAATACTAAAAGAATGTTCGTGACATTCACATATCATAAACAAATTTATTCTCTATTCTGTAAATAAAATAAAAAATAAAATAAAAAAATTCCTACAATGCTTAACTTGTTCTAAAATTAATTTTGGTAATGAATGGCTAAATATGTTGGAATATGTTATCGACTAAATTAGGGAAGAAAAAAAAAATTTATATACTGTTAAATTTGTAACCCTTCAAGAAATTTAAGGTGTGCTACTTATGTCCTTATTTCCCATTTTTACTTTCTAAAACACAAAATCACCATCTTATTTTAAATTTATTTTATAATTCCGTATATTTAAGCAAAAATAAAAAAATAACACCTTTCTTTAGTTTCCTCGTCCAATCCATAAATCTTGAAAATATAAAATAAACTGAAATAAAAAATTATTCTGTTGTACCTAATAATCTCATAACACTTAAATTTGAAGCAAAAAGAAATTTTGATAATTTTCATTTTTCAATGTTTTTAAACATTTTCCAAATATAATATCATAAATCAATTTAAATTTCAGATTGGTACCAAAATAACATTGAGTCGCACATTTATTTTTTGTAATTTTAAGAAATCGTGGAAGAAAAAAGAGTAATTTCTTTGTTTTTTTGTTTTCTTTGTTGAAAGCAGAGACGGTAAACAATTTTATTTTGGTGAATATTTTCTTAACTCATCTTAACTTTGACAAAAAATAAATTCTTCATCGAGTATGAATATTAATTATATCTGATTTTTTAAATTAAACATGAAGACACAATAAATAAATAAATAAATAAATAAATAAATAAATATATGTATATATAAATAAATATATATATATATATATATATATATATATATATATTTATATTTGTGTCTTCTGTGTACCTGTCTCAATATTCAATATTTGTTCACGAAGTTATACTTATCAGATTTTAAAATATTAAAACACCTCTAACTCAAGAATTGAATATACAGACGTATGGGTGAAATGTACCACTGTTGTACCAAAATAGACCATTTCGTATTATCAAAAAATCTATAGATAGAGCACCTTTTTTTCCAAAGGAAAACATAAGGGTCGTAAGAAGTCAACTTCTGACTTCCAAGGTCCTCACTATAAACGTTATGAACAGCTGGTCTCACATAAATTTTTCTTCCGAATATCTAGAGGTGATTGATGAAACATTTAACAGCATTAAATCCAAACCAAAAATCAACCAAGATGAACATTCCACCACACCAAACTATTGCAGTTGCATTCAAGCCTATGAAATTGATATACTCAATTATTATAACTGTCTCCAACCATAACCATAGACGAGCTCACAGCTATTGCCTCAAACAAAAGTCTAAAGTGAAGTACTCTTGTTCTGGTTTCAATTCACAGAGGAATAAAAGGCACTGAGTTGACTGAATTTTGGTCCAGTGTTGGTTTACTCAAATCCAGAAAGAGTTGAAGGAGGAAGAAAAATGAAGAGGTTCTAGTCCAAAAGCATAGCATTTTGGATTCAATTAACGGGTTAACCATCACGTAAGACAGACAAAGCTAACAAAGCGTAAAGCTTTGGCATAAAAATGTAACTTACAGGAGTTAATTAAATAAAACAAGGATGAATAGTTGAAGGACTAAAAATCAAATTAAAGGGAGAGGATGAACACGCATTTAAAGTTTACTCCCTTCGACATTCGTGATATGACCATAGCATAAACCCCAAATAACAATTACTTTCTAGCTTCCACATATATCAACTAAACTAATGCACCAAAAATAGCTTTCCCATTTATATCTTTCTTCCTAATAAAACTTGAAAAGTCTTTCTCAAAGAAAGGGATTGACAACAGGTTTGGTAAACTGTGGAGTATGATTAAATAACTAATCATTTTTTGAGCAAAGGAGAAAGAAAAAAACCTATAGCTTTTGATCATTTCAATCTAATAACTTAAAAAATTTCTAAAGATCCTAGTACGTTAAGAAGCCCCTCCACTTTGACTCTGGCCTTTGGGATCCTGAAGAGAAGAATTTGGGGTTGCATCTATACCCTTACTCTCTTCATGTAATTCTGGCTTCGACTTGGGAAAATTATGCTTACCAAAATGGTCTTCATTATCAGCTTTATTTGATGCAGAATCAGTGGGACTAGTGTTTTTTGGTGAAGAAGAATTTAACTGTTTTTTCTCATTATCAGTCACCTCATTTTTTACTAGGTTGCTACTTGATTGTTTCTTTGTTCCAACAACAATCTCCTTCACAGCCTCTTCAAGTTTCTCAAGTCTCACTTTCACCTCTGAAAGTTGGGAATCATATTTTTCTTCCTTTTCCTCTGGGGGATTTAGTTCCATTTCTTTTTCTTTTTCCTTTGCTTCTTCTTCTTCCTTCTGCTTCCTTTTCTTCTCAACGTCCTATGAAGTGATTTGGAGAAAAACCGTTATCAGTGAGGAAAATCAACAAAAAAACAGTGTACCATTCATACAATTATTTAAATGTTCAATTACGAATAAAGTACCCACAAATAACAGGTTCAAACAAAACATAGAATATAGTCTAGGAAACTCCAATGTACTTTAAAATAAATCACTATATCTCTCACTAATTCTCAGCAAGCAATATCACAGTGCAGCCACCGCAAGCATTTGCAGAATGTAAGGAGTATCAAAGATATAGTTGATACATCATCAGTGTCTAGCTAAGAAAAAAAAATGAATCAGAAGACTGAATAGCCTATACGAGTCTTGTTAGATTGTCATACAAGAAGTTTCATTCCTAAAGGATTCCATAGAAAGTACTTTAGATCGAGCCCTCTGAATTGAATGGTCAGATTATCATGATGGAATAAGATGATCACAAGCACCTACCAACATTTATACGATAAACAAAAACCGCCCTTATATTACAATACCAGAAAAAGGAAAGATAACTTACCGCCTCCATTATTCTTATTTCATAACGAGCATATTGTGCCACCAAATACACAGCTGTGTGAAAAAAAAAAAACTTCGATGATAACGGTAGAACATTTTGAAAATAATAAAATAAAACTTTAAAGGGTGAGCATCATACCCAAGGAAGGCAAGCAGGCAAAAAAAAACTGTACAAGATGGAAATCAAACCTGACCAAGAAAAACAGAGATGCAATGTAAGAATTTTTTTTTTCCTTCCTTACTAACAACAGTATAAACAAATATAGTTATCTCCCCCTGCCACCACCCAAAGTGTAAACTCTTACTTTAGTTTTCGTATAATATACACCCAACCAATATAGTCTTTACCTGGCCTTTAGTTTCACTCTGGTCATTAACTTGGAATTCATGATTTGCTTTTGTGAATTTCCACGGCCTTTCTACTAATGTTAAGGACCAATATCAAGGAGAGTCGATTGTTTTAGTTCCTGACTTTAAAAATCATCATTTACATTAATCATTTTCCATTGGGAAAGCTAATTACACGAACTTATTTGGATTTAATGACTACAGAAACTGGCTTATGATCTACTTACAAATTATTTCTTCAATAAAGTTCACAATGTTAAGTTATCAGAATAAGTTTATGATATAAACTGTAATGTAATTTTTTAATACTAAAAAAAATGAGCAAGGCTTTCACATGGTGTTTACTTGCAGCTTGAAACTCCCAATGAGTTAGAAAATAAACAGATAGAGGTAGTAAAGTGGAGATAGAATGTAATAAGATCATTAAGTAATGTTCTCATCAGTGCTTGGTTCTAATGTGGAAGAAAAAGGTGCAAGGAAAAAAAAGAAAGGAAGGTGCTCGACAAAATGCCAAAACGAGAAAACATAGACTAAAGAAAGAGGGATACCCAAACTTCTTCTTCTTAGGGGGATCGGTGAAAAGGATCTTAGCGGCAGTCACCATGTCGAGATTCTCCAGCTGCCGATACCTTTCGTCGGCGACGATGTTTTTGCTGTCGCCGTTGTTGTTACTGTTTTTAGTTGATGTACAAAACGAATAACGGGTTCTGGCGTTGCTGGTGAATGACGTTGCCAGAAACTTGAATCGCTCCGAGGAGCGTAGCCACCTTACTCCGCCGCCAAACATAGGTTCATCGCACAAAACGCCCACCACTTTCTTACAATTTCGGATCCACCATACCCGCCCCGTTTCTACTCCCCATCTCATTTACTGTATTATTTAACAAAAGTTGGAAACAAAAACAGTATTTTTTTAAAAAAATAAAATAAAATACATACACTATGCTTATTTGTAATTGAAAGTTCGAGTTATGTAATAAATTAAATATGATTTGAATATTTCAATTTCTATATTATGATTATCATATTTAAACTCGCTATATTATTACATAAATTAAGGTTGATTAAGATTTAAATTTTTATAAATTTAGATATTTTTAAATTAAATCTTTATTAATTTCTCTTGATTTACTAAGTATTTCAAACCTTTACATTTTTTAAATTACATTTTTACTATTTGATTTCTTTTTAAATTATTTTGTTCCATTATTTACTTTTCTCTTCTTCGTATATTAAAAATATTTTTTTGTTAATATAAAAAAAACATTATTGTTATCAAGTGTCTTTTCTTGTTTTGCAATAAAAATGTGTTGAATAAAAAAGAATTTTCAGTTTATAACTTAACATAATATAAAAGTAAAAACTATTATTATGAACACAAGAAGTTTAAATGCCAATTTTCAGTTTTAATGTTTCATTATTAACTAATATTGTGTGTTGGCATACAAAAGTAAATTAAATTTTGAGAAAAATCATTAGATTTGAAAAGAACAAAAAAATAAGCTTATTGTCTTACTTCATTCTCATTACTACTTTTATGTTTTATTTTGATTTTTTATACGGAAAAAAAGTGAATGAAAGTGAGAAGAATAATGATAAAAGTATTGAAAACACTAAATAACATTATATATGCGAAAAATATTTTTTTAATAATGAATAGAAAAAATTACCAAAAGAAATAATGATAATCGATTATTCATTGTTGCATAACTTCTATGTTTGCTAATTTAAGTAAATAATATTAAAAAAAAAGTAAAGATTGATTTTGGATAAACTATTTAATCACCATTCTTCATTTCATTTATATGTTAAGAGTCAGCATATCTAAATTATTAACTATACTTTTATATATTTGAAAAAAATTAATTTAAATAAACAATAAATGATTATTTGTTGTTGTCTATAATTATTTAAAGATTTTGTTATGTATTTCCTATTTACCAGTCATGGACAAAGAAACTAATTTTATATTTATAGTAACATAAAAAAATGTATTTTCACGTCATAATTGTTATAACATTGCGAGAACATATTAATATAAAGTTGTTTTTGAATAAAGGAGAATTTCTCAAATGATTATCAAGCATACTTTGGGATATAAAAATACTACAATTTAAGTAATTTTAAAATTAAAATATAACAATTTTTCAAAGGTAAAAAATAGCAAAATTGTTTATATTAAAAAATATACACATTAAAATACTGAAGAATTCAAAATACAAAAAAAAAAAAATTTTGTTGAAAATCTCACATCCACTATAAATAAAACTAATTCAATATATATAAATAGATACAAACCTATTCTTATAAACTGATATATAATATTGAGTTAGACTTAACGTTCACCTCTAATCATGTAGACCATGGAATTTGCAACTTAAATATAATAATCAATTCAATATAAAAATCACATTATATTTGTAAAATATTAACTTTTATATATATATATATATATATATATATATATATATATATATATATATATATATATATATATATAAAAGTTATAAATAACAAATCAACACCTAAACATTTTCATGAGAGTAATATTAATAATATTATGCCTCTAATATAATCACTAATTTGCATTTTTTTTAGTTACAATAAAGACAATATTTTTTGTAAAATATGTAATTTTTATTTAAAAAATGTTTCTTTAATTTTATTTGAATTAGGTCTAAAAATAAAATGAATCGTATCATCATAATGTTTATTCACGGTTTGTAAAATAAACTGTTTTGTTACTCATGTAGAAAAATTCAAATAAATTATTTAATAAAATATTAATACAAATTAATTTGATCTTTTTAAAAATACAAAATTAAATTAATCGTGCCAAAATATAATTTCTTAAAAATTAAACTTTTACAAACAAATTTTAAATAAAAAATGAAAATATATAAAGTCAAATTTTAAATAATTATTCTATGATTAATAATTAAGTAAATTTTATTTTAATCAAAAAGTTTTATTAATAATTATTAATGGATATCACAAATTATTAGATATCACATATTTTGTTCTATTATTAATAAACAAATAATTAAATATACATATTTATTATTTTAATAAATTTATTAAAAATATTAATGTTTTCCTACTATGTATGTGTATTTATTTATAATCCCTAAGTAGGTCCATTCTATGGTCCGTGGAATTACTTTCCTCTCTGTACTCAAGAAAGTTGATGTGAAATATCTCTCTTTTTGATTAAAATGAATGTGACGAATCTGAACCACGTGAGAATAGAATTTGTTAGTGCTACAGTATAATAATAATAATACATTTTGACATATAAAATTATAATTTATTATTATTATTTAAAAAATAAATAAAAATTCATTTTTTATCTTTATATTATTTATCAAATGAAGTCTATTATTTACTATTTACCACACCCACGTGAGAACCCGTTAAACCATGATTGTTACCACCCATAAACAAAAAAACAACCAATTCTACCACTTTCCGAGGTCAAACTCGCTCGGGTTTTTCTACGTTGTTTTGACTGACTTAGGATAGAAGATAATTAGTGTGTCAAATACCTAATTAAATTCTTTAATAAAAATAAAAGTTGTTAATTGAATCTATTATCATATGTTCATACCCCACTCTCCTTTCCCCAAAACTCATCATCACGCACTTCTTTTCTTTACTTTTTAAGATCAAAACTCCATAAAACACTAAACACTAAAAACTCTTGATAATACAATAATATATATACATGGAACCCCTCACCCATACGCCATAATTATGACCAAACGTAACTTTCTTTCTCTTTACAAATTCTTTTCAACACCCAATACCACACCAGCTCATACTTCAGGCACAAACGTAATTTCACTCCAATTCCAAAACCTTCATTTATAAATACATTTTCATGCGTATATAACACACTATATATGCTCCCAATTCACACACACACGCGCACGCACCGCCACCGCCACCACCCACCGCCGTGGAACCCACTAGCTAACACAACCGGGCCTTCTCGTTCCTTTCTTCTTTCTCCTCATCCTCGACAACCCATTTTCCATTTCTTAGAAATTCGCATACCCAATTGGGAAAAGCAAACAGCTTTGCTGATACGATAATCTGTGGTGAGAAAAAGCCTCCCCCTTCATTTCTTATTGAACTCTGCTTCTTTTTCTTTTTTTTTCTTTTTCTTCCGCGTGAAACGGCGATGAAGTAGTTGCCGTTTTGCGAATCAAAACGCCGCCACAGAATGCTGTGCAGGAAGAGCTCAAAAAACGGCGTCGCTTCGGGATCGGTCCCGGTGTACCTCAACGTCTACGATCTGACACCGATGAACGGTTACGCTTACTGGTTCGGCCTCGGAGTTTACCATTCCGGCGTGCAAGGTTCGTTGTTTTTTTTTTCTCTCACTCACTCTCCACCCCTTTTGAATCTCAGCAAGAACCCACCTCAGATCTACGATCCGCAACGGAAAAAAGCATTCCGGGTCGCTCTCTTTCCTCTTTATTCTACCAAAAAATGATTTTTTTTTATTTGGTTGTTGCTGTGGTGCAGTTCATGGCGTTGAATTCGCCTTCGGGGCTCACGAGTATCCGTCGACGGGGATATTCGAGGGGGAACCAAAGAGGTGCGAAGGTTTCACTTTCAGAAAAACGATTCTTATCGGAAAAACCGACATGGGACCCGGTGAGGTGAAGACGGTTATGGAAGAACTCGCCTCTGAATACAGAGGAAACGCTTACAATCTCATCACCAAAAATTGCAACCATTTCTGCAACGATGCTTGTCTAAGACTCACCGGAAATCCGATTCCAAGTTGGGTCAATCGTCTTGCCAGAATCGGTAAGTGGTACCTCACTATTCACTGTTCACTACTATTGTTACAACAACAACAACGTTAACCCAACAGAACCTGTTTGTTCTTTCTTTTCTTATCAATAAAAAACTCTTAAGTGCTGTCTATTAATCCATTAATCCATCACCGGTCGTTTTCATCCCAGGTGTTATTGTTTGCTTGCTTAAATTTGAAATTTGAAAATCGTGAGAGTGTTGTTGTGCTGTTGTTTTTTTGGTGAAATTGTTGTATCTGCAATAAAAATATTCAATGATGTTGGAATTGGTTGCACACAGCACACACGACCATTCCTTGAAAATTTTAAATATAGTTATTGTTGACTTTGGAAAAAAAAAGGTAGTTGAATTTATGTTGACATGGATGAATTGACGTGTATTGCAGGTTTTTTGTGCAACTGTGTTCTTCCTGTGACACTGAACTCAACAAAAGTTAGGCATCACAGAATGGAAGAGAAGCCATGTGAGGGAGAGAAGGAAGCTTTGGCGAGTGACGGAAAGAAACCAACTTCAACACCATCCCCTGCGAGAGGGCGCAGGGGAAGGAGTAGAACCCGACGCCCACTCCCTCCTCCTTCACCGTTGATTGTTGGGTCTTCTTCGTGATCTTCACGAATGCCCAAAATCTTTTTTTTTTCTTTTTGATTTGGCCAATCACAGAGAAGTTGCTCGATCGAAGAAAAGCAGCAGATTGGATTCTGAATTTAAAATTGTTTTTCTTCATTCTTTATATCCAATAATATTATAAAAATACCAGCCAGGAATCCCGCATTCAAAATCTGCTTTTTTTTCTTTAACATGCTTCTTTTTCTTTTAAAATTAAAGAGAGGTCCCACTTTATAGGAAAAATAAATAAATTTTTAAAGTGAAAATGTAAACAAAAATAAAATACAAATATGATTTTTTTAATATTTAATACATATTTAGCTTAGATAGAAAATTATTAAAAAAGAGTAAATTTCATGTTTTTTTGCACTCATGTATATCCATATAAATTATCAATACTATGACGAGTAATTACTTTTTGGTTGATAAAAGTATTGCTGAAGTTTATATATTATATATAAATGAATAATGTGTTAGTTTTAATAAAATTATTAATTATTAATTTATTACCATGTTTAATTATTTAATAAGAGTGATCTTGTTTTCTTAGTAAATTTTTATTCTAATTTAGGAAAGTTAAATCCTCGTTTCTCTTTTAAGAATATGTTAAAAGACTTAATAGAAAAAGTCGATGTGAGAAAACAATGAAACATAGTATGATGTAATACAGGTCACAAGTATTTAAAAAAGTGAAAAAACTTTCATAATAATACTATAACACATTTTTATATTTATTTAACACATATTACTTACAAAAATATAATATTTTTGGTTTTTAAGAGAGAAAAGAATAAAAAATAATATTAAATGAATATAAAAAATTTATATGTATTAAAAAATATATTTTTTTAATTTATTTTTACTGTATTATTCACATTTATATGATCAACTATCTATTTTATTTTATAGTAAAGAATAAAAAAAAAATATTCGTCAAATTTAACAAATTAATTTTATAACGAAAAATTGAATCGAAACACATTTTTCACTTTTAAACTTGAATTATTAAATTGACAAATTCTTATGAATTTAATCATTTATCATTTTCTATTACTATACATGCATTATGATATGCAGTGGAAGCAACAGAGTCAGTGTGCATAGAAGCAGACATTATGTTGTTTCTTTTTTCTCTGTGTCGAACTCGTAAATGATAATGAACTAAGGACAAATTAGAAACGCCATGATTTATGTTACATAACATACATGGTGAATATGCCTAAATCACATTAAAAAGTATTTTTTTATACACTTAAATTTTTACTGATATTATTTTTATTTACTTTTTATTTTATTTTTTTTAAATATTAAATTTTACAATTTTAAAATAATTTAATTTTATATTCTATAAATTATATCATCTTATTATATAATTCTCATTGCAGAAGCAGTGAGATGGTGAGACATAAACTACATAAAAATTTGGTGCTGTCATTTTCTGTCAATCTCTGTCCCTATTCCTTCATTTTCTTTTTTTTTAGGGTAATGACTTTTGCTATTTGGACTTTCCACTTTTTCCTCTAAAGAAGCTATTAGAGTCAACAAAGCTGCATCTTAGAACACCAACTTTTGACCACCAAACCAATAATGCTTTTCTTTTCTTTTTTTTTTCCTAGCTAAGAACAATATAACAACATAATTTTTCTTGAAATTTATTATTGGGTTAAATAATTTTTCTTCTTAATTATATCTTAATCATCATTATTTAAAACAAAGTACTATGATGCTCCATTTATCTTATAATATGATTTATAGTCACCATAAATGAATATTTCAAATTTTGATACAGTTTTATTATTAAATTTAAAATATTAATAAATATTTTTGGACGTGTAAATATTTAAATTATTTATTTCTTTTTTATTCTTTTTAATTTAAATGTCAATTCGAATCATCATTTTATATCTAAAAAACATTTAACATGTTAGATTCAAAAATTATATCTATTTATTTTTAAAATTTAAAATATTAGATAAAAACAAATTTAAACACACATATTTAAATCTTTGTTATTTTAACAGAACTTGTTGAAATAAAGTAACAACACGCTTTATATTGTTGTAACGTAAAATTTATAAGCGCTTTTTAATAGGAGATTTGGTAACCATAACATCACATGTTTAAGCTAATGAAACGAAACATTATACTAATTTTTAAATCCTTAATTGATTAATTAATGATGTTACTAAACTTAAATTTAAATATGAAATGAACAATGTTGTTACTAAATTTAATATGTTACCAAAATGCATGTTAATTGTTATTTTTAGTTAAAAAATATACATAATTACTTTTTCGTTTAAATTAGTTACCATTTTCAAGAAATTAATCTCCACAAAGCGGTTGAAGTTGGAAAAAATAATTATAAGGTTCAATTTTTGTAAAATAATTTCAAATTACACAATATTCATTATATTTGCTTTCCTTACTCGTCATTCATCAATTTCTATTATTATATGATATAATATTGTAGTTAAGTCATTGTATTATTTGTCAAAGTACGGTTTCCAAATAAAAACTTAAGAAGTCATAAATTTAAATTATAAAATAAAAAGGAATTATTTTACAGAAAAATTAAAAGAATTAAATATAACTTAGCCAACAATTTGGTTATTAATTTGTTTCATAACATTCTTCCATAGAATTTTTATAAACTCAAGTGTAACTTAAATTTTTTTTTACGAAACTTATGGTTAACTTAAGTTGCTTAATGCATTCTTTCACTGTCTTTTGAATATTTTGATTAAAAAGAAAGAAAAAATATATTTTAATATAATTTTTTTTATAACATTTTAACATAACACACGTTATTTATTTATTACTGTACTAATGTATTCTAAACCCAATGAGAAAATGACACGTGTGATGTATCAAAATATTATAAAAAAAATCTATATTAACATATATCTGAAAAGCAACTATTATGTTTTTCAGCTCAAAAACTAACCTTGACTAGTGTACATAGAATTAGGAGCAATAATATAAAAGAAAATAAAAAAGGTGAATAAGGAGGAGAAAATGAGAGTGGTATAGTGAATGAAGTCATAATACTATGAGAAAGGATGTTGGTGTTGAGATTGGGAGTGATGAGAATGTAAAGCTTGTATATAGCCTCAACTGCTCCTATATAGCATATAATGGAAATTTTAAAAAGTAACAATGTTTGTGTTTAAAATGCCAAAAATAAGAAACTGGGCCAACAAAAGAACAATAATTTAATAAGTACAATAAACCAGCCACAATGCATCACTATGTTGTCTGTCTGATTTAGCTGTCGCCAAGCGCTGTCAAGTGTTCATAAACCAATTTGCATCAGTTAGAATATAAACTTCAAAAATCACAAACACCACATTGATGAACCACATACCTATGATTGCAGATAGAGAGAATCAAATGGCTTATCAGATTATTTTTTCCTTTTCTCGCACCCATTCAACGAAATTGTCCAGGATCAAGGGCCAGGCAAGCTCAGGATCATAGTCATCAAGGGCTGGATAACTTATCTGTGAATAGATTGGATTATGCAAGAAAGTTATAATTTACCTGTTAAATATATTATTTTTATTTTATATTTATCTTTTATCTTTAATTAGTTTGTTATTATTTCTTATTTGTATTTTGGACTTAATTCATATTTCTTCTATTATAAAGAGAGATCCTATGTGTATATTCAATACAAGAGAGATTAATTTCATACATAGTTTTTCACTATAAAAAGAAACCAGAGAAAGCACATGAAGCAAGCAATCATGAATTCTTTGGAGTCAAAAAGGCTAACAAATATCTTCCTCTAATTAACTAACATGCAAGTGTTACCTCATTGCAAAAGCGGAAAAATCCCATCCATTGATCCATGTTTATGACCTTGTAATCATTTTGAGTCTGCCATAAATAGTAAACAATTAAAAGTCATGTCATAACCAAATAGTCCACAAATAGTGAACAATTAAAAGTCATGTCATAACCTTTGTAAAAGCCATTACTCACCTTCAAATATTCCACAAATGAGTTGACTTGGGACGGAAATGTTGAACCCAAAACAAGAGCAAGTAACTCACAAATGCTCTCTATATCAATGCTTTTCTGTTTCTCCTCTGGAAAAATTTGACAGATTAGATATAGGACGTATAATTAATAGTAGTTTAGAGGAACAAATGATAACTCTTTATTGAGCAATCTAAGTTACAAAAGATTATATGAATAAGAAGAGTTTGTTAGAGATTTTCTAATCAATTCAAACTAGCAGATAAGGGGAAAATAAAATAAAAGGTTGAGATCAGATGAATGTAAGCTTACAGTATCTCAACTTTCTAGAACAATCACTTGAATTGTGAAAAATAAACTCAAACAACTTGGACATAAATGGACAAAAAGAAGTTAATATTAATGAACAGAAAATACATTAAAGCTTACCTGTTAAACAATATTGGAAAGCATATGAATAGAAATCTGCAAAGTTTGATGGCCTCCTGACCTTTACAGTAGATGTCAAATCAAAATTGTTAGCAACTGAAAATAATTCCACCATAAATAAAATACGATGGCCAAAAACTAATTTCTACATGAATAATCACAAAAGTGTATCACTTCAATAATTGTACCTCCTTTTCTAGGTCTGAAAGTGCCTTCCTCAATTTACTAATTGTATCGGCCCTTAATGCTTTTAAGCCTCTCCTCCATTCGTCCTATGAAATTTTGGAATAAGTACGTGATTTCAGTATAAAGATGGTTAAGAAGGATACTGCCAAAACTACATGATTATGCACTAAACATTAAAGAAACTTACATTATATTAGTGGCTTCAAATATCTATACGTGAGTTTGTATTTAAAAATTGACATAATTCCAAAATAAGTTTTATGAACAATGAACATGATAATATACATACCAATGTAAAATATCCTTGCTCCTCAGCTTTCATTTTCCTGTAAAATTTTAAGATGATGATATAAGAAATTAATACTGTGGTGTAGATTACCAATTAAGTGTAGCAAATAACTTACCATGCAAGCATCAAAACCCTCACATCTGTATGATTAACCTCCATAGCAGCACAAAGTGTTTCGATTCCCTCTGGGCTGTAAACAAATTTATTAAAATATAACAAACCTGCTTTCAAAATGCAAACACCAGAGTGCATAAAAAATAGCACTTATACACCAAAAATCACTCTCACAGTTTAAACACGTTATTTCTTCATTTGATGTTTTTGTTTCTTTCGTTTTCCCTTAATATGAAGGGTTGATGTCGTACATGTTATGATCCATGTGATATTACAAGTTTTGGTGTGCAACTATCTGCTAGTACAGTCAAACTGGATCAAAGTTTTTAATCCTATTACAACCTGATAACCATATCCTCTACCTCACAAGTCAGCATATGACTCGTGCATTTCCCTGTGCCAAGACCACTGCGGATTGCAATCACTCAAACAAACTGGTATACTAAATTTCAAGCCTACGTACTGAAAGCTGAAACTTAATCCACATAAAACAACTCAGAAATTTCAAACAAACCATTTCTACTCGTTAAATGAAGCAACATAATCAACAAGAAATTCCCTTGAACAGAGCCAACAGAATTCCAAACCAAAATAAATATCAAATCACTACTAAATGTCCCCATCCAATTGAAGAAACCATCCATGACATTAGAAGGAAAAAAAGGGAGCTGTCATCACTAAATTATGTGTGAAAAAACCAGAGCCACCATTACTTGAGCTTCTGACTTCCACTGCCACACTTACATCACAAGCTAACCCGTACCACCACTGTTGAGGGCTTCATGACATCTAGTTAAATATTCATTGCCCACATTGGGAAACATGATGTACCTGACAAGAAGCACAATAAGGAGACCTTTTGTTGCTGGAAACAAATGTGGCAAGCAGTCCATCACTAACCCTACACAACATATTCATAACGGCAGGACAGGTAGTGGGATAGGAAGAAATGATGGGAATAAATTGCCAGAAGTGAGAGGCAAGTTTTTGGGAGGAATTAGGTGAGATACGAAAGAAAGATAATCAAAGCAGCAAAAGGGTTGTATAGTCAGAGCAGATAATCATATATGCAATTCCGTCACTTACTACCAAATGTCTGATAATACAAGAATTTATCGAATTCTTTATACTTTCAAGTCTTACCTTGTTACCTTACAATTATATTTGTACTTGGAAACAGAATGAGTACTTCGGTGTAATAGGAATAGGTCATTACTGTCATTTGTCCATACATATACCCCCTAGACTCATATCTACTTGTGTAAATTCACCTAGCTATATTAAATGGGATATACGCCTATAGCAGTTCGTTCAAAAAAGGCAATTAATCATTGATTAAATGCTATCTACCTCCGGCGGATCAACGTCCAAGGTTTGAAACTTGAATTAAGAAAATGACAAAAGGATAATGCAATTTGATATACACATATTGAGTGGAAGAAAAGAAAAACATTTTTAGATGAAGCACACTTACTCAATCATTCCGGTTGACCCATTAGCAAATGAATAGAATAAACTATCAATTCGTTCAGATTCCTTGGAGCTTGCTTTACTTGAAGCTGAAAAATCATGTTTGTATGATTAGAATACCGAACAATAAACTGCCTATACAAAAAATCTTGCTAAATACCAGTCCAATTATGTTTGACCAAAGGCATAAAAATGATAAAAACACACAAACATACACATGGAAGACATCGATGACCAGGCACTAAAGAGTTTGATTCTGGTGCCTCGTTCTCTAAATTAAAGAGGACTGATTGAGGTGTACCATCCATGCTCAAAGTACTTAACAGCTTCTATCAGTCTTTGCTTGAAAAAGTACTAAATTGACTTGATAAATACAGGGGAAATACCTTTTCCTTCTTAAGATCTAAACTCTCAAGTAAGAATTCTATTCCACTAGTCCATACCCAACTACCAAAATCACCGAACCCCACTGAATTATAAAAAAAAAAAACTCAAAATGCGTTTGTACAGAAAAGACGAAGACAAGTTCGTGGTCACGAACAGACAAGCAGAGCGGACCACGAAATAGGAAAAAGAACAAACTTTAAAAAGACCACAAGATATGCATATAAATTTCAATTAAAAGAAACAGCAAGAACTCATAACCCGAGCTTTAAGAACGGTGACTCGAATTATTACTATGAAAAGAGGGAAAATGTTATAGAAGAATCAAAGAAAGGGTCAATTATGAAATAAAGGGGTAAAATTGAGAAATTGGGAATGTCGTACCGGAGCGGAAGAGATCGGTGGCGGTGGGAGTGGAATAGGATTGACCCGTCTTTTTGGATGCAGAAGAGCGTCGCATCTTCAACCAAAAATCCAAAAATGAAGACTTTTGAAAGGATTGAACGCGCCAAATTCAAGACACACAGACAACCCAAACACGCGTTTTTCTTCCTTTTGTGTTCTCAGTTTCTGGTTCTCTCTCGGAGAGGTTGAGGATGATGACATGGACAACCAGAAGTGGGCTTTTATAATTGTCGTGGTTTTGCTGTTTCACATTGCAATTGACTTGTCAAGTTTTTATAATAGTAACTAAAAATATACTTTATTAAGTTTAAGGACTAAAAAATAATAAAAAATTATCTTGTTAAACTGTAAGGGCCAAATGAGCAATATTTTACGTTGTATAATCTCGTCAAATTTTCAATTTCTTGCCTCTTTTACAACTTATAAATTCATGAGTTTATTTTGAAAAATTATTTTTAGGGGAAATGTCTATTTTTCACGAGAGCGAAAATAGTAATTAAATGCAACTGAATTTTAGTTATTTTCAATAAAGAAATTTTTAATTATCTAAAATGAACGAAGTATAGTTGTTGTATAAGATTATCAATTAAATACCCTAAAACTCTTTTATAATAATATATTTCAATTTTCTACCAAATTTCAAGTTAACTGAAAAAAGAAACGTGACGAGAATCTTGCTAGTTTTATTTATTGAACTGAAAGCAGTATATTTATTTTTATGTACTCTAAATTGGACCTTAGCCCAATTTGTTATAACATTACGACGGGTGATTCTCCTTGCACCTCCATATTTTCTTTCTACACCTCTATAAATTAGATAAAATAACCATTTTGTCCTTTTTTTTACTTTATCATCTTTTTCTATCTGCACCCTATATGTTTTTTCTTCCACCATAGACACTAAGGGGATAGAAGTTTGACCAAATCTTGCATGAAAATAAAAACCTTGATTGGAGAGCCCAAATCGCTCTACCAGATTGAGTGTCAGATGGTCATATTGTTTTGATTTTTAGATTCTACAGTTCAAAATATATTTTTATTTTTTAAATTCTAAAATATATAATTAGAAAGATATTTTTTATTTTATATTTTGGATTATATAATTTGAAATTTATTGTATTCTAAATTATATAATTTAAATAAAAATAAATAAATAATTTAAAATATAAAGTTTGTATTTCATACCTCACGTATTATGGAACATTTTTTAATTGTAAATTTTGGAATTCAAGATGAAAAGCAAGAAAAATTGAAAGTTTTAATCAATGGAGGTGTAGGAAAAACACCCTTTGGACAATGATGTTATTTTGATCTACAAATTGATTTGAACATGTCTAATGGTAATATAATTGTCACCACCAAAATGGTGGGAGGGTGAGAAAAAAAAATATCTAAACAAATTTGGAGTTGTCGTTATAATTATTTTAAAATATTATGATAGTATAAATAAAATTTAATATAAAATATAAATAATTCATCTTGTTAAAAATATTCAATAAAAATATCAATTTTAATTAAAATATTTATATAAAATTATACAAAAATTAAAATTTATTCTAATTTAGAGAATGATGAAATTATTTTATTCTAAAAAAAATGGAACTAAATTAAGACAAAATAAAAATAAAAAACTAAATTAAGACTAAGACAATAACATTCATGCAATAATGACATTTGGTACTACCATTGTCACATTATACTCTTATTGTCACATGACACAATATCAATTTGAGAAATAACAATTTTTTTAAAATTAAAAAAATATTAAAAAATATTAAAAAAAACACGAACTAACACGTGACACTTCTTTAACTTGTCAATGCAGTACTAACGAAAATGACCTAATTGCATCCATTTTTTCAAAATAGAGACCAAATCGAGACGAATAAAAATAAGGGGACCGATTTGAGATTTCCCTACAAAAATAGGGACGAATAAAATGATTTAACCTTTTAAAATATATGTATACGATTTTGATATTAATAAGTATATAGATTAAATTAATTTTGAGATAATTTTGACACTTATTTTGTTTTGATTTTGTTTATATTTTGCTTAACTAACCTTATTTAGTTTGTTTTACATATTTAAATATAAGAAGAAAGTTAAAGTGGAAAAATAAATAGATTATAAAGTAATTCAATTTTGGACAAACTATGACTGGTGCAATTGAGCCATAAGATTAAGGCTGACTCACACTAAGCAAACATCGTGTAAAAGAAAACCTCAAACACTTACTTTTAGAAAGATATAGAATGTAACTTTATAACTCAAGCCAAAAATGTGTTGCTAAGTGTTAAAAAATAGGGTTTGGAAAGATCTAAAATGAAACCTTTATAGTTGAGCGGCAAAACTGAAGCTAAAAACTACCCTGGACAATATATAAATATAGAACTCATGTCCTCATTTCAGCATTAAGTGGATGTTTAAATATGTAGCAATAGATTCGGGATACAATGTTAGAGGCTTGAGAGATGCTTCCATTATAAATCTCATCTTTAGATGCTACTGGATTTGCATTGCAATAATCTATCAGTAGCTTAAATTTTTAGTGTCGATGTTAGATGTAATCAATTATAATTCTTTGTACTTTTACTTAGATATTTATTTATGTTTTCATTCAATATGTTTTGTGAATTAGTTTGTGATTGTTGTTGGATGAATTGGTCCCTTGTTTTATTTCATTATTTTAGGATTGAGTGAGAACTAGTTCCAAGTTGTAATATAACAAATTCTACTTTTACTCTTATATTTTAGGAATAAATCTAAGACTTTAGCTGATTATAAAGTAATTGTCTTAATGTAAATGATTCATTCAATTAGTTTATGAAATATCATGCTGAAGTTTGATCATCTTAAGCTCTAGGTGTTTAAGAATGAATCTAAAATTACATTTAAAGAGCACTCGAAGGACAATGAACGATTTGCATAACTACATAAACAATATCACTAGTGGTGTATGAGAAGAAGATGAGATAAAACTCACTCGTAATTTTTACTCCACTATAATATATATATATATATATATATATATATATATATATATATATATATATACACACACACACACATGTATGTATATATATCAATATTTTTCAAATACAAAAAACCCAAAAATAATTACCAATATGATTATTAAATATGTGTGAATATGATAGTTCCTATCACAAACTATTTGATACATTTATCGATAGATCACAGAACTAAATAACTCTTTTAAAACATGATATTGTGTGATAATGTGATTTTAGGAGCTTAAACCTTATGGATATAAAATTTCAACCTAAGTTTTTTTCCATATTATATATATATATATATATATATATATATATATATATGATTAATTTTTTTAAAAAATATAGTTTATCCTATTTTATAGACTTACATGACTGATAGTTCCTTGTAGATTGTTTAAAAAGGGCCTTTACTATTTTTTTGTCAATTTTTTTCTTAAGTTTTTTCAAACTTTGCAAGGATATTTCACATACTTAGACTTTGAATTTTGATCTAAATTTTTTTATAGAGGCTTCTCATGATGTTTTGGTGTTTTGAACAAATTTTCACGTCACTTGGAATTGTTTTGAATATACTCTCATATTTACTTAAGTTTGGATGTATACAATGTATGAACAACAAACAAGTTCAACAATACCAATGTCAACTATACCAACTAGTTCAACCAATTTATAGCCCATAAAAAACAAAAATGAAAATTAAATTATTCTTCTTGAAGGTGGGTTCGCTAAAATAAAGGGTTGCCGCCAGTGAAAAAGAAAGGAGAACACGCCTATGCTCCAAAAAGTACGCGCCTATTCTCCAGAGAGTATCTGTGCATGAAACCATCGGTCAAAATGAAATAAAATCATGCCTAAAATAGTTAATCAAGGTGCATTTGTATAAAATTCATACCTAAAGTAGTTAATCAACGTGCATTTGTATAAAATAAAAGAAATATTACATGTGTAGGCTTCATCTAAGAAAGGTTTGAGTAGAGAAGAAACAATTCTCATACTCTCGCCCAAATTTATAATGAATTCACTAAAATATGTTTTTTGACATGTGAAATTAGAACATTCGACGTCATACTTGAATATATTTTTACCTTCACGTTAACGATTTTCATGAAATTTATCCAATATGACATCGAAAATTGAAAACTTTGACATCTAATAACCAATTCACATTGAAAAAAGAAATCTAAATTCCAATGTCTTATATTTAAAAAAAATACCATGTCATTTTTAAAGTTGACTTTTCATTCAAGTTAAAGTCACTGAAAAAAAAAAAACTACTTTCTCTTTTGTGATTTCTTCTCTTAAACCATATATATTAATTCTCAACGAGTTATGATTTGTAAAGTATAATGTAAATATTAATACTATAAGTGTGAAACGTTACGATTTCAAACTATAAAAATATTAAACATTCATAACACATAAATATACATTTAAAATTAATAATTATAAAAGATATTTTAATAATAAATATAGTGCTTTATTTAATTAAGTTTACCTAAATTAATATACAGTTATGTAACAACATTTAAAACTAGAATGCACTAATATTAAAATACAAGTTATATAAGTAATTGTTATTATAGTCAAATAGTAGTTACAATTAATAAAAAATGTAGCAACATTTAAAACTGGTTTAAAACTAGAAAGCAATAATATTAAAGAATAAGTTGTATATAAATAATTGTTATAAACAATTACATTATAATTATACTATATATAAGATTTGAAACATATAGTTATAATTTATAAACAAATAATTCTTTTAAAGAATTATAAATTAAATTATATTATAAATAATATTTTTTTATGATATAATTAAATTTAATTAAATATATAATTTCTGATATTAATGATACTTATTAATTATATATTAAAATTTAAACTTGATGTTATGTTTAATACTTCAAATTTAAATAAATGATGTTAACTGATTAATTAATGTTGAATATTATATTTAATATTTATAATATATTTATTTTATATGTATTTAATTTTATAACCTGTTAAATAAACTTAAATTTAATTAAAAGTATAATGTTTTTATTTTTTTTCTGTTTTTAATTCTGTTTTTGGACTATTATTTTAATATTCTTATTGAATTAATGAAAGATAGTGTAATATATTTAAAAAGAAAAATATTTTTCTTCAGATTAGTTTAACATTGAGGAATACCATATTATTTCAAAATATATTATTAGTGTTAAAACAATTCAGGAATAAAAATAAAAAATAATTATTTTATTTATCTATTTAAGGTAATATCCGTTTAAAAGAATATATAATATTATCCCTAGTTAAACAAATAAGGTTTATGAATATTAGAACGAATTAAATATATCACACCTCTAAGCAATCCTTAAAATAAATTATAATACATTTAATATTTATAAAGAAATATTATTATTTAAAAATATAGTTAACCTTTTTCCTTTAGTTTAAATAAGAAGAATTTAATATATCACTAAATATTTTAGTTTAATTTGATTTATGCGTATATCTTTTAAATAAAATACGTAAATATACTTATTTCTCGACATCTTACCCACAATTCAAACGTAAAATATCAATTAAATAAAATTATATAACGAACTAGATTGTTTTTTTAATCATATATATGAATAATAAACATATTTTTGTTAATTATATAAGAGTTTTTTTATTGACAATACTATATAATATTATATTGATGGATTCCAAAATATAAATATTTTACTTTGCTTCTATATTAGTTTTTGAATCATTTTAATTTGATTTTTGTTAATTAAAGTCAAATTCCAAAATATGTTCTTTCCAATTTAATGGAAAGATTACATTAACTCTAATTAATAAAAATTAAATTTGAACAAGTAAAAATTAAATATAGGAATCAAAATAAATTAAATATAAATATAAGACCAAACTTTAACTTTTATATCTTTCATATTTTAACAAGAAGTTTGAATTATACAACTATGATATTTATATTAAATAAATAAATACTTTTTTGTATTTAAATTAAAGTAAAAATATAAAGATATAAAATAAATAAATTTGAATAAAAAGTTACACTTAACATGCGTGTAAAATGTGAGCATCGGAAAAAACGAAAGGCTTAACGAAGAGCGAAAGACCAGCAGCAACTCCAGTGGTAAGACCAGGAGCTAATTCGCCTATTTCGAATTATAACATTTATTTATTTTTATGAAAAATAAGAGAAATTTATTATTTTTAGTAATAATATTTTTAAAAGAGAAAATACCCCTCAAAGTTCAACTCAACTAAGGTAGTCAACTGCGGTATTCGATCATACGTTTACTTTATTTTATTTATTTAAATTAAAGTCTGGTTCTGATTTATTACAAATATTAATAAAAAGACTAACAGACACATTATCATATAAATATTTTATTTTGTTTAATGAAACTATTTATTCAAATATTTAATTATTTTTTGGGGAAATTATAGAAGCCAATTATGTTTATTAATATGAACAAAAAAAAACAAAACTAAGTCATATCATACATGCATCTTTTACGGTGAGGGATAGAAATTCATTACAAAGGTACATATCCTGTTAACGTGGTCTAGCACATGATGTATGTATATATATATACACATACATACATTTATATATATATATATATACACACATAAATATATATACATTTATATATATATATATGTATATATACATAATATATATGTATGTATGTATATATATATAAACCACTGTGCAGTTGAAGCCGCTCTGAAATCATAAACCTTTTGCTCAGTTGTTTTGTTCTGCACTCTCTCACTCTTGCTTCCGCGTTTTCTCTCGCCAATGGACGCTCTCGAAAGACTGAAGAATGAGAATATCGATCTCGTTAGTTTCCTTTCGATTTTCGTTTCTTTTTCTTCTCTTTCATTTCATTTGTAGCATCGTCATGCGCCTGTTAGTGATCAGCTCATTAACCATGAAGATGATAATGTGTATAAAGATTCCGTCCTTCTTTGTTATTATGTGGAGTGAATTTGATTATTATCACTCATTCATGGATTAGAATCGAATTTCGTACGTGATTTCTGATCTTGATTTATCGATTGCTTTGTGTGATTATAATCCACTGCTGCATACGTGTTAAAACTCAAACCTATTATAACATCTCGCCTTCGTCCTATTCTCATCTAATGTTTGCTACACTAGAAAATAATAAATTTTTCTGTTTTGTGTGATTTTCGTTTGGATTATTTTCTGTTTGTGTTATCTAGCTTTTCTTGATTTTCCCCTTTTTGTGGCTAAACGGAATTTATGTTATTTTCTACTGGGATTAGGTATAAAACGTGTTTGGTTTATTTTTATTTTTATTTTTAAAATAAATCTTCGTTTTTTTTTTAAATTATTCCAACAATTACTTTACAACTTGCATCTAGGCTAATTTTTTTTTGTAATTATAAAGAAAATAATAATAAAAAAAAGAACAAAATAGGGAATGTAAAGTGATAGTAAAGATTTGTCAGGATGGAAAAATATATATGACGTATGCCATTCTTGAAAACTGATTACATAAATTGTTATTAAGCCACTCTGATTCTTCGCATACTTTGATGTTGCGGAAAATTACAGAAAATACTATTACTGCCTATTAAAAGACAGAAACTACTATTTCCGAGAATTAACAAAAATTTGGCATCCGAGTTTGTGTAACGATACTACGTTTAATAAATTATGATTTTAACCATTACAACTTTTATAGTTAGAGAATTTTAATTTTTAATTATGATAAAAGAAATGAAAAATATAATGATCAGAACTATTATTTTTAAAATTAGTCTGTGTTATCTCTTGAATAGAAAATAGTTATTTTTTAAAATATTATAAGTGCTAACATATTGCATTTTCTTATGTGTTCTTGCTATATTTTTGTTGTATTTTGAGCAAGTATATTTTCTTACTTTCTCATAATATTTAAGTCATTGCTAATAATTATATGATTGTAGGAGCGAATTCCTTTGGACCAAGTCTTCGAACAATTGACCTGTTCGAAGGAGGGTCTCACGAATGAGGAAGGCCGAAAGAGGCTAGAACTTTTTGGACCCAATAAGTTAGAAGAAAAGAAGGCAATGAATTCATCTTCACTAGCTACTTAGTGTTTAAATTATTTTATAAAATTATTTATTTTTAATGTCTTTAGAGAAGATGCTTTCATCAACTAATCTTGCTATATTATATTGTAAACAGGAAAGTAAGTTGTTGAAATTCTTGGGATTCATGTGGAATCCTCTGTCATGGGTCATGGAAGCTGCTGCTATCATGGCAATTGCACTGGCAAATGGAGGGGTAACGACTCTAGGACTCTACATGTTATTAACTTTAGCGTAGCATAAAATGTCTTTGTTATTAACTTTTGTTTTTGGTCAGTTAGATTTTATTCTCATTCCTGTCGAAACGTGTAGGGCAAACCCCCAGATTGGCAGGATTTTATAGGAATACTGGCACTGCTTGTAATCAACTCTACCATTAGTTTTATTGAAGAAAATAATGCAGGCAATGCAGCTGCAGCACTTATGGCAGGTCTTGCTCCCAAAACTAAGGTATAATTGCTTGACGTTTAACTAAGGTCGTGTTTAGTCTAATTATTCCCATAAAATTCTTATATTACATTAATTTATTTGAATGATTTTTTTTATAAACAAATGTTGGTACCAAACCGACCATATTAATTTATTTGAATGGATGCAGGTTCTAAGAGATGGGAAGTGGAGTGAGGAAGAGGCTGCTATATTGGTACCCGGAGACATCATCAGCATCAAGTTAGGAGACATAGTGCCTGCTGATGCGCGTCTCTTAGACGGAGATCCTCTCAAGATTGATCAATCTGCGTTGACTGGTGAATCATTGCCTGTTTCAAAAAATCCAGGTGATGAAGTCTTCTCTGGTTCTACTGTTAAGCAAGGAGAGCTTGAGGCTGTTGTAATTGCTACTGGAGTACATACCTTTTTTGGTAAAGCTGCTCACTTGGTAGACAGCACCAACCAAGAAGGTCACTTTCAAAAGGTACAATTTTTAGTACTTTTACATTTTCTTTTGCTGTATTTATATCGTTGGCTCATATATAAAAGTTTATTTTATCAAATCCTACTGCAAAAAATGGAATATTCAATGTGTGTAAAGGCATTTCATGAATTTTAATTTGTTCAGGTGTTGACAGCCATTGGTAACTTTTGCATTTGTTCAATAGCGGTTGGTATGGTTATAGAAGTTATTGTTATGTATCCAATTCAGCACCGACCCTACAGGAATGGAATTGACAATCTATTGGTCCTTCTCATTGGAGGCATTCCGATTGCCATGCCAACTGTCTTGTCAGTAACTATGGCTATTGGTTCCCATAGACTCTCCCAGCAAGGTGCCATTACTAAGAGAATGACAGCCATTGAGGAAATGGCTGGAATGGATGTTTTATGCAGTGACAAGACTGGCACTTTAACTCTGAACAAACTCACTGTAGACAAGAGTTTAATTGAGGTTAGTAGCTGCAGATGACGGAAAAATTATTTTTAAGTTCATTATTTATGTATGATAAACTAATTAGAGCTATTTTTGTTTTACTAATCATGAAAACGACTTGCCTATATTCCAGGTTTTCGGAAAAAATGCTGATAAGGATACTGTAATTTTACTTGGAGCTCGAGCTTCTAGGGTGGAGAATCAAGATGCTATTGATGCTTGCATTGTTGGAATGTTGGGTGACCCAAGAGAGGTTTGTAACTTTATCATTAAGAACATAGATTTTGCTTGTTTGAAATGGATGAATGAGTATTTGAATCTTACGTATTTTTTTCACCTCTTGTTGCAGGCAAGAGATGGTATCAAAGAGGTCCATTTCTTACCCTTCAATCCAGTAGACAAGCGCACCGCCATAACATATATCGATGACAACGGAAATTGGCATCGAGCAAGCAAAGGCGCACCGGAGCAGGTAAATATATATTTTTAATGGTACGAGATTCATCTTTCTTAATTTGTTTACAATATTTCTTTTTACAGATTGTAGAGCTCTGTCGTCTTCGGGAAGATGTGAAGAAAAAAGTTCATGCCGTTATCGGAAAATTTGCTGACAGAGGTCTCCGTTCCCTTGCTGTTGCCAAACAAGTAAGTTATTTGTAACAATGTTTCTTTTCATAATAATAACAATAATAATAATTTAAGTTAAAGCCTTATTATCTACTACTAACAGGAAGTTCCAGAGAAAACCAAGGAGAGTAGTGGAGGAGCGTGGGAATTTGTGGGTCTCTTGCCTTTGTTTGACCCACCTAGACACGATAGTGCAGAGACAATTAAACGTGCTCTTCATCTTGGGGTGAACGTCAAGATGATTACCGGCGATCAATTAGCTATCGGGAAGGAGACTGCTCGGAGACTTGGCATGGGAAGTAACATGTACCCGTCTTCCTCCCTTCTTGGCGATCGCAAGGATGAATCTATTGCTGCACTTCCCATCGAAGAGCTTATTGAACAGGCCGATGGATTTGCTGGTGTTTTTCCTGGTAAATACTTTTGTCTAAACTTCTTTTCTATTCCTTAATCATATTTCCAGTTCAATGTTTGATAATAATTTACTGCAATCTTTCTGTATTAATGTATATGCAGAGCACAAATACGAGATTGTGAAAATACTTCAAGAGAGAAAACACATATGTGGAATGACAGGAGATGGTGTTAATGATGCTCCTGCCCTAAAAAAGGCAGATATTGGAATTGCAGTAGCTGATGCAACGGATGCAGCTAGAGGTGCATCCGACATAGTACTAACAGAGCCTGGCCTCAGTGTGATTGTGAGTGCAGTTTTGACCAGTAGATCCATTTTTCAGAGAATGAAGAACTACACCATTTACGCAGTTTCCATCACAATAAGGATTGTGTTGGGCTTTTTACTGATTGCACTTATATGGAAATTTGATTTCTCACCCTTCATGGTTTTAATTATTGCAATACTAAATGACGGAACAATCATGACCATCTCGAAGGACAGAGTAAAGCCATCACCTCTGCCTGATTCATGGAAGTTGGAAGAGATTTTTATCACAGGCGTAGTTCTTGGTACTTACCTCGCTATCATGACGGTTATCTTCTTCTGGGCTGCTCACGCTTCTGATTTCTTCACCGTAAGCATGAATTTTATTTAAGACATGTTTTGTTTTAGAAGATTATTTGAGGTTTAACACAAGTACAACAATGTTTGCAGGGAAAATTTGGTGTTAGATCTATCAGATCTAACCCGGATGAGCTTACCGCGGCTGTTTACCTTCAAGTAAGTATTGTAAGTCAGGCTCTTATATTTGTAACTCGATCAAGGAGTTGGTCTTACTGTGAGCGCCCTGGCTTTCTGCTTATCACCGCATTTGTATTGGCACAACTGGTGAGTTCTTATATATATATATATATATATATATATATATATATATATGGTTCATTTATTTGCAAGTAATGTTCAACTGTAACAAATTGCTAATCTAGCATCATCTTTTTTACAAGTAGATTGCCACAGTTATAGCCGTTTATGCAAATTGGGGTTTTGCAAGGATGAAAGGGATTGGATGGGGCTGGGCTGGTGTCATTTGGCTCTATAGTATCATCTTCTACATCCCATTGGATATTTTGAAATTCGCAATTCGATATTACTTGAGTGGCAAGGCATGGAATAATATCACCGAAAATAGGGTAAAAATAAAATGCTAATGTTATTTTCATTCCTTAAATATTGTTTTGCTTGTTCTTACATATCCTGTGATTTATGTAGACTGCATTCACATCAAAGAAGGATTATGGAAAGGAAGAACGAGAAGCACAATGGGCTATTGCTCAACGCACATTACATGGGTTGAATCCTCCTGAAAACGAACGCACTGTTTCAGAAAGAAATAACTACCGTGAATTATCTGAAATTGCAGAACAGGCAAGAAAACGAGCTGAAGTTGCAAGGTAATGTCATTTAATATTAATCTATACAATATTTATTTTATAAAGTAAACTAAGATTAGTTTATTCAATGACTTGTTTTACTTTTTGTCTTTTCAGATTGCGGGAACTTCACACATTGAAGGGACACGTGGAGTCCGTTGTGAAATTGAAAGGACTCGACATTGATACAATTCAACAGCACTACACTGTCTGAGTGTGAAAGACTAGTTTTTTGTTATATGTTTTCTCGTTAATTCTCTTAAATTTAGTTCCATTCCAGAGGTTCGACAAAAGAATCAAACTATGGGTAGATGTTCTTCTTAATGTTATTTTAAACCATGTTCAAATCGAATCGATATAGCCTTATTAGTCATAATTTTTTAACCATTTTAAAGATATAATGTTGAATATGGTTGATGTAGAATTTCATGTAGATTGCTTGGTACATTTAAGTACGACATGTTTGAGTCAGACGTGTTTGACCTTCTAGTAAAATCTACAAAATATTAAGTACGATTTATTTCATGTGGTATTATTTAATTATTTTTTTCAAATTTAAATATATTTATTAAGTCTTTAATAGTAACGATGATGGATAAATAATTTACATTAACAACAATTTTAACATAATGTTAATTGTAATCTAACCACACTTTTTTTAAATATAAAACTTTTTATATTATTATCACTCACATCAAGTTTTTATATATTGCCATTATAAACAAATATCTAAAATATATATTTAAATTTTAGAAAAATCCAAATAATATACAAAAATTAGTAACAGACTTAATATATTTAAAGTTTTACATGAATACAAAACATATTTTACCCTCATCAAATTTTAATATACTTTTTAATTCTGATATAACAAAGTAATTAGTGTGTTTTTTTTTGGTGAAATAATATTCACTTATTCAAGCCAATAGTCTTAATTTTCAAATGTCTTGTAGCAAATTCATTTAAATTGTCTATATCCACTTTATTTGGTCTCTCTGTTTCAATACTTTACTCGTTATAAAACATATGAAACCTAAATCAATTTTAAAGAATTAAAATTCATAAATATTTTGAAACAGTAAAAAGCTATTTTATTACATTATTTATTCAATCAAGTAATGTCGAGACTAAATACAGTACAAATTAAAAAGAAAAATGTGAGAATTATTTGATGAGTATCCCAAATAACTATGTATGATCAAATTAGGTCAAAATATTTTAGGAATATACCCAAGTTATTAGACTTCTATTTTAACTAAGAGTTAACTTCTATTTTATAACAATAAATTATTATTTTTTAACTTTTTTTTTATAAATCAAGCTTCTGATATAAGTAGGCTTGAGCCAAACAAATTAATTTAAAGTCTATTTTTTTTTTATGTTTTGTTTCTCACTGAAATCTAAAGTCAGAGTCAAAGTTCAACACCAGTTAATGTGCTATTAATGTTGAAGTCTACTTAGGAATCATAAACTTTTTTCTGTTTCATATTTGTTCTCAGTCGATAATTCTCATGCATCCATCATATTATAATAAAATCTGTCATTTCCCATTCAATACAAAATCAAACTTCATTTTGACCAACACAACGTTACATTCAAAATAATTCATCTTCTTTGTTCATTCAATTTGAAAGTATATGGTATGGAACAATGCTCACGATCAAGCTAAGATTTCATATTCAAAACGTATAAAAAGAAGAAGTTTGGTATGCATGCAAATGCTTGGGAATGAGGAATTCACAGCACTTGGGCCACCACTTAAAGCAAATACAGAAGCAATTAAGTTGGCACGTAGATCTATGAAACTTAATTACTTCCATTTTTACTTTTCCTTTCTCCTGCAAGTCTTCCGCGTATATAAATTAAGAAGGAAGAAGGCTCAGCTTAATTTCGGTCGTTTAATCTGAAAATGTGTCACTTACAGAGAGCGCATGGTTAAACAGCATTGCAGAACCATTAAAGCTGGTAACTGTACCACCACCATCTCCTTATCAACGTTATTTACTTCTCTTCTGAATCTTCACGCTGCATTTAAACCCTCCACGCATATTCATACACGCACAATCATTGAACTTCCATCCCTGTCACTCTCTATATATATTATATCATCAACAAATCAAAGCATTCCATAGCCATCAGAAATGAAACCAAATACACTGACTACAGCTCTATTTACACTTGTTTTCTTCATTCTCTGTTTTTCTGCTGAAACCAGAACCAGCTCTTCTAGAACATACAGAAGAACCAGACACAGTGGAGGAGGAGGAGGAAGAAGAACAAGAGGATCATCAAACTGTGATCCTTTTTACTTGTACCTCTATGGAACTTGCGGACATTGGCCTTTTCCTACGTGTTCTTCCCCTCAAAACCCTTTTGATCAAACACCAACTCCATCGTATTCTTTTCCTCCGCCGGTAACTTACACACCGAGAATCCCTCCGCCGGTAACTTACACCCCGAGAATCCCTCCAAAGCTAAGATATTTTCCACCACCTTTCTTACCTCCACCGGTACGATATTCTGCCCCACCACCGCCGTCTCCGCCGCCACCATCACCACCTCCTCCGTCCCCACCACCCCCTTCACCGCCACCGCCGTCCCCGCCTCCCCCTTCCCCACCTCCTCCGGCGTGTTCACCGCCGCCGGTTAAACCCTGCTGCCCTCTTCCACCTATTCCACCCTGCTGTCCTCTTCCACCTCTTCCACCGGCACCGCCGTTAGTCCCGTCACCACCGCCACCTGCTCCTACCTTACCGCCATTGGTAATTCCACCTCCGATGTCTCAAATGCCAACATTCCCATGGCTATCACCTCCGGACCCCTTCATCTTTGATCCACAACCACCCCCACTTGTTCCGTTCACATCTTCGCCACCTTTTTTCACCAACCCAACTCTTCCGGACCCTTCTTTACCTCCTCCACTACTACCCACGCCGTTTCTTTCAACTCCACCGTTTTTTCCTCTGCCGCAGACACCTGATAATGCTGTGTTTCCACCACCGTTGGCTGCAGAGGTGCCACCTACTTTTGCCACGCCGGTGATGCCGGATGACCCACCGTCTTTCACCACACCGGCTGATTCCCTGTCACCACCGCAGATGCCGGAGGATCCGCCGGATGTTTCACTGCCACCGCCGGAACTGCCGGAGGATCCGCCTGATGCTTCATTTGGGCCACCTGATACGACGGAGGAGCCACCGGAGAATTCTGCTCCTGACCCCGAAGACCCACCGTCGAAACTCATCAGCAGCAGCAATTGATTCTGATGTTTATGGCGCACTGAAGCTGAGTGTGTTTAAATTATGTTCCACTTTTGTTCTTTCCTTTCCTTGAAGTTTCAAAATCATGTCCCATGTATTATATCTTTAAATAACGACAATTTAAGCTGTATTTAAGCTTCCTTTAAATATTACATGTCACAACATCAATGTAGTTAACCTTTTTCTTAAAATTCAACTATTATAATTTGTTAAATAAAAAATAGTTTTTTTTTTTCCTTTAATTTACATTTAATTTTTATCCACAATTTCCTCCGTCAAGCAGAGAGTCAGGGTGGATAGAATAAGAAAATGGGGATTTCGGATCTGAAAATTTGGATCCGTGACGTTTCTTTTCTGAATTCAAATTTGAATTTAGAGCATCAAACAAAAATCACATAAATACATACGAACAAGTAGTTGGTAGTTGGGTAGTTGAGATCGTTCGTTGTGATAGAAATCAGAAAAGCAGAAGAATTGTATGAAGAAAGAATCATAAAACAATGTCAGAAGAAGAATTACACTTACCTCGTGAATGCTGGGAATTGGTATTCAAATTCCTCAAACCCATTCCTCATTTCGAACCTCTCTCCCTTGTCTCAACCCAATTCCTCTCCATCACCAACCTCCTCCGAACCTCACTCACCATATCCAACCCTACGCTTCCCTTTCTCCCCAACCTCTTCCGAAGGTTCCCATCCATCACCTCCCTTCATATCACGCGCCTCCACCACTCCCACCTCCACACGCTCCTCCTCCAGCTCTCACGCGCCGCCCTACCGCTCCAATCCCTCAACCTCTCCGGCCACCCCTCCCTCCCCTCAAATGGGTTGCGCGCGTTCGCCCGAAAGATCCCAACTTTGAAATCCCTCACCTGCTCCCACATGGCTTGTCTCCGAAACGCCGATCTCCTTCTAATCGCTGATTGTTTCCCTTTCCTCGAACGTCTCGACCTCAGTTTCCCTGAAAATAACGACAATTCTACCGACCCAGTTTCCGATTTCGGCGTAAAGGCTCTCTCTTTGGCCCTCCCCAAGCTCCGTAGCGTTAACCTCTCCGGCAATTACTTCATCAGCGACACTTCCATTCTCAGTCTCTGCAAGAACTGCGAGCTTCTCGAGGAAATTGTAATCTTCGAGTGCCACTTCATCACGCAGCGTGGCATCGCTTCCGCGATTCGTGAAAGACCATGTTTGCGTTCTTTCTACGTTAGCAATTTCGGGTATGGAACAAAAAAGGGTGACATTGCCAGACCCTATGTGACTTCTGATTTCATCAGTGCGTTGGTGGGTTTGAAGGGCTTGACTTGTCTCGATTTGTCGTGTTCTTCTATCTCTGATGAGTTGCTATGCTGTGTTGCGGAGGAAGGGATTCCTTTGAAGAAACTTGTTTTACAAGGTTGTTGTAACTACACTTACGTTGGAGTGTTGTGCTTGTTGTCCTCATGTCAGTCAATGGAGCATTTGGATCTTCAAAACACCGAGTTTCTTTGTGATCGGCGTGTGGAAGTGTTGTGTGAGTTTCTTGGGAATTTGGTGTCTATAAATGTCAGTGGTTGTAGGACATTAACTGATTTAGCTTTGCTTGCACTCATTAAGAACTGTCCTTTGTTGAATGAGATCAAAATGGAGGCAACAGATGTTGGGAAGAAGGGGGTCGATGAGGAGTTGGTGAAAGGTATTGTGAATTATCGAGTGAAGTCTCTCTATTTGGGAAGAAATTCCTGGTTGAGGGATGAAAGTGTTAAAATGATTGCTTCTGTTTGCCCCAGTTTGGAGGTGCTCGATTTGAGTTCTTGCTGTGACATATCTGAAGGTGTTGTTGAGGTTTTGAGGAGGTGCAGCGAGGTTAGGAATTTGAGCTTGGCCTTTTGTTCAGGAGTGAAGTTAAAAGGGCTGGAATTTGAAGTTCCAAAACTAGAGGAGTTGAACTTGTCAGGATCAAGAGTTGATGATGAAACACTTTCTGTGATCTCAAAATGTTGTCGTTGGTTGCTGCATTTGGACTTGGAAAATTGCTATAAGGTCACAGCCAATGGAGTTAGGGAAGTGGTAGATAAGTGCAGGCGATTGAGGGAGATTAATTTGGTGTCTTGTTGTGAAGTGGAAGCTAGTGTTGTAGCTTGGATGGTATTTTCAAGGCCATCATTGAGAAGGATAATGGCCCCCCCGAGTTTTGATCTTAGTGGTGGCCAGAGGGAATTTCTCTTGCGTCATGGCTGCATAGTTAGCTTGTAATGTGTGTGTGTGTTATAGGTCTGCAATGAAGTCTGACATGGAGAATGTTTTTGCTTCCTTGAGCTGCTTCTCTGAGAAATTGAAGTTGGATAAAGAAGGGAGAAGATGAAAATCGTTGTTTTAATTCATTGTATTTGAGTGTTTGGTTACAAGTTTAGGTATGATTATATGTAATTGTGTTTGGCTTTTTGTTTTTGTTCTGATAATGTTGTAACCATGTGAATAGCATACGTTGTAAGTAGTTGGAGTTGAGTGTTACAAACGAACACATCCAGATTCTATCAATGGTAGGATAACGATAATTTCACAACATTTTAATATTAAACATTTTAATATTATTTATGTATTATTTTGTGATTGATCTATGTTTGGTATTTATGATTATCATTATTAATTGTAGAATAATTTTGGACCAATCATATAATGACACGTAATAATGACACGTAGATAATGTTAAAATATTGTAAAAAAAATATTATCCTTATTTGTCTTGCTTAGAATTCTATTACTCCATCAAGCTATTTTATAAATGATATGCTTATAACACACATTTTATAAATAGTATAAAAGTAAAATAGATAAAAAAAAAAGTAAATTTTTATATTTTTTAAAGAAAAAAAAAGTAAAAATAAAAAAATGTAAAAAATTTATGTGTATTAAATTATTATTTTTCTTTTTACATGTATCCTTCTTATCCTTTTATAAGAAATAATTTCCTTTTTGTCTCTTTTGAATTGTGATTCATATTACATAATTCAGAGGACATAAAAAAGGTTATTCACTTAATTTTAAAAAAAAGTTGTAAGATTTTTGTTTTGTATTTTTCAATTTATTTATTTTTCTAATGTGAACTGAAACTAAATTTTAAAATCATATTATATGCATATAATATTAATAAATGATCATTTTAAATTTTCTATTAATATGCATATTAAGCATAAAAATTAAGGAAAAGGCTTGAATTGAGTGATATTGATTTTGAGAAGAAAAAAAAAAAGTAAATAAAAAGAAGAATGGAAATTGTGGGCTATGAGTTTGATTTCAGCCCATAATATTTGTGAATCTTAGTGACTTCAAACTCATTGTGGGCTGAATTGGGTCATAGGCTTTGCCAATTTTCCGATAGTTTAAAATATTGTAAAAGTTAAATTTTGAATGTGAATAATTAAAAATATTAACAAAATAAAACCCATTGCAATAATCTCTAATTCTTTACTACTTTAAAAAAATTAATTTAATCTATTATCCGAAAGTAAACTTGGTCATTTAATTAGAATCGTCTAAATTGACCTAATAATAAAAAAGTTTAGAGAAAAATCAAGAATGGCATCATCAATATTCTCTCATTAAATACTTGATTTTAAAGACATTAATGTAACTTACCGTAAACATTTGTAAGTGTGCAGTAAACTCAAAAAATTCCGAACAATTATAAATTTCCATGACTGTAATTAAGCAGTTGAATATGTCCTATTTCTCTAACAAAGGGATGTTAAATTGAAATTGTAAAATATTATTGAAATTAAAATCATTTAAAATATTCAAACCCTTATATACATCTTTAGTGAAATCAATTTTAAACTTTCTGTTAAAAAAATATCTAGAATTTACTCAAAAATAAATATTACAATTCATTTTATCGATGGAAATCCAGATTTTCTATTGAGTTTTCTGTATTTTTTTTAATATATTTTAGCAACTACAATTATTCAAACAGAGATTATATCTTATGTATTAAATGGCATCAAGAGGAACAAGAAGACCATAGACTGTGAATGCATTATGCATGAATCATTTGAGAAGTCATGGTGTGCTGAGTTGAATACCTTGTATTCAAGGAAGTAGTGCGCTGCACTTCCATATACAAATTTCATTGCCATAAGACAGTGATTTTTTTAACTGGGTACAATGAAAATATTTATGAAAACTCTTCACACAACATAATGCAGTCTAAATGTTTGATGAATGGTATTTTCATCTTTGTGGACTGTTAATCTTAGTCTAACAGTAAGACCAGACTGTTCCTATGAAAAATGTGAAGACTAACTGACCCAAATGAAAATATATGTATGAAAAGTAAAAGCCTTAAAAGTGAAAGCTACAGATCACCATAACATGCCAGCCAAAGAAGCAAAAGACTTTGTGGAGCTTCATGATTAGGACCAGCACCAGTCAAATACAAAAAAGAAGGACCCTTCTTTTTGAATCAAGAGCTTCCTTTCGTCACCTTGATTACCAAATCCTCACCACTTTTTAACACCTCCAAAACTTGCTAAATAAATAGCCTCTGATTAATCATATCTGATTTCATGATCACTTGAACCATTCCTCCATCTTAATCTTGTTCTTGTGCTCATCGATAGAGTGCAAAACATGACTGTGAAAGATTTTCCTGAAGAATGTTGGGAATCAGTCTTCAGATTCCTTGGCCTTGGTCATCGTCATTTGGAGTCTCTATCTCTGGTTTGCAAGCAGTTTCTTGCCATTACAAATAGGCTTCAATTCTCTCTCACAGTGTATGATCCAACTATTCCACTTCTTCCTCGGTTGTTCCTTAGATTTCCAAGGCTCAAAATCTTAGACCTGAGTCTCTTGAATGGCCACCATGAAGGCTTGCTTCGTCAAATTTCACAATCTGGGTTGGAGCTTGATTTGATTAATCTATCCAACCAGAGAACACTTCCTGTTGATGGCTTGCGAGAACTTGGCTCAAACATGAAAAATTTGAGGGTTCTGATCTGCTCAAACATTGGCTCTCTTCGTGACAGTCATCTGGTAATCATAGCTTATTGTTTCCCATTGCTTGAAAAGCTTGACATAAGCTTCCCATTGAATTCTCAAGCATCTGATTTTGGGGTTCTAAGGCTGTCTTCTATGCTTGAGAATCTTCGCAAGATTAATATCTCTGGTAATCATTTGATCACTGATAAATCATTGTTCTCTCTTTGCCAAAACTGTTTGTCATTGGAAGAGATTTCATTCTTCATCTGTTTTAAGATCACTCAAACAGGCATTGCCTCTGCGATCCGCCTCAGACCCGGTTTGAGCTCCATTGCCTTTAACATTGAAAAGAAAAGAATACATGGACCTGGTTTAACACTCACCCCCATTGACTTGAATTTGATCGATTCATTCAGGACATTGAAAAGGTTAACTGCTATTGATTTGTCCAATTCTGTTATCTCGGATGAGTTTCTCTTTGCGGTTGCAGAAGGAGCAGGTCTTCTGCTAAAGAAGCTTATCCTCCAAGACTGTTGCAATTGTACATTTTCAGGAATCTCTTATGTGTTATCCAAATGCCAATCTGTTCAATGCTTGGATATTCGGAAAGTTGATTTTTTAACTGATCAATGTATCAGCAAGTTATCTGTATTTCTTCTTAGCCTAACCACTATAAACCTCAGTGGTTGTTGCCAGCTGACAAATTCAACATTTTTCATCCTCACAAGAAACTGTCCTTTGCTCAGTGAGATCAAAATGGAAAGGACATATCTTGGGGTGGAAGGGGAAGAAGATTCTATGAGGGATTTTGCTGTCAACCTTGAAGTGAAAAAAGTGTTTTTGGGTGATAATGTTTTGCTGAGTGATGAAAGTTTGGTAAAATTTGTTTCCATTTGCCCCAGTTTGCAGCTTCTTGACTTAATCGGTTGTGAGGGTGTTTTTGGTGAAGGTGTTGTTGAGGTTTTGAAGAGATGCAGTGAGATAAGGCATTTGAACCTGGCTAATACAGGAATGGAAGTGTTTGATATAGACTTTGAAGTTTCGAACCTGAAGGTGTTGAACTTGTCAGGGTCAAAAATTGAGGATGAAACTCTCTCAGTAATTTCAAGAAGGTGTGGTGGACTACTACTTCTGGACATTCAGAGTTGCTGGCGTGTTACAGCAAAGGGTGTTAGAGAAGTAGTAGAAAACTGCAAGACATTGAAGGAGTTGAATCTGAAGAATTGTAGGTTGGTGAGTGATGATTTTGTTGCTTGGTTGGAGTTTTCAAAACCATCATTGAGAATAATAGTCACACCTACTGATGTTGGTGCTTATTACTGATATGAAGTTGAGGAAAATCATTGAGATGTGGACACCGTCTTGGTTGGTAGTGTGTTAAGAATCATGTGTGTTAAGGGTAGTGCTATTTTAACAACACATTCCACAACAAAGGAAAAAAAAAGTAAAGAGAAGAGACCAAAATATGTAGAATAAGATGGAAAAAAAAGCTTTATGGGAGTTTATTGTTAAAATAGCATTGCACTATTAATAGCAATTTTATGATAAGTTGGAAATCGTAGCTGTTTTGTGTGTGAATTTTTTTGTATGGTGATATTTCGTGTTTGAGGAAAAAGTTGAGTAACATCTATGAATTTGTTGTTTTTGAGAATAGAAAATAATATTATATTAGATTATATTATGTAATATTACGTGACTATTAATACCATAAAAACAATAGAAATTATATTAGATTTTCTTTTTGAATTTTAAGTGTGTTGATAAATTTATTTCCAATCAGTCATGAGATGGTCTTAAACCATATAATCACGATCTTGCGGTCTCGACTATTCGCTCATAGCCTTTGTACGGGGTTAAAAAAGAACATGGACAAGTTGAGGCAATAAGCCGATTTCATACGAGTTAAAGAAATGAGAAACTTCTAACAAAAAATAAGACAATAAGCTTGAACGAGTGATAAGAAGGCATAAAAGAAACCGCATAGGAAAAAGAACAACACTCACCCCAAGGAGCTGCTCATGGGGCCACGATTTCACCAATACTCTCCTTTTAATGCACCCAAGGCAAAGATACTTGAAGAAGCTTTAAGTGTCGAGTTGCTCCCCCTTTTGAAAAAGTCCACCCCTCAGAATGTTGATGACAATAAGCATTGTCTATACTACAAGAATATGAGGCACACAACGGAGGAATGCACCATCATTTGTGACAAAATAGAAGAGCTGATCCGAGCAGACCACCTCAAGAAATACATCAAAGTCGAGCAGGAGGAGAGAAGCCCACCTCGCCAATAGTTTTGAGAGAAGCACTCGCCATAGTTTGAGAATCGAGTATCGCAGAGAACCCTCCAATACACATATGTTAAACGTCTTCTAGGTCAATGGGCCTTACTTTGAACATAGGTGAAGCACCTTCATGGTTCAACACCTAGGTTGAATGTCTTCAAGGCTAATGAACCTTGTTTAGCACATAGGCTAAACGAATTTATGGTTCAACACAAGGTTAAAAGTCTTCTAAATTGATAAGCCATGTTTAGCCCATAGATTAAATGTCTTTATTGTTCAAAACAAGTTGAACATTTAGGCTTGTAGGCCTTGTTTTGCATATAGATTAAATGTCTTTATGACTCATCACATAGGTTGACTGTCGTTTAGGCTAATGAGCCTATTTTAGCACATAGGTTAAATGTTTAGGTGTTGCTCCCTCCATCTCTCCAAATGCTCCTCCAACTCTCCATTATTTTCTTTTATTCCAAAAATATGTTACACCTCCCTGTTATCATTAAGAATCTTTCTCTTTCTCTCTCTGCATTAATGGAGCATTTACATGGCTCATTAATGGTTCAGATTTAAACTTGTGATATATTTCCTTAAATAAGTTTGATTCAATAATATATTTTTTTTCTTCAAATTACTTAATAAATGGTAAAATTTTCTAGAAAAATGTTTATATATATGTGTTTTTTTTTTTTACATTTAATATCTATAATTTTTAACATTATATTATGTTTTAACTTATCGACATGTTCAACTCAAATAATTTAAATAAAATATTTAATTTATTAGATAAATAATATAAAAATATTATTAAATACTTAAAATATAAAAGAAAAGTTATTTGTTAAAAATTTGGAATTTATTTAGTTTTTTTGTCATTATAAAGTTAGTATATAATAATAATAATAATAATATTATTATTATTTACTATTAATATAAAATGAAAGTGGTAGAAACACTAATATTGAAGTTTTTTCTAAATTTTATATTTTACAATATATCACAAATTCAAATTTGAAGCATGTGAATGCTGTAGAGAGAGAAAGAGAAAGATTGTTAAGGATATTGGAGAGATGTAGGGTATTTTTGGAATAAAAGAAAATAGTGGGAAAGTATAGAATATTTTTGAAATAAATGAAAATAGTGAGGAAGTGGAGGAACACTTGGGAAGGTGGAGGGAGCAACACCCTAAATGTCTTTAATGTTCAAAACATAGGTGGAATATCTTCTAGGCCCGTTGACCTTGTTTAGCACATAGATCGAGCATATTCACAATTCAACACAAAGTTAAGTTTATCCAAAGCGGACGAGCCTTGTTTACCTTGTAGACTAATGTCTTTATGATTCAACTTATAGGTTAATCAAAATTTAGGTCAATGAACAATGTTTAACACATATGTTAAATATCTTAATCATTGATCACATAAGTTAAATATCTTCTAGATCGATGGACCATTTTTTATACATAGATAGAACGTCTTCTAGGTGGATAGGCTTTGCTTAGAATATACGTTAAATACCTTCTTGGTTCAACACGTTGTTTTTAGTTGCTAGAATAGCTACATCGTTGTGGATTTTAGTTTCATTTTCTGTTTTGAAATTTTTTTTCTTGTTATTTTGCTCATACCTTTGTTGTTTTTATAGGTTAAAAAATATTGCTTTCGTATTTTGAGATTAATTGTAGTATTCTAAATTGAATGAATTTGCTATTTCGAGTTCTTGCTTCACTGATTCTAACTCTCGTCAAGGAGGAATGCTCCGACTCGCATTTAGGAAGAAGATGAATGAAGAAAACCAACACAAAGCAAAGAAAGCAGAAATCAATCAGAACAGGAGGAAGGTTTTTGGAATGCAGAGAGGGTTTCAAAAACTAGATTTTGGGAAGACATAGTTTTGAAAAAAACGAAATTTTCAAACCCGCGCTACTACCACTACAAATCTTAATTCCACGTCATCAAAAATTAATTGAAAAACAATTACATCTGGACCAATGTTTTGACACGTCACAGTGTAAAAAACATGGTCAACATGTCATTTTCCTTTTTATTTTCTATTAGCCTTTTTTTAAAAGATAAAAAAAAAGTATGTAAAGAAACAACTTTATATATAACATGTAGTTTCAATTTGAGTGAGATTCCAAATTATATTAATCATTTACAATATATCGTGTGCTATAAAAATAAAAAGAAAAAATATATAAAAGTGAGGAAAAGTCATATAAATCTTACTATCTATTACATCTACGTAAATGCAATTGGCAAGTCTATCTGTCCAATGTTAGCTCATGAAAATATCCTTTTAAAATAAAACTGTGAAAGTTGCTCAACTCAGAAAACAAACGATACTTATAATAGTGTTTGCCCATAAATTTTCTATTTTGTTCATTTCACCTTTTCAAATATCGAAACTGATAGTTGCTCAGACTTGTCTCACAAACTTGTGCAGTACAGTGATAATCCATAGCAATGGATATATAAAAAGAAAGAAAAGTGAAATTTATTCGAATTGCAGGAGCCCAGCCTCTCGATAGCTCTCAACAGAATCAATGAGTGTTTCCTCCAGCGACCTGTATTTCCAACCCAACCTTTCAAGTTTCTCTGAGCTGAACCTTAAGTAATCATCCACCTCAGTGAAGCTGCCGGCAATGAAGCTTGTAGTTAAGCATGTGACAAAAAAATAATACATGAAAACAGTTTTCTATCGTCTTACAATCACAATCTCCTAACCTAGGTAGTGAATTCTCCAAAACTTGCACTACTTTCATTAATTGTTTGGAAATTTGGATTGACTTTCCTAATAATTTTTCTACAACAAGACTGCAAGTCCTCCAATTTTTTCAGGATAAAGTTGCAAACCTATAATAGTTGCAACATTACTAAAAATATTTCATTGTCTTTCTCATTGCTCGAAACAATTTGACAGTACAAGTATTTATACTCACGACAACTGGCTTAACAAAGTAACCTACTTTACATGTACGTACATGTACTCCTTAGTAATTAATGACTTTTTTTCAGTTGAAGAATGTAAGCAAAACAACAACACACTCACTTTAGTGGGTGAGATTCTTGTAGGCATACTAAACAAACAAATATCCATTTTGGATTCCATAAAAAATTAATCCAGTATCAGAACATCTGATACAAAGATTCTGTTGCTATTATTTATCCTTTAGTTTTCTCTCAAAAATAAATCCATCATCTATATCTTGCATATCTCATGTTTGAATATTAGTTAAATGATTTGTGTGTACCAATAAAATAAGAAATTATCAATAATAAATTAATAATTCAGGTTAAACACAAGAATCAGCAGCCTGGATCAGAATAATAAGATTTCAATACAGGTGCATCAAATCCAAAATAAGGGTGTTTAGGTTGATACTTGGCTTATTACTACAACTTTCTTTTGAATTATAAATCAAGAGAAAGTGAATCTTACTTGGAAGGGTACTTGTAGCTTGGATATATACTCCTCAGTTTCTCTACCAAATCCCGTGTCTTGATGGTGTGTGCAGTGCATATGTATCTCCGTTCTGCCTCAGGCTTCTCGTACACCAAAAGTATTGCATCAACTACATCCCGTACATCGACTATCCAACGGGTCTTATTTTCAAATGAATCACCACCTTCAATTTCAGACAAACCAGAAAAAAAAGACCAATAACATGATTCTCTGTTATTGGATAACTATGTTATTCTAACTCTTAAGAGTAAGTCAAATAAAATATTTGGCATCACTTCAAGCATCGGAGCATGAAAGCTAGTGACAGTGCAAAATCCCTATGAAGGGCATAATTGTGTTGTGTTGACTAGACATGACGCCTGTGTCAACCAAATAGCTAAGGCTAAACAAAGAATTGCTTCTGCATACCCAAAAAAAAAATTTGAAGACCATTTTTACATACCAAAAATGTCAGAAAATATTTGACCATTGCGGAAAGCAATAAGGTAATGAAATTTAAGTTTAACTAAAGTCACAAATGTGTGTGTGTGTGTATGATTTGAACTAACATTGCACAGTAAGTGAATTGATATAGAGTGTAACGATAATTTGACAAGGCAATAGTAGGCACCTTTCAAAAGTTTGGGGAGAACCAAGCTACTTGCATTGACAGTGGCTGACTGCAACATTGGCCCCCACACAATGGAAGGGCAAATGCTTACCACATCAAGGCCAGTTCTTTTTCCAAAGTCCAGGGCCTGCTCCTCTGCCTCTGTCTTTGAATAACAGTACCAGTTCTAGATCATACGTGAGATATTAGTTACATTACCATAACCATTCTCGATGACTGAAACTTGATATATTTTGCAACTTAACCAAAATAAAACAGTATACTGCATACCCCAATCAAAGACAATGCTACTACCATCATAGAATAAAACTAATGACAAATCCACATCATCAGCACACTTGTAATAAGTTTACAGACCTGAGTTTTTTTGCAGTAATCTTTATCAGACCAATAGGACTCATCAATCACTTTATCTTTAGGCATATTTGGGCCAATGCTAATAGCAGATATCGATGAGACATAGACAACTCGTTGTACTTTAGTTTCAAGACAAGCTTGAAGTACGTTAGTGGTTCCTTGCACAGCAGGTTCAATCACTTCTACCTGAAGAATCAATTTCCTGATAATATCAGCAATCCAAAGAGAAAAGCTATGGTTTCAATTGTACACCTTACATTATCCTAAATCATTATGAAGGAAATCAACCGAGATGTAATCCCAACCCAAGAATTGAAATCAAATAAGATCATGAACATGATATTAACTCCATGACAATGCCTTCAATTTAAAGTGTTTTGGAAGATATTTCTACTTCATATAGTGATATGAGAACAAATATCCTAAATACACGAATGAGAAATATTCAAGTCCTAATCAAATTCCCTTTGATCTAAACACTCACTCGAAGAAGTTTGAGAAAGCACTTCAAGCACCATCATGGTGACCCACGGAAAGAATTAGTAAACATCGTGATTTAAAATGCATCTTCCTTGAAACTTGCACTTCTTCAAGCTCGCCCTAGTGATAGGATCAAACTGAATTCAAATAGGATCGAAGTAAATCCACCCCTTTCCATATGTATAAAATATTCATTCTTGTACCAGATACGGAACTTTCTATTGTGAAATAATTAATTTAGCAACTACATGAATTTTAGAAATAACAAATCAACAACACTGGTACCATGGCTTGAAAAATGTTTCATCGTGTCAGTTACTAAACATTTACTCACGCCAAAGTCTGACTTTGGTTAATAACCTTGACTAAACTCCACTATTAAGCAACGAAATTCCAAATATACAACACGTCAAGATGGGCGTGAATAAAAATTTAGATCTAAATAACTGAATTGCAATTAACTCCAAATTTATATTTTCTAAAAGAACAAGTTTGATTTCATAGGATCGAATTTTAAATACAAATCTACATTTTCTAGAAAAAAATAGTTGGAATGCTTATAAATTGGTTTGATACCAACTTTAAAATTGGTATCTTTTTTATAATAATTTTTAAATTTAAAACTATCATAAATACACACACACACACATATATATATATATATATATATAATTTAATAATATTGTGTATAATAAAAATCTCTATGTTTTTAAAATTTGTAATTGATTAATCATCTTAAAAAAACATGTTTTTTATTTTTTATTTTTAGTACATATTTTTTTGATAGAGTTAGATAGAATGTTTGATGAGTGAATGTGAGTGTAGTTCACATTTTAATAAGAGAAAATAGAGTATTATTTAAAAGTTTAGTATTAAAATATATCAATTATTATATTTTAGTACACTGTATAAATGAATATGAAAGTAACATGGCTATTTGCTAAACATTAAAAAATTTAATTAGTTAGCTTAGACTAGCAGTAGTTTATTATTTTGAAAATATTTTATGTTTATCAAGAGTTGAAAAAGAAAACGATGAAACAAAAAGTATAGAATATTTTCATTTTATTATCGAAATAAACCAAATACTTACAACACATAACATTATTTAAAAGTAAGTATAATAGATTATATTGGTATCAAACATTTTATCTTTATAGTCCTAGTAATTATAAAATTGAATTACATTAAAAAAAATGTGTATATATCTATTGAAAGAGTGTATTTTGTCAATTAATATTTTATACGATACTAATTACATGATATTTAATACATTTATTCACCTATATATAGAGATTTCATATAAAATATTTTACAATAAATTTTATTACAGTTTCATATAAAGATGTTTTATATTAATTTTTTTTCTTATATCATACTTCCTACTATCTTCTTGAATTTTTTTCAAATGTTCACATACTTTATATATAATATCCTGAATTTTATATGTTATCAAACCAAATTATAATCATGAAAATTATTTTTTCTTAAAGAAAAGATGGATTTGGATTAACATCCACAGGAATCCTAAATTTTTTAGAAAATACGATTATATATTTTATCCGTTGATCTTGAATCCTATCAAGAATTTCACATGCATAAACAAAATCCTCAACCAGTTGATGTGTTGTGAGGACGAAAGCAAAATGATAGCCACATAAAATATTGAAAACGCACATTTACATTTAAAAAAAAAAAAACAATGGACGTTGAAGAAGTAGATGATTAGGCTTGCCTGAGGGTTGGGAACAATGGTTGAGGGTACAGGACTTGCGACATGAAAAACAGCAGTGCATCCAGCAATTGCTGAGAGAATAGATTCGTAATTCAAGAGATCTGCCTTGAAGAGTGTGAGGTTTTCAGAAGCTCCCTCCAGTTTCTGCAAGTGCTCATATTTCTCACTACCTGCTCATAACTGCTTCTCAAACTTCACTCCAATATCAATCCAATCCAAACAATTAGAAATCAAGTAAAACGTAACGAACCGGGTTCTCTCACAGTTCCATGGACATTGTAGCCTTTGGAGAGAAGAAGCTTAACAAGCCAAGACGCCACAAATCCTCCAGCACCAGTCACGCACACCGTCTTTGCTGCCATCGATCTCTTCACCTTCTCCCACGTTCTAATTTCGTCCTTTTTTTTTTTGTTATTGTATGTTTATCTTAAGATTATGATACGTCCAAACCGGTTGTTATTGATGGAAAGCGACACGTCAATGCAATTTTTTTGTAGGCCTGATTTCGTAGCCCATTAGGTTCGACTTGTCTGGACTGATTTGGTAGGCCTGGCCCAAATTTCTTAACCAATATATATTTTATTATTCGGTGTAGTATATCCCGTTATACTGAAATTCATCTATTTTACTTTTAATACATTTTATAAATTTCAAATAATGAATAATAATCTTAAATAACAAAAAATATAGGAAAAATTACGCAAAATAAAAATTGATATCTTCGTGCAAAATTGTTTTTACGAACTACAACAGAAACAGAGTGCGTATTTTATTTGCACCCAACAAAGTAGAAAATAACACAATATATTAAATAACCTTATGGTCAAATTTATCTGATTATTATTCAACTATCAGTATGAATATTGATAAAACCGAAAAACAATAAAATAGTTTAATAACCTATTCTTCTAGTGTAATTTACTAGATGTTGATTTGAGCATAAAAAATAAAACATGCTAAGCCCTTCAGTGATAAATAAAGCATTTCATATAATCTTGCTTGATCAAGCCCTTCAGTGATAAAAATGTAAAGATACGAAACTTTGCCCCCAACAACTTGGACTCTTACTGTATGTTTAAGTTTAAATAGGTAGTAGATAATGGAATAGAGAATATGGAGTGGAACAAAAACTGTTTTACTAATTTATATTTGTAAAAAAATAATAATAAAATATAAAAAATTAGATCATGATCTATTATATTTTATTATTCCACTCCATTTAAGATGCATTTTATGTAACTACTAAGTTCTTAAATTATAGAATAATTATTTTGTCATTGTAAATTTAACTTATTATGTTTATAAAAAAAATAATGTGAAAATTAAAAAGTTATAACTCACTTCATCACAATTCATTCAATACAGTTCTAAATCGCTCTGTGGTGGTAATTCGATCACCAATGTAAACATAAGAGACAAATCCAAAACGGATGAGATCGAGATACTAAGGCCCCTAAACGGGTTACATCTCAGAAAATGTGATGATGTTTCAAACTCAAGGAATTGCAAATAAATAAGAGACAAGTTGTGAGTGGTCAAAATAATACTTTAGCTTATATTCACCCAAAGGTTCTAGGTTATGGTAGGTGATTTTGAGTAGTGAGCACAAAATTATAGGTCCAAAGCTTATTGCCACTGTTGTACAAAACAAAAATCCACCCAAGGCTGGTATAAATTAATTGAAAGGGCTGATCAGAATATTAATCTCCTCATACACAAAAATTTGGAATAACAAATTGCATCAGTAATTGATGTGAGGATTTTAGTTGTAAACACCAGACCTGAAAACCAGTGATTCAGCCACTTGAGCAGTTTGGTTCACACCTGACTGACCCCAATAAAAATGCACAACCCAGACGACTTTTCATCATGCGGCTGGTTTTCTTTCCAATTTGTTCATGTTGGGGTTTCTTTCATCTAATCTGGCCACCATATATGCAACCCTAAGTTGCCATACTAGTTCGAGATCTGTAGCTATGCTCAGGATTATCACGAAGACCCAACTTAGAGATAACAAAGCAATAGGAATCCCAATCAGTTCTTCTGAGGTATTTCAGTAATCTTTTTCTCCTCTGAACCATTGCTATCAATCCTTTACGAGAATGAACATCCTAAAGCACCATGGAATGAGTAGAGTCAGAGAAGAGTGTATATATATACTACTCTATATTTACATCGGATTAAATGGACCTTTTATTAAAATGACAGGGTCACATTGTATAGAATAAATCTGATTAGTTATGTTCACAAAGTAAATATGAACTGGTTATAAAGGGTGATAACTTCCATAATATATCATAGGCTGGTTAACTGACATAAACAACAACAAGATGAAGCAAAAAACACAATGAGAGTACAGTCACCAATCCAAAATCCTGTCTACGGCCATATCCAAGATTTTATTAAGTTATAACAACGTTCGGTATATTTGACCTGCTCTAGAAATCAAATAAAGCTAAAATCAAATTGTCCCCCATGTTAAACAACTGAAACACTCGCATAGATGGAAACTACAACTCTGAATATCTAAAAAATATGGCAGGGAAGCTAGCTAATCTCAGTCTTAAATCATCTGCTACTGAAAGTGTAATGCTCCAAGCCAGGCAAACTAGAGTTAAATCACTTGTTAGTAAATAATTATAATGCAAGTCAAAGTTCTAACTAATAACAGAACAACCAACTAACGTCTTCAATGATTGGTGTGTTTTTCTGTGTAACAGTACTATAAGATCATATGGCTCTCTCATTGCATAGTAGAGTGTAATAAAATAAAAGTCCTGACACTTTATGATGAGTTTTCAAAAATCTGCTCCTTCCTAATAAATAAATCATTCAATTAATCATACAGTTGGAATAAAATTTTAAATCAGTTTTTTTTAAAAAAAAAAACAACAAATCTTACATTCTATGAACACAGAACAGTAACAAAAGAAATTGGAGGAATTCCTTGAATTTGAAACTAGATTTCCAAGAAGTAGATGCCACAATTAAAATGTCCTCCATAAATTAAGCAACAATGCCCGTTAATAATGTATATACAACCACAGATAACAACTTCTACAAATTTTCTAATGAAGAGTCTTTTATTCACTGGTCACAAACACAAGAGTATATTAAAAAAAAAATGGAATACGAAGGGACAACTCACCTTCTTGTGTAGGACTGCTGTTAGATGCTTAATCTTAGTTGTGAGTTGTGCAACTGCATAAAATCAAAGGGACAGTATTAATTCCCTAACAAGTGCCTATCAACATTCTCATAACCATCAGCAACCTCAATTTTCACGAAGACCAATATAGCAAATAAACAAGCAAAGCAAAAGTAATCCCTTCCTTCCAGATCTTTTTCATCAAACAAAGACATCACAAATCAGTAATGAGCAATTCCCCTTACTTTGAACACGCGCAGAACCGCAGTCCGACTCCGACATTTTAAACTCATCCCTAACCTTGGCAAGCTCAACTTTCATCTTCTCAACGGAGGACATGTTATCTGGATGAAAGTACTGGAAATAAACAGTGCCAATATTAGGACATCAAAACAAAAACACTATAACAGGTTGTGGATAGAATGAAACGAAGGTTGACACAAACAAAGATAAGCAAAACATGTAAAATGTAACAATAATTACCTTTTCAACAAGATGGGGTTTAGGAGGTTCCAGAGAGAAGGTTGGAGTCCCGCTCAAATGGTTCAATATGCTAAGTCCCTGTACTGGAAAACACACACATAAAAACAGTTAATCAACTCTTTTAATTCAAATCTAGACTAATTTTTCACACAACAAATATAAACAAATTCAATATCAACTCTTTATGTTGTTATATAATTTTTTTATATAATTAAGCAGCTTATGAAATTTTTTACTAAAATTTCTTACAAAATTTATGTCAGTAGAATTAAAAAGTTTGTATATAATTATTTAACAAATTAAAAACACTTAGATTTACAATAGATTAAGAGTTAATTTTTTTTTTACTATTCAAAATAAATATATTTTTTAAAAATTATGAGCTAGTCTTGAATTACATGAATATTTTGTCATGTAAACTTTTTAAAAAAAAGTTTTTTTATCCTGTGAATTTTTCTAATCCAATTCATGTGAGCCAGAATCAAAACTATATGATGAGAGGTTTAATTTTATCCCACCCGAAATATTTCATACGTGCTAGTTTGGGAGTATAAGAAATATTTTGTATCACACTTGAAGAGTTGAGAGTTACATTTCAACAATCATGAAGTGTGCGTATGGCCAAGCAATGAACATGGTATATTCGAAAACTCCACTTGGTTCAATCACTGAATATTTAGCAGCAATTGAAATCTGATTCACATTAATTATACAACATATCAGTCAACAAAAGGATGCAGAAGATACAAAGAAACAGTGCATGCATATTGTACTCGTAGCAGCAGACAAGACAATATTACTTTGGCTAGCAGGTTGTTTCTTCTTTCTTTCTTATAACCATTACTCATTCTCTTTTGGTTTCCTCTTACCTTCCGTTTTTCTCTTACTATCTTGGCTTCACTTTTTCTGTCTGCAGTTTCCATCTTACAGCATAAATGTATATAGACATTTTGATGGTTTAGTGGCAATTGCAGCTGGAAATCTAAGATGACATCAGAGCTCTGCTATGTATCTCTGATCTTTCATCTCAGTTTTTCCTTTCTTGTTTCTTGGTGATTCTTGCTTTTCTTTTCTTAACAATGTATGAAGATTTAACACAACCCATTATGTTCATAGTTTCTTATATCTTCACTCAAGTTAAAATCCCGCAACACTCCTTCGAGATCAAAGAAACAACCAACAATTTCTAGAAGCTCTTTAGAATTCATCTCATGCAAGATGCTTGTATTTCTCATTCACTACTTACTCTTCTTTACTGTGACAATTAAGCTATCACGCATATCGTTTATAATCAATTGTTTCATGAACGAACCAAAGACATAGAAATTAATTGTCACATCGTTTGAAAAAAAGACTTCACCCAGGTTTAATCAAGCTTCTTCCTATATACTCTAATCTTCAACAAGCTTATATTCTAACAAAATTCTACTACCGTCAATTTTAACGAAAACTCTACCAACTTCAATATTCCACACGTTATATTTCAAGTTGGGAATGCTTAATAATTACTCCCAACTTGAGGGAGGCTCTCAGTATTCTTAATTCTGAATGCCTATGTTTATAGCTTAGCGCTGGCATAACTTGCTTAGCGCTTTACTGTTTTCTCCGTTTTATGCTTATATTAAGCATTTTTTTTTTATGTTTACCGTGTAATTCTAAATTAGTCTAGATTTGAATTAGTCTAGGTTAAAAAAACGACAAGAAGAAGATTTTGTTAAAGTAGTTACTGACATGAAGCTTTCTTCGCGGCAAGATCTTGCTCTTGATTAATCTCAACGAGACATCCCATTATTGTGTCAATAGTAGAATCATGGATATTGGAACGGGCTTGCTCCTCCTCCATCTTCCTCAACCTCACCAACCTCTCACTCAACTCCCTCACTGAAAACCAACCCTTTTCCTTTCCCTCCGGCCTCAGCGTCCTCAATTTCTTCCCCAAATCCTCTACGCTGTAAGTCTTCAAGAACCCCGCCGAAAACATCGTCTTCGACTCCGTACCCTCTTTCCTCATCTCTTTCCCGAAAATGGCCTGCGGCAAGTCATTCGTGCCACGGGTCATCCCAGGACGGCCCTGCGACAGCGAGTTTTGGGCACCAGACAAGTTCCGCAGGCTCTTGCCAATGGCATCCATTCCGAGGGAGGGCGATTCTCCCGATCTGGGGGGATTCCCCTGCAAGTTGTGGCGCTGGAAGATTTGCTGGAACGAAAATTGCTGCTGCTGCTGCTGCGACGGGTCGCCCGGCGGAGGTGGAGCGGTCTTGACGCGGAACTCGCTGAGGTTTTTTCGGATCTTGTTTGCGAAGTGTGGTTGGGAGCGAGGGTTTGAGGAAGGGGAAGAGGTTTGTTTGAGATTTTCCCTTACATCTCTGAAAAGGGAAGAAAAGGGAGAGTTGGAGCCGGAGTTAGAATCGGAATTCGAAGTAGAGAAGAAGAGGGTGCGAGAGCTGGTTGCCCTCCGACGATTGAGACGGAGAAGAAGGGCCATGGCAGAAGATTGCACTAGAGAGGCTTCGTTAGGGTTTTAGTTTGAGTGAGTGAGTGAGTCACCGATTTTAATTTTAATTTAAAATCTTAGTTTTTGAAGAATATAAAATACTTTTAGACTAATTTAAATGACAGTATATTTAGAAACGTTGGAAATTGATAATAATTATCGGAAAGAAAATAGGCCTGAGTTGATTTTAAAAAATCAAATTAAATAAATAAATTATAATATTTATCTATATTTTATATTTACTTTTGTTGATATAGTTTCAATATAATATTTTTTATATTCTTTGAAAGAAAATATATGTTTTGTTTAATAGTTCAACGCTAAGTACGAGAAGTAAGATGGATCGGTTTAGATATTAAAATTTATTTAATGGTTGATTGTTTATGCAACATATTTGATTTTAATTGTATTTTAATTTCAATAACTTTACAATCTCTATAATGTATTTTTTGTATTATATTTTCTAAAATTTCATTAAATACGCCGAAATAATATGGTTAAGGAGATATATGTTTTGAACAAAAAAAATAGCAGGAAAACTCACTTTTCATTGTGATTGTTCCTTTGAAAGGTCCTTCAAAATAAATTATTACTGCTATCAAGTCCTTAATGAGATATACAACAACGTACAAAAGGTTTAAAAAATTTAAGATTCATATTTTTCTATATAAGTTAAAATTTAAACAATAAATCCATTAATTATAATATAAAAAACTGTAATTATAGATTAGTATAATATTAAAATAACTTTAGAATAAATCAAAATCACTATTGAATTTTGAAGTTTAATAGATCTTTTCTACTCAAGTTTCAATAAAAATTAAGATTTTAAATTAAAATGATTTAAAATAATTTAACAATGGAACTAATTTAACAATTATTTATTAAATTAAGAAAACTAATAAATAAATAGGAATAAAACACAATCCTCTTAATATAACTTGATTCCTTTTATTATTAAATAAATTATTATTATTATTATGATTAATTAGTGCTAATTATGGTTTAAAAGGCCTAGGTTTGTCAACTCTACGGACCAACGATGAACTCTATATAAACCCATCCCTTCCAATTCTCTTTCCACTCTCTTTCTTCCTTCATTCACTCGCTCTATCAACTCCTCCTCGTCACCAATGTCCAAGCTCCACGACCAGTGGGTTTCCATGGCCATCGCCGACGACACCCTCGTCGCACACCAGCTCCTCCTTCTCCGCTGCCACCACCTCTCCTCCGTCAATCCCTGGACCTGCCGTCAGCGCCGAACCACCAGGCTCCCCGTCGCCGCCGCCCGTGCCAGTCCCACCACCCCCCTCACCTGGATCGCCGCCACCTCCCTTGACGGTTTCGAAGGTTCCACTCGCCCAATCGCACCAATGCGATCATCAGAGCCTAAGGTGCATCTCCTCTTTCGTCTCCTTCTCTGTTTCCGTTACTTTTACGGTTATCGCATCACTCTCTTCTCTACTTCTCTCACTCCCAATCAAACAAAACAACCGCCATTGGCATCTTGTTTATATTTACAATTCTACCCTCACCCCTAAGATCGGCGCCTCCCTTCTCCGCCGGAAACGCCTTCACTCCGTTCTCTTCTCCAGTTTTTTGGTCCATCAAATGCGAAGGGCCTTTTTGTCCTTTTCCCCCTTTTCCCTTTTTTTAACTATGATGTATTTTAGGTTATTTACAGAAAGAAGAAGTGGAATTTGATTTCATAGTATTAATTAAAATTGTTTTAATATTAAAAACAGAAATAAATAAATACTATGCACTTGTCTTAAATGTTTGCCTAGGCACTGGCTTCAATAATCAGGTCAGGGGCATATTCGTAATATCAACCTTCCACGTCAGCTTTTTCTGGTAACGTGTTCTTTGGTGGTTTTGTGCTGGATAATTTATTAGTGGATGTTAGTGCTTTGTGGGGTTCATGCAGAAGCACAGCCATAAATATGAAAGTACAAAATCAAATCTACACAAAATTAAGTGCAATTAAATGCTTGAATAATTATCATAATTAATTTAGACTTACTGTTTTAGTTTTTAATATAAAATTATAATCTAACTATAAAAGAATTAAATTTAATTCACGCAAGTTCGAATTGAATGAATATTTAAAAATTAAACTATTTATTTAATCCGTTGTAATTAATATTTTCCAAAACTGTCAAAAAAAAAAACTAAAAGGTGTTGTTAATTTTATTATAGAATATTACATTTATCTGTAATAATAATACAGCAGTAGTTAATTGGCATCATGTTAAGCAAAAGCAAAATTAGTTTAGTTTATAGTTAAATTCTTTCTTCAGTAGTTTCTTTGAACAAATTTGAAATTATAACATAATGTGACATAAATGCATACAATTTTGAAACTATACATCTAATTTTCAGCTCCATCTAGTTATTAATCTTTATCATCTATAGATCAAATTATCAAGTTCTTTGGGTGCCCACATGTTTCTAAGAGTTTATTTATAGTGTGATGAATAATGTTTAAGCTCTTTTATGTTTGGTGTCTTTGCAGCCTTTGGATAAAACTTCAACTTTCACTGATAAGACTAAAAGTTCGTCCTCAAAGAAGAAAAGAGTAAGTATAAACTTTGCCAATAATCAATAAAAACGAGTCTTATATATATATATATATATATATATATATATATGAAAAATGATTATTTGACATTATACTATTCGTTTGAAAAATACAAAAGTTGATGAATATGAAAATGTATGGTAATACCATTATTCTGTATAGTAATAATAATGAGTACAAGATGAACGTTTTCTCCTTGTTTGTGTATGATTCTGAGGTTGTGTTGCGTTGCATCTCCAAAATCTACGTGCTTTATTTTAATTTTTTAAATTTGTACCTGGCTTCAGACTATCTCTCACCTTCGACGGGTGGAACAAGAGAAGAAAGACGAAGGGAAGAATTTAAGAGACGTAAGATGGACTTGTATTAATTAATGTTTACACATGTATATAGAGACAGACATGTTTCTGATTGTTTGTTTTTCATTGAAATTTTAAGCAGGAGCTAGAAGCCACATATCTCAAATATGATAGAAGAAGAGCAGAAGGCGAAAGGTTAAAGAAAATAAAGGCAAACTTTCTTGTTCTTTATCCCTCTTTTAAGAGCTGTTGTTTTCATCAAATGAAGTTTTTGACAACTTGGTTCATTACAGAAGGAGTTGTTGTCTCGGCGGTCCTTAGAAACGGGACAAAGTTACGGTGTATCAAACATAGCCCGGACACAAGATCATATTGTTGAGAACGAATCACCTGCTTCCGACGAAGGAAAGAGCGGTGGCCAGCAACCTCGAATATTCTTACCCGATCTGAATGAAGCTCCGGTGGAGTATTTCACGGAGTTTGCTGGGTTTAACCAATAGGGAGTATTCGTGAAATTTATACTCTTATTCAAATATTCTTCTGGGCAATCTCTTCTTTCCACCTTCATTACATAGATATTTACTGAGAAGTAGCAGTTACTTGTTGTATACACATAAGATAGTTCAAGGAATTTTGTTCTTGTACCAAGTTTGTTTACCTCTTATATCATTCTTATGAGTTATTGTTCATTTCAACTTCATACATTGCATTCAATGTACATAACTCATCCACTTTGCTCACAAATTCCAGATAACGTTACATGTGATATTAGAGTATGTTTTATGAGATTTATGATTATCCTTTTTATGATGTTAGTTGTTCCCAAATTTTGTTTTATCCAAGTCAAGATAAACTCTAATTATGAGATTCAGGGATTTTATATTTTTATGTATTCGGTTGCTATTTGATTTCAAATTGAAATTATGTTTTAGTATTGAATAGATTGAATCTCACTGTCATAGATGATTTGAATGATCAAGCGAATCTATTAGGATGTTAATGTGGATTGAATGCAATAATGGTTATGCTGGAAAAACAATTTTCTATTATATGTAAATTGAAAATTGATTATGAAAATCTAAATGTCTTTATCAAAATGAACTCTCAATAAAAGATTTAGATTGGATAACAATCCTCTTACATGAATTAAAATTACTGTTTTAATTTTATTATGTAAATTATGTATTCTTAATTTTAAAATCAAGGAAGATGCTATATATATACGGTTTATAGCAATTAAGGATATTTATTACTTATTTGAAATGAAGCTGATCAATTTTGTTAGTTATCAAAAGTGACAAATTTTTTAAAGTTATTTGATTTCAAATTATTAATGTTTTATTTCAATTACCTATAATATACTAAATTATGAATAATTGATCTTGATTGAAGTTCATTATTAGACATTTTAGGATCGTTATTAATTGTTTTTATAATTAATGAGCATGATTGGTTATAGATAATTTTATATGTGTCACTAGTTTTATATATCTATAAGAAGTAGGTGATTCTAGTTGATATATATTTTAATTATCATTATGATTAATATCATCATGTTTATGTAACAAGTGGATATCCCAAAGGAGAACATGAGTATAAAATAAGTATATCTGAATTTTGTATTTATGTTTAGTTTTATGATTGAAAGCATTAATGTTAGACATGTGAATTGTAGTCTTTATTCCACTTTTTTACACTCGCTTAATATTGTTCTAATCTTCATAAGTTGAATTTTCCTTAAATAAACAAGTCTAATTCCACTTAAGATCTTGATTTGACTTTTCAAGTTGAAATGTTTCTTACTATCACTGGTGCTAGTAACAATGAAGAAAAAATTCATTACACAGCTTGAGCATTTGATCAAGATAACGAACATCATAATAAACCTTAAGTTTCCAAAATTGACAGTGAATGAAAGTTTTCTCATATAATTTATTTTAAATTATGGAATGTGCATGACACATTATGTCATTATTAATGACTAAAGATAGTTTTACTTAATTAGTAATCTTAAATAAGATGTTATCTTCTATGGATTCTCATGAATTTAACACAATATGTTTTTCAATCATTGAAACTAAATTTATTTCTGGTTCAGATTGTTTAATCAAGATGCTTATGAAGATAATGTCAGTATTAAATGATTGATTTTGCGTAGACTTATTTTAAAATGTATTGATTCATTGTTTTTTTTTTCTTTTATAAATTTTTTTTTATCGTTGCAACATTGAAAATAAGTAATAATTAAAAAAAATTAAAAATAATAATAAAATATAAGTGATAGCAGTAAAAGAAAATGAAATAAAATATAAGCTATTTAAAGTAGTTTGGAACTTATGAATTAGAATTTCCTAAAATAAGTTAAATTGAAAAAAAAAAGCTTTAAACAATTTTCGATCTCATAGATAAAGTTCTCTATTTGCTATGTATACCCATCTAGTTTATAAGTTAAATACTCTTTCATTTTGACTGTAGAAGCCCATAAAGAAAAGACCAAACATGTTTTATGGTATATATTATATCCCTCATAAAATACTATTCTCATTATTCAACTTAAACAAATCCTTATAAACAATAAAATTACAACAACGACTTTTAATTATAACTTCAAAGTAATTTTAAACAATAAAATTATAAACTAACAACGACTTTTTTTTTTCTCAAGCTGCTTTCTAAATAAAATAATTTGGAAATTGGAAATTAAAATAAAATAAATTGTGAGAAGATATAATTTATGCTATTTTCCTTATCCATCAAATAAATTATTTAAATAAGTGAATGTTTTATTTTAAATTATTAAAAAATATTTATTTTACCTTCAAATTTAAAGTAAAGCAAAACTTGATTGCAGTGAAAACTTTTACAAAAGTACTGAATTCAACATGGTGGTCAAATAATCAATTTTATTTACTCTTCTATTAAAAAGATTTATATAATCCTACTTTTTACTTATGTTTTATTTTGGTAGAAACATACTTATGCACAAAAAAAATATTGGGATTCAGAAAATAATTTCCTCAAAGCAAAATAACACTATAAATAAATGTATGTAAAAAATTTCACTATCCATATCCACACATCCTCTATAAAAATATTATTATTCAAAATATAACTTTCTTTTTAACAAAAATTTTAAATTTTCATATAACTTTTCTAACAAAAACTAACGTATGTCATACAATTTTAAATATATCACATTCTTGTTCAATCTCCAGACAAAAATTGCAAACTATGTCATAAAAAAATTGCAAACTATGTCATACAATTTTCTTGATAAAAATTTAAAATCTTCTAATGACACATAATTATCAAGTTTCCACCACTAGTGCAGACAAGAGAAACGATAATAGTTATTTTCGTCCATAGCAGCGGTTTCTGAACCGAGACATATCCAGGCGAGATAAAAAGAGATATATTTTTTGCCTCGGTTCTAAACCAAAACATAAAAGGGTAGGATTTTGCCTCGGTTTGAAGTTAAACGAAGCAGTAGGGTTTTTGATTTTTTTTTTCGCAGGACTTTATGCCTCGATTCCCTTTAAACCGAGGCAGTTTGTCCGCCTCTATTGCCTCGGTTGTGACCTGAACCGAGGCAGTAGGGTCTTTTTTTTTTTTTGCTTCTTTCGTCAACCTTTATGCTTCGGTTGAAGCTTGAACCGATGTCATAGGTGGGTTTTCTATCTTGGTTACGGTCACAACCGAGACATATCTCCCTGTTTTTTTAAGATGTCTGTTTCTCCAACATTCTCAATTGCAAAAACATGCTTGCATATAATTTTACAGCCAGAACAGTCCAGAACAATCCAGAAGCATATATTTTGAATAAAAATTATATTAAAACATAAATACATTCAACGTAATTAAAAATCAACTTCTTATAAGCATAAATCAATCAAATGTAATCATAAATCAACTTTGAAGCTTAAATCAATCCAATGTACAAAGTTGAACTAATAATAATGTACAAAAGCATAAAACAACTTAGAAGCATAAACATAGAACTTACTGTTAATATCTACTACATACTATTATATAATTGAATTGCATATTTAGTCAGTACTTTTCTCACGAATTTAAGTGACTTCTCTTGAATTGGAGTAGTCATATTGAATCTCCGCATAAAACACAATGATTTCAATTAGTGTATATGAAATCTAAACTATAGATAAAATAAAATTCAAACCTAAATATTACCGTTTCTCATCCACTAGTATAATGTGCACGAATAGTGGTCATCATCCAATATATGACGTAGTAACCACACTCATATGACCCATTTTGTCTATTACACTACAATATATCATCATAATTATTAAATGTTAAGTAACATCATTAAAATGGTACAAAATGTAACAAAGTTTGGACTCAATACCAAACCTTAAGGTTCACCCATGCAAGCTTTTTAACTGTAATAGTAGATCTCCCAGACATCATATGTGTTGCAAGGGAACTATTAAAAAAAATTGCTTTAGCATACTTGTATATAATAAAGAAATTTGAAACATTGATGTTCTTACCAATCTACTACATGTCTACGAAGACTGGGAGGAGACTTGTGCAATGAACAAAACCAGACAACAATGTTCTCTAGTATGGAGATCACAAGTAGCTGTCAATGACGTCTAAAATTGGTATTAACTTAATTGTCATATACCAAAATTAATAAATGAAACTTTAAAGTTAACAAACTTCAATTACCCAATTATATGAGGGAGAAAATATACGTCTTTCCCCATTGCAAAGCAAGTGGTGATGTATGTTTGGATATCATCTATTTATTTCTTTCATGAGTCATAGAGGGGTCAATGAACCCATATACATCATTGAACCCCTTCTTGTTACTGACATCAAACGTATACCTGAAATGAAGAAATGATCTGATATAAGTAACTTGATAAAAAATAATTATATAAAAAATTTCTCATAAACTTACATCATCCACAACTGAATGAGTGTAATATTAATTTCTTATCTCCTTGATGCAAGCTCCCTAACATCTTGTTGATGCAAGTACAATGAGATATGAGCTTCTCTTCCAAATGTAGTAGAATCCCATTGTACAGTCATTAACGCATATGAAATTATGTTAGCAAGCTCGTCTAACGCACCAAGAGAGTCGTCCTCAGATAAATGAGTCTTCTTCGGTGTAGGACTTCTCTCTCGAGTTGTCTGCTGTTACATGAAAAAATGGTTATGTTATGACGTAAATAATAAGTAAATATATGGTACGACAACTTCATTCATTGTTTTTTTTCTTCTTCCACCATGAATTTGACCTCATCTTCTGCTAGCTGTACACCATGCACTATTCTTCCACCATGAATTTGACCTCATCTTCTACTAGGTGTACACCATGCACTATAGTGACTGGCTATATAAGTGACATTGAGAGAGAATAAGAATTAGAATATATAACTCAAAAAAATATAAAGATAGTAAATAATTTTTATATTAAATCTCAGACGAAAAACTAAAACTAATGCTCAAAAACAATATATATTTAAACAAATAAACAATTATATATGTAACATACAATATATTCAACCAAACAATATATTCATACTATAATTTGAGATCTCAAAAGCTTAAATCCACTAATATTCAACAAAGTATTATGCAATTTTTCTTTACAAAAGTTACAAAACTTTATAGTAAAATTTATAAATTCTCTAATCATACACAATTAAACAAGTTCCAAAACAACTCTTTATTTTTATAATATTTTTATTTATTCATACCAATGGATGGTCAATACTCATTTAGAAAAAAATATATATTTAATGTAATTTTATATTTTAAAATTTACATCCACAAACATCTAATAATAATATGTATTGTTTAATGTAAAAGTTTTATAAAAATTTATAAATCATTTTATATAAAAACCATTTTAAATACTAATAGAACTTTTTAATTTACAGAATAAAATATAACATAATAAATATAATAGTTAATTAATTGTTATTCAATAATTTTGTTATAATATTGAATGTACTATAATTAAGTACAAAATCGAATATCAATTTAAACCAAACAAGAAACAGTATTTTACAGATGTAGATTAAAAGATATTTTATCAAGAACAAAATCCAAGACAAACAAAAATCTAAATGGTTTGAATAAAGAATTCTTTTTGGGTAAGAATATATATATTTTAACATCCGTGATTTATATATATTTTATTTCATTCTCGGTAAGAATATCCTTAATTTTTTTCTATGCTAAAGAACTTATAAAATCGTAAGAGTCTTCACTTTTTCTTTTCTCTGTCTTCTTTCTTTTCTTTTCTTTGCTAAACCATAGATACTACAACATTTCCGAAAATATTAATTTTAATTTGTTAAATTTTTTCGAAAAAATTAAAAAAAAAAAAAGCTACGTAGTTGTGTGTTGTTGTGTAGACTGGCACCATATTTTTTGAATCTTCCATCTATCTGACCTCAAGAAGTTTCTCTCTTCTGCAACTGCCACTGCCATTCACATCTCCAGGAATAGAACTCTCACTTGTACTCTTCTTTTTGCGACAAAATAGCAGATCTCCATCATTTCACATCCACTATATAAAGTACAATTATTATCACTTCAAAAAACTAAAACATTATAATAATAATAATAATATGCAAACATCATCGTACACCCAACAACACACACCTTTTCTTCCAACCAAACCAGAACCAGAATATGATCATCCACACCCAAAAAATACTTGCATTCAAATAGAAAAAATTACGCTTTTCATAAAAGGGTTAGACAATCATTAGTTTCTATAATAAGACATTTAAATCTGTGTAATAAAGATTGCGTGTATATAGTTAAGTCAGTTTGGATTCTTTTCCAACATTATTCCTTAAAAAACATACTTCTTTGATCATTCAACTGCATAATTGTCGAGTTTCAGCGAACATTCATTACACAAAACAGAGAAAGGAAAGAACCAGACATGGCATTTGTACAACACAAACATTCAATTATTTAACCTAAATAACCATTCTACTGTTCCTCATACCCAGCTTCAAATTCACATCTACGTTCACATTCTCACCACCATCATCGTTTCTTCGAACTTGAGGTACAGCACTGAACAATTGTTCCACAGAAGAACACTTCCTGGCGTTATTGCCGGCAGCTTTCGGCTTCACAACACCACCTTCCGAAGACGGAGAAAGAGGCAACACCGAGGGTATCTTGAAGTTGGTCCTCGCCTTCGCGCCTCTAAGTCTTCTCGCCGCCGCGTCGTACGCACGCGCCGCTTCCTCCGCCGTGTCGAACGTCCCCAGCCAGTGGCGGCACCGCCCGATCCGGTCGCGTATCTCCGCCGACCATCTCCCCCACGGTCGCTTCCTCACTCCTCGGTAACTCTTGTTCACCGACACCCCAGCCGTTTTCTTCGGCGTCTCTGGAACATGCAACGTCGACGACGTTCCAAAAAGGACGTGCTCTCCAACAACTGCGGCAATCCCTTCGAGCCCCGTTTCGTGCGACGACACCGTTTCAGGTTTCGGAAGCAAAATGTTAGCAGCGGTGGTGGTGGTGGCTGGCGCGTGTAAGTAGATTTCGTCGTTCATTGTCACCAGTATGGAAGTTAGACTTTTTGGATCAAAGGTGGTCGTGGCCCCTACAGAAGGGAAGGAGATATTTATATCGTGAAGAAAATTAGTTGAAAAATTATTAAAAATGTTAACTTTATTTTAAATATAATCAAAGAAAAAAAAGAAATTAGAGAAAAATATAGATAGATATTGGTGTGAAATCTGAAAAGACTGTAATCCCTCGTATCTACATGTTTGTCTTTCCTAGGCTGGCTGTAGGCTGTAGGCTGTACTGTAGGGATACACACCCTTTCAGAAGGTCCCTTAACACAACACACCTAATATAGCACGGGCCCCTTCACCCCTTTTTTATTCTTTAGATTTTCACGTTTTCAAAATCACTGCAATGAATAAATTTGAATGAATATTTGATGAGAAAAGGATGTTATGTTGTATCAGAAAGAAAGAAATGAAAACACATGGTTGAAGATGAGATGAGATGAGATGAGATCTCCTAGTAAAAGAACGATGACAGTATTTTTACATGAGAATGAGAATGAGAAAGAGAGATGAATGGAGGAGCGTCACAGTGTCGTCAAGGAAAAGATTGTTTGACTGCAAAATTGCAAAACATGATTGACTGTACAAATCCTTTCTTTTTTATCAGTTCATCGAAATAACCACAGGGGAAACCAGAATCACCTCTTCAACCATTACCCTCATAACTTCAAACTTTCCATAATTTTTAACTGATTAATTCAAACTTTGTCATAATTATTCTTCTTCTGGTACACTTTTCGTTGCCCTTTTTCTCCTAGTAACACGCCTTATTTACATTATATTATGCAGGAAAAGGAATGAATAAAGTATAATAAGTTTACAAAAAAAATGTTGAAAAACAGCATGCACGACACGATGCAAGGGAAGATGATCAGATTTTGCACTATGATCTGTGCATGATGTCATGAAGATGTCTTTCAAAGGTCAATAAGCAATTATGCATAGGTGATGGAATAGATGGGAAGATGCAGATGATGCATTGCAAACAATTAATGCACCAAGATTTCGGATTTCATTTCACTTTCATTTCAGATTCAGATTACCATTCATCATTCCCTTTCTTTGCTAAATTCAATCAATTACCCTTCGCAAGATATCTTTTTTATTATCTTTCTTCATATCTTAGTTGCATTTATATCTAATGATTCATGCAGAATGCTACCCTAATTAGTCACATGCAGAAAGCTTGCTAGTTGATATATATATATATATATATATATATATATATATATATATATATATTAACTAGTGTTTATGAGATTTAACATAGGAAAAATAAAGAATGCAATGAGTTTTTCTTAACTTTAATATAATATTTATAGAGGTTTTTATTTTATTTTATTCTTTACTTTTATATAACAATGAATGTAAATTTTTAAATTAGGTGTAGGTAAAGTATAAAAGGAAAGAAAAATTATTATTGTCTTGAAATTTAAAAATAATTATTATTATTTTTTTCTTAAAAATGTTACACTTAAAAGGAACAAAGAATATTGTATGGATTGGACTGAGTTTAAGTTCAAGGAGTCGATCTCATTTCTATCCATGGTAATGTAAGAAATATATAAAACTAGGCGATTCTAGTTAAATAAAAAACAATAATTTTCTTAATTTGTATGAAAAGGTAAGAAAGAAAATAAATAATTAAGATGATCAATGATTATATTAACATTTATTTTAATAACTTTTATATGAGCTATTTATTTACGAACTAGTTTGTCAACTCATGGATATCCCTGATTGAGGAAAAGATAATCGCAACAAATTAAAATTATTATTTTTTTAATCATTAATAAAATTTTAATACAGTTCATGTATGTACTAAATGATAAAATTATTAAGAGTTGATCATAGGAGTATATCTCATACTTTTTAAAAATATCATTGTAATATTTATGAAAAAAAATGTGTTTATGATCTTTTATATTTTTAATAAAGTGAGATAAAAAAATTATTTTATATTTATAATTTTATTTTAAAAAATATTTTTTTTAAAGTTTAGAAATACGATAAATCCGTAAATAAACAGGATCTGCTTATCTTATATATAAAAAATTAAGCTAAACTGGAGAGAAAAATAAATCTACAGAAAGTGATTCTTAAATTTCATTTTTTTGCTTGAATTTTTGTAATAGATTAACGTGTTACTTTTAATGCGAAGACATTCTGAAAAAAACAGAAGAATACTGTAAATACTCCCAATTACAATTTTCGTAAGCAATTTTCATAGAAGAAAATGATTTTTTATACAAGAGTCACTTATAACGATCTAGTTTCAAAGATAAAATAATCTTTAATAAGGTGAATTTTTATATTTATAAAAAATAAAAATTGAAAGTTAAATTAATAAATATCAAGTAACATATTTTTTCTTTGAGTTGTTATAAGATATCAACTTTTTTTAGAAACACTCTTGTAAAATTTGAAGGTGTCCACTTTTTGTTTTTGCAAAAATGCCCTCGTGAACTTCACGTGGGGGAAAACTTGAAAAGCGAGCTTGAAAATGGTATGAACAAATGCATGCAAAGTGATGAAGTATGTTGTTGAAAGATGAACAGTGATTTGTTTTTCTTTGGGTTGGATCTATGCAATCTGCACAGTGCAAACACCGAGTTTCGCAATTTTGGGTAAACTCTTTCTCTCACAAGTCAATCTCTTTAAAAATGTGCCTTTCTCAACGATCCATGCAAAAGAATCAACATAACTCAACTTTTATACCTTTCCCAAGGTAACCCTTTTGCTACTGCCAATACTCATTTTCATATAATAATATCAATTACAACAAATAAGTAATATATGGTCTTTTATTTCTCTTCACTTCCTTTCAATCTTTCAACTCATTCCACAAATATGCAGACCTATTATATCTTTTTCTTTCTTACTTCCCTCCATACTAAACTAAACTTGTTTTCAAGTACTTCATAAAAAATATAAAACTTTGATTGTTTTAAGAAATTTATGTATCCAATTTTGATCAATTTATAATATATAATTAAATATAAATTTTATTTTGTAATCTTTATTTTTTAAGATTGAGTATAATTTAAAATTATTTCTTAATATAATATTTGTATAATTAGTATTAAAGTCGATAGTTCAGGTGTCAGGTAACTAAACTTAGACAAATAAAGTGAAGCATGATCGTTGACAAATAATCAAATGAATTATGGAAGGAGGTGGAAAGTAAGAGAAGTTCAGTGTTGTGATAATGAATATGCAAATCATACTGTATTCGTGGATAAAAAAATGATTTATGTTGTTATAAGGAAAGTGAAGAACCATAATCCTTTGTTTAAACAAAACAAAGTTTCATATTAAATAAAACAAAAGATAAATATCATACAAAAGTATAAAATTAAGACCCATTTATAATAGAATAATGATATCTAGACAATATTTTTTTGACAACATTTGAACATCGTGTCATTTTATGATTGGTCCAAGATGGTGTTTATGATTATTATTATTGATTGTGGAATAATTTTGAACCAAACACAGAATGACACGTAGATGATGTTCAAATGTTGTCAAAAAAATGTTGTCTAATTATCATTATCTTTTATAATATAATAGATGCAATTTTAAGAAAGCTAAAAGAGTATGAATAAAGATTGTGTGTGAAATGGAGAGAATGTGGGTGAATGGAAGAGAGAGAGAGAGAGAGAGAAGCATGGGCGTGTGTGGGAGCGTAATTGGAGAAAGTGAAGTTGGGTTTTTGAAGAAGCACGCCAAGTGTTTGATGTTGTGCAGAGTGGTCATTGTTTGGACCAAGAGATTTGGCATTGCTTGCAATTGCATGGAGTGACGAGCAAGAATGCGTTCGGATTTTTGCAAAAGAAAGAGAGAGAAAGTGTTTTTACACAATCCCAAGAAGAAGAAGAAGAAGAGACAATGAAAGTGTGTTTCAATGATATCTTTATCATTTTCGTACTTGAGTAAGCTTCTATCTCTTTCTTCCAACCTTTTTCTCTGTTCCATCTTTCGCCTCAATTTCCATATTCTTCCAACTCAAACTCAAAAATGTCATTTCCAATTAAAGTACCCAAACCAATACACCGGTTATCCTTCACCTTAAGGTAGCCCATACCCAAGCCCAAGCCCAACTCATTCTGTTGTTGCTGTTTTGGTTCTTTTTGTTTTAGGGAGTCCGACCACATGGTTTTGTGGTCCAAAAATAGGATAAAATAATATATTGCATTTCATAGAAATAAAATAATGACAGAAGAACGTTTACTAAAATCTTAAATCTAGTATGATTTTATTCCTTTAATAAAAATTAACTGATGATTATTTTTTTTTTGTAAATTTCTTAAATAAAAGCAAACATAAGCCCATCAATATATTTAAGAACACAAATATATACTTTCTTTAGAGACAATCCATCCTTTAGGTTGTGTTCTTTTGGTAAGATTTTAGGGAGATGATTTGGGAAAGATGATTTGAATGGATTTGAAAGTAGCTTTTTTTGTTGTTTTTTTGAGTGGATTTATGGGTAATTAAGAGTGGATTTGAAGGTAAAGTTTGTGAAGATTAGTGTAGGATTTGATTGATTTGACAGATTTAAAAAATTTGTTTAATTGATAAAAATTAAAGATTACCAAAATACCCCTAATTATTAAAATAATATAAAATGATAATTATTAATGTTATATTTAATTGTAAAAAATTTTATAGTGAAAAAAAATGGTAATTTAATAAATTGAATATAAAAAATACTTTAAAGTTTATAAATATAATTTTAAAGAAAATTAATAAAATACATTTTCATAAAAATAATTTTAAATAACAGAATAAAAAAATTAATAAAAAAATTAAAAGAATATATTTTTAGAAAATTATTATTTTTTCTTTAAATATTATTTTTTAAGAATATAATTTAACCGTGGTATAATTATTATTATTTATTACTAATTAAAACATATTAGTTACGTTTTTGGATTACATGATTACGTTTTCATATGAAATAAAATATTTTTAATTTGAAATTGATTATAGTATGATAGAATTATGAAATTATAGGAGGGTAGAAATGATATTTTGTGTGAAATATCTTCAAATTCGAGCACATAAGCGATTATAAGAAAATTGATGTATCCCGCAAATCAGCTGTATATTTTACTTGCAAATCCTCTTAAACGAACATGATTTAATCTGCCATCCGTCTGTGCAATTCCTCATTAACAGTGAAATCAGTCCAAACGAACATAGGCTTAATGTAGACTCTTCCCCACGTGTCTATCTCTAAATTCCTTGAATGTTTACAAAAGTTTTTCTATAAATAAAAACTTTTTTTCTAAATAAGAAAGTAAAAGAAAATGAACAAATACATAAAATAAGTTATTAATGCATATAAGGTGTAAAAAATTAGGAGATAAAATTAAAAAAACATAAATTATTCCAGTCTAGTATATAAAAATATAAATAAAACTCTTTCGCATCGATTAAAACAAAAGATGAACATGATAAAACATATATAAGATGGTAAAACACTTTCTTTTCGAATAGTATCAATGTAAAAGTTTGAAACAGAACGCACAATGGTGAATATTTATTATGATAGCTGAAGAACTGTCATTGAATCCAGTTACAGTTACCCGACAAGAACAACAATTTCTTGTAAAAAAAACATCTAAGAATAAAGAATTAGCGAATAAAGAATAAGGAATTTACGTGAATCGATGCTTGGATTTATACCATGTTCCGTAGAAGACAAATGCGAATGTTAAAAAGGACGTGACAAACCTCCTCCAGCGTAAGAACACGACAACATTTGGATGCTTTAATAACTTTTTCATTGGATAGGTGTTAATTGTAATGCGAAAAATATCTTTTAACACAGTGTCATGATAATGTTAATCTGAATAATACTTCATGAGAACAAGTGAGTGAAATTCCAAAAACAAGTTTGAGATTATTTTTTCATTAATCGGAGGAAATTCATATTGGTAATTTCATATTATATAATTATATTTAAATTTTATTTTATAAATCAATGTTATGTGTTACAGTTTATTAGAGTGAAATTGTTATTTATTGATTTTATTATTTTATTTATTATTGAAACATTTATAAATACTGACTCATATATATATATATACATATATATATATATATATATATATATATATATATATATATATATTATTGAGGAAGTTTTATCTTTATACATACATGCACGGCTAAACCTTGGAAGTTGCAACATTGAAATGACAGTTTTTGTTGCTGATTCTTGCGGGGTGATGGGTTTCACAGAACATGCAATGCAGAATCGATAATAATAAGAAGAAGAACAACGCCTTTTTCATTTTGACCAATAATGTCTTCTTTTTTTTCTCCTGGTACTATGCAGATTACAGAGGAATCATCTCTTAATAAAACATAAACTATCAATTACAACAAAAGTTTGTCTTATTTACATATCGTTTGAGTATAATACCAGTTACCACCACATCTCTCACTTGATTTTTTATTTTGTTTTTTCATTCTATATCACTGTTTTTTCATCTGGGTATGTATAAAACAAAAAAAGGAAGTGGCTTTATCATTGTTCATTATTGTTCCGATAGAAGGTGTTGATTGCATCTTGATTGCTTTGTTTGGTGTCCGAGAAATTCGGCCCCTCGCTATTGTTCTTTTATGCTTTTATGTTCAGACATTAATTGTACTGTTTAAGCAAAAAGTTACTTTTACAATGAATTATTTTGTGATATTTGACCGCGGAACAACAGCATATGCCTCCCAAAAGTGACTGATACACAGCTTATGCAGTAGAATAATGAAATAGGAGCAAAATAAAATAATATATCAGTAGTGTAGGAATGAAAGAAAAGAGAGAAATTGACATATAAGACGATGAAATATGAAAAGAGATAGAAAGCAAATGGAAGGCAAGTTGTATGTAAGACAAAAATAATCCCAGTAAACAGTTCAAGATGTGATAGATATTTTTGAAATCACAGGGCAAAAAATCAGAAAAAGTAGAGACACTGTATGTGTATTATATACTTCAAAATTTAATTCAAAACCTTTGAATCCGTAAATATATATTCAGAAAACATAAACGGGTAAAAGGTGAAAAGTATCTAGGCATTACAAAAAAGAAACTGCTATATAGTATGAATTGTCTCGCAGAAAAGGCATGAATGTACGATGTGTGTTAAAGAATAGCAGTATATGAATATGGTTAATAACCGGTCAGGTTTATATATATATATATATATATGCATATTCTTCTTCTGTGTTATTCAGTGGTGGCTTTCAACATTTCTATTATGAAAATATGTATGATAGGAAAGAACAAACAAAAGGGTGTTAAAAGAGAAAACAAGGTTTTCACAAGATTGGCAAATTTCAAAATAAAATTACTCAAACTTGCAGAATGATGTATCTACTAATTATCTGGTTTAATACTTTATTTCTGTAAGAGCGTCACCATCGTTAGAAGTGAGACAGATGAACGGGTAGCATATGTATGCTGCAAAAAAGGATGGTAGGTAAGATCACTGTCCCACCATGTGGTCCTTGCTCGTGATGATTTCCAAATGATGAGCCATTGCGTGAAATCGATGGAAATCTAACGGTGGAAATAAAAGTTGCATGTTCAACGAGTTTTTGTTTTCTGTCATTCTCATTCCCATTTATTATTCACCATTCTCCTCTCAATCCCTACAATCAAATTCAAAACCATTTTCTTTTCTTCTCCGTTCATTCAGTGCAAATGGGGGAGCCATGCCAAGAATATTGGTTCTCTGATATGGTAACACTGGCCACTCACACACCATCATAACATATATGTTTATCATATTCCACAATTCTTCAGGCTAATTATTAATATTATATAGTTTTATGTAAAGATTGGTGATTGAATTTTCGCATTTTGTTTCATAGGATATACAAGATTTTGATTTCTTTAACCAAAGCCACAACAAGATTGAGTCACTTGATGATGAGGATCAGATCTTTCAGGAGATCATGCATCAACCAGCTTTCTCTTCTGACAGTGAAACTCACTCTCCCAAAGTTCAAAGCAAATCAACCTACGCTGCCACAGCCCTCACCAGCAACAAGAGCAGCAACCTTGTGACGAAGAGCAACAGCTCCAATAATTTCCTCTTCTCATCACAACTTGCACCAGAGAAACCTGCCACAGCCATTTCTCCAACTGCGTACATTCTATCTTTCAATGACTCCACCGTAGTTGCGGCTACCTGCCAAACCTATGATGGAAAACAGCCGTACCAAGAGGATGTAGTTGCAGGGAGTGGTGGCGCGTGTCTTCCCTCAAAAGGGGTCTCAGAAAAACATGAAATTGAACCTAAGACCAACTCAGCAACAAGAAAAGGTAGAAGTTCTGCAGAGACACTAGACCATATAATGACTGAGAGAAAAAGGAGACGGGAACTGACAGAGAGATTCATTGCACTTTCAGCCACCATACCTGGTTTGAAGAAGGTTAGTGAGTGATGTCACATAATTTAGTAACATTTCATATAACTGAGTTTAGTTTTCTATACACAATTGTTGCAAATCAAATGTTCAGAAGGCATTATACCAGGATTTTTTATAGAAAATTCGATTCTTTTTAAGTTGTTCTTTTTTCATTCGCCTGGAAGGTTTATAATTTATGTGATGCTATGTAATACTTGAAGTTCACAAATTTGATGAGGTAGATCAATACCATGGACACTTCATTAGTAAGCAAACGAAGCAATCTATGTATCTACCTATCATATAGTTTGAGAAATAGAAAGAATGAAAACCAAATTTGATTTGTATCTCAACAATGGAGTGTAGATTGACAAGGCCACCATACTTTGCGAAGCAATCACTTATGTGAAACGACTTAAAGAACGTGTAAGAGAACTGGAAGAACAATGTAAGAGGACAAGGGTAGAGTCAGTGTCATTTGTTCATCAGAGATCCAACATTATTTCTACTGATAAAGGCACAAGCTCAGGTGCAATGAAATCTGATGAATGCTATAAAATCAATGAAGCACTCCCTACAGTGGAAGCAAGAGTGTTTAAAAAAGATGTTCTGATCCGGATTCACTGCAAGATACAACATGGCATTTTAATCAAAATTTTGGATTATCTTAATACTCTTGATCTCTCCACAACCAGCAACAGTGTAATGCCATTTGGAAGTTCCACTCTTGACATCAGCATTGTTGCTCAGGTACACTAGCATCATGTCTCTTATCCACCAACAACTATGGTCACCTTTGTTTGACATATTTAGAGAGCATTGATTTTGCAAACTGCTATAAGCCTATATCTTTAATTACCGCAGATGGGTGAAAAATTCAACGCAACAATGACTGATCTAGTGAAAAACCTGAGACTGGTTCTGTTGCAGTCATCTGAAGTTCAAAAATCATCCATGCTAGTGAATCAATGATCAAAGGAGTCTGATCCCAAACTTCTTCTTGTTAGCTCTCTGTGTGGGTTTGATCTAAATTCTGGAATTAGGTTATGTCTTGTTATTCATGAGGGAGAGTCTACTACTGTTTGATGAATATAATGATTATGATTTCATGCATGATACTTTCAAATATATATAGATGACACCATATTTATATAGATGATCGCTACGTTTTCAGTTTTATGCATTAGAGCATCTAGCTGCAACTTGCAAGATAGATAGGTTTTGTTGGTCTCAGTTTGGTGAACTTATTGTCCTCTCATTATTTTTGGAATAAACAACACCCTCGCATTCTTCTCTCGATGTACTGGCTTCATGCTTTTTTATATATAATATAATATACATACATTTTTTATGATTTAATAATGATAATTAACTATGTATTTCCACGTCGACTGAGGGAAAGACTCTATGATTTCATGGCAATTTGAAGATTTTACATAACTGCTTAAAAAGTGAATTAAGTTAATTTTAACAGTTTATAATAATATTTAATTTCATCTACATGAATTGCTACTGTTGAATTGTAACATTGCGAGAAATTGTAGTTGGAAACTGTAATGATGGATGTATGCCATTGCGGAATTGTTTCAGCAACAAACCAGTGTAATCAGTAATGAAAGTTAGACCACATATTAACCTATTCAACTTGGTGTTCATGTTTTAACGGATTCTAGCTGACAATCGAACAGTTATATTTGTTAGGAGGTCCAACGTTGTCTCCCTCAAATCTTGGAGCGGATCTGTCGGATAATGTTATTTAAGTTGAAATGTATTATGATATCATTACTCACAGGGTGTTGCTCCCTTCGTCACCCAAATGTTTCCTATACCTCCCCACTAATTTTTTTATTCTAAAAATACGTTACATCTCCACACTGTCTTATTGCAACGTTCCTTCACTTCACTGTTACACCTCCCCCATTATCTTATTATCTTTGTCATTCTTTATATCTCTTTCTTTTGTTAAGCTTTAACCCATAGAAAGAGAAGAAGAAAAAAAAAGTTATTATTCTCCCTAGAAGAAACATTGGGTACACTTCATTACGCATCAAAATGAATACCCAGGTAAACAGACAATTGTGATTTGAAGAGAAAAAGGTTACTGGACCATCATTTGAATCACTTATATGACAATCCTTACGAAACAAAGTGTCAAATAATTTCATCACGGGTCTCTTCAGAACAATCCCAATTTCAACACCGCCTTTCGCATTTCTGTTCTCTGTCAATCCAATTATTATGGTTCTATCCATCGATGCTATCTCTACCTTTGAAGGCTTTCTCCAACCAAAATCATTCTCATAAACCCCAAAACGGTTAGACCCGAAATTCCTAACATTTCAACTTTATCTTTTAGCAAAGCTGCATATCTACGACCAATATCACATGCTTCGTGAAAAACACGCTTATCTAATATCTCTTTTATTTTACTACGAATACTTTTTGCAATAATAACAAACCCTTCTTTCTCTATAAATTCTGAAGGGTTACTATCCACCAAATTCACCCAAAAACAGTTCTCAAAGTAGTTTTTAGGAGGTTCCATCCTCGCCCTGCAGTCCACATTGAATCCACAAGCAAACTAATTTTTCGCCTCTGACTCCTTCATTGAAACTGGAGATCGCCTATCTCCGGCATCGCAGGAATTCAACCTTCCATCGCGGGTAACTGTCGACTCGTGACTACGTCTTAAGAGCCGCAATTCCATTGTGATGAGGGGATCGGCGTCAGGGAGAAGCTCATGCTCGATCTCAAAACTGAGGGCGATAGGATGAAGGATTTTAATTTTTCCGGGGTACCCTCTCTACTTAAACGGATGTCAATATTCGTTGACGGATATCGATATCCGTCTGTCCTTCAACAGATGTCGATATCCATGTACGAATGTTGACATGCGAATCCAACGCATATTCATATCCTTTTAAATATTACTAAAGGGCAAAAGGGGAATGGAGAGGTGCTGGGAGCAGTGTGTGGTGGTGGAGGGAGTAACACCCTTACTTATATAACAATCCCCAATTAATGGGTTCATCTTAGCCCAATATGTATTTCACATATCTACTTATTTGTTATTTTACGTTGTCTATGGTATAGGGCATACATTGAACGGTTAGCATCTAGGACCGATTGACCCATGTTTTTACCAGGTTGATACACTACAAAAAAGTAGGGCATTACCGAAGGCCAGAAGCCCTCGGAAAATGCCAAAAGCCGTCGATAATGGATGTTTACCGAAGGCCTATCGACGGCCAAAAATCCTTCGGTAAATCCCTTGTCGCTAACCATTACCGAGGGCTTTCGCCCTTCGGTAATTACCGAGGGCCAGAAGCCTTCGGTAATTACCGAAGGGCGAAAGCCTTCGGTAATTACCGAAGGGCGAAAGCCTTCGGTAATTACCGAAGGCCGAAAGCCCTCGATAATTACCGAAGGGCAGAAGCCCTCGGTAAGGAGCATTCGAGGGTATTTACCGAAGGGCAGAAGCCTTCGGTAATGTCCAGACGAAGGCATTTACCGAAGGGCAAAAGCCTTCGGTAAAATGCAGAGCAGGTTTCAGAGAAATGGTTTTCCCTCTGCAACCCAAACCTGTATAACAAATTTCATTTACAAACAGACCTGCATAACAGTTTTCAAAGACATACAAACATGCATAATGTGCATCTCAAAGATCGAATCAATGATCAATATCCAAGGCACATCAAATAATCCACAGGACATTCATTAATGTATTTATAGTTCAAACATAAAACAATGTAACACAAGGATGTTGTAACATCCAAAGTCTGTAAGTACATCTAACATTGAAATGATATCAACTCAAAATGTTCTAATATCCAAATGTTTGTCTAACAAGTAATAAGAAAATGAAACCTAATAATGTACATAACTATCATCAGAATGATTTTCATCATCCTGCTCCTCTATTGATGGCTGGACTGGTGTGGGTTGGACTGATGAGGGTTGGACTGATGAGGGTTGGACTGAAGTGGGCTGCTGAGTGGCAGCAGGTGATGAGGACGGTCGTGATTGGGTGGGAGGGATATTTTCTACGTCCTGTGAGGTTTGAGGCAAGATAGTCATGACCAGGGCCTTAAAATTTGTAAACTCTGATCTGAGATCAGTGAGCTCCTGGTCACGTTGTTGGAGTTCCTGCCTGAGTTGAACAACCTCGTCAGCTGTACTGGTGGAAGAAGAAGGCTGGTGCTTCAGAGTACCTCCTCTTGATGCTGTATAGTTTGCAGCAAGCTGTCCCGCACCATACACTCGTCCCTTTTTCTTCCCACCAACGGTGTCGATCCAGCACTGCGTCCTACGGATGTCATCATCTGCATTACTACCATCATCCGGTGTAGGAGCTGACTCATGTTCAGATCTAACCTGTGAAAGTCTCGTAGAAAAGTCTTCCTGTTGAAACATTAAAAGCAATGTCAGGGAACGATAGTATAACATAAATGAACAATTAGTAATAGTGTTATTTGCTTACATGAGTCTTCCGAGATCTTTCATCAACAAATTGATTAGTTCCCTTCCGAACATGAGTCTGTGCAAAGACCTCATCAACATGGACCGCCCGTCCTAGAGCCTGTGCCTGTAACATAATTAAAAATTACAAGCGTACATATGAAATACAATATACATAACTTATTGAAGAAAGAAAAAGTTATGTAATGAGATTATACCATACGAATGGCATGCTCATGAATGGTGATCGACCCACCAGTATGCAGGGTGCCACCCCTTTCAGACGCTCTGTTCCGCTGGGCTTTGGCACACTTATTGCGGAACTCTACTGTATTCCAATGGGCCAGTAAAGAGTTCCAAATGTGCTCACCCAACCAGTTAGGGCGCTGTCCTGCATTCCGGGCATCCCTAAACATCTCTGACAGCCGATGAGATGCTTTCATGTGGAAATTTCTGTGTATCTGAGTTTCATGTTCAGGTTTCCACTGCACCTTCATCTGTAACATTAAAGAGAACAAACATTGATTACAGAACATACTAAAATAAGACGGACATTAGTGTAATAGATTGCTCACCTGAAAGCGCTGCCAGAATGGCTTTCTGTCGTCATGAGGTATTGCTCCCCAAGTAGGCCATGGAGTTAAAAACTGTTGCTTTATTGAACGTGTGATGGCCTGGGAAGCAACCCTAGATGGAATAAACCTGAATAACAAAACTCATTTCAATTACAATATGGTTTAAACATCAAATGATATCAACAGATTATAAACTTACCCTTTACCATAGGGCTCAATCCATGGTCGATCATGGAGGGGCGGGTCAAGATCTTCAGCATCACCACTTGAATCTGGATCACCAAGTGGTGTGACAGTCTCAGAAGGAGGTACAGAAGATGAGGAAGGTATAGAAGTTGGGTCAGGGAGAGGAGTGGGGGTAATAACAATAGGGGGAGGAGTGGGGGTGGCAATAAGAGGAGGAGGAAGAGGGTCTGCTGCAGGGGTTGTAGAAGGGTGTGCTGCAGGAGGAGGAGAAGGGTCTACTGCAGTGGTAGTAGAAGGGTGTACTGCACGATTTTGAGGAGTAGGGTCTACTGGTGGTGTAGGAGTTTGTATACTAGGGGTAGGAGGAGGCCCCACAGATGATGAACTACCGGGAGCAGGGGTAGGTAGTGTAGCAGGCACCCTAAGTACATACTTTGGCGCCTGCCGTTTCCTCTTCGTAGGCCTTGCTACCCCTTTTCCTTTATCAGGACGCTCTGAACCTTGTCCTGTCATTACTGCATTGAAATGGTTACAAACAAAGCGAATAAATATAAATAAATAAAGAAGGATGAATTGTTTTCAAAGTCAATGTACAAGTAATTGCATACAACTTAAAGATGGTATTTTAGTTGTATGGGAACGTTCCAATTAGATCTGCCAGCCATGAGTCTAATGCACACTGACAATTTTGACTCAGATGAACCTTCAAATACAGGTAGATTTGCCTCTGTCAGTAAATTGTAAAACCTCTGCGTCGTTTCATTTGGAGGCTCTTCATCATGACTATCGTCTGCTTCTGCAGCATGGTAACGAAGAGCGTGGTCGACCATCTCTTGCATGTAGGCAAATTGATCTATCTCACTTGTATGTACAACAGTATTCGAACCTGATGCAAGCCGTTTTTCAGCTGCAGTGGAGGTCGAAGGAATTTCTTCACCATGAAATGTCCAGACCGTGTAATTAGGCATGAACCCTTTTTGGTAAAGGTGAACTTTGACGACTTCATCTTTCAGAATGCTTGTACATTCGCACTTGATGCATGGACATCGAATCCCTCCATCAAGGGCATAATATTGATATCGTCGGGCCGTCTCCACGAACTCTTCAACTCCAATGACAAAAGATTCCTTCAAACCTCTCCTTCCACTATAACAACGGTCGTACATCCATGCACGATGGTTGGGAAAATGGGCCATGTTCTGTGACAAGCCAAACAAATAAAAACTTAGCCAAAATAACAACACTCCATGTGACATAAGTAATAAACCTATTACTACTCAAGTCGAACATGGAAGGCAATTTCAACACTATGGTCATAGGCATTTAATAAGCGCATGCAAAGAGAAGTCCTCGGTATCGAAATGCCTTAGACACACTAAGGGGTTGTGTATTAAACTTGGAGGAGACAACTTATTACTACTGAAGTACTCTTGTCTAGAGTACTTCCAAATATTTTATAGGTTCTAAGTCTTTAGTACCATAGGTTTTTAAATGACTACTTCACTTAATGAAGTAGTAGCCTAATAAATGAAAGACAATGTAAATGAACACCATATACACATGAACATAATTTAGGCAATCAAATATCTATAAAAGCATGGATATATACTATAATTTGTGGTTTATGGAATTCTTTGCTTTTTTAGTAGTCATTTTGAAGAAGAAAAAGTTGTATTGGGTGTCTATTTTCGTGCAACAGGGATTTTGTGCTATTTGGTAGTTTAAACAACTCCTAATTGTTGTTTTAAACTTATTTCAACATTCAAATATTTGCCAGATTCATGTATGTGCAATTTGCATATTCAAACCTCATTTTTTAGTGAAATTGGGAACTAAAAGGGTCAATCTGCTATACATGTATATTGTACACCTATTTTTATTAGTTTTAAGGTTGTTGGCATTTAAAAATTGACCAAATGAAGTAAGAATTTGGTGCTGTCCTTGTACATTTCTGGTCCACTTTCAGGTGCAGTCCACTTTTACAAACATTTTCCAACTTTGAGGTACATTTTACTGAATTTTGTTTATCATTGTATCTGAAATTACATTTTTTTAAGCACTTGTGGTTCTAATGTTGGTGAAATTTTAATTTTGAAGTTAAAAAGAGGTCAAAACTATGTTGAAATTATTACTTTTGAAGTTAAAAAGAGTTCAAAACTATGTTGAAACTCTGGATTAGGTGAAGATTAAGAATTCCTTGCTTGGTAGCAATGGACATCATGCACCATTTACAATGTGTGTAGTACCATAAATAGTTTAAGGTACTTTTATCCTTCTAGTGAATTGAAAGGGACTGTCAATTTTTGAGTTCTAGGTTCTTTTCGTAGCTTGAGTTTCTAATTGGCTGGGTTCTAGGTTCTAACTCTAAAAACTCTTACATACTGATGCGGGCTAATTCAAACAATTCAAAACAAATGTTGACAAAACTCAATGTATACAATATCATAAACTCCATTCAGCATAACTTAACATTGAAACTAGACATTCACAACATTTTAAAACAACATAAAATTCATGAAACAAGAATGAAAATAACATATCACAATAATCATGCAATTTGCAGAGCCTTTTATTGAAAGAATAGGCCTGTTAGTGCTATGGATTAATGTTGTACATATGTTCAGGCTAGGGAACGTCAGAGGAGAGAAGAAGAAGAACGTCTTGCAAGGGAAGCTGCTGAAGCTGAGAGGAAGCGCAAAGAGGAGGAAGAGGCCCGTGAAAGAGCAACACAAGAAGCTGCAGAGAAACAAGCTGCATTACCTAAAATACGTCAAGAGAAAGCTGAGTCTCTTGGTGAAGAAAACAAACTCTCATTATCCTTCCTGTCTCACCCTAGCTAGAAAGGGACACATCAACACAGTTGAACAAAAATGTCAAAAAAATGAATCAAACTTTTTTATGTTATTTTCTTCTGGGGTAAATTCTCCTAACTCTGTTCCTTCTTAGTCATTGTTGTACAGGCTATTCGGATATGGAATTGGAATTCACTTGCTTCAAGTAGAGGACCCCAGCAACATTCCAAGAAAGAAAGAAATTAATCCGAAAGATAATCACATATCATTCCAGGCAAGGTTTCAGTGTGAAATGAAATTTGTTTCATACCATTACTTGAAATTAATTACAGTGTGTTTGACAAAATGACTGAACAAAAGGAAACTGACATGGTTTGTTTGGTTTTTGTGATGAATGAAAACAGTGTGAAAGCATGGGAGCAGTGGAGAAGAAGCTTGAGGAAATGGAGATAGAATACGCGCGTGGAACGGTGGAAGAAGGCGGGATCAAAGTGGATCAGTTGTTTTTTCATGACCCAGATGGGTTCATGATTGAGATATGCAACTGTGATATCCTTCCCGTGATTCCCTTACCAAGTGACATGGTTAGGTCATGCTCTATAACGAACCTTCAGATGCTTCAACAGAGACAGACACACCAAATTGTGAAACAGGACTCAGCTTTAATGTTATCTTGAGTATTTCACTAGTTATGCTTATTGAAATTGGCTTTTTAGGTGTACCAGTAGCTTTTTACTCTGATCCAGTATTTGTTATCAGTTTTCATAATCAACAGACATTAGCAATCAAAATGACTACTTTGAACAATATTTTCTATAACAAATCATATTGCACAAACTACTTCAGAGCATACATTCAACAAACTCAGAACAAATGCTTCTTAGCTTGTAAAGTTCATCAATCGAAATAACAACTGACCTCGACGGTAGCCCCTTCAATAGCCTCTGAAGCAGTACTGGAAGACCTTCTCACGCAGTGTCACTGCCCTGGTTACGCCGCCTCGTCTATGCCGCGTCGTCCAATATCCTCCCTCCACAATGGTAGCCTTCAACTCAGCCACCCACCACCTTCCTCAGCTCAGAACACTGCAAAACGCTAGAACAAAAAAGCTTCCACCATTAACGCGTAATCGAAAACAGTAACAGGAAAACAAAATGAGATGGGAGAATGGGACACTTCACCTATAATGGAGGAGAAGGGAAGAAGCGTATCCCGATTGTGCTTAGGGTGGAAAGCAGTCTGCACAAGCCAGTGAGTGAGTTCGTCGAGGGAGTTAGGGTACACAATCTGAAAATTGGGGAAGAACGAGTTTTCGCGAAATGAGGGGAGGGAAATATGTCACTTTCTAATTCCATATACATCATTCACTTACCGAGGGTCGTTTGCCTTCGGTAATCACTCCTGTCCATTACAGACGGCCATTGCCCTTCGGTAAAGTCATACTACACAAGCCTTCGGAAAAGCCTTCGGTAAATTACATTTTCCGAAGGCCAGAAGGCCTTCGGTAATAAGCCGCCGGTAATAAATGTTTTTCCTGTAGTGATATTGGGCCAAGCGCTCAGATTATTGATATTGGACCATACTTGGATCAACATGAGGATTATAGTTATTAGGTCAATAGCTTGGGCAAATAAACAGTTCATGAATTAATAACAGAATGAATAAAGATATTAATAACTGATTGCAAGGAAGATGTTTTTGAGTAACATACCAGATTTAAAGGTAATTTCGTTTTATTGGATCTATGCCAGTTTAAGGGCCCATGAAATAGCTTATAAATAAAGGTTAAGCCACAAAGGTACATAAGTTTGACCAAATTCTGATATTTCATTGTGAGTTAAAGATCATTGATTGGCGTCGGAGTAACCTTTTGCAAGTATCATCCACCTAGGTACGGACTTGAAGCACTTGGAGTTAAGGGTTCAGAGGTCAAGAGGATAGGAAGGCTACGACGTGGAGGTATCTCTTTGTCTCGTTTAATTATATAGAGAAACACATTCTATTCTTAGTTTCTTTATATTTGTAAATCCTTGGTCTTTGTTAGTAAATCACCTTTTTTTTTATGTTTTTTAAAATGAATGAGTAATGAAAATATGACATATTTTTACATTCATATAACACAGAATTCAAAGATAAAATGGTCATAAAAGTATATTTTTGTATTTTTTTAAGAAAAAATAAAGTAAAAAGTTGAGTCTAAAAGATTTAGATATGTCAAATAATATTTTTTAATGAATATAGTACATCCCAACTGTTTCCTATTAATATATTTTTTTATTGTTGATAAAAAAATAAAAAAGTTCATTTAGTTTGACATGTATAATATTATTAATTAAAATATTATTAATATTTTAATTAGTATTTGATAATAATTAAAAGGGTGATGAGGTGCGAGAACAATATGTAACCCAATAGAATAGACATTCATATGCTAACCATGTGGACTTGGCCCAATTTATTGTGTTTCATTTTATTTCTCATTACTTTCTATCATTGTTTTTGGATTACGATTACAGAGAAAAGAAAAGTTAAATATCACTTTTGGATTTAAAATAATAAAATTTTGAAACTAAAACAATTATTTGATAATAATATAATAACATGAATTGATGATTAATGAAATCTTTTAGTTAGAAAAAAAAATCTCAATTCATAATTTTTTAAAAAGACATTTTCTCAAATAAAATAATTATTCAACAACAACATTATACTTCTTATTATCAGCAATAACAAATATATTTAATCGAGACAATTGGTTACTTCAACTTATATACAAAATTATTGATATATATAAAACATAGAAACAAAAAAAATTGCCACCATAAGGTCACTTTTCCTTGCATATGAATTTAAGTCTTAATATTTTGTGAAAGTAAAAAGATTGAGCAACAGATAAATAGAATACAATGCTTTAAAAGTTTTGTATTAGAAAGATGTCATTTTCTTATATGATTTGTCTTATGTCTCACTATTATTATTAAATATTTTTAGTATTTTTTTTAAAATTAGGAATGGCAACAAATCAATTCTGTAGAACATAAATTTAGTATTTTTCATATTAATTGTGTCACGTTCCATAAATTTCCCAACCAGTGGAAAACATGTGTCACCGAAAGAGAATGTGAGATTTCAGAAAGTGGAGTACAGGTGGCGGCATGAGAGTGGACCGTTCGGTTTTGACAGCTTTCAAATTTCGATGCCAATTCTCATGCGACTTTCTCCTCTAAAATTTCTGAAACTTAAACTCTCCTCCTTTTCTTTAGAATTTATTTTCTTCTCTCTTCAAATTTTAACCCTTTTCTTTTTCCGATCATCATTCAGCCTCCATCTAAGCAATCTCGGTGTCAAGATCTTTCAGTTGCACCGATTAGATTCTGGTTCTAAGGAGGTAAGTTTCTCTCCTTCTTAAGAAACTTGTTTTCTAGCACATGCAACCTAAGCTTTAGTTGCATGCGTTCATCTACTTCTTCTTAACAAGAATTCTGATCATATTTTGGTCTCTTCTTTGGGTAATGGGTAATAGGGATTTTAGAATAGAAAGAGTTCAAGGAAGACATTCTACTACAGATAAATAGTCGTTCGGTTAGAGGTAAGGGAAGCTTGTAATTTAATTATGATTCGTTGTTTGGAATATTGTATGTTTGAATGATGATGAATTGGTTGATATTGTGAGCTTGCATGGATGTTTGAATGTGTTTGTGATTGCTAAAATGATAAGAACTGAGTAGTAATAGGACTAGTGGTAATTCTGCAAACTTCCATAATCTGGTACGTTCGGTTTCACTCTGGTACGTTCGGTCTTGATTGAATTCTCTTCTAGAGGGGATCTCAGTTATTAACCGATCGTTTTGTCATTAGTTAATTATAATTATTTGGTTAATTAAAATTCTATTGGTTTTCGAACTAGTTAGCTTAGGCAAATTCTTGACTCTAATTTATACGTTCGGTCATAAACTGGTATTAGGTCTTCAGGGTGCTCGGTCATAGACTAACACTCAATCTTTGAAGTACTTGGTTTAACACTAAAACTATTTATTTCGAAGAGCGTTCGGTTTTGCACGGATGCTCGGTCCTTTAAAGAGTGTTCGGTCTTATACTGACACTCGATTGCTTGAAGAGAACTTCATCCCATGGTAAAGCGTTCGGTCAAAGCTGTAAATGCTCGGCCCAAGCTCCAAGTACTCGGCCAAAACTCTAAGTGCTCGGCCAAAGTTATAGTAATATGATTAAGTCTTTATCTTTCCATGAGAATATCACATGGGTTAGATTTTAAAAAGTATTCGGCTTAAACGAGAGCCATCATGTTACATGACCGTCCGGTCATGATTTTTGGGTGAGATTATTCTTACCGTTCGGTTAGGTTTTATGACTTGTTGAATTAATTCTTTTAAGTTTTGATTTATGAGTGTTATTCTTACTATATTGTTCGAATTGATTATTTTGATGTATAAGTATGATGATACTCTGTTATGAACTGAATAATATGATGGTGTAACTCATGATTGGTGATGATTGGTAAAGTATGAACATGGTCAGACTCTGGCTTCGTTTTTTATCCTGATATTCCGTGATTACTCCTCATCATATAGAAGAGGGTAATTCATGTGTGGGAATGGCAGGAGGTCTGCGACCATAAGACCAGATGGTCGTTTTAGGACTAACCTCGGGTGGCAGCTATTGAGTGTATCCCAGTTACTACACCACATCGGGTGCTAGAAACGACGAGCTACATAGTTCATACAGTTTGGACAGTAATAGTGGTCGGTTAATATAATTTATACGTTCGGTCTGAAATGATGATAATTGTATGACTGTATATGTTGATCTGATTATTAAATTGTTATGTTTAAATGCTTTGTTGGATTAGATTAATTAAATTACATAAGCTTAACCTTATTTTTCCTGTCATGTCTTCTATTATCGTTCGTTCTCTTCACTGCAATTATCATTCTCTAAATGTGAGCAGAAGATGTTGAAGACTCTTTGGAGGAAGCCCTGCAGAGTGTGTAGCCTGAAGATAGTGTAGGATTGTCCGGTCCTTAAACTAGATTTTTATATTATGTTTAGATAACCGATTAGTATATCTATCCTTTTGTAGCCATTCAGTCTTAAGCTGACACCTAGGACCGTTTGGTTTATCTTGCAAGATTGTACAAAATTCTCTGATCATATACAGTTTAAATTTTATGGATATTTTTACATACTTCTATCTTATACATTCACTTTTTCTCCACTGATTCTATCATATTATTATTACTGATATTACAAATTGAGTATGTATGTGAACATAAAGAATATCTAATTTTTTTAATATCTTTATCTTCATATCTGCCCGAATATTATCTTTGTCCCTATCTCGTATTTATTTAAATTCTTAAAACACCTAAAGTTTATTAAATAATATATATATATATATATATATATATATATATATATAATTCTTTTAGTTTGTTTTATAATTTTATTTTTCTTTCACTATATACTTTTTCATCTCTTATAATAGTTTAACTTTTTCAATCACCAAATCTATATAACTTATATAATTTAGTGAATTTACGGAACTATAAAAATAAAACTTATATAAACTATCAAGGTCAAATTAGTTTATCCAATCAATGCTTTTTTTTAAAAAAAAAATACTATTATATTTGTTTGGTAATTTTATTTTTAAAAATTTTATAATATACTTTCTTTTGTATGATATATTTTGTGATAAACTTGCATCGTTTTCTATATGAGATTTCGAGATCTGAAGCAATAACAATGGAGGCCCCCAGACAGGTTTTGTCACATGTTCGACTATGACACTAAAAATAAAACATAATTTGCAAAATTTGAAACCTTTGTCTTCGTAAAATTATCTTTTTCATTCCAACCCAGCTCATCTTCTCCGATCTTCAAATCCAGTGGGGACAAAAGAATGTGGATACACATTAATTAATTTTATCACTTTTACCTCATTATTCAAATATAATTATATATATCTATGATGTAATTAAAGTTTTGTTATCTTATGATTCACAATTAAATTCTTATTATTAAATACACATTTTCTTATAATATTTTATCACAATACACGTCTTATTTTTTATTAGATTTATACTCCATCAACATAATAATGATAAATAATAAACTAATAAAAAACAGACGATTTCTATTTTCGTGAACTAATTTTTTTAAATGTTCAATGTAATATCTAATTTTATAATTTTTTTTAAGTATTTTTGCTGACGATATTTAAATTATTAATTACATAGAGTCTATGTAAGAAAAACATAATGTACGTATGATATCCAGGACGAGCGATTATGAAGAGTAGCCGATCAGTTATGTATAACATCATATTTATATTGGGCCATAATTGGATCAACTCTTATTATTGGGCTTGTAGTCCACCAGAATCAAAGATATCTTATTAAAGATATTGAGAATAAAATAATATCTGATTAAAACTGTTTAGGAGTAACCAGGTAAGTTTGTTTATTTTGTTTATATTTTATTGGACTTATGTCAATTCAAGGTTCATGAGACAAATTATAAATAGAAAGCAAGGACCACAAACCAGGTATGTTTTGATCACGCCTCAGATTATTCCTGAAGGAGAGTAGGTCTGTAAGGACCCAAAAAAAAATATTTATAATTTATAATACAGAAAAGGATTTAAAAATTAAGAGGAGAGCTTCTTTATTTTATAAGTGTAATCAAAACAACAACTTTACCAAATTTAAGCTAATTTCTCCTAAAACTCATTCTCTCTCTAGAAAAACCAGTTCCTCATTCTCTGCCTTCTCTCTAAATTCATTCATCACTGAACCGTTTGTTCATCAATCAGGAGACGTTTAAGAAATCTTGGAGTCGTGGGCTTCAATCCGACCGGTCAATTTCTTGTTCCGCCACCAGTAAGTAGTTCCTCCCTCTTCTGTGCATCTTAGGGCTGTCATGCATCCATCAGATTTTGATTGCATGAGCATTTTTTTCTTCTCCTCAATTTCCAACTCCGCCTAGATTCCTAATTTTACCTCCTACCACAAATTGATAATCTATAGGTGATTCTAGAGTTTCTAGAGACGTGCGGGGCAACTAGATCGTTCTAAGTATTGGGCAGAAAATTTCGAGGTAAGGAAAGCTAGATTTGTGTTGCTTTTGCTTTTCTAGTTAAGGAAGGTTACTCTGTTGGGTTGATTTTGTTTAAAGTTGTTGAACTATTGCATGCGAAATATGCTCTTAGAATGTGTTACTGAATTGAATGGAATTGATGGATGTATGCACTTGAATGTGTGTTTTAAGTGTTATGAAATTATGTGAATTGGATGATGTGAGTAAGAACTGATATGGTTATGTGTAAGGTGTGGGAATTGAATGTTAGAAACTATGAGTTCAAGTTATGCAGAAAATTAAGCAACAGTTAAGTTCATTCTAATGGTAGAGTCAAAACTTAGGGAACTTGAGTAGTGATTTTGAGAATTTTAGGCTAGCGTCTGATTTAGGCCATTAGAGTTTTTAAGTTAAGTCAATTGTGGCTTAGTAAGAGCCTCAAAATGACCAGAAACAGCTCCTAACTAGTAAATTTGAAATTGAACCTCCGAACAAGTAAAAATTTAGTTTTAGATCGTAAATTGATGTCTAACCACTAGGGATTGATGTTAGAAGGGTTTGTAAACATCTAGGCAAGTTTAATTTCACCCATACTTCAAATTTGGAGTGTTAGAAATCCACCAAAATGCCTGAAACGAAACTTAGGGGTGTGAGTTCTGCAAAATCTGCAGAAAAATTTGCAAATGCCACGCCTGGGCTGAAGGGGGCTGGGCGCCCTTCAACGCACTGTTTCACCTTAATTATGGTTCCTGGGCACCCCTAAAGGGGGTTGAACGCCCTTTTCTGCTGTTGTTTTTGTTTTTGACGTTTTGGAAGTTTCGGACGTCTGTTTTGGACGTTCTTTATGTCGTTCTGGGGTTTTTGACCCTTCCGGAACTTTTGGTGATGGTTTCAAAGTCAATTTTTCTTGTCTAAGTATGAGTTCACTGGGTTTTGTGTTGTTTAGTGGTCCTTTTAGAACTATTATTGTCTGGTAGTGTACATGGAATGATTTCATACAATTTTTGATGACTTGTTGGGTTGTTTGTGGTCTTTTAAAGTGTAATTAATATTATATATATGTTGTATGCAATGTAAAAGTGAAAAGTATGGTTATTGGACGTAATTCCATTATCCTCAAGGGAGGTTACATGGTGGTGCCCTGTAGTTTGTTGTGATTGATCGTATGAATGGCCGGAGTGTCCTTATGGGGTTTATCTTGACATTCTAATGACCATCCATGCTCAAGTAAAGAGTGATGAGTCATGTGGTGAGAATAGCAGGAGGTCCTAGTCTTGGGTGTCTTCATTTATGGGCCAAGATGAGTTTGGATGGACTTACACTTGTGTGTGGTAAGGGTGAAATCCATGGCAATGGCTTTGCAAAGTAATAGAGGCCACCACAAGTGCACAAACCCCTGGAACTTGACATTTCATACTAGTCCGGATGGTCAAATCACGTGGTCGGTCATTGGTGTCAACAAAATGTGTTCTGTCTTAGCCTGTATTGTGTTATGGTCTTGGCATGTTGTGTGTGATTGTATAACATGATAGTTAGTTCCATTTAACGTATAATCTGATAGAATGTTATTTGTTTGCTTGTGTGCATACTGTTAAGTATATGCTAGTTTGAATTTAGACTTATCTTGCATGTTTTTCAACCTAGTTTACCCTTGCATTGTGTGTTGTATGTGCTTGCCTTCCCCCTTGCGATGATCATCCAATCCTTTGGATGTGAGCAGTAGCTGATGATGTGCCCTTGGAGCAAGCACTGGAGAATAAAGAAGGTGCAACCGCCTAGTGCTTAGGATCATTCTTAGTTAACTTATCTATTTTGAAATACATCCTTTATAAGTAAAGTTTTAAATTTATGGTCAATTTTGAATGACTGTAAACTTATAACTTTATTTTTTTTATTTTATTTCTTTAACTGTTCTATCGTATTAGAATGTTTAATCATTCGAAAAATTTGATATAATTTTTGGGATGTTACAAGTCAGTCTCTCGATCCTAAAATCTACACCAACTTATATTATTTATATGAAACATTAAGACTTGTTAAAAAGATTTAAGTAAAATATTTTTTTATTTATTAATATTTTGAAAAAGTTGAAATATAATTCAATGTCCATTTCTCCACGTGTTCCTTTGTGGAAGATTCTACATTTTTAACTCAATAATGTTCCTTGGGATACACATGAAGTTTGTATTCTTCTTAACTTTTTCTTAGCAAAAATATGTTTATTTTTATTATTTTTTTTATTTGTCTTTTTTTCTATGCATGAAATACAAAGGATTGCCCTGGTAGGATGCAGTCGACCACAAGTTAAAGTTTGTTTGTATCTGCCATTTATTTAACCTAACCTAGAAAGAGACACAAATTGTATATTCTAACTTATGACATATTCACACACACACACACACATATATATATATATATATATATATATATATATATATATATATATATATATATATATATATATATATATATATATCCAAACAAACAACAATACTCTAAGCTTATATCACCACCATGATTTACACAAATCATATTCAATATCTTAAAGGGAATAATATAATATATTTAAATTAAATATTTTTTTTTTGTGTTTTTATCAATAACATGAATAAATTTTGGTCATTACACCAATTTTAATAAATAATACGAAATAACAGCACATTCCTTAATCACCAATATTATAACTTCTAATTAACTATTATCCTAAAAAAATTAAAAATGGTAAATTTGACAACAAATTAGGAGACTGAAACTACTCCAAGTTCATCATTTTTTTACCATTTAAAATTCTTGAACGAGTCCACTTTCATCAATATTTGAACCCATTTTCTGCATCCTTAATTTTAATTAATATTAACACATTTAAAAAAATTGCTTAATTAGAAAAAAAAGTGTTAATATTTATTTAAAAAATGACTAATGTGTTATTTTTTTATCGAAGAGAAAAAAAAATCGAGACAACTTACTTATTTAAATATTTCATAACCTTTGCCTCTCTTACGCTATAACCTTTTATGGTATAGGAATCGAAAAATTCTAATGGCGTGAATAAATGGAAATTAACGAGAAAATCTAAAAAAAAAAATTAACCAAATTAAGACATACATAAATGTACAAAATTGATTGATATTTTAAAAAAAAATTACTTGTTTATATATTATAAATTGATTTTATTTTTCATTAATATAAAAAAATTTAAATAAATTATTTATATTAGAAAAAGAAATAAATTGTATTTACAACACAAACTTCCTAATAATATCGCATGACCACTCTAAAAATAATAATTGTAGTAAACTGGATCTCTCATATCATAGATTTATTTGACTAATTCTTATTTTATTATTAGTTTTATTTTGCTGTATTTACGTTTCGAGTTTGTCACACATCTTTTACTTTTAATACATCTTCATTATTATAAAAAGAAACAAAATTAATTTTAATATTCAAAGCCTTCTAAAGAATTAGAAATCTAAATTATTGAAAAAATAGATTAATTCTTCATTGATATTTTTATATAAAAAAAAACATATCGTTGAACTAGACATATTTATAAAATATTTTTTAGTATTTTTTAGTATATCAATATTGTTTATTATATTTGTAATTATCTTTTATTATTACTATAGAAAAAGAAATACAGTTTAGAATATCGAAATATAGTTCGAATTTATTTTATGTATCAATAATAATAATAATAATAATTAATTATGTTATATTGATTATGTATGAATTCAAATCACTTTTGTTTTCTTTTTCTTTCCTTCTTTTATTATAACAAAAGTCACAATTTTTTTCTTTTAGGGTGTGTTTACTTGGGAGTAATTTGAGGAGAGTGATTGAGTGGATTTGAAGAGATTTGAGGATGATTTCTTTTGTGTTTATTTGAGTGGATTTGAAGGTAATTGATAATAGATTTGAAGGTGAGGTGTGAGAGAATTAGTGTAGGATTTGATTGATGTGACAGTTAAAAAAAATTGTTTAATAGTTAAAAAATGAAGATTATCAAAATGCCCCTAGATATTAAAGATATTTAAAAAATAATTAATAAAATTATAATTAAAAATATAAAATTAAAATTTAATTAATTTTTCATTATATTACATTTACAAGTACCCACCCATAACAGTTTCTTCATACATTTTTTTCTATTTCTACTTTTTTAACAGTGAAATATCTCAAGGGTTTCTATCTCTTAACTATTATCTTTAAAATCCACGACACTAATTATATTTTTATCAATTATATCATTAACATAATATTTAATTAGTTTATAATAAAAAGTAAAATAAGAAATCGTATATAGACTTTATTAAAATAAAAAATATTTGTGGAAGGAATTGAATCCACAATCACTCCATATCCTCCTTTTCGAACTCTTCAACCCCTGGGTATTGTCCCGTTTTCCAGGTTCTTTCACTGCTTCAACAACCATGGCATGAGCTGTCTGCAACGCCTGCCTGCAATGGTGGAATGGAGCTTCTCCAGGTTAGGCTTTGTGCATTCTCCACGTTCCTCACAGTTCAGTCGGCCTCCACCTCCAGCCCAAGCTTCCCTAAAATGGAGGAAGGAACGTCACAGATAGCATTCATGGAACCCAGATAGCGTTCATGGAACCCAATACGGAACTCTTGCGGAGAAGAGGGAACCGAATACCACCGGAGGCGAGATCTGCGAGAAAATGGGTAACCGAATACCCTTCGTTTGAATCGAATACTACTTGTGCGAGATTTGCGTAACCGAATACTCCTAGGCTGTAATCTGATACAGCTCTTGCATGATCTGCTACAAAATGGGTAATCGAATACTCCTAGGCTGTAACCGGATACAGCTCCTACGTGAATCATTCGAAGATCTAGAACCGCATACTCCAACTATATAACTGAATACGCCGTTGCCAAACTTCGTGAAGAACTACTGTTCATCGTCTTCTTCGCCTTCAAACACGCATATTCCACTTCACACATTCATTTTCATGCCATCAACTCCTTCTTCATAATGAAGATGCTGCGAATTATTTAAAATGAAGAGAGACATTTTAGACAAAGCGTCATTCATCCCTCCAAATCTTCGGTCATCTGCGAGTGAATGAACATTGTACGCAATCACCTTCAAATCATCACTCGCAATTCAACAAAAGTAAACATATTTTTTTTAATCAATCACTCGCTGACCAACATGAACAGAAAATCACCTCAACACAGTCTTTAAAGTCTTTTTAAAAAGAAACACGTCACCTTAAATCATTGTTCTATTTACTTTTTATAGCTCAATGATGTGATGTATAGATGCTGATTTTTGAGCTAATAGTTTATAAATAAAATAGTATAGGCTCTTTCTTTTAAATATTTAATAAAAAAAATCACATGTTTCTCATTTATCAATTTTGTGATTTAAGAGATCCAGAAAAAAGAAAAAGAAAAAGGAAATAAATGTTTGATTAAATGAATTGTACAAAAAAAACAAGGCCAAACGTTTATAAAGCTCGTGACTTGAAGGATATATATCTCTATCTATCACTATCACTATCTCAATCTTTTGAAATTTTTTTTTAAAGATCATTATTATCATAATTACAAAAATGAATATAAATAATTTTTATTAATTTATAAATAAAATTTTGTTATAAATAATTATTTTAGTTTATAAAAATAGTAATTTTTAAAAACAATTAAATAAATAATAACGTTTAATTTACAAAATATTACCAACGGAATGAAATTAATAAGATAATTATTTTAATTAAAATATATATTTAAAAGATAAAATTAAAAAAATATTGTAAACTGAATGAATTTTCCTATGATAATATTTTTATTTTTTTACAGAAAACAGGATAAATCAGTTATTTATCTAAGTGTTTTTTTTTTAAATTTATTGTCTCCACCGAGTCTGAATCATTCTTGCATCTAATTGAAAAATAGAAAAGGAATTTTTTTTTCAAGTTAAAATTATCTTATGCATCATTTTTTAAAGTTAGAATTTAAAGAAATTAAAACAAAAATTATGTAAAGTATTTTATTTTTAAGCTAATTTTAATTTATGAAAAACAATTATTTTTACTTCTCTATTTTATAGGCATTTATATTTATATAAATAAAAGTATTCACGTTAGTGAAAGGACAGGCCACCAATATGCTCCACACGGTCCAGTGAAGTGACTCTTTTTTAAAGTTATTATATTGGTATTATTATATAATAGGATATTTGATTGTCGCCACAAATAAATTTAATTATATAAAAACATTTCATATTATGCCATTTTCGTTATTTTAATATGACTTTTTTTTTAAAAAAAATCATATGTTCATGCACGTCAAATAAGAATTACAATAAATTTCTTAAAATGAAATGAAAAATTAAATTTATATACGTTTCCTATTTTTTCTAATGTTTAATTTGTAAACTCCTATACATTTTATAATGTAATAAATATATTATATGATTTCATTGATATAAATATTGATATAAAAATATGATCCATTAGCTAATATTATTACAAAATAACATTCATACAAATTTAATGTTTGTCCAAAAACTACAACTTGTCTAGATACATTCAATGTTTAAAATTTAAAAATATTCTTAGTAAAACTAATATTACTTCTATAACTTCAAACTTTGAAAATGATGATGAAAAATATTAAATTCAATAATAGAAGAAGAAAAAAAAAAGAAAACTCGTTATTAACGATAAGAGGGTTTTGTCTCCCACATTATGATTTTGTGAAGCATATATTCTCAACATTTTTATCTTAAATAAATAAAATGAGAATAAAATATCAATTTATTTATACCATGGGTTCGAAATAATTTATTAAAAAAAAATTGTAAGTTATTAATGCTCGCAAGTTATTTAAAGTGGTTTAATTTTATTTTCAAATCCAATTTTAAATCCAATTTTATCTTTAAGAGTAAGAGTTAAACAAATACTCCAACATCGTTTTTAAAATATTATATATATATATATATATATATATATATATATAATTTACTTAAAAATTATTTTCTTTAATAAATTTAATTACTTCATAAATAATAATTTTTAATTAAAATTTATGCTTCATCTTTTTGAAAGAAGTAAAGACATTTTAATAGTTGATAATATAATCATATAAATTTTAATATTTGTATATTTAACATCAATCAAATTTATTCATTTATTTTCCTTTAATTAAACAAATTCACGATATTACTGGATTAAGGATGAAAAAAAAAACAAATAAAAAATAACTTTACGTTATTATTAATTATATTATAATGGAATTCATGTGGATACCATAGTTGAAACATAATCTCAGTGCAATCATTTTCTTCACTTTGTCTATTAAAGTGAAACTTAAAAAGTAACCTCAAAAGTTCACTCCATTCAAATAACAAAAAAGGAAGACAACTCTTCGTGCATTTTAGAACCCATTTTCTCTATGTTTTGGACCTTTCGATTAGACGATACGATGAAATATCAAACTAAACTTTTTTGACAATAAACTATTTATTATTATTATTATTATTATTATTATTATTATTATTATTATTGGTATGTATATTTAAAACGATGAATTATAAACTACTGTATAATCATTATAAAAAATGGTTGTTAAAAAGAAAAATTATTAAAAAACATTTTTCTTTAGAATTTGTCGTGCGCAACTTATCATCTACATTTTTGTTATTATTAATACTATTATTGTGAATTATTTATTACTTTTATAATTATTAAAATAAAAGCTGATAATTAATGATAGAGCTTTTTACCATAAAAAATATAAAAAATTACATATGATATTGTTATTACATCAAAAAGGAGTTGTCGTACATCTTGTGTTTACATGTGCTTTTCTTTCAGTATATTTTACTGAAAAACAACATATCACTCTCTCCTTCTGTCTTTATAAACAGCAACATCATAGATGACAAACCAAGCCTTATTGATATATAATCCACACGAAAGCCGACCAAAATCATAGACACCACAAAACAAAAAAATTCCAATTTCACACTACAACCCCTGTTTGATACACTAGTACGGATCACTGTCACTTACCAAATGAGATTTTGATAGAACTTCTCTCAGGTTTTTCACTAGATCATCCACTGTCATCTCATACTCCTCATCCATCTACAGTTAACAAACACCAAAGTGTTACAAATTTATGAAGTTTTACAATAAGCATAGATTCATTGATCAATCATATCATAATGATTTAGTCAATATAGAATTATTAAACTTGATAATAAGATACCTGAGCTGTGATGGTAATGCAGAGAGCAGAATTCCCAAATGGCAAAACACTACTACCGGTGACACAGAGATGAAGATTTTCAAGATGGTCCAGTATTTTCAGCTCAACACCATATTCTTTCTCACAGTGGATCTCAATGAGCACCTCCTTCCCCAACACTCTCGCTTCCATCTCAGGAAGGATGCTGCAGTTCGTTTCAGTGGAGTTGGTGCTATCTTCATTTCCATTCTCGGTTTTATTCACCAATATTACTGTCTCTGCTGCACTCTTTCTGTTTTGCCTCTCTAGTTCATCTACCTTTTCTTTGAGTTGTTTCACATAATCGATCGCTGCTCGAAGCACAGAAGCCTTGTCCGTCTATAAATGACAATTTCACAACTATAAGTAATTCCATTCCATTATTCTTTACCTCTAATAATGACTCCAACTTTTCCTTTGTAATCTTGTGCTGTCAGTACTCCACCACGTGGTTATCGCTCAGTAGTGCTGAGCTAAAAGTGATAACAAGGCACGCACACAGACACACAGACTCTAATCATGCGGAAAGTTTAGCAGCCTTTTCCTGTTCTTCTTTAAAATCAAGTTACCATTTTTTAACTTTATATCACTTTTCATTACCTAATCCAACGAATATAAGAAGATGGGTGTTTCCAATATAAGACTTTTCTAGGTCAGGCCCTATGAACAATGATTAGTGAGAGATTAACAAGTTTACATCATATAATATAGCAACGGTCGGTGACCCAGACAATGAATCTTCCTTTCACGATTGACAAGATCATATATATATATATATACATATATATACCAATCGATAATTAATCATAGTGAAGTATATAAAATAAGTTCAAGCTTCAATTTATGTTGTATTCGATTCGAGAACAGAAGATTGAGGCGATGAATTGGAGTATACCTTGTTCAAGCCGGGAATGGTAGCTGAGAGTGCTATGAATCTCTCGGTGAGTTCTTGCCTCCTCTTTCTCTCGGCCATTATGTGATCGACGGTCTGAGAAGAGGTTCGGGTTCTCTTAGATGCTTGATTGGGCCGGGTTGTGGGGCTTTGAGTGTGGAGGGCCCGTTTAGCGGGTAAAAGGGAAGAAGGGACGGAGGGTTCGGGTGTGGCGGGTACCACCGTTGAGCTATCGAAGGAGAGAATGTAAGTCCTGGGAGCGGAGCGTTTTGAAGCGACGGCGTTAACGGCGGTGCTGGGGAGGAAGGAAGTGTTGTGGCTGGTGTTGGAAGCGCGAAAGGAATGATCGCTTTCGCTCTCGGAGGAGAACGGCGTGGGCGGTTTCTGCTGAAGGATGATGTCGGAGAAGAAATCATCACAGTCATCGTTGATAGGGTAATAGTCGTAGAAGAACTCGTTCTGGCAATCCATTTCCTGCACGAAACGATGGATGAGTTTCGAATCTAAGAAATCAACCGGATTTGACGGCGGTGGGTGTTGCAGAGTTACCGTTTGAAGATGCCAATCATTCTGCCATGATACCTCCTTCATGGGAGTGATGAAATAGAAGAGATGTTTCTCAGGTAGGAGATAATAATAAAAAGAAAAAGGAGAAGCAGTGGTGTTGTGGTGGCAGAACTACGTATAACGTAGATATAATATAAGATAGGTAAGGATGCGACAAGATGATACTCGTTTTTCATGCAGCTGAAATGTGAGGCGTTGGATCAGTGATTTTGAGATTTGAGATCATTCATGATGGGTCGCTGTGGTGCGCTCCAGAGTGTCTCCTTGGCCCACTTTCACATCTCCGTTAACTCTCCCTTTCTTTACCATCTCTAAGTTTATTTATATTAAAATTAATACGTTTAAACTATATTTTATACTTAAATTTTTAATAAATATTTATTCTTATAGGTGGTTAAGAGTGTTAACATTCTAATTTCCACACGACACGTGGACAAATATTTGATTAGAATAATCACATATTAATATCATTAATTTAAAAATAATCATATGTTTGTTAAATATTGAATAAAAAAGTACTGATTTTTTTTAATAATGACCAATTTGAAAGTACAAAAATTTATTTAATTATACTTTTAAACTATATTCCTATTTTTCATTCAATATAAAAAATTTAATAAATAAATTTTAAACATAACAACATGTAAATGGATGATGGAATAAAAATCTAATATTAAATAAAATAATAAATTTAACAAAAGACAAATTTGACTATAACTTATAACTTTAATATTTAAAAATAATTTTAAGTAGTTCTCATTTATTGGTATTTATAAACTATTATTAAATGAAATAATGGTGTGATAAGATATATTTATATTTATTTAATACATAATATAAGAATAAAATAGTTATAAAAATATAAATTTTTATATTTTTTAAGAAAAAAATATATATAAGAAATATTGATATTAAATAAATGTAAAAGATTTAAGTGTATAAATAATATTTTTTAATTAAATGTTTAGATATTGAAAACACTTTCATTTTTTTCCGGCAAGGGTTGACAGGTATGCACATGTGGTGTTTGTGGAAATGAGTTTTGGAAGCATCATTGTCTCTTGGGAAGGCATTGAAGATGAAGATTTTCTGATGTAGGAAAATTCAAATGAACTGAGAGTGTTGATGGAGTACTTTGTCATATCAAACCATAAATGCCTTTCTTCTAGCATTGATTGTCAAGTATGGCAGCTCAAGGTCATGGGCCTGCTGCTCGAAAGGAACAAATAAACTTCATAAATGTCTTCACGAACAAAACAAAACCATAAATTCCACACTCTGAAATAGATAAAACAGGAAAAAAATATATGTAACATCATAAACAGCAAGAAGAGAAAGAATTAAATAAGCATTTTCTGAACATTACACTAATAAGAATAGGGTTTGATGCTTCTGTTAGCTCATGCTGTTCTTAGGTCAATCTCAAACTCCATGTTAATGATGATCTGTGATTCCCAGAGCAGTGTAAGTGTAATAAACTTGCCTTATACTACACTTTGCACGCATTCTTAACCAAAACTATTATTTAAAACTTACCTTTTCAAGAAGAATAATAATATAAGAACATATTTTTACATTCACTTGTACATTCATAATAAAAAATAAACTTTTATATTTAAAAAAAAATATACATACAGTATAAAAATAAAATAATTATAAACAATAAATTTTTATATTTAAAAAAAATGAAAAATAAAAAATATAATATTGGATTAATATAAAAAATAAAAAATTATTTTTTAATATTCATCTGACGTTATTTTATATTTTTTTTATTAAAAAAATATAAAATTTTATATTTTTATGACTATTTTATCTTTATATTCTGTATCATATAGATGTAAGAGTGTGTCATGATATTATTACTCATTGAAAAAATGATGTATATGGTATAATATTTTTAAGAAAAGCTGCTTCCTTTCAAATTAAATAAAAAAACAATAACAAATATTAATAAAATATTAAAATTAAAATTTAATTTATATTTTATTAAATTTAATTTAATTAAAATTAACATTATTTTATAATTTATTAAATTAACTTTAATTAAAATTAAAATTTATATTATATTATATAATTATTTTTGTACTTTTATTTTAAAAATTTATAAAATATATTTTTTAAAATATTTTGAACATTCATATAAATTTGTGAGTTTTAAAATATTTACAAATATTTTTTAAATAAATAAATGTTTTTATTAAGTAAAAAATAATTTTTATTGATATTGGATCCAATCCATTATCATTTCTAATTCAAATTAATTATAATAAAATATTATAAACTTTAATTTGTTTATTTTGTCCTAATTTAGCAGTGATAAGTAATATTAAATTTTTGTTAATTCACTAGGTTCTATATGGTTGGATGTTAGATATGAAGTTAGAGTGATACAAAAATATCATATACGTTTATCTGAATTTATTGTTTTGATGAATAAAACAAGAAGACGTGGCTTTTGAAAATAAAACACGCGTACAACTATTTATTAGAAAATAAGCCAAATTTTAAAATCATGATAAAAAAATAATTTTAATAATTAATTTTAGATTATTATTATTATTATTATTTACCATCTAATATTCCTATATCACACTTCATGGAGGAATCAAATAGCAAGAAAAGTGGTACCAAAATACAAAAAACTGAAAGAGATGAATTATATCCTAAATCCTAAGTGGTCCTCTCATTTGAAAAAGGACAAAATAGATCATTTCAGCCTGTGTTCTTTTCGCGCATGTGTTGCTTCTGTCTATCTTGGAAAATGGAACACAATGGTAACATCTCTATAAAAAGTATAATACACGTATTATATATATATATATATATATATATATATATATATATATATATATATATATACGTATACATATACATACATAATATATATATATATATGTATATGTATATGTATGTATAAGTTACAAACATTTTAATTAACTACAAAATACTCAAATAGATTAGTTTTACAACCCAAATACTCTAGCTTTTAAAATACTATATGCACCTCCTCGATGCTAGGACGAGACGACTACTTTAATTTAATATTATATGTTTTTATACTAAATATCATTAATTATAAATAGAACAATAAAACTAAGAATAAAACCATGCAATTGTATTAGAAATATAAAGTTAATTATATAGTTCTTATGTGACATCACTTTAATTATTTATTTATTTCTTTTCCACTCACACTAATCCGTAAGCATTATGGTTATTAAGAATGAATTAAATTACAACTAAACTAATAACTTGTCGACTTTTGAAAAATACGTATAAAAAATATCCATAAAAGACTAACATTTAACATCAAAATCTAGTCACGAGGTTTACCAAAAATAAAAAATTTGATATCTCATTCCATTTAGTATAACAAAGCAAAAGTGAAAATTTTCATCGACTTTTCAATCATAATAATAATATTTTTGTTTATGGTACATGGAAATTAACAAAACCTCACTATTTTCTTTATATAATAGTTTTACTACTTCACTATATTAAATTATTTTAGACATGTATTAAATATCACTTTAACGAAGTGTTTTTTTATTTATTTGAGTAATATTCTTTGAAAGGAAACATAATTGATTCAAAATTTTCTCTCATAAACAAATCTAAATTCTGCACATACTGAATATAACATTATTTAAGCAATAATATACTGCTCAAGTTACCAATTTCTACAACCTTTTTTTACCAGAGAAATTTATGGACTTTAAGCTACTATATTTATTAATTAATTCTTTCATATTAAAAATAATATAAGTCTTATACGCCATTGATAAAAGTTTTGCAGTATTAGACCTTTATTAAGGATCCAGCTTTGATTCTCGTTTGAAGTTGGTCTTTTCCTTCGTTTTGTTCCATGGTGTTGTAGCATTTCGAAGAAATCAACGTTAAAAAAGAAACAGTGACATCATGAATTACGTGAGAACTTCAATTCAATGAACAAACATTGGAGAACTCGATCACAGAGTTACACCATAAAACATGGAAAGGTTCTGCTTCAACGTCTTAACCAAATCAGTTACCGTCAAGTTGTACTCCTCACTCATCTGCATCACAGTCATTATGGCAATATTTATAATCTCGAATTATCATATTGTGGATCCTACAGCACAATCAAATGGCTTACCCGAGCAACAATGACGATGTTGAGAAGAGAGTTTCCAAATGGCAATACACTGCTACTTGTTACTGAGAGATGAACACCTTTTAGAAGGGTCATTAGGTTTAGCATGATGTTCTTTCGTTTCTCACAGTAGATTCTAATCAGCACGTCATTCTCTAACCCTCTTGCTTCAACTTCAGGGAGCATTTCAATGTTAGAATTTGCTTCACATGATGCTGAACAAAGGTGTGATTTGGCTATGATAAACGACTTTACACTGTTATTATTGCTCGCTTTTTCCAACACTGCTATGCGTTGTTGAAGTTGTCGCATGTACTTTATGGCTTCTCCAAGGATTGATGCCTTGTCTATCTATAGTCAAAGGTTGTGCCATATTTAAGAGAAGGTAGACACCATGGATAAGGATTGAATAACATAGATATATATAGATAGATACATTTAACAAAATAGTAATAATTACGTTATCTGATAAGAAAAGATTAGATAGATAGATAGATAGATACCTTCTTCAAGCCAGGTATGGTAGCTGAGAGTGCTATGAATTTCTCTGCTATATCCTGTCTCCTTTTTCTCTCTGAGATGATGTGAGATTCTATCTCAGAAGAGGTTCTTGCCCTTTTTGTTCCTTTCTTCTCCCTTCCCTTTGCCTCCAATTCCTGATGCTTCCCCACACTCCTTTTACGCCAACAACACTCTGACTGTTCATCTTTTAACTCCATACATGCTACCTCATTATTGGAGCTATCACATCCCTGCCCAGTACTATTCAACCACAGCATCTCATCAATGGTGGTGAAGCCAAAGTTGTCATTCATTCCCTTTAAACACAAATAAACAATTCATGAACCAACACCACAGGTTAATTAGCTACACATCAATCGATCCAAGTCTGAACAAACAACATGTTATGAAATGATGAGTAATTACCAAATGAGAGAGCCAGTTTTGCCACGAGTCATCCATCATGTGGTTGTGTTTTTTCTTGGTGCTTCAAGAATTAATGCTTGAAAACCAACCGTATTTTATGGATTTATTTTTAATGGATGGTTATGATAAAGATGTATTAAAGTGAAGATAAAGATAATACTGGATGTGAACCGTTGGATGATGGAGCATCTAATGATAGGGTAAAGGACTCTGAGTTGTCGACGGAGGAAAAAGCTGTTTGGCAGGTTGGGTTTGGGACATAACATAACGTAAGACGTGGTACACAGTAGAAGAGTATATAGATAAAAGAAAAAGTAAATGAAAACATCCACGTGGTATGGTAGTTTTCTATCTTGGAGTATCTCTCTGTGTATGTATCCTCTTCTGGAAGAAAGATTGTCCTACATGTAGTAGATGGGAAGTAGTAGATGAAGTAACACAAAGAAAGAAACAAGCTGCAAAATTGCATGTCTTTCATGATGTTAATGTGGGAAGTATTGCAAAGGGAATATTTCAGCATTACTCTAATATTATATTAAAAAGTGAATTTTAAATTTATTTTAATTTCATAGATTAACTTGTAAGATTAGATTTATATCGAAAACGTGTTTTATATTAGTTTGCAAGTGAGATAAAAATATAATATTATTATCTTTCATTCTAATCATTTATTGTCATTACATGTGTTATATGTTGTTTTTGTTGTTAAGGTTTTTAGGTAAACTAATTGCAAAAAAATAGCTATATCTTGGAACCATCATAAACAAGCTACTTTAAAAAAATAAATTATCTCTTGTTAACTCTAGTGAAAAAGATTATTTATGAAAGTTGGTTGGATATTAATTTTTTACAAATTTATTATATGATAGATATAAAATGTTCGGGAGATGACCTCACGATACAATTGTTTAAATATATATTCTTTTATAATTTTTTTGGTATGTAAATATCATAAAAGTATTATACACCAGAATCATCTAAAATAAATAACAAATTCTACTTTAAACACTATCATCAACATCTCACACTAATGTTACATTAGTAAATTCTAATTAAAAAAAAATACTTTAAAATAAGAAAAAATTCTTTCAACAACTTTTTTTTTTATAACTTTTTTGACAATGTATTGTAATTGATCCATTTCAAATATTTTTTTAACATAAATTTAAACAGATGACATATATCTGTTATCAAAAAATTATTAAAAAAAGTTATAAAAATATTATAATCCTTAAAATATTAAAATAGCACGGAAAGCAAAATTTATATTTATATTTATAAGTATAGATGGATAAACAAATTTAAGTTGGTGAATAGATTTATTAAAGTGGGTGAGTAATAAATAAGCCTAGCTTGCCTGGAGGCACAATAAATAAAGATGTCGTGAGAATGTGAAAAAGAAAACAGTAAAAGGGTTGGTAGAAAATTGGATGTGTCCATAGCATAAGACAGAGTATTGCATTGATGACAAATGTGATTGAGTTGAGGACATAGGGAATGAAATAAATGGAACTAACAGCTGAAATTAATGACAGAATTCATGTACTGCATTGCATGTACCTTCTTCATTTCACAACTACATAATTATAATAATCATTATTTCTCTTTCAGGATTACTTTTTTTCTTCTTCTTTATGTTATCTCTTAAATTACATACATACATATATTAATTTTTATATTTTAAAATATGTTAAAAAGATTAACATATCAAAGTTAGTAAAATTTTATTTTTAATACTTACCAAAATCGTTCCAAAATATAAGATTAAAACATATTTAACCTAAAAAGAAATTAAGAAAAGAAAAATTTAATTGTGGTAACCTATAAAGTAAGAATTTGAAATCTTATATGGAATATTGAAATAGAATTCTACGTATGGTAATGTTTGGATTATTTGAATGCAATATAGGTGACAGAGTAGGTTTAGTATAGCATAACTATTTCAAAAAGATCATGAATTATGAAGAAACAATAGGAGAAGGGTTGGACCCCCTTTCATGAAAATGATAGCACCTTTGCAGACTGCAAAAAGAAAAAATACAACAGCAGTATAATTCATTCAATTCTATTATTAAATATGTGATGAGAATCTTTAAATATAGATAAGAAAGTTATTTAGAATTATATGTAATTATATATGTAATATGTGTTAACAGATGCCTGTAACTTTTCACAATTTTTTAAAGATCTCAGAACTAATAGAACTAATAAGAACTTTTAAAAGAAGTATAAAATAATCCAGAATAATTTTATTAAAGAAAAAGATGATGAAACTAAAAGAAAAGGAAAATTAAATTTATTTTTTTTGGTGTGTATAGGAAATACTCTCTATTTATAAAATTAGGAATGAATAAAATAAGAAATTAAAAGTCTAATAAATTTTTCTTTTTAACTTTACAACACTTTATTGAATGTTGCTCAACTTTTTTTTTCCGTTGCCCATTAAAAAAAATCATGAAACAAAATCAGCATTTAAATTTTACAATATTATAATATTAATATAATATATCAATATGAAAATAATCTTTGAAAGATATAAATTTTTTTCTGATGAAATTTGTAAATTTTTATATAATTTTATGACAACAAAACTATAATAAACTCTTCCTATACAACTTATTTTAAAAAATTATACACTCTTCTATTACTACAATTATCTAACATTTTGGTATATTCAAGAAACATAAGAAATAATTAAAAAAAAAACAAACTCTTTATTTTTATGTTTTTCTGTTACTCTCTTATTCATAGAACTTTTAGTGAATATTTTGTTGAAAATCAATATATCCTTAACCAGATGTGTCACACACTCTAAACCAACAAAGGTTAAACATTATAAAGAAAAAGATTTATAAACTTTTTGTTTTAATTATTTTAGTAAAAAATGGTGTTATTTTCTTATATTGATTTATATCTTTTCGCTGTAATTTTTTACCATCTTTTTTCTGAAAGACTGATGAATATTAGACTTTAAAATTACAAGGAAGGTATGATGAGACATAATAGACTTAACTTAAGATTTAGTTTATAAACACATTATTAAAAATATTAAAGCGAAAATTTTCTAACTATATATTATTGCGACACCCAGACACTGACGAGGACCGAGATTGATCGTCGTACAAGAGACACGAAGTGCGAGATGCACAAACAAAGAGAGGTTCCTGACAGGTTTCCAGTGGGAGAGCTACATGAAAAAATCGAACATACACTGAAATGAGAAGGATCTAGAGACTCTATAGGTATGAGACTATACAGTTGAAGGATAGCTTAAAGGAATTGATTTGGCTAGTCATATCAACAAAATGTATTTGCTTTTCGGTAACCTAACCCATAAGAACTTCATAGTTAAACATGTTTGCCTGAAATAATTTAAGAATGAATGACCTTCTGAAAAGACGTTACAATTACAGTTTGAAGCAAATTATTAAAATCAATCACTATATATAATATAGGTATAGTCTGACCTATATTGGTAATAAGAGTAATGCTGTTAAAATGGATCACTTGAGACCTATTACAAATTAATCATTTAGAGAGTGAATCCAACTTGGTTCATTTACATTAAAATGTAGATTGTTACCTAAAAAATTCCAACAGTTATTGTCCTATATGCACATTCCAAGTGTAGAAACAGATTATGCAGAGACAGTGAGTGTTCAACTATGTCACGACACCATGTCAAATACAAACATATACTAAAGGACAGCATATATTAGATGATAGGGATTGTTCAGCAATCTATACAGACAAATGCTTCTTTTCTTTCCTATATTGTCATCTTCTTCAATAATATTTTGTTCGGTTTAATAAAGAAAATTGTTTATTAGAAAGATACAGCATTAATAAAATCTAAATCCAATCAATCATATAACAAATTTACACCATATTCAATTTAAAATCTTTTTATAACATTTTAATAATAATAATAATAATAATAATAAATAATATAAATATGAAGAGAGAAGAAAAGCTTTATCTGGAAAGATAATTTCTTTTACTATTTTTTAAGAGAAACAATTTAAATTTATAATTTATTAAGGTTAAATTCTGTCATTGCTATTTCTCTACCCATATTTATTAAGAGGCACATATTATACTGATCGGAATTACTACTCTGCCCCCAAAATAGTAAACGGATATGTATAGTAGGGCCGCAGCCCAACTATCTCACAATTAAGAAACACTATTCACACTCCTTCTTTTCCTATTACACCTCCTCTTTCTGTTTTTCTTTTCAAACAAAAATACCTTGAAACCAATTTTTTTTTAATATTGAAAAAGGCTTGTAGAAAATCTTCTTCAAATATTTCCGAATGGCTACCATAGTTGGAAATATAAACTAAATCACCGATAAAAAAAACAATTATATTATATGTTAAAAATTTCATATTAACCAGTAAAAAGACATTTTTATAATAGGAGAAATGATATTTGACACATATATTTTTTATATTTATTTACATTATTTTTTCTTCTTTTTTAAATTATAAAAATTTACCTTTTCATAACTATTTTATTTTTGTAATGTGTGTCAAATGATTGTAAATATATGTCATTTTAGACTATCGAAGTTTTTCAAAACCTATTTTAGCATGTCTATATATAAAGAAAAATATTTTTTCACATACTTAAATTTTTTACATTCATTTGATATTATCCTTACTTATTTTTTACTTTCTTTTTTTTCTTGAAAAATACAAAAATTTACATTTTTATAATCATTTTACCTTTGTACTTTGTGTCAAATAAATGTAAAAACGTGTTATGGTATTATTATATATATATATATATATATATATATATATATATATATATATATATATATATATATATATATATAAAAGTAATAAAAGAAAGTGATTAGGGTTTTGAATATACCTCGAAAAGTGATATATGCTCACATCTTACTCATGCCAACTATGGCTTCATCTCATGTCATGGTCAACAATATAATAGTTTATCACAACCTCCATTGTTGGTCCAAGATGTGTATATATGAATGTACGAAAGCCACATTTTACACTTCAGACACTTCTTTGTTGCTTTCCATCTTTTTCTGAGATATTTCTTTACTTATCTTGGAGGAAGATGTTCCTTTGCATGAAACAATATTAAATTATTTTCTGTTAAAATAACTTTTAAAAATTCAGTGCTTACTATATTCAGTAATTTTACTTTTTCTTTATCAACATTCTTTTGTCTCTCTTTTCACATATAGACTTTCAATTATACATGTTTCACATTTACTATTTTGTCTTTTAATATCTTTTTTTCTTTACAAAATAAAAAATAAATATTCCTAAAATAGGATTGTGCATTTGGGGGTAAAAGAACATTTTCAAAGATAATTTTCACCACACAAATGGAACATTTTGAAGACCATTGGATTGGTCTCAAAGTTGGACCATTATATTTGGGCCTTTTTTTGTCATATAATAGGAGAAAAATACTTTTAATTTAACCTTAAACGTATAGTTATTTAATATAGTTCTCAATTAATATCTTATTACACATCAAAATTCCTTATTTACATTACTAAGATTAAGACATTTTAGTTTAGGAATCAATTATAATTTTTTTTCTGAGTATTTTTCTAAGTTGATTGTATCCCAGATTAATTTTCTTGTACTACCGTGATTTTTGTTAGTACCATGAGATTTAGTTGTAAATTAAAATATTACGAGAAAAAAATATATGTAAGTTTATTATTTACTACTTGCTCGTCAATAATTTAAGAAGAATAATTTTACATTTAGTGTAGACTCTAACATTCATCAATAAATTGTGATCAAACCTAAATAAAAGATTAAGATATTCATCAAATTCGGTGATTTGAAATATCTATCAAGAATATATTTGTGATTTCTTTATAAATGAGTCATACATTAATTTTGTACAACTTAAATATAAATTCAAAATTTTAATACAATGAGTTTTTAAGTCTTTTGTATTTTATATTATGTTCTAATAGCCTATTTCTACTTTGTATAAAACTCTAATCCACACCTAGTTCTAATAGATAAACAATTTTTCTAATTGGAATTTTTTATATACGCACATTCTATTTTTATGTATGCCCTACCTTGAAATACTAATTGAAATAATGATATTTTCATTTTCATAATAAATCTTCAAATTATTTTACATTTTAGAATAAAAAATATCATGTTATTTCGAGACTAGATATTAATAATAATTCAATAATTAATGATATAATAAGTTGAACTAATAATAAATTTTATTAAAATATAATATTTGAATAACTCTTGTATAATATTAAAAAAGTAAATTTCCTTTATAAAATAACATTTATTCTCAAATATAAATTTAAAAGAAACTTATTTATGGTAGGCGTAGATCTCCATCAAGTTATATCTTAATATTGAATCTCTCCAATTTATATTGGTATCTTCCTACGTAGACAACTCATGTAGCTTACATAATCTAATATATCATTCTCATATAAAAAGATTGACAAAATTATACGGTGGCTCGGTTCCTCTCGTCAAGGAAAAAAATATGGAAAATGGTTGAATTCGAAAGCTGTGCCAAATCTAGTTAAAATTAATCAGTGCATAGATCAATTATCTGTGCACAGCATCCCACAAATGCTATTTTCGAAATACTTTTTTTATTTGTGAAAAGATAGATTGAGAGTGACATCTTTAACAGTGACATGATCGTGAAATTTACTGAATAAAAGAATGTGTTGAAAAGAGTAAACTAGACAGTTTATTACTAGGTTTCTCAAACAGTACAATTAGCTCAGCCTACTGATTCAATATCATTAATCTCAGTGTCTCCACCAGCTCATTCACTCCCATCTGGTATCCCTCACCCATCTGCAACACAAATCATAATCCATCTTAATTCAGTATTTATTTATTATCATCATTAACTTTAAATTCAATAAAAAAAAATATTAAAAAGTTGGCTTAAAACTTAACTTAATCTTATAAAATTAATTTGTAAGATAAAATTTGTAAATTCGTCTTATTTTTAATTTTAATCGATGTAAGACTTTTCATAATTAAAAAAAAAAATCTGACTTAACATATAGCTGCTGAATTGAAGAGAAGAAGAATGTGTACCTGAGCAATGATGGTGATGTCGATGGTGGATTTTCCAAATCGCAAGACGCTGCTGTTGAGAACAGAGAGATTGATATTTTCGAGGTGTGATAGTATTTTGAGCACAATTCCTTTCCGTTTCTCACAGTGAACTATTATGAGCACTTCCTTCTGTAACACTCTCACTTTCACTTCTGGAAGAATTTCATTTGATCCATTGGAATTCACTTCGTAGCAACTGCTGCTGCTGCTGCTGCTCGCACAAACCTTGTTCGATTGAACTTCTTGTTCCAGCTCTCTCACTCGTTGCTCAAGCTGTCTCACGTAGTTGCTAGCTTTGTCTAGGATCGAAGTCTTGTCCTTCTTTTCATTCATTTGTATGCAAACAACAGTTTTTCATATGTCAATGAGTTACGAAAACAGAGACAGTGAAGGTTTTGTTAGATCGTCATAGGATTATGTTCATGAAAATATGTTTCATGTCGCAGTTTTCTGAAGTAATAATATGCTAAAGAACAACAGATTTATGAAGTAAACCCTAAATATATATCCATATCTATAAACATACACACACTAAAATCCTTCTACCACTGTAAAATTAAAATAAATGCACACAAGTACTACCATTGTGACAAAATAATAAAAGAAAAACTTAGTATGCAAATTATGAGATCAAACTTCTTTATTAGGAAGAGTTTTACTTAAGAAAATAATAAGTATATATATATATATATATATATATATATATATTAGTATATTATTGTGTTTGGTATTTTTTTTTAAATTATATAATTGCCGACCTATAGTAGTTATATATATTATTAGCATTATAATATGTTGTTGATAAGTTATTAACACTGATATTAAAATTTAATAGTATATTTATCAATAATCTAATAAGTTGATAAATATAAATTATAATATATTTTAAACAATAATAAGAAATACAATAGATATAATATAAATATATTATAAAAAATAATTGAAATATTTATTTATAAAAGATAATCCAATTTGATGTTGAATATTTACATTTTTAATTATCCTTTTTTCTATTATATACATGTTTATTAATCTATGTATTAATACGCTAATACATTATTTTTGAGATTAGTAGTGATAAAAGTATGATATGGGTATAATTTTTATTGAGTAGAATAAGCAAAGATGTTGAATATTTATGTAATGTTTAACTATCCATTTTCTATTATATATCATTTTTAGTTTATCTAGACTTATATATATATATATATATATATATATATATATATATATATATATAATTTCTCAATTTTTAGTGCTAAATATTTGCACTTTTTTTTCTAGTGTGGCTTGTTTGGTATTGAAAAAAATTAAATGAGGGTAAAATAGTTTTAAAATTAGTAAGAGATAATGCATTACATTTTACCCATCTTCCTTTATTACTCATATTTCTCTAATTTTTTTTTTATTTCTCCCTTATGCTCCCATTATTCATTAAGGCGTTCCAATCTCAACTCTAACTTTTCAGCATTTATAGTAGGCTTAATTATTTTTTTTGTCAATTTTATTATTTATTTTTCTTTCATTATTAATAAAATGTTATTTATAATTAACATACACTAACAATTTATATAATTATAACAACGTCACTTAGTATACGGAAGTGCTATGCGATTCCGTTTTTATATATTAAAGGTCACATTATTATAGGAAAAATTATTTAATTTTTGTTTTACTATTTTTTTTTTGCAAGCCATTTATTTATCAGGTTAATAGTTACTGATAGAAAAAGAATCAAAATCATATAATTATGATAATTGGGTAATCAAAACTATTTAATTCAAATTTTAAAAATTAAAGTTATACTGTTATTGTATTTTAGAAATGATATTTAATCTCATTCAATCCTAGATTTAAATTAATTTCCTATTTCTTTGGATAAGCTTGTTTCAAACCAGTGGTCCCCCAAGTGCTTTTGAAAACCTAAAGAATATTATAAATCAAGGACCATAAGACATTGACTTCATTAGCTACTTTGCTTATATTATACACTATTACATATCTTTCACGATAAATAATTCATTTCCTGAGTAAATAGCTTCACTTTCAAGTTTCTTATAATTAATAATTAAAGGACCTATGTTTCATTAATAAATGTTTAACTATATTAAAATATAATATTTATTAGGAATTCAAGAAGCAATTTCCATCCTTTGTCGTGTCTTCATTTTTTCTACAAATATTATTTTTAAGAATCTATGCTGCTCAGACACTACTCTATTAGATTCATTAATTGATCAAGACAAATGGATATAATTTCAAGAAAAAGAAAAAATAATTGATTTTTTTATAGCCGATGTAACCTGTACCACATTGTTAATTTTTTATTTTTAAATAATATCAAAATACCGATTTTAAATATTTTACCAGGTTGGATTACTGTGATAATAAATTAAAATTGTGTCACAAATCTTTTTTAAAAGGCAATTGTAAGAACACTATTTACTGTAATACATACTATCCACAATTTAAAAAATATATATTTAGAACAACTTGACGACACACCTAGAACTTTCTGAGTTTTACTTTTGAAGGAAGAAAAAACAAAACAATTTACACGCACAGCTATGCAAACAAATCCATCGCATGATATTTAATATTTTATATTTTTATAACTATTTTATCTTTATACTAATGAAAGTAAAAATATATTATAATATCATTATTTTTATTAAAAATAGGTTTAAGTTAATCTACCACATCACACCTTAAAATATTTTTACATAAAATCTTTAACAACATTTTAATATAATATATGCATCATTTTTCTTCACTAATTTATTACTTATTTATTATTATATTATCGTATTCTAAATTTAATAAAAAAAAAACAAGTTGCGTTAAAATATTATAAAAAAAAATTGTGTTAAGATATTACTTTTCCTTTATCTTATACAGTAAAATATCATTCATCTTTCCGTTAGACTTTGACTAACAAGCCAAAGCCAATGTGAAGTGACATTTCCAACAAATTATATGTATTTTCAAATTAACAAAAATAGTCCAAACACAACAATGTTAATCTGTCAATCTACTTTGTAAAGGTAAAAAATACAAATAAACTTAAAAAAGCGAACTAACTTTTAAGAATATAACAAAATAAATACATTTAAATTTAATATTTTTCCTCTTAAACAAGATTTGCAATAGTTTAAGGAAATAAAATGGTTAGGAGAAGTAATAAAATCTGAATATATATATATATATATATATATATATATATTTAGAATAATTGCTTGTTAAAATGATATACATATATTTTATATTTTAAATTCATTTTACCTCTACTTATATATTATATATTATTTTACGTAGCGGAAGAAATTACAGTCGGTAGATAGAAAAATTGAGAAAAAATAACCTTTTGGAAACCAGGTATGGTTGCTGAGAGTGCAAGGAACCTCTCCCTGAGTTTCTGTTGTCGCTGTTTTCTGTCGGTACTTTTCATCTCAGGAAAGGAATCTCCGTCATCCTCTTCACTCGCGAATTCTTCATCATCAAAACACAAATCCTTAACTTCATCGTCTACTTCCTATACACAACAAACATCGTATGACAGATTTAGACATAAACATATGTAATTCATCTTTCATATGCATAGGATTAGTTTTACCAAGTAAGAATCAGAAGGCCAATTTTCGCCTGACTCCTCCATTGATTTCAAGAGAGAGAAAGCGGTTGGATCTAACTGTAAGATGAGTGAGTGAGTGAGTGAAGAGAGTGAAGAGGTGCAGTGTGTGTGAATTGGAATTATGAAAAAACATAAATAGAAAAAAAAAAAAAAAACAAAAGAAGAATAGTGTGCTGGAAGATGAGATTGGAAGGTGGCATGATTATGGGTTATATATATCTCTACAATACTCGCCAAACATGCTAGCTGCATCTTCACGGTTCAATATTCTCTTTTACACGTGTCCATCATCCAGCATACGAACAGCGGATAGCGTGGTTCGCGTGTTCTATGTTACGACATCGCTGATGTTTTATTATTAAATAATATATAAAAGCCATCAGGGTTAATTTTGTCAGTTTCTCATTATCCAACTTAGGATGTGGTTTCCTAGTTTGTACTTCTTAATCTGCTTTTATGTATATTTATATACATATTTTTTATTCTTTATCTTTTATATCACTGTATATGAAACAATATAGGATAGTTTAAAAATTAGATAAATAGAAAATTATTTGATGATTATAAATAAAGAAAAAAGTAGACAAGCAAGATTAATATCTTATTGAATTGTACTTTATGTTTTTAATACTAAAAACATTATTATAGATAAAGCACACATCAAAAAACTAATAGTTATAAGAAAAATATATATCAACTTTTACAGTTATTCAAATATAACCATAATAATATAATATATACTAGAATGGAGAATAACATTTTTATCAAAAATGCACCTCATACTCGAAAATTAAAGTGTGATTAGAAATTTATCACGAGAAAAAATATATATCTATAAACAGATTTATACATTATCAACTAACTATTAAAAACTAATGCTTGTCTTTTGTTTCATCCTCACCTCCTAACATATGATCTAGAGACAACTCCTCATCTGCTCATAGTAAAAATGATCATTGCAACTCAAGAGATTGAACAAACACAAAAACAAAGAAAAGTAAACTAGTTTATCAAAGAATACACATAAACATCATTAAATAATTCAATTGTCAATCATCCAACAATATTAACACACATATCATCATCTAACTCTAGATTGATCATCCGGATACATGTATTGATATTGAACTATAGGGGTCATGCCTTTGAGTTGGAAGAAAATCTTCCTCAACAATAAACACCACACTCTAAGGTTAATCCATCAAATATTTATGGTCAAAACAATTGATCATCAAACTAGGGACTTCCTACTACTCTCTACCATATAACTATCATTTTTTTTTTGAATTATCTATATTATTAAATTATTTAACTTTAAAATATTATATGTCATTATTTTAAAATACATATCAACTCTAATACTCGATTTTATAAACTTTTATGTTTATTTTCCACTTCATAACTTAAAAGTAGTGGATAGTAATATTCTCATTAGAATTTATTATTCCAAATAGATTCAAAGTCCAATATTTAAACTCAAATATTATTAATATCGTGCACTCATCTAAAGATCATAATATTTCCTAAAATATCAAATGTGAAAAAGTTCAACACAAAAAAAAAATCTTATATTTCTTAATTTTAACTTTATTGTTTATATTTTTAGCTGATTTTCAATCTTCATGGATGACACACATAATATTCTTTGTTGGGTCTATCAAGATGGGGGTTCATCCGAGAGACACAAACGCGAATGAGATATGAGCCTAATCACATAAAGGATTGACACCACTCTCTACCTAAAATCTTAATGGGTTAATGAGTCTTTCATCTTTATATAATGCTCTATTTTCTCATTTCTATACAATGTGAGACTTAGACTCCCACTTGAATTCTCAACATTTTTAAGGAAAGGTAAAGATAAGAATCATAAAAGTATTATTGACACAAAGTAAAGTATATATTTTGTATGTACATATTTTTATTATTATTTTATTTCTTCTCTCATGTAATAATAATATATTTTATACACGGGAACAAAGATAGAAGCTTAGCATAAGTAACATGGATTTTGAAACAAGGAATTAAAAATCATTCTAGAAGTATCTTAGTATTAAAGAGGTATATCTTAGATCTTGAGTTGATTCTTTTTAAAAAATAATATATTAGATCTATAATTATATTTTGAAGTATTTATAAATTTGTTTCAAATGTATTTTGAAAGACAATTTTATGTAGTTATGAACTGTAATATGAAACAATTAACCCTTAGTTATGGATGTTAATGAGATTATCATGTTTTTGTATGATTAATTGAAATAATTTAAATATAGTTATCCTAAACCGACTATTTAACTAAAAAAATGACAAAAAAAAGAGAGGTGAAGAAAACAAATAAGAAATGCGATAGATTAAATCGAGAAAATAAGTGAAAAATTTATTATGAATGTAATATATATAATAAAATATTTTTTTTATAAATATTTAAAAAAAAAATTCCAAAATAAATTTTTAAAAATAATTCGATGTAGAAATAAATTTTAAAATATAATTTAGATCTAAAATAAATTGTAAATTAAAATAAAAACTATTATTAAATCGAAACTTACATTTAGAAAAGTATATATAAATAAAGTACTTTATAAAATATCATAATTTAAATTTTATACTTTTATTATTATTTTAATATTTTGGCTTTAATTATCATTTATTTTATTCAATATTAAACATATATTAATAAAATATTAAATTACATAATTGTATTTTAAATTTTAATAAATGTTAGTATTTTAAAAAAATTATATTTTTTATAATATAAAATACATATTAATAAAATATTAAATTATATTCATAATCTCTTTTAAAAATAATAATATAATACTTATAATATAATTAATTACATTTTGCAGTAAAATTGATTATGTTGTAAGTATATAATCGATTGTGTCAAAAATATTATCAATTATTACATTGTTTCTTTACAAATATTTTTCTGAGAGTGAAAAGTTAAACGTTAGAATTTCTCATGTTTTCTAAATTTAATTGTATTGCTTTTATATATATATATATATATATATATATATATATATATATATATATATATATAGATAGATATATAATTAAAATAAGGTTTTTCATCATATTCTTAATGAAGAACAAAACTAGGAATGATAAATGTATTTGTACAAAACATAAGTTTTGTATATCCGTATTTTTATTATTATTTTATTTTAATAAGTTATATTTTAATATTTATATAAATTTTAACTATATATATATATATATATATATATATATATATTTTAAACAAAAATATATGAATTGCTATGAAAGATGTATAATAGAGTGTGTTTCATTTTGTTATATAACAACTTATTGTTTACTATTTTTTATTACTATTAGTTAGCAATATAGTTTCTTTTTTTATTACAATTTCTTACCAATATATTTTATTTTTATTTGTAGTAACTATCTATGATAATATTTTTATAGTAGTATTAAGATTATTTACTGTAATTTTTTTATTAAGTATTTTTTTAACCTATTAGTCCCTTTAATTTATTTTGTTTACACACTAAATTGACGGACTAAAAATGAGATAAGATAAATTGATTTGTTAGGTCAATGTTTTCAAAATTAAAATTAAAATAGTTTAAAATATTAAATTTTTTGTATTATATTATTTGTAATGCAAACATGTAAAATATTTTAAATTATTAACATTTCTATATTAAGTTTCAATTTTAAATTGTAAAATTAAATATGGTTTTAATTTATTCAACGTTAAAATTGAATTTCTTCAATATTCCAAACTGTTATATATTTTGTTTCTAAATCATATAAATAATTCCAATATCAACTTGAAACATAATTAACGTATACAAAAATTAATATAAATTGGTTAAAGAGTCTATATTTATTGAAATTTAAAATTTTAGAGTTAAAATTTAAAATAAAAACAAATTATGATTTCATCTCAAAATTTAGAAAATAAAAACATATTTAACATTCAATTATGATAAAATAATTTAATATATATAGATAACAATTATTTTCATTTAATTTTGTTAAAAATATTAATAATAAATTAAAAACATATATATATATATATATATATATATATAATTTAAAAATACAAAATTTAAAAAAGGTGGTTGGCCTTGTAAACTCAATAACTTCGTTTGGGAGACTAAATCAAGATATTTCATTATGACAAGGTAACGTGTGTTCTTCCTTATCTTTTACAAATCAATACAGACCGGATCAAAAAGATGAATCAGATATACTTATTTTGTGATAATGAGATAATGAAATGTATAATACAATAAATTAAAAAATATATATAAAAAACAATTACAAATATTTATTAATTAGATGAGTTTCTTAAACATATTAGTGTTAATGTCAACTTATATCCATCTACCAATAAAATCCAAAACAAATTAATGTCTTTTGCTGACAACAATCACCAGTGTAAGATGCAATTGATAAACTCTATAAATAAAAATATAAGCTATAAAGATAAAATTAGTTTAATTGAATTTTGATACTTAATTGCTAATTAAGTTTATTAAGTAAAATCTGACTTGACCGTCGTCGAAATCTTTAAAAAATATCGATTTAGATATGAAAAAAAAAATCAGATTATTCAGAAAAAAAAATAATAACAGAAAAATATGTTTCTCAGTCTTATTTACTTATACATAAAACAACTATTAAAACTTATAGGATTAAAATCAATTATCCAAATTAACTAATTTATACTTGTAATATTTAAACAATTTATTATTAAAAAATAAGTAGAAAAGGTTATCAGAATTTATTTCAATTTTTAAAAAAAAAAATATGTAACTTATATTTATTTTGCAAAAATTAATTACACCTTTAGTTTGTTTGGTATTTCTTTACTCTTGTTTTCATCCATTAATGTGTAGAAATGGTAGTGTCCAAAATCACTTTTCTTACTACTGATGATGGTGTGTGTGGTAGTTGAGAAGAGCTTACTCAACAAACATCATGGACAACTAACATAAAAAAAAAAAGCTAGAATGACAGTTGGACATATGGAACACTCTTTTTGGCAAGACAACGTGACAAGTTGCTCAACCAACGATGTACAAAACTCAAGCAGTTTCCGAAATAACGTTGTACCATCCATTTTTTAGCCTCTCGAACCAACTTCTTCAACAGCAAACATTCAATAAATAAACATGCCTTCAATCCTAACGTATTATAACATGCGGCTCATGCTTTTCTGCAAAGCGAATACGTTTCAAACATATATTTTCAGAAAAATATTTTTTTTAACAATTTTTTTTTACAATCTTATGTATGTGATAGTTTGTGATTGTTCTTTTTTAAATATAAAAACGAATAAAATAGTGATACATAATTTGTTGTCAAAAAGTTATTAAAAAAAATGGTTAAATATATGGGAGCAAGTTATAATTCTCATAATGTTTTTGACCATGATATATTAACCATTTTTGTTAACAATTTTTTGACAATAGATTATGTATCACTATTTTATTGATTGATATATTTAAAACGTACCAATCACAAACTACTATATAAGTATTGTAAAATAGTTGTAAAAAAAATTGTTAAAAAATCATTTTCTTTTTTTTTTCAAGTGATTTTTTAAATTGTTGTTAGTTTGTCACTTTGTTTAGTCAAATTGAAATATTATTTATAAAAAAATACTTTTTTGTTTTATAATTATAGTAGTTAATGTGTAATAAATATAATAATATTTTTTATCTTAAACTTGTATTTTATGTTTTAGAAAATTGTTAAACTTGCTTTTAACTTTCATAACTATTTTTAAGGATTAATTAATTTTTAAATCTCACAGATTTCAATATTTTCAATTATTAAATTCTTTTATTTATTGATTATTTTTATGTTTTTCAATTTTGATGTCACATACTATAGTTATTATCTTGTTTCATTATTTTTTTTATTATCACTGTCTTGAAAAAAAAAGGTTTTATACTATATATATATATATATATATATATATATATATATATATATATATATATATATATATATATATATATATATAATGATATTGTATTTAATATAAAATTATAAATTATTTATATTATCCTAATTGAAAATATGTCGGATAAAAAAACTATCATCTTAATATGTATCAATAGTGATAATGGTGTCAAACACTTATATATTAAAAAATAATGACATGAAAGTAAATGAAGAATATAAAATTTTAGTTATCTAGGATGTTTTTTATTAAAATAATCAAAGTTACTTATGATTTTACATTAATCTAATATTGTCTTATATTTTACATTAATCGCAATATTATTTTATATTTTATATTAAATGAAATATCATCTTATAATAATTTCATAAGATACAATCATGCCTCCCATTTAATAAATAAAAAGTTAAACACAACGAAGGTTCAATAAAAAAAAGTATAAAATTCTAAATACTTAATAAACAAAAAAAAATCAAAAGGTAAATTGAAACTACTTATCAAATAGACTCAAAACTTAATTAAACCTTAAAACATTTTATAAAACCACTTTAAGATACTAATAATAAAAAAAAATATCACCAATGGAAATAAATTATTAAACATGATTTTATTTCTTATAATATATTTTTTATAATTTTCATGGAGTTGTAGTATTCATTTTTTTATCTCCAGTTTCAATTCTTATTTATTTTTATTTCATATCTATCTATTATATAAAATGAAGGACATGTGGCAGCTCTTGAATGAACATTTTGAACATGCGGCAGTTCTTGAATAAACATCTTGGGACATGTGACAACTTTTCATTTTTCTTAAAACATTTAAAAAGAAAAATAAATCTATTATACATTAATATCTTTATATTTTACAATAAAATTTAACGAATATCAATACTTTCTTAAAATAAATTTGAATATTCTAATAATAATAATAATAATAAAATTTTACTAATAAAACTAAATATATTTTTGTTATAATAAAAGCTAATTTTTATTTATTTTTGAATAATTCTTTTTGTTGTTAATAATTATTTTAATTTAAAAAAGATTAAATTTAAAAAAAATTATCAGTAAATTTTTTAAAATATTTATTTTAATTTAAAAAAATTATTTTTAAAAGATTGAAATTGAAAAAATAATGTAAATATTAAAAAACCAAATCGTTTTTATATAGTAGTAAAAATAAAAATGACTTTTCATATTAATTCATAGTAAAATAGATAAGTTAAATCAATAAAATTTAAAAAAAAATATCAATAATTTCTTAACTTAAAGTGCAAATACTCTTTAATACAACTGTTGATTTACTAATTATTATTTAATACATCAATATGAAATTATTAATATCATAGATATTTACGGTTATACAAATTAAATGGTATGATTAATTCTTTCTTTAATTAATTAAGTTTAATTACATTTTTAAAAGCCAAACATTAATTAACTTTTTAATATATTATATATTAATTGACAACATTTAATTTACCAATTAGAATTATAATTTTTGTTTACAATATCAATATGAAATTATCAATTATGAATTTTATTATGTTTCAATAAAATCATTATTTATTATATTCATTATTTAATCGTTTATTATATTCAAATATTGTTTATAGATGTTTCAAATAATTATATCAATTGATTTATTAGTTTTTTTATATGAAATAATAAGAACAGTATTTAAAGCTTACCTACGATTTTGTTCAAGTTAATATTATTATTAAAAATTTATAATGCAAATTTAAGACGTTAATTATCAACTCAGAATAAATTTACTGCAAACTTTTTATTTTTCAAACCATTCAGCTGTGTTCCTTCCTAACAATAATATTTTCTAAAGAAATTATTTTCTTTTTAATTTTTTTATAATAACACTTCTATTTTACCAAAAATAACAATAATATAATACTTTCTATTAAAATTATTATACACTACGAAAAATTCAAATTTATGAATATATATATATATATATATATAAGAAAATTGTGTTACTGTTCGGCATTATAATAATGAAATTTTATCAATGAAGAAATAAATCTTGTTTTTTTACGTCGTGAGAAATTATACTACTAAAATTATTAATTTTGAAAAGGGTTTTTATTTTTGGGTTTTCGAAAACTCCAATACAGGTTCATGCTTAAAACTGCATGTATCTTGTTTTTTTAAAAAAAAAAGACGGTTACTAACAGAACTTTTTAGAATAATTTTTCGGCGATCTTTAATATTAGAAAAGCTTTTCCCGCACTTTCATTTCTAATTCTTTAAGTCCTAGCTAATCCTTTTTCTTCTAAGCTTTTATTTCTTCCGCTACGTTCATCATAATATTTCTCTATCATTCCCGCTGCGTTCGTGTTTGTCTCTGTTTTGTCTCTTCTCTTCCAAAAGTACTTATACCACAAATCTGGTCTTATACCCCTGCTTGGGCTGAGCGTTGGTTGAGGCGGCGAGGTCGAGACAGCGAGATCTAGGCAGCGAAGTATGTTTCCTGATATTTTCATCTTATCTCTTCAATCAAATTATTCTCTCTGCGTTTTTTTTCTCTTTCCTGAGCCTCCATTCTTAATACTTCCTAGTTCCTCTCATTCCTCTTTTAGATGAGACCAAGTATCAAATATTATGTATACATGCCTAACAAAATTTCCTCACAATTAATCAGAAATAAAATTTATGTAAGAATTCTCTACTTTATCCCAATTTCTTCAAAGTTTCCATAGCTAAAAGAAAGAATATAATTGCAAGTTGCTAACTACCAATGGACTTGTTTTTCCTATTTCTTCCTTTACCATATAAATATTATAATATCAACTAAATTAAACAAGACGTACACAAAAACGATTTAATAATGATCTAATGTTGAATTAACGTTTCTTTATTCAAATTTTATTTAATGAAAAATTAAAATGTTAATATAAATTAATATTGTAAAAGTGCATTGGTTAAAGAAATAAACTCTGATTTTTAGGAGGGAATTTTAACTGTTTGTATGTGAAGCCAAGGAGAAAAACAAAGGTAGCAAGCTCTTATCCTGTCCTTTTACATTTCCGAATTGGTACTTTACTCCTATTTTTAATATTAATTACACTCCAAAGTTAATTAATTGATGTTATTTATTGTTGGAAGTGTAGAAAAATTCAAATTATTATATATAGGTGGGTATAAACCTTATAAAAAAAATCATTTTATGAGATTTAGTTAGAGTTAAATTTTAGTTTTTTAACTATATTAAAGTTATTAATTAGAGTATTTGTAAAATTTATTATTTATTGGATCTATTGTTTCATCCATTATATTGGACTAAAGTCAAATCATTCATTAATGTTTAGTTCTAAACTCAAGATATACACATCCTTTCATATAGAAAAATGTGTTAAATGTCTTCCATTAATTAAAAATAAGATCAATCTACAATATTTATAGAATATATAAGTGATAGAAAAATTTCATCTTACGAACTAATTTTGTAAAAGTAAATAAAACTTAAATTCACATTTAACATTTATACAATAAATTTGTCTAACAATTTTTTATATCCCCTCTTTAGACTACCTAATGGAACCATCAAAATTGACTTTCTAATTTAAAATATAATAGATGTGATTTGCATTCGATTTCAAACTAATTTTAACCACTTAACATTCTTCATCTTCCATTGTGTTTCATATATATATATATATATATATATATATATATATATATATTTTGGAGGGACTAAGTTAATTTGTTAAGAGAAACAAAACTGATTAAGATTGGATTCTAAATACAGGAATCCTTTTAAATGAGATATTAAATTTTGATTGAGAAAGACAAAAGTAGAATGTAGACAACAAATTTAAATCCAAGGTGAATCAATTGTTTGCTATATTCTATTCAACAAGTTGATATTAAGAATTAATATCAACAAAGTATTTAATAAAATTCTCTTAACATATTTTATATTGATTAAATTTTATCTAAAATTATCAAAGGAAGGTCCACATATGTAAAATTATCAAATAAAGTCTCTTTGTTATGGTACATGAAACACGTTTAAACTATGTTCCCACTTCTGAGTTGATTGAGATGACTTCAAATTCAAAGAAAGAAAAGTCACTGCTACCAACATTTTTCTTACCTAGGGTTAGCGTGTTCTTAATAAACTGCGCATGAATAATGCATGAATAATGCATTCCTAATAGTTTAATGGAAAGTAATAAAAAATGGTTTGATGGTTGGCTCTAATGGAGCTTCACCCACCTAATAAAGTTCCAATTTCATAATAAGAACACAACACGAAAGATTTAAAAGCTGCAAAGTTTTTCTGCAAGCATTTCAAAAAGTTGCACACAATCATGTCTTCTCTAAGATCCACCATGTCAAATGGTCCTTCTAAATCAACCTTTGACGAGCATCGATGGGTGATTCACATCCGAAAAACCCTCGAAGAAGAGCTCGAGGAAGATGGTGAATTTGCTGTATCCATCTTCAGTGTGCCCAAGCTTCTCATGGCAAGTGATCCTGATTCTTACGTCCCCCAACAGGTTGCGATTGGTCCTTACCATTATTGGCGTCCTGAGCTATATGAGATGCAAAGGTACAAGATTGCAGCAGCAAAAAGATTCCAGAAACGTCTACAAAGCTGCAACTTGGATACTCTGATTGATCAATTGACCAAGTTGGAGCAAAGGGTTCGATCATGCTACCACAAGTTCTTGGATTTCAACGGGGAAACACTGGTGTGGATGATGGCAGTTGACGCCTCCTTCTTGCTTGAGTTCCTTCAGGTTTATGCCATGCAGGAAGGAGCAAAGGTGCAAAGGGTTTCCAGCAGCATGTCGCATTTGGTGGACTATGCTGGGAAGAAATCAGCTCACAATGCGATTTTGAGGGACATTGTGATGCTTGAGAATCAAATCCCGTTATTTGTGTTGAGAAAGATGCTGGAGTTCAAATTCTCATCACTTGAAGCTGCTGATAACATGCTGAGCATGATGTTCATAGGGCTGTTCAAAGAGATTTCTCCGTTCAAAATGATGGAGGAGTATCCAAACATTCAGGTGTCAGAGAGCGTGCATTTGCTAGATTTCTTGTACGATGTGATTGTGCCAAAATCAGAACAAAAACATGACACAATCGAAGCTGAGGTTCAACAAGAAGAAGAACAAAAGCAAAATGAAGAAGGAAGCTCAGACTCCAGCCATGTTAAGCAATTCTTCAGTGAAATATGGAAGCTTCTTTCAAAGTTAAACAAAGGGCCAGTGAAGTTAATAAAGAAGGTAATTTTGTCTAAACCTCTCAAAGTCATTGTTCAGCTGCCTTGGAAAATCGTTTCCAACCTTCCAGGACTCAAGCTTCTGAAGCAACCTGTTGAATATTTCTTCTTCTCTCAAGAAAAAGGAGAAAGTGTAAGTTCAAGCAGCAAAAGTCTCATGAACAAGCCACCCTCAGTGGAGGAAATCACTATTCCTTCTGTTACAGACCTCTTGAACTGTGGTGTTCGTTTTGTAGCTACTGCTGGAAGCATATCAAACATCAGTTTTGACACCAAAACGCGAACTTTTTATCTTCCCACAATAGGTTTGGATGTAAACAGTGAAGTTTTCCTGAGAAACTTGGTTGCGTATGAAGCATCGGTTGCATCGGGGCCGTTGGTTATAACGCGTTACACAGAGTTGATGAACGGGATTATAGACTCGGAGGAAGATGCAAAGATTCTGAGAGAAAAAGGGATAATTCTGAACCATTTGAAGAGTGATAAAGAGGTGGCTAACCTGTGGAATGGAATGAGCAAATCGTTGAGATTGTCAAGGGTGGCAGAATTGGACAAAGTGATTGAAGATGTTAACAAGTATTATAACTGTAGATTGAAGGTTAAAGTTGTGAAGTTCATGAAGGCTTATGTGTTTAGTTCTTGGCAGTTTTTGACATTCCTTGCTGCCATATGCCTCTTGCTCTTGATGGCTTTGCAAGCTTTCTGCTCTGTCTACACTTGCAGTCGTTTTTTCCAATCCGCACTCAATTCCAGTGATTAATTCATCTGTCATTTGATGTTAACTATTGATAAATGGAAGGAAAAACATATTTTTACAACGTGTGTTGTTGTGTTATAGAAAAACCATTATTAATATATTATTTTTCTGTATCTTCTTGTATAACCTAAAGTGAAATTACATGATATTTTAATAATATATTTTAACAATTTTTCCACGTATCATCATTTTTTTAGTATTTTTGAATTTAATTTTAAAAAAATATTTGAAATGAAGCAATAACAAAATATTATGTAAACATTGTTAAAAAATTATAAAAAAATAATTATTAAAGAAACTTTTTCCAAAATGAAATGGTATTATTATACATTTTTAGATTCATTTGACATAGAATATAATTTCACACAGAAGTCATAAAATATAAAATTTTGTATTTTAAAAAAAAAAGATTAAAAGGTAAAAAAAAATAATGACAATAAATATAAAAATCTTATATGTGTGAAAGAATATTTTTTTAATCCAATAGAATTTGGATTGTCTGATTAAATTTTTTTATATTTTTTTTACCATGTCTTCTAAGTATATTGGTTGTTACTAACTTTAATGTTTTGAAAAATATTAAAATAATGATATACAAAATCAATGTATTTTTATTAGGGCAAACAATACAAATAATAAATTTAGATTTTTTGTGATATGTATGTCAGGGTGATGATGAAGATGATTCCTCTTGTTTCAATAATTAAAGTCATTTCAAGATTATACGTTGTTTTCTTCCTGTTTTTTTAAGTTATTCTGTCATGTACCTTATTTTTCTATATAATGAAATCTTCATAGTCCAATAATTTTATATTTTTTATAATTATAAAATTTTACTTTTTTTTTCTAATTATCACTAAATTCTTCTTTATTAAAAGGCTAAAAGGTGGTTAGGTTGTCAAAACATCATTTTGTCTTTGAGTAAATTAGTTTCTAATTGATAGAATTTTCTATATGCCATGTTCTGCATGAGGAACAATAATTATATAAGTTAAAGCTTATCCGTTTAGACCTTAGTGTGAGAAGCATATATATATATATATATATATATATATATATAATTTATGATAGTGTGAGATGTCCATACTAGTAACTTAAAATTTGTTTTCCTTTTTTTACACAATTTTTAAATTTGATTATTATATATAATTGTAAATATATTTAGATTAATTTAATGAAATATTTTTTTATAGGATTTCGAGATGATGAATTTTTTTTTATTGAATTAGAAGTTTAATAAAAAAAATTCTTCATCCAATTTGATAATTTTAAAATCTGAAGAATTTTTTATTTTTTTCATTTTTTATTGAATTTTGAAATTTAATAAAGAAAAATATAATTTTTAAAACTATTTTCGAAAATTAGAGATGTAGAATAAAATTATTGGAGATGTTTACAGAATAAATAAAGCGAATTTATTCATCTTTTCCCCTACATATACATGACACATGACATCAGTTAAGTTCATTAATTTGACCCCAAAATCTTTTATTTAAATTAACTTGATATATGAACGGAAAAGAAAAAAAAAACAGATCTCTATCCATTTAATTGGTAATATTATAAGATAAATTGAATAATAATGATATATAATAAAGTATCGATTGCACACCTCTAAGTGTGTATATCGATAATCTAAGTCGTTTTTCGAAAATAAAAAATATAAAAGAGGAATATGTAGTTTTGCATATTTAATTGAAAAGCTATATCTTGATAGATACTTTTACATATTCTGCATGCCATTTTATTTAAATTTCGACATTCTTTTACGTCAGAAAAAGAAAATAACAATATGATCCAACCCTTATATTATAGTATAATCTCACGTATCACTTCAAAATTATTATAAGAATTAAACTCTCACTAGTCAGTAAAAACTGAAATATTCAAGTCTTGTTTATTTGAGTAGATTTGAGAAAGAGTAATTAAGTGAATTTAAGAGGATTTGAAGATAACTTTTTTTGTTTATTTGAATAGATTTTGAGGTAGGTGTGAGAGTGAATTTGGAAGTAAATTTTTTTAATCTATCAACATAAATTAAATTTTAAACTAATTCTCACAAACTTTACTTTCAAATTCACTCTTATTTATCTCCAAATTCACTCAAATAAACAACAACAAAAATTATCTTCAAATCCTCTCAAATCCACTTAATTACTCTCTCTCAAATCTACTTAAGTAAACAAGGCCTAAAGAAAATAAATAAAAGAATGTGTATCCCTTCAAAAGCATATCTTATCCTATTTGATAAGATAAAAAAATTAAGCAACTAATAATAAAGAAAACCCCAACAAATTTTAGAAATATATTATTTTCTCAGCCAATTATATTATTTATTTCCCTTGCACAAAGTGGTATATTTTACAATTATTTAAAGCTAAATCTTATTACTTTTATAATAGAGCTAGAAAATAAGGTATAGTTAATGTTGTATTCTTTTTTTTTTAATGGAAGTGGGATTGCTGATCATGAGTTATGTCATGAAATGGATACTTTAATTAGGAGAATTATGGCAACAAGCCAACTTCATAATTATACATTATTTAGAAGCAAGTGGCAGAGATTACAATGATTTACCTTTTCTTATGGTCAAAGAAATCTTTCAATCTTTCAATTAATAAAACTATTTAAATGAAAGTGAGGGCTCAACATGCAACAAACTTCACTTTTTTGCTTTTTTTTCCCTTTATTCTACGAACTGTATCATTCCTCACGAAGAGAACATTGTTCTTACGTTGCTCGCTTTTCTCATTCATTGAGCACATATATTATTATATTGTTACAAAAATTAAGGTAATACAAAGCTACGTAAAACTTGGGAGATCCAAGTTTCCATGTTAAAGCGATTTAAAATGAAATGGTACTATAATACACTTTTATATTCATTTAACACAATATAACAATAAAATGATTATAATAGTGTAATTTTTTATATTTTTTCAATAAAAGAGAGTAAAAAGTAAAAAGAAAATAATATCAAATAAATATAAAAAATTTACTTATATCAAAGAGTCATTTTTCATATATCAATGTAATGCCAACTTAAACAACAAGCACTAGGAAAAACATTTGTTTGAGGGGAAGAATGAGTGTAACAAAAGATTGATCAAATACAATTGTTAGGTATAATTTGTTTATAATTTTGTGAAGTGTAATTTTTATTATGAATTTAGTTTAGTTCTATGTTTTATTATTTTTTATTTTTATTTTTTTAATAAACTTTCAATTTTTTAATGACAAATGTATAAATTTTGGAATGTCAGCAGTTAAAGTTCATAGAGTTTATTTGAAATACAATAATCATCATAGTTTCTATATAAAAAATTTCATAAGTTTCATTTTGGAGCATGCCACCACAAGTTTTTAAATTTTAATAAAAAACTGTTAAAAATCTTACATTAATTAAAGATAAAATCAATTTAAAATATACAAATAAATACAAAATTTATTTTATAAATTGATTTAAATTTAAAATCTATTTCTTAATATCGTATCACATGTTATTAAAAAGTTGAGTTTCAACTGTAAGAAGAAGAAAACGAATAATAAAACACTGGTTCTAGAGAACTGTGGAAGCAGCTTTCAAATTTAAACATGGGGCCAGTGAGTGTAATAAAAAAAGTATAGACAAAAGTAATGGTATACGAATATTTGTAGTATAAATACTGTATCGATACTGATGTTTTTGTTCATATTATATATCTTATTAGGTTTTCATTTTTCTATTTTTTATAACTTGAATTATGACAACTATTTCTCTAAAATATATAATTCAATTGTTTCAAAACTTTTACATTTAAAAACTTACTTTTTAATTTCATCAATGTTTTTTAAAATTTTGGCCAATGTTGTTTTTTCTTTTTAAATATTAAATAAAAAGGAAAATATTACTTCATTAAAAAAATAAAAGAGGTAAATATTTATTTGAAAGAAAAAAAAGAGATTATTTTATTTATATTATAAAAAAAACAAGAAAATTTATATTTAAATGACTGAGAATATTGGTACCAGGGTGCTAAAATTGGAACAACTTGTCTTCAAAATCCTTACTGTAACACCATCACACTTATCAAGATTTACAAGTTATTTTTTATTATTTAAATGACTTTACATATTATAATAATACATATTAGCTTTGTTAAATAATTCTTTCCATTAACGGTGATGTGAAGCATAACTATTGGTTACTTGCGAATGTGGTTAGGTTAAGTGCTTGTAATTAATGATTAGAAACCTAATTAATTTACTTTGTTCTAATGATTTAGAATCTTTTCCAACCTAGATGCACGTGACTCTAATATTCTTCACGTGTTTCCTTATGTGCCTAATGTATCACTACACGTTAGTTTAAAGTGTAATTATTGTTTGTTTACACTATTTATTAAATTTTAATCTTTTTTTTAATTTTTTATGTAAAATTATTCTAGTAAAATATACTTAAATACACATTAATTAAAAATAATTAATATAAATTATAAAAACATATTTAATAAAAGATAGATATGTGTTAGTTTAGGACTATTATGATATGTTAACTATTTTTTAATCAAGTGAATTGAGACTTTAAATTTTACCAGTCTAGAATATATTTTTTTAAGAACACAAGAATTATGATAAAAATAAAAACTAATTTAATCTTTTAATTAGAAAAGAATTGATACTCTTTATAATATAACTTTGATCAGATTCCTTTAGATAAAGACTACTTGATAATAAAATTTATTAAAATATATACTGAATTTCTATGTCAGAAAGAGTTTAGGAACTCAAAGATTGAAAATCAAGAAATATATAAAATCAACAAAGTTTTCTATTTAAGTCAAATGGTTGTACCTCCTATATATTTCATAGCAGTAATACGATTAGATTTCTAACCTTAAACATAGTATAACCAAAAACTGTATGTTGTGGATTGGATTGCCTTTTACTAAATTGAAACATTATAACAAATTTCGTAGATACCATGATATCTAAGTATAGCTTTTGTGTTTTGTTTTCATTCTCCACTTTTCCTAACACAACATCCTTTTTCCCTATTGGGAAACAAACATCTTCAACTCATAAATCATTTGAATAGATACTCCTCCTATTGTGATAAACCCAACGAACTTAATCAAAGTTCATGTTTATGAGCGTCCCAATCACAATTGCACCACCAATATTGTGATTGGGAAGCTACCATCACCTTATTAACCTAATGGTTCGTCTCGTTTCAATTCTTGTTCTTTCATGGATCTTGTTTTCTACATGCCATGCAGAAGATTCAGGGTCCCCAAAAGGTTCATTTTTTGGACATTAATGTCACATCTAATGTTGTCATTTTGAATATTGTTTCCTAGGTGCTTTTAAATGATGGTTATGGTTGATATGAGAAATGTTTTTGTTTATCACAGAAACCCAGAATGGAAACCCTGCACCTGAGAATAACTCAATAATACCATTAGCAGCAACAAGAACATACAGAATTGACCCAAGTAATGATTTCAATTACTACGATGGTGGATGGGATATTACCAATACACATTATTATATGGTGTGAACCTCTTGTTTTTCTACCCACATGCATCCTCATTTTCTCCACACATCAATGTTTTTGACAAGCCATGATGTACTCTTTTGCATTGTAATATTAAGCATCTTCCTATCCTAACAACTACTTTAAAAATGTTAGATAAAAAATCCTCAGTTTCTGAGTTGGAGCTCATACATATCACAAATCAATATGTAAAAATTGAATGTAATATATCTACCAAAGTTTACAATCATCTTCATGAATTTACCTTAAACAACTCAACATCAAAAAGGAACTCTGATAACATAAATTTTGTACTTCACATTGCATATGTTGTAATATTTAGTTTTTCCTTGTTTTCCTTTTAACATATGTCATAAATGTTGTTGTGTCTATGTATCTGATACATATCGAATACTGACATAATATGACACATAAATTATGTGTCTACATGTCTGACACGTATCAAACACTGATATAATATGACATGTATCGAACACCGACACAATATGACATGACATGTATTGGTGAAATGTTTAATTTGCAAGACTTTTATTTTTCTGTAACATGATTTTGATATGGCTTCAACACAATGTTAATAAGAAACAAATGTTATATGATCATTTTTTTTACTTTTTAGATATTAAATAAATAGATTATATTCATTCTTTTTATTAGCTGAGTATGTAAATCCATAATGATCTAATACATAGATGAGTGTCCATGTGTCTACTACATTTTGAAGATTACACATGTTGTGTCCGTATCATGTTGGGTGTCCATGTCAATATCTGTGCTACATAGAGATAAAGATACATATATAGCATCTAATTCTCTTGCTACAAATTGGTTGGAGTGTAGTCTCTTGCTTTTTCTGGTGTTCCTCCGGTTGCTGTTGCTGTCTTCTGGTTTTTCATGGTGGCAATTGTCTTCACCCTCATAGCTTTATTGAGTTGCTGTGGCTGCTGCAAGGGAAAGCACAGTGCTGAGTACTCTCGAATAATTTATGTAGTGTCACTCAGCTTTATCGTGCTCTTCTTGATCATGACAGCGTAGGTCCCTTTTATCCCTTCGTATATTTTTTGAGAAACATGCTTGAATCCATGTTAGTGTTCACTCCCACGTTGCAGAATTGGAGGGTTTTTCCTTTACACTGGACTGGAGAGATTCCAGATTACTGCAAATGATGTATCAGATGTTCTGGTCACGAAAGCAAACTCAATATTTAATATTGTTCAAAACGTGGTAACCAATCTTGCAGCGGCCAAGGACATACAAGTAGCTGGTTTTACTCTTCCAGATGATATCAAGCAAGGCATTGAAATGGCTGAAGATTTCACCAACGAAGCTGATATTATCAGGAATCAAGCTGAGAAAACTGCAAGAATCTCAATGGAATTCCTGAATGCTATGTGAGTGGATCCTAGGTTTCATCTTTTAGGTTTTACTAATTGTACGATAGATAGAATAGGCCAAACAATTAACATTCATAACTATTCCTTGTGTTATTTGTCAAATAAATTAAATGTTGAGTAGTACTTAACTTATTATCAATAATTTAAATATTGGTTTAACTTCAATAACTCAAGCGCTAATTCAATATTTAATTTGTTTGACAATTAACACAAGAAATAAACTGAACGGTAATATTAACCGTTCGGCTTATCTCTATGCCGTACACTAATTTTATAATTTGTAATAAATAATGAAGTATGTTACTAGCATTTGTTTTCTGTGAAGCTTGGGTTAAGGAATTGAATTAATCTTACTGAATCAGTGTCTGTAAATTCCAGAAGCGAAAGTCTGATCATTGTTGGCTCTATGATGCTTATTTTGGCAGCGATCGGCTTCAGTAAGTATATAAAGTCTTGCATGATTATTTCCTTTGAACAAAAAGTGCATCCATTTGACTCATTATATATTGTTTTAATTATCATTGCAGTGGTCTCTTTTCTTGGCTGGAAAGTAGTCGTTTATATGTAGGTGACTAAGTTCCATTTCTTTCTTTCTTTTTCTTGAATTAATTGTCCATTTTTTTTTTTGCGTTTTCAATTTCCTTCCTAGTACTGTGTTTCTTTTATGATGTTTTTTAGTTCTTTCCAAATATATACTGCAGCTTGGTTTTCTTTGGGTGGATTCTGGTCACAATCACATTTCTGTTGAGCAGCTTATCTTTGGTTGTTCATAAGTAAGTGCTATAAAATTATCACAACCATGTTTCATCTTCAATTTGTGGTTGATTTGTTTCTTTATTTTTGATTTCACCTTCCAGTGGTGTAGCTGACACATGTGTTGCAATTGATGAATGGGTTCAACACCCACGAAGTGAATCAGCTCTAAGTAAACTTCTTCCTTGCATGGATGAGGCAACAACCCAGAAAACCTTGGACATAAGCAAAAACACCTCGTACCTTGTGGTAAATTTGGTTAATGAATTTGTAGTTAATGTAGCCAACAACGATAATCCTCCAATGGCTGATAAGGATATAAAGTACAATCAATCTGGTCCAGCCTTGCCCCTCATCTGCAATCCATTTTTCCCTAACATGACTGAAAGAAAATGTGAGACCTTGGAAATAAGCTTAAAGGGTGCGCCTACAGTAAGTTCATCACTCCAATTTTTTTCTTTCAAATTTTTTTTACTAATTATATCATTACACACTTTTACATTCATTGTTTTTACATTCATTGTTTGACATAGAATTCATTATTTGACCCATAATATATGAGTAAAATAGTCATAAAAATATAAATATTTATATTTTTTTAAAAAAAAGAATAAAAAATAAGTAAAAATAATATCAGATGATGTAAAAAATTTAGATGTGTCATAAAAAAATGATTTTTCTTTTTTTAACCATCATGCAAGGCCTTAATAAAACATACAAAATCTACTAAACAAGTTTTACTGCATTAATTTTCACAAACTATATTCTATGTTATAATTTAATTTTACAAAACTGACTAATAAAATGATTAATACATTATAAATTCGTCTTATCTTTTGATAAATGAAAATTAAACTCAACAAACTCCACCTTCATATGCTAAACATTCTTCCTTTGCCTTTATTATAAGCTTTAATTAAAAGGAGAAAAATAAACATGTAAAAAAAAAAAAAACACTAATAAATTTATGATCTTAAAGTTTTGAATTAAAAATAATATCACTATTTTTATGAAAGTTACTCATATTTTATTTATTAATATTGTGTTTATTTGTATATTTTGTATGAAATAGACTCATATTTTATTAGTAGTGTGTTTATCTGTTAATTCGCCTTTCTTACAGGCATATCAGAGTTTTTTATGCGATACATCTCCATCTGGTTTGTGCATTACAGTGGGGAGATTGACTCCATCCCTGTACTCAAAGGTTATGGTGGCTACCAACTTGAGTGACTCACTGTATCGAAATGGTCCAGTCTTTGCTGGACTATTAAACTGTTCTTTTGTCATAGGAACATTTGATGAAATCAATAACGATGATTGCCCTTCGTTCAAGCGAAACAGCCACCAGATATTCATAGGCTTGGTGGTTGTTTCAACTGCAGTAATGTTTTCTGTGATTTTGTGGGTTGTCTTTGTCAAAGAAAGACAGGTTCAAATGTCTGCAAAGAAGATAAGAAGAAGAACAACAACACCTGTTGTAGTTCCACAAGACCAAGAAAACCATATTAGCACACCATAATTTCTCTAATATGGAGCAACTTCCACTTTAAAGCAAGATCTTAATTAACTTGGTAAGAATTCAAGATGGTGAATTATGATTACTGATCGTTTAAACTAGGAATTAATGTAACTCTTCTTTAGGTATTTTATGCTTTCTTTAACCGTTATATATATATATATATACTTAATACATTACTTACTGTATTACAATCATTTAATTAATCCACCTAATCTTTTTTTTATTAATAATTCACATTTTATGCTATGACATAAGTTTAACACTTTTGTTGTTTAATGAATTATTAATATTCTATAACGCTATTTAAATTCAAAAAGATCAACCATAAACACTGTTACAACAACAAAAAATGATATTCAATTATCAAAACTCTTATAACTGTTGAAGAATATAAATAATTATAAGAATGTTTGTAGATTTCTTGGTACCTATTGGGTTTTTGAGATCATTCTTATTTTTTATTCAAGTAAAGAGAAAGTTAAAGCTGGAATTTAAAACTCATTAATAAAAGAAACGGTATTCTTTATTTTTAATTATTTATATTAAAAATAAAAAGAATAATAGGTATAAAAATTTTAATAGTTTTTTATATTTAATTAAATTAGTATAAATAATAATTTTTACAAATTTATTTCTTAAAATAAGTAATATTTATAATTATGAAATATAAATGATTTTGAATTCCACAAAAATAACAGAATAAATATAAATAAGAAAACTGTTTTTGGATGGATTAAACACAAATGAAGAAACTATATTTGGATGAATAGGAAAATAAATCCCGCATTATCCTTTATAATTAAATCAATATAAAAAATATATATATTTTATTTAGGATTCTTTATTTCTTTTGTATATAAGATTATTTTATATATTTTTAATTCTTCAATAAGTACTAAAAAAATATTTTATAAACATTTATTAATGAACAATATGATTTAAAATAAGTATCTGTATAATTTATTTTTTCCTTACCATAATGTCTTAATATTTTTATAACATAAACTTAAAATATTTGTCCAATATTACTTTTACATCGATAAAGTGTTATATGCAAATGAAATAAAATAAAAATATGTTTAAGTAGATATCGATTTTTATAACAAAGTGTAGGGACAACGTCTTAGAAAGTGTCTCGCGACACTTACGATAATCGTTGAGCATAGTTAAGATGTAATTGATGTCATAACGATTATAGTCAAGCGGTTAAGGTTTGCATTAATATCATTAAGAGATAAATTAATTGGTCAGATTCTTATAAACTCTATAAATATAGGGATTTACTTTGGAGGTAATCTTACTTTGACTTACTATTAGAATTACAAAAGATCAGAGAAAAATTCTAATTTGAACATTGAGTGTGTTCTGTAGGTCACTTCCTTAGATCGATCGATTGGTTGGAGCACAAAACAAGGAGAAGGTTCGTTTTGACACAAAATTAGCACACAGGCGGTTATCCTCGTTCCATTTAAGAAAAACATAAATAATTCTTTTATTTCCTAGAAAATAAATTGAACTGATGATGAATAAATTCCAAAACAACTCATACAAAATATAAAATTTTATTTTTCTTGTTTACCTGCATAGGATTATTTTATCCCCTAATTTTTAATAATTTCAATATAAATTTTAAAATTATTTTATTATAAAAAATATTTTAATTATAATTTTTTTAAATTTGTTATTATGAAAATTTTAACATAAATGCATTTATACACATTTTCACTTGCATAAGATATAATAATGAAAACAATAATTCATAAATTAATACTACAGTATAACAATCAACCTAAAGTAATTACATGTAAACACGAGACTGTAAAGAAGTCTTAAATTAATATCCTATTTTTTAAAATTTTTTAATTTAATACACCTCTTTACTTCAAATTTAATTTAATCTCAAGAAAATATTATTCCCGGAGAAAAGTCAAAAGAAGTTAGCGTGTAGAGGAGGGACGTTTTGTAAGTAACTTTGTTCCCTTTCGCAATAACCGCCTGAAATTCTTTAGAAATGAATTAATTAATTTTAATTTCAGTGTTTGTTAGTCTCTGAAGGTTAGAATTACACCAAAAGGAAAGCCACTCTAAAAAAAAATAATTATATATTCGTGATTTGTGAATGATTTGTGTGTATTTAGCATGAAAAAGTAGGTTATTACTTTGATTATTTCCTTGATTTCACAATAAACTTTGGTGAATTAGGCTGAGAAAACCTCAGTTCCGATTTGGAGGAGCCGTCCCCTGACGACTCCTCTCTCCGCCTCTGCTAGTCACCTTTGACACGGTACGATTGTTTTTTTCTTTTGTTTATTATATTCTATTTTTCTTTCTGTTGTTCTGTGTAAGAATTGAATTGTTTGAAACTCTGAGTAATTATAGTTTTGTAATGGATGATGATGATGGAATTGGAATTTATGATATGGATTGAATTGTTGTGATTTTGAAAAATAAACGGAGAATCTGCCCTTAAATTATTTGTAGGGTGCTCTAGATTACAGGCAGGAGTATGAGGTTTGAGGAATTGATGAAGAAATGAAATGAGAGTAGAGGAGAATATGTATAAGCTAGGTCTTCTATTCTTTGTTCAGGACTTTAGTTTTTCCGATGAATATAATTTAGTAGACTATAACATGCCGAATCCACAAACTCCCACAGTTAGCCTTTGACTGAGTCAATTTGATCTTTGAAGGGATTTTTCTTTTTTCTGATGAAATTCAATATTTGTCATAAGAGATGAGATATGATTGTGTTATTATTGGTTTTGGGGTTATCAATTTTAAGCTCTAGGTTTACAGCATTGTGTAAGTTGTAATATGTGATGCATTTGTTTATACTATTAACATAAATCTTCTTCAATCTACTCTAGATTTGGTCTCTTCAACAACATTATTCAGTTCCTTTAGGAATAAAATTTATCATAATTTTATTGTTTGGTGTGATGTGGTTTAGATATTTAAAAATATTCCTGTTTTGAGGATGAGTTCCAACACAACTGTAAAGTTGCCTACTGTGACCAGTTAGTCACAGATTGGAATCTAAAATCAACTTTGTATATGCAAGGGGAAGAAGGTTGCATATAATGAACCTCCCTCCTCCATTTTGTGAAGCAAGAAGCCTTTAAGAATACTTTGGTGTGTTAGATTTTGCAAGTATTCCTGTTGTATAGGGTCCTTTGACTTGTCTTTTTGGCATTTCCAATCTGGATAAGAAGGTTTCATCTCTTGTTTCTACTGATTTGTATTTTGGCTATGCTTTTCTTTCATAGTCTTCAAATAAAGTACCTTTCTTGCTAAGCCTGAAAATTTCAGACCCCCTTGAAGGACAAGTCTTTTGTTTGGACAATGATTTTAGTGCAATTAGTACTGGTGATGCACTACCGCTTGATAGACTATGAGTCATCTGCCTGTTTTATGCAGTTCTAGTTCAGAAAAACTGCCTACTTATCTTTAGATCTTGGGACAAACAACTTAATTAAGCGCTTATTCAATATGTTTATTTTTGTAAGCCTAACTGAAAAGTTTATCCATGAAATTCATTGAGATAAGCTAAGGATTTTATGGGAAGATTTTAACCAAATAACTGTAAAGTGCTTATATGATAAATCAGTTGCATAAAAACTCTTCCAAATGTACCTTATCCCTTTTGAATCTACCACAGTTCTTATTAACTTTTGAGGTTTTGGAAATTGGAAAGATTAAAGTTGGCAAAACTTTATGCTTGTAGTTTGGTTTTGTGCTTATATATCAGTGGTTACCATCAACCCCGTAGCCAAAATATAGATATGATGTCTTTTACTGTATATGTACCTCCCTTTATATGTTTCCATCTAAAATCTGACTTGATTATAGCATTTTGTCTTCGGATACTTCAGGTGATTGAATTTGATGGATTCCAATAATTGGAGACCTAATCAAGGTAATAACCCCACTATGGATCCAAACGACTGGAGAGCTCAACTACCACCAGAATCACGTCAAAGAATTGTCAACAAAATGTAAGCTTCAATTTTAATTCTGTATTCTTGAGATTTTTTGATTAGTTCTTTTACCGGTTGTTACCTATCAAAGTAAAATTAATAAATAAATAAATAATAAATCCCTAAATTGACAACATTTTCATAAGGTTTCTTTTGTTTGTTATATAGAAGGAATTCTATCCAATATTATTGTTATTGTTGTTGTGATTTTACAATTTGTTGTACAACTTGGTCTTGGTGTTGCATTGCATAACTTGATAGAACAGACCTTTTTGTATCATTGGTGAGCATTTGGTCTGTTAGGCCTCTACTTGTATATAGAAGAAGGAAAGCAGTTATACAACCTAACTGCCAAGGCAGTTAGGAGGGTCAGCTAGGGATCTTGTATATAAGGGGGGCTTGGTTTTAAATGGGGAGTTAGTTAGTGAATTCATTTGTTTTTTGTCAAGAACTTGTTTGTCTTGATCGGGGAAGGTTAAGCTCTATACTCTGTATCCATTGATTGCTATCGAATAACAGAGGCTATTCAGTTCTCGTGTGGGTTTGTGTGTGTGTTGAGAAGGAGTTTCTCATAGGTTCTTGATTAAAGAACCTATCATTTGGTCCGACCTGCCGGATCTTCTGAGGAGAGGGGGGAATCAACGATGGATGGTCATTTGGTGGAAAGGTTAGATAACTTGGAGATAACAGTGGAGGGAATCAAAGATGAAACGGCGGCCATAAGACGAGACTTGCAACAAATGATGAGGATGATGGGTGGAGGTCAGAATAATAATGACGGAGGGTCAGAAAGGGGAAGTAGCTCAGTGAATGACAACCAAGAGCGTTGCGACAATGGGGGAGTACAGCAGAATTGGAGGAAGAAGGTAGACTTACCGGGGTTTGATGGGCAAGAGCCACACAGTTGGATCAATCGGGCAGAGCGCTTCTTTGACATTCAAAAAGTGGCAGAAGAAGATAAAGTTGAACTCGCGTATATCAGCATGGAGGGTAGTGCGAGCTATTGGTTCAAGATTTGGAAAGACAAAACCAAGAACCGGTCTTGGATGGGATTAAAGGCATCCTTGATCAATCGATTTGGAGGAGGTTTTCGGGGCACGGTGTACGAGCAGTTGGCGACCTTGCGCCAAGAAGGGTCGGTGGAGGAATTCATCAGGAGTTTCGAGGTATTGCTGGGACAAATGCATGGATTGACGGAAGAATTGACATTAGGATTTTTCTTGGCTGGATTAAAGGAAGACATTAAGGGCCAAGTCCGCATCCAAGATCCTAAGGAATTGGAGGGGGCGATTAGGATCGCGAGAGATGTGGAGGATGCGATTATCCGAGCAAGAGGAGGAGGTTGGAGTGGCGTCAGAATGAACGTGGGGGGATTGCGACCCTCAACAATAGTTTTTCGTGGAGAGGTGGAGCGACCCACAGTAGATTGCTCTGGAGTAATCGGCGGAAGTGGGGCGAAATGGAGGGAAGCGCAGTTGATGACGACGAGCAACAGAGGCGGAAACGGAGGCAGAGAAGACAATCGGGGAAGAATAGTTCGAAATTTGCCCTATCCAGAATTCCTTAAAAGACGAGAGGAGGGACGCTGTTTTCGTTGCGGAGGCCCTTTCGCCCCAGGTCACCGTTGTTCGGAGAAGAGTTTGCGAGTGCTTCTTCTGGCGGAGGACGAAGTGTTCGAAGAGGGGAATTCAGATGAGAAACCACTGGAATTGTTCGCGTGTTCAGCGGAGGGGCTGACACCACCCAAGACCATGAAATTGACGGGAACGATCGGCGATAGGAGAGTTGTGGTCCTCATCGACAGTGGGGCCAGCCATAACTTTGTTAGTCGAAAGGTGGCAGAAGAATTGGAGTTGACCGTGACCGACACCCCACCTTACGCCGTGAGCCTTGGGGACGGACACCGAAGGACGTCGAGGGGGCGCTGCGAGAGGGTTCGAATATGCTTGGGGGAAGCGAAGGTAATGGAGGATCTGTATGTATTCGAGCTTGGAGGCGTGGATATTATATTGGGAATTGCATGGCTAGCGAAGCTTGGGAAGGTCATGATCAATTGGGGGGAGATGTCCATGGAATATATGTTGAAGGGTAAGAAGGTAACAATAAAGGAGGACCCAACACTTTCCCGCCAGCTGGAGGAACCCAAGACATTGTTAAAGTTAGTGGATGTTGAGTCATGGGTACGTGTTTGGGATCGGGGCAAAGGGGAGCAGGAGGAATGCGGTGAGTGGAGGGGAGATTTGATAGCGGAACAGAAAGTGGAATTAAGGTCGGTGTTGCAGACCCACTATCTTGTGTTTTGGGGATTGAGAAAGTTTACCCCCACCTCGTGATATAAAGCATGTTTACATAAAAAAATTCAAGACTTGGAAATTGGGTTTGATAGAGAGAAAAAGAATTATGGCCAGAAGATATCTTGAGATTGGTGGTGGGAGACCCAAGAACAACCCAACAGAGGAAAACTACATTGCGCATGAGTCTTCGAATATTTACGAAGCTGATACCCATTGGACATCATGGTTGGTTCCTATGTTTGTGGTTGCTAATATTGTTGTTTTTGTTATTTTCATGCACATCAACAATTGTCCCAAGATTAACCTCGGTTCCCAAGGTGGCTGCGTGGCCAAGTTCCTTAGAAGGTTCTCCTTCGAACCTATGCAGGAGAATCCGTTGCTTGGTCCTTCTTCTTCAACATTGACCAAGAGGGAATCAGGAGAATCCAACTATTCAGGAACAGTACCCTGAATCCAACCTTGGGGACAAGGTTGTTTCGGACGAGGGTGGTATTGTTAGGCCTCTACTTGTATATAGAAGAAGGAAAGCAGTTATACAACCTAACTGCCAAGGCAGTTAGGAGGGTCGGCTAGGGATCTTGTATATAAGGGGGGCTTGGTTGTAAATGGGGAGTTAGTTAGTGAATTCATTTGTTTTTTGTCAAGAACTTGTTTGTGTTGATCGGGGGAGGTTAAGCTCTCTATACTCTGTATCCATTGATTGCTATCGAATAACAGAGGCTATTCAGTTCTCGTGTGGGTTTGTGTGCGTGTTGAGAAGGAGTTTCTCATAGGTTCTTGATTAAAGAACCTATCATGGTCTGTACTCTAAATGCAGAGCACTTCTCTTTCATTTAGTTTGGAGATTTAGAAAGAGAAGGGAAAGCAATGCTTTGCCAGTTTAATATATTGGTAACATTTTGGAGCTTTTGGTTGAAGTGCCATTATAATTAAACAAAAGATATGTCTTGAGTACACTACTTCGGGATTTTGTATTTGGTTCCTCCATAATGTTGTGCTATTTTTTTTCCCACAATTTTGGTTACAAATTGATATTTAGTAATTTTTGTTATAAGATATATTGTATTGCCAGGAAATATAAGAAAAAATGTGGAAGAATGAAGACGTGATTGGTTGTTATCATAGAAAATAACTTTCATTCTCGTGAGAATGTAGAATACCCACATTTCGCTATGGGAAGAAAGCAAGACTTTATATTTTATATTCCTGGGAATCCACAATATATGGAAATGAGTTTTCAAAACTTGTAAAAATTATGGGAATGTGATATTGCCTAATTCACTTTCTTGGGAATAATTGGTGATACTTTGAAACAAACACAAACTTTAGAGACATCGGGTGAAAGGTTATCGTAGCTAAATCCTCTAATACCTAAGACGATGTTATGAAGACCATCATGGCAACTCATTAACCCTACTCCCTCTCATAGGTTGGGTGTGTGGGCTTTTTCACTGATTTCATCAACTTTTAACAGATAACCGTGTTCTATCGTTTTAGGATTGGCTGATATTCTTAACATCTCCATCCTTAAATTATCTAATCGTGAAACTATTGCTTATCTTCATGTAGAATGGACACATTAAAAAAACACATTCCTTTGTCTGGTCCTGACGGATTGCAAGATCTTCATAAGATTGCTACAAGGTTTGAAGAAAAGATTTTTACTGCTGCAACAAGCCAGGTACATCCATTTTGAAAATTGGGGATCTTCCATTTCTTTTGTTGTTGCCTATGCGAATACATAAGTATATAAGAAAATTATTCATGGTTTGACACAACACTGGTGTTTTGTCTTTTTTCAGCCTGATTATCTACGGAAAATATCTATGAAGATGCTTACAATGGAGAATAAGTCCCAAAACACTCAAGTTGGCCCTAGCAATAAACCTACCGATCAAGGTTAGCATTTAATAGCCCGAGTTTGGTGATGATATTATGATGTGGTACCAAGTGTCCAATCCTAATTAAAGTACAAGTATTGGGAACGGTTTATTCCACTCTCTTAAGATTGGAGAATTTGCAAAATACTACCAAGATGTCAATCAATTATCTGATAAACTTTAGTCAGTACTATAATATATCCTTCCGGTTAACCTATATTAAATCCTTAAGAGAGGTTGCATGTATGATATAGCAAATTTGGAGCCCTCCATAATGATATAGGAAGATAAATAAGGAAGCTACGTGACAGCAAATCAATTTAATTCTGATTATCAATCAGATTAATTTTGATTAACAATCAATTTAATTTTGTTTATTCTGTTAGGATTTTTATTTATGGCATTGATAGTTGTTAAATATAATGAAAATTATATATGGGATTAATCTCCCTTGTGTTGAATATACAAATAGGGACCTCTATCTATAATAAAAGAAATATGGGCTAAGCCCAAAATACAAATAAGAAATAATAACAAATTAACTAAAGATAAAATATAAAATAAAGTTAATATATCTAACACTCTTCCTCAAGCTGGTACATACATATGTACCAAGCTTGTTACTAATATAATCCATCAAGACTTAGTGAAAGTATCTCCTTCTACACACGAGTGACACCACGCCACCAGTGGATAAAGAGGTAATTGTTGGAGAGCCACCACAGCTATAAATAAATTAACAAAAACCATCTTTTCCATGAAAAAAAAAAACATATATGGACGGATCAAACGCAATGGTAACAAAAGAAAAAAGGAGGTCAAAAGAGACAACAGTGGAAGAAGCCATGGATAACAGGAGAGAGAAACCATAAAAATCCATGATTCTCCAATCAAGGCACCTGAAAAAGGAAAAAGAGCAACCTCAATGCTCTGAATAGCTGCCTGAGAGGAGATGGGATGTGCAAACGAAAAACGAACGACCTCGACGTTCTAAATTACTACTAGACATTTCACCATGCACGACGAAAAAGGGAGCAAATCCATACCTTCAAAAGACGCTGAGAGTACATAGGAGCTCCAATGAAAGCGTCGTTGATGACATGGTGATTGCATGGCCGAGACGATCAAAACCGTGTGATTGTTGGTCGAAACTGAAACTCCGATAATGGCAGCAGTAGACAAAAACAGTAGACGACGGCGCCGCCGGCAGATGTAGTGGTAGAGGCACCAGAAACTTTTTTCTCAAAAGAACCTTAGGCTCTAGATACCATGTTGAATATAGTGAAAATTATATATGAGATTAGTCTCCCTTGTGTTGAATATATCTATTTATAATAAAAGAAATATGGGCTAAGCCCAAAATACAAATAATAACAAACTAACTAAAGATAAAAGATAAATATAAAATAAAGATAAAAAGAACCTTAGGCTCTAGATACCATGTTGAATATATTGAAAATTATATATGGGATTAATCTTCCTTGTGTTGAATATACACATAGGGTCTTCTATTTATAATAAAAGAAATATGGACTAAGCCCAAAATACAAATAAGAAATAATAACAAACTAACTAAACATAAAAGATAAATATAAAATAAAGATAATATATCTAACAATAGTTAATTGGTGTAATGCAGTTCTATAAATAAGCATACACTAAACAGAGTGAGGAGATCTGATTTCTGAATAAAATGTCTTGTAATCTTCCTCAAATAAATATACTTTTGGATTCTATTCATTCATTGGAATCCCTAAAGTTATGTAGTTGTTTGAATAGTTTTATTCCTAGTTCTACCAACATCACATAAATTCTTCTTTTCCAACTTACAAAATATTACATCAAAGGTAAGTTTGCTTGCAAGACATTAATGACCAATATGGTCTGGTCATCAATTTTGTTTGACTTGTTAGAGGATCTTCATCTCCTTGTCAATAATTCTCCACTTATCTGAGAGAATAAAATCCTCTTTCTCTTTCTAGAGCCTTACTCCAACCTAGCACAGTGCTTGATAGTGACTACGGGTTGCAACCAATGTCACCCCCTTGTGTCACTGAAGAACATACCAGAAAATACAAATGATCACCCAAAAAGTTAAAAAGCAAGTGATAGTAACAAAGTTTTGCTGCAACGTGATGTTTTAGCAGAGACAAATTGTAGGGATTCCAGTGTTGTTGAAGATAATACTTTATAAATCAACTGGATGATGAGAAAAGTTAAACTTGACTTTATAATTTGGGTTGATCGGTGTGGAAAAAATGCACCATTTAGTTATTTATTTGTTTTCAAATATTGCATTACTTTAATTATGGAAATTACTGAAATTAGATAAAATTAAACTTAAAATAGTAAATTACAGAGATGGATGGTTGAGATTTTGCCACGTGGCATTTCTGTTAAATATTAATGCAACTAGCAAGAAACTATTGGAGTGGTAGTTAAAGTTTAAGAAATAATTGGGATGACTTCAAATTTCGTAGTGTTACTTTACAAATGCCCCAAAGTTTAGGGGAGCCAAATTAACATAAGCCTTATATATTTGATTAATTTTTGGCATTCTTGTTCTTTTAGTAATTATTCTGATTTTCCTATCCAATCATGTCTGCAAGCTGATGCTATTGAGACCATACAATATCCTTCTGCTTAAAATATAATAAACAAATCAAATTGATTTTATTGGCCATTCATATTATCTGTGTAGTTTTTCTCCTTGTTCTTTGTCTTCTTAGATATCTTTGTTTTGAATGTTTATGTTAACCTTTTCCACGTGTTATTAAATTCCTGACATATTGATGCTTTATTGTTATCAATATGTTTTACTTCTCACCCAGCAAATAAATTTTTTCATAGGACTTGTTTTGCAGCCTCAAGTTCATAATCTTGGGCAACAACATTCTGTTCCTTTGTCTAGTCAGATGCAGTCACATCAGCAGCTTCTATCTCAAAATGTTCAAAATAATGTTGCATCCCAACCTAACCTTCCACCTGTATCTAGTCTAGGCCAGACTCCCAGCCAAAATATTGTCCAGAACTCTAACATACAGAATATACCTGGGCCAAATTCAGTTGGAAGCACTATTAGCCAAAATTCCAACTTACAGAGTATGTTTCCTGGTTCTCAGAGAACAATGCCAGGAAGGCAGCAGGTTGGTCCCCCACAACAGCAGCTGCAATCACAGAGTCCACAGCAATATCTTTACCAGCAGCAGTATCTGAAGCAGAAGCTCCAGCAGCAATCGCAGATGCAGCAGCAACAACAGCAAAGCCTTATGCAACCAAATCAGTTGCAATCTTCTCAGCAATCTACTAGTATTCAACAGTCAATGCAGTCCATGCCTCAGCAACATTCACAAGTTATGAGGCATCAACAACAACAGACTTCTATGGTACATCAGCAACAAACACCAGTCACTCAACAGACAATCTTACCTGCACAACAACAACTTATGGGACCTCAGTCAAATGCAGCAAACATGCAACATTCACAGATGCTCGGGCAACAGAACAATGTTGGTGATATACAGCAACCTCAGAGGATGCTTTCACAGCAAAGTAATCTTACAAGCCTGCAACAACAGCGACAACAACAATTAATAAATCAGCAAAACAACCCAGCAAATGTACATCAACAACAATTGGGAAATAATGGCCCTGGGTTACAGCAGCAGCAGCATTTGCTTGGACCTGACTCTGGCAATGCAGACATGCACACAAGTCATCACACTGCACACATGTTGCAACAACCAAAGGTTCCAATGCAGCAACAATCACAACAAAATTCGTTAAATTTGTTGCTACCTCATTCACAGCAGTCACAGCCACTGGGTTCACAACAGCAATTAATGCCTCAGATTCACACTCAGTCTACACAGTTGCAACAGCAATTGGGCTTGCAGCAGCAGCAGCCAAATCCCTCACAACGTGATATGCAGCAAAGAATTCAAACATCAGGATCCTTACTTCAACAAAATGTTCTTGATCAACAAAAACAGTTGTATCAATCTCAAAGAAATCTTTCAGAAACATCAGCAAGTATGCTATTACACTTGCGTCTTTCTCCTTGCCATTATATATTTTTGGGAGCTAATAGAAGGGCTTTCATTCCATACCTATTGCAGCTTCTCTGGATTCTACAACACAGTCTGCACAACCTAGTGGAAATGATTGGCAAGAAGAAGTTTACCAGAAGGTACAATGTTTCTTATCACTTTTATTTCGTTACCTTTCATGAAATAAAAATCACTTGTTATTGATGCGTGAAATTCGCAAGCCAAGTAATGATATCGAATCCACAAGGATTGTGTGTTTATCACAATTTAATATGAAGCAAAAGGAGAAGGAATTCGTTGAAATTGAGAACAAATACAAATTTGGGGGGAAATCAAGAATTTAAATGAGAATGTAAGATAATTAAAAGATAAAATTTATTGTGGGAAAACTTTTAGGATTGAGTTTGACAGGAAGACTTTCTATTGATTTAATGTATTACTTTATGCTCTTTTGATTCTTTTTGAGGGTAAATTAACCAAAGGTAATCTGCGCTCCCTTTCAGAATACTAATATGTATCATTGATTTGACCCCTACTCTCATGGTGGCTATGTTCAATTATACCCATTATGTCCTTTGTTAATTCATTTATTGCTTGAAGAATTAAATATATTCTATGTTTTAAAACCTAAGTTCATCCCCTGTAGGTTCAACTCTTGATCTTTCCCCGTGTCTATGATTGTAAAAAACGAAAACAATAAAAGAACAATCAAGAAGAGACACCAAAAGAAAATAATAGAGAATTCAATTAAAGATCAACAATCTTTAAGGGATAAGTTCCAGTCCTAGAATGAAGAGAACTATTCACACATAGCCAAGAGAAATCCTTCAAGAGAAAAATAAAATGTATCAAACGGAGAATGTGTAGTCAATCCTCTTAAGTTCAATATGGCTATCCTCACTAAAGGTGTTTATTTGAAGCATATGGGTTCAACAACATTAGGCCTACAGTAAAAAAAGCAAAATAAGGCAATAAAATTTTGCTCAAACATGCACCTGTGTGCAAGCCATGTGCATAAATGTGTATATTTCAACATTTACCAATTACAATCTCTTTCCATGCTAAAATGCCCCTGCACACATAGAACACTAAAATACATAATTTGCTTGATAAAATAGTAAAAAACAAAAAGAAATATACAAGATAAAGATTTAAACTATAAAACACCTAAAAAGGTAATTTACTAAATAAAAGAGTAAAAGCAAATAAAAATATGCAAGATAAAGGTTTAAACTTATGCAATATGACTAAATGAAATAATATTAAATAATGGACTAAAATGCAACACATCACTTATACTGCTAGAGTATTTCAAGAGTAAAGTAATATAGTCTGAATAATTTGTTTTTCAGTCCTATACACTTCCTCTAACCCAATCTCATGAACTAGAATTGGACCCTTTCTACAGTATTAAACCCAAGAACTGAACCAATATAGAGCATACCTAGCACTTCAACATTTATGTACCAAAATGAAAACCTTAACTGGTCCAACAGCTACAAGTGTTTGAAGTGGGATTGACCTTAGATCTTTCTTTGAACAATTGTGATCTTGGCCCATATGACTTGCCAAGTTTCTTGATTGATTACATAGAAAAGAAGAATATAAAATGTTGTTCAAGGTTGAGTGTCTTGCAAAGTGTAACCTATGGCACAAAGGATTTGTAAGCTATCATGGATAGATATCATACTTGATGTTCTTAAAATATGAAACTTCTATAAAGTTCTTCAACTATTACAAGTCACCCATTAGTACTGCAGACAACTTAATTCTTTATGACAGAATATAGCTCATTGTTGGATATCCTATATTGACTAGAGATAAGGAAAATTTACAGTATATAAGTAACTGCAAATCTCACCTTACAAACTGGTTTTGTAGGATTGAGTTAGGTTTAAAGTTCATTTCTTAAAATAGTATTTGAGCCATTTAAAAAGCATACTCTAGCTAGATTTTTTGTTTGTTGGGCCTATTGTGCAACCCTCTTAGGCTGCAATTGGACCACCCATAAAGTTCTAGTTCCACACTCAAGATGTATATGTCTAGTGTGAGGGGTATGTATTGGAAATCCTACACTTTATAGTATATAGGTGAATAAACCTTACCTTACAAGTTGTTCTTACCTTACAAGTTGTTAGGTTGAATTAGGTTTAAAGTCCATTTCTTAAAACACATAAAGATAGACCCTTTGTGAAGATAATGGTCTTATAGTTATAGCATCTAAGGGTCTCAATTGCCAATTGTACTGATCAAGAGACTTCCCACAAAGCAATTCCAATAACTCACTAGCAAATTATGAATGATAGATATCTCTATTCACGGGCTCAAAGGAAAGTGTTGTGCTTTATAATTAGCTCATGTATTGTTTCCTTCTAAGGTTAGCTTTATTAGAAACCATCTCTCTCTCTCTGTCTCCCCCCCCCCCCCCCCTCTCTCTCTCTCTCTCTCTCTATCTATATATATATATATATATATATATTATAAATAGCAGTAGTACTATAATCAATTCAGAAAGAATGCTTAGATATTTTTTTCCTTCAAGTTTTAGTTTTATGTCAAGTGAGTTTTCTTTTGTCACTACCCTTTTTTATCATTTTAGTTGTTCTCGTAGCCCGCCATTAAGAAAGACTCTATGTAATTATAGATGCTATATGTATTTGAACGGTATTTTGAAGCACAAACTGGTAATTTTTTAGAGATCTTGATTTAAGCACAAAAGTTAAACTTTCTATGTATGATGCTCTACAAAAGGCGGAAAAGGAAACTTCTCTGTTATTGTCAATGCAAAAATGATATTGATGTTATTTATTTGCATGAGAGATCTCGAAGTTGCTGATATTTTAACTATTTGATTTGATTTTTTTATTTCAAACTACAGCTCCAAGCCATGAAAGAAAGTTATTTGCCAGATATGAATGAAGTGTACCAAAAAGTTGCTAATAAACTTCAGCAGGTATCTTTATACTTATTTGCATATAATTTATCGTGATGTAGGGATTAGAATAAAAAATATCAACATTTAATAAATTAATATTCTCTAATCAGAGGATTTATTCATTGAAATCCAGAAAGCATATAATTTAATTTAGCTCAAAAATGTTTCTAATCCATATAAAAGCATCAGATTTTGATTTTGGTCACAATAATTTTTTTTTCTTTGTTTTTCATCTCAATCCCAATAAAATTTGAAATCAGTAATTTTAGTTTTTGACATCAATTTTAGCATAGATAAATAATGTATATTTTATTAAAAAAATTGCGTAATTCTTATAAAATACATTTTATATAGTGAATTTTTTCAATTTTGGAGAGACTAAATCGAATAAAATTTTTTACAATATCAAAATCAAAATACATTTATTTTAGAGGGATTAAAAGCATATTTAAACTTATTAATTTTCTATAACTGCAAGATATATTCATAAATTAATATTATCAATGAGGGTATTGATTTCTTCTAAAATCTTTATTGGTGGCATAAGCACTCTTGTCGCAATTTATTTATATGTATTTGCTTTTCCTCTATTTGACGTACATTTGCTTCCCTTTATCAGAATGATTCTCTTCCCCAACAGTCGGATCAGATTGACAAGCTGAGGGCATATAAAATGTTGTTGGAGCGTATGATGACATTCGTACAGATTCCCAAGATCAACATTGGGCCTCATATCAAGGAAAAATTGGGACCATATGAGAAGCAGATTATAAATCTCATAAATCAAAGTAGACCCAGGAAAAGCATGTCTTCTGTGCAGGTAGGACAGATTCCCCAAACCCATATGTCCTCCATGCAACAGCCCCAATCCCAGGTTTCACAATTACAGTCTCACGAAAATCAAATGAACTCTCAGCTGAAGTCAACAAATTTACAAGGTTCTGTGCCAACCATGCAGCAGAATAATATTGCAACCTCTCAGCATAATCCTTTGTCTGGTGTATCAGCAGGACAGCAGAATATGATGAATTCGATGCAACCTGGAGCTAATTTAGATTCTGGACAAGGAAATTCTGTGAACTCCCTTCAACATGTTCCAATGAACTCCATCCAGCAAACTCCTGTTAGTACTCCTCAACTACAGACTAACATTAATTCCTTACAATCACAAGGTGGGGCAAATGTCAGTCAACCAAATTCCCTTCAATCAGGTTCCAGTGCACTTCAACACCAACTGAAACATCAGGAACAGAAGATGCTGCAGAATCAGCAATTCAAACAATTTCAGCATCGACAAATGGTGCAGAGGCAGCTCTTTCAGCAGCAGCAGCAACTACACCATCCAACGAAGCCACAGCTATCTGCACAATTGCAAACACATCAAATGTCCCAGCTTCACCAAATGAATGATATAAATGACTTAAAAATGCGACAAGGAATTGGTGTTAAGCCAGGAGTCTTTCAACAACATCTTACATCAGGTCAACACTCAGCGTATTCCCATCAACAGCTGAAACAAGGGAATGCATTTCCTGTTTCTTCACCCCAACACCTTCAGGCTCCATCTCCTCAGATTCAGCAACATTCATCTCCCCAGGTTGAGCAACAAAATCATCTCCCGTCTAAATCTAAAGTTGCAACTCCTCTGCAATCTTCTAATTCACCCTTTGTAGGACCCACCCCTTCACCTCCTTTGGCTCCATCTCCTATGCCAGGGGAATCTGAGAAGTCCGTTCCCTGTGTTTCATCAATATCAAATGCTGCAAATATTGGACATCAACAAACAGGGGGTGCAGTAGTACCACCTCAATCCCTTGCCATTGGGACTCCTGGGATTTCAGCGTCTCCTTTATTGGCAGAATTCAGTGGTCAGGATGGTGCGCATGGCAATGCTTTAGCTGCCACTTCTGGGAAGTCAACTGTGACAGAGCAGCCTCTTGAACGCCTAATTAATGTGGTCAGTATTGAAGCATATCTGATACTGGTTTTGTATACTTATATTCTACATTTTAACCAGATTTGACAAATTAAAGTGTGAAAGGTTCCCGTAATTATTTTACTGCTATACTTGCAATTATAAATGACAAATTTATGTCTAAATCATGATTCTAGGTAAAATCAATGTCATCTAAAGCATTAAGTGCTGCAGTCAGTGATATTGGCTCAGTTGTCAGCATGAATGATAGAATAGCAGGATCAGCTCCAGGTAACGGATCCAGAGCAGCTGTTGGTGAGGATTTGGTTTCCATGACTAATTGTCGCCTTCAGGCTCGAAATTTCATTACCCAAGATGGTACCAATGGAATTAAGAGGATGAAACGTTACACGAGTGCTATACCCTTGAATGGTGTATTATCTGCTGGTAGCATCAATGATAGCATCAAGCAGTTAACTGCTTCAGAGGCTTCTGATCTAGAGTCAACAGCAACATCCAGTGTCAAGAAACGGAAAATCGAGGTAATAAATAATATGTTTTTGACTGGTATGTTTTATTTTATAATTGTCATATTTTCTGTTGATTATCTTTGTTCCCTGGCTGGACTCGAGATTTAGAAATGTGTTTGTCTCATGGATTATTGGTGCATTGAATCTACATTAATTCTTCACATTTTTTATTTAATATACTAACTTTCTCTACTAAAGTGCTTATGAAAACCTGAAGTGAAAATAAAAAAATAACGGTCAGTTAGAAGAATATGCAAAGTAACATTTTCATTTCTCTTATAGGCAGCGGACACAGAACTGGGAACTCATTTAGGCTATAATTTAAGATATACTAGTGATTTCCAGCTAACCACATGAACCAAATTACAGATTTTGATCCCTGATTTTCAAACTCACCTAGCATTAGTAGCATGACGTAAGGGAACGGGACAAAAAGGAAAGGTGTGATCTAATAAATCAATTAACATGATGTATACTTTTAGTCTGCAGAAGCTCTCAAGTTATTTGCATCCATTAGTATCTAACACATGTATTGGATGGGAAAAAACTTGCGCCTGTTCTTTTGTATTTGCATGATTAGTCAAAGATTTGAGGCAATTATTACTAAATTAGAAATATTATTTTGTTTTATTTGGACTACTTAAATATTTAAAACAGCACGTTGGATTGAAAGATCCACTTTGTGGGATTGGTTATACAGAACAAATGATGTTATCTAATTGGGTTCTATCAAAAACCAATTTTTAATCAATCTGTTTAGAGTAAGATTTTTTATTTTCTAATGTTTTGCTCAATTTTTTTTTCAATACTTCACTCTACTTGTTCATGTATTAATCTAAAAAACCTGTTCTAGTTTGTCAACTTCTCCTCGGTCTAGGCTCTAGAAGGAGAGTGTTGAATAGAGACTGGACTTTTCTTGAGTAGAACTAGACTAATCCGTCTACAAAACAAGTGGAACAAACAACACAACAAATTTTATATTGATTCACCTAAAGATTACATCTAGTTTTTTCTTAAGCAAACCGATTAAGAAGTTCCACTAAACAATCAATTGATTACAAACTAGTAACCAACAACTTCTGGTTACAAGTGAGTACATAAACCACTCAGGTTATACCTATCCTTAAGATTAAGAAATCCCAAAAGAAAAGAACACTCTCAGAGAGAGCACAATTGAAGATCACTAGGTCTATTTCACAATGTGAAGGATTACAAAGGCAATCTCTCACCCACAAAGAACACTATAAAGTCACTATAAGATAGAAAGATTGTATATGGCAGTTGTGTGTTTTTCATGTTTATCTTGAACTCTTAATATAGGCTTGGAAGATGACTGATATGTAACGTTTTAATTTGAATCTTCAGCGAGAATCTTCATCTTCCTTAGCTTAGATGCTTGATATGGAGAGTTTTAATTTGAATCTTAAAAGCGCTTTTGCCTTGGTTATGTGTATAGAAACAATTCAAACAAGATTTGCATTTATAACAATTAATCATAAATGCATTGATTCACTTGTTAAGTGGATGTTTACCAAACCCTTTGTAATAAAAATATTTCCAAACATGGATAACATAGACGTTGTGAATAATGTTTTAAACACTTGATATTTATCTAGAAAATATTTGATTGTTACGACTTATAAGATAAATTCGTGTTAAGAACTCATATGGTCCTATTAAACCGTCTATCACAAGACTTGCCAGAAGCGTTGGATGGTCTAATGAAAGAGATAAGACATTCAAACAATTTATACACATTCAAACAAAGTGTTTGTTATCATCAAAACTCATAGATGGTCTACTGATATTAAATTGTCCAGTGGGGCTTACAGGATCTAGAGTCTCAACATGGAGGTTACTCCAATTTTCTCCCATAGCATACACTCCTAGTCCTAATCCTATATCAAATTTTACTAAGTGATGTAGAAATTACCAATTAGTTAAATAACAATCAAGCAAGATAAAAGAATTATAGCAGTAATTGCTCGACATTAAGAAATGATTTAGTGGTAAGGCTGATGCATGTTTGACACTACTTTGTCTCATGTTTACTATTTATCCACCCTGTTTGGTAACAATGACCAACTATGGCATAAGCTTAGAAGTTAGAACCTATTGTTGGTGTCAATAACTCACTTATGGACATTCTATTAAATTCATCATATTAAAATTTGCTTGTGTTTCATTAGAGCACGATGGTTCATCCGATAATGTTCTAAAAAACTTACAAAAACCATAGTTACTAGCTTGCTAAAAAATGGATAATAACTTCTACAACAAGACTTGTCAAGTTATTACTTTCTAAAGGAAATCACATAATTTCCGGATTTTATCTGTAAATGTGTAATTTATCCGATGTATTGGTATTTTATTTGATACGGAAGACTTGCTGGTAGGTTAACCATGCCCTTTTGGAAGAAATAAGGGATATTAATCACAAACTTATCGACACAGTAGTAGACATAAGCAATGTTGATCCAACACCTGCTGTTGCAGCTGCTGAAGGAGCAGAAGGAATCCTTGTCAAATGCTCTTTCATTGCTGTGGCTCTCAGCCCTAGCTTAAAATCCCAATATGCTTCGGCGCAGATGGTGGGTTCCTACTTCTGAGATCTTAAGCCTTCTTATTTTACTTTATTTAATTATTCATTTTCTTTCTTAGCCTTATTTTCATTTCTTACTCTACAGTCACCTATTCAGCCTCTGCGTTTACTGGTTCCTGCAAATTATCCTAACTGTTCTCCCATACTCCTAGACAAATTTCCAGTTGAATCCAGGTGAGATTTTGAGAAGCACTTTGGTATCTCTTGTGTTATGATCACTTCAATGTTCACAAAAACTTAGGAGCTATATATGATTTAAGAGTCGTTCCTTTTACATTATTTATTAAAATAATGATAATTATGTATGCATATGAGACTTGTTATTATAACCTAGATGCTCTCTGGAATGTTTGTTTTCCTTTCTAAATAATGATGATCTACAAAATACTTGTCTTGCCTCTCACCTTCTCCATGGTTTATCTAATGTTTGATGGGAAACATATTCTTAATGCATCATCTGTCTTCTATTCTTACAGTAAAGAGAACGAAGATCTTTCAGCCAAGGCAAAGGCAAAGTTCAGCATATCTTTGCGCAGTTTACCACAACCTATGTCACTTGGGGATATAGCAAGGACTTGGGATGTTTGTGCTCGCAGTGTTATTTCTGAGCATGCCCAACAGAGTGGAGGAGGAAGCTTCAGCTCTAAGTATGGAACTTGGGAGAATTGTTTGACCACTAACTAATGTCCCCTGTTTTTCCATGCAGACCTTTTGTTTCACCCTACAAGTTGCTATCAAACATTCTCTTTCTATTTATAAGTAATAATTGTGGATGTAGATAAATGCCTAGTTATGAAGTAGCCACACCATTATGTATATACTCTTTTTTGCATTTGTCTAGGTAATAATCATGATTAGGCCTTATTAGTAAAATTATATAAAGTATAATCGTATATGAAGCGGAAAGTTGTTCCAATAATTGCTTTCCTTTTCTGCTTCAGTTTAGCTTTATTGTAGTTATATTTTGATGAGTTGAAATTGATTTTTCTGTAAGCAGTAGACATTAGCTTTTTTGCTTTTAATTCCTTTCATGTATTAATCATTCCAGTAATGTTGTACAGAGTATATGTTCCTAATTATTAGAAATTTGGTTGGTTATTAATTGAAATTGATCAAACCTACGTTTCAAGCCAATGGCAAAACGTTTTTTTTTTCCATGTTTTGGAAGTGAATGTCTGTATAATTTCTTAGGATTACACTTGTAAGAACTTCAACACTGAAATTAAAAGAATTTTTGGCAAATTAACAATGCGTAGCATCTTAGGTGGAACTAAAGTAATTATTTTAATCTATTTTCATTGTTCATGTTTACATGGGGCACAATGGTTATATATTATAATCTCTGTATTTGAAATATATCTTTAGAGTGTGGTTAATCCCTCACAGCTTTATCTCAATAAAACAAATAAGCAAGACATTTTAGCTTAATAAAACAACTTTTAACTCATAACTAATTCAAGTAAAAAATAAAAGACTTTTGGACACTCTGGAAATAGAAGATAAAATTAATAAGTGTTATTGAAGTTTTTGGAAAGATTGAGTATCGAAAAAGCTTGGCTCCTTATTCAATTTGGATTAAGTGATAAATAACTCGAATATGTTAAGATCACAGTGTGTAAAAAATTAGTTATCAGAATTTGTTTGGTTTGAATGGCAAGAGCTTCTTAATTCAATTAAATAAATGTTTGTTGAAGCAAAAACATGCTCTACAAGGCTTGTGTTACTGAATCACAGAATGAGTGCAACCATCTCAGAAATCAGAATCTAAGGTCACCACTTTCAGTAAGAAATGAACATCATTTTGTTTCCTCTTCTGCTGCTTTTTGAAGGGTTCAGACGAAAATGAAGTAAAACAATGAGGCTCAATCAAGAAACAATTAGTTCAAATACAAGAATGGCAAATGCAGTAAGTATTGTATTAACTACTAAATATAGTATGTTAATGTTTGTATTGTCAACCACAAGACATTACATTGCACAAACCCAAAGTCAAGCCAAACTTTTAAATTGGGGCTTCAAAGTTGCTAAAGTAAAGTAACAAAACTAAACATCTACCTCATCATTCTCCCCCATAAACACGCTAATCTAAGGCAAATTTTGCCCTATCAAAAAGGCTAAAGGGCATCACATGACCATACAAAAAGCAGAGTAGACAATCTCATTACTGAAACAGATAGCTGCATGCTAAAGTTACCTATCCGCATGACCCACACCATTGATAATAACAACAACAACAACAAAAGTATGGTGGTGGAAGAACCCAAAAAACCCATCTCTCACCAAGTAATGAAAAAAATAAGGGATCATAGAATCAACAACCCCAGAAAAAAAAAAAGGAATTTTTTTTATCAGTTTGGCTTTAGATCCTGAAACATGGTATCCCACCTGATTTCTTCTGCAGCAGCAGCAGCAGCAGCTGAAGACCAGTATCCATCACCATCATCATCATCATCTCCTTCCTTTTTTTCCTCCTTGTTGAAATGGTAAACCATGGGACTGGTAAAACCATCAAGACCATGCACCACAGTGTTGGGACTTCCATTCGTGAGCAAGAGCCTCTCTTGCTTAGCCACCATCAACTTTTTGCTTTTGTTCCTCTTCATGACATGAGTCTTCCATCTTGTCCCATAAGGCCTTGTCCTTGATGATGATGATAACGATGATGGCACCACAACAAGTGCCGCAGACTCTTCTTCACAGCTGATGAACGTGCGAAAGTAATTGGCCAAGCACCTCTTGGTCCTCTTGATCGCCACCATGAGCCTTGCCACAGGCCGTGGTGCTCTCTTTCCCTTCACTTTCCTTGCCAGCTTCAGAATCTCTAGCCTGTGTTTGGCTATGGAGATTCCCATGCTCATCAGAAACTCATGGTTGAAGTATATCATGTCTTCTTCTTCAAGCTCATTGTGTGCAAAAGTAAGACCATACTCATACACTAGGGTTGGCTCAAGGCTTGTTTTTGAGAGCCATGAGAACCAATCCATTGTGTTGTGTTGTGTGTGATCTTCTTCAACTTGAAGAGTTGTTGAGTGTTTATATAAAGAATGGTAAAGAGAGTTGAAAAAGATAGTATGTGTGTTTTCTTTTTGTGAAATTAGTTAGTTATATATATATTAGGTGAGTCTTGAGAGTGACTAAAGAAAAAGTAAGCATAGGGGTATGTGTGTGTGTTTGTGGGGTATGTCATCAGCCATGTTCATGTTCCCTCCAGAAATAGGCTCTGTGACATCAAACTTTAGGAGTGAGTGAGACCTAAGAATACGAATTTCTTATTCAAATTTAGCCCATCAATCACGGATTAAGGAAAAGTACTTCTGCTGGACCCACCTCTACTTTCGTGTTAAGTAGTTGAGACTGAAAGTGAGAAGGTCCTATCATCCAACAATTTTTTTCTTATTTATTGGTTTTTTTCTCAGTTATTACTATACATTTTTTACATTCATTTGATACATAGTATAAAAAATTAAAATATTATAAAAATATAATTTTTTGTATTTTTTAAAAAAATAGAAAAAAATAATATCAAATAAATTTGAAAAATTTAAGTATATTAAACAATCATTTTTCTTATTTGTTTTATCTTGAAAAAAGATTGATAATTGATGGAATAAAAGTAACATGAAACACACTTGATATTCATTCATCTGATACACTTAACAAAGTAAAATGATCTTAAAAGAATGAATATTTATAATTTTTCCAAAAAAAAAAATGTAAAAAGTAATGAATGATAATATTAAATGAATGTAAAAATATTATGTATGTTAAAATATCATTTTTTTTAATGAATAATAGTACCGTGACATACTTTTATATTCATTTAATAAAGAATATAAAGGTAAAATAATCTTTAAAATGTAAAATTTTGTATTTTTAAAAAAAATAAAATAAAATATAAATAAAGATAGTGTCAAATGAATTAAAATCAAATATTTTCTGTTCTAATTGATGCAAGTTATGTAAAGAAAGATTTTTAAAATGAGAAATGGAAGAGTTGAAAGTTGGTTTTGGCGAATGGGAAGGTATGCAGGCGTTACTTACAACAATTAACAGTGGCGTGGATTAAAGGAAAAGCAATGTCTTCTTCCATTATTGATAGATATCTCAATATCCATCAAACTTCTCCTTTGAGTTTTCTTGCACTTGCTTGTGGAATAAAGAGAGTAACTTTATAGAAACCAGTACGGTTTTTCTCAACTTTTTACTCCAATTTGGTCCTTTGTATAACAATAAATAAATGGATAATGATATTTATAGAATATTTTTTTATAATATTTGAACATTGTCATTCTTTGATTGGTCTATGGTAGTGTTTATGATTATTATTATTATCATTGATTGTGAAGTAATATGTTCAAATGTTATAAAAAAAAATATTGTTTAAATATCATTATCCTAAACAATAATATTTTTTTTGGAAATTGACATGATATGAGTCAAACTTATAAAGAGATTATATAATAAATAGATTTTGAATTTTGAATTTAGGACTTAAGTTATGACATGCCATGAGATTATATATGTGTATGATATGAGTCAAACTTTTATTTCAAAAACCTAAGGTATTGGGTCTTTGGATATTTTTATATATTCAATTTTATTATTTTTATTCGTTGCCTTCAATTTATATTTGAATTATTTTTAGTAGAGATTTTATGTTTAAAAAAAAATTAATTTATAGAACATAAGTGAATCAAATTCCAAGTACTCGATGTTCTATTATCAGTTTTATAGTATTAAAATCGATCAAATGATATAATTAAAATCAATCAATATACATTTGAAATATTGTTCACTCTAAAGTTTGATTTATAATGATTTTATTTCTAACAAAAAGTTATGATTTTAACCTCAATTCCTAAATTATAGGATGTGCAGGAACAATATCATTATTAAAAAAAAATTATTTGGTGGAAAGTATTTTTCTTTTAATATTTTCTTCTCTCAAATCAAATGAAAATGTGATATTTTAATTCTCGAAGAAATCAAACTATATTGAGAGATGTGAAGAGGGAGAAAGATATAAGTTAGACTTTCATAAATTAAGGAAACACTATAATTATCTCATTAATTAATCTTAACCAAACCGTCATTATGGTTGGAAAAAAACCATAATTTAAGATCAGTATTGGAGTCTATTTTAAATTGGAAATATATTTAAAATTATCTTTGTTAACTTTGAGATGTAATGTTCCATTGACTTTGGTTCTTCGTGCCATCACCATCCAATTAGCTTCTAATAACTATAAGTTATTTTGTGATTAGTTGAGCATAATAATAATAATAATGGCTGATTAGTTTGCACGTTTGGAATCTTTCAAATCTCAAAGCTCTAAATTTGCAATATAAAAGGTCAAAAGATTATAATTTGCTCTAAACTAATTTTAAATAAATATTTTAAACCAATTCAAAAAGTTTACATGGTTTTCTATTTTAAACTAATTTTAAATAAATTAGAGTTTATATTTTAAACCAATTCAAAATTAGATTATAATTCAAAAGGTCAAAAGTTAATTTTTAGTATTAAATCATTGTTTTCTATTTTTAATATATATTGTTCGATTTTTACTTTTGACTATACAAACAAAAATTATCTATTATTTTTAACTTTACAAAAAATTGTTGATAGAATTAATTTCATGTATATGAATCTCTTAATTATAATTTAGAACTTCATCTCCAACTTAAAATAATATTTAATTTTAAAGTTGATTGATTAGAGAATGTTAGTAGCCATTGAATGCAAGAAACCTATACATGCATAGTAGTATTGATCTCCATGCTATCTTTCCCACATTAATGTTGGTTGTCATGTGAGCTTATTTTTCTTCTTTATTTATTTTTATTATTATTATTTTTTTCAATTCATCAATCAAAAATAATATTTTGATACATATAATATTTTTCCATTCATTTGACATTGTTATTTTTTATTTTTTACTTTTTTTTTTAGAAAAATTATAAAAATTTAATCTTTTAAATCATTTTACTATTATTAGATACGTTAAATCAATGTTAATGTGTGTTATGTTACTTTTCTTCTTCATTAACTTTTAAAATAAATATACCATTTTTGAAAAAATAATAAAGAAAAGTTAAAAATAAGAACAAAAAGTGATATACTTGCTTTGGTTACATGTCAAATCACTTTTTTGACTCAACAGTAAGTGATTCTCTCAATAAATAGCTCAAACACTTTCCATGGTTTAGCAAATGTTCCTATCAACTACAATTTCATATATTCAAATATTTTAGTTTATTTAATATATTCAAATATTTTCCTTCGTACTTTTATCATCTTCAAACGTGTAAATTAATTAAATTAGTGAATAGTACATTTAATAAATGAAAAAAACAAATCAAGTCATAATCCAAATTCAAGTTTCGTGTTGCTTTAATAATAACTTGGGAGTATCATTTTTCTAATAAACTTAAACTTTTTATTGGTATAATTTAAATAAAAAAAATGTCAAACTCGATCAACATATTTTTTTCAACAAGTCAAACTATTGACTTGATCTATTTACATTGTTATTCACAAATCTATTTCTTTTAATATGACCACGTATGTTTATAGTTTTGAAATTTAATACAAAATTTTGATATATTTTATGTATTAAACTATATTTCATACTGATATTTAAATTATAATGTATTAAATGATATAAACAGTTTAAACGTTAATCTTAAATACACAAGTCTAGAGTTAACTTGGTCTATTTACCATTCTAAAGTTTGAATGTGATTTTAAGGATTGATTAATTTACCAACAACCAAACGTGATTTTTTAAAAAATAAAAAAGTATAAAGATGTCAACATCATTATAATTTTTACATAATTTTAAGAATACATAAAAAAAAAATTTAAGAATACTTATTATTTTTAAGTTTTAAACATAAACTATAACAAAATTTAAAATAGAAATAAAATTTAGTTTGTGTCAAATTTAGAAATTAAAACTATATTTAACTTTTTAATAATTAAATTTGAAGTTATTGATGTAAAACATGTCTGAAAAAAGTGCATAAATTACTTATAACATGCTTAAATTAATTCAAAGTTAGTTTATGATTTATTCAAAGGACCACAGTAAAATTAATCTTTGCGTATCAATCAACCTTATAAAGTGAATGTAAAGATTAATTCAGATCATAAACTTAGGAATCAGAAGTAATTATAGAAATTAAAGTAATAAGAGTGCTAATTAATGTGAAATTATATTTAAAATAATGTGATAATATAATAATTAATTGTATTTGGTTGGTAATGGTGTGTTTGTTTCTGGACATCATAATTGAGCTTATGGGTATCAACTAGCGTTAATCATAGCTTTGCAGACCTTGAAAGTTCTACCTTTTCTGTTAACACAACATTAAGTAAATATGTTTAAGAAATTATTATTATTTTGTGGGTTTTAAATTTTCATTAAAATATTATGTTATATTATCCCAAACTTTGAGCTTACGAAGAGAACTACAGATTCTGCTATAAATAGGAAAATCGGGTTAAAATCAATATATATATATATATATATATATATATATATATATATATATATATATATATATATATATATATATATGTGTGTGTATATTTAAAAATTTTAATAGTAAAACCTAAAATATACAAAAATAAAAAATTTAAACCTAATAAATATTTAGTAACATTTATATTAAAAAAAAATGCCTCGTGAAACATTGAACACAATCCCATGTATCCCAACCTATCCTTAGGCCCAATACACTCTTTTCGGTATCTATTCACATTTCAAAAACCCTAACAAAAAATCTCTATACACTTTTGTCACTTAAATTACTTTTGATCTTATAGTTTCGTAAATGTACCATTCTTATTTTTCTAAAATATTAATTGAAAATTTAGTTTTTCAGTTAATCTAAAAATGCTAATCTATTGTTGATATATAATGTTGAGTAATGAATTTTAACATTATGAATATATGTTAACGTTTTTGGTACTAATCAAATGAAATACTGTGTTAAAAATTGTTTAATTTTGCATAATTAGAATGTTTTGATATTTAAACAATTTTATTTTAAAAATTAAGATTTTTATTTTGTTTTGTTAATTTTCATTACTAGAAAGGTTAATTTGAATTAATTAAATAAATATTATTTAAGACATTAGAAAATTGGGCGTATTTTTGTTGCTTTGTGAACTCTTAACCCCAAGTTATGACATGACATATTACCTAACTGGCCACCACGAACAAAACTCATCTCACGTTCTTCTCAATTTATATAAGAAAATTAAGGATTTATTCAATTTCAGAACTTATTTCTTAATTTTTTAATTTAAAAACACACTTTAATTTTGTATAAAAAGTAAGGTTAAATATGTTTTTTAGTCCCTATACTTTTGGGTGATTTTGGTTTTAGTCCATTTTCAAACTAAGGTACAATTTAGTAGTTCTTTTTACCAATTTTTTTTACTTTATTTGCTGTTTCAAACGCGTTTCTCAAGTTAATATTAAAGCAAAAATGTGTTAAACAGTGTAAACAATTCAAATGCTATAAGAACTAAATTGTACGTTAGTTTGAAAATGGACTAAAATCAAAATCGTCCAAAAATATAGACTAAAAACATATTTAACCTTAAAAAAGTAAATATAACAAAAATATATATCACATTTTTTCTTCGTACTAAATTATAAAACTAAAAAGACAAAAAAATATATAATGAAAAAAAAATAATTTATATATATATTTTTCTTTTTGCTTTATAAATCATTAGTACAACTTTATATATAATTGTCGGCATAGTATATTACACTTTTTTTTTTCATCCACTTTCGCAACATCCCCATGTTTGGTGCTTTCTGCAACTTGGTGGGTGGTCTTGTTTGCTACCCTATTTTTATATATTTTTTATTTTTAAATATCTTCATAAATAATTATTTCAATCACATTATAAGGTTTAATTAAATAAAAAATTATTATATTAATTCATCAAGTTGATGGATTTTGATATTTATGTGTGGCGAGATATTTAACATGTGTTCAATTGAACAAAATGAAGATTATAAAACTACGTAGTAATTATAATAAATGGTTGTATATGTTTTTAGTTGAACTATAAAAGGAAATGTTTTTAAAAGGTAAGTTATAGAAAAACAAGTTGAATGTAAGTTTGGTTAAATTTTAATTATATGATAAACATGAATAATTTTAATCAAAATTTCATTAAAACTTATTAAATGATTAAATATTTAAAAGCGTTATATTTTTAATTATCAATGACACGATTTATGTTATTATTTTGCTTATTTATATGCATGTGTCTGTGTTATTTTATTAATGTAAAACATATCGCATTTAAAGTAAAATAATAATTGTTTTCTATTATTGTCAGTAAAAATGTGTTGAATAAAAATCACTCGATATTTTAAATTAATTATAATGGTTTTATATTAGTTATAAAATATCACAATTTTAATACTTAAAAAACAAGTAAGAAAAATAATAAAACTATATGAGATCATCACGTTAAATAACAGAGATTTAACTAAAAAATGTAAAAATTTAAATACTAAAAAAAACTAAAATAGTTTAATAAAACCTACTTAAAAATACTTAAATTTAATATATATATATATATATATATATATATAATTTGTAATTTGTGAAGAAAAGCGTAAAATAATTTTTTATTTAAATTTTAATGAAAAAAAAAACTATGACAATTGATGAAGAAAAGAAAATGTTGAGTTATTATAAATCAAACCCTCTCCATACAGTTTTACTGGCATTCATCTACGCCACACAAAAACCAAAACTCCATTTTATCATTTCAATTAAATTCTCACGCACCGCTTTAACGATTCTCTTATCGCGAAATCTCGTTTGTTCTCTTTTCTTCTTTCTACTCGTCCTCCTCCAATTGCAACTATCATGACAAAGTGACAAACAATAATATTAAATACTCTTTCCAAAAAAATAATGTAGAAATTATTTATATATATATTAAATAGAAAGTTCAAAAGCATTTATCTTTACTTTTTATTAACAATAATCTTCAAATTCATTTTTTATATAAAATTAAATTAATTTGAGAGGAAACCTTAAACATTTATCATTTATGTACATAAAAAATAAAAAATTAGTAATTACATAATTATTAAACGCGTGGATGTTACCAAGATCATAAATAACATATACTTTTTTAGGGAATCCAGTTTAAGATCTCAATCCCAAATAATTGTACATGCAATCATTTTAAATACACTAATAATTGAGCATATATGCAAGGACATTATAGAACTTATCTCCACATATATACTTTAGCAAAAAAGTATGAATTTAATTATGATTAATGTAAAATTATATTTATCTCCGATAATTATTAATTATTATAGATATAATTTATTAAATCATTATGATAGAAATCTATAAATTTTATGGGTAGTATTTTCTATTAAATTTACGCTAGCGTATTAAGTGTTGTTTCGATCAACAAGTTAATTTTAATAATGATTTGATTCTTAAATAAAACAAAGATTGATTTTTTTTAATAATAAAAAAATTAAAATAAGTAGTTATAATAATAAACTTAATGGATAATATTGCTGGGAGTAATCATGGTTTTAAAATGTTATTTTTGTTTTTTAAGATATGATAAAGTTTTGATGTAAATGGGTCTTTTATTTTTTTTTATTTTTTATTTTATTTTTATTTATTTCTGTGTTTGTACGCAAGTTTAGATGAAATAGAAACAGTGACAAAGTTTGAAATATGACGTTGACAGGCATGGAAGGACAATATGGTCAATTCAACACTCCATATGTTCCTTTTACTAATAAAAGTGGAAAATCATTCTCTTTTTTTTTTAAATGTTACAATATAGTTTTATCACAGTTTATATTATATACAGTAGCATAAACAAAGATACTAAATAATTAAAAAATATTTAAATTTTAAAAGTATTAATTAAAAAAAGTAAAATTGAAAAAATAACTACTTTTACCTCTGAATTAAATTTCTATTAGGTTTAAAGAAGTGGTAAATTATTACAACGTACAGAGCGTGTATGCACGAATCACGTAGTGAGAGTGGATAAGCACGTAACAATCTGTTCATTGATGTGTCGTTTTCGTGATATAGTATTAGCAATAATTTTAATCACTAAAAAATATTTAATATTTTTATGACCAAAGGGAGTCAATCCTTTTGTTCGGTCACCACATCACAATATCATCCTACCACCGATACGGTATCTACGAACCGTTCTTCAATGTCTTGATAAATCACGAGATATTATTAACTCGCGAGAATTTTCTTTCTCGAGAAAGTAAGCTTCATAATTTGCTTTCCATTTCTCTTTCTGCTCGCTTTGCGTGCCCAATCTGAATGTGAGTAAATTTCTTTAATGGAAACAGTAAATGCATGTTTTTTATTAGTAAAAGTACGTATTTGAAAATACATTATTTAGTTAAATATCAACATTTAATATTTAATAACAATTTAGAAGATAGAAAAAGTATTACTTTTTGAATAATATAACTATTGTCAAGTTTGGAAAGTCAACCATAACAAACAAAAAATAGATGAATATTCAAAAATAAAATAATTTATTCTTATTGAAGAAATTGTATAGTATGGTCAAATTTTGAAAATATAAAAATTGAAAAGAAAGGAACTTTAGACTTTTGTATAAAAGAATGTATGAAGAATAAAGGATTTTACTTTTATTATTAATAATGTTTTCATTTCACTTTGTCATTTGTTGGGTAATAAAAAAATAATAAATTTTAAGGTTATATGGTTAAATATGTATTAATTTTTAATTTTTAATAAAATTTGAGATTAATTTTTTTTAAAACTTTAATTTTTTTTGTAATTATGTGAATTTAATTTTCCTAACAAAATTTTGATAAATTTAATTGATATTTTAAATATGTTTTTTTAATTAATATTAAAATAGAAATGTACGGTGTAAATAATTCAAATACATTAAATAATTTTGAAATAATTAAATAAATCTAATAAAATTTAGTTAAAATATTTAAATTCACACATTTTAAAATTAATAGCTAAATTAGATTAAAATTAAAAAAAAAACTATTTTTAATTTTCACTAAAAATTGAAAAAAGAAGAAGATATATGTAACCCTATCTATTAATAATAAGTGATTTTGAATTATTGTACTTTAATGAAGATGTCTTTCGTACCTGTGGTATATATGCACTTTTTAAAAACATGGGTACTGTTTATATATAAATATATTTACATTTTATTGTATGAAACTCTTAATATTAGGAAAATAAATGCATTTATATTTTCAACGTTAGAATATAAAAAACAATATAATTGGTGCAGAAGTTGCACGTGGTTGGTTTGTGCTTAGCACAAAAGTGTCATCCAGTAGCTACCAAACCCAACCGTTACTATCAAAATTAAAAACACCTTAAATGCTCATATAAATTCCAAGACTATACTTTTATTAATTATTTAATACTAATTTTAATTAATCTTCTAATTTTTTTTTTCTTTCCATCCTCAATTTCTTTATCAATAAAGTATTTTGTATAACTTTTTCTTAAAAAATTAACCATTTAAGTATAAAATAATTATCTTCTCTTTTCATGATTTTTTTTTTCAAATGTTTTTCACTTTTTATAAGTTGATTTTATCTTTTCATATAAATATTTATAAAAAATATTATTTTTAATGTTTTGAAATTGAATTTCCTTTTGTTATGGAAACAAGACATCCCTTTTATTAAATTTATACTTAGGGTGGTATTATTAAACTGATACATAGTATTTAATATTTGTGTAGTGTATTTTGTTAATGAATTAGTTTTAATAAATAATAAGTTATAATAAATTAGTTTTAACAAGTAAAATATTACTTATATTATAATAATTTATTTTAAAAAATAACTAAAAATTGGTAATATTTAAAATAATGTAATTAAATTGAAAAAGAAAAACCATTTCAATATAATGAATATTATACTAAAAGTGGGAAAAAAATTGAAAGTGAAAAAGATAATTTTTCTTATTTATTTAAATTAAACTAAAATTCTGAGAGAATGTGGGACCCACTGTACCCAATTTGCTTTGTACCGTGTCCTTGTCAATCATCAATAGCTTGTGGGACCCTATCAATTGCCTTCCCATTTTAAGGTATGTTTGCATTTTGAAACTCCAAATAATATTTTTAGTTTTTTATTATAATTACAGTTATTGTAACATTTCAAATTATTAATTAATTTGAATTATTAAAGTCAAAGCATTTCTACTTTTTATCGAAATTATGTAATATTTGATTGTTTATTAACTCTCCTCCTATTTTCATTTCTAATATTTTTCTCTTTATTTCTTTTAGTTATATTGACTTTCTTTTACATGAAAACAACTTTTCAGCATCACTTGTCACCAAAGAATTTTCAAAGAAGGGTCCACCTTATTTGTTTTAAAACATGCGAACACGTTAATAAGTAGGTTTTTAATAACACGCAATAAACAATTTTGTTAAAATCATATAAAAATATTATAGAGAGTAATACACATGTATACGTAGAATTTAAATTTAATATCACGTTATTAATTTAAGAAATTTTATATTTATTAAAAAAATAGACTTTAAGCTTAAATTAAAGTATTATGATTAGTCTGATAATGGATAGAATAATATATCTAATTGTTTTGGTTAGTAGAATTTAGGTTAAGTTTTTTTACAGAGTTTATTTTTTAACTATAAGTTCAGGTCATATTTTTATTATTGACTTTGTTCTGTTCGATTCGATCATGTCTCACTTACAAAGACACTTCATCGTTTAAGTTAATATATTTGTTTGAACAATTTTTTAAAATAAATATATAATAATATCACTAATTATCTGGATATTTTTAACAATATATTTTTAAAATTAGTCTCTGATTAAAATCAATCCAATTACAGTCCATTTCATGTATCTGTAACTTAGAATAAATTTAACCTATAACTGACTAGATGGTAGTTGACAAGTCCATCAACGACTATTAAACAATCATATAATACATTAATAAAAATAGACTTTAACTTAATAGATTAAATAATAAATTTCAAGTTTAATTCAATTATTTAAAAGTTGATTTGTGAAATTAAAATCTATTTTATTTATATATTTTAAATTAATTTTATTTTTAATTAACGTGTGACTAGCAATCATATAAGTTCATATATCAATTATTAATTAATAGATAAATTATTTATTCTGTTGTATTCTTTTTTGTCTTATTTGATGTCTTTTTCTCTTTAAATATTTTCTTCCACAAATTTAGCACTTTTTACTCATACTTGACGATAATTGTTTATAAAAAAAGATGATATAAGAAGAAAATAAGATGTCACATCAAGATGAATTGTTTAAGTGTTTAGAAAAGTTATAGATGATAAACAATGTGAGGACAGTAGAAGATTGAACTTTTATGACTTAACATTATTATTGTGGACAATATACAAGAAATAAAAACTGAAAACGTTGCCGTGTTTGGTACGAAGGAAGTAAAACAATACAGTATCGTTGAGGAAAATTGAGACAGAAAGTTTTAATTAATTTTTTTTATTAGCATTTATAGCGGAGAAAATTAATTAAGTTTATTATTTTTATATATTAAAATTACTATAAATAAATAATAATAAAAATAAATTTTAAAAAATTACATTTAGAATAAATAATTTTAGGATAAATATTGTTGAAAGTCCCAAAAATAAAATAAATTTATAATATATAAATGGTACGAGTCTTGTTTTATAAATTAAAATTATAAAGTTGAATTAAGTTTAAAGTTAATTTTTTAATCTCATGTCAGAATTATTTAATTTTTTTACATACTAAAAATATTTTAATTTGACAAGATAAGAATTTTGAAACATTTTGTAATTTAAGTTGAGAATTATTTTCAAGAGGCTCTATCGATAGGGACAATTTTAGGAGGGTCACACTTTGGAATTTTGTATCCCTCAATGTGAACATATCACTTTAAGTGGTTATCCTTCTAACGTGGATATATGGATATTTTTATAATATAAATTAATTTGTGTTCAATTATTTAATCAAATGTTTTTTTAGTGATGTTTTAATTGGATCATTTTAACTAAATAGACTATGGTTATTTTTTTACTGAATTAAAATAAGGTACTACAATATTTAATGAAAATGTTGTAATTTGAAATGTTGTAATTTTCTTCTATATAAATTAAAGTTATAGGAAATAAAATTACAATCTATGTATAAAAACATCGTTTTAATTTGACATATACAACCTTTTGTTTTTCTGGAATTAAACAAGTATAATATAATTATTTATTTGACTTAATTAAAACAAAAATAAATATATTATTCCTTACCATTTGAATGATTTGTATATTGAAACTGGTGAGGTGAAATGAAAAATGAAAAATGAAAAATGTCTTTTATACAAATATTTATAAAAAAAATTGGTGTTTTGAGCTAACCCTTAAATTTTAGTAAGATTTTTGTTGTGTGTCATTTGAGTATTATGATTATTTCAACATTTTAATTAGGATTTTAGTTATGTTTATGAAGATTTTAATATTTTATAAATAGGGTTTTGTGTATATCAAACAAGAATTAGAATTTTAGAATTTAAAATATATTTTAAAATACATGTAAGAATTATATCAGATTGAAAATAAAATTTAAAACTAATAATCATTGTTTTTATTATGCTTATCATCTTAAGTTTAAAAAGGTTTAAATATTTTTTTTTCTCATTTTTTATATGTTTTTTAAAAATAAACAAAATTTTAAAGCTACTAAAGAAAACGAAACATCCTTAACAAAAGGAAAAAAATATTTAAATTAGATTTTGTCTCAATTCCAATTGAAACTATTAAAGATAAAAATTACTATTAAATGTATAGATTTAATATCAATTAATTTTTTCTTTTAATAATCTGTTTTGACTTTCAATATTAAAAAATACACTATATTTGTGAAATCATAACGTTATATAGATTTAATATCAATTAATTTTTTCTTTTAATAATCTGTTTTGACTTTTAATATTGAAAAATGAAACTATATTTGAAAATTCATAATTTGCCTTATATAATTGAAAGACAAGACAAACTAGACTTTGGTTACTAACCATAATTCCTTTGAACAAAGTTTATTTACTAAATAAACCAATATATAATAACGTTTTTCTAAAATTGTTAATTAAAAAGATTAGGTTTAAAGTCATAAACAAGTTTTATTTATCTATTAAATTAGCAATTTTATAATATTAAATTTTAATTTGGTAAATAAAAATAATAGTAAAAGACATTACTTCCCATTAAATTGATTCCTTCCTAATTAATTATTTATTTTCTTTTTTAAAATTATGATTCTCCATCACTTTATTTTGTGAATATTTTTATCTTTATTATATTGCAGCTAAGTGGAAAAGAACAGGCACACCTGACAAGGACAATAACCTACACACCTCTCTGACCACACATTTAATTCACTTCACTTACTTTACTAACTTTCATCTCCCGAAAAACATCCAAAATATCGTATGGGACAATGCCCCATATCACACAGTGATAAAACGCACATCTCGCAGTTGCAATCAATGGCAAGCAATGTAATATTTTCCAAACTCTGGGGTCAAACTTATGGGACCCTCCGATAAACTTTGTCGTTACCGGGAGTTAAAGTCGCTTTCTTAGCAACTATCCACGCCTTTCCCCTACCCTCTACCTCCAATCTTCACCGTTTAATATGACACGTTATCACTGGCGAAACTGAGCTAAAACATCGAACGGTTGATGTCGTAGAGTAACTTGATGTCGCGTCAGCATAGGAAATTACCCCAATTCTGAAGCTGAAGGACAGCTGTTAGCTCGAGATTCCGAGCCGATTGTTTAGACAAAACCGAAGCCGGCTTAGCGGGTCCCGCAATTAACTGCACTTGTAATATAAGTAATTTGGCTTCCCTGATAGCTTATTGAGATAGATTGATAAGTCGTAGGCCTTATCACCTCCACTATCTGTCGCCTCCTATATAAAAAACACCCTATTTCTGCAAGTTCAAATGACCTCTATATATATTTTCCAGTTTCTAGAGAGAGAACGAGTAGATTAGTCCATTTCCGCGAAGAGAGAGAAAGTGCAAGAATCGGAAGAGAGACAGGAGAGCGTTTGGTTTGTGATGTGTTAGCTTCTAAGGTTAGAGTTTCTCTCTTACATGTTTCCGAATCTGTAGCTTTTTGTTTTTTTTATTAAAAAAATTATGTTCTTTTTTTTAGGTTGAAACTTTTGGTTCATGCATCTTAGATTAAAGCTGCTTTGTTGATCGTGTAAGATGTAGATAGAGTCAAATCGTTTTCGTTTTCTCTTTGTTTGGCCACCGAAACCGTATAGTTTTTTTTAGGTTAATTTTGGAAAATACTGAGGGTTTTTCCATGAATAAATGCTTCTGGTTAGATGATTTCATTGACGGTGCAGATTTTGTTTATTCTGTTTTTTTTTTTTAATTTTTATTTTATTTTATGTTCTGTGGTTTACATGGCTGACCCTAGCTGCTATTATTTTTTGGTTTTGCAGATCTAGTTCACTGTTGTTCATTTCAGTGGGTATCTAATCGAGGACGAAGGGGTTCCGATGTCTTCTCTTAGTAGGGAATTGGTGTTCTTGATCTTGCAGTTTCTCGATGAGGAAAAGTTCAAAGAGACTGTGCACAAGTGGGGCTAGTTTGTAATTTTGTTAGGTTATTTTTGGTGTTTTATTTATTTATTTATTTTTTTACTACATTCATTAATTAACTAATTTTTTTTGGGTTAAAAAAATAATAGGCTTGAGCAGGAATCAGGATTTTTCTTTAACATGAAATATTTTGAGGATGAAGTGCACAATGGGAATTGGGACGAGGTGGAGAAATACCTCTCCGGTTTCACCAAGGTGGATGATAATAGGTATTCTATGAAGATATTTTTTGAGATAAGGAAGCAGAAGTATCTGGAGGCTTTAGATAAGTAAGCTCTCCACTAATTCACATTTAGATTCTTTATTGACTCTGAGTGTTTAAATTACAGTGTACTACTAGCAGACAAGTCTAATTAACTGCTTTAAATGTTCTTACGTAGGCATGACCGGTCTAAGGCAGTAGAAATATTAGTGAAAGATTTGAAAGTGTTTGCTACTTTTAATGAAGAATTGTTCAAGGAAATCACACAGCTTCTGACATTGGAAAACTTTAGGTACCAATGCTAGTTTTTACTCCTGTTTTCATGTGAAAAAGTTTTCTAAGAAGCAGATAATGAGTTTCTGCTGACACAGGGAGAATGAACAACTGTCTAAGTATGGCGATACAAAGTCTGCACGAGCAATAATGTTGGTTGAGCTCAAAAAGCTCATTGAAGCAAATCCTTTATTCCGTGACAAATTGCAATTTCCGAACCTTAAAAACTCAAGGTTACGGACTCTAATCAATCAAAGGTAATTTTTTTTGTATGTCCAAGCATTGATTTCTTAGTATGGAACACATATTTGTGCTTTGAATGTGAAGTAACTTTCTTGTACCCAATGCAATCATTTAGTTAGCATCTTAATTTACAATTGATGGAGATCATCTGCCATATTTAGATTTATGTGCTTATTGGTTTATAAAAGCTTGATGTTACTGTTTTTCAATCTTTTGCAATTTCCATTTGTATGTGACACTTATTTTCATCAAAATTAGTTCCATCAATCTGTATCTAGTGCAATGTGGTACAATATTTGACTGCATTATCTGCTTCTGTGCCTCCTTTCTGTTAAATTATAGATCATGCATTGCTGTGCTAGGTTTTGTACTGAAGATACACTACTGACTATTTTATTAAAATATCTTCTACTAACAAAGAATTGCTTTTCTTTTTCTTTTATTTACAGCCTAAATTGGCAACATCAACTTTGCAAGAACCCACGGCCAAATCCTGATATAAAAACACTTTTCGTGGATCATTCATGTGGACAACCAAATGGTGCACGAGCTCCTTCACCTGCTAATAATCCGCTACTAGGCTCATTACCAAAGGCGGGAGGATTTCCTCCACTTGGTGCACATGGGGTGGGCTCCTGAACTAATTTTATACCTTCTTTCGGTAACATGAGCACCATTTCATGTCTCTTATGTCTCAATTCTTATTTTGGTGCTGGACCTCTCTGTGCTTCCTTTTACAGCCTTTTCAACCTACTCCAGCACCAGTGCCAACACCCCTGGCTGGTTGGATGTCGAATCCAACCACTGTAGCACATGCTGCGGTTTCTGGAGGTGGAGCTATAGGTCTTGGTGCTCCGTCGATCCCTGGTATATTCACCAAGTCTTGAGGTGTTGTCATAATGTGATCGTGTCTAATTTCTCTTTGACTCATAACATGTTTCATTGTCTTGTTAAGCTGCTTTGAAGCATCCTAGGACTCCCCCAACTAATCCTTCGGTTGACTATCCATCTGGAGACTCAGACCATGTTGCTAAGAGAACAAGGCCAATTGGAATTTCGGATGAGGTAATATGGCTATGCTTATGGACATAATTAGCAATTCATTGGTTGGCAAATCAAGTTTTGATCTCATGTATTCTGGTATTCATCACTTTATGCAGGTGAATCTACCTGTCAATGTGTTATCAGCAACATTCCCAGGTCATGGTCAACACAGTCAAGCTTTTAACGCACCTGATGACATACCCAAGGCTGTTGTGCGGACTCTTAATCAGGGGTCAGCTCCTATGAGCATGGACTTTCATCCAGTTCAGCAATCTTTACTTCTTGGTCTGCTGCTCTTCTAAGGCCTTTTAGTTGTTTTGTAAGTTGCATGTATTTGCTACCAATTTCCATTTAACTTCTTTTCGATGCCATTTTTCAGTTGGTACAAATGTGGGGGACATTGCTTTGTGGGAGGTGGGTTCTAGGGAGCGATTGGTTTCAAGGAATTTCAAAGTTTGGGATCTTAGTGCATGTTCAATGCCATTTCAGGTTGTCTCTTTACCTTTATGCATGAATGTTCCTGATAGTAATCGGAGCTGAACCATAAGACTTTTAATTTTGTCATCTCTGAAGAAAAACTAATTATGATAATTTCAGGCTGCTCTTGTTAAAGATCCGGGTGTTTCTGTCAACCGTGTGATTTGGAGTCCTGATGGTGCTTTATTTGGTAAGTTAAGAATTTTTAATTCTTCAATGCTTGATTACTGATAATCATATTATATTTGTCTTGAGATGCCAACTGAACCAATCCGAAATGTCTGTATTTGTTCAATGAACAGGAGTTGCTTACTCAAGGCACATTGTTCAGATATACGCTTATCAAGGTGGGGATGAAATACGACAGCATTTGGAGGTATGAACTTGAATGCATAATGCATTTGCATATGTGCATCTTTTGTATTTGCTTACTTAATGATCCTGTTTTCTAGATTGATGCTCATGTTGGTGGAGTAAACGATCTAGCATTCTCCCACCCAAATAAGCAACTATGCGTGATAACTTGTGGTGATGATAAGACCATTAGGGTAAGTTTGTCAGAACGTGTGCTTGGTTTGTTGAAGTGGAGAAGTTGAATGTGTTACTAACTAAATTTTGTAATTGAAGGTATGGGATGCTGCTTCGGGTGCAAAGCAGTATACATTTGAAGGTCATGAGGCTCCTGTTTATTCTGTCTGCCCACATTACAAAGAAAACATTCAGGTTCAAACTGACATCCGAACCTTCAGGGATTGTTAATTGGGTTGGTTTCCTTGCTGACGCTCATTGCCTTGTGATGTTGTAGTTCATCTTTTCAACAGCATTAGATGGAAAAATAAAAGCATGGCTGTATGACAATTTAGGATCCCGTGTTGATTATGAAGCTCCTGGTCGTTGGTGCACAACCATGGCTTATAGTGCTGATGGTACAAGGTATGTACTCTCAACAATGGATCCTTCTACTGTGCTAAATCTTGTTGCTTAGTTGAGTTATATTTCCTTTTCATCACCCAATGTTCAAAATTGACTATGAATGTATGCAACAGGCTCTTTTCATGTGGGACTAGCAAAGATGGAGAGTCCTCGATTGTTGAGTGGAATGAGAGTGAAGGAGCTGTGAAAAGGACTTATCAAGGATTTCGGAAGCGATCTTTGGGTGTTGTGCAATTTGATACTACCAAAAATCGATTTTTGGCTGCTGGTGATGATTTCTCCATCAAATTCTGGGATATGGATAATGTTCAGCTTTTGACAACTGTTGATGCTGATGGGGGTCTCCCTGTAAGTTAATTATCTTATTGAAAGTTGGAGAGCTAGCCTCTAGAAATTATAGTTGTTTGCTAATTGTTGCCTGATCTACACTATAGGCAAGCCCACGTATTCGTTTCAACAAGGATGGAATACTTTTAGCTGTCTCCGCAAATGACAATGGAATCAAAATTTTGGCCAATGGGGATGGCATACGTTTGTTGCGCACATTAGAGAACTCTTTGTATGATGCTTCAAGAGCATCAGAAGCTTTGACAAAGGTAGATTTATAGATGTTATACTTTGCGCATTTCTTATTTATTTTTAATAAAACCTAATCTAACACAATGTTTGTGGCAGCCTACAATTAATCCAATTTCTGCTGCTGCTGCCGCAGCTGCTGCAACTAGTGCTGCACTGGCAGAGAGGGCTTCATCTGTAGTAGCTATTACTGGAATGGTTTGTGATCTTGTCTTTGTAAATCAGTGGGACTCGTAATTTATTTGCTTGATACTTGTACTGTTCCTTTTAATGTTTATTTTATTGTTCAACTTGCACTTCTTAATAAATAGTGCATATTCTTCATCAGTTATTGGAAAATAGGAAATATCATACTTGTTACGATTTATGATAACTATTATTTGTTAACTGTCAATTTCATCTCGTCAGAATGGGGATACCAGAAACATGGGTGATGTTAAACCCAGAATAAGTGAAGAATCAAATGACAAGTCAAAGGTATGGAAGCTCACTGAAATCAACGAACAATCTCAATGTAGATCCTTGAAGCTACCAGAGAATGTAAGAGTTACTAAGGTATGTTACTTCAATTTTATTGTATACCCTCCATAGAAATTTAGTAACAAACTTATTGCAGCTTTACAAACGTTTTCATGGTTAGATGTGGTGTTATCTCTAACCCATTTTAGTCCACAATTCTAAGGGAAATACCCTTTTAAAATTGAGTTCATTCTCCCTTAATTTAATCTTCAGTGAACATAATCTTTATCAGTAGTTGTTGGATACACCCTTGGTTTCTTACTTTAGAAGTGCCTTTTCCTATGATCTGGTAACACTAGTATCTTACGGACTTGGGTTTTGCAACTAAGGAGAATTGTGGATTTCTTGCTTCCATGTAGTTTGGCAGGAAATGTTCTCCTATTCATGTAAACTTTGTAATGAGCCAAACTCATGATTCCATTTTTGTATTACCATCTTACATAGAACCTGTTTTTCTGTCTTGATGCATAAACGTTGACGGTGAAATAATCCTCAAGTGTTTATACAAAAATATTTTCTCTAAATATGACTCTGAATAAGGTATATTTTAAAAAAGTGATTGGACAATTGTGACCTTCATTCTTGTGATGTTTCTCTGGCCAAATCTCCCTGAAGGAAATTGTGATTTTTTTTGACAGATATCAAGGTTGATATATACAAATTCGGGTAATGCTATTCTTGCATTAGCATCAAATGCTATTCACCTGCTGTGGAAATGGCAGCGAAATGAGCGCAATTCAACTGGCAAGGTATGAGAACATGTGAATTTTCTTATGTCAGACTACTATTCTCTATTCAGAAATTGATATTGGGAATTGTACTCCCTTTTGATGTTGATAACTCATCCTGTAGGCCACTGCTACCTTGCAACCTCAGTTGTGGCAACCTTCTAGTGGCATCCTGATGACCAATGACATTGCTGATAGCAATCCTGAGGATGCTGTACCCTGCTTTGCATTGTCCAAAAATGATTCATACGTAATGTCTGCATCAGGAGGGAAGATATCTCTGTTCAATATGATGACCTTTAAGGTAAACTATGAGCGTAGTCATTATTCAAGACCATGTTTTGGAATTATGCTAATGGACCAATTTCAATCTTCTTGGCTAAGTGCAGACTATGACAACGTTCATGCCTCCACCACCTGCGGCAACCTTTCTTGCTTTCCATCCTCAGGATAACAATATTATTGCTATAGGCATGGATGACTCCTCTATTCAAATATACAATGTCCGTGTTGACGAGGTAACAGAGCTGTCTGTATGTGAACAGTTTGTACTCATGGTTTGAGATCTTTTGTTGTTAATGCACAGTTCTTTTGCAGGTTAAAAGTAAACTCAAAGGCCACACTAAAAGAATTACTGGTCTTGCTTTCTCTCATGTATTGAATGTATTAGTTTCATCTGGAGCAGATGCTCAGGTAATAATTGCTTATTATAATCTCTCATCAGAATTTGTTTTTTCTATTATTCAATTGCATAAAAGAACTTGTAGATTTGGATCTTTAACTGGTTTCTGTGGCAATGCATCTTCTACTGTGATGATATGGGGAGTTACTATTGTACCCTGTTTATTATGCAGATTTGTGTTTGGAACACGGATGGATGGGAAAAGCAGAAGTCTAGATTCTTGCAGCTTCCTCCTGGGAGGACACCACCGGCACAGTCAGATACCCGTGTACAGTTTCATCAAGATCAAATACAGTTCCTGGTTGTACATGAAACTCAGCTTGCTATTTATGAAGCAACAAAACTAGAAGGTCTAAAGCAGGTTAGTCTAGTTCAATATATTATCATGTGAATATTTTTTACAACTTTTTGTCTAATGCCAATATCTTCAATTGTAGTGGTGCCCGCGAGATTCATCTGCTCCAATATCACATGCAACATTCTCGTGCGATAGCCAGCTTATATATGCCAGCTTTTTAGACGCAACAATCTGTGTATTTAGTGCTTCAAATCTCAGATTACGTTGTCGTATCAATCCTTCTGCATATCTTCCTGCAAGTGTCAGGTAATTCTTTTATTAAGTAGTTGTATAAGCTGGCATGGAGAAGAATGTTCTATGACTTAAAACAAATAGATTTAAAATGCTTTAATTTTCTTACCCTTCTTCCAAAATGAGAGTCAACCTCAAAATGAATATGATTTGCGTTTCCTAGAATTTATTAAGTTTTGTGCGTAACCCGGGATTATTCCTAGTTTATAATGTGCTTGTAATGAATCTTTGACATGCTTTTTGTTGAATACTACTAACATGGTCTTCGTGAAGCAGTTCCAACGTACAACCACTTGTAATTGCGGCTCACCCTCAAGAGCCAAATCAGTTTGCTGTAGGACTGTCGGATGGTGGAGTTCATGTTTTTGAACCCCTCGAGTCTGAAGGCAAGTGGGGTGTGCCTCCTCCGATTGAGAATGGGTCAGCAAGCAATGTTGCAGCTACTTCTGTCGGACCTTCTTCAGATCAAGCTCAAAGATGATCCGAGTCAGCCGAAGACAAGTTTCTTTTACATACTTGGCTTGCTGGCCAATTTTAAGAACCAAATTTGTACTTAACTTAATGCAGGGCACTCTTCAATTTAGTTGATCCAACTAAGTTAAATCCATCGATCGTGCTGTGCACAAAATCACATCATGCCAGAGCCCTGGAGCAACTCCTTTGGTTGAAGGCCAAAACCACATTGTAATTTGCCGATAGATGTGAAAAATTCTTTTTAAGTTTAATGCTACAGATCATGTACAAGTTCTTTTCAGCACTTTCAAACTGCTTCTGGCTATTTAATTAGATTGATTTATCCTAACTTGTTGCCTTTTGTCAGTCCCGTTCCAATCTTGCATGTAAATCACTATGCCAATCTTTCATCGTTCCCAATTTTTCTGTATGATTCTTAAATGGGCACTTTGTTGTAACTGGTGTCGCGTAGTGTACCCAAGAAAAAAGAGGTCTGAAGCACTAAATCTGTAGGGTTTATACCATCTTTTGGCTCAGGATTCAGGCACACCTGTTATTTGCTTTAGTAGCTGTAAAAGCGTTTGGTTTTTAAATACTGTTGCTATTTATTATTTCTGAAGGTTTGTATATGAACCTGTAAGTAATAAAGTTGTCTTGTTCTTTTGAAAAAGAGACATTTTTTAAACCCAATTAAAATAATGTCAGTAATAATGCATGCTCGAGCCTTTTTGTGCACAAATACATTAAAATTTGGAAGAGAACCTTTTTGTGACTGCTCTTAAATTTTCACTAGTTAGGCGTGTTCGTAAAACCATTTTAACTTCAATTGAACATTACTCTGACAAAAGTTTTTGACAAATTTAGTTCATCAGAAAGCTGAAAGAGATTGCTGCTGTTATCCCTCATTTTAAACACTGTAGAGCACTCTTGGCACGTTTTAAATATTAAAAAAAATGTCCAATTTTAATGTTTGAGCATTAAATTTGGGGATAGATAGGATGTTGTTTCCAAGGGTGTTTGTGATTAGATTATATGCTGCAATTTCTGATTGGTTGATGAAAGTCCATAAATGCATGATTTGAATTGGGACCCACTGTACCTAGTCAGGGTAGGGTCTAATATGAATATGTGATTTATTTTGATACCCATTCAGTCACTGCTGTCACTTGTTTGGCATCAACACTACCAGGCCCCCCCTTTTCTTCCTTCAGATCAATTTCACTTTCTGCCAACTAAAAAACAAAATACCACAGGTCCATATTTTCTATTTTGTCAATACTCAATATTCATCTGCTTGAAAATTTACATTATTATTTCTTTCTGCAATTATATTATGAATTATTGACATTAATTATTTTGTATTATTAGTATAACTTGTATTTTTTTTACATTGTTAAGTAATACAAATTGCTGGTAATTCATTTTTTAAAGTAATTATCACAAAAAAAAAATCAACAAAATTTATCACGTGATTATCTATAAATTGAGTGATCCTGTAAAACTACTTTGCATTGTTTATACGTACAATGTATACTATTTTGTTATCAACTTCACGATTTGAATACAAACAAAGTCTTATATAAAAAAATAAAAATAAATATAAATTTATATACACATAAAATATTTTTATAGATAAAAATTCTTTTTAGAGAATGTTGAACTCTCTGCACATCAGGAATAGTAAAGGGGATAAAAAAAACATTTATGGATGTTGATTATTTTGATATAATTGTTTAATTATTATTTTTCAATTACAAGGATATTCTGGAAGATCTAATTCGTGTGACCGAATGCACCATTCTCCCTTATTAGCAAGTTAGATATAAACTTCAATAACACTGTATATCCGGTAATTTATCATAAAATATCTTATTGTTCAATTTCCTATATTTATTTAAAATATCAATATAATAAATTTTTATAAAAATTCAGTTAAATTGCAGTAATTTATTAGAAACTTAAAATTTAATTTCTTTTGAGAAAATTAAAATTTCAGTCCATAAATTTGAACAAATGGTTAAAATGTTGTCTTAAATTTTACAATATTTTCTGCTTTCACTGTATAAAATAAAAAATATTTGTAAACAAATTATAATTTGTCTTTATCTTATTATGTTTGTTCCTCCCAATTTTAAAGTTATTATTTTAATCTATTAATATAAACTATAATAACATTTATAATTGATAGTTACTTTTGTTCCAGATAAGTTTTCAAAATTCAATTTAATTGAAAGTGACAAATTACTACATTGACATATATAATTTGTAACCCTCCAATCAACAAATTAACTTTAAATAATAAAGTATCTCGCCACCTACCGCACCACTACTATCAATTTCACATATATTAACTTTTTTCAATAGGACAAAATTTAAAACATTCAACACAATAATAAATTTTTTTAAAACATCATAATAATGAGAAAAGAAACAATTAAACTTATTTTAAAATTATACTTGAAAATCATAAATCGATATGATATAACGTACGCATTATTTGAATCATTATCGTCTAAAAATTAAGATACTCACATGCTGTTACGCACATATAGTTAACTGATAGATACCATAAAAGAAAAAGAGTGAAAAAAAAAATATTACTTTTATACTTGAAAACGAAAAATATTTACTTTTGACCACCAAAATCAAAATTTACTCATTTTTGAGTAATTAACACATTGAAATCCTTTAACTAATAATACACATTTTTATAACTTTAAAAATATTACTTTTATATTTGAAACGTGAGAAACAAGAAAAGTGAATTTATGAGCACCTTGAAGACGCAGTAGCAAACACGTCCTTGCATAATTCTTTTCCATTATGAACATTTACAAAACAACCAAACAACAAAAGCAAGTTTGGCAGCACACGTGGAATCACACCTTCCACAAAGCCATTATTATAGCTAATGTACAATTTGAGGTCGTTTTTCCATTCTTGTCTGAGATACATCAGTACGACTGACATGTATTTATAATATAATATACGCATATATACAAATCAGAATACCGCATTAACTAACCTGGCCGAAAGCTTACCAGATTCGGCAGGTATATTGATTTCAGTTTCTTCATGTCATTTGCTGTCACCTTACAGGACTCCAATGTCAGAGATCTCAAGTTCTTGAGTGCTTTCAAATGCTGCAGACCAGCATTGGTGATACGAGAATTTGAAACATTCAAAGAAACCAACCCAGTGAGCCCTGTAATTATGATCATAAACGTGTGATCATCACAGACATATAGCTAACTACGATCACCAAACTTTCACCACTCTGGCCAAAGGAATAAATGCAAACCGTTTTTCATTAAGAAAATACCAATTCAAAGCAGGGGAAATTTATAGCAGCTATGATTCACCGAACCTTCACGCCTAGAGCTTAATATCTTGTTATGGTCTTGCGCTTTTGAAAATACAAAATAAGTACCAAGCCTTGTGTAAAAAGAAAAAAAACAGCAAAACAAAAAAACCCTGCCTTTCGTTAAGAATCGAATGTAAAGCATCCTGCAGTCCCAACACAATATTGACTATAAACACCCCTCGTCTTCCACAAAAAAGCAAAAGAAGAGGATAAAATAATCTTTGTGAATGACTGACACGGCCTATACATACAGAATAACTACATTAACAACGATGGTGTCAAAAGGACCAGGAAAGTAAGACCCGGGTCTGGTTATATCCAATCACCACTTGACTATAACTTGCATACCGGGCTATTCTACTGCCCTTGCATATCACGATGAAGTATGCATGCTTGATTTCTAGACAAAGATTCACCGAAAATAAAGACAATAGTAGAGCAAAGCTGACATATTTAGATGCCTTTTCTTAACATTTAATTGGGTGATTGCCTTGGTAACCTAATTTAATTCAACTTTATAGCATAATGAAGATATTTACATACAAACTTCAGAATTCATTTAGGACTTAAATTTCCCAACTAGAAGTCCCTTGAATAGCCAACTAATTGAAGCATTTAGGACTTTCACGAGCAGACACCCTTCAAAAAGAAAGGCATATGATCCTATTTAATCTATAAACCCAAGCAATACAACTTATTCATATTTTCTTTGTGATCATTTAGGTTTTCAAGTTGGTCAAGAAGGAATAAAAAAGGCAAACAGAATCATACAACATACTTGTCAGATGAAACAAAGGAATGCGGAAGTACCTGAAATTAACTCAAGAGTTTTGTCTGTAAGATTGCTGTTTTGTGATAAATTTAAGCAGACCAGAGAAGAAAGCTCTTTGATATTTTTCACACCAGCATCAGTCAAAGCTCCACCACATATTTCCAAAGACCTCAGGTTCTTAAACTCTGTTTCACCAAAGAAAGTTGGCAAACCAACGAATTCAACTTGTAAGTGATATGGGCTCAATCAAAGAACATTAACATTCCTTCAATTCCATGTAAATACCACTTATCATAGGGGGATTAAGATTGAATTTGAATCTTATTTGACAAGAAACAATTTATAGTAAATATTAGTCTGTCCGTTCTTATACTTTTCATACGAGACTAACAAAAATCTTTCCAGCAAACTGCATATTACATGCATCAAATTGACATTTAGTGATCAAATTAAACTTTTAAAAAAATAATGTACGTGAACTAAGAATTGCGAATTAAGAGACAAGTATTATTCAATTACATTTCAGATAAAATTTAGCTCATGTAATTTGACTGTAAAGAAAAGCCAAGACATCTTCTATTTGTCCTATAAAAATAAGAAAAACAAAAAGGCCAGAAAAAAAGAAGAGAAAATCATATTGAAGGAAAAAGGTAATAATCAACATATCCACGAATAATAATGCCGAAGTAAATATTTAGTGATGAATTGCATACTTTTCAAATAGTTTGTACCAAAATCTGTGATTCGTGCACCAAACAAATCCAGGTCAGTGAGGCCAGTCAAACCTGCATTGCCAAATTCAGAATTATGCATGCTGCAAAATTAAACTTTAAGATTACAAAATAAAAGTGCCAGAATACCTAAAGCTAAGAATAGCAAAATTTGTGCCAACTCAAGTCACTGTATCACCACATCATCATATGGGATGCATGTGTATCACATACAATGAGTGCATAAAAATTAAATTCATATTTCAGATCGTGGTAAAGAAAAAATAGTAGGTAATTGATTGGACTGAACAGGATTGGAGATCAAGTGCAATCTAAACAGAAATAAACAAACCGTTGTTTGAATTCAACTTTTTTAATAGAAACACGTACTTGTAAGGTTTGACAGCCCAATGTCAGAAATTTGGTAAGCATCCAAATTAAGGGACTTCAGAGATGAGAGTCCACACAATTTGCTTAAACCACCGTCACTAACCATGGTAAAAGAAAGATTTATTTTCTGCAGATTAGACAGTCCTACAACAAATAGAATAAAAAAATAATCAACGAAAAAAATAGTCATAGAATTCTACATCACAATATCTCAAGCATTTACTGCACCTCGCATAGTAAGAATCATAACTCAAAGAGTGTCATATTTCTTCCTCATTGATTTATTCATCAATCAGCAGTTAATCATGTCAAGAGATTAGTATAGGAGAACATCTACTTTCAAATGTAAAAAGGGATAAAGCTAACTTCAAAAGAAAGAATGAAACTTCAAACACAAACTATAGAGATGGGGCATCAGAGCATCAGTCCCAAAATGTCCAAATCGGATGAGATGCAATAGGTAAAACGATCAGACATAATTTCAGTAGCATAAAATATCTCTCAAAATTACGGACATAACCATATCATAGTTATGAATATAATAGTAGTGAAGTCAGCAGAACAGCCATGAACCACTACGAAGTTTTAAACAGTGGTATATTTTTTTAATTATGGCCAATACAGAGGCTGTGCCATGCCATAGTGGTGCTTAAATGAGGCATTTCTGAAAACCCTCTTTCCGCCACAAAATTACAGTTTCTTTCAGGGGAGGACAGGGAATAGGAGCAAAGTTGAGATTTCTGTCCCCTATTTTAGAACTAAAAAAACCCTGATATGTATTTTTCTAAAAGTTTCAACTAACACCCACCTGTCTCTAGCAGTATTACTAGTGATACTCGGCTTCCACTATTGTTCTCTACTTTGAACCCTCATCCTCCTCTGTCAGAACTCTGCAACATCCACCCTGGCCTCACCTTATATCAGATGTCTGAGATGTCTTGCCTAAAATTTGATAAATGAGCATGCCTTTGTTTCCCTGACTTCTTTTGTTATATGCTGACCTTTTATTGGTAAATATGACTATGCCATCAATGTTGAGTGTTTTCTTTTAAATCGCAAGCACTTACATTTGTACATAGTATAAATTATTTGAGCTATATATAAAAATTTAAAAGAGAGGCCATCTTACTAATAAGCTATACCGTTGTATTATTTTTGAGGTTGGCCACTATACACTGATATCCACCATTTTTTTGAAGTACAAGCAAAACTCAACCAAAAAAGCATACAAATTATTATAGTAAGGTTCTGGTATATCGAACCTGATAGATGCTGTAGTCCATTGCTACCAACTTCTGTATCAGACAATTCCAAGCAGTTCAATCGCTTATGGCCTTAAAACATTGAGAAGAAAATGAGTCAAATATTCACTCAAGCAGAAATGTGCATTTAAAATGAACAATATTAAATTAATAATTTGCAACCAATTATGCCAAGTAGATAATAAGTTAATTTTTTCACTTTCTTTACCAAAACATTTAGGCAGCAACTGCATCAAGGAAGTCATAAAAAAGAGAAAGAAAACAGAAGAAATTTCATATAAAAAAAAATACTGGGAATTCAAGCATCTACCAGCCAAATTGACCAACCCTTCATCACCAATCTTACATGAATCAAGGTTCAAGCTCTCCAACTTTGTCAATCCTGCTTGAAAACATACATCACACTGTTAAATACTGCCATTTTCTTTCAAATATATCCACTGTCCTAGGATAACAGCTTTACATCTTTCTGCTATATATCTGTTAATAATACATAAATATTCTGCTCACATTAATTTAACATGTACAAAATAATAAGTTACAAGTTATATCACGAACAATAACTACGAATAAGACTAATATTGAGAGTGTAACTCATGAAGGTAATATATTGCGAAGTAGAGATTAATCAGTTACCATTGCTATAAAAGTAGTCTTACAAAGTCAACACATTAGTGTAACACAATATCTTCCAAAATTGGTGCCAAAATTATTGCCGAATTCAGGCAATTTAAAAGAAAGCAGTATCGCATCATCAAACCAATATGTTCGTTTCTAATATAAGATTATATAGTTTATTTACTCTTGAAGTTGTGCTGCCCACAAATGTTTCGTCTTGCAAACTTCAAAGTCCAAACAGTCCAATCTTGGATTGAGATGGGTGTGCTTAGATATCCCCAATAAGCTTGGAATATGACCAAACTCCTTACAAGATTCAAGCAATCCTCTCCTTTGAGTTAGCATTTGGAGTCGGAATAGAGGTAGATTGTATACTTTTCTAATATATAATTTGATCGATCAATGACACTAATGACTTGGACAGCCACATAATTGGGGACAAAAGTCTTTTTTTTTTTTATAGGTTATTTAGCATTAAATTCCTGGTTCCACATTTCACATTCCTGGAAAAGGATAGGTTTTACTACCAAGCTGCCCATATGGCATGTTAAAATTCCATTAGACAGATCTACTGATGTCCACTTACAAGTTTATAAATAGCTTCCATCTTCACAATAGACCATGATGAATATATGAAAATAAAACAAGCAAGAGATTTGAAATCACCTTTCAAGTGAATTAAACAAGTATCTGTTATGACATTAAATCCCAAGTTTAATACTTTCAAATTTTCCAGTCCTGTAAAAAAGAAAGATAATGTTACGAATGTAATGCCCCCAATAATATTTATGGTGTAAAACAATAGCCCAAAAAGCTTATTATTAAATATAAAATCACAGCCTGAAAGAGGTAACCGTGCAGTTCTCAACAACTTACGGGAGAATTTTTTGCATCCATTGTCAGAGATATTGCATCTATTAAGATTCAAGTTTGATAGCTCAGGAAGCTCTGGCACAAAACATAACATCAAATCAATCATCAATGCACATTTCACGTTTAATAGGTTATTTATTGACAAGAAAGACGTGATGAATTTATAACTTTAGATTCAACAAAACAGTTCACTGATAAATAAACAAACCTATTTTGTTTGAGTCAATTAAACTCGATGAAATTAGAACCACAAAGCTACTAAATAAACAAAAATGTAAATACTGTGGTAATATTATAAATTATTAGAAACAAAAAATTGGGTTTCTTCTGAAAAGGTACTAAGGCTTGGACCAAATTCCTCCTGTGGGTAATCAAAGCATTAGCTAAAAGCTGCTTGGTGGATTGAAATTTCACTCCACAGTTTGGGTCTGCAAAACAATTTGATTGCTCCGTACTAGCCAAATTTCACTCAGCAGTTTTTAATGTCACTAAATGGACTCCAAAAAACCTAAACTTTAGTTATTTGCTTATGTTGTTGAAATGACTTTCATATTAATAGTTTTAATTTGATTAAATAAATGAGTGTATCTTTTAATGGTACCTTTAATGTTTATAATTAGTTATTCAGTGATAATTGAGTTTTAAAATGAAATTTGAGTCGGATTTACTTAAGTGGTAATTACCAAGGAGGTAATTAGGGTGCGTAAGATGTAGTTTGCGTATTGAGTAATGAAGCCAATAATGTGGTAATTGGCTTGACTAAGATATATCTTCCGAAAGCTGTTGTGTCATGAGTCAAGTTGGATATTCTTTAAATTTCTTGGAGCCTTGAGTGAAGCTAGGATTGTGATTGGCAGATTGATTCATGATTTGATTGTATAATTCTACGTGGTAACAAAGTTTATATGAAGTCTTTAATTACGGTGAATTGGAATCATAAATTAAATTTAAGTAATAACTAAAACTTGTGCTTTGTATGTGTTATGGATCGTCTTAGGAACAACAATAGAATGTGATATGATCATTTGTGATGTTTTGAAATACTATTGGCACATCCACCCGTGCATGTATATATAAAAATATATTTTGGTTTGTAAGACCAATGTGCTTGAAATAAAATAAATTCACTTGTTTTATAATTAAAATATTCACGCATGTCATATTTTAATTTTTAAGTTAGCAAAGTTATTAGTAATTATATATGTTTTATGGGGACGTTGTCTAAGAAAGCTCAATTTAAAATACTTGGAATCACATCCCACACCCAAGGATTTTGTTTCTAAAGCTTCACAATCAGTAGACTTTCCCGGCTCAAATTACAATCTTCATGAAGTAATATGCTAAAGGGATCCAAACGAATGCTCTAAGCTTTAAAGCATTCACCCCTTCAAATATAAGAGCACCAGGACTATAACATATCCAATAAGGACTTAAGCCAATAACCAAGAGATTATACCCTACCAAACAGCTGGTTCTAGTAAGCCTAAATATAACCACAACAAGACTGATTAATACAATAAGCATATAAATCTACAAAAGAATACCTGCAAGAGAATCCAAGCATGCAGCTGTTACAAGGCACCCTTCCAAATTTAACAGGGCAAGCTTCTGTAACCCTGGAATGGACCAAAAATGTTGAAAATAAATGAGACAGATTAATATGAAATTATGAAATCTCCTTTTAACTGGTAAGCTAGGACAACTGCGATGCACACCCAACTTTGCAATTTCTCTAATCAAACAACTTAACAAAGATCAACCCTAGAAAATAATTGACAAAATATTTCATAATGAGGTGGACATTATATGAATATATTTTTAAATCAGCATTCTGGCTTATTATACAAAATGAGACTACATTTTAAAATTGAAGCACAAAGTATTTTAATCTGAAATAAAAAGAAAATAACTAAATTGGTTTCTAAAATAAAACATCGACTCTCTAAAACATGAATAGTTCATCATTGCATTATGAGGTACAGTAAAGAGGTATTAATAACTTCATTGAATAAAATCTTGGTACATACAAGAAATGGGCACAAAAGATCAATTGACCTTTGCATCTTCACATACAACATGTACAGCAAGACTAAAGAGAGACATATAAAACTACTTTGAGGAAAACAGTACCTCTCAGGAAACTGACGCCAAAATCAGTGACTTTACTGGATGAAATCTCTAGACTTTTCAGGCTAGCAAGCTCTGGAGGTAAATTGAATCAGATAAATTGTATTGTTGATTAGTGAACAATATTTCTAATAAGATGGCAATACAGTTGTTGCTATTTAATCTTCTAAAGTGATATAAAACCCTTAAACTCAAGGTAAATAAACTTCCCAGAATATGTGTAGAAACTACTTTGTAGTAGAAAACATACTAATTGCATAAAAGAAAGTCTAGACAATCAATCTTGGGTAAAAGTTTCAGTCACTGTAATCAAAAGAAAGCAAGATGTTTTGCAACAAACCTGAAAGAGGTTTCATATCATAATCTGTTATGCAATTACACCACTTTAAATTGAGAGATTCCAACTTGGTCAAACCTGAAAATACGGACCAAATCATTTGACAGAAATTACATGGATATCAAGTTTGTTTTGTCATCCAAGAGTTTATGCTACAGAACCATAGCTACTGTAATAGAACTCCTTTTAAAGTATGCACTTGTTTACTAATACATACTTGTAAATGAAACAACTAATATTATGAAAAAGTATAATAAGTTATCGATTCCTTATTTTAGCTTTCCATAACACTTGTCAAGAATAGAGGCACAAGGTAGCACAAAAAATATTATTGGATGTTCAGTTAATTGTCTTCTGCTTCATTGACAGCACAATGTCAATTGTAAGTTGAAAGATCTAACAACTGTGATAGACATTAGACAATAATACCACATCATTGGATATAGTAGCAGCCTTGTGACTTATATAAGTTAGAAGTTAAAATTTGAACACAGTTTTGAATGTCTTACAATAACTGGTTAGTAAAGCTTTACTTTCACACAAAAATTGTATCTAAGAACAAACCTCGAAGATGAACAAGGCCTCCATGAATCCCAGGACATCTCTCCAAATCCAAATTGACCAAGTTGACAAGACCAGAAAAGGCACTCATTCCCTTAGCAGAAATTGAATCATTTCGTCTAAAACTCAAACTTGTCAAGTTTGACAGGCCTGGAATATTTTATTATAGTTGTAAACATTCAGTAAAAGCATCTTATGGAGAAAGCTCCTAGAAGTAAGTAATTTCACATGAATATCTACATTATATGCAAGACACATGAGGAAAATTATGAATGTTATGTAACAAAAAGGCTATGACAGATGGCAGAGGTAAACAGAAAACAATATATTACACATAAAATGCACGCAAACCACTTTAGCCTCCCTAATCAGAATTCATTGTGTCAAATTGGATTAACTGATAAGGGTGGCTGTTGAAACATTTTCATTCTTTAAAAGAAACAGAATTTCCAAGGCAGGTAAAATAATCATGTGCGTTGCCCTCTCCAGAATTAAATTCTTTGAACATGATATATTAAAATGTTTAACATTATAGTTAAAATAGTACAAAAGATGTAATAGCATGCAGATGATCAGCACAAGATTTATGTATTCATTTTTCAATATTAAAAGAAAAGTAAATTAGAAATAGGTGCACCAATAGGAAATAAATTTGCCAAAAGAATAGAGAAAACTACGTCGAAAATTCTGGTAAAAAAGTTTCCAATTAACCACCCAAAGTCCTTAATGACATAATAATGAGTTTATACTTACTCCTTTAACTGATCACTTGAAGGATCAAAGTTCTTAAATTGAGAATCATTTACCAAGAATTCATTTACTGAAAGTTATCCATGAAAAAAAAAATTATTTTTATGAACTAGCAGCCTGAGTATCCTAGGCTAACTTTAAATAAGTTTTCACATAAGGCAATACGTAACCCATTTCCATATCAATGTATACACAGTTTACAAAGGATATTTAGATATTTTTTTAATCCTTTTTAAGATGAAGAAAATAATATATAAGATGCCAAAGGACTAACATCCAAGAGAAAATATGAGAAATAAATAAATAACTGCAAATGCATTGAGTGTTATTTCATAACAACAATAAGAAAAGAAAGATTACCACTGATACACTCTAGTCCACGATCTGAAATTTGATCACAGTAATTTAGATTCAAAGAAATTAAACTTCCACAATCTTTAAGGTATGTCAGCCCAAAATCAGTGACATCAGACCCAGAAAGATCTACAGAAAGTAAAGATGAACCCTGGGATGAGATGACGTCCATCCAATCATCATTAACACCATCATATTCTCCTAGGTAAAGATCCTGTAAAAAAAATAAATAAATAAGTGACAAAAATAATTATTAGACCAAGAACACATAATCAACCAGGTTCATAATGACTTGAATTATTTACCTGTAGAGCACAATCTCGAAAAGCTTCTAAGGAAGCACTGGTTAGACATCTCGAGTAAATCAAATTATTAAAAATTAACTGACTTATATCCCGTGGCAGCATAGAAAATGAGTTATATTTATCAATGTCCTGTCAGATAAAGATTGCAGTGATTAGATCTAATCATCAAAATATATAGGGTCCGAACAGATTAAAATAACAATTCTTTTGTTAGAATAATACCTCATTTATTTTCTGTATGCACAGGTCCAAAAGTGGTGGACATTCTCCTTTTCGTAAGTGAAAATCAACAGATGGATAAGAAAAAGAGGATGTCCACCATTTCAAACTCCCACATTTAGAATAGCTTCGTGATAGTCCTCTGTTAATACTATCTTCATTGTCCTGCTCTCGCTTCCTAGAACATGCTCCCCCCATCCAGGAAATATTCCCGTCACCAATATATGTTAAAAAACTTGCAGCTCAACACTAGACTAATCCATTCAATAACCAACAGCTAACATATGGAACCAGCGCATCACTTCATCCTATTAAAAAGACCTGAAACAGTAATAGCTGAATAAGATTCAGCAACTTGAGCATTCAGGAATTGACTTCTCTTGAATCCATAACAAGTTCTATCTAGAACACCTCCTCTAAAAGCCAAAGACCAAAACTGCCAAATCAGCTTCAAATATCAGCAATTGCACAATAATAAGCACTTGCCATATTTGTCTTAAACACACACACAAACAGGAAAAGGGTAGATTACACTAAGACCTCATTGTGCACCAAAAAAAGGACACATGCATAATCAAACAGATTCATCCTTGTAAAAGTACACTAGTTCAAAACACGATAAAGAGAAATTAAAATTGTTTTTTTGGCGAGATCAATTACAAATTACAATTTAAAACAACAAAACACAACGTGAAAAAACTAGAATACACTACACTCAGTACTCGCTGTTCACCAATGTTAAAATTATTAATAAAATAAAAATATAAAAATGTAGAGAGATTAAAAGTGGAGAAAAATAACCATTAGAATTCATAAATGAGTATTACCTACGATATATAGGCTTACAACAAATTTAAAATATCAAGCTTACAATTAGGCTTATTTTGAAATTTAAAGTAATTAGCTAAAACATATCATGAAAGAACAGAAAGTGTATACGTAAAATCGAACAAAAAACGGATTCAGCTTACAACTGCACACAAGTTCAAAACACTGGAAATAAAAATAATACTTAAATAAAATTAATATGAACGGCACAATAGTACCGTAACAATACTATAAAAAAAATGAAACAACGAAATTCTCATAAAATACACTAAAATAGGAGGGTTTAAAATTACAATACAAATAAACATAAGCATACACAGGTAAATAATTAAATAATAGTAGTGGTATGGAAAGAACCAGCGGCATAGTAGCAACCTACAGTGATCGAAGTGCAGAGAATCCAAACGGCCAAGTAACAAGTTACGAGCGATGATCGAACTGAAGAGAACACAAACGGAATATAGCAAGTTACGAAGGATGATCGAACTGTAGAGAACAGCAGAATCCAGAGATGTTGTTGAATGAAGATTTGCAGAGAGGAAAAGAACAAAAGAACGAAAGACGATTCTGAAAAGAGTGAACCGAAACAGCAGACAGAGTTTTTAACGAAGGGAAGCTGAGAAGCAAACAGCGAGGAAGTTGCAGGTGAAAGTTGAAAACCTGGGAGTGAGTGCGAGAAGAAAAGAGTGGTGGATGGGTACGTGGCTCGTAACCGAGGCTCCATCCGAAGCAGGCATCGGATTACACGTGGCGAAAATGGTAGGTAAGGGATTGAGAGGGAGGTGCAATTCTCATGACTTTATCCATTTGGAAGAGCTGGTGGGACCCACTCGGTTGCCTTGCGAACTGTGTACACGCAATATGCTTCATTCAATTCGATCATCACGCTACTTAAATTAACCATTGCTTTATTATATCTTCGTTTATATTTTATTAATTAATTAATTAATTTATGCCTCTCCATTTATTAATTAACAATCATGGCATCACTTGTTTGTTTTTACTTCCAACCCACTTAACCATTATTCCTTTACGCTATTGCACGAATCAATCCAACAAATTTCAAATTGTATAATTGACGGAATTCTCTTAAAACAACACTTCGGTGCGTAATTGATTTCACATTGAAATTTTTTAAATCACTGGTCAATGAGATTTGAATTCAAGTTTCGTATATTTAGTTTTATTGAAAAATTGAGCATGAATTCATAATTGAATTCTAATACTAACAATGGAAGTGATGAATTCAATGAAACAGTTTATTATTTTGGAAAAATAATTAAATATGTTTACAGCAAAAGAATTGACAGCTCCATCCGGTGGAAATTACAGTACACATTCTAACAGTACAAATCTTCTCTACGACTTCTAATGAATAACATCACGTTCGATCTTCAATCTCAATTCATGAATTATTGGATATAATAGAGAGCAAAGTTCCTAAGGATATCAGATTTTTAGCCCTGAATGGACAGCAACCACTCCCCCGACTAGATTCTCATACTCTACTTTCTGGAACCCGGCATTGGCTATCATCGAGGCAAATTTTTCCTGGAATTCATCAATTACAACACATTAGTTAACACAATAAGAAAAAAGAAGTAGATGACTCCGAAGAAAAATTCCTTCAGATCCATAATAGAGGTTTCTGCACGATTCTCATGATGCCAAGTAAACATAAGCAAGTTTTCCATCATTTATAGATATTAAATAAAAACTACACAAAACTAGAGAACAGATAATAAAGAACATGGACAGCTATGAATAGATGGAAAGTGTGATAACCTGTGAGGGGAAACGCCTGATACTCTCAACTAAGTACTGATAGGATTCTCGATCACCAGCAACCAGCTCGCCCATGTATGGAATAACTGAGAAAGAATAATAATCATACCTACATGCAAAAGAAGATGAGTAACATCAAGCTGAAAGTTGACTTTGAGTACAAAAGGAGGCCATGATTCTATAATAGTGGCCAGTTAATGGAGTATAATTACATTTGGTTGGCAAGGAATGCCTGTATTTTGCGAACTATCCTTTCATCCTATCATCTATTCATATCTATCCCAAAGGGGTTTCCAGAATTTTTCGAGTTCAGATTCTCGACTGGGTTTCTTTGTGTTGTCCTTTACTGTGCCTTCAAAATACACTGATGTTGGTATTTTAAAAGCTTTTTTATATATTTTAAAACATCAAAATTAGTGTCCATTAGTATACTTTAAAGGCACTAAAAGAACAACAGAGAAAAACCCAATCGAGAATCCAAACTTGAATTTTCCATGTAAATTAAAGTGTATCTTAGTTATATTTTCTTTCTCAAACGTGAGTAGAATGCATATCGTCATTCTCAATTTTCCTTATCATATGTCAACCCACCAATACTCATGATTCTCGCAAATGATACTTACAAATCTTTAAATATAGGAATACCAACGTGGCTAAGTTCAAGGCAAAGGAACCTTCCTCCTGGTTTCAATACCCTGTTAAATAGAAAAAGAAATAATAAATATAATAATGATTCATCATACGTTTTAATTGATTGCCATCACTGCTCCGGCATACAAGTTATAGCAAATTCTTGAAAAAGTGCAAACCTACCTATGAGCTTCACTGAGTACTTTCTCTATGTGTGTGACATTTCTTATCCCAAACGCAATAGTATAACCATCCATTGAATCATTTTGGAAACTCAAGCTTTCAGCATTTCCCTCCACCCATACAAGGGAACCATCTTCTCCAAAACCTATTATAATAAGCAGAAAATATTCATTCCTAGCAAATGAAGATACATTAAACCAAAATCCTTTATGAAAGCTTAAACTAATCATTGACAGTTTAAGGCATTCTGATTTACCCTTCTCCAAGGCACGCTGTCTGCCAACATTTAACATCTGAGGGTTAATATCACATACATAAATCCGAGTTTCTGCCTCTAAAGTATCTTGAAAAACACCTTGAAGTCCTCTTAGCTTAACTTTGTTTATGCTCTCCAAGATTCTAAAAGCAACATCCCCTGTAAAATCAATAACTTTAAGCTTGATACAAAAACCCATAAAACTTTTAAGAATCGCATGCAACAGCACATCACTTCAATTCCTGAGAATTTTATTGAGAAGAAGCAAAGTTTATGCTAAATAAACACAGAAACATCTTACAACTGCATTGCTTAAAACAACCTTAAACACATATGGAGCACATACAACTTACTGCTCAAAAAGTTAAAATACCACCATATGAAGCACATGCATATATTTACTTTATGACTTGCATAACCCAGTAAAAAATAATTAAGTATTATAGAAACAAATTAAAACAATCTCTTTTTGTGCTCTTAGTACTTGAACATGCAACAGCATAAAAAATAGCTAGACGAATCAGCAAAATTGGACCAGACAGACAATATGTTTGGTCAATTAGCTGGTGAACTAAAACTTCTCCCACTAACCAATTCAGAATTCACATTTCTTTCATTCAGATAGCGCCACATACCTGTGCCACCAGCCACATCAAGATGCTTCATTCCAGGAAACGGATTCAGCTTGGAAACTAACCTGAGCAGAAAATAATCACAAATGTAAGTAAAGTCCAACACCAATTGCTATATGATTGAAATTGTTGTTATTATTATTATTATTATTATTATTATTATAAGTAATTATAGAGATGAGAATGTAATATAAACCTATCCTTCCACAATCTGTGCAATCCAGCACTCATTAGGTCATTCATTAAATCGTAGCTCGAAGCAACGCTCGTGAAGACATCACCAACCATGCGAGCCTTATCTTCTTCGTTCACATGTTTAAACCCTGAAAATGTGCCATAACATCATTTTTTTTTTCCAGTTTCTAATTGAGAATTGAAATTTGATTGTGGAAGAGAGTAGAGAGTGTAAACCAACCAAAACTGGTGGCGTGAGAATGCAGTAGCCTTGGAGTGGAAGATAACGCAGGGAAGAGTTTAGTCCCCAACCGTCGAGACACCGATCTCAAAGCCATGGTTTCTGGCCACGAAAGGAAGCAAAAATGGAATCACCACAAGAATAAGAATTGATGATTGATTAATCAGCTACTTGCATGAATCTGATCGTGATAATTGTTCTTTTTTTATTGCTATGGAAGGTTGGACACGGAGATTCAGAGAAAGATGAAAGAGCAGAGAAAAAACACGCGAGGCTGAGACGAGGACAACCGCCAGAACCGTCGCCTCCGATCTCTATTAGGCCTTGAACCGCTTCTCCGTCAATATATGGGCCACCAACACAGATTTCTCATAGGAGTTTTTATGCTTTTACTTTTTGTACCTCTCAGTTTCTTCGTCCACCTCCTCGAACCAACGAGGTTTCCAAAATTTCTAGAATGAAATTTTAAAAATAGAATTTTCGGAATAAAATTTTTAGGATGTAATTTTCAGAATATATAAAATGTGTTTCTGAATTAATTTTTCAGAATAAATTTTTTGAAAAAAACTTTCTAAAACTCATAAAATGTCTTTAAAGTTTTTTGGAATATTCATATGTGAAATATATTATGGAATTTTTTTTTTCAGAATATATGAAATTTTTTTCGAAAAAGAATTCCCAAATTAATTTTTTTTTCTGCATTTCCTCTCTTTTTCCTTTACACCAGTTTTGTAGTGGTGGTAGTTGTAGAAATAGTGATGATAGGGGTGGTGCGATAATAAAAAAGGATTTAATTATTTTCCAAGTATTATGGATGCAATTAGTAATTATGAAAAATAATATTCATGTTATTTTATCTGTGGGGTATACAACTATAATTGTATTGTACTAAATAAAAATATTGAATTGTTTATAACAAAAAAATTGAAACAATTTTATAGCTTAATTTTATAAAATAAACTCTTTAAAATTAAAGTCCACTTAACACTCATTAATTTAAAATTAATTTGTTTTTATATTTTTTATTTATTTAAGTGTTTCAAAAATCATTCTAAACCAATTTTGATAAATTTCTGATTGAAACTCACTAGTCAAATTTAATTAATTTTTTATAAGGATTGAAATTCGATTGAAACTTGTTCGACTAAGTTTCGATTGTGTCCAACTTCATCGAATTTGATCAATTTTTTATCAGAATTAACTTGATCAAATTCAACTGATTGAATTTTGTTGATTTTTAATTCAAATTGACTTAATTAAATTTAATAAATTTCGATCTAAACTAACACAACTAATTTCTGACCATAAGTTTTAATTACAAAGGACTCGAATAAGTTTTGAAAATAAACATTTGACTGAATTTGATAATTTTTAAAACTAAATTGAATAAAAATTTTAAATATAAAGATAAAGTGAAAACAATCAATACCACATAACAATAAAATAACAGGTAACACTGAAATATGACAGGACCATGATCTAACATACAATCATTTGTATTTTTTTTAAATTAAAAAAATTAATAAATTAAAAAAATAAAAAATCTCACGAACTAACAAATAAAGATATTCACTATGAAATTAATATCAACTTAACAAATGATCAAATTAAACATTTTAAAAAACAAGAGAAATAAATTAAAAAATAACAAAACAAAATTCAACTAACTGAGGATCAAATGTATAATTAATTAATGGTTTAATACCTCCATTGGTCTTCTTATTTGTCTGCTAATCTCATTTTGGTCCTCAAGTTTTAAATTGTCTCAATTGGGTCATAACTTTTGTAAAAATGCACACATTTTACCCTAACCGTTAAGTTGTCTCAAACGACGTTAATTGATGCTGCGATGAATTTTTTATTTTAGGCTTAATTCCTCTTTTGGTCCTTATTTTTGTGTGAAAATCTCAGTTCGGTCCTCAAGTTTTGAACTCTCTCAATTGGGTCATAATTTTTGAACTGTCGACAACGACGACATTTTTTAGTTTGAGAGGGAGAAAAGGTGTGAGTGGGGGGATTGAGGGTAAAGGAATGAGTGAGCTGTGATCAGTGATTGGAAGGAAAAAGAAAGACTATAGCCACGTGGATTTAATTATTTTAAAACATAAAAAAAAAAAATTACAGCAGAGTTCAAAGTTAACGCCGTTGTATTGAGACGGCGTTAACTTTGAACTCTGCTGTAATTTTTTTTTTATGTTTTAAAATAATTAAATCTACGTGGCTATAGTCTTTCTTTTTCCTTCCAATCACTGATCACAGTTCACTCATTCCTTTACCCTCAATCCCCCCGACTCACACCTTTTCTCCCTCTCAAACTAAAAAATGTCGTCGTTGTCGACAATTATGACCCAATTGAAAGAGTTCAAAACTTGAGGACCGAATTGAGATTTTCACACAAAAATAAGGACCAAAAGAGGAATTAAGCCTAAAATAAAAAATTCATCGCAGCATCAATTAACGCCGTTTGAGACAACTTAACGGTTAGGGTAAAATGTGTGTATTTTTACAAAAATTATGACCCAATTGAGACAATTTAAAACTTGAGAACCAAAATGAGATTGGTAGACAAATAAGAGGACCAATGGAAATATTAAACCTTAATTAATATGTATTAATATATCCTAAAAAAATTCCTTGATGAGTAATAAAAATAAGTACTTCCCTTAGACAAGAAAGAAAAAAAAGAAAAGTAAGTGAGATATACGAGAAAATAAATTTAAATACATAAAAGAATTTTAACTAAAATCACCTAATTCTTGTGCTGCCCAACTAATATGGTAAGCTAATAACTACCCAACACTCGCACACCATTTAATTCCCAACTACTGTACTTTAACAAATCACATGCACATTATATTATTATATTATCTACAATAAATTTCTAAATTATTTTCTAAATATGCGTTAAAATATTTTTTTAAAAAAGATATACATTTATTTATTTTATTTAATGTGTGAAGAAATCATTAAATTATTGATGCCAGTTTTGTGTCAAATCAACATTCACCTTAATGTTTTCCATTTTTAATGATTAATTATTAACATTTTATTATTTTTTTAAAATTATGTAAGTACTTTATTGCATATTTGTAAAATTAATATTAATTTGTGAAATAAAAGTAAAAGTTTTATCCAGATTTAATTTCTTTTGTAATATAAGATATTTATTATGTTAACTCTCAATAAAAAAAATCATATATTTGTTAGAACTATTTTTACTTATTTATCTGTTTTCTAAAAAATATATCAACTCAGTAATAAAAATAAATCAATACATTAATAAACATTTTTCTTATATTGATAATTAGTGAAAATAATATTTTAAAGGTAGGTCAGAAAGTCAACAACAACTGCTGAAATTTATGAGTCAACCAATGCAGTACACTATGATTACTGGTGACTATTTTTCAATTAATATTAATTTATTATATTTCAAAAATATACTTTTCACTTTCACCTTTTATTTGCTTAGATTTTTTTAATGACAAGATACGTATGCGTTATTATTACTATTTTATACACTCAAAGTTTTTATATTAATTTAATATTATTCTTATTTTTATTTTTTTAAAATATAAAAATTAATATTTTTATGAATTTTTTTTTAATTCATGTTAAATGAATGGAAAAATACGTCATGATAACATTATTCTATTATTTTAGACTTTACTGACGTCATTTTTAGTTATAATTTTTTTGACGTAATTTTGTTAATTTATTAATTGGTTTAAACTCTTCATTGGTTCTCATATTTGTGTGTAAATCTCAATTTGGTCTTCAAGTTTTGAACTGTCTCAATTGGGTCATAATTTTTGTAAAAAATGCACACATTTTACCTTAACCATTAAGTTGTCTCAAACCTTAATTGATGCTGGGATGGTCCTTATGTTTGTGTGAAAATCTCAGTTTGGTCCTCAAGTCCTTATGAAATGCAAACATTTTACAACATTTTACCCAAACCGTTAAGTGTATTGAGACGACGTTAAGTTTGAACTGAGCTGTAATTTTTTTTTTATGTTTTAAAATCATTAAATCCACGTCGCTATGGTCTTTCTTTTTCCTTCCAATCACTAATCACAGTTCACTCATTCCTCTACCCTCAAACCCTCAAATCCCCTGACTCACACATTTTCTCCCTCTCAAACTAAAAAAAATAACGTTGTTGTCGACAGTTCAAAAATTATGACCGAATTGAGCAGTTCAAAACTTGAGGACTGAACTGAGATTTTCACACAAACATAAGGACCAAGGGATTAAACCTAAAATAAAAAATTCATCTCAAGATCAATTAACGTCGTTTGAGAACTTAACGGTTAGGATAAAATGTGTGTATTTTTACAAAAATTATGACCCAATTGAGACAATTCAAAACTTAAGGACCAAACTAATATTTGCACACAAATACGAGGATCAATGGAGAGTTTAAGTCTTTATTAATTCTATAATTCAGGATTATAAATTAACAAATTTCAGTTTTAATTGGTTTCTTTTTTTTTTTTTGGTTAAATATGTTTTTAGTCCCATACTTTGGGGCGATTTTGGGTTTAGTCCCTTTTTCAAACTAAGGTACAATTTAGTCCTTCAATTTTATAAAACTCTGGTTTTAGTCTTTTTTTACCAAATTTTTTTAACTTCAAACACGTTTCATTATAGCATTTGAATTGTTTATGACACATTTTTGTTTCAATGTTAACTGGAGAGTTAAAAAAATTTGGTAAAAAAGACTAAAATCAGAGTTTTCTAAAATTGAAGGACTAAATCCAAAATCGCCCCAAAATATAGAGATTAAAAACATATTTAACTTTTTTTTTTTCTAAAATCATAGACGATTTTTTATGTATTTCTGTGACTGATCATTTTAACTAACATGGCTAGATATACATTTTTCAAATGTAAATGTTAGTATTCTTGAACAAATAATTTTGTTTCAACGTTAAATTCTGTAACTAAAATTTATAAATGTAGAAAATAAATTTTAATTTGTCAAATAAAGTGTTAATATACGTGGCTTTTAAATCTACGTCATTTTTATAAAAGTAAACTTTAAATTTAGTTCAATTTGATAAAACTGATGATCCGTAATGTCCTCATCTTTCTATATAATCCATTTACTTTCATATTTTTTTTTTCTGTCACTTAAATAATGATAAAATAATTATTTTAGTTTTCAAAAATAGCATTTTTTAAAAATAAAATTTAAAAAATACATATACCGAAAGATAAGTAGTATAAATATTACATGTTAAAGGAAATAACTAAAATAAGTAAAATATTAATATTATATGTGATACACATGGTTAGTACATAATAGTATGTTTAAAAAAATATTAATATTATATAAATATATTTAAACTTTTTCGTTTGGTCATAACTGATTGAAAATAACATAATCCATGGATCTTCATGATTTCTGCCTTTAATGCGGAAATGCTTGGTGTAACAAATAGGATAATATAATATGATGTAATATAATATGGAGGGATAAATTCTGAAACCAATGATCCAATTTTCTAAAAACAAGAACCGGCTGTCCGAGGAACCCGTGTTGGATGTGGCGTTCTGGTCAACTTTGATAAATTAATTAAACCAGAAAAACGCAGAGGCATTTGATTTGTTTGGCAGTGGCAAAGGTTTTGTTCTGTGTTTGTTGTGTTGTGTTATTTTGAGTTGATAAGCATCGACAACATCGAAAACGATGTCGTCCGAGGATGTGTTCATTGGCGCCATCGACCAAGGTACGACCAGCAGCAGGTTCATAATCTACGACGGATCGAGTAAAGCCATCGGAATTCACCACGTGGAGTTCACGCAGTTCTACCCGCAACCCGGGTGGGTGGAGCATGACCCGATGGAGATCTTGGAGAGCGTGAAGGTGTGCGTGGCCAAAGCCGTCGACAAGGCCACCGCCGATGGCTTCAACGTCGACAAGGGACTCAAGGCCATCGGTCTCACCAATCAGAGAGAAACCGCTCTCGTCTGGAGCAAATCCACCGGTCTCCCTTTCCACAACGCCATCGTTTGGATGGATGCTCGTACTTCTTCCATTTGCAGGTCCTCTTTTCTTATTCTATCTATAAAACTATGATTCGTTTTCTAAATTTTCCCCTCATAATTTCATTTGATTCTGGATCCGTCTGTGGGGATTATGCACTGTTCGAAATTCATAATCAATTTTTCGAAGGGGAATCAAACATGGGAGTGTCTGTTTGTATAACTATCAAAATCATTTCATTCGAAAATCACTTTGGGAAGGAAGTGTATTTATATATCTCAAATTATGTTTTATGTGATCAAACATGAATTGAAACAGAAACGCTCGTGTATAGTATACTTGTATTGTATGAACTGCTAAAGAATCTGAAATCATTTACTGATAATTTTGTGGGGGTAGTTTTTCATCATTTGTATATTACTGTGTATGTGTATGTATATGTGTATGTCTGTCTGTCCAACTTATGGTTGGTGTTTGGAGTTGGCAACTCTTTCTTTCTTGTACTGTTTTGTCTTTTGATAGAACTGTTAATCATGGTCTCATGGATTAGATGCTGATTTTATTCATACAGGAGACTGGAAAATGAGTTATCTGGAGGTAGAAACCATTTTGTGGAGAGGTGTGGCTTGCCTATTAGCACATATTTCAGTGCAGTGAAATTACTGTGGCTGATAGAAAATGTGAAAGCTGTGAAAGAGGCTATAGAGAAAAAGGATGCGCTGTTTGGAACTATAGATACTTGGTTGATATGGAATTTAACCGGTGGGGTGAAGGGGGGATTGCATGTTACTGATGTTTCTAACGCATCTCGGACAATGTTCATGAATCTAAAAACCCTGCAGTGGGACGAAACTATATTAGAAACTCTTAAAATTCCTGCTGAAGTTTTGCCTAAAATTGTTAGTAATTCTGAAGTTATAGGAGATATTGAGGCTGGGTGGCCAATTACTGGTATCCCTATTGCTGGATGTTTAGGGGATCAACATGCTGCCATGTTAGGACAATCATGCCGTAAGGGGGAGGCTAAAAGCACTTATGGCACAGGTGCTTTTATATTACTGAATACTGGTGAAGGGATAGTTAAATCAAAACATGGTCTTCTAACCACATTAGCCTACAAGCTTGGCCCAGATGCTCCAACCAATTATGCATTGGAAGGATCAGTTGCTATTGCTGGAGCTGCAGTGCAGTGGCTTAGAGATGGTCTTGGCTTCATTTCCTCTGCTTCGGAGATAGAGGAGCTGGCATCACAGGTTGAATCCACTGGTGGGATTTACTTTGTTCCTGCTTTTAGTGGATTGTTTGCTCCATGGTGGCGTGATGATGCTCGTGGTGTTATTGTTGGAATGACAAGGATCACAAACAAAGCTCACATTGCTCGAGCTGTGCTTGAGAGCATGTGTTTCCAAGTGAAAGACGTCTTGGATTCAATGCATAAAGATTCAACACCAGATTCCAATGAGATATCTTTGCTTAGAGTGGATGGTGGTGCAACTGTTAACAACCTCTTGATGCAGATTCAGGTTTGTGCTTTTCTTTCATCTAGTTCCATGTTTCAAATTTTGCTAACTATCGTGTTACTTCTGTAATGCAAATTCCAGAAGAATATAAAACATCTAAGATAAAAATACTAAAATGTAATAAAAATTCTAAAATATTGTAGAAAATCCTAAGATATGAAAAAGAAAATCAAGAACATTCTACGTAACTAAGATAACATCAACTACAACTAAAGACAACTACAACTCTTCTTCCAACTATTACTTTCACATTCCACTATCTTTACATTTTCTCTACATTCCACTATCTCTACGTTTTCTCTACCCCATCAACTATTCGTTTCACAACCTCAAAATACTAACACATAACGATAACATTATATGATTTTTGGTTTGTAATGCTTCTTTAGTGTTTATAGGTACTGAAGTATTGGTGTTCATTGGTTGTTGCAAATGCTTTGTTACCTTTTACATAACTGATAGTTGTTTTGTTAATGATGTTTGTTCTACAGGCAGATTTGTTGGGAAGTTCAGTAGTTAGACCTGTTGACATAGAGACCACAGCACTTGGAGCAGCCTATGCTGCAGGGTTGGCTATTGGGGTTTGGAAAGAAGAAAATATTTTCAATTCCCAGGAAAAGATGAAGAATGCTAAAGTTTTCCGTCCCATAATGACTGAGGAAGTAAGGAAAAAGAAGTTTGAATCTTGGTGCAAAGCTGTTAGTAAAACTTTTGACTTAGCTGATCTTGCTCTTTGATTGTCTTTTTACCATTTCTCTTTTTAAATGTCCTTCACTTCTGCTTATAAGTTGAAGGTAACAATTATGTTAATTATCAAATAAATTTTACATTACGTTTCTATGTTGTTCTTGTATTTTGGAGAAGAAGAAAAAAACATTATATAAAATAGAATGGAAGAATTAGAGGAGTGGTAGTTCCTTAATAATGTTTTCTATTTAGCTCTGAAAATTCTGGTATCAGCATTTAAGGAAATGACAGACAGAATGATAGTTTCATTATACCCTCTAGTTGGTTTAAATTTCTTCTCTAAGTTTTTTGTATTTTGCTTGGGAATTTCTATTTGATAATAAGAAATTTCATCCACATGTCAATGATATTATATAAAAAGAAATTCAAATGCTTATAGTATAATGAAATTATGTACTTATTATTACTTAATGTTCTTTCTAAAAGTACATAAATGACACGGATATTGCTAGATAAAGATAAACTTAAATAAAAAAATCTATTTAATATTTTTATGATAGTTTTAATAAATAAATAAAATTAAAATAAAAAAGTCATGTGTCATGTGGAGATTATGCAGAATGAGAAAACTTGTCTAATGAGAGCAAGTAAAAGTCACTCAAAATACAGAAGAAAAGAACGGATGATTTTAAAATGGTAATCTCACACTTCCATGTTATATATTTAAATTTATATAGAAAGGTTAAATTGGTTAAATATATTTTTTTGCACTTATATTTTTGTTCTGAATATTATCTTTAAAAATATAAGTAAGAGAAAGAAATATTTTAGACAGCAATATTTTTTCCTTCGTCGATGAAGAATCTGTGTTGGGCCTTGGCCCTGTTTATGTACCCAAAAATAAATTAAAGTGAAGGAATCTGTTATTTTAGACATCCTTTTAAAAAAGGAAATTAAATATTTTAAAATTAAAATCAGGTTATAATTTTTTTTTAATTTTCCATTTAAAATTTCTTTAATTTAAACTTATTATTTTATTTTAATATATAAGTAAAGATTAAGTCATGGTAGCTTCTTATTTAATACTTGCACAAAAATTTAATGGTTGTTATTAATAAAAGTTAATTATTGTTAATATGGTTTTAAAAATAAAATTAGGAAACTTATAATTTGAAATGAGAGTGTGATGGCAATCATAGTGTCCTCCACTTATGCCTCTTATGATTGAATGTTCCCTTGGCATCATTTACATACACTCAATGAAATTGAAAATCATGGTTTTCTATAAGTGCGCACCTTTTGACTACATTAAGAATAAAGCCTTCATTTTCTCAATTTCATCAATATTCACATAAATTATGCATAACTACTAATATAAGCTATATGGAGTAATAATATACTACATTTTTTCTTTTTGAAAATGAACTTTAAGAATTAATTCACACTTATTTATATTATGACAATTTTATTTTAATTTTAGTAATCTATTTATATATTATTTTAATTTTAGTTGGAATGAATTTTCAATACCATTTTCTGACAAATACTAATTTAGTATTTTTTTTTCATGTTTTATTTAACGATTTCTTACATGTTGAAGTAATAAAAAATATAAGTATAAGAAATTTCAATAAACCTCAAATAATTAATTTTCAATGATTCTAAAATTATATCAAAGTGAGTTTTATACTAACTCAATATCATTAAATCAATTTATTAAAATGAAGTTTGTTTTTATTTATATATTATAAATTTATCGTATTTATGATAATATTTAACATTTAACTTAAGTAAAATTAAAGTCTGATTCAACATCAATTTTGATAGAAAAATTAATAACAAATAATACAATAAATTCAAATTTTAACTAAAATAAACTTTAAAATCACATTAATATAGTAAAATTAAAACTCACTTAACTAGTTTTATTTATAACTGATATAAAATATTGAACATAACATATTAATAGTAGAATTTAAATTTAATTCAACATTACTTAATTGATTCAGCAAAAGAACCAATAATAATTGATATAAAATATTGAACATAACATATTAATCACATTAATAATAGAATTTAAGTTTAATTCAACCTTACTTAATTGATTAAATAAAAGAGTCAACCATAATTAACACTGCTAAAATATAAAATCTCAATCAAAAAAAACTATATGCACTGAACTTTAAACCTACTTCAATTCTATTAAATTATTCAACAAAATGACATCTACCACATTTATATATATATATATATATATATATATATATATATATATTATAAATTTGTCTTTATATTTAATTAATGTGAAATCTAGAATAAAAAGGTAATAAATATATGATTCCTTAATCATGTATTGTTTTTCTTTTCTAATGAGCAGCTAGTAGTACCTCATGCATTCATTAACAAGGTGTTTGGTACAAACCCACAAGGAATAAAAAATTATGGTAAATTTTTCACAAAAGCAACTTTTATTGCTTAAAAGTTCACCTCTTTTTTACGCACTAACTCTGTAAACTTATATTCAGTAATACCTTACAATCCACACTTGATAAACGTTTAACATATCTCGAATTAAAGCTAATAATTAGAATATAAAATGGTTAATTATATTCTTAAAATAAAAAAAGAGATATATAAAACATCATTAATATTAAAAAATAAAAGAAAAAGAAAAATAGAAGTACGGATAACCATCACCACCACTGGTAGGTGTATCAAGGAGAAGGTTCATCGGGAAGATACAAACACCAATGAGATATAAGCTCAATCATATAAAGGATTGACATCACTCTCTATCAAAAATCTTAAAGTAATAGATTAACGAGTTTTTCATGTTTATATAATACTCTATTTTCTCATTTTATTCAATATAGGACTTGGACTCGTACTACATTCCCAATAGGATTGTGGTGGTTTTGTTCTTTAGCCAAAAGCTATGATATAAATGATTGACATATTTTTCTTTGTATTATTATTACTACAATGGGTTATGATTGTACATACTTTCAATTTCCTTTTATTGATGTTCATAAACTTAGAAGAAGTGTTTTTGATGGTAGCATAGCAGTGTTGAAAAAGGAGATAGAAGAAAGGTGGAAAAGTGAAGCCTCTGCAAAGGCAAGAAACCAAAACTGTGAAAAAGTGTCACAAGTCAGAAAAATCAAATCATATCCAACAAAGCAATCCAAGAGTAAAGCAAACAAACTGCTATCAACCCAAAATCAACGAACCTTCACTTCACACTACTTTTGTCTTCAAACTCAACTTCCACTTCTTCACGCAAACCACCTCGTATATCGGTTTATTAAATATATCATGCTCTTCTATTATAACTAAATTTCCATAAAATTTAATGATTTATGAAATTCACTTAAACTTAAAGTTTTTATTATTAGTTTCAAATATCTATTCGGTTAAGTTAGAGATTATTTATACAAGATATTTCAATATCAAAATCATTCATTCTTTGGCAATTATAACTGTTAATGTATAATAAATATAATTATTTGTTTTTTTGGAATGTAAGATTGAGTATTTTCACTTTTACTCCAATTTAGTTTAAGTAATTCTATATGTTTTTAGTCAAAGTCTTTTCTTACTTGCATTCTAAATTATTCAGAGGTACTTATTAAAAACATTTTGATACTTAAGTCAATAATTAAACATATAGAAAGTCACAGCAAAAATTCAAATTCATACTCAATAAAAATTACATACCTCCTTACTTTGACTTCTATTTATAATTTTTCATATAGTCTAAAATTAGTAAAACCTTAATCACGACTCAATCATGATTCGTTACCCTTTAAGTAACAGTTACAATTAATCTTGATTTAAGATATCAGTGTTTAGATATGTTTGCTGATAGAGACGTGTTACACTAACGCGTTTGAATTTATCTATGCTATATGTATGAATATCGTGAAATATTTTAATTGACATCATTAATTGTTTTGAATCTAATTTACTCTTATTTTTGTATTATTAATATATTTTCTTTTTTGCGATAATTACATTAATGGTATGAACTTTTCAACAAGGATCTAGTTGGAGGAGTCAGATTATTCTTTACATGCGTAGACTTTGTCTTTTATAAATTTGTTTTTATTATAATAGTGTAATATCATGTATGTAATAGTATTTTCTTCCCCTCAGTCCTATTTTTATGGTGGCCTTACATCTATCTTTTTACCTCGAGTGAATATAATCGTGATAGCATTAAACACACTTTGCATGAGTTTAATATGATAATCCTGAATTATAGAAGAGAAATGAGTTATTTTAGCATGTAGTTTATTAATACGAAAAGGTGGAAAAAGGTGAGAATCACGAGGCACATGATGGTGAGATTCTGATGATAAACTGAGACTCTGCAAAATAGCTTTGCTTTCTCTCTTTCTTTTTGTTTCTTGTTTCTTGTTTCAATGGTGAGCTGACACCCCCCATGACTCATCATTCAATGCCAGCTTAAGATTGCATGCATTCATTCATTTCCCTTTTTCAAATTCAATATGGACCACCCTTCATATTCACCACCAAGTGAAAAACACAGTGAAATTAAATTAAACCAAAAATAAACAACTTTTTCCTTTCCTTATTCTTCTGTGTTCTTATTGCACTACACTCACACTTTTCACTAAGTCTCGGTGCATGCCCATGTGCTATGCTCCAGTCATTAAACAAATTCTTCATTAATCACCACCAGTAATTCAAACCAAGTTTCAAGCTTTTCACCTGATTTTTGCGACAAACTTGAATAATACTCGCATTCAAAAGGTAACTTAACTTGATGATGTCAATCATGTCATGATAATGAATTTTCACTTGCAAGGATAAAAGAAAGATACAAAGTTCCACTCGTCACAAAAGTTCTTCTTTTACAAAAGCTGCCTTCTTATGTTATTATGTTATTCTATATGTAATAGTACACCAAAGCTTTAACCACAGTTAAAAACACAAACACTCAACCATTTTTTTCATGCAGAATTACGTAATAAACAGTTTCAGAGTTCTGAATACATTAAGAAGATACGAATATCATCACATTTTTTTTTCTCTCTTTCTGATAGAGACACTTCTTGCATGTGACAGAATTACATGTCAACTTATCAGTTGTCTTTTTTTTTTTTCTTGATATATATATGGTACATACCTCATACATATATCAACCATTCCACACGTTCAAGCAAAGCAATCTGTTCATAAAACTTCACACGTATTGAAAAATCAATACAATATATTTCAGTCTTTCTGGTACTAAATTTGAGAGCTTAATAATGCAGTGAAGGGTGTTTGTGTCTTTTGAGAAAAAGTGACACACTCCCTCTAACTTTTTCTCTCCAAATCCATAGAATCTGTTGCTTTCTTTTGTTTTTGATTTTGGGTGAAACCAAACGGACCCATAGCCACACAACCACCCAAAGAAACCCCGTTTCTCTCTTCTTATAAAACCCCATTTTTCGTTCCTCTTTTCCCGCTTCCTCTCCAACAATAAACAACAACGTTTGACATTGTTCACATCACATGGCTTCCACCGCCGCCGCCGCCACCACCACCACCTACGCCTCCGACCCCACAACCCCCAACACCACCTTCGTCCAAGCAGACCCATCCAACTTCCGCGCCGTCGTCCAGAAACTCACCGGGGCCTCCGACGACCCCGCCGCCCCAAAACTGCCCCTCACTCTTCCCTCGCGGCTGGCGGCCCAATCTCCCCTGGTCGGCCCAAAAAGGCCCAACTTCAAGCTCCACGAGCGCCGCAACGCCGCCGCCAAGAACCTGGACCTCCCCGTGCTCATGGTCTCCTCCAACAACATGTCCCTACTCCGAAACAGAACATGCGAGAACCTCGTGATGGCCTCACCCGTTTCCCCGCTGGAGATGATGCTGGCGCGTGGGAGCCCACGCACGCCGCACGAGGAAGAAGAAGAGAGAGCGATTGCGGAAAAAGGATTCTACTTGCACCCTTCCCCTCTCTCCACCCCCAGAGCCTCTCAACCTCCTGAGCTATTGCCTCTCTTCCCTTTGCATTCTCCCACCGCCACCACCGCCGCCACCACCACCCACCACAACCACCGTAATTAACCATTTTTATCTTTTCTTTAATTTTGATGATGGGATCAATGAATGAATGATTTAAGCCATTGCCACTTTGATTGTTTAATGTTATGTTGGATAGGTGTATGTATAAATGTATGTATGTACGAGTATGGTGTATGATCTATGGTGTATGTACGTATGCGTGAATGTGTATAGATGGTAGTATACTGTTTCTTAATGCACTTTCTTTTTCCTTTTTAAGGATAATTCCACATTGCACTTTTTAAGAAACTGCAATTAATGCTTCAATCCATAAGTATACGCCTCAATAATGTCTTCTCAACTCAAACTTATATTTCTATCATTAAAAAAAAAAAGGTTGACTTTACCAACAAGACCATCACAGTAAAATTAAAGTTTTTTATGTCTGAGAAATAGAATGGAAATAAGAAAAAACTGAATTAAAAAATTATAATGAACCAACCATTATAATTTTTTTTAATATCTTAATAATTGGCACATTTAATATAATATTAAAGACATGTAAAGATTGAGAAACTAATTCAGTTTGATACACATTTTAGTATATTTAAATTTAAGAAGTTTATGAAACATATAAGAGCTCTCATTTACACCACTATTTATAAGTTTTATAAAATATAAGTGAGTTAGAGTTAAAATTTACTTTTAATTCTTATATTAGATGAAATACATGATCTTCTCAATATAAATGCATAATATTTATAAAATTTCTAAATTATTATATATAAGTAAGAACAAAATTTATTTTGATAAGTTAGTTTATTAAAATTTACCTAGACTTAAAATATTCTATTTTAATAGAATATTCGAATATGGTATTAGAATTATTAAGAATCTATCTTAAATTAGATTTAGGTTAATCATATTACTCATTATTAAAGTCCACCAAATTTTCATTTTTGATATTTTCCACGAAATATATTGTGTTAGAAATATAACATCTAACAAAGATAATGATAATTTAGATTATATAAATAAGGACAATTATCTCATCAGTTAATTTTATAAGATTCAATTAAATTTAATTTTACAACTTTAGTAATTATTATGACCTACGTAAAAGTATATTTTGATAATAAGAAAAATATAACAAAGAAAAAGTACGTTAAGATAAAAATTATAACAAAGAAGAAACAAGTTAAGATAAAAATAACATGTAAAAAATTTAAATGTTTAATAATTCAGTCAAACAAAATTAGGTAAAAGTAAATGTTTTAAAAAATATATAATTTGATAGAAAAAAATCACCAAATAAGTAAATACGACTGTTACATTTCTCATTATTTTTTAAAATTACTTTTTCCCTTTTTCATTCCCACCAAATATCTTATTTTATTCCATAGTTTAGGAGAAAAACAATAAATAAAAAAATAATATCTTATAAGTTAATTTTCATTTAAAAAAAATGGATATACCACTCTAAACTAATTTTATAGGGAAGGAGGTATAGGGTCTCTGGTTTTAGTTAGACTACACAATCATTACCAATGTTCATTTCACAATCATTCCACCACCAACTTCTATTTAGAGTCTTAGGTAAGAATACAAATAAAAAGCATATTCTTAATTTATGTCTTAATCAAGTTTATCCATATTAATAATTTGTGTTAAAACTTTTAATATTTATAATCATTTATATCAACTTTTATCTTCAGAAAATCTAATAATTCAAAATGTTGCTCGCCAAAACAATTATGTTGAAAAATACTTATGTAGTCAATTTTTTTTTTTTTACTTATTACATTTACCATAAACTTATGTAATAAAATAATACTATATTTTCAAAATTTGTAATGTTATTTTTTAAATTATATCTCTCCCTTTCTTAAATCTATACACAAAGGAAAGGAAGAAAAGGTAGAAGTACACATTTTAGTTTGAAAGTGATGTTTTGTTTCCAAAAATATTTATGATTATGGAATATTTCTGGTCACATGCTTTTATCTATTGGGTTGGCAATGTTACATATAAGTTCTTATCACTTGTTATGTATGCTTACACGACACAAGGTGTTGAATTGATAATGAGATCAACTTAGACATATGAACTTTTCTCTTCAGATTGTGATATAATATCAAACCCTAATAGAGAAAACAATTCTTGAACCGTTTTCCCCCTCATTGTTTGGGTAACATTTCATAATTTAGGGTTTTACTTGTGGTCAATTTTGTAACAAATAGGGTAGCATTTAACCCTTATGCTACTAATTCACCTTATTAATCATCACTTGCTCCTATTTTAGGATCATTCTATTTGAAACATTTACTTTAGATAACATTTTTTATTGATTTTTTTTTTGTTAAAAATCTAAATATGAATTGAATGTCTTATCGTTGGAATAAGAAAGTTGAAGAGCATATAAGAAAAACAAAATCAATAAACACAAACTTTTAAGATTTTAAGTTGAAAGCGATATTAGGTATCTTATATTGACAACTCATTCTTTATTGATAATCAATTTCCTTAGTGAATTAATTAAAAATTTTCAACAATTTTGAAGTTTTCATATCACTAATTAGATAATACACAAATATATAATGTGAATTTACAATAGTGGTGATTGTATGTAAATCTTACATATGAGGTTTGAGTTAGACTTAAATTCACTTCTTAATATGACATCATAATCATTGGTTAGAGTCTATTATAACAAATTTTGTTGTTTATTGAATCTATTGTACCATTCACGAGATCACACAACTATCGAACCATCCATTAATATATAGTTTCATGCTTGATATGTAAATACTTCAACAGTGTAAGAGAATGTATTGAAAGTCTCACATCAACTAAAAATCATACAATTTATAATATGAGTGTATGCAAACTTTATTTTACAAGTCGATTTTGTTAAAATTAAATTATATTTAAAATTTTAACATATTTTAATAAAATAAGATTTTATGTTAGAAGTGATTTACCTCATTAATGATTAACTCTTCTTCTTAGTGTATCCTAAAAAAATTTTACAACTTTAAAATATTCATATCACTAATCGGACAATACATACACTTTACTAAAATGAGGATAGCGAAATCATGTTGCACTCAGATTCTTCACAAATGTTATACGCACAGATTCGTAATAATTTACTGCGAATATTTTGGCTTTGTTAGTGATTGAACAGGTGCATCTCTCAGAATCCAACAATAAAAAAAGGTGCATAACATTCATATAAAATATTTTAATGTTAATCACTCAATAACTTTGGCCTTATTTTATACACTTTTTTGACAAGCAATGTTTAGAGAACCCACCATCCAAAAGTCACAAACAAATATGATGCACCATGATGACAATAATGATTGCTCTCTGTATTCACCTTCAAGCTATTCTGCTATGTAATGTGGTTCATCTTTATTTGACAAATTATTTTAAACATCTTCATAATTAAAGTAGACCTATTCATTAATGTGGTATTTGTTGGATACAAACAATATTCCACATCAGAAAAAATCAGAAATGACATGATAGACATGAGTTTATATACACATAAGATACCTTCATTGATAAAAGGTCTTTTGGAGTGGTACTAAAAACAAATCCGTGAGAACTTGACCCAAAATGAAGAATATTTTATCAAATGTGAAAACTTATGTGTATGTGTGAGTGTTGAACCTCCCTACAGTATTAGACTCCTTTCTTATCAGCAAACCTAGAATATAATTCTTTTGAACATAAAATAAAACTTGAACATTGCTCTAAAAAGCATTTTATATTTTTAAAAGTTGTTCATCTTCAAATCCAACAGTTCTTTTACAATAAATTATTATTTTACAACAGTTAATCATTGTTTAATTTTCACATTATGTGAATATAACAAGCTGTGGTATAAAAGAAAAAATACATGACATGACTGATTTGGTTAACTATCATAATCCTCTCAATGGGGTTAAGTGTTGTTGAATTTAATTTCACAGTTGGTTAGGATCATGATTTGCTTCCCACATTGAGTCCATTAAAATGACCCCATACCCTTGAGCCACTTCACAACAAAACTAAACATCATTTCTTTTAGTTGTGGATAATATTCAACAACCATGCTCTGCATTTGGACTCCCATTTAAGCTTCAGAAAATGACTCAACACTAAATTTTTCTGTCAATTTTTTATGTCATGCATCACCCTTAAGTCATAATAGCATTCTTAACCTTGAAATTATTAGCCAGTGCATAATTTTGTAGTTAATTTCACTTTACCACCCAAAACATGGATCAATGGGTGTAATATATTGCTACTGTTGAAGCAATTATTTTGGAGTTTAAGTTTTATACATTCTGCAATACATGTTTGGAGACTAAACTTTACTGTCTATAATGATAGTATAGAGTAAAATTGTCTAATGTGGAAATAGCTGCATTGTATAAAAAAGAAAAAAAAAAGACTTACTTTTTAATAATTAAAAGATTAAATATGTTTTTAGTTTCTTAATAAATTTTTTTAATGTCAAACATGTTTTAAAATGAAAATTGAGTTATTTACACTGTTTAATAAATTCCAACTCAAATATTATCTTAAAACACCTTTTAACAAGCATAAAAAATTTAAACTTAAAAAGATTATATCTATTCATTTTTTAAATTTAAAAATAAAAATACATCAAAGTGATTAAGAAACGAATTCTAATTTCACATATAAGTTCAGCAACTAAAATCATACTTCATCGATAGCTAAATAGACATAACTTTGTGCCTGCTCATGCATGGCCAAATCCACGCAAGGTAGAAACTATGCCCTGTTAGCTTGACAAAAGCCCATGAAAATAAAACATGCAGTTAAGTTCAGCTAAGAAGAAGAAAGACAAAGAAACTATGTTGAAGTCCAGATGTGAAATGAAATTATTCCGGAAACAGAATCAACATCAGTACTGAAATCATGTTGCTAATCAGCAATTTTATTGATTAAACAATTTCTTAAGTTTCAGAACTAAACTTACTATATAGAAAATAAAGATATCCAGAAGGGACTTATTATATTGACAGAAAACAAAAATGAATTGAGTGACCAAAATTCTAGGCCATTAAGTTATATACTATAAACAATATGATGTCCAGAGCTTTTGGCCAGACAAACACTCAGATGAGGGATACTGGTTATTCATCTCATAACTCTATTTAACGAACTGATGCACAAATGGACTGTTGGTTGTACAATTCTGTGACTCCATTTGTGATCTTCTGCCTGTTTTTCCTCCTCTTTGAGACAACTATGAACCCTTCATCACTGTTCTTTTTTTCACTAACACCTAATGTCTCTTGCTCATCACTATCACTGGAATGAGGCACTGCCTTACTCTTTTCTTCATTTCCATACATAATGTTTATGACAGCACTGTCATTAGCTATTTCATCATCACAATTTTCCAACTTGCCAACTTTTCCTTCACTTTCGTTAGACTCATCTACAGAGTCAATATTTTCCTTGACAGATTTCACTAAAAAACTGAGCAATATCTGCCTTGCTATCTCGGACTTCTCAGATTCAGAAATACTGTTTTTTGTGGAACTTGCCTTGATTTCAGAGAAATTTTCATCTAGCTTATTTTTTTCTGCCATGCTTCCCTCAGATAAAGAGTTATGCTCATCGGAAATATTTGAATTGGAATCATTGGCTTCTATCTGAGAAGCATTTCTTGGAACAAACTCAGGCGCATGAGGATTCATAATTCTTGGAGATCCAAATCCGCTTCTTTCTCCGATAGGTGTTTGGCTTTTACTAAAACCATGTTTCATGCGGAAAGTATAGTTGGTTCTGTAATATAGAGGTGATCTAGGTCCACAAGGGACCCTGGCAACAGCAGGGGGAAACACAGGCTCCACATTCATGCCTTGACTAACATCTGTATCATACATGCTAGTGAAGGAACCTGGATTTAAATGGTGAGACATGGACAACATTCCTGGATTGAAAGGTTTGGCCGCAGCTGAAAGCTTACTACCATTTGTTTCTGTCGGTTTTTCCTGATCAGAAGAAGCAAGGGAAACCTTCTCAACTTCCAATGCAGAATTTTCTTGTTGAGGTTCGATTTCTTGAGTTTCCTCTGTTTCATCATGCTGAGAAACTGCATTAACTATGGAACTTTGGAACGTACCTTCGTTGGTTGATGTCACAGGTAGACTGCTGGATATCTCATCTTCAGCATTAATCTTGTCTATCTCAGTCTTTTCCAACAGTGGCTTTAAAACTGTACCTGGTGGAGCCAGGGCTACTTCTTTGTAAGATATAGACTTTGAAGCCAAGGAACTTAGAGATGCTGGAGATGAAATTTTTGATACAGAAGTTTTTGTTGGATAATTAACAGCATCCTCGTTCAAAGCAATGTTTCGAGCTTTTGGTTGTCTAGACGGAGATGACACGTCGGACATTGCTCTAGGAACTCCTCTTTGTGGTGGTGAAGTAATCTCATTCCTAGAACTGCTTTCCCTGTAAATGTAATTATTAGAACCATTGATGCTGAGCTTTGATAGAAGAGGCCGCTTTTTGTGGCCGAACTTGCGGTTAGTAGCATTTCCTGATCGCCCTTTTGAATTTGCTTCTTGCCAACCCTCATCGGATGATGCCTCATAAACAACTTCACTTGTCACTGGCCCGTAACTAGTGAAATCACTGTTTTGTTTTGGTATTTGAGAATCACGTGTGTCATTGGTTTCTTCTATATTCTCTTCTACCATGTTTGGAGCATCTCTTGAGTCATAAAAAACAATGCTCTCCTCAGCTACTGCATCTTCATGTTCTTGACTGTTATCATTTGTTGGGAGCAGCTGGGAAATAAAAGCGATATGTGAAATATAAAATAAGGTAAATGTTCTAAAATTTGTCAAAAGTACTTCTAATTTGAAATTAGACTACTATAGCACTTCACCTAAAACTATAAGCTAACTCCAAAAAAATGTAATATGTTGCATGCCGTTCAAACTTGACTTTAATAAAGGAAAAAACTTCCAAAATCTTTGGAACATAGTCTTCCCTTAAGGGCAGTACTGAATGAAAGGCACATGGTCAATGGAACTGGAACTTAAGGTATTTGATCAAGAGAAAAATCATAAATTACCATAGCCTATCAAGAGAAGCATTGGTTACAAGCAAGTCAACACTGGGAAATAATATTTAGTTGTAGATAAACATCAACTAGAAAACATTGTACCCACCTTTGCACGCCTCTGTTTTCTCTGTGCATCATTTCTTTTCGGATCGGGACTGATAAAATCCAGGAGATCTGACACGCTGCAAGAAAAGGCTTAAATATGTATGTATGTAGCTTGAAATATAACCTGTTTAAAACACAGTAAATGGGGATACCATGTTAGTACCTAAGGTGACCTTTACTTGCAATGGATGCATCAGGCTTTGGAGTTCCATTTTTAGCTGCTTCTTGCTGCTCTATGGCTTTTGATTCAAAATACTCAAGCCAAGCCGCAGCATCCTGCATTGGGCATTTGTTTAAAGAAAATTTTTAAGATTAGAGAAAACCAATTATTAACCCCAATAATTTGTTAATCCTTAGTTCAATCCTAGATAGGTACTCTTTGACTTATACTAGTAATACCATCAGAATAGGAAATGACCTGTGTACGAAGGTCTTCTGATCCAAGCTTTGCTTGAAGTATCTTTAGTGTAGTTTGCTCATGTTGCACACTCAGAGAGAATGCATCCATCAATGAAAGAGCTATAGCTATGGCATGGTAGCTAGCGGCAGTCTATAACATGAAAAATACTGTATAAAACACTTCCATCTATAGGGGTAGGGAGAAAAAGGAGGGATGGAGAGAGAGAGAGAGAGAGAGAGAGAGAGAGAGAGAGAGAGAGAGAGAGAGAGACCTGTATATGATCTGCTCCTAACAATCTTTTGTTGCATTTAAGAGCTTCATGCAAGTATCTGAGTGCCACATGAACATTTCCCATGCCCTCTTCCATCATAGCCACATTTATATATGTTGCAGCTGTGTTTGGATGAGACAGCCCACATGTAAAGTGAAGAAGGAATAGAGCACGATTAACATACCTGTGAAAAGGGACATGATAAAATAGTAATTTCAGAATATCAAGCAGAAAGTCATAAACATCCAAGGAACTCAATAAAGTTTAACTTACTTCAGAGCCAGCTCAATGTGTTGCAAACGATAATAGAAAACAGAAAGATCCCCGTAGCTTTTCATAGTGTCAGGGTGGTCAAGACCAAGCTCCCTCTCATTTATATCCAAGGCCTTTTGCTGATAAATGGTGGCCTAAATAAAGAACAATAGAAGTTGATATTTGTTCCAAATATTTTACCAATCACTAAATAAAGAGTTAAAGATACTACACAGGTCCACTGCCATGCAGTACTCTCTCAAGACCCCCAGTAAATTCTGTTGATTCCTTAATATATTTAGGTTCAGAAAGTCTTAAACATGCTTTTCCCTTTTCTCTTTCTTTCATCTCTTCCCCTATAGAGCTCAGGACAAAAGAAACAATATTTTCTCCGACTATCTTAGCTTAAACTATGTATCAAGAAAAATTTCAGATTTCTACAATAGCTTAGGCAAAAATGAATTATTGTTACCTGGTTAAAATCTCCTGTGTGGTAGAGAACCACAGCTAGGAGACTATATGCACTAGCAGTATTTCGATGATAGGGTCCACAAACAACCATCATTTTAGCCAATGCCTGCAATATGACAGTATTGTCAAAACACTGCCATATTAATAACTAGTAAACTTGAAAAGGACACATCATGCAGACACCGAAAAAAGTGATATGTACCTTTGTTCCATAATTTACAGCATCCTCAAGCTTTCCTTTATCAAGGGCAATTTTTGAAGCCTCCAGCAAATTGCGTCCATCTATTGAGGAGCACCCTACATGCTGTAAAAAAATGATCTTCAGTGTAATTGGTTCAATAAATTATACATTTCCACATAAAATAGATCCAGGGATTATTACATAAGCATGACCTCACCTTGCAAACAGGAACCAAGCTGATAATATCATTTTTCCCAAAGGGCTTAATAGATTCCATGTCATAATCTCTAGGGAATAATTCCAATCCAACCTGAAAACAAAAACAAGGGCAATTAATAACAGCTTCTTGTATGACAAATAGAATAAGAAGACAAAATGCTGATACCTTATGACATAGCCCTCTGAGAATCGACAACTTCCTCAAATGTTGAAATTCATCATTCAGTGTCCACCCAAATCTTTGGGACAAAAACATTCGTAGCCACTGAATTCTGAGACTATGATCATCATTCAAACTTTGATCATTGTCTTCTGTTCGACTCCCACCAAGTAAGAAATTTAGTGTTGATGCAATGGCTGTAGATAGATCAGCTACATTTTCAACAGAGGCAATAACTGCTTTAAGTTGATGCTTGAAAGCTCGAGTAATCATCTCATGAATACAAAGGGATTGTATGTGAGGAAGATTCTCAGCAAGTTTAACCTGATTAACACATTAAATTAGAACCAAGATAAGCAAACGATATTACCAAAACTACTTAAAGTAGAAAGGTATCTAGAGTACAATAGCAGCAGCTTTCAAGCAGTAGAATAGTGGTAATATTTGAAAACTGTTCAAAAAGAGGCTCTAGAGATTGAAAGAACATTAAAACATACTACATCCAGAAAATTAATCCTCAGCAAGCCAATATTCTACAGGAAGCTTAGAAATAGAGAAAAGTATTCTCACCACTTGACCCAAAGATTGCATCTTTAAGCCTCTTAAATGCATAAAGTCGGTCAGTGTTCGCCCATCCACAGGAGAAAGTTCAAGTGATCCAAAGTCCATAGCCTAAAAAAGTCATTCATTATGTTCTTAATCATGTCTACAACCTTCATGTTATTCAAACGAATGTAAAGTCCTTTGAGAATTGTAATTTTACCAGCTTTGGCAAGGCAACTTCATCATAAAACACGTGTGCCATGTTGATAAGCTCATCCACTGACTGTTGCAAGAAGAAATAAATTGAAATGATTAATACAGTTACAAGTACAAGAAAGATAATGAAAGATTCATCATCATAAACATAGCAGCATAAATAGCACCAAAAACAACTAAATATAAACTAAGTAATAAAATTGGAAAATGACGTAGTCACAAAAGATGTAACAAAAGTACAAGAAAATTTTCAAAAAAGAAATGTTGATCGCATTCCAGAGGTGATATTGGTATCTAACATTTAATGAACTTAATTTCTTCACAAAATATACCATTAGATACTCTTAAAAGACCTTTACAAAGCATTCAATTTTCAATAACCACTTATCACCACAGATTATTCAAAATTCTCCCCCTTAATACGTTGTTCTTGAACTTATAAAACTTTTCTCCAGACAAAACCTTCATGAAAATATCAACAAGTCGATCATTAAAGTTGCAAATAAAAAAAGCAACAACATGAGAATGCACCAAAATGAAGCATACAATCTTCAAAATACGCCACAAACCTTTGTATGAAGATCAGTTCCAGATTCTTTGAGACGCAAAAATGCTTCGTTAGAAAGTAGTTTCTCTAATTCACCAGAGTTACTCGAGTCACCATTGTTCGGCTCAACTTTATCAGCATTATCATTCACATCTCCAGGGCTAGAGTCATTTTGCTCTCGAGAATCTGTACCGTCTACATTATTTGATTTCTTCTCTCTCTTCTTCAAAAATTTAAATTGCTTTCCAAGACCTTTAACAGCTTGCTCAACGTCATTCCCATCTTCTTTGTTTTTGGAACTGTTATCAGATGAAGTTTCCTGTTTTTGCAAATGCTGCATCCAACAGGAACCAAGTTCCCACCGAATAGACCTTTTTGAAATACTTGGCTCCTCCTTTATTTTCTCTATGCCTTCTTGAATAACCTTTCGAACAAGGCTTCTAGTAGCATCTTCGTCATCCGAAATTGATAGGGATGATACATTCCCTTCTAATGAATCAGATCCAGACTTCTGAAGCAGCATCCTCAAACTGCACAGAACACAAAAATGTGTCACTTTGTCAGACATCATAAATTTGCTATTAAGATAAATCTCTACAGTTGACAATTCTTGCATTGAAATGGATCTAATTAACCAATAGAGAAACATAACATAAATGTTGCCTGACATAATATATATGCAACCTAAAAGTGCTACCATTTCCAGATCATCCATCCACAGTTAATATTTGCAGAAAAGTTTATTGTTCAAAACCTGTTGATGTTGAGAGCATTTGCCCCACCATCTTGCTGATCATCTATCTCAATGTCTCGCACTTTAGGCTTCCTCATGTTCACATTACCCACAACCTTTACTGTTGCAGTATATCCACAGTGGTGTACAACAACGACAGTCAAGGAAGAAGTATCCTGTACTCAACAAAGAGAAAAAAAAAATGAACAATCACAATTCATCTACACCCTTGAGGAACAGGTTATTGACTTACATGAATAACTACACTTTCATCAGCTGTCAATCCTTTGATTAAATTCTTCTGAACATCATCCTTTTGCACGATGGATTCAACTTGCTTAGAATCATGCTTTTTATTTCCATCCTGGATGTCACGTTTGACTACTATGGATAAGTCTCCCACGCGATCTTCATGCAGAACAGCACTCGGAGAAGAATTCAATTCACTCTTGATGTTTGAGTTGGATTCTATGACGTGCTGTATAGCCGCAACAGCCTTAAATATTGAGGTATCAACAAATTGATTGTGAAGCAGAAATGCTTTCCTATCCCTGACTACTCTCTCCTCCTCAGTTTTGCAAGGAAGAGAGGCCAATATTGCAAAATCCGTTGCCCACTGTCTAAGATCGAATTCGCCATTTCTTCCTTGGCCGCCACCATTACCACCCCAGTTTTCATCCTCTGCGGGCAATGCAGGAAAGCTTGAAGGAGACTCAGCCACAGATGGAGGGACAAGCCATGTATTTGCTCGAAATCCATATGGAAGATTTCCAAACTGAAGAAACATGCTGTTAGAGAAAGATGTTTTTAAAAGAAAGGCAAATAATGATCATTTTCATTAATTTGATGAAAGTGTACCTTATTACGTTCCAAAAAGGCTTTCATCAACGACTCATATGCCTACATTTATCAGTCATTTGTAAGAATGCTAGTTAAAACATCAAACAGACTGAAGAAAAATCAAATTCTTATATCTATTTAGTCTATCAAGAAGGAGGTTCACCGGGGAGATACAAACACCAATAAACTATAAACCCAACCATATAAAGGATTGACACTACCAAAACTTTAAAGCAATGGGTTAACAGATCTTTCATCTTTATATAATGCTCTATTTTCTCATTTTTATCCAATGTGGGACTTGGACTCGCACTTGCATTTCCAACAATATTTTCACATGAAAGATATGTAAAGCACTAAATATGGAAAACTAGATAGAGTTTGTAGCCATTTATGTATCATAGAATAAGTTAAGAACCTAAAAGGGGAAGCAAAGAAGTTGGGATTAAGAAGAAAGAGAAACATACATTAGCAAAGGCTCGGCTGAGCTGTTGGAGAAGATCAACCAAGGTGTGGCTGTGCAGAGACTGCTTCCCCACAGTGTAAAACCCTTTCTCTGAAACAACCACTTCTATTACCTTCCCATTGCATATTTTAACCTTCATTCTCGCACCAACAACATTTTCTCACGTCAGATACACATAACATGCAACATGCATCAGTAACAAAGAAAAAGACCAAAACCTGAAGCTGAAAGTAATCCCCTTTGCGCCTATCATCTTCATCCTTCACTTCACATCTCTTCAATTCTGCAAAACCCAAAAAAAGAAAAACGTTTTTCATTACATTATTGTTAAGCTTGTGATTTTCCCATGAGCTTGTTCAACAGATGAAGAGGTACCCACGTAAAATGGGGGGAGAGAGGTGAGACAACGAGAAGAACTCGTAGAAGTCTGAGAGCTTCGGCGTCGGGTGAATGGCCTTCATCCCCACATTGTCGGAGATCGCCGACGGTGGCGCCTCCGACGACGGTGACCCGACCCTGGATTCCCCATTCGGTGTCCCGGGTGGGCTCAAACTCGTCTTGTTCTGATGTTGGGCCTTCCCGTTTTTCTTGGGTCTCGATTCTGGGCTTGATAAACTCCGTTTGGGCCTACTGAACCTTGTTGTGCAGGCCACAATGTCCAAGACCCTCCGCACGTGCGCAACTGCTTGGGCCTCCTCTGTGTAATCCTCTAATGGCAGAAACAAATAAATATATAAATAATAAATAAGTTTAAATAATCATTTGTCTTTCTATTTTATTAAAAACTGACTGCAAGGACCAAGACATTATTATATAAATATGAAAACGGAAACAAAAAGTTCTCTCTTTAAATGATTAATTAAATATAATAAATAAATAAATCTCATTTTCTAAGAATAAAAATTATTAAAACAAATAGTCTGATTAATTATTTAACTTTTATATTTACGCAAAAAAGAAATCGTCTAAGCTATTATATTTAAAATTTTCATGCTATAATTTTTATACGGCCAATTTTTTACATTTTAAACCTTTATTTTTTAATGGCTTTACACTTTAAAAAACACAATAAAAACTGAAACAAATTCTTTAAAATATAAGAATTAAATAAATAATTAATAAAAGAATTTCATTCTGCAAAATATAAATAATTGAAACAAACAGTAACACGAAAAATCACACCCGTGAGTCCGTGAGACTGATATTTTGAGAGAGAAAATAAAATAAACAGTCGGCAAAATACATGATTATTTTTAATCAGTGTATAATCATTTTAACCATAATTAATTAGTGGTAATTCTTAAGTGAAAAATGCAATAATAATTTTTCAATGAACTTAAATTTTAAAAATATCGAAAAAGGGGCGTACAGAAAACGTTAGTTTTAAAAATTGAATTTCTCTTTTTAATTTTCTCTTATATTTATAAAAAGAAAAAAAAATAATATTATTTTGGTATATATTAAATTCCGACACGAAGCTATTATGAGATGGCGATGGCGAAGGAAAAGTGAGGTTTGGTTTTCCACCGAAATACAACTCGAATAAATGACCATTAACGTGTATCACACAAATAGATATTCACTACTATGAAAATGATAACAAAATACTTTTCAAATGCTAATAAGAGTATAGATTTTTTTAAATATTTTTCAAAATAAAAAATAAAATTGGAAACTTTTTCACTTGCTCCTACATGATTTATTAATTTTCCAATAAAGGGCACATTTAAAAAATAGTACATTTGAGCATTAAAAACCACTATTTCTTTTTTGCAATAGGTGGAGCCCACAAGAAATGTTTTAAGAAATATTAAAAGATGTTGTATTCTAAGGAACAATGTCTCCTCTAATATGTTATCTCTACATGTATCTTGGCCAAATAGGAGATGCAAAACACTAAGTATTAAAGGAAAATAAAACAATTTCTCATTATAGAACCCTATATATATATATGTGTGTATATATGAAATAATAATAAAAAAAAAAAGTTAATGTCATGAGATTTATGGAACTCAAAATCTTTATAAACACCATTGTAATAAGCTATTCAAACAAGGACTTTTGACATTAGTGTACATTCAAACGTTGAACAAGACTTTAACATTAAAATACAAGAAGTTACCATTTAAAATATCTTAACACACTCTTTGAAAAAAAAAAACTTGATCACAATTTTAGATTTTCTACTTTTTTGGGGGTATTTTTCAAATAATATAATGAAGGGAACCTATTTTTAATGTTTTAAAATATATTAAAAATTTTAAAATATCTTAATATTAATATACTTTTTATATTTTAGAGACTTTGTAATAAAAAATATTATAAAAATAAATGAATAATACTTTAACACACGTAAATATTTATATTTATTTAATACTATTTTTTTAAGTACAAAATTCATTATTTTATGATTATTTTACCCTGTATCAAATAAATATAAATGATAGAGCTGTCAAAATGAGTCACAATCTGCGAGCCAACCCGACTCACCATGAATTCGGGCTAGGTTGGATTCAAAAATATTGTATTTTTTTTATACGGGTCAGATTTAAACCCAATTCATGCGGGTTGAATCCGTGGTGAGACAGATTGGTCCACCAACCCACCTACATAATTTTATTTTATTAAAATTTAATTTTAATTTTATAAAAAAATATTTATTATTATTTTTGCTTAACTTTTTTTTTTTAAGTTTTCTATTTTCAAAATTAATTAAACACTCGTGTTGAGAGAGAAATTTGAAAATAAAATTTGTTTAGATTTAAATTATAGAAAATTTATAATTTTTTTATTTTAAAAAAATTGTAACCAGTGAGTCATCCTATTTATTCATCAAATTGTGGTAAATCAGGCCGAGTTCGAATTTTTCTGACTCATTAATAAAAAAGTCAGATTGGATTAGCTCACTAAATAACTAATCTGTGATAGGCCGGACCCGGTGAGGCCAGGTAGCCCGTTTTGATTGCTTTAATAAATGTAAGGTATCCTCTGTCATTACTCTCTTAAAAGAAAATCCAATGAACTAGTTGATTCCTTGCATGTGAGTTAATTGGTAGACAAATGGGCAAAGTTAAAAGAAAAAACAAAAGTTTAGAAGCATTGATTAAAACATAAATGGTAAAAGCAGTTCACTACTCCCTACATAAGACTACCTTGGAAATTTGCATTTACCCTTTGAGCCATTCGATGAGTCTTAATTAAAAACAAAATTAAATTTCAGTACATCACAATTTGTGATTAAACTGGTTGATTACCATCTTCACTAAGAAACAACAAAGTACATTAAAGTTATTATAATGAGATTATAGCCAGAAATGGTAGAAAGAAGTAAATGCAGAAGCACATGAGACAGAGACAGAAATTGTAGTTGATAATGAATGAGAAGCATGTTGTTGAGTACACCTACCTTCAACCATTCTCAGAACACATGGCTTTAGGCTAACAATTTCCACTCTGTCATTCAATTTATGACCTTTACCCTAAGGAACAACCACCATTCATAGTATAAAAAACACCATTCAATATAAAAACATTAACTCAATAAAATAAACAATATAATGCCAACCTCATGAGATAAACAATAGTTTGTGAAATGGCATGTCTCCACCTTCACAGCCAATAGCTTCCTCACATCAAGAATCTTATCAGTAGAGATACCCTTTGCAAAATTTTCATCACACAATCAGTTCAACCCTCAAATAACACACCACTAAAGACAATTCTGCAGAATGTCATATAATATATACATATATAAATATAGATAGATATACCTTCAAAAGAATCTCTGCATCATATGGAGTCACCACAGTTATGTCAACAAGAGAAGGTGCTGCTGCTGCAAATGAAAACACACAACAACAACAACAAACAGACATTGCAGAAAAGCATATCAGTTGAATTGTCTGCAACAATATCTATATACATATCAATATATGATATATATATATATATATATATATATATATATATATATATATATATATATATAGTAGTGATGTTAACAAAAAAGAACACCTTTCTCTTCTTTTTTCTTCTTATCTGCCTTTGCTTTATTGGATTTCCCTTTTCCTGATCTTGGGGGCATTTTTTGGTTTCCTTTGAACACTGGAGACAGAAAAAAGGTAACTTTTTTTTGTATATGGAAAGTTGAGAGCACAAGTTAGGAAAACTGATAAGCAATGGAAAAAGGGTGATAGAAAAGAAGAAGAAAAGGAGAATGGTGAGTGAGGAGAAAGAGTTTATATGTGTGAGAGAGAAGAAAGAAAGAATAGTTTTTTAGGAGAAGTGAATGATATTTTGTAAATTGAATTGAAGAGGATAGGATAAGGGTGATAGAATTTTAACCTTTTGAGGATTTGAGAGCAATTTCAGCCTCTCCTTGTTGCTAATAACTTGATAGCTTTTCTCTCTCTCTCTGTGATGTGAATCTCTATGCAAATGTCTTATAACAAAGTTTGAGGTGGGCATGCATTGAGCTGCTCAGGCAAAAGACAAAACTGGCCGTTGATTTCTTGCCACGTGGCACTCACCAGTCTGGCAAGTTCATTTTGTTTTATCACATGTTTGCATCTTCATGTTGCTCCTGTGCAGTGTCATCACACACCCTTCATCTCGTATCATGTAATGCACTTTTGACAGAGTGTGCATTATTGAACCTCATGCACCATCCTTGTCATCTTCTCATTGGTTGCTACCTTTTGTATTTACTGTTTAGTCCATCACTTGTATTTATATGCATTTTCTCACATCTTCCCTTTATTTCTATGGTAAGAAAAAAAAAATATGGTAGCAAATAGCAAAAATAGAAAATGTTTATTTTGATCTTACATGTTAATGAAGGGATTTCTGTTTTTTTTTTTTTTTATTCTGTAAAGAAAAAAATATAAATATTTAATAAACTTATAAACAAATTATCCTTTCTTTTATTTTTTATGCAACTTATTCATAGGGATGAATTAATGTGGTAACAAGTACATTATTCAATTAAAAAAAGTGTTTTTTATTTTATTTTTCATATAAAGCTTAAATTCGCATTAGTTGTTTCTTTAAAATTTTAATTAGCTCACAAATGTATTTATTGTGCAATAAAAGAAAAAAAAAATATTTTACAAAAATGTTTTGTTAAAATCAAGAAAATTTAATGTAGTTCGTAGTTCCCACAGATAAAAAAACAGAGAGTGTCGTGTTTTGAAACTACAAATTAATAAGTATTAAATGCAGTTTATTAATCATTTAAAATGTGCATAAAAAATTTCAGTATTTTTAAGAATAAATATTACTTTTTTACTCTTGTTCAACTTATTAGAAAATAATATTATCTGAAAATATTTCACTGTTTTGATTCTGCTGTTTAAGAGATCATGGATTAAGCTTTAAAAAGGATATGCATTGTTTGTATCTGTATTAATTGTGTTTTCGTAATATAGTATTTGCATTTATTATTATTACTCTCTAAGATGACATATAATATTTATATCAATTATATTAATTATACAAAAAATTACTTATTATTATTTAATATGTTTTTAAGGTGATATGTTAATACGGATTTTTCTATAATATTTTAACACAACACGGGTATTATTTTTTTTTTTGTTAAAATAATGAATTATTGTTAAAATATTATAAAAAAAATTATATCAAAATATTTTTTATTATTTTGAATGACTAAAAGATAATAATAAAGTAAGCACGAGGTTCAAAAAATATTTATGCATGAAAATGATGTAACTTTGGGTGATTAAGGTGATCAATCTTTTCAAACGTGATTACCTAGGCTAAGAGTAATTACACTTTGACTTAATGATGACCGTCCAAATTAAAAATGCAAAAAACACGACAAAAAATAATTATACAAAACGTGGTCCCTTCAAATATATAAACATTATATGAATAATTAAATATTTAGAAATTGATTTCAACGACTAGAGTTTTTTTAAACATATATTTGAATAATTATTGGAGTCAAATTAATTGACAAAATATAAAGTAAACTTCATCGGAATCGAATATTTGTAGTTGGATACCATTCTGTAATGCAAGATTGCTTCATTTTCTAAAGAAAATTACCATTATTTTTTAGAGTTAAATATATTTTTAGTTTTTATACTTTTGAACGGTTTTAATTTATTTTCAAATTAAGGTACAATTTAGTCTTTCAACTTTAGAAAACTCTGGTTTTAGTCTTTTTTACCAAATTTTTTTAACTTTATTTGCTATTTCAAACGCGTTTCTCAGTTAACACTGAAGCAAAAATGTGTCAAACAGTGTAAATAATCCAAATATTATAATGAAACGTGCTTGAAACAACAAATAAAGTTAAAAAAATTTGGTAAAAATGACTAAAACCAGAGTTTTCTAAAGTTGAAGGACTAAATTGTACTTTAGTTTGAAAATGGACTAAAACCAAAATCGACCAAAAGTAGAGGGACTAAAAACATATTTAACCCTGTTTTTTATTTACTTTTATAATTACTTTCACCAAAACTGTTAGTTTCCATATTATTATTATTATTATTATTATTATTATTATTATTATTATTAAGTAGTGTTTAATATTAAAATAAAAAATAATTATAAAGATATAGATGGAAATTATTTATTTTAATCTTTAATTATAAACTACTACTTAATTTTAAAATTGTCAAAATTGATTTAAACATACAAATTATACATAAATAGCATTAATCTAAACATTTATTAATTAATATCAAAATTGATATTAAGTAGCATTAATAATAAAATTATATGATGAATATGTATTAAATATAAAAATCATACAATTTAATAATTTATTAAATATATAATTAGAAACATTAAATTAACTTTCGTCGTGCTACTATCATTAAATTGTGGTATAAACATCGTTAAGGTAAGTAATTCAATTATAAATTTATGTTATGTTTAATTAAAATGTAATCATTAACAAGTTTAAGTCTCATTACCAATAAAAAAATATCAATCTAAAAATTAGGATAGTAAGGTCAGACTCCTGTACTGTTGAAATTTCGATCTAAGAATAAACTTAAATTTCATTTACATATAAAAAGTATTATTATTATTATTTAATATTTAACTAAAAAAGCTAATTAGATCATTACGGAATAATTCATTGTTTATTTTCTATTTTTAAACTCATTTTTTAAATTAATATTAGTTATTAAACATATAAATAAATAGCATTAATTTTGACAATTTTTTTTTATTAAGTACAGATAAACGTATTTAATTTAATTTCATCCTACGACTATTATAAACAATGTTATAATTTCAGTTTTATCTGATGATTATTTCAAGATTTATTAATTTAAACGATACGTGATTTTCCAATGACTAAGATTAAAATTCTAACAAATGGTTTTAGTATTGAATAATAATATAAACAAACAAGTTAATGTCAAAGTGATTTGTAGAATCAAAATATAATCTTTTAATATAATATCACATTATTTTTAAGTAATTTTTCTCCCTTTTTTTCCCCAAAAACCTTTCATTGGATTCATTGATCAATTATGTCTTTTCATGAATACTTTGGCTCCTTCACATATAAAAATTAATACATGTTGTAAATGTTTTCACATTATTAAACTTAATAATTATTATAGTGTTTTTTTTTTTAAAATCATATTTGTTATTATTTCTGATTAATTTAGTGTAAAAAATTAAGAGCTATATGCAAGCACTCTTCATTCATGGATAGGTTAAGATTATGGCACAAAAATTATGCTTAATTTGTGTCTTAGGATTATTATTCTTTTTAATATATACATTGAGATGTAATAAGGAGTATTTTTTTTTAATTTTTTTTATATTGTATATTTGTATGAAATCTTAAATTTTTTTTTATATTATTTAATATTGATATATTAAAATTTTTAATATATTTTAAAATATCAAAATTATTATATCTCACCATATTTTAGAAGTATATTAATTTGAATGCATAATGATACTTTGTCAACATTTTAACATTATTTACGTATCGTTTTCTAATTGATCCAAAATTATATCACGATTAATAAAATAAATGATGTTAAAATGTTGTAAAAAAATATTTTAAAAAATATTATCCAATTTGAATAGGTAAAAGGTAACATAAGAAAAAGTGAGATAGAATTGTTTGATTCTCATGCCACTTTCTCTTCATTAAACTCTTGTCTCATTGTGTTTGCAACAATCAATTCGTGACTTTTTATTCTTAGTTAGAAAGTGAAATGGAGCATTAATGACTACATTTTAATATATCATTATTGTATCATTTGACTTCAATCTTCATAAATCTTTTTAAGGTTAAATACATTTAGTTTCTAAATTAAATCATAAGATATTTAACTTTTATATTTATGAACATTATGTAAAATATATTTCATGTGATAAACATATTTTTACAATAAATATAATATAATCTTTACAAATATCTGTTAAAGAGATAACTTATCATAGAGTGTGTATAGATGAAATATTTTATGATTTAATTTATGGACCAAACACAGCTTTTTATAATAATATAAAATAAAATAAAAACACATATATACTATTATGTTAAGAATTAAGTTTTTTAATTTAACTTTTTAAAACCTAACTGTGTTGTATTTATATATTATAATATTTTTTATCATGATATATATTTTTGATGAAAAAATTATATTAAAAGGTGAAAAGCTAATAATGAGTTACAGAGTAGACACCAAACTCTGTACCACATTTCAGAAAATCATTCATTGTCATTAATTTCGGTTCGCCAACTTTCCATTTCATTAAATCCTTCCCTGCCAACGCATTCTTTAATCAATGATATCATAATTATTTGAATTAAAATTCACTTTAAAATTTAAGTGCAAAGCCACTGAATATTTTAAAATTATTATTTATTTATATAACTATTTTTAAAATAAATGTTTTGTGTTTAAATAATAAAAGAACCAACAAACTTTTTTTTCTGTCTTAAAATAATAAATGAATAAAATTGTTTAAAAGTTATTAGAAATAAAATTAATTTATAATAATAAGTAAACACATATTTCATATTACAAATCATTTTTATAAATTTGAATATTTAAAGTTATTTTTAATGGATAATAATACTTTGACAACAATATCATATCAGAATCATAGATTAACCATTATCATAACAAAGATTTATTGTTTGTTAAATATATCGATTCACTCGTTCAGGTTATCAAACTCGAGAGTTTACATAAATTTGTGAGAGTCGAGTAAACTTGACTCGTAAATTCAACTCGTAAACTCATAAAAGTTTACTTTAGATGAAAAATATTATATAAATAATATCTTAATTCAAATAAGTCTACAAAATTATATAACTTTAAATAAATAAAATTTATAGATATATTGTTCATAAAAATAAATATTGTAAAACATAAATACTTGGATTATTGTCATTAATTTTGATGCATTTCATTAAATATATAATAAAAAACAACCTGGTTTTTCTTAAGTTCCTCTTTCAAGCTCGCAGAATCCTTCCAAACTCGCGATTTTACACGATCTTACCGATTTCACAATCAATTCTATCTAATTTACGCAGAAAACGAGTTTATTTCTGAATTAACTAGGAAACCATATTTTTAAACTCATAAGAGTTTAAGAGTTGATAACCATAGTTCATATCACTTGTTAATGTTTAATTTCATAAAATATTCATGTCTTTAATGGAAGTATGGTAGAAGTTCAACGTAAAATAATTTTAAGACTAATTTACAATAGTAAATATATACGGTTCTTGCAGTTGATTTTATAAAATTAAGTCTTATATTTCCGTAAAATATATTTTAAATCATAAAAATATTACCCAAAACTTGTGTTTCTCGCCACTTTTTCTCATTATTTGAGGGAATAATCAAAGACAATAGTAGTGTTTATTCTCTAAGGACAAGTTCAAGAAAGATATAATTTTATTAGTAGTCCAACATTAAAAGATAAAAAAGGAATCAAGCTAAATTTACAATTTATGGAAAAACTGAGGAATTATATTCCAATCAAATAAGCATTTTGATGCCTGCAGGCTGCAGGGTCAGGTAGCTGTTGAAATCAGAAGAACATTCTGAAAGCATCAACAACTTTTTCAGGCCTGTAAAAAATACAAAGGTACAAAGGGTATATTCTTAGTAGGTTGAGTAAAATATTTCCCTCTATTCAGTGCTATGTCAAAGTTGTTTACCAGTCCTCTTGTGGCATATGACCTGCTCCTTCTATAAATTTCAACTGAATTTGTGCAGGATTTCCATTCTTAAACTGCTCTGCTACAGACTGAGGCAAGTATTTGTCTGATAATCCCCAAGCAACAAGTATTGGTTTATCCCATCTGTAATCAAATCACAAAACCTAGTTATCAATGCAAGTTTAATGTAAGATTTTGATTTTCCTGTACTTTAAACCTAACTCAATCCCCAAAACTGATTTATAAGATAAAGTTTGCATTCATTTTATCTTTATATATAAAGTTTATTTATATATATATATATATATATATATATATATATATATTATAAATTGACCTTATCTTTAATTGATGTGAATCTCTTCTCACAAATTAGAGTTGTCATTCCATACAAATGCATAACAAACAATGAATATGTTGAAAAATCAACTGCTGATTTTCTTAATGAGGAATAAAACTACTTGTTTTATCTTTAGTACTTTTAGAGGATTCAAATTAATTGTGTATATTATACATACTATATATGTCAGATTAAAGATGTTCCAATCTCCCAACATGTAACAGCCAAAAGGTAAACTTTATTCTTGTCTGAGAGTTACTGTTTCCAATCTCCCAATTCCCCAGCCTTCTTCATCAAGAACAACTTATCAATTCCAAAATAATGATAATAATAAAGCATAAAATTAATATACCTCTCAGTTGCAAATCCTTCTGCTATTCGACTGAAAGTACCTTTGAAGTTAGCTTTTCTTGCAGCTTCAAGTAGAGCTGAAACCCAACATCAGAAACTTCGTTGTTACTAACACTAAGTCAGCAAAATTAGTTTTGCATATGTTCATTACATAAATTTATCGTTAATAAACCATGGATTTTCTAGTGACTGAGCTGAATATAGCAGGTATAGTAATTTTTCATGGACATCACTCTTAACTTAGCACAAAGTAATTTTTCTTCACTTCTTCCATGTAACATATCTATCGGTTTTATAATCAATTTCCTTAAAATTGAATTACAAGCAGCAGAAAATTTGAGGCCACCAAAGTGATGATGTCCTGTCTGTCACTAACCAAATCCAGGTCCACTGCTTGCCAAATAAGGTAGCCTGTACACGTCAGCCTTTTCATTTTTCAGAACGTAACTGCAAAATAGATCATCTATAAGAACAAGATCCTTAAAAAATTATAGTTTCAGGAAGTCTTATGTCCTTAGTTCACATTTTAATGCTTTAACAAGAAAAGATGTTTGCTCCAGTGGGTTATTGAAAACAATGAGTACGCTGAATGCTGCTCCGTGCACTAAAATTACAGTACTACACAGTCTTTGAATAATGCACTGAATAAAGGACAAGGAGGTTTGCAGAAGTGTAACACTTACTACTTAAGGAGGTGCTAAAGCCTAGTATGAACATTCCTTGGTTTACAGTGCAGGAGTAACATGTTTATAAAGCAAGTCACAGAAAGGGTTAATAGATGTGCAAATTTGTTGGTTTATATTCCTAACTAAGCTAAGCTAATTCTTTTACTTCAATCTGTGAAAAACTATACAAGATATTTTCAGCACTTTGGAAATGGCATAATAAGTTGCAGTTTACAGCTTCAACTTATAAAATTACCAGCCAATAGTCATGTACAATTTTTGGATACATACGGGCTACCTCCTTCAATAAACCGCTCAGCAATGATAGCATTCTGGCTTGTAAATTCACCATACAGAGGAATTCTAGAAACAAAAGAAAAGACATCAACGAAGTTAATAAAGTATATGAATTAAGATCAAACAGCCATCGTTTCACAAAAGACATAGCAGCATTAAGATCAGCTGTGCTGTGAGACATGTAGAACATTTTTATGGCCAGACCACATTATTCATCCACAAAAATTCATTGGTAAAAACTGTCATGAAACACTCTCCTCTATTAACTCCACTGATAAGGTTACTATTCATTGATAAGAATAGGAATAAGGTTGTTCTATAGTTGAAGAAATATTCAGTTACTAAAACCATGTTAAGATTTTCTAGTAAAGTTTGTCCTTTACAATATGTTTTGAAAGTGAAGACAGTGCTCCATAGGCTTCAAGTGATTGAAATTGGAGAGATAAATCTACAGAACTATTGCATAGATTTAGCCGATAAGTTTAGTTATGCATTCACTGGTCTAGTAAGAAGTAAACCTTAGCTTCTGAAAAAGTCCAGGAACGGAAGATGAATCTGTTAATGGACTGTTCAGTATTGCTAGCTTCGATATCTTGCTTGAATTCTTCAGGGCCCAAGTTAGTCCATACGAACCTACAAGAAATCCCTTAAGGGGAATTGCGATCATATGTTAGACACAGTATTCAGTAAGAACTTCACAAAACTTAAATGCAACTTAAATATACATCTATTTTTAAGAGATGAATTCCATCGTTTAATATGTAAATGTATCACATTGTTTTAGTAAATTTTGAATGCAAAAAATGCTACCAACTACTGATTTATTCATTCTTTAGTTACCTGAACAACTAGGAAAAAGGGGGATTTGACCTCTAACACCTCAAGCAGTTTATCCAATGCATCGTGGAACTCCTTTTCTATGAGAAATGAAAGAAATGCATTAATGAGGTTTCTGCAGGAAAAACTGCTTCATGTTATATAAGATGTTTTCATCATAAAACCTGTGTAATCAAAACCATATCCTGGCTGTGGTTTGTCACTGAAACCAAATCCTATCCAGTCTGGTGCAAAGCAATGGAACCCTGAATCTGACAACTGTTTTAAGGGGAAGAAAATTAACAAAGAAAGAGATAACCGGAGAAAATTTAAGTTGATTTAATCATAAGATGCTGAAAAACATGAAATCAAGGTAAAGTGACAATGTATAATCAAGAACAAGTAATGCTCAAAATCTAATAGAGAAACATATTTTAAGGCACTCATGATCTGGAGAAAGAAGGGAACAATAAGTACTTCAAATTATTGCATTAGTTACATGGTAACAGCTGACACTAACAGCACACAGTTCATTATTGGCTACTCGGGTTGAATAGTTCAAGGATTTTGAAAAGGACAAAAGATGCAATTGCTTGTGTTGTTCTATTCTCCAATCAAAAATTAAGTTTTGCTTCGTTATTACGCGAATTACGGTGATGAAACTCTATTTCTGACAGAAAAACTCCAGAAAACATTTAAACAATTTTTAATTTTGTCCCTGAGAATTGGCTTATATATGAGAGGCTCAAAATTATTTATTCTGATGAGCTTGATTGCATACAAAATAGAAGTAGCATGAAAACCTGAGACATAACAACTCGGTAGCTAAAAGATTGCGTAGGAGCACCATGAAGGAAGACAATTGTTCCTCTTCTGCTACTTGCTGACCCTGCAAAATAGGACAAGGGAAAAAATAATCAAAAGCGAGCATTTTCCATACGTTTCTTAAACTTGAAAATGGAAAATTAGAAACCAATTCCTCAGCTAAGAAATAAGCAATACCAGTTTCTCTCACAAACCATCTTAACTTGCCAGATTTAACGTATGACCCGTATTCCTTGCCCTTGTCTTCTGTCCTCTACCAACACAAAAACTATTATTACATTCCCACTCAATGAAAACCATCATCACTGATCAATCAAACATTACTAGTTGAAGAAGCATCATGTCATGCACAAACAACACAAAGTCTTCGATGTTATATATCAGGAATCAAAGGAAGTAGAAGGAGAAAAGAAAGATTGGTACATAAAGCATTTGGCCAACGTTGCCATCCTCAGCAGGGTTCTCAGGCAATTGAATAGCACTGCGGCTTGAAGGGTTGTCAGTGACAAACCCGAAAGGGTTGAATGCTGAGTCTTCTTTGTCCTTGGATTCACCCTTCTCTGTAGAGCTAGCTCTCACTGTAACACTTCTTGTGGGAGATATTCTTCTTTTACAGCAGTATGTGGTGGAAGAAATGGCAAGATTGAGAGTGGGAGAAAACATGGCAGAAAAAACCATTGTTGGGTTTGTGATCAGTGGCAGAGGTGACTAACGGTTCAAAGTGAACATAACATATTTGTTTGATATTTATCTTTTCTTGGTTGCTTCATAAATTGCGGTTGATGTCCCCACTTAAACGTAGTCCTCATATATTTCCACCTAAGATGTGGCATATAGTGAGAACTGGTAAGAACACACCACGTGTGCTAGCATTTTTTTTTATAATTATCAAAATAAAAACAACTACTTTCATGGAAAAAAAAATGTATTAAACAGTTGTGAGAATAAGGACAAAATTGTATAAAATATGTACACAAGATAATGACTTATAAATCATTTGGTTCAAAATATGTAACGTTGTATATGTAAGTCATCCGTAACAAAGCAAGTAGCATGTCAATGGTAAGAAAGACAATAAGCACTTGTATACATAATGGTTAATAAAATTATTTGATGCAGATTTGTAACATTATACACGTTGACTAGCAGAGCAATTAACATGTTAATGGTAACACAAATAATTAGCAGACTCATAATTAATTACAACAACAATGTAATTAATATGTTCAAGTTAACTTATTGAGAGTTACAACATTAAGTGGGTTAGTTTCTGGCTTAATGAGTTCAAAATACTTGTGACATGACAAAAAGAAACTGACACGAGCTGAGGATTGATATTTGCAACCTTGATCAACTTCAATTTGGATTTTTCCTTGCCCTTTTTCTGCTGTGGACACTGTGAACTTGACAATATAAGTTTGATATACATATTTAAAAATTAATTTAATCGTGGCAGTAAATATATTTCCCCACACAATGTGCGGTGGTGTCGAGTTTCTATAATGATATCATGGAGATCAAAATTGACATGACTTAAGCACAAAAGTATAGAATATATATTTCTCTGTAAACGTGAGAACTGCACTACTTAGTAGGCTTGTAGCTACTCTTCTGGATCTTCTTGTTAAAATGTTCACCAGAAATTATTACATGAACATGAACCATGCCTGAAATGATGGAATCTGGTTTTATCTCTAATTATTAGTTCCCTTTTGTAAGCTTTTGACACCAGCTTTGCCATCTGGTGACAATCCACACACATTCTAAGGTTCTTAACTATTCTTATAGTAACTCCAGGGCCTGAACTAATAAGGGCATAGGCAATAGCCAACTTCTCACTATGCCGGTAAAGTGCGGTCTCCTTATCCTCCTCCCCTAGATCAAGGAAAACCTCTGATGTATCAGGTGAGTATCCTGCTTTTATCAAGTCCTGCATCATGTTTTCTAACTTTGCATATATATTTTTAGATTGAGGATGTGACTGGTCCCCAGCAACAAATTCATAAACATTGCCATTCAACTCCATCAAACTGCAACCTGGTGTTTTCTTGATTCCCCTCTCCATCATCATTTTCCTGACCTGACGCAAGTTTTCCCATCTCTTGCAGGCAGCATATATATTACATAACAAGACATAAACAGCTCCATTTTCAGGCTCTAACTCAAGAATTTGTTTAGCTGCCATTTCTGCTAGATGCACATTTTTGTGAACTCTACAAGCGCCAAGAAGTGATCCCCAAACAATTGAATTTGGTTTTACAGGCATATTCACTATGACCTCAATGGCTTCTTCTAAATGCCCAGCACGACCAAGGAGATCAACCATGCATCCATAATGTGTCACATTAGGCTTAATTCCATGTTGCATGGTCATGGCAGTGAAAAAACTTTTTCCTCTATCTACCATGCCTGCATGTGTGCATGCACACAGGACACCAATATAGGTTATCTCGTCTGGTGTAACGGAAGCCTCTATCATACTTGAAAACATGGCAAGAGCTTCTTCACCGTGGCCATTAATGGCAAGGCCAACTATCATCGTTGTCCAGGTAAATTTGTCTTTCTGACGCATTTCCTTAAATACTGTGTTTGCTCTTCCAACATTCCCGCATTTAAAGTACATGTCTATCAGAGCATTCCCGACAAAAGTATCATTTTTAATACTGTTTTTGTCAATGTAAGTCTTTACCCATTCCCCTAGCTCAAGTGCTCCCAGATGCGCACAAGCCGTTAGAATGCTAACCATGGTGAACTCGTCAGGTTTCATATTTGACATTTGCATCTCACGGAAGAGTGCTAAAACCTCTATGAAACGGTTCATTCTGAGGTAGCCATCAATCATAGCAGTCCAGGAAACATAATCTCTCTCAGGCATTTGATCAAAATACTTCCGAGCTAAATCAATTTGACCGACATTGGCAAACCCAGTAACAATACAAGTCCAAGAAATAACATCTCGAGCCTTCATATTGTCAAAAACACCTTGTGCAGCACCCATTTCTCCACAAGATGCAAACATATCGATCAAAGCATTTTCCAATATGAGATTAGGTTCAACAATACGTTCCTTAATATACTTAAAAATGTTCTTGCCCCCATCTAAATCCTTCAGTTTGGAGAATGCAGAAAGCATCAATACTAGTGTAACTGAATTGGGAAACACTCCTCTCTTCTCCATCTCATTAAAAAGCTTCTTTGATTTCTTAAATTTCTTAACTCTGTTATACCCGGATATCATTATATTCCAGGTAACTACTTCCCACGCATCACCCATATAAAAAACCTTGTAAGCCAAATCCACAAGCCCACACAAGGAAAACATATGTATGAAAGCCTTTTGAACAAACAAATTAGAATCAAATCCATGCTTCACTGCATGATTAAGTAACACTTTCCCATGCTGCAAAGCCGTATCATTGTTAAATCCCTTCAACAAGAAGGGAAATGTATAACGGTCAGGCTTGATGCTATTAGCCAGCATAAATAAATACATGGAAACTCCATTCTCAGGACGGTTGATCCTAGAATACCCCTTGATCATGGTATTCCAAATGAAAGTAGTTGGGTGCGGGATTGTGTCAAACACCTGACGGGCATAGTCCATATCCCCTGATTGATGAGCACAACAGAAGACTATGACTTGATTTTGAAATAAAGGGTCTGAAGAGAGACCAATTTTGACGGTGTGGGAGTGAATTTGCTTTAGGTGGTACATGGACTTGCACCTCTCAAACAGAGAGATTGGAGATTCTCCAAAGTAGTTTGAAGAACACAGAACAGCAGTAGCAAGAGTGTTATAAATCACTCTATTGGGGAAGGTTGCAAGTGAAAAGAACAAGGGAGTTGACAAAGATAACATGGACAACATGTCATTTTACTCACAACATGCAACGTTATTTTAAGTGTGTCTAATATTAATGTGACAACTATCTATTCATGTTTTGTGCTCCACTATTCTACTGGTTTACAATCTAAGTATGAATTTAAACCTTTAACAAGAGAAAAAATGAAATAAGATATAAGAAATAAGATCAATAAACTCATGATCTTGAATTGGAAATGGTAATACTGGAAATAGTTATTTATTACTCATGGTCATGTGATGATGTGTAAGTGATTCATTAGGATTAAAAGTGTATTATTGTTCTGTACTTCTCTTAATATAATTTCTTTTATTTTAGTCTCTCATAAAAGTTTTATTTGTACTTTTTATCTTAATTGATTATTAGTTCTTTGAAAAAAAATTATTTTTATCTTGAGTATCGATACTATTTAAATAATGAGCAATTTGGTAAGTGATCATAAAGATAATAAGTAGAATTAAGATGTGTTTTTTAATTATTTTATTTTTTGCTAACATGTCACCTAATAAACAGCTAATCATTTAAGAAATGCTAATAAATGACAAGCATAGAAAAAAAAAATACAAAAGCTAAAATAGGAAAAGAAATTATAAAAACTCAACCAAAATCTAGAAATTTACTAGAAACTAAAAATTACTTAATTAAAAAATTCAATCTCAAAAACTTGGATTAAAAATTGTATTTTTTCAAATAAATTATTTAATTTTTATTATTTACAGTTTTTATCAATTTTGCTACTCAAAATCAAGGGAGTATATATATTTACTCTTCAACAATTGAATTAATTAAAATTATTGAAAGACGTAGTAACACTTTTAATTTTTATTTAATAATATACCAATATATTCTATCTTCAAAAGAACTATTTATCTCTCGTTTGTTTTTAATACTTTTAATAAATGACACACGTTTTTTTTATATAAATTATTAAATAAACATCCATCTTCCTCATCTTTTTGATAAATTGAAGTCACTTCCTTTATATTTGTAAGAAAATAACACTTACTTTACTTATAAAAATATTTTTTAACATGTATTTAATTTTCTTTTTAAATTTTTATAATCTTTTAATTAATTTTAATATGATATTTTCAAATGAAAAAAAAAATATTATATTGAGGTCTTAAACCTTTCTTCATTCGCCAACTCTAACATAAACATAATTATAATTAATGGATAATTTTATATTTCTACACGTGTGGGTAGAAGCTTGATTATATATATATATATATATATATTGAATATGTGAGTATAAAAGATTTATGTTTGTGGTTTATCACTTCGCTAACCTATTATAAATAAGAAGGAATATTATATTCCATTAAAAAAATAATAAGGCAAAATGCAATGTATTATTCATTCATAAAAAATAATTGTTTTAAACCAGTAACAAAAAAGAAATACTAATAAAATTCAATCTACTCTCTTAATTTAATTGTTTTTGTCTTAAAAAATATGTACAAAAATCAATCTTCTAAAAAAAATACATAATTTGTCCACTTTGCCACTCATTCAACCAATTTCATTGCTCATTAATATATGTAGCATCTTTCTTCATTATTATAGATTTAATAAGAATCTATAAAACTAAATAAATCAAAAATGAAAATTGATATGTCCAATTCGTTAGTTACAACTACCAGTAACATTTCTGCTGTTATATATATATGACTCATTCTACATATTTAAAAGAAAAAATAAATTGTCAAATAGACTGAAACCATTCCCAGAAGTTTGACATTTCCATATGATTTAGACATTTTTGTCAAGTTTAAAGCATAACATTAAAATCAAAACATCATATGCAAGTTAATTTCTTAAAATATTGTTACATGTTATAAGTAGAACTGATCATTTTTATCATAAAATAGAAATCCTGAAATCACAATATATCAAACCAAACACGTACTATATATGGTTAAAATAATCACATGAGTATGATTCATGTGTTTGGTCGATTTGACTTCCAATGCATCAAATTAGTAATTAGGCCAATGTCTACACATACGGGATAAAAACTGCCACTATACCAACCCTAGAAAAGTAATCCTTCCACGTTCTTCATTCAAATCTTGAAACTGTGAATCTTTCATGTTTTTCATTGAAACAATGAAAGTATGAATAAAATCATTTCTTGTTACAAAAGGTTTATTTTGGCCAAGAAGATTAAATTTGAATATAATTAACCTTTATACTATAAACATGTAATGAAAATCCTGACAATAACACGAACTAAAATCTACTCTGTTGTAATATGCCCCTTCATGAAAAACGTATACCTGAAAATACCATTTTCCCATGTACAACCGAAATATCTATAGTCATTCTGACTGGAACCAGTCCTTGGCACAAATAAGGGCTTCAAGAGTGAGGGAGCTTAAAGAACTACGGTAGCTATCCATTTTTCTAATCTGGGTGTCAAAAACAGAATCTGCAGACAGAGTGGAAACTGGTAAAGACAAAATATCAGATGCTATTCTAGACAACGTCGGGTATTTCAATCCATTTAATCTCCACCAGCTCAGAATATCAAATTCCTCTACACTGGTCAGCAGAGGCTCTTCCAGATACTCTTCCAATTCTGATTTAAATTGAGGGTTACCAGTAAAATCAGATATATAAAATTCATAATCCGAAAGACCATCACCATCAACAAAAAGAGAGCAGTCAATAGAATCTTCTTGACATGTTTCTTTAATCATAATGTCATCCCCATCATCATCATTTGTTGCTTTAAGAAACATTTGGGTGCTATATTCAATGAATAGATCACGAAGACCATCATCAACTATCTTTATCCAGGCCCCAGCATTCTCACCAAATGTCTTGGCAAAGGTAAATTCCACAAGTTTCATTTTATGCCTTGGGTCCATAGCTACAGCAATTGCCAAGATGATGCAGCTTTCTCTCCAATATTGGTCAAAGCTCTCGTGCAAAGGAAAAATTAAACTTCTTATGAAAGGATCTTGGATGAAGACTGCTTGTGTCAGCTCCACCTGAATTTTTGACACTTCAGCAAAAAATAAATTTGAAGTTGGGTACGGTTGCTGTGTCAGAATTTTGGCTGCATCATACAAATACTTCAAATATGTGCAGAGAGTTTCAACCTGCTTCCAGTCATCCATTGTTAGAGTCATTCTGTAATCAGAATCAGTGGTATCAAGGCAGATGAAGATTTCCTTTAATTCACAGGCAGCTACAAGCATATGGTAAGTTGTGTCCCATTTACACGGGTCATCAATTGAAAGATTCACCATACTAGGTACTTGTAAATGTTGCTTCAAGTCAATAAACTTCTCTTTATGGGTTTCCGAAGACTTCACATGCTTTACACTATCGCGAACCTTGCTAATAGTTTCTCTCATTGCCAATAGTGCATCAGCTGCAAGGCGACTAAGCACACGAGCATAGCAATTATGGTTTAACAACTGACCATTGAGTATGGCAGGGTTCTTAACAGAGAGCAGGCCTCTCAGATTTTCTATCACATTCTCACTGGAAAAGGATTTATCAAGCGCAAGAGTAAACAGCCTACCCTCCAAATGCCAATCGGATAAGCATGTCACTAAAGTTTGATTTAAAGAATCTTCAGAACCAGGAAATGGTACTGTAACGACATTGAGAATAGGACGATGCAAGTTCCAATCATTATCAATGAAGTGTCCTCGAACAAAAACATAGCCCATTGCCTGGTTCGAAGTCCACAATTCCAATGTCAGGTTGACTTGTCCAGGAATCACATTAATGACATTCAACATATTTTGCTTTTTCCTGAGGTAAATAGCAATACAATCCCTTTCAATAGAATTTAGACATGATGGATTGAACTGGGGTTGAAGAATCCGCAGAAAATCAATGAAACCCTGTTGCTTCACAATATGAAGAGGATAATCATGTAAAATTATCATTTTGGCAACATCATGGTTGCAACGCTCCTGATCAAATGAGATACCATTAGTAAACCTAGAATTCTCTCTTGGCCGTTTCTTGGGAGTATTGGCATTATATTGAGAACCACCTGTTTTGGGATATGAGATTTGTTGGTTTTTCTCCCGAAGTACTTGACAGATTCCCATCGAAATGTGTCGTTTCAGATGGCTTGTACCAGCCAGTTTTGAATCAGTTATATAAGAAAACGACTTTTTGCATTGGTTACAGTAAGCCCTGGTACATCCAGCTCCAACAGCTTCTACTGTGAAGTATTCCCACACCATAGACTTTTTTCTCATCCGCTTATTGGGTTGCGTTCCTGAATAAGGTATCACATCATTATTATCAGGGGTAACATGAGCGTCAAGCTCCATGATAGAAAAAGTAACCCTGGAAAACCAAAAAATTGGAACGCCAGAAGGGCATCAATGAGTGGCTTACCTCCAGAAATAATAAAGGCAGGCTAAAAGTTATATTATTTTTTATACAGAACATAAATAAAAAAACTAAAAAATAATAAGAATTTAAAAGGCCCCCAGAAGTTCAGCTGCTAAGGGCAAACTCTGATAAATGATATATATAAATAAAAAGGAACATATAAAAAATCGAAAACTTGTACAAGCTAAGGAACATATTGTATCCTAATATTCCCCTACTTTATTCATCACCCACTCATTTAATGAACTCACTTTATTTGGTTACTCCATTGCTGTGTTTCGATTTTTTTCAAAAAATAATCGATTTACATGCTCGATTACGGCCTGTACTTTTGTTTTGTGATACTTGTGTACAACCTCTTTAGTTATTTCTAGTTTAAAATGATTGCATGGTGTACTATCATCATTTATATGATATACATGAACATGTAGCCGGCCAAGTTCTGTCCTCGCCATTGAGAAAACTAGTCGGACCAACAACAGTTATAATATTGTGAGAGGGGATTAGTCTCTAGCAAAGTGGACGTAGAAAAGCAGAACAAAAGAATTTTGTTTTGTCTCCAAATCTTACATTGACTTCTTTGATTTGAAATTCATAACTCTAAAGTTACATGGCAGTTTGTGATTTAATGTCCATCCGTGCTATAACTATCTATGTTAGCTTCATTCAACATGTATCTTGATGAAAGTATATAAACACTTAAAACCAGTGTTAAATTGAGAATGGCAGAAAATGTCGGAAAGCCGATAATCTGCTATATCATACAGCAGATATTGTGGCAGGTAAACAAGGGAAATCACATAGAATTTGAAATTTGTAAAGTATATCAATTATATACGTATAAAAAATTTAAGTTGCACGTAAATAAAATTAAAATGCATAAAGCTTTTCATAATACTAACTGACAAAATTCAACTGGTCGGAGACTTGTCAGTGATGACAAGAGGGTGAAAAAGGAGGTAAACAAACACTGATGGAGAAGTGGGGACTCGATCTTAGGTGAAGCCCTGAACAGAGGTTTTTGTATAAGAGAAGATTAATAGGTTTAAGTGAGTAGGGGGAGTGGAACACAGGGACTGAGTTGGAAAGAAGCATGTGTAGTCCCACATCCATCTCAAAACCACATCGCAACGCATGAAGTGAACGCGAATCCTAGGTATTGTGCCATGCAACAGCGCTATAGTGACTACTTAAATAACACTGCTTAAGTCAAAGCCTACAAATAACTTGTGCTCATTTATCCCAGTTATCTCAACAGTCATACTAACACTCAAAATTAAATGCAGCATTCACATTTTCTTTCTCCATAACATCCACAAACAATCCAATCTAGTGAGACAGTTAAAACCTCTGAAAGGGGTGGATTGACAAATAAATCACCATACTCGCATATCTGCCCGCATCATCAACAGAGCAAACAAAACAAAATTTAAGCAAAAATTAAAACAAAACCCGATTCTCTATTTCTTCAGAAGAATTAAAAAAAAAAACAAAATACCATGAACTGTACACAAGCTGCAGCACAACATTTCACTTGAACACAATAGCCCGACTCACTCATTTAACATCACAATGATAATGCGTGGCGAAAACAACAACGACTAAGCACAAGGAACAGGTCCTGATTAAAACAAAAATATTAATTCAAATAATATAAATACCATTGTTTCTTCGTGTTTTCCGTCCTTCAGTTTAGGGATCGAACATAAACAACACAACAGTGAGTAAAACCAAAACAGAGAGAAACTCTAATCCGCTACAGAATAGCATCACATTCAATTCAAATAGTGAAGAGATATATATATATAGAGAGAGAACCTTGAGAAAAGGGAAAGTTGCACGAGCTCGCGCCACTGCCACGGCGGCAGAAGAGTGAAACGACGTTGTGAAGTGAATGAAGAGAAAAACGAATGAGATAGGAGTGTTTATACACTCACACGTATGAGTATGTGCGTATGTATAGATGAATATATATATATATATATATATAGAGAGAGAGAGAAGAGAGAGAAGCAACGAAAACGATTATGGTTGGAAGGCGGAGAGGATGTGTACGCGCGGCGGAAGGAAGGAAAGGAGGCAATGAGGGGTTCAAACTCTGCAACTTTTGAACTGCTTCCCTATTTGCACTTCTAAACCCTTCATACTTATTAATAGGGTTCATCATATATTTAATATAATAATATCAAATAATATTATATAGATATATAGTAATATAGTAACTCAATTTAAAAAATAAAAATAAAAAGGGAAAAAAATGGAGATTATGATGTTGGGAATTCTAATGTTTTTTGTTTATGAAGATAAATAAATGTCTAGAAAAAAAAAATTACAATAAAGTGAAAGATAAAAAAAAATAAAAAAGAAATTGCATAAATAAAAACTTAATTCAAATTAAAATATGTTTTTACTTTTTTATTTTAAAAATTTACTCTTGAAGTTAATGGTGAATTGATGATACAAGTATGACCATGCTTTTCTTTACCTTCATTCTTTAAATAAAAAAATATACTCGTATCCATCTTTAACAATATCAAATTTTTGTTTTATTTTTATTCATGGGATAATATGTATACTCTTATAAGGTAGATGTCCTTTTTTTTAATTATTATTTAAAATTAACTAATTTTTTTTATATAAATTATGAAAAAATAAATATGATATTATTAAAGATTAAATATTAAAATAATATATTTAATGTCAAATATTTTTAAAAATTACAACCATAGAAGTTTTAAACTAAAATATTAAATAAGAATTGAATAAAAATTAAAGAATTATATAAAATATTGTGTAATTACATATAAATATTTTTTCATAACGATTAAAATATCTTTTAATTTTGAAAATGTTAACAAACAAAGTTAAAAGTATTTTTTAAAAATTATAAAACAAAATATTCAAGTTTAGAAATATTTTAAGTGTTTAATTATTTCTATAGATTATAGTGAAATATATTTTATATATTAATAAAGGTTATAATATACTACTTGAATGAATGATAGATTGAAAAATATTAAATTAATAATAATTCAAGTTTATATATAGTTTTTTATTTATTTTAATTTTATTGTCTCAATAACATTAAATTATTATATTATATTTATATAATTATTGTGGTAAAATAATGATTTAAAATATAAAAACAATTACATAAAAACCATTAAAATAATTTTACATGATAAAAATAATAAATTAAAATATTTATAAATAAAATAAAAATGATTAAATGTATGTCTAAAAGCTATGTGATATTATACATAGAATAAAATGCATGATAGAAAAACATGAATAATTAAGGCTATGAATTATTAAAAGAAAATAAAAGTTATTTTGGCAATTTTTTTTTAAATGAAACAAAAATTAATAATCAAGAAAAATAAAGATGATATTTTTTTTAATTACCTAGTAAGTGAATGATTTATATGATTAAATATTTAAAATTAACAGAGTTAAATATTTTAATGTGAAAAAGAAATACTAAAAAAATATAAATAATCAAGCATAATACCTAAAAACTATTTTATTAATTAAACTTGATAATACATAATTTGAATTTTATAGATATAGAATACATCCAACAATTAGAAAATAAGATAAAAAAATATCTAGTACAACAATTTTCTTTTTTATAAAACTAAATACTAAGATTATATATATATTATTTTAAATTACTTAATAAACTATACATATTTTAAAAATTTAAATGAGAACATTAATAAAAACAAAAAAGATTTATTGAATCACATATGAGAACAAAGACGAAATAATTATATACATATTCATTCCAGAGGATTAACCAACACTTAAGCAACATTGAAAGAGACCCAACCAAATACTAACTAATCAAAAGGAAAGAAATATATGGAACAAGAAGAACATCGATGGAAGCAAACCAAGACGCAATGATATCATATTTGAGCGAGTTAATGTCTGGTTCGGGCTAATATGATTATCACATTTCATCAATGAAATGCAAATCCAAAACCAACTGTCAGAATTAACTTCACCTTTTTCAATAAATTGAGAGAGGAGCAATATGTTACAGCTACAAGAAAATTTCCAGGCCACAATAAAATTGCTTTGCGTTCCTAAAGACTAAAAAATATACAGACAAGGGGGTTTAGTTCTACAAAAGGACTGTTAACGAAAATTTTGAAATGAACTATTCCACCCATCGAGATTGCTGCAGATCAATTCATCCGAAATTCAATGTGAACTGCATAATTTGATGAATCTAGCTCTTGTGAAGTATGTATTAGAGAGGTTTGGGTAGGGATCAGAAACAATCCTCAGCTTCTATGCAACAACATTCTACTTATCACCACCGCCAAACATTCCCATCATATCTTTAGCAGATCCCATCTGCTTCATCAAGCTTTGTAACCCACCCATGCCTCCGATTTGTTTTAGCATCTGAGGAGGGAGGACTTTGCTCATGTGCTGAGCATTCATATTTCGGGATAAGGCGCTCATTTCGCCCTTCTTGGGTATTTTAAGCCCTTTCATTTTGCTCCATATCTTTGCAAGCCGTTTGTACTCTTCCAACATTTCCATTACTTCCCTAACTGGACGACCAGAACCTCGAGCTATTCGCATCATGCGGGACTCATTCATGAGCTTTGGGTTTGAGCTATCCAACTCTGTAAACATTGTAACCATTAAAAGTCAGCTTATGAAGGTACACTGTTTCAAAACAATGGATTCAATATACAAAAAAAAAAGTTATCCTCTCAAAGAGGAGAAAAAATGCCCAGCACATGCCTTCATTTGTCATTGAGTCCATCATTGTCATGTAACGCTTAATTTTTGCCTGGCTTTCCTTCTCACGGCCTTTTGGCATTAATTCAGCACTAAATCCTGGTAGCATAGAAAAGACCTGCATAAATCAACCTAGCAAACGTCAATAAAGCAAATGTGCAGCATCTCATCACACGGTAACCAAGCAGCCATTACCAGTATGTGTTTAGAGCATCAAATATAAAATTTTATGAATCAAACATAAAAAGGAGGTAACCTGGCCAATGGGACCCATTTTAAGTATGTTCTGAAACTGTTCATACATAATCCTCAAGGTGAAGTTTCCCTCTGACAGCTTTTGTAGCAGTTCAGGCTGTTGATCCATAGGAACAACTTCATGAATTTTGTCCATGAACCCAGACCAGTCTCCCATGCCTGAATCAAAAGTCATTGAACAAGACTAAGAATTAATTTAAGCAAACTGACGAAATAATATACTTCAAAAGGGTGTGGCATAACCCAATACTCGGGTAAAGAAAAAAAAAACAGAAAACACAAACCTAATAGACGACTGACAAATGGTTTAACATCAAAAACTTCAAATTCGTCCATGTGTTCTCCAGTTCCAATGAATATGACAGGACTCTTTGTTGCTGCGACACTGAACATACAAGATTAATTAGATTACAATTCAAACCACAACAAACATACACAAGCAACAGACACCCTATTTGCATAAGTTGGTATTAAATCGTATAAATACAATATAATTATCTTTGCAATACTTACGCACTAAGAGCACCACCACCCTTTGCGTGGCCATCCATTTTAGTCACAATGACAGCTCCAACTGCAACACTCTGTTTAAATGCTTGAGCCTGATCGAAAGCAGCCTGACCAATACTGCTATCCATGACGAATATAACAAGATCTGGTTTCTGAACAATGCAATGAAAAATATTAGACGTTGACTATTGAAAACAGAAATTGACAGAGTATCCACAGGAAATACCGTTGCTTCTGAAACTTGACGCATTTCTTCAAAAAGTGCAGCTTCTTGTTTATGCCTCCCACTAGTGTCAACGATTATAAGGTCACAGTTTTCGTTCTTGAATCTTTCAACTCCTTCCACAGCAATTTTCACAGGATCTGATTCCATATAGCTGAAGAAAAAGAATTACTTGAGCACGATGACCATGGGAAATGAAATGCAATTAATAAAGTAGAAGCAAGCAGCTGTCATGAATGACAAATGAGAAAAATAAAACGAAAAAGAAAGAAATTGTAAGATGAATACAAATAGATCACTGGGAGAAAGAAAATAAAAAGGAATTCTTTTAATTATTGGTTTCATGCATTTTTTATGTTCGTGAATTTGTATGGCATGTCTGAGAAACATTGTAAATTTGTATTAAGTCTTCTTTAGAAGAAATAAGATAAAAAATGAAAAAGAGTACGCCCATTTGTGAGCATGGGAATCTTAGCGACAAAATCTGAGTATGTGATTGAAGAGCCAAGAGTGTATAATCCATAACATATGAAAACACAAATTCAGAACAAACAAATCTAAGACCCAGTTTCCGAAATAGTTAGCGATAATCATCCCCAATCTTACTTTGTTACTCACTTAATACATACTTGTAGACGAATAATATCCCAAAATAAGATTTAACGCCATCCAAGGCATGATCTATATAGAAATATAACAGCCATGTAACTCATCAACATATAAAACTACAAGTACACAACCTTAACTTTACTATGAACATTCAACAAGCATAAGTGCAGCATGTCTAACAACAGAACCCCATATGCCAACTACAGCTAAATCCGATCATCTCTGCATTTCACGAGTCAAATTGAATAACAACTACCAACACGTACCTTCCATAGAAAGGGATCTTAGCCTTAGTGGCGTTTTGCTTCAACTGATCAAAAGCACCAGCTCTGAACGTATCCGCGCATACCAGCGCGGGCTTCCATCCTTTCTTCTGATGATAGTACGCGTATTTCGTACACGTCGTCGTCTTACCAGATCCTGAATCACGCAAACATCCACAATCATTCCAATCGTGCAAAACGCAAAGCATAACGCTATTCAAAAGAAACAAACAAACCTTGCAAGCCGACGAACATGACGACGCTGGGTTTGCCCTTTTTGGGAGTGAACGAGGGTTTCCCGGGATCAAGAATTTTGCAGAGCTCATTGAACACGGCCTGCTGGATGATCCGACGCTTGTTGTGGCCAGCGGCGAGGTCGTCGAGGTTGACGATGCTCTTGATGTTAGCCTGCATTTCGCGGACGAGCTTGAATTGCACATCGGATTGGAGAAGTGCGCGCGTGATGTCGTTGAGGCAATCGTTGAGGACTTTCTCGTCGATGATGGTCGCATTGCTCATCTGCTGAAGAGCACGCGAAATGCTCCCACCTAACTCCGCGAGAACCATCTTCGCCCACCGTCAGATTCTTCCTCCGATCACCAATTGGGTTTTGTTGAATTAGGGTTTGCACCACGTTCGCCGCCGGTGAAACGAAAAAAGCAAATCCAGATATCCACTGTGTACGCACGGCGTTTATCTTATACACGCACACCCTAGCTATAGCTGGATTTTGATTTTTCTAAAGTCCATTAGATTTTAAAATAAAAATCTTCTCTTTATTGTAATTTATAATTTATAAATTGTAAATTAAAAAATAGCTTAAACTACTTAATTTATCCCTTTACTACTTTTTTATTTAAAAAAAACGACTTTGTAAAGTTTAAAAAAATATAGGTTTCCATCATCGAATATATAGTAATGATGAAAAATTAATATAACAAATTTAAAAGTTGTAACGGCAATACAAATTTACTTAACAAAAATGCTTTGATGTTATATATGTCAATATATAAAATATCTGTTTACAAAAATTTAAAAATTAAAAGATAATTCAAAAATAATATTGACACATGATACGTAAAAACCGTTTATGCAAATCTAATAGAAAAAACTAAATATTTAACAAAAAGTTAAACTTAATCGATGAAAAGAAATAAAAGATCAAATGGAATACTACATTGAGAAGAAAAATAAATATTTAACCAAAAATTAAATATTGCTTAATTTTATTTTTAACTGTATTGCTGTAGTTATAAAATAAATAAAGATAAAAAAATATTCTTGAAAAGTGTAAATGTGATATAAGTTTTAGATATAGTTATAAATAATATATAACAAGGACCCGTTTTATTTGCTTTACGCCGTAGGGGTTGCGGCGGGGCAACTCCCGGCGGTATAGGAAACCGGTTCTCTTCGACGGAGAAAGGAGAGGATAAAAGGGTAAATGTGGAGAGAGATGATTTAAATCGTTGGATTCTTTTGATTTTTATCTAACGGTTGATTTTGTTTTTCTTATTTCTATTTCTTCTTTTCTTTTGATTTTTGATTTTCAACATCTTTGTCTCGCATTTACACCTCACTTTCCCCCTTTCTGAATCTAATTTCTTTGTCTCCTTCTCGCGCGCCGCCGTAGCTCGCCGGTCGCCGGTCACCGGATTTCGTGAGTTCCTCTTTCTCTGTTAATAAATTTCTCTATTTCATTTGGCTGTGTCTCAGCAAAGTTGTCACTCACTCACTCTCGCGAAATTAAGTTCGCAACTGAACAACTGAGAGAGAGTAAGCATTTGTGTCTTCCATGCCCTAATTTTGTGTTGTATCATACAATGATAGTGCAGATCGTGAAATCGAGAAGTTTAAAAGGTTTTAATTATGGCAACGGCGACATACCCTCCACCGCCACCTTTTTACAGGCTTTACAAAGATTACTTGCAAGACCCTAAGTCTGCTCCTGAGCCTCCGCCGCCTATTGAAGGGACTTACGTTTGTTTTGGAGGCAATTACACGGTAACCATTTTTTTTTCCGATGCCTTTTCAGGATAGAATATTAAAATGAACTTCTGTTGTTGCAATTGCAGTGTCGTTGGTATAATAAGCACTTTCTTGGTGAAATTTTAACTATACATCGAGGTTTTAAAAATGTATTATTAGTTGAAAGCTTTTGTGGATGCTTGTTTTCACTAGCATCGATTTTTGGCTTGTGAAAAGAAACCTGAAACAGCTTATGTGGGAGTCAGTTGGATTGTTTATTGAATTCTTAGAGATTGGTGAAATAGCTTAAACTTATTGATTTCAGCTGTTAAACAATTATTGTTGTGCTTGGGATCATTCGCTGAAATCTAGAAAAAAAAAAAGCTTTTTGTAAACAAAAAAAACTAAGCTGGCTTTATGTATTTGAACATCTGTAGTTTATGATAATTTCCCACTCTCAAACATGTTATCTCTAATCAAATTTTCCAATCACTTTTTTATTCTCGTTCAGCTTCATACATATCCTCTCTCTTATTTTTTAATTTATATTGTAAAAGCTGATTTATTTCATGTATCGAAATAAAATTAATTATTTAGAAATAGATTCACGGCAAACTTATCCAAATATAAACTTATTTTGATTATGATTGGTTATGACAATGAATTATACATATAATCAATTGTTATAATAATTTAATTTTCGCAGTTTTTTCACACACACACCTAGGATTTTAATTGGATCCATACTGATATGATATGTAATGATAAGTTGTTTCGTGGTAGTAAGTTTTTCTTCTTCAATTAACTTCAATGATTTAAGGACATCTATTTTAGGTGGGCACTTGAAACGGGGTTTCATGTTGTAGGTCTGATTTGCTATTTTCACAAAGTCTTTGTTTATCTGTTTGAACTTTTGTGTAGGATCTCCATCTCATGATAACGTATTAAAATTATAGTTCTTTGTTTATTTTCTCGTAGACTAGTGATGTTCTACCAAGCTTGGAAGAACAAGGGGTGCGCCAGCTCTATTCTAAGGGTCCTAATGTTGGTAGGCCATTTATATCCCTATTCATGCACAACTTGATATGATAGTGATTTGCAATGACCACAAGTTGCTACAAATAGTTTTGGTTTTCTATTATGATGCTTTTCTATCTCCATATTATCCAGTTGGAAGCTATCGTTCCAAAGAGAATAGTAAATGATATGACCTCTGTTTCTTGCTCCATAAGAGCTGGTAGTATCATTATGAACTTTGCTTTAACATTTGAATGCTTCTGTGAATCCTTGCTTCGTAATGTTGATAACTCACGTTTAGGTTGTTTGTCTACGCTTTGTAGCCATATGTACTATGTTGCAAAATACTCCATATAATTTTCATCATCTTTTGGAAATTTCTATTAGAAAGATGAATCACTAAGGCACAAACCTAGAATAGATACAATGTCAATTTCAACTTTACATGCTCTGACTTTTTAATTAAATTGGGTATCTATTCCCTTACTCAATTACTTGGAAGGCTGGTGTATTCTTGTGCAACTGTTGTGAAATTGTTCATTGTAACTTCCATAAAGTTTTACTGCTCTACAATGATGACATCCATGCCCATAAATTGAGTAATTTCAAAAAGGTTTTTTTTCATAATAAGTTGCTTTAACAATATATTTTTTTCATTGTAACTTCCATAAAGTTTTACTGCTCACAATATATTTTCTCTTTCATAATAAGCTGCTTTAACATAACCATTAAAATATATTTTTTAAAATATTTTACCTTCCATCCTTTAGTAAAATATTTCGACCCTCTATAGATTTCAAGAAGGAGCTGAGGTCACTCAATGGAGAATTGCAACTACATGTCCTGGAGCTTGCTGATATTCTTATTGAGAGACCTTCACAATATGCAAGGAGAGTTGAAGAAATTTCTACTGTATTCAAAAACTTACATCACCTTTTAAATTCATTGCGTCCTCATCAGGTATATTTTCTTCTATACAATTAAGTATAAGGAAATACACGTGCCTTTGACTGGCATGCTTCTGTTCTGTTTCCGTTGTCTGGGATTTTAATTATATTTTGTATTTACTTTATAGGCGAGAGCAACTCTGATTCACATTTTGGAACTTCAGATACAACGCCGTAAACAGGCAGTGGAGGACATAAAAAGGTATAAATATATATGTATATGTGTGTGTGTGCATAAGAAAGTATACCTGGACTTAATGGGTTGGATCAACTATTATTTTGGATAGATAATCTTTTAGATTAATGGATATAGATATTATCACGTAATGAAAACAATCCTCAGAAGGAAGGAACAGATCCCGTTTTTTCTTCTTTTTTTTGCAGTAAGGCCTCATTCAGGATTTAGTTGTGACTTTCAAGATTTTAAACACTGCAACAACCAGTTATTAAATGTTTAGTTTTTGTTTGATGGTGATTTTTAGATTTGAAAATTAGTTTAAAAAACTCCCATCATATTAAAATTATTTTGTAGGTAACTTTATATAATGGTAACAATGCTGACAACAATGTTCGTAGTGGTGGTAGTAAGGCTTCAAGGCTCAATGTGGTTCTCCTAGCAGAATCTTTATAGATAACGGATAACTTGTGATAGGTTCATATACCCATACCTGCTTACCTTGATAACTACACTATAACTCATTAAAATTACACCTACAAATTGCATACTTAGAATGTTTCTTGAACCCATGGAAGACCATGAGAAAGTTTGAATTGTTAATAATGTGATTGAAACTGATAATGGAGACATGTCACATTTTTCTTTTTTGACAACCCTCTTCTAAAATTTTCGAACTTAGAAGACAATTCTCAATGTATTTTGGTTAAGTGCAATGAGCTGTAGATGACCAAAAGGGTGTGATGCTTTTGAAACTTGATTGGTCTGAAATGTATGATTTTATAGGCAGTGAACAAAAACTTGATAGGAGTGAAATGCTTAAATGGGGGAGTGAACTATAATTTCCTAACATTAATTATGTAGTGTTTTCTGTTGTTATTTGTCGCTAGGATATGATTTAGTAGATCTTACTACCTTCTTTTTCCTTGCTTATCTAGTTTTGCTTTGGAGAAAATTGAGCAGATACTTTTCTTTTATATAATACTAATGCATGATTGGGACAAAATTTTATTATATCTTGTCAGAGTAAAGCACTATTTTGATCCTTCAAAACATTGGAGTCAGTTGTATGATAAGGAGAGAAATATGACTTGTTAGGAGACGAATTTAGCCATTTTCATTGAGATTCCTTAGTTTGTTATGGAGACTTACCACACAAACGTTCTGTTATGTTATTTTGTCAGTGATTTAGTAATTCATCTACTGTATAAACCATGAATATTAAGGAGTGAAGGATGAAAGAAAGTTATAAATTTAATTGTTATCTTTCTTCTGTAAGCGGCCTTGAGCTTGAATCAAGGCATTACTATGTTCATATCATTGTATTAGTCCTTTTTTACACTGATTCCGTCCTTAAAAATGAAAATGGTGATACGCAATTTATTGGAACAAATGTTATCGAATCCAAATCTTCTAGGGACGAAAATGGTGTTTGATTTGTTTTTGTCATTGGCCTTTTTTCTAAGGTAATCTCTCTATTTGCAGGAGGAGAGAAGAAGCACGACGGCTCCTTAACGAGTCCTTGGCAACACTTGATGGTCATTAGAGCGTTCTCAATCTTGTATTCACAGCAAGAATCAACTGATGAAATTAATTTTAGAATGAATTTTGACCTCTAGATTTTAGCAAATGATGAAAAGATTAAAACAAGAAATTTGATGAAATCTGTTTTGCAGCTTGTGTAGAGATATTAGAATTAGAAGAATTGTGAGTGTTGCTACTGCCCTTATAAATATTCAGTGTATGGAAGTCTGAACTGTCAATGTAGGATAGTGGTGGGACGAATTTGCCTCTGTTGAATATTATTTAAATAATATTATAGTACCATCTTTATGGAAAGTTTCACTGAGTTTTCCTGAATTGTTCAGTGCAACTCCAGTTTTAACAAAAATGAACAGCAACACCATTTAACCTAGAATGGTGATTTATATGTTGGGGACAGAGAATACGTCAACCATGCCTGCCAAGCAGTTGGTGTTTATTTCTACAACGAATCAACATAGCCACTTTGCATTTTCTTGTCTCGTGCTATTATGCATAGTATTTGAGATGCTCCCTTTAACTCGTGCACGAGTTAGGTGTGGTGCACTGTTACTCGTGAAGCTGGAGAGATGATGATGAGGAGGACAAGGACAGAGAAGAGATCATTCAAGGAATTCAATGAAACTAAGACTAGTAAGGGATGATCACTAGGAGAATGGTGACTAAAATCTTCGAAGAAATAAGACTAGGTGTTTTCTTTCTTTGCATACAAATCCTGTCTTGCATAAGTAAATTAAACAATTTTTTATTTTAGGAATTAAAAATTGTATTGTTTTTAAATAAGATTAATAGTATTACAATGTTTCTTTTCAGGAAGTTAAATTTTGATTTTAATTTTTTTATTAGATATATTGTCTATTGCAAACTCATTGAAGAAAAAATATAGATGAGTTATCTTTTAATATTTATATATATTTTATCTCAACACTCAAGTGACAATTTTTTATTCTTCAAATGGTAGTCGTCATCCTGTAATTCTGTTTACAATTTATTTTATTTTATTTGTTCTTGAGAATGATGAGTTATGGAATCTACATGAGTTATATATATCCATTTTTGTTTACAAAGTTTGATTTATAAGTTCTTTTTAACACTAATATCTTTAACAATGATTAAACTAACGAAAATCAAGATTCGCTACGAAATCTTCTGAAATTTAATTTAGAACTGAAAATAGATAATACCATGAATAAATTCTTGAAAATTGAAATATTATAATTAGTTTAAGAAACAATACTCTATTGTCTTCCAATCATTTGAAGTAATTTAATGTTAATTATAAAACATTTTTTTAGCATATGTATTTCTGTTTCAAATCGCATAATTGCTGTGTAAATTTAACCAGAAATTAAAATGAAAAACATTTTTTTTTCAAATATTTGAGACATGAATCTGCTAGAAAAAAAATCTCGAATGCACCAAAAAAATATACAATTCAAAAGTCGATTTTTATGAATAAGTCATGCAGTTTCGGCAGTGTATAAATTTGAATTCTGATTGTAGCATGTATAATTAAACTTATTTTGAAAAAGGAAATTTATAAGCAGGATAAGATTAACGGATGATACTAATAGGATTTGACTGAAAATATTGATATACTGTCGGATTCTATACTGTGTTGATAAGATACTATAAAAGCAGAAACTATAAAAAAAAGCAAATTACAGCAGCATTAACCTTTTTATGAAAGAAAACAAATAACAAGACATAATTAGTCAAGCTGAAGCAGCTATTTGCTGCCTCTATTATTACGTTTTACACATTCACTCCATTAGAAGATATCAGGTGGGAAATGCCCAGTAAAGGGGTTGCTCTGTTGAGCCTGCTTCAAATGCATTGCCAAAGCATAGTTATTCACCTGTCAACAAATCAATGGACGTAGAAATCATCAGTATGCTCAAAAGCAATTATTAATAGGAAAAAGGCTAGCGTAACACTTTAGATTTTTCATCCACCATTACCCATTAATCCAGTTTGTCTGAATTTAATAACGACCAATTTGAATTTGTAAAATAATTTCTTATAGTAGGATGCAATATTTAGGTTTTTGCCCTCTCCCCTTTACAAGCCCAAGTTGCACTCTCACTTATAAACCTATATATAAATAGCAGATTGCTATATTGACTCCTAAACAATAAAGAGAGTCTAAAAATTAAGACCAAACTACGAGAGACGATACTGATTAAATCCTTAGCCTAGTGAACAGCTGTGACTGCAAACAATTAAGATGTAAAGTTGACTCAAACCTCGAGAGTTCTAATCTGCTCCTGATATTGAGACACCAATTGCTTTAAATGCTGCAACTCTTGGTTCTTAACCTCGTAATCAGCAGATCGTTCATGCTGGATTCTAAAAGCATTTTTGAAAGAATTTTTTTCCTTAATCAATGCTTCGATTTGCTCTTTCAGCATCAAATTTTCCTGAAAATGAGAACATTATACAACTAAGATACAAGCTGAAACAGGAAGAAACGCTATATATTTATTCCTAAATCACCATGTCCATAAGAACATCAGAGTGCAATCTTAGCATTATAATTCTAGCTCAAAATTATTAAAAAAATTAGTCTTTTTATATGAAAACAAACTACAGTGTATTGTAGAAAATCAGCCATGATATACTTTGCATGTTTATTCAAAGAAGATCCATAGACCACATTGTCTACGCACAGTAAGTTTCAGCGTCTCTCCAGTGTTATCTTCTCATCCAAGCAAACAGAAAACCAAGCCTTTTCCTACTACGTTTGGCTACACGAACCAAATAATGTCATATTACTCCATCATAAACAATTATATAGACAAACTGACCATTAAAACGTTCTTAATGGTTTTGCCCATAACTTTTCTTGACCTCCCTCTACCTCTATTAACAACAAGACTAACCTATATTTGATCTAAATATCCTTCCTGGAGCTTCTTCATATCTTCTCCACTTACACCCAAATCTCATTGGTGCAAAATTCTACTACCTTTTCTACTACAGCTTTCTTTAATTTTGTCAAGTATGTCCATAAATCTAACACAGCACTCTCATCTATGATACGCTTGAGGTTATTTTCTTGTTGACTTGTTGCCACCACACACTTAGTTCCCCAATATTTTTATTTTCTTGTTTAACATCGTATACAAGCTAGTGAAACTAAAACACCATACACAGAATCATTACACAAAAACAACAAAGTAGAAATATTACAATGAAAGAAGTAGGATGAACCATCCTCAGCTTAAGTCAACAAAAGAGTTCCTCCACAAACAAACCAATCTCAAAGCACTCAATATCACCCAACTGCCACTTCAGTTCAGCAATCCCTGGGCAACAGCATACATCATACAATTGATCTGTTCCTCTAAACAGACATTCACTCAGTGACACGCAAAACATCAGACTTTGGTCGATAACATGAATCTTGAATGGTTTTAGAATGAGTACCTTTTGAAGTGCATTAGTTGCCTCAGCCCTTGCTCTTTCACTGATTGATTTCTCTAGAACTTCTAGCATTCTAGCAGCACGGGCTCTAGCATCATCAACACTAGTAGCAACCATCATTTCCCTAACAAAAAAGTCAATCCATTCTGCTCCATCTGCAGGAAGGTGGTTGTTCAAAGTAGGCTGGTCCTCAGGAACAGAAGCATTTCCATTGTCTTCCAATTTACCTGCAGAGTGTCTCAAAAAAGCTCAATTTCTCAATTAATTTTTTTACAAAAAACTTTTTCGTAATTTATTCAACCAAGGTTATCAAATTCGAGAGTTTACATAAATTTGTGAGAGTCGAGTAATCTCGACTCGTAAATATCTTAATTTAAATAAGTCTACAAAATTATATAACTTTAAATAAATAAAATTTATAAATATATTGTTCATAAAAATAAATATTGTAAAACATAAATACTTGAATTATTGTCATTAATTTTGATGCATTTCATTAAATATATAATAAAAAAAGAATTGTAGCTGTGCCATGGAGAGACAAAGGGCGCGAGAGATAGTGACAATTAGGTCATGAAACCCTAAACCCCAAACGACCTTGTTTTTTTTTTAATTTTCTCCCTTTCAAGCTCGCAGAATCGCTCCAAACTCTCGATTCTACACAATCCTACCGATTTCACAGTCGATTCTACCGAGTTTACGCAGAAAACAAGTTTACTTCCGAGTTAACTCGAAAGCCATGTCAGTACAATGGATTATTGTCATTAATTTTGATGCATTTCATTAAATATATAATAAAAAAAGAATTGTAGCAGTGCCATAGAGAGACAAAGGGCGCGAGAGATAGTGACAATTAGGTCATGAAACCCTAAACCCCAAACCCCAAACGACCTTGTTTTTTTTTAATTTTCTCCCTTTCAAGCTCACAGAATCGCTCCAAACTCCCGATTCTACACAATCTTACCGATTTCACAGTCGATTCTACCGAGTTTACGCAGAAAACGAGTTTACTTCCGAATTAACTCGAAAGCCATGTCAGTACAATAACAGAAAGCAATTAATTAAAAGTTTAAAATCCTATTATAGAACATGTAAAAGGAGAATTTTCTCATAAAGGTTTAGTCTACAAAGCATTCATTCACAAACATCAACCAACCATACCTGCAACCAAATTAACAACATCCGATCCTTCCGAATTTTCATTTCCATCTGTATTTCCCAAACAAAGCTCGTTCAGCCTCTTGATGGCAGCATCAATATCATTTCCACATTCCTGAAGAGCCCTCTCAAGAACCTGAAAGGTAAAATAACAACCAATAAGATATGTGAGGAAGATAATCATCTACATTAATCATGCAACTTTCCGAAAACACCAACCGAACACATCATAGATTGGACTGGTCAACCAAAAGTCAAATGCCGGCTTGACAACCTACGTCGTCGTCGTTGTCGTCAACCGACTATTTACTATGACCACTCCCCCGTCACATTAACAGTTGAGAGGCACTAAGACCTCAAATAGTCAATCTGCATTGGGCCTTCAGGTCCAATTATGGCATTCTAGGGCCCAATTATGATCCTTCTAGCCCCAATTACGACATTCTAGGCCCAAGTATGATACTTCTAGCCCCAATTACTACATTCTAGGCCCAATTATAATACTTCTAGCCCCATTTACGGTATTGCAGGCCAAACTGATATTCTAGACCGCCCATGGCACCTACTTGATGCACAGTTAGTATTACCTCTTCCTCTCCCTCGCACGTGACAACATTGATGACACCCCAGAAAAAGGGGAAAAATGGTAAATGAGCAAGGATACTCCCAAAACTCAAGAGAGAAAAATGAGGGGCATTTCCACAAAAAGAAGCAAAGTAGCTCAAATGAGGGACGTTTGGACAAATCTTTTTGTCCATAACCTCAAACCATTCAATCGGATATTGATTGACATGTTCGTTAGATACGTATGACCAATCCAAGATTGTAGACCTCTTGAGTTCAAACATACTGAACTTTAGGACTACCTGCGATTTCATTCTCAAGTATGAAAACAAATCAAGGACAGAAACTCCCTCTCTCGATTTAAGCCAAATTTACACACTAATTATTTTGCAGCACAAAAGAAAAAATCGAAAGCACAACCAAACACGGTAACTGATAACAACAATATGATAAACTACAATTCTAACCTTGCAACTAAACTATAAACTACCAAGTTTAAAAGATTAGTAAAACCGTAAAGCGTAACCGTAAGTGGATTCAAAGTCACGTAAAAGTAAAACTGAGAAAGAAAGAATAGATACCAGGTCGTCCATGTGCGGAAAGAGAGGGCGAAGTTGGTCGATGAGAGAGAGGGAAGGGAAGCGAATCGGCGAAGAGGAACAACGGAGCCTCTTGGAGAGTGGCGGAGAAGGAGGAAGCTCTTCGAAGAAAGATCTCTTGCTTCCGCACACAGCAGCAGACATCGTTCTTCAACGCTGACACCACCAATTTCAAACAATCCTTTCACGATCTCCCTCCAATTCAATCCCAACGAACTGGGGTTAGGGTTTCGGAAGAACGAGAGTTATCGGTATGGAAGGGGTTTTCGTGAGGGTTAGGTTCTGCGTTGTTCCTGGAGGAAGAAAAGTGTGGAAACTTGAGAATTATTTATAGTGCTATGCCACAAAGGAAAACGGAACTCTCCACGTGCTTGCCAGCGCGTCGGGTACCAGCGTTTCCTTTGTCGGGAATTCTCCCTGGAAAAACCAAAACCTTTAAAATTCTATGTGTTCTAACTTCAAAAAAAATTAAGATGATATTATTTCATTAATATATATATATATATATATATATATGGTTTAAATTTAAATGTATGTTATTTATTATTATATTTTTAATTATTAACCTTTTTAAATCAAGCCAAAATGGTCTTTTATTTATAACATTGTTTCGGAGTAATTATTTAAATCATTTTTTAATTATTATCACAAATCTTGTTAGTTAGGAGCATCAATGTTGTTTTTAAAAAATTTTACTATCTATCTAACAGTTCGTATTGTTGTGATTTTATGAATATTAAAGGCTTACCTTACTAGCTTCAATTTCCTTTTCTGAAAAAAACAATGAACATGGTAACTTCTTAAAAGTATTTTGATGTTTTTTTTAATATTTTATAAACATAAAAATTAAAAAGATAAAATATTGAGTTTTTTCATTTAAATAAAAATAATAATATTAATATAATAAATAAAATCATTAATAATATATATATATATATATATATATATATATTTATCTTTTTGTCCAATTAACTTTATTTTTTAATTTTATTATTCTTATTTTCTTTTACAATCGATTCTTTTCCTTTACATCACATGTACTATATCATAATAGGGAAGAAAATAAAGAATGATTTGTATCCTATGGTAGATGGTGTTGTTGATATAATTGTATTCTAGAATAGCTCTATGTGAAGTTTTGAAAAAAAAAATAGTCTTTACTTTGATCATAAGCTCAATTCAATGTTAATGTTTTTTATGATGATCATTTTCATGTTTAACATTCTATGGTACAATAATATTTGGTACCACCCTCCCATCATCCAAATTGACCATCTTCATCGTCCACCAAGTTGTCAGATCGTCTATCAAGATCGTTTTCTGTCGAATTTTTCTATGTTGTTTAGTATAGCCTAATAGACCCGCAGAACTTGAACAAGGAGTAGGGAGAGTGAATAAAGTAACTTGGATTAAGGAAGACTATTAGAAAGCTTATCCGCTCTTCAAGACAGTTTAAAATGTTTTAAGTAAAGGACCTTAATCTCATATCTGAAATACTAAATATCCACCCGCACGGCTTAAACAAAAAGCACGAAGAGGGAACAATGTAATTTGGATTAAGGAGAACTAGGGAGCTCATCTTGTCTTCAAGACAGCTTGAAATGCTTTAAGAGACCTGAACCCCATATCCGAAACAAACATCATTCACCAATGAACACCCCATATCCGAAACAAACATCATTCACCAATTACAATAAAAGTAGATGGTTGCAGAAGCTACTCGGGAACAAGAAAAAGATTGGTAGAACAAAGAGAATGCTGTAAGACATGGTGCAACATTTTTTGATGAACCTGTCCAAGAGCTTGGTTTTGAAACATTTTTGGACATATAGAAGTTTTGATGGTGAAAGAAACAACACTAGAAGAAGTTCTGTTGCACATAGTCACGGTTTAAAATTTGTTAAAAATCGTTTTCCAAACTTGGTTGATTCCGAAAAGTTCTATCAAATTACACATGCAGCAAACACACCAAGCCAATCTAAAAAAGGGCTTGGAGTCTTGACTTGAGAATTGCAACAATACCATAAAAACACGAAGCATTCTTTCTCAGCGGATGTTCTAATTTTTTTTCGTCTGAGATGTAGTCTAAACTATCTTCAGCCACTGAAGTTCCATCAGCAGCAAGACGACTTCTGAACATGTCACTGTTCTCTATATGAGAAAATCCATCCCTAGACTCTCCCTTGAGTAGCTCTACCACATCAAGCATGGTTGGTCTCTGCTCAGGCAGATCCTGAGCACACATAAGAGCAACTAAAACAACTCTTTTAAGCTCTTCCTCCACATAGTTACCATTTAATCTTGGATCAGCAATTTCACTAAATTTCTTCTCACAGACCAATGGCAATGCCCAATCAACTATCGATCTCCTCACCGTGGAATTAAGCATTTGGGCTGGTCTTCTCCCACTAGCGAGTTCTAGAAGGAGAACACCAAAACTGTAGACATCACAACTCGCTTTTGCTTTACCTAACATGGCATATTCTGGTGCAAGATAGCCACGAGTTCCCATAACTTTTGTAGTCATATGTGTTGCCCCATCAGGGATCAACTTAGCAAACCCAAAATCACCAATCCTGGCCTTGAAATCAGAATCCAGCAACACATTGCTTGATTTAATATCCCTGTGGATGATATGTGGTGTTGCTTGCTGGTGAAGGTACCTGAAAGTAATGAGATTTATGGATAAGAAACTATAGCAGAAGAAGTTCATAAGAAAGGTGAGGTTAGTACTTACGCAATTCCTTCAGCGGAACCAATTGCTATATTCATCCGACGATTCCAATCAAGAGGGCATTTCAATGAATGATGTCCATGAAGATTAGAGTGGAGACACAGATTTTGCATATATTCATACACAATTAACCGTTGCTGTCCTTCTGCACAGTAGCCACGAAGACTGAGAAGATTCTTGTGTCGTATTCTTGCCAAGATTTCAAGTTCAACTGCAAATGTTTCAGTTACTTTGCTCCGAAAAAACAATATTTTCACCGCAATCTGAAATGGCAAGATTTTTTAAACATATTACAGTAGCTTCATTCTCAAGGGCTAGATAAAAGGTTTGAACAGAGGTTTTTGCAGCAATAACCCCTGAAACTTTAGATCATATTCTTTAGAAATCACGTCACTAGATAAATAAATAAAATTTAAAGCATACTCATACTTGCGATCCATCCGATAGTTGGCCCCAGTACACACTGCCAAAGCCTCCTTCTCCTCGCATGTTATCACGTTTGAAATTATTGGTAGCAGACTTTAATTCCTCCAAAGAAAACACCCTCCATGTGGGTTGTTCTTTCCCTCTCCTTGAGCTGCATGAATAAGATTCCTATATCAAACATCTATTGAGTAAGAAATAAATTGGAAAGGCGTAATTGAGACCAAATTTCGAAGATTAAATATGCATTTTAAGAACTGTGCTGAGTATAGGATCAATGAACATACACCTTGTTAAGCTCAGAGCAGTAATCATGCTTAAATGCTCAAATCTTCTCTCTATTAAGTTTTCCTCTAGAGTTGTACCTGACAAACTTAACTAACCCTTAATTGATCCTTCTTACTCGAGAAGAGTCGAGATTACACAATTAAAAATATCTAACATTCATTATTTTCATCAAAATTAAACACACGAACTGAATCATACCATATAAACAAACATCTACTTTTATCCAACAACAAAAAAACAACAGAGCAAGGAATTGTCATACCCGTTCAAAACATTTTCGCAGCAAAATCAAAAAGCCATAACTTTCACCAATGAGCCCCACCCACCTTCTCCCTTCTGTGCTTTAAAAAAAAAAACAAAAAAAAAAACAGAAAATGCGAACAAAATAAAAACTTGAAACCGACCAACCAACCCAAACAGCTATTGATGTTGTTTTTGTTGTTCCTTTAACCTCAGACTTTTTTCTTAGGATGAATATTTAGATCTCAGCCTGAAAGCGGATAAATGAGTATGTGTTGAATGAAAATAAAGACAAGAAAATAGGAGGAGAAGGAGGATGCAATGCAAAAGGTGATGATAAGAGAAAAAAAAAAAGTGGTAACAGAGAAGAAGAGAGCTTCAGTTTAGTGGAAGTTAAGGTTCACACTGAACTCCCACGGTTGCAAAAGTTATTATTTTTTAATTATTAAACAAAACAAACCATGTGTGGGGCCCGTTTCCTTTTAAAATTTTAATTGTCCTTTCTGGGGAATATAATTTAGAAATTAATGACCATAAAAAACCTAAATAATGAAGGATCTTAGAGAAGAAAAAAGTAAAAGAAAATTAAATAAAATAAAAAAAGGTGTGTTGTTTTAAATAGATAAAATTAATTATATAAAAAGAGATAAGAAAAACTAATATATATATATATATATATATATATAAATAATTTTTTTAATATGTAAAAGAGAATAATTCTGGTATAAAAATATTTTATAATAATTAAAAGTTCATTTAACATAAATGAATTTAATTTTGATTTTATGATAATAATTTTGGAGTTGGGAATGCTAGTTGTTTTATTTAGTTTGTGACGATATAGAAAATGGTTAAAAATAAGAAAGAGGTTTTATAAAATAAAGTGTTGATATTTTATTATTAACATTGAAGTTATGTATAAATTAGCAACAAGTTCATTTTATAAAAAAATTTCTTTAAAAACCTTATGCTTATATTATAAGAATATGCTTAAATTATTAATTTAAGTTCCCTTGTTAGAGTATTGTGTGAGATGTATAACTTATAAGCAATTCTCATCTAAGAAGTTCTAAAAAGAGGTAAGAAAAATAGTAATAATTTTAGTCTTAGATTTTGATTGATTGATATGTGAATTGGGTTGCTTTTGAATAAGAAGTACATTTTGAATGTATGAATTTGATTGAAGTTTATAAATATGTGAATTTGAATGTGAGTTAGTGTTAGTCCATGTGATAGAATTCGATTTTTGTTAAAATGAGGACTTGTGAATTATGAACTTCCATGTAGAATGAGTAATTTGGCTTGAGTAATGGATTGAAATAATGTTTTTTGGAATTGATTTGGCAACTATTAAGGGTTTCATAAAGGCATACAAATACTATTGTATTGAATTACACTGGTTGAAATGCACATTTCCACTTATGGACACCAAACACTACTTTTAAACGACAATACCTAATTGTGAGAATCAAGAGAATTTTGTATTTAGAGTGTTAACAGTAATCAAATTCAGGAGAGATACCAAATTTATTAAGTCATGCTTTATAGATCAATAATGAGTGATAGAATATAGACAAGTGTATAATCTTAGGATACTAATCAATACATCATGAGATGGTGTTTATGATTATCATTATATATTTATATTATGTGTATCTTGATGCTCAAATGTGAATGTATGATTTAAAAGCTATGTAAATTCTTATACTAATAAATTATCTTTTATTTAAAACTTATAAATTTTATATTAGATATAAATTATATTGCATTATGAATTATTTAATCCAAACTCATCTTATGATTTTTTTTAATTGGATCTGTAACTATTTAATATTCTTATTTTGTACAGTCTTAAATTATTGACATTTAAAAAAAAATAAGACTAGATTTGTTTGTTTTCCTTTTTCAAATTTTAGTTGAGCTTCTAAAAATTCTTTTTATTTTATTTTTCTGAAATATTAAATAACTGAGTTGTTAAAATGCATAGAATTAAAATTTAATATTATTATTATTATTACTAAGTCTAAATTTCCTTATTTCACTTATTCATTTTATTTATTTATTCATAATTCTATCATTGTATTCAATATTTTATACTTATTAAGGAGGTTTAACTCACTTGGTTAAGTAAATATAGGAGTCACTGTAAATTTACAAACATGTACTTAATTCCTCGTGATAAAAAAAAATTAATTTGTTTTACTCAGTTGAATTCTAATATTTAGTAAATAAAATTAATTTAATATCTTTCGTTAAATCAATGATTAAATTTGTGTCCAGTCTCAAAATCTAGGTAATTTCTGATTTTTCTCCCTCTACTTCCCTTCACCTTTTTACACCTCACACCTATTTCCTCTACATTCCTCCTAAATTTGATTTTCACATAGAAACTCTAAATTAAACCCTTTTTTACATTTTCACAGTTAAAAACCCTAAAATTTCTAAAATATTCTCACTCTGTTCATAACTTGCTTTGAATGCTTCCTTCTATTTCCTTGTTTAAGGAGTGGCAGTAATTATCCTAATAACTTTGTTTCCGTGTTCAAAGTTTGATTGTGGTAGTAGTAACTTAAAATACAGCGAGAACACTAGTGTAGAAAGAGCTTTAGACGATTGTTAATTTTGGTTTTTGACGTCACATTTAGAATCTATCATTTATTCAATGACCAGAATTAAACGAGGATATATAGCTCACAAATGGAGGATAAAAATTCGTTTCTTCATATCAAGTTTTTGCGGAGCTCATTCAAGACTTACTCGAACTATTACTCAACAGAAATTGAAAGCTTTGGTTTCGGCTCATCGTGATAGAGATAGGAAAAAAAGAGATTTTCGTGGTTTATGGATTAGTCAAATAAATGCAATAATTCGCGAGAATCAAAAAGTATCTTATATTTATAGTAATTTAATTAATAGTCTATACATGAAGCAATTGCTTCTTAATCGTAAAATAGTTGCACAAATTGCTATATTAAAAGAGAATTGTCTTTTTATGATTGCCGATAATATCCTAAAAACTTAAAACCCCTTATTTACGAAGGTAAAGACTAGAAATTTGATGTCTATGTGGGTGACATTAATTGGACGTCGGTTATTTGCAGGTGTGACATCGTTATAGACGTCGGTTCACTAACATGACCGATGTCTATAAAGACGTCGTACATGACACTAACTGACGTCTACGGGTTGTTATAGACGTCAGACACGGAAGTACCAGATGTTTAAGGGCACTATAAAGACGTCAAATGTGGCACTAACCGACGTCTAAGGGCACTATAAAGGTCGGACATGACATTAACAGACGTCTACGAAGCATTTGTTGTGTTTTGGCGCAATTCTGCTCGTGTCTTTGGGTAGCATAGTAGCACCTCCTTCCTTTGCTAGTTTCTTCGTAAGAAAAAATTACGTCTTTTGCATCTTTTATGACATTTCAACCCAAAGACGAACCTGGGTCGTTTCCTAGGTCTATTCCAACCACTAATGAAAAAGAATACAGTGGGTGTCACCGTATTCTTTTTCTTTGGCGGTGGGAATGGAATTGGGCAAGGACTTAGGTTCGGCTTCAGGTTGAAATGCTATAAGAGATCCAAAAAAACGCAAGTTTTTCTTACGAGAAAACTAGTAAAGGGAGAAGGTGCACTACGCTACCCAAAGACACAAGAAAAACTGCACCAAAACACAACGAAAACTCATTTTAATCGGTTCAAATGAAACATAATACATAAAAGATTACTTTAATCGGATTAAAAACAAGTTTAAATGGTTCAAAAGATATCAAACGCACCTGAAAATGCAATGCAGCGGACAGAAAACGCGAAGAAAAATGATGGTTGCCAGGAGAAACTAGTGCCCGAAACTGCTGTTTCGAAATCACTAATTTAACAAAAAATGAGACGTTTGTTGCCTAGGAGACTGACATCTATAATGGAATATACGTCGGGACCTCACTAATATGACGTCCATTCGATTTAAAAAATAATATTAGTGGTATATATAGACGTCGGTTGTAGTGGAAACCGACGTCTATAATCAACTATAGAAGTCGGGGTGGCGCGTTCAGACGTCTAAATGGCGGAAAGAAATGACTTTTGAAATAATTGTCAGACTATAGACATCGAGTGGGCGGGGCACTGACGTCTATAATCGAATATAGACGTTAGGTGGCGGGATCAGACATCTAAATGGCAGGAAAAAAAAATCACCTACCTGTCAGACTATAGACGTCGGTCGAAGGGGCACTGACGTCTACATGACGAAAATGAATGACTTTTCACCTACCTGTCAGACATATAGACGTCATTTGCTAGGGCCCGACGTCTATATATTATAAGCGTTGAGTCCCACCCTAACAGACATTTATAGGCCTGACTTATTTATGAAATTATCACCGGTCAATAAGTTATGTCGTGTATCTCTTTAACAGACGTTTAATGGGTGATGTTAAAAGTCAATTATGCACTAATAGAGACGAAGGAAAGTAAAAGGAGGTAGAGAAAGAAAAAAAAGCTGACTTTCAAAATAAAATATAAAATATGACCTAAATTTTTGATAAATAATATTTTCAAATAAAATTAATGTGAATTTGATTGAAAAGACTAACTTCACTCTATTTAACAAATATAAAAATTTAATAGAAAAAATAAATGATTAAACCTTAATTAAGACATTAAAATTAAACTCAAATGAACTTTTTTATTCAGCTATTATATTAATAACTAAATACTATTTCAATCAAAATAATAATTTTTCTTAAAAATAACCGGCTAATTTAATAAAACTGTCAATTTTTTTCACTTCATAATTTCAAATTCTATGTTTTAATTCAAAATTTCATGAGTTAATTTAATTAAACCATTTTAAACTCTTATTCACCTAAACCTTACTAGTTAAAAATATTGAAATTTATCCGAAAACACAATATTCTCACCCTTTGAAATTTAAAACTTCAATTTTCATCATTTTTAAAAAAATCACTGCGTTATGAATATTTAAATAATTTTTCATCTTATATTTAGAAGTAGGCGAGAGGAAAATGATTCTTTTTTTCAAAGTTGAAATAATAATTAAAATAATTAATTATAACAGTACACAGAACTCCACTTCAATTTTGAGTTAAAAAAAACGATCCAATGTTTGATTACTTTCTACAAAATGATAAGTGATTCATAAAAGCAAACAAAAGAAAATATTTACGAAAATAGACTTAAAAATCACTGAAATATCAATATTTATCGAGGAGAGATTTGTATTTGAGCAGTTAATTACAAAAATTAATTAATTGAAGTTTATCATAAATGAAGTTTGTCTTATTATTATTTGTAATTTTGACATCCAATTTAAAGCTTAAAGTATAATATAAGAGAGAATATGTTTACTCAAACATTCTTGGAAAATCAAACTCTTTGAAGAATGCTGATGTGATTTTTTTAAACATATACTTAGTTTTGTACAAGAACTTTGTTTTAGTTTGCCAAAAAATATTCTAATTAGAACCCAATGCATCCCAATATATTATTATTATTATTATCCATGCATCTTTTTTTCTGGATTTGATTTCGATTTTGCATATTCCTTTTGACTATTTTGCTAAAAAAAATATAGCATTTATATCCTATTGTTTATTATGGGTAGAGTGGGGTAGTTAGTTAAAGACAACTAAAAGCTAATAAGAAGACTTTGACTTGGTTTTATGATATATATTTTTATGTAATATTTTCCTCAAGCTTTTTAAATAAATAGTTTATATACAAGCAGGTCAATAATTAATGAAAAATATATTTTATTTTAGGCATAAATTGATTAGTAAATATTTTGTTATAGAATCTGCAAATCATGAATTAAATTTTGTGTTAAAATATTTGGTAAAGAAGTGAGGAGAGAGAATACATACTCCGGGAAGCCTTCGACGGTGCCGCCGGGCGACTCTTTAGTTTCATTTTGATCTTCTTCAAAACCAACGTGGCTGATAATGGCGAGATCTACTACCTCAGCGAAACCGTAGAGAGGAGGGGGATTTGGCGCAAAGCTCCTCATTGCATTCTCCACCGTCCGACTAAAACTATCAACACTGACCGGTGTTTCCAAATTTGACGCAGTGATACTCTTGATGCCATTCTCCACTGCGCGATCGAATCCGTGGACGGAGGATACTTCCGAATTTGGCGCAGACCCACTCCTTATGGCACTGTCCACTTCTGAACCAAATCCACCGACGCTGTATTTTCTTTTTCTCCAAATTGAACCGCTGCTACTTTCAATAGCCGCGTTCATTCTTCCATCCATTTACCAAGTGAAAAAATGTAATGTGTGTGTGCTTTTAGAGCGCAAACACACACACGTGTATATATATATATATATAGAGAGAGAAAGAGATGAATTGAGAAGTTGCGAGGGAGATAGCGAAAGAGAGAAAGATGAATTGAGAGGCAATTGGTTTGGAAATGACGAAGAACCCGCGGGTAGGTGCATTTAAACTTCGACCATGATATTTTAACTTTTTTTAACAACATATTTTTTTTTCAAAAAAATTCACTTCCGTGGATATCCGTGGATAAAATCCGCGACAGATAGTTGATACCCACATATATTTATTATCCGAAATCTGTGGATAGCGGGTATTTTAATACTCGCTGATAAACGGTTTGGGTATGAGTATTATATTATTCGTATTCGCAGATATCTACTACCTGCAAAAAATAAAAATAAAAATTTAATTTTTATTTTATTAAGTTAAATTTAATTAAAATTAACATTAATTTATATTTTACAAGGTTAAATTTAATTAAAATTGTAATATATGAAGTATACATATCGGAATTAATTGTCATTTATAAACAATTAATAGGTATTAATAGGTCATATTGTCTTACTTTTTACAAAATATACGGTATTGCCTAAAAATATACTACACTATATCTTGAGCGTCGTAGTGTCTTCTGCACGTCAACAACCCATCGGCGGAGTGGATGACATTCTCAGAAAATATTGAAGATCAAAAGAGAACAAAGCAAATAAGAATGACAGACCCTCAGACCAATTCAACCGAAACAAAAATTAAATTTTAATTTATATTTAATTTAACTTATATTATATTATATATATTTTTTGTAATTTTATTTAAATTTTATTTTAATAATTTATAAAAATATATATTTTTTTAAATATTTATGGGTATCCGCGGATTTTAAAGTATCCACAGATACCCGTACAGATAGCGGGTCAGGTAATAAATAGATTTTTTTTAGTTGCGGATAAATATTATCCATGTTCGATCGATTGTCATTTCTATTCATATATATATATATATATATATATATATATATATATATGAAATGAATCAAGTATGACATGAGCAGTCGTTAAAAAAAAATGTTTAAAAAATACGTTTTCTTTTAAACTTTGATAAAAGGTGGCACCACACATTGCCATTCATTTCACATAATGTTATTAATTTTTATTTTTAGTTTTAGTTTTTCAAAAAAATAAAATAAGAAAGAATATTGTCAATGTAAAAAAATTATATGTATTAAAGTATATTTTTCTTAAACTTACCACCACGTTTAAAAAAATGATTTTTTAATATATTTAAACTTTTTACGTTCATCTCACATTATTTTTTTCTATCTTTTACTCTAATCTTTCTTAAAAAAATATATAAAATTTTATATTTTTATAATTATTCTACTCTTATGTACTTTTTAAAAGTTTCAAAATTTATGATAAAAAAACTATTTTATTGATGAATTTCAAACAACAAAAATTGACAATTTCTAATAATAGGGCATAGCATACAAAAATATAGAAAGCAATATTGGAGGGAAACAAAACACTACACAAACTGAAAAAACCCCCCAGCACTCGTACAACCACACTCATGCAGCAAACATAAAACTGAAGCTGATCATAGTTCAGCATTTTCTCTCAATGGACGTTCTAGTTCTTTTTCTTCTGAGATACAGTCTAATCTGTCATCAGCCAATGATGTTCCATTATTGGTTTCTGCAGCTAGAGGGTTTCTGAACATGTCACTGTTCTCTATATGAGAAAATCTATCCCTAGACTCTCCCTTGAGTAGTTCTACCACATCAAGCATGGTTGGTCTCTTCTCAGGCAGAGCCTGAGCAGACATAAGACCAACTAAAGCAACTCTTTTAAGCTCTTCCTCCACATAGTTACCATTTAGTCTTGGATCAGCAATTTCACTAAATTTCTTCTCACAAACCAATGGCAATGCCCAATCAACTATCGATCGCCTCACCGTAGAACTGAGCTTTTCTGTTGGTCTTCTGCCACTAGCGAGTTCTAGCAGAAGAACACCAAAACTGTAGACATCACAACTCTCATTTGCTTTACCCAACATAGCATATTCTGGTGCAAGGTAGCCAATACTTCCCTTAACTCTTGTATTCACGTGTGTGGCCCAATCAGGGATCAACTTAGCAAACCCAAAATCAGCAACCCTGGCCTTGAAATCAGAATCCAGCAACACATTGCTTGATTTAATATCCCTGTGGATGATATGTGGTCTTGCTTGGTGGTGAAGGTACCTGAAAGTAATGAGATTTATGGATAATAAACTATAGCAGAAGAAGTTCATAAGAAAAGTCAGGTCAGTAGTACTCACACAATTCCTTCAGCAGAACCAATTGCGATGTTCATCCGACGATTCCAATCCAGAGAGCATTCGAATGAATGATGTCCGTGAAGATGAGAGTGGAGACTCAGATTTTGCATATATTCATACACAATTAACCGTTCCTGTCCTTCTTCACAGTAGCCACGAAGACTGAGAAGATTCTTGTGTCGTATTCTTGCTAAGATTTCAAGCTCAACTGTGAATTCTGTCTCAGCTCTGTTGCTCCAAACTTTCAATCTTTTCACCGCAATCTGAAATTCAAGATTTTTTAAACAATAAAGTGGTTATACATCCATGCTATTTGCTTGTCAACAGCATATCACATAGATTCAATTATCAAGGTTTTTGAACAGAGGATTTTTATAGCATTATCTGATCATATATTATTTAGATCAGTGACAGTAAAACAATAAGCGAGTAAATAAAATTTATAGCATAGTCTTACTTGTGATCCATCCCAAAGTTGGCCCCAGTACACACTGCCAAAGCTTCCTTCTCCAAGCTTGTTGTCATAGTTGAAATTATTCGTAGCAGAGTGTAATTCCTTCAAAGAAAACACCCGCCATGTGGGTTGTTCTTTCCCTCTCCGTGAGCTGCATGAATAAGACTCTTATATCAAACATCTATTGGGCAAAAAACAAAATGAAAAGGCATAACTGAGACCAAATTTTGAAGATAAAAGATGCACTTTAAGAACTGTGCGAGTTTACGATCAATGAAACATACACCTTGGTATGCTCAGAGCAGTTAATCATGCTTAAATGTTCAAATCTTCTCTCTTAGTTTTGCCTCTGGAATTGTTCCTAACAAGCTTAACTAACCCTTAATCGATTCTTCTTACTGAAGAAGAGTCAAGATTGCACAATTAAAAATATCTAACTTTTTCAAAATTAAAAACATAAGAGAATCATACCATCCAAGCAAACATCTAATTTGATAACAAAAAAAACAAAAAAACAGAGCAAGAAAAACAGTTGAACAAGATTCATGAATTACTGTCGTACCGGTTCGAAACTTTTCCGCAGCAAAACCATGAAGCCATTATTTTCATCAACGAGACCGACCCACCTTTTCCCTTCTCTGTGCTTTGCACGACAAACACAGAAAATGCGAGCAAAATCAAAACTTGAAACCGACCCACCTTCTCCCTTCTCTGTGTTTTGCAAGAGAAACCCAGAAAACGCGAGCAAAATCAGAACTTGAAACCGACCCACCAACCAAAACAGATGATGATGTCGTCGCTGTTGTTCCTTTAACCTCGGACTTGTTTCTTAGAATGGATATTCGGTTCTCAGAGTGAATGTAGATAAACGAACATGTGTTGCATGGAAACAAAGAGAAGAAGAGAGGAGGAAGATGATGATGCAATGTGAAAGGTGATGTTAAGAGCAACCCAAAAGAAAGTGCAAACAGAGAAGAAAAAAAGCTTCTGATTAATGGAAGTTATGGCTCGTTACTCCTCTGGGTCCTTGTCACACTGAACTCCAGCTGTTGAAAATGTTAATGTTTTTTAATTATTAAAGAAAACAAAAATATGTGTGGGCCCATGTCCTTTTAAAATCTTAATTGTGATTTGGGAGAATTTAATTTAGACATGAATGTAAATCTTAGGATAAAAAACCGAAATAAGGAAGGTCTGTTGCTTAAATAGATAAAATTAATTATTTGCCAAAAAAATAAATAATTAATTAATTACATTCAATAATTTCTTTTAATATATAAAAGAAAAAATAAAAATGGTATAAAAAGATTTTTCAATAACTAAAAGTTTCGTTTTAACATAAATATTTTCATTTTCATTTTATTATAATAATTTCGGATTTGAGAAAGTTAGTTCTCTTATCTAGTTTGTGTTTGAAAATTAACATTTTCGTAAAATTATAATTTTCGAAAAAAGAAGAAGCTAATTTTCTCTCGAAATTATTTTCGTGAAAGAATTTAACTTTTCTATGTTGTTGTTTTTAACAAAATAAACATGTCATGTTTCTGCTGTAAGCTTATTTAATGTATTAAATGATCTTTTTTTTTATCAAATATGGTATTATTGAATATTTAGTCAAACTCATCTCACTATTTTTTTTAATTCCTTCGCTTGTGGATTTGAAATTATTTAATATTCTTAGTTTATAAATTATTAATATTTGAAAAATATTTTACGACTATATTTGTTTCTTTCCTCTTTCAAAATTTAGTTGTGTGTGCTTCTATAATTTCTTTTTATAACTTTTTTGTCTGGATTACTAAATAACTATGTTTTTAAAATTCCTTTTTATTATTATTAAGTCTAAATTTCTTCTCTCTTTTACTTATTTATTTTAATTATTTTTGCATAATTCTCTTACAATATTAAATATTTTATATTTATTAACGAGGTCGAACTCAGTTGGTTAAGTAAAGATGTAACTTGCTATGAATTTTCTAATGCACTGTCATATGCTCACATTGCTTGATGAAACATTTTTCTACTATGTTATAATATAAAATAGTTATTTAAAAACTGATATAAAAATATAATAGTGATAAAATTATATAATAAATACCCATAATAAAAAAACATGACTTTATAGGAGACAAATTTCTCATAATTGTAAATTTCTTTCTATATACTTTAAATTCACCTTATTTATAATTGATTATAAACTTTCAACATATATTTTTATTATTTATAATTTTGGCATCAAACATAAAATATAATATAAAGAAAGAATATGATTTCCTCATACATCTTTTGAAAATCAAACTCTTTTATGCTTTAAAGAATACATTCTATTCTTTCCACCGAAAACATTATGGAATAAATCATTCTTATCACATTACAAGTTGATGATATATTTTTTTTTTAACCATGTACTTAGTTTTGTTCAAGAATTTTGTTTTGTTTTCCAAAAATCTTTCTAATTAGAACCTAATGTATCCCAAAAATCTATTTATCTAACTTAACAAATTTGCTAAAAAATAAAACAAAATAAATTATAGCATTTATATCTTATTACTCAATATAGGTGAAGAACACTTAAATTGTATAGTTATTATGGGTAGAAAATAGGTAGTTAGTTCAAGACAAATAGAAGTTAATAAGAAAAGAGTTTGACTTGGTTTTATGAGATTTATTTTTATGTATATCTTTGTATTATATTTTAATCATAAATAATTATGATTGTAAATAATTATGATTGTATGTATAATATAACTTTATTATAATTTCTCAAATAATTATCTCGTATATTTGTTGTTGAAAGTTTTATATTGATTAAAAATAATATTATATCTAGTTAATTTTATTAGAAATTGTACATCGATTAAAGATAATTTTATATCTAGTTAACGTGGACTTTTAACAATGTTGATTTTTAATTCATTGCGAGAATAATTTATGTAATTTTTAATTCTTGGAAAAGTTTATAATTTTTTCTATATTTATTTTTAAATGATTTTAATTAACAAATAGTGGGACCAACTGGTTGGTTTGTCTGGTGCATCTTTCACTTGAATAACCCACGTTTCTGTCTCATGCAACTTCTCAAATCATGATAGAATCAATTCTCATAAATAAAATTATAAAAAATAGTCGTCATAAAAATAAGAAATTGCACTTTATATGGTAAGATGACGAGTTTCAAGTATTAACTAAAAAAATAAAATTATGCTAAATTTGTATAATTAATGTAGATGATAAATAAATATTTATATACTTTATAGTAGTTATCCTACTTAGATAAAATAATTAAAATAAAAACATTGCATTTTTTTAGCTAATTAACTATTTAAAAGTAGTTCGTATTACTTATTTTCTCAAGTTTTGTGTCTAGAGAAACTTTTTTATTGTAATGATTGTAGTTTTTTTTTTTTACCATCTTGACAAATTTACCAAATTTATGTGTTGTTTTTAAAGCGTGTTTGAATTTATAATATAATTCAGAAACATATGTGAAAGTCAATAAGAATATGTGGTAAGCATATTGCTCAAGCTATGGCTTAGTTATTTAATCAATATATTATATACTGATTAATTAACATGTGAAAAAAAAGTGGAAAATTATTTTTGTGAATGGAGCTGAGAATGTTATTTACATTGTGAAGTTCACATGCAACATTATTTTTTATATTTGTATATCAAATAAAATTGGAAGTAAAACTATTTAAATTTCTTCGTTTTATCTTGAGTTTGATGATGTTGGTTAAAATCCTCTCAAAATATCCATATATATATATATATATATATATATATATATATATATTATTTGAGAATTATTTTGTAACCATTTTTTTATATATTTTATTATTTATTTTATTCTTATTAATATAAATTATTTTATCCTTTAAATTTTGTATTTGTTTTTTTTAACAATATATTTGTTTATAAATTTAATAACATTTTTATTTTGATAATTAATATAATAATTAAATTTTTATTTTTGTATAATCATAGCATAAAAATTGACACATGCGTGAAATAGTAAAGTACATGTGTTTCCGTGTTTTAGTATTTTATGATTATTTTTGTATCACAGGAAATAGTTACAGAAATTTACAATATTAGACTGGGTTGTTGGGCCTTCACTAGGTGCTTGGCAGTTATTGGGCTTTGGCCCCTTTTCTTAAATCTAACAAAACTTAGTATAAGCAAAATATAGGAAAAAAAAATGTCACTCTCAATTTTTTTTGAATTATCCAATATTGGTTTATATAAACTATGTATGGTATACTATGTTATTCGATCGGTATAGTCCTTGAATTATAAGTTAGGCAAGTGAAGTAGCCTCATGGATATTGGGTTGTATGGGCCAACACCGATAGTAGTATTATTGGGCTAGTGGACAGGTCACAAGCAGTTAACAATTCGGTTACATGTTAGTTAAGATAATAATAACATACTCGTAGTTAACGAAAACAATTTGATTGATAATGGGTCCAACTTAAAGATAAGTCCATTTTAATATATATATTTTGATATTGGGCCAACATCAATTTCAGGTTCATAAAATAACTATGAATATAAAATAAGTGGCAGAAGTAAGTAAGTTTAATTCAATTATTGATACTTAATTGTGAATTAAGTTTATTGAGTAAAATTCGACTTGAGCATCGGAGTGTCTTTAACAGGTATCTATCACTCAGTTTGGACTTGAAGAGATGGAAGCAAACGATTCAGCAAGGAGAAATGAGAGAAGTATGCAGCATAAATGTGTGTTTCTCGGCCCCACTCATTTATATATTGAAACAAACTATATAAGAAAAATGTTTAAATGAGGAGGCTAAGATTAATGGTCAACTATCGTATACCTTGTAAAAGAGTTTAAATGTTCATCTACAAACTACTCTCTGTTTTTATCTTTTGTCCATTGCAGTTTGAGGTTACTTGTAAAAATTACTGCGATGTCAAAATCAATGAAGATCTAATACTTAAAAATTAATGTTGTATTAAATGCAAAGTCCCCTACTTCATTACTTTATACTATATTTATAGATTTTGGTGTGAGTTCTTTATTAGTAACCACCTAATTATGGTCTAATTTGAAAATAATTATATTTTATCTTAAATTGTTCAATATTAAGAATAATCCTCTATTGTATGACCGTTCGGTCCAATTTTATTACCACTCAGTCATGAATAATTTAATTCGTTTCGTTTAAATAATAATTGATCGTTTAGTCTATACGATATGAAAAATATCACCAAAAGAATAGTATTGTCTTTAAATGTATCATACTATCTTAATATTAAATACGACATTTCATTGCAAAACAAGTAACTTTTATACAAAAACCAAAACCCAAAAACAGAGACTCTCAAACTGAGAAACAATTAATTATGAATCAAAGACTTTCAAATACCAAAATTAATCAATAGAAGATACATGATGTTATAAAAGTCATCCGAGCATTTTATATATCATGTTATTTATCTATTTAACCATGATTCAATAACTGACAGAACCAATAAACCTTGATCACACAAAAAACTTTATTTTTCCTAAACAACAAAAGCTAATTAGTTAGTTGTGCGACAATGAAACTGCAAAACATATAAAGGATAATGATACTTTAATAATATTTTAACACTATCTACGTGTCATTATGTGATTAGTCTAAAATTATTTTATAGTTAATAATAATAATCATAAATACTAACATAGACCGATCACAAAATAATACATAAAAAATATTAAAATATTGTCAAAAAAATATTCTCGTATATATCATTATCCTTATGGAAATCGTTGTGTTGAAATGCAAACGAAGAGAAACAAAGTGAGTGATATGCTCCAGCTCAATCCTCACCCAATCGAAAGACAGAATACAAGATCAGAGACACACGCACGTGAGGTTCACAATTTTCTTTGTCTTCGTATTTGGACCTGTTGCCTTCATCTTAAAAAAAAATTAATACAAATTGAGTTAGTTACAGTAGTTGACATCTGACACCTATCTGTCTTTTGGTGCATATACCATGCATTCAATGCATTTTTTTTCATAAATATTTTTTATTAAAAAATAATAAGAATATACGTATGGATGTTTAGTCATTCATATAATGGATTGTTCATCGAACCACCAATAAATCCGACCAATTATTAATCAAATCGATTTGTTACGAATGAAACTGAATAATTTAATCTTAATGTTAATTTAAAAATAAAATATGATTATTTATCATTGCATGATAATTAAGTCAATTTTAATTAAAAAATATTTCTAAATATATAAATATAGATTTGAGAATGAACTGAACAAATCAGTTACTTACGTCCAATAATTCTAAATAACGCTTGCATCTTTTGCCTTATCAAATAAGTTGTCAGATAGTTAACTATTCCTTATTTTTCGAACATTTAAAAGACAAACTTACTTTCTAGATAACATTTAAACTTGGACAACATCATTCAATCCAAACATTGACTTTCATGCCATAAAAGAAATATATGTTTATAAGAAAATTATATAAAACCACCAACACTTATAACATAACATTAGAAGATTACTAAATGCAACATGAATGCATTGTGACCACAGAAACCCAAAAGGCATAATAAAAAGTCACATGCAACACCAATCACAACACAAGTCTGAATTTTTTTAAGTGTTAAAAAGAGAAAAATACCAAAAGAGAAAATCACGAAGTGGACGGTGAAAGAAAGAAAGTATATGAAAACTAACCTTAGCCTCACTTAGGAAACTCCGTCACCACTCCGCATTGTGTGCTTTTAATACCATTCGCTTCATTATGATTTCCGCACTTCAAAAAGCTATCTCCAACGGTCATGAACGGCGCCGGTAAGCCCTCCTCCGTCAAGCGCAGGGGCAATAACCATACGGCTCCGGCCAACGGTGTTAAGGTGGCAAACGGCGCCATGGCCAAAACCGCTTCTACGCACTTCTCCGACGCCTCCTTCATGAAATGGACCGTTGCCGATGCTGTCCACGTGGCCACACACCATTGGATGCCGTGTTTATTCGCATTGGGGCTCCTTTTCTTCATGGGCGTGGAGTACACGCTCTTCATGGTGCCGCCGTCGTCTCCGCCGTTCGACTTGGGCTTCATCGCCACGCGCCACCTCCACGCCATCCTCGAGTCGTCGCCGGACCTCAACACGCTCTTGGCCGCGCTCAATACGGTACGACGTTTACGCTTTCTCAGATCTGAATCGATGGGATTCTTTCTTGTTTCGGATTTTTCTTGTGGGTAATTGCGGAATCGACTTGTTTGAAGGAAATGCAAAATGGGCTGGTCTCAAAATCTGATCTCGCGGCGTTTTTTTTTTTTTTATTTAATTTTTTTATTCTTTGCATTAATGGCTTTTGAGACGCGTAGGTGTTTGTCGGAATGCAAACGACTTATATCTTGTGGACGTGGCTGATCGAAGGTCGCCCCAGAGCCACCATTTCAACACTGTTCATGTTCACATGTCGTGGGATTTTGGGGTACTCCACCCAGCTCCCGTTGCCTCAGGTGATCATTCGTTCAGTTTCTATAAAACCAAAGCATAGACACATTTTCTTGGTCGTAGTTTTCTCTGATTTCGAATTTCAGTTTTTTCTTGTTATTTTGCTTAATCAGAGAACATCACTAAAAGAGTTTTATCAAGCTTTCTCCATTTGATAATACTTACATGCAATTCAAATAATTGTGTTGTTTATTTTTTTCTTTAGAATCAACATTTTACCTTGATTTTAAAGTTAGCAGGGTATCACCAAAAGGCTTCATTGCTATTATTATCTATCTTGTCCTAAAAGTGTTAGACGTTGTTCTTTCATTTTAGTCTTTGAAACCAGAGAAAAAGAAGGTTTTCAGAATAACTGCAATCTGGTAATTATGCAGGTCCAAACGTTTTGTATAACATTTAACTGAAGGGTATACGTCCAAAGATAGAAATAACAGCTGGTGTTTAAGTTTAGATGAAATTTGTAATTTCAGAAATTTCTTTAGTTTGAGAAAGCCACACAGTAATAGAAACAAGAGGAGATTCAACAAACCATGTAGAATGTTTGGCTTTTGATTATTCAAACTTTTTTGATTGGTTGGTTTATTTAACTTTGATGGTGAATAGGAATTTTTGGGTTCTGGTGCGGACTTCCCTGTCGGAAACGTGTCTTTTTTCTTGTTCTTTTCGGGGCACGTTGCAGGGTCGGTGATTGCTTCGTTGGACATGAGAAGGATGCAGAGGAAGGAATTGGCTTGGACTTTTGATGTGCTGAATGTTTTGCAAGCTGTGAGGTTGCTTGGTACCAGAGGCCATTACACTATTGATTTGGCCGTAGGGGTTGGTGCTGGACTTCTTTTTGATTCTTTAGCAGGCAAGTACGAAGATAGCAAAAGGAAAGGTGCTGCTCTCACCACAAAGAACGATTTTTCCTGAACATTGTGCATAAAATGCCAAAGATCATTTAATCATTGGAAAAAGTACACAAAAGGGTGAGACTCTGAATTGTAGAAAAGAAAAGAAAAGATCAGAGAATGATACTATAGAAGGTAGTATCAGAATAGAAGTAGTCTTAATTACAGTGTTCTGAGTTGAGTCTGTTTTTCTTATTGCTGTCTAAGTTGGAATTCCCTTGCCATGATCCGATGATTAAAGGAATGAAGTTTTGATTATTATTACATCAGATTTAAGATTTTGCACAGCAAATGAAGTTAAGATTTTGCACAGCAAATGAATGTGTGTTTGTTTGCATATGCAAGTTTCTTCTGTTTGGGCAGCAAAGTCAGAGAGATCAGAGATAGATGGATGAATAATCATATAAGGCTGCTTTTGAATAATTCACTGAGTGATGGAAGCATGAAAGGAATTAAAAAACTCTGACTTTAATATTAAAAGAAGCATTTTGGAATGTGTACAAATTTTACGTTCCTACAACTTGAATTCCAAAGTCAATTTCTTATTTATTGGTTTTGCTACTTGTAATATCTATCATTTTATTTTTCAATATTTAGTGAGTTTTATAAAAAAAGTCTAAGTCTTTGGTGTTTTTAATTAATTTCTGCTTTGGTCTTCTGAATATAGTAATATGACTGTGTATAACAAAATTTTAAACTTCACTTCCAACAATAATATAATAGTAAATGATAAAATGATGGGTGCATTGCTCTATATTGATCATTCTAATTTTTTTCTTTTAATTTGATTGGTCCTATCAATGTCATATTCGAAAAAAATTCAAATTTCACGTTCCAATTATATTATAGTAATACGTGGGAAAATGATGCGTGCATAGCTCTATATTGATATTTTTAATTTCTTCTTGATTTGAATATTCGTATCAATTTCACATTCCAATAAATTTAAACTTCAATACTTTTATAGTATGAAAATTATATTTGAGTTTTGGTTGATTCAAATAACTTCAAAATTTCGGAGAACATGAACTAAACAAATATTTTATTAGTCTTGAAAATATTTAGTTTTGATAAACATTCTCACGTTGAAAGTCTTAATTTGTTTTCAAAAATAAAGGTCGTGAAAGGAATTATAACAAATGAAATTACATACACTTAAAAATATTAAACTTTATATACAGAAGTTATTTTTCAAATGTATACATTGCTTATAGAATATTGTTTAACATTACTTGTACTTATTGTGACTGCTAAAATAAACTTTTCAAAATTAAAATTGATCAAATCATATCTGAAATCAATTTTGCCAGATAAAATGAGTATGACATGTTAAAATTATTTAATTATAAAACTCTAATAAATAATTTAAATCTCAAAAGGCTATAGAAGTAAATTATTAATCTAAATTAACAAAATTTATATTTTAATTTTCTTCCAAGGTCCTAAAATCAATAGATGTGACCCAAATTACCACAAGAGGGTAGTAGTAAATGGTAAAGCAATGCACACATCACTGTAAGATTGATCATTCTACCAACAAATTCAAACTCAAAATTCTGATTATATGGATTTTCTATTTATGGGACAATCAACATTTTTATGAGTACTAAATGATTGAGGGTCAAAGTTTTTATTTTTGTTTGTCTGTGTATATCAGATGAGTGTTCTAAAAAATAACGACCGATCCGTCAAACATTTATTAGTCAATCACATTACAAATTGAACATGTTTACATATAAAATATACTTATTAGCTCGTGATTAGGTCAATTCTAATTAAAATCAATTTCAAAACTTATAAATACTAAGACAAAGTAAGGAGATATGTGATTATATTTATTGTGAAATTAAGACTTTACTGTACTAACTAATAGATCATTTTACTAACTTGAGGATCAAAATATCTTTAACAAATACTCATCTATACAGTTTGGAATCAGACCATTAAAGATTTATAAGAACTTTATAACGGAAACCGAAAGTGACTCTAGGAAACTTAGACAAAAATGTAAAGGAATGTTTTAATTAAGATTCCAACTCACGAATGAAATTGAATGAATCTTTATTACCAAGTAAATTGTAGTTTATTAATATTATGTATACTTAAACAAATTAAACTTTCAGCTAGACTAAGAGAAAGAGAAAACATGTTTTATCAGTAACAAATTAAAGAGAGAAATAATGTAGCAAAACCATAGTATTTTCAAGACCAATGCTAAACCAGACATGACAATATGACAATGTTCAATTTATAGAGTGAATTTATATACATTATCTATGTACTTAAAACCAACATAAAGTATGATCCAAATGAATATTCATGAAAAGTATAATGCTAATCCTCAGATTCAGAATCCAAATCAATTGGACATGTTCCATCATCTACATTGGCTAGTGGGTTGTACAGGTGAGAACTAGGATCTGTGCATCCTAAAACAAGATTCAGATCGCAGCGATCACCCTGCATCAATGTTTTCATTCATCATTAAGAAACTGAAAGTGTTCAAGGAAAAGAACCATGTTAAAGAGTAAAGACACTGAAAAATGGAAGAATGTTCTCACCCCTTCTTTTGACAAATTACCAATCATAGCACATCTTGCTATAACTATGTTTGTGTCTGGAAATATTGCCTCCTCACATGCTCCTTCTTTACTCAGTTCATCTGCCAAACCCTGCCACATAATAACAGCACACCCAATTCAGAAAATAAAAGTATTAAATTCTCACATAATGTTATGTTGTTATTTTGTCGTGATGGATCTTTAGTGGATATTCATCAAAGTTTCATATTAAGTGTATCGTATGATCGACCGGTCAACATTTTCAAAAGAAGATTGGAAAGTTGTTTTCAATCTATGTTTCTGTAAACCGGATGATTTTTCACGATCAGTGATTCTCCTATGATTCCCAACTCTACATCCTAAACATTAAGTAATATGAAGAAGAGAGCATAACAAAGTTATTAGAGAAATGAAGAGTTTATTTAAGAAAAATCACTATAATAGGTTTCTTTGGCATATGAGAAATTTGGATAATTGTGTGTCATTTTGCAAATTTTGTCAGGAAGAATGTAGTCCTTGAGGTGTGCTTTTATTTACATTTATGTTATTATTTGTAGGTGTGCTTCTGACTTGAAGAAATTATTTTCCTATGATTTCTCATAGAAATAATAGATAATACTCATTCCCTTACCATTTGACCAATGTTTTCTATTGAGGTCACATAACTATACTATTGCCACCAACTTCTTTTTTGCATGAAAGATTTTGTAATTTTAAATCAAATCTGAGATTATCAAACATGTATGAATCTTCCATTAGATATCTCTATGTACATTACCCCATTCCATTAGAGGAAGTTGATTAAGAGAGAAAAGTTGTGTCCATTACCCTATTAAAAAACTCAATTGGCTTGTTCTTTAAGGCCTTGGGAACTTCAAATTGCAGTCTGTATGGACCATCCCAGTCTACTCCATTAGTAAATGAGAAGATCAAGTTCAGAGCTGCACAAAAAAGAGATGTAAACAAGATAACATTGAATGGTTTTGTCTGCAAAGTACACACAGAAACAACAGCATCATATTACCATGCTTTGGAATGCATATCTGAATGGTATATATTGGAGCATCAGCCTTGCCTCTATTTTTTCTAAGCATAGCCCTTGGCTCACCACCGCACATAATTGGCTGATTAAAACCTCCTGGATTAAATGTTACTATTTAGTCTAACTTAAAATTACAAAAAAGGTAAAGTTTACATCTACTTATGTATTGTAAATTGACTTTATCTCTATTCGATACGAAACTAGTAATAAACTTCAAACTTAGAATGGTAAATTTCAAACTCAGAATATCAGTGTGTGGTTTATGTCACTTGTTCTTGACACTTCTATGTCTGTTCATAAAGAATCCAAATATTTTGCTGGCAAAACATTACCATTAAAAGCAATTCCAAATTCTTCACTAGGGACTAGTTGAGCTGCTGCTGGATTATACAAAAGCTTTAGCTTTTCTCCCTGCAAAAATTTGTAAAAATATTTACTATAAGTTAATTGATTATGATGCATTTTTCAATTAGTTAACTCAAAACGTTACACTTACTGAGGTAGGAGGGAGGCCATTCATTGTTTTCCAATACACAGGAGCCCTTCCAATCTCAAACTGAGCCCACGAAGGAAGCTTGTACCTGTAAACATTAACAGTAGATAATGCCATAATAATAAGTTTATCCAAAACTAACTTTTATTTGCATAACTTGAGCACCATCCCAATATGTATCATACGAAGTGAAAAAGAAGCAAAAGTAGTAAATGGTATTATTAAAAAGGGGAATTCATACTCTTTAATTTCCTCAGTAGTTGTTGTTGTTGTTGCAACAGCAGCAGCACTGATCTTTTTGCTAATTTTCATATTCTTTTTCTTCACAGGGTAACTTTTTGGTAATGACACATTGAGAAAAGGACTAGCTGCATGAGAAATGACTAGTTCATACTACTTTTCACTGTAGAAAAAGGGATTACAAAACTAATTGAACAACAAGATTTGGCTATAAATTTATCAAAGAATCCAGTACTAATGGTTAAAAAGTTTAAGATTTGTATCAAATTTGCACTCATTATATATTATAAATTAATCTGTAATCGACGTGGAATTTCCAACCCCCTCGTCTGATTGAATTAAAAAGGATTATAACAACTCAACAGCTACCACTAAAGTGAGAAATAATTAAAGGAAGGAATTGTGAAAAGGATCAGAGCAGATATTAAGGCTACGGTGAGAACACAACAGGTTTTAGCTTTATTAATGTTCTGATAATGATTGTTAATTTTGATTCCTACAAAGGTTTGGACTTTTAGCAGCAATCAAGAAAGATATAAACACATAAGAGTACCCATAATAAAAAAATATGCATATTCAAATCACATGGCCATTTGCAGCAAAAATCTTAACTTTAATACAAAATAAAACACCCTATAGTTGACAAAATATGGCATAAATTAAGATAAAGGAGACTGACATAGCGTGTTTGAAATGGTTGGAGACACAGGCAAACATGGCTGCGTGGAAGAAGCAAAGAAAGAAGCATTGGTTGCAGCCATTTATGTATGACAGAATATCGAAGAAGAGAAGTGAAATCTAAGAATAGAACATGTCCAAATTTATAATAGCCAAGAGATAGCAAGAGATAAATGATATTTTCCAGTGTGCGTGTAGAAAGTGGCTAGTGGTAAGCGGCATGACAGAGAAATAAAGATTTTTATAAGAAGATAATTGATTGATATAGCTTCATTTTAGTCAAATTTTGTAGATATTTTCTTTTTAACAAAATGTTCTCAAATCAAATATTTTTTATACAACACACAAAATTTTATGATTTTTTAATATATTTATTTTTATTATCATTAAAATGAGATGCTTACTTTTATTTTATATATACCAACAAAAGTATTTAGTAATATAGTTATAATGTACAAAATATATTCATTTTGCAATTTTCTTTTTAAAATAATGCCATGTCAATTCACACTAACCCAAAACATTAAGGTTAGTTCATTGTTGATCAACCCATTTTTATATTTTTTTGTAATCCAACTTTTTGTGTGTAGAAGGCTAAAATATAAGTTGGTTCAATCAATTTTTTATATATAAATTTAAAAATTACTTTTTTATATAGTAAGTTAATGAAATAATTTTTTTATTAGTGTAAAGTAAAAAAGAAGTTATTTTGTAGGGTTATGTTTTTAGCCCTATACTTTTTGGCGATTATTTTGGTTTTAGTCCATTTTCAAACTAAGGTACAATTTAGTCTTTCAACTTTAGAAAAGTCTGGTTTTAGTTCCTTTTACCAAATTTTTTTAACTTTATTTGTTGTTTCAAACGCGTTTCTCAATTTTTTACACTATTTGACACATTATTTGACACATTTTTGCTTCAATGTTAACTGAGAAACGCGTTTGAAACAATAAATAAAGTTAAAAAAATTTGGTAAAAGGAACTAAAACCAGACTTTTCTAAAGTTGAAGGAGTAAATTGTACCTTAGTTTGAAAATGGACTAAAACCAAAATCGCCTAAAAGTGTAGGGACTAAAAACATATTTAACCCTGTTTTGTATTATAAATAGTCAACTATAATATGTATAATAATATAAACTGCGTCATTGTAACCATAAATAAGTACTAATATATATATATATATATATATATATATATATATATATATATATATATATATATATATATATATATATATATATATATATATATATATATATATATATATATATATATATATATATATATATATATATATATATATACTTTGGTGCAACAACATGTTTATGTAGTAAAATTTAATTTTATAGAATTGTTAATTTAACCATGGGTTATAGGAGTATTCACGAATTAAGTTGGTAAGAATTTAGACAAATTCAATAGAAAAAAATGCAGTTCATTATTCAATACATTAAAAAAATACCACAAATTTGTTTACATCACAATTAATTATCCAATTGAATTGAGTCAGTGTTTGATTAAACCATTGGTAAAATTCAATCTAATATAATTAAATAAAATTAGATTAGGTCTAATTAAATTATCAAAGAATTTGATTCAATCAACATCCATACTAATGGTGTGAAACAAGATCAATATCTGTTTTTTCTCAAATTAACATGATGAACTAAATGCAAAGCTCCATCAGATGAGTAGAACAAGCAAAAGGGTATCTCTTAATTTTGAATACCGATTGAAGAAAAAACAAAGTTGTGTTTTTTATATGAGGAAGGAAAAGATCAGAACTTTGATAGAGGAATCTCTTGAAGCAATGTGATTCACAATCAGCAGCTTCAGGGTATGCGTCTTATCCTTCTGTCTCTCTCTGTCTCCACTTGCTTTAATAACTTCAATTTCTCTTCAAAATTTGTCTTCAAAATCCATTTTCCTGACACCGGCCACACCACAAGTTGTTAATGCTTTGCTTGGTCACTTGCACTTGCATGTCACAATCACCTTCACCACCTTAAAACCCAAACCAATTATCCCACCAACACAACTTTCACAAAACTCAACACAACCATTCAATTCAATTCAATTCCCTATGGCTCTCATCACCACTCAACCTAAAAACCCCATTTTTAATGGCTGCACCACCCTTCACCGCTCAATCCCACGGCGGGATAATACTACTGTTCTTGGCCTTGGCTCCTTTAAAAACTTTAACTTTAACCGAAAACAAAGCAAAATTTCCCTTAAAAGCAATCCCTTTACCTATAATTTGGCAGTGACAGCCAAAGCCAATGCAGGATTCGGAGAAGGTTTGGAGGCAGAGTCATTGAAACACAGAAAGATTTTGTTGTCTGAAGTTGAGGTGAAGAGAGAGAGAAGTGTTTTCTTTGGGAGAAAATGGAGCTCTTTGGATGTTGGCACTGCTGGGATTGTGTTGGCAATGCACGTGCTTTGCCTCTTTGCTCCATTCCATTTCAATTGGCCTGCATTTTGGGTGGCTGTGGCTCTCTATGTTGTCACTGGCCTTTTTGGCATCACTCTTTCTTTCCACAGGAACCTTTCTCATAGGAGTTTCAAGCTTCCCAAATGGCTTGAATATTCCTTTGCCTATTGTGGGGTTCTGGCACTTCAGGTGGATTTTGTTTCTTCAAAATGTTGCTATTCTTCTTTTCCCGTATCTCCCTTCATGCTTTTGTTTTTGGTTTTGTTGTGGTGATGCAGGGGAACCCAATTGACTGGGTAAGCACACATAGATACCATCACCAGTTTTGTGACACTGAGAGAGACCCTCATAGCCCCACCGAAGGGTTCTGGTTCAGCCATATGAGTTGGCTCTTTGATACCAATTCTATCATAAAAAGGGTATGTATGTATATATATGTATATATGTATGTAGGTACCACTTCTTCAAGACCAAACAACCTTAATTATCGTATGTGTAAATTTATTATAAGATATTTTATGTATATGCAGTGTGGAGAGCCAAACAATGTTGGTGATTTAGAGAAACAACCTTTTTATAGATTTCTCCGAAGCACTTACCTTGTCCACCCCTTTGCTTTGGGAGCTCTTCTATATGCAGCTGGAGGATTTCCTTTCCTAGTTTGGGGAATGGTACCAAAAGTTGCTTTCATTTTACTTTCACTTTAAAAAGCATGTCTGTTCTTTAAGTAGAACACATATCAGACAAAGAAAAAGGATGACCAATTTGGTAGATTACTTGAATCACACCATTCTTTTATAAACGCAGGGAGTGAGGATTGTTTGGGTTTATCACATAACCTGGTTTGTAAACTCAGCTTGCCATGTTTGGGGGAATCAGGCCTGGAACACCAGGGACCTGTCCAAAAATAATTGGTAGTTTTTCTTACCTTAAGACTTTTTATAGTTTGATAACTGGTTGGAGTTTCATAGTTTGGGTCAAGCTCTTATTTTAGTATCATTCTAAAAATCTTCTTATCAATTTCTTATCAATGAAAGTATTTATATAATCTCATATTTATCTTTGTTTTATCTGATGACGTGAGACTTTGTTTATATGCTAACAAAATTTGTTAGGTGGGTGGCGTTGCTTGCATTTGGTGAAGGTTGGCACAATAACCACCATGCTTTTGAGTATTCAGCTCGACATGGACTAGAATGGTGGCAACTAGACATGACTTGGTACGTTGTGAGATTTCTCCAAGCTATTGGGTTGGCCAGTGAAGTCAAGTTACCGTCAGAGACTCAGAAGCAGAGAATGGCATTCAATAATCATACAATAACCACATGAAACACAATTTCTGTCCTTGTCCCAGGATAACTAAAAGGGTCTGGAAATAATAGTAAAATGAATTTTTGGTAGGGACATGAATGCTGGTTTTGGGGGCTAAATTTTGAATTTGGATTCGCTGCTAGGTTTTTTGTGCAGTAGAATTACAGTATAGCACAAATAAACCTATCCTCCTTGTTACTATTGACTAATAGAGAAGAATATTCAATACTATCCTTGTCACCTTTCGTATCCTCTTTCATTATCTCTCTGGAACAGTTTCTTTCTTATCCTTCCCTGCTGCTCATACCAAGACAACTAACTGGCTACACAGTACTCTTCACTGTGTATAGTAACGCAAACTGAGTGGCTCTGAAGCCAAACTCATTTAGTCATAGTTTCATTACAAATCAAGTGTGTTTCTTTATGATTACTATTTATGGTCTCACCACATTTCAAGGCAGTGGCATTTGAATTATCAACCAAACTTTGTGCAGTAGAATGGATGAGTAGACCATTGTGGCTGACACGTTCAGACGTTCATTTCACTTTTATTATGTGCTGAATGAAGAGTGGCAATAGTCATGGCGTGAGAAATGCACCTCTTTCATGTTTTGCTTACAGTTTTGATGCACCGTCCCATGTTTTTGGATTTCTTTCTTCGGGCTTTCACCGTCCACTTAAATCTCGAATATTCATTGTTGACTTTTCGTTTCATTCGTGAGTTGTCGTGTTTTGTGTCAAAAGTTGAAAAAGAAAACGCCCACCTTGGGGCTCGAACCCACGACCACAAGGTTAAGAGCCTTGCGCTCTACCAACTGAGCTAGACGGGCTATAAGAAAAGTGGACAATATTTTATAATAATTTCCTCAAAAGAATAATTATGTAAATATTTAATAGGTAAAAATTAGTTAGTTTCCCCCTCTCTTTATCAGCTCAGTTAAAAACTAAGCTGAAGAAAAATCATCGGTGGTGAAGCCCAATATGTTCATCATGAAAGCTATTACAGCCCAATGGGCTGATCTAATTTCCAATGGGCCGGACCATGCATGGCCTGTGTAATTATGGCCTATAAAAGAAGTAAGAAAAAAATAATTAGTTTCAACAGATAATTTTACCCATAATTATGTATATTTAAAACACGTTTGAATGTTGCCAAAGGCATTGAGTGTATATAACAAGTAGTATTTTCCTATAATTTATTACAAATTCAATAAGGGATGCGATTAGTATTTAAATCATAGATTAGAAGTTATTCTTACTCACAAAAGTAGATTACTATCGTTTTCTAACACTTATTTGTTTTGAATAATTTTATTCTTAGACTTATATGAAATAATAATTTGCATCATTACAGTTTTAGTTTTAGAAAACGCTCTAAAAAACATAAATCACTTATAATAATTAATTTTAATGATGTCATTCGATGAAATTAGTTTCTAAGATCAATAATGGAATATTCAATCATTGTTACAGTTTTATTTTTAGAAAACGGTCTAAAAAAATAAAAGGAGAAACAAATACTGAAATTACATATTATCTTTCTAATCGATATAAGATTATTGAGTTTGGTAATGACACAATTTTCATGAGCATTAATCCCAATAAAGTGAGTTCTTACATTCTTGAGAAAAAAGAAAACCCTAAGAACCTCGAGCATTGAAGCAACCAACATTCATGGTTACCTTTATAACCTAATCAGCATACCTTAATGACCTCATAGTTGTGACAATTATATGAAAATAAGAGCATGATTTGAGGTTTTGACTTGTATGGAAGAAGAACAGAAGAACACTGCTATTCGTGTTATTTGGAATTTCAAAGCTGTAAAGGGAATGAATTAATAATGATATGAATATGGTCCAAAAGTATTGTTTGCAGGAATTCAATAATAGGGTTTCTATTGCACCACTATCACTATCATCTTTAATTCAAACATTCTTCGCTCTAAAATAAGTATTATAAATTAATTTATAAAAAATTTCTCACATAGTTCATTTACTTTCATTGGAAAAAGTTGAATAAGTCTTTTTTATTTAACAACCTAAGTAAATCCAATCCAACTATAACAAAATTGAGTTGAGTCACACAATTAAGTAATTAACAATTGGCATAAAATACTAAAATATTAAAACAACAACTCTTTTCACAACTCATTAAATTCAATCTAAAAAAAATACAAAGATTAAAATATTTTCTCTAATAATATGTTACATTCATATAACATTCACATAATAGATTATATTATTGTTTTCTTTATACAGAAAAACCATTAAAAATAAACAATATATTGTGTATGCAATAAGATTGGGTTGAATTTATAACATTTAAACTCCTACATACACTACATTATTATCTAACCTAAATATAATTTGCTTCACTAAATAAAAAATAATTGAGGTAAATAGATTATGTGAAGTGAACCCCACTTACATTCCTATTATATATATATATATATATATATATAATAAAAAAATATAGGGTGGTCCATCATCAGGAATGACAGTAGAATTGAAAAGTGTTGTTCTCATCTTCCATTAACAATGGCTTCTGCAACTCATTGTGGTATTACAGACAAAACAACCCTAAGTAACCCATAACGAACCACGTGTCCAGCATGGACTAAACTTTCCACAGTGTACACGCATGAGCCTTGTTCAACGCCCGTTATCACATTCAAACTTGAAAATTTCTCTCTTCTCTTCCATGCCCTCGTTTCGATGCATCCTCACTAACCCTACCTACAGAACAAGCGTTTTCCTTTTTCCTTTCGTTTACCTCGGGAAAGTGGAAAAAGTTTCATTCAAAAAACATGAGAAAGGTGCACCATTTTCATGAGCTTTGTCTTGTCACCACCCCCTTATTTTCCACGAACAGAAAAAGGCACAACATCTGTAATTCTCAGACACACTCCATGCATTTATATAAGCCTTTAACCTTCCACCTCTACTACCTCTATCATGTCATGTCAATTCTGCATGCATATTTAAGTTTAGACCTTAACTTTTTCGATATATATATATATATATATATATATATATATATACTTAATTATTAAGTAAATATACTTAACATAGTAAAACCAGTTTGTAAAAATGAGATTTTTATGCAGTGATTGTCCCTAACATGCAAAGTTAATCAGTTATTACAATGAAAATTGAGATGGGTTAATACTGACAGGAGAAGAGGGGTGGTGACTGACAGGTTACCGGCTGCAGGTGCTGTCGGGTGGGAAGAGAGGCTGCAAAGGCGCAGCATTTTGCAGAAGACAGGCGCATGCTAAGTGACCGGTTACCAGGACAGCAGGTTGGTTTCATACCCATACCTCCAACACAAACACTTGCAGTGAGGGTATGTAGGATGGTCCGGAAGATAACGCACACTCACCTCGATAACTTACAAAAACTGCACGCCCCTTTCATTTTATTTTCCATAACAAAGCATACTGATTAATTACAATACTTAATTACACACTAAAGGTTGAGTCTTTATGATTTTCATAAACACAACGATGCTGTTTACATGAAAATCATTAATGGTGCATTTATTTCTGTTGGGATCACAGAACTCAAAGACTTGAAACGTTACTGTTACTCGTTTTATGTATTTAAAATATTAAATTCATTAAGTTTCATCTTATCTCAAACATTTTAAAAATACAAACCATTAGAAAGTTATCAGTTTTGGTAAATATTTTTTATATTTTATCTCAGCTTTCGTAAAGAAGCACTTAGAAGAGGGTCCCAGAATGTGGTCCAAGAGTGGGTTTGTACTGTGGTGCATGTAGAAGAACATGAAGGAAAGTGGAACAGAAGAAAAGAAGACAGAAAGTTAAGGAGTATTGAGTTTGAGTCTGCATATTTTATATATATATATATATATATATATATATATATATATATATGTGTGTGTGTGTGTGTGTGTGTGTATGTATATATATGTATTTATATATATATTATACACAGAACACAACAACAACACTGCATTGGCAGCGTAGGGTGTTCCATTAAGGGCCACTATCAAAACACTTTGAAAAGTTAAGTGAGTTGTTAGAGTCAGCCAAAACGGGTCTGCCACTGTGGATGCTTGGTTTGGGTGCGGACCTCTTGTGGGCCGACATGAACCGTCTCCTTGCCTTCCTCTTCCACCAGGTTTCATTTCATTACTCATTCTTTTTTCTTAATTTTTCATCTTACAACAGAACATGCATATAGTAATTCTAGTTACATATGTAGTAAAACATGCAACATGAATGCATGCTGTTTTGTTTGTCTGTTTTGCTTTGATCAGGGAGTGTTGGATGAGCAATTCTTGCAGCTTCAGCAGCTGCAGGATGAGACCTCCCCAAACTTCGTATCCGAGGTTGTCAACATCTATTTCCATGAATCCGAAAAGCTTCTCACCAATCTCAGAGCTTCGCTGTAATAAATCTTCTTCTCTTTCTTGGTATTTTTTGCCGAGTTAGTACTGTGAGTAGACCGGTAGCTATTATTATGAGCAAGTGATTGATTTGGTTTGGTTTGATTGACGATGCAATGATGAATATTACTAATGAATTCAGCATGGAGAGGGAGTTTTCGGATTATAAGAAAATGGGGAATCATTTGAATCAATTCATGGGAAGTAGCTCCAGCATTGGCGCGAAGAGAGTTAGAAACGTTTGCGTTGCATTTCGTGCTGCTGCTGAGCAGAATAACCGTGCTGGGTGGGTGCCATTTGCCAAACTATTCCAATCACTATTCCCTCTGATTTCGTGCAACTTTTTCACTCTCTAACTCTCCATCGCTACCACCCTTTTTCCATTTCTTCTAATCATCTCACACTTTATCCATTTATTGCAATATTCCCTTTTGCAAATGTTCGTGTTCGCACGTTCTCATATTTTGGAATATAAAAATACTGTGTCTTTACGATGCCTCGCTCAATCATGAGCACTTTTAAAATTGTGTTTCCATATCTGTTAATAGTCATTGCCAATTCTAACACACAGCTATTTTGCAGCTGCTTGCGAGCGTTGGAGATGCTGGAGCATGAGTATTGCTATCTCAAGAACAAATTGCATGAATTGTTTCAGGTAATGTTGCATTGCACTATATATACCATCTGAGAAAAACTGCAAACTCTTATATATGTATTATGAAACCATAATATTACTTGGTAATGAACAGATTGAGCAGCAACGTGCTTTGGCTGCAGGAGTTAGATACCCAGTGCAGGATTAGCAAAAAGATGAAAAATTTGTAGGTTATTTTGGTTTTGTGTTGTTTTGTTTCTGGTTGGTCTTTCCGGTTTTAGCCAAACCGAAGGATGATCAGCTTTTGTACTTGGGTGTGTAGGGAAAAGAAAAAAAGGGATCACCGACTCTGTTGTTTGGATTCTCTAGTGTACGTAGTGCCATCATGCTTATGCTTCGCTGTAAGCTGTTCACTTTTTTAGCTAAAGTGGATCAAATCTATTCAAAGTTGGTGCTCTTTCGATTTTTACTATTCCTAGAAACTTTCTCTTTGTATTTTAGCCACAGTAGAGAGAAATCGAAATGGAACGAAAATGTCGTTGGAACCAAACACGATACCACCAAAAACATTGTATTCAACGAACACTACATATGATTTTATATGACAGGTTTTCTTTCACCACTGTTGAGAAAATTAACAACAACGAAAACTACTAGGGAGTAAATTGGAAAGAAATAATTTTAAATGCATTACTTTTGTACGTAAAGGAAAAGTGATTTGGTACTGTTTTTTACCATTTTCGTGAGGAAATTGAATGGAAACCCAGACAGAAGAGAAAAGAGAAATGAAAACTCAACTAGAAAGAATCCTGACTTTTCTTGTTCAGTGTCGTCAGATAAAGAAATATTTATTTTCTTTACTTTATATCGGATTTTATTGTATACAAATTATATAGTTCGAATTGAAGGACCACCAATCAATGAACCAACTTCATGCATAAATGATTTCCCTTTACATTCCAAATAAAGCCTACTTTCGAGTATATTTGACTTTGTATGTTTGAAAATTTTGACTGAAAAAGTATATACATTCAAATTTTAAAGTATACAGTGCACGCTCCACAGTATTTTTACTTAATTTACTGATATAATTTCTTTAGACTAACAACAAAGAATGAGTATAAGCTTATAAATAATGTTTGAAAGGCTTTCAATGAAGAAGAAATTAATATATCAGAAGCTTTAAGTCATTCCAACCAATTAGATAGGAGAGTCTACTCTTCTTCCATTAACCTACTAAAATGACATTTTACAAAGTTGTTTTTATGGAGTTAGCTAGTTCCAAATCATATCACTATTATAATAAAGACATTTTTATATTTTTACTTGTAGATTTTTCATATGAACCAAAAACAACTTAGATACCAATAATATAAAAATATTTAATTTTTTACTAGATTAAAATCATAAGAAAATCTTTAAATAACAACCAATTTTTGAGATAAAATATAATTAATTATTATAACAACTAATTTATAAACTAAAAATTATTAACATCTAAAATAATCTATTATAAATAAAAAATTACAATTGATACGTGAATTAGATTCTAAATTGGTTTCTAATATTTGCTATCAATTAAAATTTTAGTTGAGTTTGTATCTAAGTTGAAGTCTCTGTTAATAAGTTAGTTAATATTTGACTGAATCTAATCAAACCACATTGGATCAAATCGAGTTAAAAACACCATTATATGGAGCCAAATCATACTTTAGATCGAGTTAATTCAAAATCATGATTAACCACATTTAGATTAGAACATGTTATAATTTCAAGTGAGATTTAATTCAATATATGACTCAAATCAAACAAAATTGAGTAAAATCTATATTGCAGTAGATTAACTAAATTGAAATTAGAATCTAACATTCTAATTAAATTGTAAATAATGAAAATTAATTAATTATCAATTTATAATTTATCTGAAATATTTAAGAATCAATTTATAATTTAATATTTTAAGGTTCTTCAGTAGCTTATAAACAGAAGCTTCTTCAACCACTCATTTGATGCAACAATAAAATGACAGGTTTATTTGTGTTTTTCCTTTGCTCGGTTATGCAGTTTATATATGTTCATGCAAAACGATGTTGTTCTTTTGAATTGTCTCCTTGACGATACCGAGCAGTTTCAAGCTTGCAAATCTCAACATTGTTTTGTCGGAAAGAATTAAAAAATAAGAAAAGGTTGTAAACTTTGAAATATGTGTAGTTGGTTTGGGAGTTTGGTTACGAATTACTCAGAGAAGTTTGCTCACACCAGAGATAAAAAAAAAAAAACAAAAGGAGAAAGGTACTCTGTTCTTTCTCTCTCCAAAACAATCTCCCTCTGCAACAGAATCTATTCTATCTTCTATCTATCTTCTATGCATGCATGAAGATTGGTCAAAAATTCAACAAAGCCACTGCACTGTGTCTCTTTACATGTTCACAAATTTATACAAAACATGGACTAGCTAGCTTATAGCTAGAAAGCTCGTTTCATAGCTTCTGCTTGCCGAGTAAAGACGTGACACTCTTCTGGTTTTAAGTTTTAGCTACAACCCACATGAAAATACATCAGATATTTCACAAACTATTCACTGAATTTGATCGATGGATGGACATGGATGCAGTTAGTCAAATTGTTGACCCAAATCATAGGTAAAACCAAACATGAAGAAAGAGAGAGAGTAGACACTATTTGTTTCCGCAGTTCCGTTCTGGCTATGGACAGTACTGCCAAGAACAAGACCGCATCTGCATACAAGGAGGACAACAAGTGTTGTCTTGTTGGAATATGAATATATACATATACATACATATATATATATTTATATATTGCATTTTCCAACGAAAGGTACTAGTTTGTCTTTTGCACTTCAGAAAGTTGGATATGCAGATGGCTACATTATAGTGATCTGATCATACGTTATAGTGATCTGATCTGATCATCTGCTCATACATATTTCGGTCATACATATTTCAAGAAAGTCTCAATCTTTGAAAATGGGGTTGGAGTTACTGTGACAATTGTTGTAAGTGAGACCAGATACATTGTAACTATTACTTCAAGAGTTACAAAAATATACTTTCATACACAACTTTTTTGTAAAAAGTTTTTTTATAAACTTTTTTTAACAATTTTTTTTATACTTAGTTTATTATTGGTCCGTTTCAAATATGTAGACCAATAAAACAGTGATACATAATTTATGGTCAAATAATTATTAAAATAATTTGTTAATATATCATGATATTAATTTTTTTTAAAATATAAAACTTTATATTTTTATAATCATTTTACTCTTATTCTGTTTTTATTGAATGTTATTATGATTTCATTAAATATTTTATGAATATTTTGTAATTAGTTATGATTTAAGTGAGTTTGATTTTGAAAAAAAAAACTTTTTAAATTATATTATAAACCATTACAAAAATAATATGCATATTGTATGTGTAAAATATAATACAATAAAAGAGAGGTATTGTATAATACCAGTTTGAGATTGTGTACTAACGATTACCAAACAGGATATAGGGTTTGGTATCATGGTTATGCATTTTGTTAGACATAAAGAAATCCAATGAAGCTTACTTTGATATCTTACGATATCGAAAAGTGACTTTTATATACTAATTTTCCATATACCACTATAATAGATTATATTAATACCAAGAACAATATTATATACTTTCTAGTAAATTAAAAATAGAAATTAAATTTTGTAACTGATTTTTATTGTACGTATTTTTTACTCTTTTATATATATATATATATATATATATATATATATATATACATATATATATATATATACATATATATATATATATATAATGATACATAAATTAACATTTGGTAAGTAATATAAAAAGACGAAATAATCACATCATCGGATAAAATAAAATAATTTGCCACACATCTTGCAAGTGAAAAGATAAATCGATTAATATATTTACATGGACTTATTAGCTGGCAATTGAGATATTCCTTTTACATTTCATGTATTAATTTTTAATAAACAAGAAAATGATTAAAAAAAAAAACAACTGTGAATCCGTTTTAGATTAAATTCCATTTATATTATATGGAACGAAAAGTCGTGTACAAATACGTAACCTTCAAATTGTGGATAGTAGGGGTGAAATAATATATTTTATTTTTATAGAAAAATAATATATAAAATTGACATTAATAATGTATAGTTAAAAGGTAATGAAGTTTAAGGAGAAATGTATAGTTATGAAGAAAATACTCTCATAGTTTCACTATCTTAATTAGCATTATCTGTCATTACAATGTATTAGAGTTGGAATAAATGTAAAAAGTTTAAAAAGGAGTTTGGTTTCTGTCAACTTTATGTCTAAATATTTTATTTTATGATGGTAATTATATTTATTGAAGAATTGAAATACTTTATAATAAAATAGGTTATTTGTATAAAGAAATTTGAAAGAAATTGAAATTTTATATATTATTTAAAATTAAATCATTTCAAGTTTTAGTTTAAACGTAACACTCGGTTTTTTTTTTAATTTATATTTTGAGTTGATTCTACTTAATTAAGACATAAATATACTTAACTCAAATTTGATATGAGATTGATTCAACTTAATTTAATATAATCATGGTTATTTTAATTCAAAAAAAAAATGTTGTAATTGAATCCAGATACATTACAACTATTACTACAACACATTGGTTTTTATATCATTTTACTAAATATTTTATGAATATTTTATAATTAGTTAATTCAAATATTTATATAAATATTCAATTTATTACAACGAATCGTATGATTTAACGTAGTTAGATTTTGAAAAAAAAAAACTTTTTCAAGTGATATTATAAACCATTACAATATTGATGATATCTATATTTAAAGTAAAATATACAACAAAAAGAGAGGTATTGTATAATACCTCGTAAATTTCATCATCATGTTGTTTCCTCTTCATCACCACCACACACTACCACCCCCAATGCCAGGATTCGAACCTTGGACAATTTGGAATTGTGTACCTACAATTACCAAATAGGATGTAGTGTTTGGTGTTAGTCTAAGACATTTTATTAAATATAAATAAATCTAATGAAACTCCATTTGATATATACAACATAGAAATGTGACTTTCATATACTAATTTTCCATATACCACTAGAATATATTATAATAATACCAAGAACAAAATTAATTTTTAATAAATTAAAAATAGAAACTAAATTTTGTAACTGATTTTTATTGTACATATTTTTTACTCCTTTATATACCATTAGTATCTTTATATTGGTTAACAAATTCTTTTAATTTCTCATATTGAAAAAGGATTATCCAGATTAAAAATATTTTTATTGTATGGATAATAAAAATTAAAATATTTTATAACTATTATATATAGATACATATATTGTAATTTTACTTTTTACTTTTTATTTTAATATAAACTCTCGTTTTATATAATTTAACATTATAAAAAATTTGATGTACACACATTTCATAATAGCTTCAATTTAAATTTTAGTAATATTTTTTTTATTAATTTTATGTAATAATTTCTCTTTTATGAATTGATATTTGAATATAAGATAGGATCAAATTTAAAATAATAATAATAATAATAATAATAATAATAATAATAATAATAGTAATACATAAATTAACATTTGGTAAGTGATATAAAAAGAAAAAATAATCACATCACGGGCTAAAATAATTTTCCACATAAAATTTTATTACCATCTAAAACAACTGTTGCAAGTGAAAAAATAAATCCATGAAAATATTTACATGGAGATATTAGCTGGCAGTTGACATTTTACATTTCAGGTATTAATTTTTAATAAACAAGAAACTGATTTGGAAAAAACAACTATGAATCCGTTTTAGATGAAATTACCGATATATGAAAATATTATAAAAATATTTACGATTTCTTATTTTCTAAAATGACAAACATTTTAAAACAAACCGAATTTCCATTTATATTATATGAAACGAAAAGACGTGTACAAATAATATATAAAATAATATATGAAATTGACATTATAGATGTATAGTTAAAAGGTCATGAAGTTTAAAGGAAAAATGTATGGTTATGAAGAAAATACTCTCATAGTTTCACTGATTAGCATCATGTGTCATTACAATGTAGAGTTGGAATAAATATAAAAAGTTTAAAACAAAGTTTGGTTTTTCTTAACTTTATGTCTAGCTATTTTATGATGGTAATTATATTTATTGAAGAAATTTGAAATACTTTATAATAAAATGTTATTTATAAAGAAATTGGAAAGAAAATGAAATTTTATATATTATTTAAAAATAAATAATTTCAAGTTTTACTTTAAATGTAAAATTTTGAAATTCTTCCTTTTTTAAATTTATATTTTGAGTTGATTCTATTCAAAGAGAATTTAGGTAAACTTGACTCAACTTGATGCGGGATTGATAGTTTGATATGATCATTTAGCAAAAATTCAACTTGATTTGACTAAACTCGATTAGATTTGTTTCTATCTAATCTAGGCTTAACCTATCATAGACTCAATCTAATTTTGACCAAAGTCAATTTGGCACAACTGTTTGAAGTTTACTTGACTAATCGAAGTTTAGATAGACCAAACATCAAAACATTGACTTTGGTTTTAGGATGACTCCACTTGACCTACTCTTATTGGACAAACATGATCAAGATCGGACTAAATGTTGACTTGACCTAGGCCTAATCCAATTCGAACCTTGACTTAACTGAATTTTGTCTTATCGCAACTTAATTTGACCTAGATTCTAGTCAACTCATTTTAACTGTAGACTAAATCAATTCATTTGGTCTAAAATATCATAATTTGAAAATAATTTTATTTAACGTAATTTGAGAAAAAAAAATTAGAAATATAATCAGAATAAAATTTTGAAAAGTTTTGACCAAAAAATTATTGTTATTAATATTTTTTAATTTTTATACAATTATTTGATGTGTATATATATATAAATAGTTTTTTTTCATTTTCTGATGATTATAATATTTTATTTAAAATTTGAATTGTCTTTATCCTGAATATTATAAATATTTAGTATATCTGCAAGTATGAATTGTTTTTTATCATTCCTAATAGTATAATATGGGATGATTTTGTTAACGTGATAACATAAAGGAATATTATAAAGACAGTATATCATAAAATGAACTCAATACTAATAAAGTAGAAAAAGAAAATGAAAATAAGTTGTGTGGGTGAGTGAGGAAGGGCGGTGGAGCGTGTTTTTTGACTATGGAAATTGGAATCATATACAGTGTTCCATTACATCCTATGTATTACACTTTTCTTTACTAACTTAGCTTAGAATTTCGAATTCATAGATCCAATTTCTGTGGTGCTGCTGCCAACTTGCCGACCTACCAAGCAAACTATACTAAATACTCACTTTCACTGTTTATCTATTTTCTCAATATCATTAACTCGTAATCAATTTGATTGAATTCGAATTTTTTCGACTCGTTTTATAAATGAGTTGAATTAGGTTAATTTACTATGTGACCAACTCATAATAAATTAAATTATATTGAGTTGGATTAGATAATTCATTTTGACAATATTATTAAAAATAATACTGATATACAATTAAGCTTGATAAAGCTTTTATTATTTTTAATATATGTGACAATTAACATGATGATAATTTACAAACATTGCAAGTGGTCACTTACTTCGATTTGATAAAATTTTAACAAAATTAATTTATTTTATACTAAGCCTGTAATATTTTCTATATTATTTTATCCTAATTATTAATTATCTTTTTAAAAATTATAATCGAGGTTTATTTATAGGTTAGTATTAATTATTTTCTCCCCATCATAAAATAGGTTTTCTCCAATGGAAATTTATTAATGAGATGATAAAATAAAGTCTTTTTCATTTCCAGCATGCATGTAGATGTTGTTCCGACAAGTGAATTACTGAGGTGGATCATCATCAGATTTGTCGAAGTTTGAAAATTAATTTAAGTATACCAAACTTACCAAAAAGATATTATCCATTTATGTCTAAAATAATTGACTAACTTAATTGAGTAAACGTATACACTTCTTATATTTTTGTCTAAGTTAAATATGGATCATAACGAAAATAGCATAACAAGGACAAAATAAACATCTACAAAGTGATTGTGCTTCTCAAGTTCCTTTGAAGCTTTTTTATTTTAGATTTTTCTTAAAAATTGATAAAAATCCAAATTCAAACGCCACTCAATTCATATATTAGATAAGATTAATAAATATTTGATAATTGAAAACTTCTTCTAACTCCTCTCCAAATCAAATGGTATTTTTCCTCTAAATATACTTTATATATATACATATACAAATGTTATCACTACTTGTTAAAAGAGAACAAAAAACCAGACATTAGTTTCTTTTTGCATTAAAAGAACTACGTACAGAAATTTGGTGGTGGAGTTTTTTCTATTCCTTTATTTCTTACCACAACCTACAAATGCACCAAATTGGCAAAAAGAAAGAAAAAAAGAAGATAATAATTAAAGATAATAATAGATCGGATGAGTACGTTCATACATAACAAAAAAAATTATTTGTTATTCATATCTCTTTAAAAAATATCTGTGAGTATTTAAAAATTTGCAAATAGTCGTGATATTCACAAATATTTAAAAAAAATATTTTATAAAATTTTAAAATAAATTTTAAATAAAATTACAAAAATAATATTAAAATATAATATAAATTAAATTAAATATAAATTAATATTTAATTTTGATTAAAATTAATTCAATAAAATTAATTTTAATTAAATTTAATTTCATAAGTTGAATTTTTATTTTAATTTTTTTGGTAGTAATGGATACCGCAAGTAAGAGAGTATGATTTCCACACCTAATATGTTTTTAAATGAATATTAAAATATTTGTTATCTACTATTTGCGAATAATAAATACTCACCAATATCAACTATTTATTACAAATTTTATCTACATATATTTACATATATTTAAAAACACAAGTATTTTTAATCATGGTTGATCAAAACTTATTCTCACCTCACTAAAATTTTATAACATTTCTACATAAGTGTTTGAGAATATTTGTCACCTTAGAAATCCATGAACATGGTCAATTCTTTTCATACGATGATTTATTAATTAAAACTAGCTCAACTAAGAAAAAAATATTATTGTTGCCAAATAGAGTCCTGATGCCAAGACCAATGCAAAATATTCCAAAACTATAATGCAAAATGTTCATTTTAAATTATTTAAAAGATAAATTAACTCCACCGACTTATTTTTCAATACAACTTTGTTAACTATAATTTTATGAAGATTCATAAAATCACATATGTGAGATTATTAAGAAAAAGTGAATTCCACATAATATATGTAAATCATAATGAATTTAAATTAATAACTAGATCTATTAAAATGACATATTAAAGTATATATTATTAACATTTGTATTTAATCAAACACCTAAGATTCAAAATTAGTAAAGTTGATGTTGAATTTTTTGAAGCTCCATGAAAAAAAAAACCAAAATAAAATGCCATCGTAACCTTACAAAAACCTCGCCATATAATATGTCTGATCTTTCACTCAATAATGTTTAGTGAATGTTGAATCATTGATTATTTTTTTCTCATTGGAAAATATAATTGATTTATGATATTTTAATACTTTACTATAATGCGAATTTGAATAAACTTTTCCCTCAATATATACTTATATAATAATAAAATAAAAAACAAAGTAAACCAAACTCTTTTCATAAATCAAAACATACTTTTTAAGGCAATTAAAATACAATTAATAACAACAATTGTTTAGAAAGTTGGACACTAGAATTTCTTTTAATTACTTTTAATTTCATCTATCTTCGTTTTTTATCCTAAAATTACAAAGTTCCAACATCATAAATTGTTTGTGTAATTAAAATAGTTACCATCTTTCTTTGTCTAATAAATTAAACCATTAATAGTAACGTCCTAATTTCTGTAACTTCTTAACGTCCCTTTATTATGTTTGTCATATATCACTTGGACATTTTAACTAATCTTGCTTTTATTTCATTTTTAGGAGATTATAATTAAAATGAAATTAATTAGGTTACACCGACAACATATTTTTTTCAAAAAAACGCTTTCTTCAAAGGCGTCAGGTCAAAAGCAACATAGATAGTATCATAACACCTTTATGCCAGGAAGAAGAATGGGAGCATAAGCATATAAATAAATAAACAAATATATATATATATATATATATATATATATATATATATTATGTATTTATGTATATATAATAAATACAATGGAATAATAAGATTATACGTACACGTGGGCATAATAGACGTATATAATGTATGATAAAGATAGTACTCTGGCTTTCTTTGTTTACTACATAAAAGAAAATGGCACACGTGTTTATATTTTATTTAAGTAGTAACTTTTAATGTGATATTATAACTACTTTAATAAATATCAAGTAATTACAATTGGTTAAAATTATTAATAATCGTCTTCACTTTCAAATGGCAATTTGTAATTTATCTCTTAATCAATGCTTTTGAGATCATGATTACGTAAGACTAGTGTAAATAAATATTAATTTTTTAAGCATTTAAATTTTAATAGTAATAATTAAAAGAGAAAAATTGAAAAAATGAAAAAATATTTATAAATAAAATAAATTATGCTTACATTATAAGTAATATTGTGTAAATAATATTATGGGTAGTTATTTAAATTTGAAAAAATGTTATAAAATGATAAAAAAGTAAATAATTGTTTAATAATGAATAATTATTTGAATTTAAAAAATAATTACTAAAGTAATAAAATTAAGTTTTATTATAAATAATTATTTAAATTTAGGAAATAGGAATTGAGAGGATAAAATTAAAAAAACAAAAGAGGGCACTAAAAAAAAGGTAGAATTAAAACAAGAAAAAGTGTATATAATTATATGTATAGTTATAGGTAAAATAAAATTTAATCATTGAGTAAAAAGTATTATAAATAATGTTGTGTAAATAATTTTTTATTGCGAATAATTATTTAAAATTAAAAAAGTAGTTAATAAAAAAAATAAAAAAAAATCTTTTATAATAAGTAATTATTTGAATTTCTTTATATATAATTATAGATACACATAGTCATAGGTTTATAATGAGATAGTAGAAAACATACAGAATAAAGAAGAAAAAACACACATGTAAGAAATGAAACCTTAATATTATTGTTGTCCACACATAAAATACCAAGTAGTGGTAAATACTGAAAAGAAGAAAAAAACAAAAACATGAGTATGTTCATCGATACCTTTCCTTTTCCGTTGCAACTCAATTCTGCTTTCCGACTATATATATATAGAGAGAGAGATGGGAGTGAAAAGGTGAAAGGAACAGGTCTTCTTCTCCATTCTCCATTCTCCATTCTCCATTGTTGCACATTCTGAAATTCTGAAGAGAGAGAAGAATGAGAGAGGAATTGGTGGTGCAAGAAGGCTACGTCAACAATGAAGAGAGGTACCTCACAGTGCTTAAAACCTCTCTCTTCTTCAACGGTGATGGCTTCGCTGTCTACGATTCCAAGGGTCAACTCGTTTTCCGCTTCGACTCCTATGGTCCACGGTCACGTGACAAAGACGAGCTTGTTCTCATGGATCCCAATGGCCGTTCTCTTCTTACTCTGCGCCGGAAGGTACAGCTACAACCTTTTTTTTTTTGCTTTCTACCAGGTCGATCACATGTTTAAGCTTTGATTCTCAGATCACCGATTCAGTGTTTCTCTGTTTTCTGTTATTTTATTTACAACTGAAGCGTTTCTAATTGATTCGGCAGAAACCGAGTCTTCATCAACGGTGGGAAGGTTTCAGAGGGGAGAGAAGGGAGGGAGATAGAGCCGTTTTCAGCGTGAAGAGATCGTCGATGATCGCACGGTCGCGGACGAGCGTGGCGGTGGAGGTGTACGATAGGCCTGGTGTGGAGTACCTGATCGAAGGGTGTTTCCGGCAGCGGTGGTGCAAGGTTTTGAATGCGGGGAAGGAAACGGTGGCCGAGATTCGTCGCAAGGTGGACCCCACCACGAGCGTTATGCTGGGGAAGGAAGTGTTTTGGCTTTGCGTGAAGCCTGGTTTTGATGCGGCCTTTGCCATGGGATTGGTGTTGGTGCTTGATGAGATGAACGGTGAGAATTACTTTGACGATAGAATGGAAGAGCCTGTGGTGCGCCCTGCCGCAGAGGATCCGGGACTAGTTTCACCTCTTCCAGTTTGAGAAAATTGCGTGTTTATTCTGATGCTGACGTTAGTGTTCCCTCTGTAAAGTTTTTATTTTATTTTATTTTATTTTTAAATAATAATGATAATGTTGTGGATGAAACCACTTTGCAATGTTATACATTGTCTGTCATATGCAAAGAACACAAGATGAACTGATTCTAATTTTCCTCTCACAATTAGCATTTTAATAAAATAATTAAAAATTAAGAAATATACGTTATTACGAGTGTTTAAAACTGTATACACAACTCTATGTGCGTTGCATTTTATTTTTAAGAAAAAATACATAAAAATAATGTTTAGATTATGGCAAGAAAATAAAATCTAATTTCAGGTGCCGTGGTAACAAACTGTCTATTTATTAATATTTAAAAGTTTTAAATTAGCAAAGAAAAAGAAATTGATATTGATATATTGGGAATGTATTGAATAGTTTCTTGTCAAAAGTATAGGTAAAATAAATCATCATGATTATGACAAGTTTCCTATTATATTTGATGACACGATTGTCCTTAAAAAGACATAAAATAATTAAAAATCATTATTATTGTTATAATTATTAAAGATATTAATGGCCCGCCAAAATGATCATTACAAGAGATAAATGTGAACTTGAAAGAAAATAAAAATAAAAAGATATATCCTATATAGAAAATTATTAAAAATAATAAAACTCTACTTCGTAAAAAAATAAAATCATGACTTATAAGTGACCAAAGAAGACAAAATATATCAAACTTTGTCTCTGTATAGAAAAGAATTAAAAAAAGAAACTTAATAAACATAAAGAATTGATAGGTATTATTGGAGTCATTAGGCATGATAGATTTGAGTACAATAAATATTAAAAAAAATCAAAGCTATGAAAATTTAGTTAACTAAAAATTTACTATTTTGAGATTTGATGTTGCTTCCCTTATAATAATTAATATAAAAGTATATAGATATGACTTTATTAATAAGAAACAAAGATTTTGTTGTTAATTTTCTGTGTATTACAAGCTCTATAGAAAATTTAGTTTTAATTTTTATATTTACAGAATGTTCATAGCTAGATATTTTGTTGGGCCATAAAATAAAAAATGAGTCATGGTGGGCTTGTAGCCCAAACACAGTAATATTGTTTCCTCGAGTTGATTCATTTTCTTTTTTATTTAAAATAAATATCGGTTTCTTAAATTTAAGAATCAGTCACATCAATTGTTATTAATTCTATATAAATAACTTTAAAATAAAGTCACGAAAGGACTTATTATCTAACAAAAAAAAAAACAAGAGTTTTAAAACTTAATGTCGTTACTCTACAAAAATCAAACGCATTTAATGTAGTAACAAAATTTCTTCCTAAACCGTGTAGAAGAGAATTAATCAACAAACTATATTAATCTATTTCAATAATTTATAAAAATAGCTTATAACTATAATTTACAAAGTATATGAACATCATTCAATTCTCATAATATCTACCAGAAAAATAATTATTCAGTAAAATTAAATGGCTTAATTAAATAGACCCAAAAAGCTGTGACAAACATTTGTAAACCACCAAAATTAAATCAAACTTTTGACTAATTTAGCATATAATTCATCTAAAGTTTGCTTGTAGCAAATGCAAATTACATCAACCATTAATTTTTGAGCTAAATTCAGAAACCATAAAAGTTTTTTATTGATCAAACTATAAGCAAGAATGCTACAACTACAACATAGGAAACAGATAATTATTACTAGGTCACACTCATAAATCATATTGAACACTTCAAGCATGATGTCCAAAAAGCACTAAGATAAATGAGGATAAGAAGAGAAAGAAGGCAACGGAAGCAGGGGAAAAAGTGGCTGCCGGAGATGAAGGTGGTGGAGTGGTGTTGGCACCCGGTGAAACGGCGGCGGAAGGTGGCAAACCGGAGCCGGAGACATTGACGGCTAGCCTCTGTCCACGTGTACAGTGTTGACCGATGCTACAGATGTAGTAATGTTGACCGGCTGTTTCAAGGGTAACGTTGACCGGACCCGTTGTATATGTACGTATAGGATTAGCCGAAGTGCAGGAAGTGTAGGATTGTTCCGGCACTTCAACCACGTTATGTTGTGCTGTCTGAAAATCGAAGTCTTAAAAAGGAAAACAAATTATTCATGGTGTTTTGAAATTCAAGCATGGATAATTAAGGCAAGAACTGTGATATTTTTACACTTTTTTTACACTAAATTATAAATTATGTGTCACAGTTGTAAAAAAATTGTTAAAAATACATTTTTTTTACGATAAAATCATGGTATGAATCGAAGACTTACGTAGAATATCTCCGACTGCAAAAGTCTTGTCAGAAACCCAAGATTGGTATGTGGAGGAATCTTGTGGGGTTGTCCAGCCCGTGCCATCTCCGACATTGAAAACTCTTTGTGCCTCTGAATACTGTACAAACATTAAAACTGTCACCATTAAACTAAGACAGAGCGAACTAACCATGTTGTTCGTGTTCAAAATTCTTGCAAAATATGTTTTGTTGGTGTAAAGTGTAGTGCAGATATGTAACAATGGCAAAGTTGGTTCTGTTTTTGGTTGAAGTGTTTTGAGTGGAGAGCCAAGCTATAAATAGAGGAAGAAACCAAAGTTACAGAGGAAAATGTAAGATTGACTTTGATAGACTCCAAACAAAGAAAAAGTATTTAGTTTCTTATACTCCAACATGACTAATTCAATTTACAAAATCAAGTTTACATTCAAAGTTTTACATCACAAAAATGTATAAGTGAGTTTAAATTTTATGTTATAAATAATTTTTTGTAAAATTGAATTAAGTTTAAATTGTAATTCTTAATATAGAGTTTAGACAAATTTTATGTTTATTTTGTTTATTGAATAATTATCATCGAAATATTTATTTATTATTTGTTAAACATATTGTTTTATTTTAATATATATTTTTTAATAATATATAATAAATTTAATAAATAATAAATTTATTTAAATCATATTTTTATTTTAATCAGAAAAACTAAATAAATGAAATAAGTTTCCATCATAATTAAATGAAATTTGGACAATTTGAAGAATTCATAGCTTTTAAGAGCTTTCTCTTACTTGATTTTAAGTATAATTGTATTTCAAATGATGTTAAGTTATTTAATGAAATAACTCTTTATTTTATTTTATTTAATTGGATTATAATATTTTTAATTATTTTATTTTAATGTTAGTTATAAATAAAGTCTCATGTTAAATAAAAGATGAATTGGATATATACGTATTGGAAAGAGACTTTTTGAAATAGTATAAAAAATGAACGAAGGTTTGATCAATATATGTATATTGAATCTCCATAACAATTTTTCTATCAAATTTTATGTAAAAAAAGTTTTTCTTTTGGTTCAAAAATTATATAATGAAAAATAAAAATTATATGTTTAGCTTGTGAGTTGGTGGTAGCCGCACCGGTGGAGACGCCACTCTTTGGGCCTTCTTCGTTACGCAATAGTTCAAAGTCTTCACGTACCAACCACGAACATTTATTTTTTGTTCTCATTTTTTCTCTCTGTTGCATTTAATTAAAAATGAAAGTATGCTTTCACATAATTAATAAAATAATAAGATTATCTTTTATAATTAACTCTATTTTTTTTGTTATGACAGTAAACATTACACATTTTTAATGAATTTCGTCAAGGTATAACTTTCAATGTATAGTCTGCAAAATAGTTATAGTTATATGCAGGATATTAATTCAGTGATTATAATTTCATCAAGACGTAGTTCTACAGGATTAATTAACACTAGTCATTACAATCATATAATGAATTTAGAAAATAATTATTTTGGGTAACTATAATATATAAACAAATAAAAGTTTAAAAAGTTATATATATTTTCCTTTCTATTATCCAATCTAGATTTTTTAGAGTTATTTTTTCAAATTCAAACCCAACGCAATTAACATTCTACATTGTTTTAATTAATGTTTTGATAATTTAAGTACAAATCAACTAATTACACTGCTAGCATAATCTTTTTTTAAAAAATTGATTTTTTAACACACTCTATTTATGTTTCTTTTACTCTTTTTCATTAAATTATTATGATATCATATTTTATTTATTTGAAAATTTTCATTATTCTTTGACATTCTGACTTAATCGGAGAAATTATACGAAAAATAAAAATAATACGCTTGTATTTTTTAATAAAATAGTTGAAATAAAATAGGACAAAACATTGATTGTTTAAAGAAATAATTGTATAAAAACATGTTGAGAGACAATAAAAAAATGAAATATATATATATATATATATATATATATATATATATATATATATATATATAGGTGATTTAAAATTACTACAATATTGGAAAAAAAAAACATTAATAGTTGGTTGGTGAGTTCATATAATAAAGATGAATATTTATAAAAAAGGTTAATCAGATATCTATACTTCAGAATTTCCACAATTTGAATTGCTCGTGAGTTCTGAAAATTGTTACATCCAAAGAATCATTGAGTTCAGTTGTACATTCAATCTTCTGATTGCTTATAATGCTACAAGAAGAAGAAAAGCCGCACAACTTGCAGAAACCATTACATAAAAAGATCCAACACCCTGCAAATGCATAATTTCTGCATCATCAGCATCACTTTCTACAAATTATATATGTAGAAATTCATGAATAATACAAAGTGTAAGAGCAAGCATACCTTGAAGGAAATTGCTGATGAAGTGAGTCCTGTGAAACCTATATCATAAGAAATGCTGCCATCTGGTTTGAACAATCCAAAGTTTCTCTCAGATGTTGGACCAGGCTTCAAATTCTCGTTAAACAAAGCAAAAATATAAGCTCTCACAACCATCTTAGGCCTATAAGGGGTACCCTTTTTCTTCATCAAAAGCTTCTTCAAGTTTTTGTTGTAAGTCTTTGCATTTTTTACTGTTGCACCAGCTTCATTGTCATCACCACGAGAGGCCCAACCGGTCTCGGAAACAATGACTTCCATCTTGTCGAAGCCAACCTTCTCCAAGGCTGCGTAAGCTGCATCGATTTGAGCCATGAACATGTTGTCGTAGTGCAGTTTAGTCTTGGCATCGTAAATCCCTGGATTTTTCTTGAAGAGAGCATAGTTTATGTCAATGTGTTGAGGGTCATTCTTGTAGGCCAAGAAGGGGTATGCGTTTATGTAGAAAGGAGTGCCGATTTGTGAGAAGAATTGCAAAAGGGGTTTCATGAAAGGAAGCACATCGTCCCTGAAAGTGCATGCAGATGGAGGGTAGGAGTTTGCGAAGACAGCCTCAGAATGTGGACTTGACACCTGAATTTGATGTTGCAGATTGAGCCTAGCAAGTGCAGTGTAAACATTTTTAGCTGCTGGCAGCAAAACTTCCCACAGCTCCATGTCTCCTCCTCCTAGTATTTCATTCCCCACTGCAATGCCACGAATTCTGGTTCCTGGAAGAAATGGCTGCACATTTTCTTTGATCCAGTTCATGGCACGATCCTCTCCCTGACTTATGTCTCTCAGAAACTCATTTGGTAGCCCAATGATAATTCCAATCCCTGACCCTTTGAAGGCACTCAGAACTTGATGATCAGCATCATATATTCTGATGTTCCTAATCTTTGCAGCTTTCAGAAGAGTAACCACACTCTGAGGAGAAGGTAGATTGTCTGCAATCCTACCATAGTTCACTCCATACGTTCCAGTAAATATTTTATCCCCCAAAACTGCACCACACAAGAACATCAAAACATGGTTAAAATTTAAAATCCACGCCACTGAAAAACAATAACACAAGCTTTATTACCATGCAAAGGGTCTCTCTACTAACCAAAAGCAAACATTTTTGCATGGTATCAAACAGGAAATAATCTATGCAGTACATAAGCACGTTAAATTTACCAACTTTTAAAATAACTACTCTAAAAGTGGTATTTTTCTGATAGTTACTGATATGCAAAGACGTTAAATTCTTATAAAAATGTAGTTGCAAACTCGACAATGAAGTGGGAAATTCAGTTTTGAGAAGAAAAAGGAAAAGTTTAAAGATGAGTTGAGAAAGAGGAAAACACAGACCGTGAGAAAGTGTTACAGAGAAGAAGATAAGGCAAAGAAAGAAGGAAGTTGAGCAAGAGAACATGGTCCGTCGTAGTGTGAGGATATTAAGAATGAATGAGAGCAATGTTGTGAGTTCCCTGTAATATGTAATTCAATAACGTAACATCGTTGGTGAAGAAATGATAGGCAAACCTGGCGGTGATGCAAAACTTTTCCTCCAGGAATGCCATAAACTAAAGATTCGAAGCTTTTTGGCAAAAGATTGATGACCAAAATATCTGAATAAGATTCTTAGCCTTAAACAAAAGATGACTGAAATATAAAACAAGGATGTTTACAGAGACTTAGAACATATTCTTCCTTTCACCACCCTTTAACTCTCCTTAAAGTATACCTTTTTGCAACTTTGATCAACTGAATGTGTCTGCAGCGTAGCTAGCAGAGGCTTCAAGCTAGACACGAAGGATCTGTAAATTCATCATCATCATCAATACCTTTCGTTCCTCTGTCATTTCTTTGATTCAAGTTTTGCATTGACAAAATAAACTAATTAGTTAAATTAATCTGACCCAGTCTTTGTCACAAATTTTATGCAGAATTTTTTTTATACTATTATTTTGATATTCAACAAATTTTTACACATATTTTGTATTTACTATTTTCCATAAATATAAAAGTTAATTTTTTAAATGATTAAAATATTCCTGAATTAACGTGTGTAAATTTTTTTTTTTTTTTTATACTTTTATGTGAAGGAACCATGTGAAGGAACCAGCCTCCAACAACCTTGGACATTCAGATGTTGATAGAGCAACTGACATGAATCTGGTACTAGATCATCCTGGTCCGACGTAAAGTTCGGATTTTATGTGATCAAAGCCTTCTTGTACTATATAATACATACACATCATAGATTTCAAATTTTACATATTAAATAATAACTATTGTATCGAAAATGACCTAAAACATTATTTATTACAATACGTAACCCATTTTATATAAAAAATAATTGAACATTGAAAATGCAAAAAACTATTATTATCAAACAAAGTGCTCTTTTCTGTCAAATATCAGAATGAATAAGACAAGCAATTGTGTGTAGAAATCACTTACTTTTATCATCATAAGTTTATCAGATTACCCACGCCAAGCACGAGGCTATTTTAATTATGATCCCTGAACACAACTTGCTAAAACAAATTCAAATCAAGCATGGAAACAATGAAAATATGATATCAACAGTTTCTATCTGTAGCTGAAAAAGAATACTGAAAAGAGGTGAAGAAATGGAACAGTTAAAAACAATTAATTCCTAACACAAATGTGTGCCAAAAGCCTACAACGATCGTTCATAACCCAAAAGATCTAGTCTAGAAGTGATACGCGTTTGATGTTCATCCTAAATACAACCAAATCTGAAGAAATAGTACAGAACTACAATAATCCAGGAGCTCATAAAACAACTACAGCAACTCAAATAACATTACAAAAGTCACCACCTATATCAGTAAGATACATTTTAAGCACAGCTTACACTACAAGATGAACAACAACTTTCACTGAGCACAGCTCCAAATAACTTGTCCGTTGTCAACCATTTTATTTACTTGCTCCTCAGCTTGAATGCTGTTCTTTCCATCACTTACAGGGATTTCTGTTGTACCGTTCTTTTCCTCAACATCTTGGTTCAGCTTCACTTTCTCAGCTCCTCCATTCGCATCAGGAATCACACTATCTGCTATGTCTTGCTTACTGTCATCAACTGTGCCATTTTCTTTTCCTGATGCAGTTCCTGCTGCCTCATCCACCTCTTGGGCTTTTTCAGCGCCCTCCTGCTCCTCAGGCTTCTCAGTGATATCCTCCTTCTCTTGGGGTTTTTCAGTTACCTCCTCAGTATTCAAAGCTTCCCCTGCAATTTTCTCCTCTGACTCTACCAACAATGCTTCTTCTCCTCCCTCAGGTTTTTCAGCCGTTGCATTTTGCACTTCAGCATTACTGTTATCAATCTCCTCTGTATCAATCTTTTTTTCGTTGTTGTTATCAGTTTCATCGGGATCTGGTTTCGATTCTTCGGCGGCGGGTTCGTTTTCTTTGCTATCCTTCTTTGAAGAACCAGACAATTTCCGGGATCTTTTCCTCGGAGGCTCGGTCTCCGCCGGTGGGGTCGATTTGACCTTCTCGCTAATCCGTGCCGATCGTCGAGGGGTCTCCCCGGTTCCCCAGTCAAACTCCGAGATGGCAGGATTCCCAGGATGTGCCTTGAGGTACTGCTCCAACTGCTTTTTGGAAGTGATCTCTTCCCCAGTAGGAGCTACGAATACAATCTCACTTTTCCTTGGTGTTCCTACTTTCTTAGGGAAGAACTGCAGAGTGGAAACCAAAGCAAGCATCACAACGCAATCTCCATACAGTACAAAAATGTCAAGGTTTATCAATTTCAGAGTTCGACAGAAAAACACCTACATTACATAGATCTTTGTATAATAATAGCTTCACAAAAAAGAAGCAAAAGGGTCTATAAATCACTGCATCACTGGTGAAAACAACTCCATGTAGCTTCCTTATATGAACCTATATGAAAATATGAGATTCCTATACAAGCTATTGATATTTATCTCCAAAATTCACCTTTTCTTAGTAGCTTCTGTTCACATAAGGATATAAAATAAATCAACCAATATGTTCCTAAAGAGTTCAGGAGTTTCCATGGCATATTTTTTTGAAATATTTCTCAGACAACGAAAATTGCACTTCCGAATCTGGAAACTACGAGTTTAATAAGGAATGGTGCAGCAATGGAATAGAATCAACACCAGAATTTTCTGAATCACATAACAAAACGAAAAACACTAGGTAGCAAAAGCAGACATAAATCCATGGAAACATGACATAGTACCAGATAAAAAGAGACATTGTCTTCGATTTTCTACAGCGAGATGCCCAGAATCTTGTAGTATTTTTCAGGAAATTTGCGCAGGGATCACAATGAAAGAAGGAGCAGATTGCAAAGGCGTTGAAATTAAAAAGAACAACTTTCGCTACGAAATAGGAACTGAACTCTGTCAACATAATGAAACTAAGAAAACCAAAAAAAACTGTCTTTACAACGTTAGCCCTTTGAGGAAAACCATGAAATCCCGATTAAGCACAGAATTCTTCAAAACACTTGCACTACAACAGAAAAAACTAACAGGAGAATTTGAATTGAATGAAATAGACCATTATTACACTCCCTTTCCCGAAAACTCTAGAAGCAAAATTCGACTGATTCTTCCAAATCCAAACCATTACACTTAACAAAACAAAACTAAAACACCAGGGTTTTTCCAACAAAGTTACCATCATCACAAATCAATCCCACCCGGATAACCCTAGAAACAAACCTAATTCACACTACAAAAAATAAAAACAAAAACTTTCTCGTAAACAAACCATTATATGACAACGTCATCCCTTTCCAGAAAAACCCTAGAAACAAAAATTCACACCGAATTCTTCCAACCGCTTACCCTACAAAAACATTAAAACCATTTTTGTTTTCTCAAAAAAGGTAGCATCATCACAAGGTCATCTCTTTCCCGAAACCCTTAAAACAAAAATTAGCACCGAATTTATTCGACCATTTAATCTAAAAAAAAAAAATTACAAAAACATGTAATAAGACTACAACATCGGTAACAACAAAAAGCCATGGAAATTGGAAAAATAGACAGTAAATGAAAACATGGAATGGGAATATAAATTAAAATAAATTAGAGAGAGAAAGAAAGAGAAGAATGAGAGGAGACCAGTTTCTTCCAAGCAGAAGGGGCTGATAGCTCAACCGATAAAACCTCATCTTTTCCTGCACTCTGCGGCTCGCTCTCCATTCCTCTTCTCACACTCACTTTCTCAACTGCCTGCTATTCTCTGCTATCCCAATTGCAACCAAACAAAAAAATCAAAAAAAAAAAAGAATGCATAAAGCGTCGAATTAGGATATGGTTCTCTCTGTTCCCCTTTCTCTCTCAAACTGTCACCAAATTCAATTCCAGATAGGGCTTTTCTAAACTCACCCACCTCTCTCAAACCTCCTCTCTCACCCTCCAATCAAATCCCTCCAAAGACACCTCCTTTCTAATTAATATTCTTATCCATTCCCAGCATTCCATCTTCTTCACCTTCCATATCGACACGTGCCTGTCATCAAACTTGTCCCGGCACAAACTTCCAGAACTGTTCATTTACCGATTTCAAATTAAAGTACGCATTTTTATGCATGAATTCGAAGCATATTCTTATTTTCAAAATGAAAATGGTGTTTTAAAGATTAAAAAATGAATGGGTGTGTGGTAAAAGTAAAACAAAAAAAAAAAGGGTTGAAATTTGAATATGTGGAGAGTGGTAGGTGTTGCTCACACGTGAAAAGTTAGCGTTTTTGGATAACCTTCTCTTCTCTTTTGTGTTAACCAGATTTAAATGTGTGGTTGGAGTCCGAAACTCACCGACCAATCACCTTCCAATTTCAAATTCAAATTCTTCCGACACTTTCTTTCTTTTATGCAATTTTCTTTTCATTTCAATAATAAAAAAAATCTGGATATAACGTTCTTCTCCCAGTTATTAACATTTAACAAAAATCAATTTTTTTTTTTTCGATTCCGAAACCACCGACCATTAACCATTCCCTTTCAAATTTTTTTTTTCAAAACTAAGTAGTAAAATTAAATTAAAATAAGAAAACTACAGATATCTTAATTACGATAAAAAAAAATAATTGCTTATATATCACTCACCTTAGTTTTTTTCATGACACTCTTTTTTTTTGTAAGTTTCCTCACAAAGATTTCTGAAAATGAAAAATTGAAACTTTTTTTCTAAAAATTAAATTAGTTTCCGTACAGGTTAATTTATGGAAATTCTTTTATTTAATATGTTTAATTTTTTTTTAATTTATGTACAATTTAATATTAGCTTATAAAAATATATTTCGCTTTTGCTTTTCTTGTCCAAATGAATAATCTAGTCCCGACAAACTCTAATTAGTTTAATAACAAGAAATATGGTTATTGTTTTATATGATAGGTTTTATTGTTTTAAAATCACTTTAAATATATTGTGAACATTTCATATTGGTATTATTTATAAAGTTAATTGCGTATAATTTTTATTTCGTACCACATAATAAATTGTATGTATTCATAAACAAAATTACTGATCTGTTAAAAAAGTAAAAGTTACTGAGAGAATGAATTACAAATTATGAAAATGTAAAATTTCTAAAATAGAAAAGAAAAAATACACTTAAATACTCAATATTTTATTTTTACGCAATAATATCTAACTCGACCAATTTCGTCACCAACCCAAGAAGAAAAAATCCAGGCCCATATTTTCTGGTCCATTTAAAAGTGTATTGAGTCCATTTGCAAACAAAAAGGCCGACAAAAAAAAAACAATTTTCTTAATTTGCAAAACCCATCGAAAATTTAGTTCAAAAAAATATGATGTCACTATAAAGATATTGTGAGTCATATATTTTAAATTAAATAACGAAAATATTATGTGTATCAATATGTATATAATTATTGACTTCGTTTAACATTCTAAATTTGTATAGCAACCATTCAGGCGTACAAATCAATATTTCACACAGATTTAGTTAAAAATATTAGCATGAGTGGAACAAGATTTAATAGGAAAGCTTTCACGTTCATGGAAAATAAAATATATTTCCAGTATGTAAAATAATATAACAATGAGTTGAATTTAAATTTATTTTTAAATATAATATAAGATATTTAAACAAAGTTTATTTACAAGTAATTGTAAGAACTCCTTTTTGTAAGCACTCTTAAATGTGAGGATTTAAATTTGGACAAAAAGAATAACTTTATATTGAGGTTACATTTTAAATGTTTAAAATAAAAAGTTGAACAAATTCTTACTAAATGTAAGATCACAACTTTTTTACATATATATTTTCTTTTTTAAATTTTTTATATTTTTTTTTCTATTTTCTTGATTATCATCTTTATTCTTCTAGTGTATAAGCTACAAGATATTTGATATCAAATCCAACTTATTCACTTTAGATTTCAAATCTCTTCTCCATTTATTACATGCATGTTGTTTTTGGAGGAATTCACGATGACACAACTAGTAGAGTTTCTCAACAAATAGGATGTTAATAGGTAGTGGAAATTAATCTGAAATTTTGTTGGACAATGCATTTAGTTTTAAGAAAATCAAGTTTATAGGAATTGTAACGTTGATTAAGTAGTTATTTGGAAAAATTGCTTGAATTGTAGATTGATCAAGAAGTAAAATTGTTTGGATTGCAATTGTATTTGGAGTGTGAATCATTATATTGTTTGAATTGATAATAGTTTTACTAAATTTAGGTATTTTGAATGAAACAATTCAAATTTGTTTTCTAATCTTAATTTCATCTTTAATATCAACATTATCAAGATCCAACATTATTCGAGATTCTGTTGGTTTTGAGTTAAATTTTATTTTGAATAAACTGATGCATGATTATTAAGGTTTGAATAAAAAGAAATTATTGATCAAACATAAGATTAAGAAGTGTGATACTTTAACAATTTTTTGATAACAGATTATATGTCACTATTTTATTGGTTTGTATATTTGAAACGGACTAATCACGAACTGTCATTTTACGATTATAAAAAAATTCGTTAGAGATATATTTTCCTAATATTTAATACAAAATCAATGATTAGTGTACTTTAAAACATGGGAACTTTTCCAATTTGAGTAATGCGGCACCGTTCATACATTGAATCAAGCAAGTTGTGGCTAAATAATAGCGATCCTATTAGCCATCAACTGCATCAGGAACAATGACAAACACTTTGAAAAAGACGAACTCAAAAACACTTACCACCTTATCACTGACTCCGACATGTCAAAAAGACAACAAACCCATACACACAACAGCTGACAAAACACCCATTTGCCTCACCTTTCATGGCCCTAGTTTCTACGTTTGGAGCCGTTGGTTTATGTTACTCAAACCCCACTCTCATCTGTTGGAATATATGTCTGCAGCTACTATTCCTCATGTTGCTGTCTATGGCTCCATGTACATGCTCAAGTTATTTTCTTTCTCCTTTCTTTTTGCTGTTAAAACAATGACCAACTTGAACTGCCTTCATTCCTTAAAATCTTATACAGAATGTACATGCACAACCACTTTAGTCATTTGTGTTGGGTCTATAGAGAGAAGATTCACTGAAAAGATACAACACCAATAAAATCTGAGTCAAACGGAATTGACACTAATTAATAGATCTTCAACTTTATATAATATTATGATACTCTAATTTTTCATTTTTACTCGGTATGAGACTTAGACTGAGACTTAGACTGTACTTAAAATTCTAACATTTTGATGTTATAAATTTTACGGCTGGAAGCAATTAAAGAATAGAATGATTATGCTATATTAAGTCTTCTTATTTATTCAATAATTTTATATCATTTCAGAAAGACAAAGATAATTTAAATACATATTTCTCTTTTAACCTTCTTACTACGAAAAAATCGTGAAGGTGTTTTAGGTTTTAAAGTGGAATGTGATGATGATTATCTCAATGGACTCATGTTGAAGAAAAGGTTGCACCATGCATAACATTATATTCTCAAAACATACATTTGATGAAGCCTTGTTACTTACAAGCACAAGAGGCATCAAAAGTTGGTTTCTCTTGTTATGGTCTAAAGCTATTCACAGTAGGCAAGTCATTACTATTACACCAACCATTCCTAGTAATCACTTCCAAAGGGGCATGAGCTACTACTGTTTGAGACAGTATGCTTATTTGTCATGCAATATCACCTTCATTTAAGAAACAGTGGTAAAGCTTTTGAGGCTTCAGTTATATGAAGGTGATGGTTACTTCCATGAAAGAGATCTGTTGGATATGTATGATTTTCATCTGATTTACTTTGGCTGTCTTTATCTTCCTCTTCTTCAGCATCCCAAAGGAAGTTAGCATACGAAGCTACGACATGGCTACCAACAATTAAGATTGATATATCAGTTTCATGAACACGAGAAGGCAGAACATTTTTTCATTTGGGAAACACAAAGAAAAGTAAATTGAAATGTTTAATCTTCATGGATATCAAGAATATCAAGTGAGTATAAGTTATAACATTGTTCTGGTAGGTGGATGAACTTCGTTTAAGTCTATAGATTCCAGATAGATTTCATGCTCTTCTACCAAAAAACAGATTAACACATGCTTCATTTTCTTTAAACAAATTCAAAAGTAAACAAAAACCATAATCAACTAGGAATTGCGGATAATATATTGTACCAATCATCTGGGGCACTTCTAATGGCTTGATCAAAATATCCTTCAGCTCGATCAGCATCTTTCTCTGTTTGCCATATTAAGTCGGCATAGAGGGAGAGAACAAGACCATCATCAGGATTAGCCAAAATAGCCCTTTCGAGATACTCTTTTGCCTTAGGATAGTCTTCACAAACCTATTTTCATACACAATATCAAAACTATAAACAGATAAATAGATAGGTCGGTGAAGCATATAATTTTCCTAGCATTTCTATACATCAACAAACTACACGATCTAGCCGGTCTGATAAATTTTTGACAGTGAGTTGATAATTCATTGTGATTTTAGAGAAATAAAACATGATCAAGCCCAAGCAGCTGCTCAAACAAATTGAATTACCTCTTTCAAAAACTTTGCGTAATTTCCCAGCAAAAGAGCATCACCGGGGTTTGCTTCAATCATATTCTGGTAATAAGCATCTGTCCTATCTCTACCACGATCATTTCCTTCATGGAAATTCCACCCTCTTCCATGTCCACCATTTGAGCCTTTTCCACTACCATTACAACCACCACAAATCCAACCACCATCACTCCCCATTCCACCACCCATCACCGAAGTCTGCAAGGTACCATCTTTCTTCCCCCCACAACACTCTTCTTCATGATCCATTACTCCCTTATCTAAATCCAAACTTGAAAACAGTTCTTGAATGGAAGGTTGTGATTTCATGTAAGTCTTTTGTTGAGGACTTTTCACTTCATCTCTTTCTTTGATTTTTATACTCTGTTGATTTTTGGGAACACTATTACCAAGTTGCACACGGTTTTTTCTCTTAGGACTTGAGTTTTTAAGGTCTATCTCGACCAGTATTTGGTTTAGACTTAAAGCTGATGTTGTTTTAGGTAGCCGAAAAATGTTTTCTGGTTCAGTGGAGGAGTCTCTGGAATAGAGTACCAATGAAGTTAGAATTGGTGCTGAGGAACTTCTAAGTAACATCTTCTACAGCTTAGGGAAACAATAAGAAAATGGTTGAGGACAGAAATAGAAACGAAATGGTGCAAGTTGAAACTACAAGCTGGGAACTGAAAAGTCAAAGAAAAGTACTCAACTGCAAAAGGAAGGAGAAAAAGCAGAAACCAATATGATTCGTGGGATTATTATTAGAGTGAGACATGGAATTGAATGTAAGAAAGAAGCAAGAGTTTATATAAGAATTAACAATAGACATTATTACTTAGAGGAATTTGTTGTCCAATCCGAGTTACAGATTTAGGAAAAGGGAATGCAAGTGATAGACTACAACCAATGCAGAATAGACACGTTAATGGGGGGACCTTAGTCGCCATTTTTGTTTTACTGTAAGTTACAAAATTGAACGGACAGCAATTACTTTTGTATCGCCATCTCTTCTGAACCTTCCCAATTTAGTCCAACCATGAATGAACACCTGCTTTTGGGCACCATGGGCGTTTTTTGTCGCCGTATGGCGTTTGCTAATAATGTAGCAACCTTTTAAAACTACATACTGGAAAGTGGAAGCGACAGGGGATGTCATGATCTTGCTTATATATACTTGGTAAAAACAACCTCAACCGTGAACTGCATTATTCCAAAACTGCTATACAATATATGTGTTGAAGTATGCAACAGATGTCAAAACTGATTCCTTTTGCTTTTATGTTATTTACTTGATACAACCACCATTGGCAGAGTCAAAAAGCAATTTAGTAATTGGTACAATTTCGTGTTTAATTCCTCTGTGAATACCTAAAACTCTGAGAAACAATTCACAAGAATGAACCAAAACAATGAAAAGTAAAAGGGTTAAACACTTTACGTGCTGTATAATTTTTAATATAATATTTGAATCTTAGAAACTTCACTGATACTTTGACCAAAGTATAATTATATCAAGCATGGAAGATATCTGAGGCTTTCTCTTATTAAATGGAAATTGATATTTAAAAGCAATTGATCCTATTAGGTGACGACAACAAATTTTCAGCTCCATTTTCGTCCGGTCTGGAAAGAAACAGAACAAAATATGTCGTATTCGTTCATTGCTCATGAGAAGTGAAAGATTGCAAACCATATTACACGCAGCAACGGTCTGTGCAAAATATCAATTCCTTTGAACACGTCAAACTGACGATTAATCCATCCATAAATGAATGATGTTCAATCTAAAATGACCCTTCCTTTCCACAGACTATACCTGCTGCCTTAGGAAAAACAAGAAAACAACTTGAAACAAATCCCAAGTTTCAAAATGATAGTAGGCCATTCATTTATTTTTTCTGGGTTTCATGCATCATGGTTTAAGCCGAATGGAAAGACATCATTCACTATGAAGGGAACCACTTGTCCCTTCCAATAAAGAGCAGAGACAGTCATTAAATTAAACATCTTCAAGGTTCTTGTCTAAACTGAAATGCATAGCAAAAGTAATCTGCGAGACCCCATAATACATTTTACGTGAATTAAAGGCTTAAGAATACAAAAACAGACCAATCACTCAAAATGTAAAAGGATTTAAGGTCATATATATTCTAAGAATTTCAATCTTTCAGAATAAAGACAACGCTATAAAAATTTTGATTTAACTCACCGTCAAGATTCTAGTTAACATAAAAACAGTATCAAAACAATATGATTTACACAATCTCTAACATCAAATTACACAAGGTCAAACAGAACACGAGTTATATTCACATCTACAATAAAGGGAAATTGCTTCCACAAAATAAGAGCTTAACCTGTGACTAACCGGACCTGAAAGTTATAACTAAGGGTGTAAGAGAAATGGATTGAATATATTTTAAAATTAAATTCTAATACATTAGTTCAAAATAGATTACTAATCCATTTATATTCCATTAAAATTGTATAATAAAAGTCTTAATTCATCCTGAACTGATTTAATAAAAATAAATAAAAAATCCAACCTATCCGTTACCCGACTTTTACAGATGGATATCCAACCCATCTATTTAAAAAATATTAATATAAATTCCAGTATTTATACAGATTCTTATACCAAAACACTGCAGTGTTTAGTACAGTCTCTTAAAAGACATATATGTTAAAACACTGAACCTTGGATTACAGCAACATGTTGAATAAATCATTATCTGTCCAATAGCAAATTTTGACCAAATGCAACCAAGTATATATGAATATTTTTTAATGCAAAGACTGCAAATATTCATCCACTACTTCAGTCAAAAATAAACTCCAAACTTCACTGCTGATTCAAGACATTCAAAAGTTGAGGATATTTCAATTAAATGATAAAGCACTTAGAAGGAAAAGGAGATCAGCGTATTACTCATAAACTACTTCTGACAGAAGTAATCATAGCACAAGAAAACTTTATGGAGAATAATACTTATTCGACACAGTTGCATAATTTTTTTCTTTTGCTGTATAATTATGTTCCACTAAGATACATGTTCCATATATACAAATTAAATGCTTACTATTTTATCATCTAAATCTTGATCCCTTGTTTGGTCTATTCCTCCCATCCCAGGCAGAAGCCCAAAAGAATAGAGACAACCAGAAAAGAACAGCAAAGAATATCTGTATCCTATCTTGAATTTTGGATAAAGATGCACCAACATCTGCTCCTGAAAAAAAAAGATGTATTTTCAATACCGAAAGCTGCATCTCGCAAGCATAAACACCAAATCAAAATATAAATGATAGAAATTGGGCATGTGATAAATTTTAAATACAAAATATATAGCATCCTCATCCAATTAAAACTCAAGCTAGTATAGTATAGCATTGAGTAAATGTACCAAAGTAGAAAAAGTCAAGACTAAAATATTGCCGTGGAATAAATATAAACGCAATACAAGTACAATTGACAATTATAAAGTGGCTTTTACACGAGAAACATGACAAACTAACCATCTATAACATAATTTAATGCTACAGAAGACAACAGATTATTTCAAATTTCAATATCTTATCTACTATAGTTTCTTGCCCTTAACGATTTAGATGGTTAACTACGAACTTTCAAAACTCCAAATATTATAACTTCATGCGTCAAAGACAGATATTTATGCACGAAAAGTACAAATACTACTCAGATTTTCTTAAACCTGCCCGCCCCCGCCCCCAAGAAAACAACTAACACCTTCAAAAGATACTCAATAGAAAACTTTATATTTTGCAGAACATATTGTCAGGCACTGGGCTTGTTTGTCGAGCTATAAGAAAAAAAAAATTGACTAATGAATTAACATGTGGAGCTTAAACAATTCATGACTAGCTAGCAGTGAAATTACTACGTTGACTGAACACCGTCCATCTTTCGTTAAAAATTAAAGTAGCTCCTAAAAAAAATCCATCTCACCGACCCTAACTAAGCTCTTCCTTATACTTCATGTTAATGTTTACCCCTCTCAATTCGAACAAAAGAACACGTCAATTACTACAGTTAGTACTTGGACACGGAACGTAAATGGGAAAGAAAATTCCCCGTAATAAACTTGGACTATAATAAAAAAAATCCTGAATCGAAGCACGAAACAAAACGAACTCATATAATCAAACACGAACAAATTCGATGGATGAAACCTTTAAGGTTGCTTGAATTGTTATGGGAAGGTGGGAGCGGAGAACCGGGGGAGGTAGCACGGTACGGTGGAAGACGACGGAGCACGGCGGAGGAGGAAAGTGGTTGAAATCGGCGGTGCAGAGGGAAGGAGAAAGCGTGAGAATGATAGATAGTGCGATAGAGAAAGAGCTCGGAGGAACTTGCGGTGGTGACTGAGACAAGACTCATTCGGACACATTTCATTTCAATTTTAACCAAAATGAATGATCCATAATTGATTAAAGTGTTCCCTTATACGGTATATTATTGGGCTCACTTTCCGACCAACTGGATCAAATATTGGGCTTCATTTACATCATCAACTGGGCCTGGGTTGATTGGGCTTCATTTACATCATCAAATATTGGATCTACTTCTAAGATGATGCCACATACTAAAATAAATCAAAAGATGTATTATTTTAATTTCTCTTAACCAACCTTTTAATAACATTTATATTGCAAAGGGAAATTTATTTAGTGCAATAAAATTAACTATCATACAAAACTTCCTTTTTTTTATGAACCCCAGTCATGTAAAGTAGAATAAAAAATAAAAAAAAGTACTAAAATATATTTATAATCTAAAATCAGTTTATAAAATAAATACTAGTATTTTTTTTATATTTGTTTTTAACTTATATAAATTAAATTAAAAAATATTTTCCTCTTCAACCAGTTCAAAAATTTATTCTCAGACATATCCTAAGTACAGTGCATTATGGTCCTCAACTGTGTAGGCATGAGACAGCATGAAAGGACCTTGTACCAGTTGTATTCTTTTCATGTCTTAAACTTATTTATTGTGTTTGTAATTAGAAGTTCAGAAAAACTATCAATTTATTGGAAATTACACATAAATTACACTTTTATAACTATTATAACCTTATTATATGTATGAAATGAATATAAAAATTATCATAGTATCGATATTCTTCTTTCCTAGTGTAAATATTAAAAAGTATATTTTGACACAAATAATTTTCTTACATTTATTAGATAACATCCTTTCTTATTTTTTATTTTTTTATTTTTTGAAAAAATTTTAAGACCATTTTACTTTTATTAAAGCGTGTCAAATGAATGTCTCATACTACACTTATACAATATTAAATTCTGAATATAAATTAAATAAAGTATTTAAAACAATGGTTTCCAAGCAAAGACAAATAATTAATATATAATTATATTAGGAGTGATATATGAAAAACAAGTTCAACTGGCAGCTCCAATAATTTTCAAGATCTAAATGACAGATAGCCAAAAAGAGGCTCTAGAAGAAGATGGATTCTCTGAACTTTTTTGCCTTTTTTCTGGTTACATATACAGAAGTCAATGGTGAAAAACTAATTAACAGTACTAAGATGAATGATATTATGGTTGAAACAACTTATCACCACATTTGCATTTCCATGAAAGAAGATAATAAGTATCATCATCATCCCCATGAGAAAAAACTCTGAAACCCTTCTTCCTCTTCTGGTGGTTTGGAACTACCAGAGTAGCCATGCAAGGCCTGCAACTCTTGCACTTGTTCACACAAGCAGGAGGCTTTGACCCTATTACCATTTTACTTTGCTCCAAACCCTTTCTTGTGTCCAACGTCAGCGATCCACCTGCACATGTACAACAATTGGTACTGTTCATTACACCTCAAGGGTGCCCTAGAGCACTGAGAAAACATGGCTAGAACACAAAGAAAGAGACAATATGCACAGAAAAAGAACATTGAAATCTGACTAAATTTAAAATTTTGAAACAAACCCATAAAAGGGGAACTGTGTGTGTGTATGAAGATCAGGTGTTTTGGTGAAAAAGATGGTTATTTGGAATTTTGCAATAACTCTACCCAACAGAAGGTTGAAACAGTTATTCAGTTAAATAGGGTATGAGAGTGGTGGAGGGTTTTTACCAGATTTGGAAGGTAGAAGGGAGACGAAAAAGATGAAAAGCACAGTGATTGAAAGTTTGAGTCCATGTAGAGGATAGGATCTAGCAGGTGGAGCCATCAGCAGTGACTGGTCTAGGAGAGAGCTTTGACGTGTGGTGTGCTGTGTTGGATTTTGATGCAATTATAGTCACAGTGGAGAAGTGTTGAGGAAAGAATGAGGAGGCGAAGAAGCAGTGAAAGTGACTTAGATTATATTAGTGTTGGAATACATGAAAATAAGAGATATAAGTGTGATAGACAAAGTTGAGGGATGTTTCCTATGGGAGAGACAGTGCTCTGATTCCATGGCTTGTTCACCAATGAAAATCAAAATCACACAGTGAGAGTCACTTGCTTTGGCCTTTTTGGGAATTTGGGGAACAGATTTTGGATTCACAATGAATATTGACTGAGTGAAATGAACAAAAACTAATATGATATGACCCCCACTTTCTCTTCTCCAGCACAACTTCTACTGTTATCCATTAAATTACCTACCTGACCCCACATTCATTTTCATTTTATATGAATATACTTTCTTTCTTTCTGCACATATAACATATATTTTGATTAAATATGATAATGACATAAACTTTACAATAAGATAATAAGATAATGAAGAGTTAAATATGTTTAGTTTTTATAACCCTGCTAATTAGAAGCTTGTTATAATGTGTAAAACACATTCCTAGGTTTAGAAGAAACTGTGCTAGCAGGAACTCACTGGTGTATGCCCTATCTCCTTCTAGATCTGACACAGGGTGTTGAGATTTACTGTTGCTGCTGCTGCTGACATGGAAAACTTTGCTTAATATGATAAGGGTAGAATTTATTTTCAGGTTTTACCCCACACCTTGCTCTCATGAAGCAACTTTTTCAGTGTCTTGAACAAACCAAAGAAAATTCAACTTTTGAAAACACCAACCTCCCTTTCCCGAAGAAAGAAACTGCTGTGACTATTGCTCAATAGTGATGCATGGCAACGGTGGAATCACTTTTGTCTTTTCCTTCCAAGACACACATTCATAAAAGAATTTATTTACTTTCAAATTTGACTTCCATATTCCTGTATACTGTTGACTATGCTCAACACTGACTCACACAGCTTTTTAATACTTTCTTTTATTATAAGTACACCTTTTATTTGTTAAATAAAATTAATAGTAAATGATATTGTGTTTAAAAAGTATTAGATTCAAAATGCCTCATGATCTCACTTACATTATTTGAAATGCACTCTACCTGAGTTTTAGCCCATATATCAACTCATTGGTGCAGTAAAATGAAAGCAAATAATGTGCTTATGTTGTACAAAAGTAAACATAAGAGATAATAACTGATGCATTCTCAAGATAACTAGGTATAATAACTGATTTTGAATTCAAGCATAGTGCATTAATATTCACAGTTTTCAATTACAAATTGTGCATTTAAACCAGAAGCTAATATCATAGATAAATTCTTCATCCACACACAACAATGTTCCAAAATTAAAGACTTTATTACAGTTTGAATTGACCTTTATAAGGAAAAATAGAAAGCCCCCACCAAGATCTAAAGTGATATTTCTGTCATGTTGGTCATAGAATAGGCTTGAAGTCTTCAAAACATCTGGATAGTGATGTGTTTGTTTTTTATTGAAGTAAATGAGATTTATGAAGTATTTCAGATATTAAATTATTTTGAATTCACAGTGTCATGCACAATCTCCCAAAAGATGGGAGCAAGTACACAGCACACACAAGATCTCCAATCACAAGGTGGATGAATCCTACGGCTAGGAGGGAAGACCTCTATCACTTGTTATCAGATCTGACTGTTCACATTTTCTGGACCCACAAAGGTAATTGTGTACTGATACAGAAGCAAAAGTCATAAACAGTTGTTGCATACAGTCTCATGCTTGCACTGGACTGCACGTAACTGTTGAGGGATGAACACAGTGACCTCATCATATAAGGTACACATCACATTTCTTCTTTCTCCTCTCTTTTCACTGTTCAGTCTTTTCATTCTACACCACTTCACCTAATGCACCTTTTTCTTCTTGGTTCATAGAATAAGTTTTTCTTTTTTTATTATATCATTCATCTTTGCCCTGGTATTCTAGGGCATTATTTAAGAGACACCGGAGAGAGTGGATCACTGACCCAATAGAACATATCCCAGATTTCGAGGCTGTACTCTAATTGGGCTGGTGCATTCTTCAGAAAGTTTGTGAAAAAAGGATTATTTACTTTTGGTAGATGAAAAAAGACTTTCAACATAATTTGACCAGAAAAAACAAATCAGATGTGGCCCACAACACACACATCTGCAAAATCTTATTAGACATCAAATACTATATAGAATTTTAAGAAATAAAGGTAATATATATATATATATATATATATATATTAGTATATTAATATTTAACACCTTTCATATATAATAGTAATAGGAAAACTGAGAAGTAACCACCAATTACTATCAGCCAGGGCATCATCAGTTACATCTTTTGTGCTGTCAGAAAAACAATGTCTCAGAACTTGAGTTATGACATTTGTAAACAGTTTATATTATCTTGTTAAGAAAACAACTTCTCATTCTGAAGCATTCTTTTAACTTTTACACTTTATATGAGTTGAGGTAAAAACTCTTTGAATTGAAAGAATGGACAATAAACAGCTTGGACAAAGATATTTAAAGCCTATTTTACTTTACCAGGTCTTTCTTTTATTGCCAATAGAGCCCAAGTATGATCAGAATCAGTTTAAGCCCAATCTACAAGGGCCCCATTTCTACAATCTACAATGTTTCTCCATTTATCTGTTCCTTACACAATGCTGTTGTATACTTTGGTTTGGTTGTTTTGGGAAAGAAACTACAAAGAAAGGAAAAATAAAAACATCAGATAAGAAAAAAAAAAAGAAACAAAATTAAAACTTTCACAGGTCTTAGGTTTTATTTGATTATTTTACATTAACTCCAAAAGAACCAAACACATGTCACAAAGTACATCGCTTTATAGTCACACCTCTATTAGGAAAACCTTAACATCATTCTACTGTGACTTGTTTCACATCCTTTTTGGGTTTCTCAGTCCTAGGAATGGTGACAATTAAGACACCATCCTTCAACTCTGCTTTAATGTCATCAGCCTTAGCATCATCAGGCAAAACCAGGCTTGTGTTATAGTATCCATAGCTACTTGATGACCAATACTCATCATCTTCTCCTTCTTCTTTCTCTTCCTTGTGCTCTCCCTTTATTGTCAACACCCCATCATCAATGGTGATCTTCACCTCCTCTTTTGCCATTCCTGGCATCTCATACCTCAGTTTGTAATGATCATCTCTCTCTTTCACACGACCACTCAGAGACCAAGGTGTCAGATTCATGTTCTCAAAGACCCTGTTGATGTTCTCACTTGCCTGCATCAGTGCATTTCCAAGCCCCGAAGGAAAGAACTCTAACACCCAAACACAAAGTATAAGTGTGAGCTTCATCACATAAAAACCTTACATTCAATACCATAATTTGCATCTTAATCTATCCTTCAATGTAAACTTTTGAGTTACAATAATAGAAAAGTAGAAAAAGAGAGAGTACCATAGAGAGCTGGAGGGAAATCACGATCATGGTTTCTCCAAATCCATCTTCTGTTCCTCCTTCTGGGGAACAACCTGTTAGACTTTTTCCCTTCAGTGACAGCAACTTCAGTGACTTCAGATTTTCCTTTATCACCTGCTGCAGTGGCAAACCTTTTGAGCAACTCACTGTTCCATCTCTGCTTGTGCAAGCCACCAGAACCATGGCTAGTGAAAGAAGATGAAGCAAAAAACCTTCCTCGCAAATCTTTCAAAGCCAAACGTGCCAAAGCCATATGATGACTTGATGTTCAAAACTGCTGCTTGTTTCTCTTTGTCTGTTTTGTGTGTTCTTGCTGATAGTTGGTGGAACTGAGACAACTTAAATATATATGTAACACAAGATGCTTAGAGAAGTGTCCATGAGATTCTAGGATGTTAAGGATGTTTAGAACAGTGATATTAATGGAGAGTTCTGGTTTTTTCTCAGACCTTACATGAATAGATTCACAGGAGTGTTCCAGAGAAAAAAAATATAATACACATGTACTTGTGATCTTGATGATTTTTTTTTCATTCCCTTCTGGGCCTGAAGAATAAAGGTAGAGTCCAGAAATAACTCTGATGGCTCTGGCCCAAATTCAGAATGCAATTTACACTTAATCACACATTTTATTATTAAACAATTATTATCTTTCTAACCATTTTTTCCCTTGAAACTCTTTTTTTATTTTCATATTTACTATCAAAGTTTTCAATTCTTACTGAAATGATGAGGTGTTACAAAAAAGTAGTTGAAAAAACTAAGACATTTTGTATCACTATTTTTGAAAGTGTTATTTTGATTTCATTTTACTATCTTTGTACAATTGAAAAATAAATAATAAAAAAACTACAAAGGAAAAAGCTTATTGCTTGAATTTAATACCATTGAATTGAAATGTCAATCACTTTCCAATGAGATTTAACACAATTAAAAGATAAGCAATTTCCTAAATATATCAATTAGACTCTTTGACTATATTTAGAATATGCATTGTTAAAAAAAGAGAAGTGAAACTTGAAATCATGGCCAGAGAAGGATTTCATTAATATATATACTTATGTGCCAAAATATGTCTATCCTGTCATTACAATGTTTTATACTTTTAATAATTAGTATATATTTATTTTCCTTTTTATTAAATCTTTTGCTTATAAAGTAAAAGACTAATTTCAAAAAATAGGAGAATTTATCAGATGACATATAATTACTGAAAAGTTTAAAGGAGAAAATATTAGAAATGCAACATTGAAATTGATGAATCATGACAATGATAGCGATCTATGATCATTTTTTATTTGAAGCTGGGTACCAGTGAACAATCAAAGTTTGACCAAATTATGCAATCATAAACAAATCATTGACCATTCTTAGAATTTTGCTATGAATGTTTAATAATTTTATTAATTACACACTTTAATCCAAGTTTTTTCTATTACATTAATAAAACATTTGTTATCTTAGTCAGATCTACCAACCCATTATATGTTAGATAAATACTGATGAAGATACACATTAAACGCCTATTACTTATACTAACACAGTGTCTGTGTGTGTGTATCACAACACATATTTCAAATATCAGTTAAAAAGTAATTAAAAAATACAAATTTATCTTAGTCAGATCTACCAACCCATTATATGTTAGATATATACTGATGAAGATACACATTAAACGCCTATTACTTGTACTAACACAGTGTCTGTGTGCGTGTATCACAACACATATTTCAAATATCAGTTAAAAAGTAATTAAAAAATACAAATAAATATGTTTTCTCGTAAACTTAAATCCAAATCTTTTAATTTATTAGATACCCATTTGTTTAGAAAACTATAGTATATACTCTAAACAAAATTTGGTCATCTGTCGTACCTAAAACTTTTTTTTTAAGTCTTGCTAAGATATAGGTACAAATTCCAACAAGAACACGGAGATTTTATAACTTCAAGATAAACTGGTATGGAACCAAATCAGAAACTGCATATTTATAAATTGACCATTACACAAAATTTAGAGGCAGTGCAAATGAAAGTAGCAACCTACTCATGCAGCATGGTGTCAGCCAAGAGTTTTCCAAAACTAGGCTCATGAGATAGTGGAGGCAACCAAGGCAATCAACTAAATCAAGTATAATACAGTTATCTCATGTTCCCAAGAGAGAAATTTTCCTCATCATATTCATAGGCATTTGAAAACTGATATACAAACTGAAGTATATGCCAATTAGTCCTTCCTATAAGCAAGAACTATGATTATTTTCAGCGGCACTTCCTAAAGCTTCAACAGCTCAGTCGTATAGGCCATCCTGCTCCCAGATGTCCACAAGAAAATCTACCATTTCCTATCAGTATTCATATGACAAGATCGTTACATAATCATTTTTTACTTAAAATTACTGTATCATGGTTCTTTGAAAGTAGATGCTTACTGCAAGAGGGATAGGCTGACGGAAAGGCTTGTTGCTCCCAAGTAAACTTTCATATGTTGCATTCCAACTGCAAAGCCAAGAAATTTTGGCAAGGCACAGACAATAAGTTCTGACAAGATAGGAGAAAAAGAGAAAGAAATTCATACTGAGAGAAAGAAGTTCATTCGAAGCAGTATATGCAAATCTTATCACCCAACTTGGAAAGTTATGCTATACACCATACCAATATGAAAGAAATTAGCAAGCAGAACTCATCAAGACAACAATTGAAAGGACAATGGTGCTTTGACACCATAATTTTTGTTACACTTATTTGACACTATCCCTCACTACACTTCCCTCTCTCTTTTTCTTTAAAGGTTGTCAACTGGTAGCCAAATGGTGTCAAAGAACCTGTTTTCCAATTGAAATATAAGCTAAGCTCCTTATAATGTACTTGTTAATGTAGCAGCAAGGACATAACAGCTATGCACCATGGATTCAACTTAAACGAGTCATTCACAAATTTCTTCATCAAGGCTACAACAGGCTTTCCAATTATTTAACTATGAGCTTTAATATAGAGTAAATTAATTTTTCCTCATTGGTCGCAGGGTGGCTAAGCAGACTGTTTCCAATATGATCATTGAGAGCATATGTTTGACAGTATAACCACAACACAAGGAGACTGGTATATGAAACTCAGACAAGAAAAAGGAAATGATGAAAATAACTTGTAGATGAATGGATTTTCAAGAGACCAAACACACAAATTTACAGAAAATATAAAAAGCTGCCAATATATTAATCCAAAAATGTAAGTTACCTCAATTTAGGTTCTCGTAATTGTTGTGTTCGGTTTTCCGATTTTTTATTTCCAACCCAGCGTTGCCGAGTCTGATTCCAAAGAATTAGACCTGCAACCAAAAATATTGCCATAAATTCACCTGCAAACTAAAATATGATTGCACCACTAACATATCTAACAAAATCTCACTAATCTACGATAGATTGGAAGGTTCAGCGGGTAAAAGGCATATCAATAAGAAACGAGGTAAACTAACAGTGGTTCATAAATGTGTGTGACCTAAAAGAAAAGTGAGGTGAGCGCTAGTCAAACTGCATTTCTTAACTGAGCAACAACATGCATCAGATATATATTGTCATGGTAAACCAAAAATTGCTGTGTCCTAAAAGGGAAATAAAGAAGTAACTGCATTACATAGACATCAGTTTAATGTTAGCATTACATATCACCACTACTTACAAACACACACCATGGCTTAGCTTTGCACTTGTTTTAATAGAGTTTGACATTGTTCAACCCACAAGTAGTAGGCAGTGGATGATTTCGGCTTGCACTGTGAAAGGCCACACCCTTTCTTTTTCTCGTTTCAATTAAATTACAAAAAAGAAAAATAATTCATGTCACACCATGAATTCTTGTTTGGAAAAATATCTGCACAAATAAAAAGCAATGAAAAATACAATACCATGATTTACAAATTCAGTGGGGTTGCTGCTGTTTTTGGAAGAACTGGCATGAGGAACCACGGCTTGGTTTGTAAGACTGGCTGAAGAGATGCTCCCCTGTGACTGAACGGCACTGTTGTCCATATCATGCGTGCTGGTGGTCCAGAAATCCTCTGATGAACTAGGTTTCCTTACTGAGTTACCTTTTGTTGCTACTCCTTTTGATGGCACATCCACTGTGGCGCTCAGTGTAGGCCTTTTATAGCATCCAACACAACCACTGCTCTGTTACAATAACATTAATTTCGGTTATGCACCACTTTATAATCATAATATTGGCTAGAATATCCATCATAATTCAGCCACTTCAATTTAATGGCAACAAATATGCATTATTTATGTTTAAAATGCAAGAACCAATCTTGTTTGAGTAGTCATAAAAATGCAACACTCTCAGACCGGCGGCCTTAGTTCATGAAATTAAAAAACCTAAAAGGTAATTTATTGAAAAATTCAACCACTATACACATACATCCTCTGTTACCAAAAAATATATGTTGGCATTAAAATCTGACCGATCTTAAAACCTTTTCATCAATTTTCTAGACAACTGTGTAATCAAGAGACATAAAGCAATAACTTTCAGCGTCATCACCCTAGCACATGATTTCCAATCAATATAGGGGGAAATTAATACCCACACAATATAAAGTTAATTGCAAGGGAAAGGGGAAAAAGGAGACAGCTTTATTTCAGCTATGGTTGGATTCGAAAAACATACCCCATATGCATGCAATGTCTGAAACACCCCAGAAGCCTGATTAGATTAGATCTGTCCCAAGAAATTCGAAGAAAACTAAAGAAGATGAAATCGATTCCAGAGAAATCCTAACAATTCAATCAGAAAACAGAGATTAAATAAAAAAAAATTAAAAAAAAAAAGATAAAGAAAATGCATAAACAAGATGAGAATAAAAACCTTTGAGTTTGAAAGCCCTCCCTTCTGATGTGTAAACACTCAGATGGGATTGCTTTTTGGATTCTTCTTCTTCCTCAGCTTCTTCTCTTTTCTTCTCTCTCAATTGAAATCAACAAAAGAAACTGATAAGGCAAGAGTGGAATGTTTTAAGCAACAAAAATATAATAATTTCACTTTTATTTATAATTTATTTAGAAAATTTATAATTTTAACTGCAATTTACCTAACTGTCAGAAACTTAGAAAATAATTTTAAAAATTAAGATACTATATTTAAGAATGAAATTAATAAGAATAAATAATTATGTTTTAATTTTTACATCTGCCATTATTTAAACATTGTAGTGAAACAGTTACTTAAAAGAACAGTAATTATATATAAATGGTTAATGGTTTAATTTCTTAACCAAGGCATTTTAATTATTATATTATATATTATTATATAAAAAAGAAAATAAATCATTTTAGTGTAGAATTTTTTTTACAATTTTACTCTTAAGTATGGTTTTAAGTGATTTTTTTAAATTTAACTGTTCTTTTTTTAATTTGAACATTCTTTTAAATTTAATTATTTTTAAAATTAATATAAATTTTTATAATAAAAAATTATTTATAAAACAAATAAATATTATGTGTAATAAAATTATATTATTTATATTTATCTTCATAATTATAATAATAATAATAATTGTATCATTCTTTATTATCATAAAATAAAGTAATAATAATAATATTTTTTCACTAGTTATTATTATCATTTATATATATATATATATATATATATATATATAAATGTTAATTTAAAAGAAATTATTTATTTTAAAATAAAAATAATAATTTAATTATCTATTTTTAAAATAATAAATCGGTTATTTTCTTGACACTGAATAAAGTAAAATTATTCCATTAAAATATGACACCAAACAAAGTTATAAAATGATATCTTCTTGACATTGAATAATTAATTTTACATTTTCAATTAACATTTCTATTGTGCATTCACCAAATGTCAATAGTTAAGTTTTTTACTACCACCAATATTTAAGTATATGTATATTGTATTGCCGTATTAGAAATATAAGGGAAAACATTTATGATTTTCTCTTCTATTTCTTTTAAATTATTATTTTATATTTTTATGACTGATAAATTTTAATATAATTTTCCATGCAAAATTAATAAGCATACTTTCATGAGATTAAATAAAAAATGTAATTATTTAGAAAGTAAGTAGATGCTCTTAAATGTTATATTATTAAAATACAAAGCTTATAAATAAATAATAATAATAATAATAATTAGTTGAATTATATTTTATGAATATCAAAATTTATCTATAAACTATTTCTTTTATAACGATATTTTAACAATTTTTTTCTGACAACATTTTAAGTTATGATGTGATTGATCCAAAATTATTTTACAATACTAATATGAATTAATCACATAATAACATATAAATGATGTTAAAATATCGTAAAAAAATGTTGTCAACGTATCATTATTACTTTTTTTAATCATTTGTCTTGTCTTCAAATTTTTGATTATTTTCATCATTTTAAATATAAAACAGAACAATTTGATGTGTCTTATCTACTTGTATTTTTTTTTTCTAATTCCTTGTTTGTTAGTTTTCCTTTGGTCAAAGTGTATATTGATGAAGTTAACAACAGGGTTTTAAAAATAGTAAATTTTATCAAACTTGTTCTTACAAGTCTTATCTAACTCTCTTAATTATAATATTAACCATTTAAAATACTGATTAATTAGACTACATCACCATTCAATTGATTAGGTGAAATGTTAGGTATCCGTACGCTGCACTCATACATTATGCAGGCAATTAAAAAAATGTATTTAGTTTTTATGATGTATGAAATTTCATTATTTCATCAGAAAAATTATATTTAATTTTCACCACGTCTAAAAACAACCATTACCTCGTTTTAAAATAATAATAATTATTGACAAGAATATTATATTCAAAAAATAATAAATTATTTAAATGTAGTTTTACAACCCAACAACTCAACATCTATTCAATATTAATTTAATGGTCTATATAATAATTTAGTAAATTCGATAATCATCCAATAATCTGACTAATCACTGTCTAAAAACTCGTCTAATAACCTAATCAACAATTAGCAAACTAAATTATAAAAATCAATCCATTATTAAATAATGAACTAAACAGATTCAATTTATTTTTTACGAACCAAAATCTGACTGATTTGATTAGTTTCACCATCTTTAGACATCACTAAAATAATAACATTTTTAATATATTTTTTAGTTCTATTAAGATTGTTTCAGAATCAATTTTTTTTTCTAGCCATCAAAATTTCTAAGAGAAAGATTTTATTAATATTATTTAATAGTCTCAGTCATGTTAGGTTAAGTGAGGAGTTTTAGTTGAGTTTGATTTTTAAGAGAAGGTTTTATTATATCAGATATTAAAGAATTCATTCAATTCGATTTATTTAAATTTTTTATTACTTCATCAAACATTCAATGGAGAAAACTTTCCTAATTAGATATAATATAAATAAGTTTCACATAAGTTAAAATACTGAAAATTTATTAATATTTTTTAAATCAAATTAATGTTTAGTATAATAAATTTAAAGTATTGTTATTTTTATGTTTGACTAATGTGAAAGTGTTTCCTACAAAACAAAATAGTCTTAGTCTTTATTTGACTATTACGATAATAGTTTTCTAGGTAACTGTTTCGTATAAAATACTATTACAGTTATTCGTACAACAACTTTTTATGTGCACGTTCTAATTCCATGAGTATAATAGTTACGTATCGTGTGCGTGTTCTGCGTACATGTTGCAAAATACAGTACTTACATCACCGTATACGATAACATGTTATATTTGTTCATGTAACACGTGTAAAAGGTTTGGAATCAATACTAATAGAATTGGATGCAATCTTTAAAAACTATGAAAAGTTCACTGATTATAATAAATAATTGTTAATTATTTGTAGTAATTAATTATCAAACACAAAATAATAGTTTTTTTTTTAATGTTTACGGTAAGTTCTTGGTGGATTGTAAGGGAATTTTAATTTACAAAAGTTAAGTAAAATAATTACCGCTCTTAATTTTACTATGGACATTAAGCAGAATTGGAACAAAATATAAATGTGAAAAATATTACACTGTTTAACATTTGTTGGAAACAAGTAAAGCTAATCAATGTTGTTTGGTGAGTGTTTTGGTTTGTAGGATGGAGGTTAATAATTTTTTAGTTTTCTTAGTCCAATTTCTCTTAGTTTATTTTTTTTATTCCATGTGATTATATTAGAAGATTACTTATGAAAAGTATTTAAAAATCAACAAAAATCTGATAATTTAACAATAAATTTGTATTAAATATAATCAATCTATTACTTCAACTAATAGTAATTGTGTTTTAATTTAAATTAATCATTATTAATCACAAATCTTACTTAAGATTAATTTCTCGATTTATGTTGTTGGACTGATCAGTTTATTATATGATCTTGATTCATAAATTGTTGGATCATAAACTAATCCGACGATTATATAGTTCAGTCAGTGTCTGAAATATTTATTACAAATACCTTAAATATTAATATGTTATGAAGATTTAAATATTTGAAAAAAAGAAACGAGATATAATTTTATATTTGTTAAATGATAAGTATTTTTAAACCTTTAACGTGCAAAATGAATAATTCGTGTTATATATTTTTTTGTTAAATGGTATTAAATAATAAATATATGTCAGCTGTATAAAAGATATGTATCGGTACAGCTTAGGAAAAAATAAATAAAATAAAGTAGTTGAACTATAACTTCAAAACTAATTAACGTATAATGCATTGTATTATACTATATTATATATACCACTAATATACTATATGGAGTCGTAGTTGTCACCCTACAATTGAAGTTGCAATCTAGAAGAAGCTATTCGCTTTGACCATTGACTAATCACAAGTTCCAAAAACACAAAATTTGTAAACTAGTATAATATAAATATATCAAAATTTATATTTTAGATTAAATAAATATTCATATGTGACTAAAACGAATAATTACTGTTATGTTATAAAATTTAAAAGTGATGGTATACAGAAAAAATAGAATATTTAATTGTTCTCATTCATTCTAAGATAATTTGATTTATTTTTTAGTTATGTACGTATAAGCATAAATAATTGTATCATTTAGGAAAATAATCACATATATATTTTACCTCCTTTTTAACTTATACATATTTATGTCATGTTTTTTAATTGATTAGAACATGAAACAACCAAATGTAAAGTAAGATATAAATATAAACAAAATAATTATTAGTGTAAACTGTGTTATTACACATGTTTTTTTTTTTTTTAAAAAAGTTAACATCTTTTATATCATCCACTTATGCAAAAATATTTTTAGTTTCTTAATATGTTGAATGATAGTTTTGGAAATATTTTCAATAATTTATTTTTTTAACATTTTTGTTCTAAGTCTATGTTATAACGAAGGATATTTGTGTTGCTTTTATAGTTCACTTAATGTTATTGTAATATAAGTTTTGAAGAAAAAGTAATGACAAAATAATGATCAACATAGTCAAAAGCATCAAAATATATATTTTTGTTTAAATTAATATAACAATAAATAGTATTAAGAAAGAACAACACAGTTAAAATGGTAAAAAAGAATTTCACATGGTTATTAAAGTAAATAAAAAATGTTAAATATAAATTCTGAAAAAAAATTCAAAAAATACCAATAAACATGTATTAAGAAAGTATAAATATTTTAGCATAATTGGTAATGCAGGTGAAAACAAATTCTTAAAAACATTAAAAAAATACAATTTGTCAAAAACCAAAAATGTATAGTTAATGTCATCAGTATAAAATATAAATACTATTAATACTTTATATTTAAGTATTTATTAATAAATATAATTACTATATACACATAAATTAATGCTAATTTATTTTTTCTATTTAATATTAAGGAAAACACTAATGAAATATAAATCATAAATTTAATCAGGTTGCATTGCGTTTTTTTGTAGTTATTAAATTAATCAATTAACAAGATATGTTTAATTTTTAGTAAATAGACAGTGATATTTAATTATAAATAAAAAGGTTCAAAAATATAATTGAGACTTGATTAAATTTTAATTTTCTTATTTACAAATCAATTTTTATTAAAAAATAATTGTTCTATTAAGTATTCATAACCTTTATATTTTTAATTAAGTATATGTTTCTTAATCTTGAGATCAATTGGAGTGATATAGTCATAGTCTTATATTTTCATTGTTTACCACTTAATTAACCAGTACGTGAAGATAGAAGTTATGAAAAGTTATCATCTCTATTTTTTATTAATTTACAACATTTATCATTCACTAAAAAGTTGTAAAGTAATTAAGAATATTATTTAAATGAAAGCCACATAACTATATACACAAAATTTATCAGAATTAAAAATCAATAATAACCACATGTAATAGATTTCACGTATATTTTCAATCTTGATTATTTGAATAAAGTTAACAGCATATTCATATTCGACTAACTCCTGTCATTAACTTGATAACTTTATATGTTCATTGTCCTAAAATAAAAATAAAATGTTAGAAATTTTATCGACTAAATAATAAAGCTAATTTAAAAAAATAAAATCAATTTATAGTATAAGTAAATATAAAATTTATTTTATAAATTAATGGTGTAGAATTAAATTATACTTAAATATTTACTTTTTAATATATAATAGAATCATAATTTAAAGTTTATCATAATAATTTATTAATTATTAAATTTATTATTTCTTTTATTATTATTAGATTATTTATTAATATTTAATCTTACAAATAATATATATATATATATATATATATATATTTATATTTTAACGTTGGAAAATGTGTTAGAAATTTTATACTAACTATTAATAAAGTTAATTTAAAATATATAAATAATTAAGACATTATTGCAAGTAAATTTTGTAAAATTTAATTAGAAAAAATATTAATTTTTTCGTTAAAATTCACATATTAAGAAAAACATATTAAATTTTCTAATTTAATTGTTTAGTAATGATTTTTTTTTTCCATTTAGATTTTTTATATTCATTTTATATTATTTTTTTTATTTTTAAAATAATAAAATATGTTAAATGAACTTAAAAGTGTGTGATGTTACATTTTTTCTTTTCGTTAATTACCATTTTGGATTTTTGTTTTTCCTTTTTGTTTATTTTGCTAGAAAGCACCAGCCATGAAGCTTCGTGAATAGGGACGCCATTTCTTTCTGTTCATTATTTATACGTCTCTTCCTTTTATGGTCAACACAAGTCCTCTGCTCCTCGTTCTCTTCGAAAGACAACCTTTTCCTCTATTCCCCAAACATGGCTTCCATCTCTCAAGGTCTCGTCTTCACCTCAGCCATGCTCTTCTCCACCACTCTCCTCTACCTTGCATTTTCCAAGCATAAAACTTCTCCCGATTTTCAAATTCCCTCAGATTCCAACAAACAGATTCTTCGCTCTTGCATGTACTCAGGTAAATCAAATCTTATTCCTTTCTTTTAAACACTACTCTGATTTCAAGTTTTGAATGATCGATTATCTTAAATGCTCAAAACAAAAAATCGTCTACGGGATTCTGTGATCTGTGGTGCTTACTTTGTTTTTTCTTTTCTTTTGGCAGAGGAGAAGAAAAGGGAAAGGAAGAAGAACAAGAAGAAGGTGAAATTTGCTAAGAATGTGATGGTGAAGGAAGTGGAAAGAGATGGTGAGGAAGAAAACAGAGAAGAACAGGGGATGCAAAACAGAGTATCGAGAAGCGAGTGGAAAAGAGAAAATCTCGAAAACCCTGAAATTCCAGCCAACCGAGTTGCTCTGTATAATGGGATTTTGAGGGACAGAGTGCAGAGAATGGCGTGCTGTCACTGACGAGATCATCGTCTGCTGCTTCGTGTAGAAATTGTATTTCATGAAACAGGGGAGACATTTTTCATTACAAGTTCTTTCATTTTTTTTCTTCAATGTTTGTATTCTATTAATAGATTTGTTGATAAAATGTAACATATATTAATTTTATGCAAATTTATAAATAATTTTTAATGATTTTACATTCTTTAATTATATATTAGTAGATATTTTTCTGAATTAAACTCAAAAATTGTTTTTAAATGATATTAAAATTATTTAAAATTTATTTTATTGAGATTTGTTTATTAAACTTAATTATATTTAATGGATTTGTGATTTCTTATAAATAAACCTATTGTATTATCTATTACTAATTAAATTAATATTTAGTTTCACTTTTAATATATATACCTCATCTTAGGTAAAAGGTAATTATATCTTTTACTATTAAATATATGATAATTACTTATTTGAAGATGGTAATTATCATAATTTTATCTTATTTTTGAATTTTTTTAATCAATATTTAAAACCCTGTTATGACTAAAAATTTACATGGTATTAATTTGAGAAAACATGGTTGTTTTCTTTATCATGTATTTATCTTATGCTTCTAGATTCCAAAGTCAAACATAGATAAATGTTAAATATAAATTTGATTAACCTTTTATTTATTATAAATCAAAATTTACACCAATTTTAGCAAACATATTTTATATTTCAATAGTTTTGGAAGTTAATAAAGTGAATAATGAACAATGAACAGTGAATAATATATAATTATAGAGAGCACAAAAATTAAAGATGGTAATGATATTATAATTAGATTTGAATTCTAAGATTGTTTGGTCTAATTAATTGGAGTTTTTGTTTCAAACTATATAGGACTAAGTCATATCGCATTTTCAAAATAGTATTTAGTTTTCTAAAATTAAAAACTTGTATTAATATTTTGAGTAATCACAATATAGATGATTAATATTTATAAAAAAAATGATTGATTTTTTCACTAAATTTAATTTTTTTAATTATATGTTTTTCACTTGCAATATTTGAAGCAGAAATATTGTTATTATTAATAAGAAAATGCAATAATGGTTTTACGTACAATTATTGAAGAAGTAATTCAGAACAATGAATCGTTACTATTAGTTGGACTTTCTTGAATTGAATGAAACGCTTCGACAGCTCCACAAAGTTGACCAACACAACCACAAAAGATGTGTCTCACAATTATATTAATTTATTAATGTGAAATTAGGAAAAACTTTTATTTTTTAGAAAAATATTTAAATTCTTCTATTATTTTAATTTGATTTTTTCAAATCTGATTTTAATTTCAAAGACTAGTACAAAATGACCCGTCTTTAAGAAATAAATAAATAAATTATTTGCTTTGTTTATTTAACAAATATCACGGTGGGACATACACTGTTTCTTTAAGAATATAATAATAATAATAATAATAATAATATATAATTATATATTAAATGTTTCAATTAAAACATTTTCTATATCCTATTTTATTCTTATAGATAACATTTTCAATAATTATAATACTATTTTAATAATTACACTCTTTAAATTACTTAAATCTTTCAAAACACATCATGAACATTTTGGAATTTACTATTTGACCACTATCCGTTAATTATCATTTAACCTTCGTTACCATTTATTTATTTATTCTAAAATTATAAAGAGATACAAAGGGCCTCTTTTTTTTCTACAAATATTATTATTATTATTATTATTTATTATGTGTTTTTTGATATAGAAAAGGTAATATTTTACATTTGAATATTCTCCTGGTATATATATATATATATATATATATATATATATATATATATATATATATTACTTTTTTTAAAAAAATAATAATAAAAACACAATTTATAAATTTCTTGAATAAATACATACTGTGATTTAATACATTTTAATGTCAACCATTTTCTTACAGAATTTTTTTTTTTATTTTTTCAACTAGCGTGGTCAACAACTAATTTAAAGTTGTTATTAATAAGTATAAGACTTTGAAAGATTGAAACGAAGACTGAGTAAAATTAAAAATTACAATGTCAATGATACTAGTCTTTGAAACATTATTTTATAAATAATGATAAGTGACACACTTTTACACACAGTATAAAAGTAAAATAATGATAATAAAAAAAAGTAAAATTTTATATTTTTTTAAGAAAAAAAAGTAAAAAGAATATATAAAATAAATATAAAAAATGTGTAAAATTATCATTTTTCTTATTTTATTTAGCAAAGTGTAAAAATAATCATATTTTATTCAAGGCTTGTAAAGAGTGCAGATTCTCATGGCTGCTAAGAGTGGAATCTCAGAGAACCACACAGTTTTGGACCTACTTTGGCAGACCTACCCCAAACATTTGCTGTCTTGTTTCCATAGTTTGAGAAATATGTGCCAACTCTACCACCTAAATAACAGATTCATTGCGAATCTAAGGCTTCAAAATGTTTCTAATTTGCGTATTTACATTTTAGAGTTATGAAAATGAGTTACACTAATCCGATCCATCACGAGTTTGAACTGAGTTAAGTTTGAATATTTTTTTTTTATGGAAATCAATTTTTAATTCGATTTATTTAAACTCGACTCATCCAAGTTGAACATGTAATGAACTAAGTTAATTCGTCAATCCACCTAATTTTATTTTACTAATTTATTATTTTATGAAACCTTAAAAAATATCATTTAGTATTATATTGTACTTTTTTATTTTGAATTGTCTTAAATTTAACATCATTTTGAGATAAAATTTATTTAGATTTGAATTATAAAAAATTTGTAACTTTTTTATTTTAAAAAAATTATAATTAAATGATCAAGTAAACTAATCTGTTTAACCCATCAACCCATGGTGAGTCGAATCAGATTCAAATTTTATTGACTCGTTAATAAATGAGTCGGTTAAATTGACTTATTAACTGAGAATTCCGACCGGTTTTGTCAACACTATTTGCTTTCACCAACCAAATGTTAAAAAAAAGAATGTGGATATGATATTCCTGTTAGGCAATAGCTAAACCAGAAAGCAGGTACAAAAACAACAATACCACTGTGGGAGAAAGGAAACATTGTTAGATAGCAGTCAAAACCATGCTAACCAACACCACCAGATAACTAACATCTGTCATTGACATCTTCAGCAAAATAGAGAAAAACATGTCCACAAGACATCAGAGACTAATAAGATTATTACTAAGAAGTGATGATAGCACAACATTAGGATATGTAAGCAATCAGAAAGTTGTAACAAAGTACAAGACCAAACTAGGTAGTGAGGATAGGAGGGAGGTAGTCAGCTTTGGCACCAAGAATGCGAGCCTTGGTGTCTGGGAAGAATTCAAATCCTGGCAGCTCAGTGACGTCTCCTTCACTGGCAACACCAATAGGGTAGCGTAGAAGGTGACCGGGAAGGTCACGCTCAAGTGACTCACTAGAATACAGATCCCAATATTTGTCTGCAATCTGGTTCACCTTATTGATGCATTCTTCACTTTGTGGCTTCTGGAAGGAGTCATGAAGCATGCCAAGGTGCTCATACCACAATGACATGCGGAAACCGTAGACTTGGCCACGTGCTGGCTGTGTGGTAGCCAAATGATATGGCTGATAACCACCCATGGCAATCTCAGAGTCCCTAGCCCCATCCATTGACCTCTGGTTGATGTTGGCAGAACCAATGATTATGTATTCATCGTCAACTGCAACGAGGAAAATGTATAGTTGTGTTAGTAAAGGTAAAAAGTATACAATATCATGGCTTGAAAATGTACATCATTTGTAAGATCTTATTCACAACAATATAGCATACTTACCAATCATCATCTTGGTATGAACATAAATCATGAAACGCCGGGCTTCTTGAGCTCTCTGATAATCTGTATCAGGATCTGGTTGTTCAGCAGGCTCATATTCTCCTGATTTTTTCACCTCCCGATTTCCAAGGCAGAAGAATGTCAAATAGTTTCGGGGATCTTCATCACTTCCCTTAGCTCTGAGTGCCTGAACAATGTCCTTGTACATCATCTCCATTGTTCTCTTTTGCCAGTCCAATATTGCCTGAACTGATGCACTTTCTGGGATACCCTCTGGCCACATAGGGACTACAACATACACGGCAAACCTTTCCCCAGCTTCAATCTTACTAACAATCTTAAGGGAAAGTTCCTTTGGGATTAGATGCAATGCACCAATGTCTTCACGCTTAATATCATCAGAGCTCCAGGAAAAAGAGCTTCCAAGGAAATATTGATTTTCAATATAGATGAAATTCTTAGCACGTCGAATCGCGTGAATATAAGCATCTTGAATGCTACGATCAATGATGTTATCCTTCCCACTAACAAGCCCAGCTTTGGCAGCATCTTCAGGAGTGTCTGGGAACCCAAAAGCAGCCCCACCATCAATAGATCTAAACAACTGAACATTCCAGGTCTCATGATCTTCAGGAAACGTTACCGGGGATGGGGGAATAATGACATCTTCAAGCTCTCTCAGTGGAGCAAGTATATCCTTCCCACCTTGTTTTTTCCATCTCTGCTCAAAGTTGAACAAAACATCCCAAGCTATGGGTCCTTCAAGCCGGGAGTGAATGTCATGCCATGGTTCCCTGGGACCACCTTTTGTGATTGCAGCACCAGTAAAGTTAGGCTGATGAAAATCATCATGGTGTGCTGTGTCCAGGGTTCTGAAAAGTGAGTGGAAGGCAGTGTCATATCTTCCATCACAGAGGTCAATACCCCCAACAAAACTCACAATTCTTCGCTTCTCTGACCCTCCTCCACCAGGCAAAGCGCTGTCAACCACCACAATCTTCTGGTGATGAGTAAACATGGTAGAAATTTGTAAATCTTGAACAATGCTCCCGCCATCATCAGGATTGCGAGGGCATAAAACACAGTGCACATCAGTTTCCCTGAAAAACTGCTCGGTTTCTTCATCATGAGTAGCCATCAATCCATCTTTTTTCAACAAACCAACTGATGTTCTATCATCCCAAACAAGCATCAATACCCTAACACCTTCACTTGCCTTTTGCTTGAGAAGCTCACCAAGTGTTTGGTCTCCCCCAGGCTTTGGCCGCCTAGAATCCCTTACCAAGGAAATTTCAGTATAAACAGACCAACCAGTAATGTATATAAAGTGTTTTGCATTAGTGATCGCATCAAATATATCCTCCCAACACCTATGAGCCTCATAATTCTTGCCTCCAGCAAGAGGTATTTTAGGCACAAAGTTATCAGGTACATGAGCATCTTGGTACAGAAATACCTTACATCCTTGCCTCTGTGAGAAGAAAGTATAGGGAACTCCAGGGTATTTTGGACTTCTAATTCCTCGAGCCCAGTTGCGGTCTTTTGATACATCAAAATATTGCAGCCTCACATGGATCTTTGAACCCCCTTCTATTGGGTTTTTCTCTGTGTCCAAGATTTCAACCCACTTATCTATTTCATCACCGTCCAAGACCTCAGAAACTGGCACATATGCTCTTCCAATTAATGTTGCCCCAATAGGATTATCATCTTTCACAGTGAATATAATATCTGAAGCCACATGGGCACAATAAATGTGAAAAGACTCATCCCATTTGGGATTAGAATGTTCATTTTCTAAAATTCTAGTCCTTCCTACTCTTGCCTTCTCCAGATCAATGGTTGCATAGAGTTTAGTAACTCCCTTTCCAATACCTACAGTCTCCTCAATGTTTTGCTTGAGCTGCAGCAGAATAAACATTAAATGAGTCAATGACAGTGATTAGGAAAATAAAGGAGCAAATCTAAATCAATTGAAATACTCATGAATAGTAAATGATAATAACATGCCTGCAGTGATAAAGGAATGATAAAGGGAAAAGGTCCATAATTGAATAAATGCGGCTTCCCGAAAATTAATTAATAGACAACACAACACATTTTTGCTCACACTTCAAAAAGACTCAATCCAGATTTCAGAACTATAAATCTGTTAATTCACTAGGTAAAATCCAAACTAAGGCTCTAGCATAGTCAATTCTAAAATTAAATAACAAAGGTTACATAAGGTCAAATTAATGGCAACCGAAGTAAAACTCCAGATGGATGACTGAGATAATCCCAACTAAAGCCAACAATTTGATTCATGTTGAGCAAACTGTTAAATCAAAATTTAAATTATGATTCGTTTCCAGAAACCTTGACTACGACTTGACTACGAACACTAACATGGATTAACATTCTCATTTTTTAATAACAAAAAAATCTTAGACGGCAAAATTCATTTCTAGATAGAATTCACAGACAGGTTTGTAAACAATTTGCAGTACTAGATCATTGTCACAAAAGTTGAAACTGGATAACAAATTTAAACCAATTAATCATTTGCACCAAGGTTCACACAAAATCTCAAATTGCATCAACTTCAATTTCCTTATTGTTGTGATAATCACACAATACACTATCAGGTAATGTTCCTTTCGTTATTAATCTATCAGTTCATGGTACTATAACAAATTATCAAATTCAAACAAATCGCGGATCCTTCAAAGGAAGCAGTGTCCACTTCGATTTATGAATTTTCAACACAAACGGAAACAAATACCATCTCCAATTTCAAATCCAACACACAGTAACTCAAAATCAACAGTCAAACCACCAGATTCAGAAGGGTCCAAACAGGCCTAAAACAAATACCTTGCTGAAAAAATTGCCGCCACCACCAGCATTGAGCTTATCAACCTCATAGATGGTAGCGTGGAGAGTCCCATGAAGCAGAATTTGCGCCATCTCCCACCTGCAATGCAAATCCACACAACCCCACTTCGAATTAGATCACAAAAACGTGAAAAAAAAGCACTCGCAAAAGAGCCCATGTAAAATCTAGCGGAGTTGAAGTGCATGACACACAAAGATTACTAATTTGAGAGATGAAAGAGCTGGATCAGATCGCGGGGTGGACCAAAAGGGCTTAAAATTAGGGAAGAATGTTTCAGAATAAAAATGGCAGAAAAAGAAACAGAGCGTGTGGAAATAGAAAGAAGAGCGAAAAACACTACCTTGTTAAGGGAAAGAGAAGGTGAAGAAGAAAAGAGATAAAGGGTGTGAGAGAGATCCGAGAAAGGAGAAGTGAGGATGGAGGTTAGTGAGTGAGTGTCTCCTTTTAACAAGGAAGGAAGTAAAAACATGCATGTTTTCAACTTTTCATATTATTGCACAACATCGCATTCTAATCGCGTCGTGTTCGTGGGAAAGCATAATCATCTCTTCATTTGACTTCTTCTAGACGTGTTTTCTTTTATTTTCTAATTTATTACAAATATTTGTGTCTTTTTTCATGTTTAATTGAAGAAAAAAAAGAGTAAATTAATTTTATATAAAGGCTTTTTAACATAATTCGACTTTTCCTTGACTCTCATTAAAAAAAATTGAAATTAATTTATTTTCAAAATTTTGACTCGTATAAAATTAATATTTTAATTAAATTTATTTAATATTTTAAATATGTTTTATAATAATATCAAATTTTATTAAATTTAATATAATTCCACTTGATGGACAAAGACAATATGTTTGTTTACATTAAAAATTATGATTACATATGCTTTTTCTCTTTTAATTTTATGTGAAGATTAAAATTAATCTTATTTTCAAAATTTTGATTCAATTTAATTTTTAATTTTATGAATGTATGAATTTATTTATTTTTAAATAAATTTTGTTTAAATTTAACGTTTCAATATTTATATTTTTTGTACATTAGCGAAAAGCATATGCATTTGTTTATATAAGTAGTCAAATCAATTCTTTTAAGTTATTCTTCAACTATATAGTCCCATACCTATATAATTTTCAGATCCCTCTCATTCGAGTATATGTTCGATTCGTCCTTAGTCGCACTTTCCGTCCTTGTGAGTGTGGGGGCGTCACAACCATAATATAGAATAAATGTGTAATAATTTTATCTTGAATAGTAAGGTGTAAAGGTAAGTGTAACAGTGGAATTTGTTATTGAACTTTATGCACATGGCAACATTGGAAAGCTTTACACATTAATAGACATTGAGCCAAAAGAAGTTTCTATTTTAATTTTCTTTTATAATTACTATTCAATTATAAAATATTATTTTGGAATATATTTAGCTTTTGAGTCAACTCGTTCTAAGGCAACTACTAACAAATGTCTCAAAAACAGTGATTAAGAAAATAAAAAGTAATTATGAATTTTTGGTACATTTCACTTATTTTGTATTAACTTTAATTTTCACATTAGTAGTGATTAACATTCTTATTAATTTTTTTGGTAAAAAGGAAAACATTCATTGTTTAAAATATGTCCAAGAAGAACCATCAAATAACATATTAAAGGTGTACATAATATCCGACTTAGTATAACACATATTAAAAGCATGTTATGTAATACAAGTTTTCTGGTAAATTCAGCCGGTTTGTCAAAAAGAAAAGGTTAAAACATAGTTAATTTTAATAGTTTTATCTAATAAATTTATTGAAATATTTAACAAAAATTACAGGAAAAAAATATTTTGTTTTGCAGTTTTCTATATATATCTTGCTATGCGAGAAGGTTTAGTTTAGACAAAAAAAACTGCATACTGCATGAGGGTCTCTTAAAGGATTTTGGCCAATTTGACAATAATTTATAATTTTTAAATGATTAATGCAGTAAACAAAATTTTAAATATTCGTTTTTATAACTTAATTTCTTATTTCTTTTTCTAAAATTAAATATGTAAATTTATTATTTTCTTTTAAGAGTGAATTCACCCTAGAAATTCTAATAATTATTTAGATTAGCAAGTTTATATTATTAATCATTCAGTCAATTGTAATTTAATAATTAATTATGATTTTCGTAGTTAATTAGTAAATTTGATTAGTTATTAGATAAACTTGTTGAACATGTATCAACTGAGGACATAAATTAATGGACATAACTGAAATGTCAAACAAATTGACGAATTATATATAATTTTGAATGAACGTCTCATAATTTAGAGTCCACATCCCATTCTTTAAAGTACAAGTCATCGAATCTGACCAATCAACCAATAAGTGAGTCAATTATGTACCAGTCAAAATAGTTAATCACCAATAATCAACCATCAAACAAACTGGTCAATCATAAATATAAACAGTCTAAAAATATATCTTAAAATTAATCAACTTAATAATAAAATATAATTAATCATAATTAGACTATAATTAGGTCAATAATAATTAAAAATCCACTACAAAATATAAAAAAAAATTAAAAATAAGAAAATATATTATGTACATTACATTAAATACTATCGGTTAAAGGTTAAATTAACACAAAATATCTTCTATATATATCTTAAGACTTCAAACAACAGAATTAAAATATGAACCGTTAACAGTAATCCCATTTTCGATCACCTTTAAATATTTATTATATAAAATTCGACATTTTTAAATATATGAAGTTTTAAATATCTGAAGTATGTGATAGGTCAGTATTCTCTTTCCTACCATACACATGTACCAGTAGACAATCTCGTATTAAATACGTAAATAAATTCTTTTAGATCTGAACAATGCCGTGTACAATAATTCGTCTTTTTAGGTGACATGTTTAGTCGAAATATTAGATTTTTTTAGTAGCTTATTATAATTTACTTTTTCAATAATTTTGTTGGAAATTAATTTTAAGATAGTTATCTTATCCGACACAGAATAATTAGTTTTTCACAAGAAAAGTTGAAACTTAAAAATAATTATATATTACAAATTTATTCTTGAATTGAAAAACAAATTATTTTTAATATTTTATTATCTAAATTCAAAGACACTCATGATATAATAACTATAAATAGAGGGTTATTTTAATCTTAAGTATATATTTTATATTTTTGATATATTTTTCAATTCATCTAAAACTAAATTATCTCGTTGTTTCTAAAATAATCGTCTTATTCTCAGTCAGAATTAATTTGAAATTCTTTTACTCTTAATAATTTTTTTTTAATAATTTGCATCCTGGCTGAAACATGCTAGTAAATCAAATCAATTAACAGACAGATCTTAATAAATAATAATAAATAAATAAAAGTTGCAAAACTGTGAACGGTCATTTGAAAGCGAAAAACGTGTATCGTTAAATGCACGAAACAACGGTTACCTTCGGTGTCGGTAAGGAAAAGAATTAAATTATATGTTTATCTTTTCCACATTCAATCCGTGAGTTTCGGAGTTTATAAAAGTTTAATTTTGAAAAGCTTTAAAATTATTTCAGATTAATTACACCAGTGTAATAATATGTTAGTGTGTATTGTTTTTTATTAATTGTACATAATTATTTTAATTTTCCAAATAAGAAAATTTAAATAAATAGCAATTTAAAAAATAAAACATATTATATTTTAGATTATAAGTTTTTTTAATTTTTGTATTTTGAATTATATATTCTAAAATATTAAACAAAAAATACATTTTGAATTATATAATTTTGGTTTGCAAATACAAAACTTCATGAGGTGCAGAAAGAAATTATGGAAGAAGTTGCCGAATATAATATGCTACAAGATGGACGCAATAGTTAATGTACATATGAGCCCAAAATAAATTAAACCAAGGGTGTTTCGTCCTACACCTCCAATTCTTTGATCCTGCACCTCCAAACTTTAATTAAATACCTATGTTACCCTTAATCAAAAAGGTTTTTAATTTTTTGAAAACTTAAAAAATCTTACTAAAAGATTCTTAAACAGTCTGATTCAGACTTTAGGTTTTCTTTTTGAATTTTTATATCTGACACACATCTTCATATAAATTTTTATTCTTTCTAAAATATTTCTATTAAATTTAATAAATTTATACAAATTATTTTTTAACAATTAATAATCATCTAATTAAAACAGAAGAGAAGAACAGATTTAAATAAATGGGGTGCAGGGTTCCTACTGAATGAAATGGGAGTTAGGTTTCGTAATATATATTCAAAATAAATTTGAGGTTTTCAACACTATGCACATAATTCTCTAACAAACAAAAATTAATGCATAATCACCTTGATTAATTACAGGATATTTTTGGAATTTAGAGGTGCAAGAGGAAAAGCTTGGAGGTACAGGATGAAACACCCTTAAACCAATGAGTTAACCTTCCAGGGTGTTACTTCTTCCACCTCCACCTCTCTCTTCCTTCTTTATCCTTCATTCTATTTTTTTATTCCTATTTTATCCTTTCAGTTTATTTTTAAGATTAAAATTTTATAAATTTCTACTTACACAACGTATTCATTCTCTTTTACATTTATATTTATGACAAAGTTCAATCATCTCAGTATTATTTGAAGATAATGATGATATCTATCAAAGCTTTAACAAAATATAAGCGACCAGATATACAATCCGTAAAACCTTCCTTAAACAGATATGACAATCCATCGACGGATGTCAAGATCCAAGGTAAAAATGGATATCGAGATCTGTTTTACACATATTACCTTTTCAATCACAATGAGATAGCTACCACGAATGTTACTGTCAAATCGATGCCCCTTACTCCAATCTTGAGGTCCATCTATGCGATATCCGTATAGAACATTGCTTCGAGGAAGATCCTACCATTAAAAGTTGTAAATATACTCGAATGCTTATTTTAGTCAACTTCTAATAGAACTAGGTCACGTAAAAAAAAAATCAAGAAAATAGATAAAGTATAGAAAAGTATATTATTCTCCCGTGCAATTGTGCAACTCTTATGCAAAGCCATTGGTTCCAGTACTTAACCTTGAAAAAAGTGATGGCGTTATCTAAAATGTGTACTAGGTTAAATAAGAAAAGTTTAATATAGATTTATTTATTTATGACAGATAACCACGTTATTTAATCCTATTAGTATATGAAACCATGAAAATATTTCAAAAACTGATTCAACATGAATAAGTTAGATGTTATTATAGCAAGGTTAATTTACAATAAAAAAGTCAAACCTAGATGGAGATGCTGAGTGTCGGGCTTGGGAGGAGGTGGGATCGAGGGTTAGTAACATTAAAACTAAAAAATAAAAAAGTTAAAAAAGATAAAAAAGGTAAAGAAAAAAAAATTACTTTTTTAATAAAAAAAATTTAAAAAAAGTTGGAGAGGTGAAAGGAAGAAACAGGGAGGTGAAGGAAACAACAACCAACCTTTCATTATTTTGCTGTACAGCAAAAACACGGCCTTCTTTCAACAATATTTTTAATTCCTCATAAAATAAAAACTTAAGGGTCAAATTATATTTTTAGTTAATTAATTAATTATTATTAATTGATTCCGTTAACTTAAGTATAACAAATATAAAGGGTATGGAAACAATTATTAACTTATTTATAACAATTAAAAATAATGTGAAAATGGGGATTGAAGAAGAGTAAATAAATGATAGAAAAAAAAATATATTGTTTGAATTTTAGAATTTGAAAACGAGGATTATTATATATATATATTTATAAAAAAATGAGAAATTTTCCTTTGTTGAAAATAATCCAACACAATACTAATGATACTGCTTGAAAAGGTTATGAGATGAACAATCTAGAATTTTCAATGAGGAGATTGAAATATATTTTACAAATACATTTTTAAAGAAGAGAGATAAATTAGATTTGAATAAGATAGACTTTAAAAGAATCAACAAGAAGATGATAAGAAGAAGTTATCTATAAATAAATTGAACAAATAGTGTGAGAATGAAAAAATATATAAGACGCCTTATCAAACTCTATTTAACTTATTTGGTTAAAACATTATGGAAGATTATTCAACTATACTTTTTTAAGATGATGATTGATTTCCATAATCATGTAATAATTACTAAAGAAGGGAAAACATAATAATTACTCTAAATCTAAATGACAAGGATCTATAAACTCTTGCAAAATATAGACAAATATCTCGCATTGGTTCTACCCACAAAGTGTTAGCAAAATTTATAGTTAGAAGATGATGGAGGAAATGAATAAGATCATTGGTGAAAGAAAGTTAACATTTGTTAGAGGAAGAAATATGGTGGACGAACTTAATCATCAAGAAAGTAGTGAAAGAGACAAGATGTGAGAATAAATTATGTTTGATATTAAAGGTAGACTTATAAAAAAAACATATGACTATAGAAGTTTCTATATTATGTGATGAAAAAAAAAATAGGGTTTAAGGAGGTGTGGATAAAATAGATTAAGAGTTGTGTTGAATAATTAATGTGTCAATATTAGTGAATAATAATTTCAAGTAAGACTTCACTATCAATACAACATGAAACTTTAGAAGATGGAGAAACTCTTATAGAGAGAAAACTACGGAGGAAAAATTAAATAGGGTGTTTAACAACATTAAGAAAAAAATAAGCATAAATAAAGAGATGAGAAGATGCACATAAGATTGAGAGTGAAATTTTAGTTGAGGCAGAATCAGTTTGCTTGGAACATAAATAAAGGATGCCAATAATGCTAAGACATCATAAACAAACCTTTTTATAAACTATTTTGGAAGATAAAGTTCCCATCAAAATTTCCTTTTCAAGTTGAAAAATGATACGAAACTAATTACAAATGAAAGGAATCTTGAAAAGGAGAAACATACAAGTAAAGTACGTGACTACTTATTCCTTTTTTGTGATCAAGCTTATTCATCTTTTATTTTTCATGTAGCTTCTCTTATTTTATTTGAATATCATGCTATGATTGGCTAAGTATCATAAATGAATGTGTTGTTTTGAAGTGGTATTCATCAAAGGGAAAAAGGTAGGAAACTACTAAGTTTATTTAGAGTTATTTTCATAACTCAATAAGTATCTCTTGGGTATATAGGGGGTTTGTGTAGTTATATGTTTTGTTCACAAAACATTATGTGCTAAGAGATTGTAATTTTGTCCATCAAAAATTGTAAGGTTTTAAGTGTGTTTGAGTTGATTTTGAGAATTGCTATCGGAACTCAAAGTTTATTAAAAACAACCAATATTTTGTATACAATTTTTTGTCGGCAAAATTACAAATATTATTGTATAAGGGATTCACATAGTTGTATGTAGTGGTATGTTGTTGAAAAGTTTATCGTATGTCCACGAAAAAATTATACAGTAATATTTGTAATTTTGACGACAAAAAATTGTATACAAATATGGATTGTTTTTGTCAGAAAAATTGTTTGTTGAGTAGGTGTTAAACCGTGTGAAATATATTATGTGTTTTTATTTAGATTTTTGCTTTTATTTATTAATGTGCTTTTGCTAAAAAATATTATTTTTATATTGTGTTTCTATGATAGCATCTCACACTTCCTACAAAATAGTCAAGCCACTAAAAATAATATAAACATCTCAACTTGGTGTTTTATTTGATATATTTGGATACACAAGAATAATATTATTTTTGTACAACATCAACTAAATTATTCTATGGTTATTCAATTTATTAAATTTAGATACTGACAATGACAACAAAAAGTTTTAGTAATTTCATTTCTCTTTTGTTTTGTTGAATGTAGGTATCCTTGTGGTTGAAATTTAGAATTATACATGTAGGGGTAAAATTGTGTTGTAAAAACTTAGGATTATGAATTAAAAATTTTGTAAAAATTCTTGCTAATGGGTACATTATGAATTAGTACAACCCATGCAGCAATTCTCAGAGTTACATTAAGAAAAACTGCACTTGAATTTGGACAAACCATCGCCATGATCATCTTATCGGTATTATTGTTGTCTATCAATGATGAATAAATAATTAATCAATGCCATTATAATTACAGCCAATTAAATGCACTGATAGATACAGCTATGAGGCATGATTATCTCATGCTTAATAAACGAAAAGAGCATACCAAATCTATGGTGAGAGAAAAAGACATCACAGCTACAGGGAAGTTATTAAGAGGCAAGCTTTAGAGGAAAGAGTTGAAATTATAAGTTAGTTTGATTAGGTATGGATCCTATATAAGAACTTGAACTTAACTTCTCAAGGTTACATAAGCTAAGGCTTGAATAGTTAATTTGGTAAGATATTTTTCCGTTATGAAGTGGGTAGTGGATAGCTGTCAGAGTCATGCATCAGAATTTGACAAGGCAAAGAGTTAGGCCAAGATTGTCCAACCAAATCGATGACCCTAAAGAATTGACCTAAACACTGTAGTTAGTTGCTGAGTGAGGTCAGTTTACTTTAAAATACAAACAAAGTCTTTGTATGCAATAAAAGAACTGATGGACATGAATCTATATAATAGTAATATATTTTCTGTAAGAAGTGTTTTAGAATGGTACCAAAAATAAATCTGCAGGATTTGATTCAAAATGGATAATAGTGTGGAGATTTATGTGTGTTGTTCCTCTTACAGTTTAATAGGTAAGATGATAGTGTAATTATTTCTTTTGAAGTAGTACCAAAAGCAAATTCGTGAGGATTTAAGCTAAAATGAACAGTATCTCTTCGATGTGGAGATCTACGTGGGTTGTTCCTCCTACATTTTAATAGGTAAAATGACAGTGTAGTTGTTTTTTTTTGGGTGGTACCAAAAACAAATTCGTGAAGACTTGACTTAAAACAAACAATATCTTTTCAGTATGGAGATCTACGTGTGTTATTCCTCCCTACTGATTAATAGGTAAAATGACAGTGTAGTTGTCTCTTTGCAGTTGCTGCAGGAGAAGGATGAAAAAGTGGTTAGGAGAATAAGCAGTACTTAAACTGGTGTGCAGTGTTAAAGTGTGTGCATGTGCAAATGGGTGATGCAATCCCAACTTGTAATAAAGGGCACTCACACAGCTTTGTAGCTATGAGGAAGCATGCACGTTGCCGTGGGGGGTTCAACCCCGCTAGCTTCTTTATGAAGCCATAAATAATGCTTCTTGTACTGTGTCACTCGATGTTTACATCACATGTGCTGTAACTTTTTCCATTACAGTGAAAACACGCACACTATGTGCTCCATCCAGTTAGGTAGTTGCCTTTTTTGAGACACCACTCTTCATACAACTTGTCACTTCATGCAACAGGACCACTCCTCTCTAATAATAATAAAAAGACAAAAACTAACAATACTCATCACCACCACACAATGTGTTAAACTTTTTACTACACTATTTTCGATAAAATCAATTCACAATATACATAAGTAGATGCAAATTTTACCTTATAAGTTAGTTAATTAAAGATAAGATCAGTTCACAATATATAAATGGACGCAAACCTTATCCCACAAGTTAATGATGATTCGATAGCGGATGAAACAATGTTGTTTTGTGAAGATGAGTTAGGTTTAAAGTCTACTTCTTAACATGATATCAGAATTATGTTAGAGTGGATGTGAGACTTTCAATATTAATCATACCTCAAATCTTGTCTTACAAGATAGCTGCCTAAAGTTAAGATCAATTCATAATATATAAATAAATGTAAATCTTACCTTACAAGTTAGTTGACTAAAGTTCAGATTAATTCACAATATATAAATGGATGCAAACCTTAACTTTACCTTACAAGTTAATCGACTAGAAATAACATCTATTTATAATATATAAGTAAATGCAAACTTTACTTTATATGTCGGTTTTGTAAGATTGTGTTGAACTCTACTTCTTAACCCTCTAAACATACTCCCAACTTGAATCTAAGACTTTTGATTCATGAAAAAATCTCAACTCAGTTAACACATGTTGGGGTAATGATGGACTTATGTAACTCTGGATGAAATCCAATGTATTTTCTGAATAAAAGTTAAGGATTAATTCATTGAAATAATGATATTTATTTAAGAAGTTAGCATCTCGAGATTGATCTTTGATCACGTGCTTAAAACTAAGATTATCTGTGTCTGACAAAAATGTATATAGTTTTAAGTCCACATATGTGCATGCAGCATTATAAGTTCTAGAGATAGAATGAATGCAAGATAAAGTCACGTCACGTGCATTCCTCAAACGTGATTATTAGCGCTAACTCCATTTATCTGCAGCATTTCCAAATTTGGAAGGAATTTCTGTGTGTCTGATGAATTTTTAAATTATGCAGAATAGCTTTTCTCCTTTACAACTCCTGCACCTTATTCCTTATAGCAGCAGGATTGGTTTTAAATTTGTATAAGCAATATATCAGAGTTTCTTTTTAGTATATTCATATGCTGTTCTGATGGCCTATCAGTTCATTGTATTTGTGCAGCATTTTCCCAACAAAAACAAGCCTCTGTTTGCTTTCTGGAGACTTAACTTCATTTTCCTTCCATAGAAACTTTTTTTCTGATAGCTGAAAAGGTGAAATTATATCAATCAATGTGCAGTATCTAATATTGGGGAGAAGATGGAAAAAGCAATAACAAATCTGAAAAAAATGCTTAAGTGATTATAGCATCCTTAAAATCCATACAATTATTGGACAAGTACATCTTCAAGCACCTAAATTTAACTAGATCTATATAAAACTGAGTTTAACCTGAAGTTTTTGGTTAAAAGTAATGTGAATCTCTTGTATGGAATGTGTTCCTGTCATCCTTTAACCTGAAGAGATGAAATGGTCCTCTTTGTACTGATAAACCACTGCTGCTGAGTTTTGTGTTACTTATCTCCTTTTTGTGTTCAAAATTACTGAATAATTTTGTATTTCTCATGAGATTTATTCAGTGTCAATTTGCCAGTGTGGTGGTATAGAGAATAAAGGAATTTCCAGAGCAAGGACCAACGGTTGCCACCTTCATGCAACTGACAGTCACTTCCAAATCATGCTGCTGCCAAAACTGAAAGCATTGTAGAAGGACAAGCACCATATATAGCAAAGCAAATTATAATGTCAGCCAACAAAAAATCATGCATGGTATGAATTTTTTTAAGTTATAGTGTAAAAGTTAACAACCTAAGTGACAAATTATGACACTGGACCAGCGTAAAAACTTTACAGACTTAGCTTATGTATGCATGTGTCCTTGTATACACGTTATCAGGTTAATATATTTTGATAAGAAATTAGAATTTGTTTTTGTCTCCAACTTTAATACAGTATTATCTTGAAATTTTAAAATTGAATAACTCAAGTGCTTTAAATTTGTTTTGATATGTCTGTATTTCTATAACATCGTTTAGAAGTTGAAGTTTAAGATGATTTAAATGTTCTTTTTTTCATCATCTAAAATGTCTTTTAAAAACAAAATCGTGATAAGATAAGACTCCAAAACAGACAATATTTGATTTTCAGAGACTAATTTTAATTTTGAATACATATATATCTTCATTATATACTCATCTTCCTTAAGAATAATATGCTCTTACGGTTAAGCTTTAAGTTATAGTTGGATAGTGACATCACAATCAATGAGCTAAGCATGTCATGGTTTGAAAATGAATGGTATTCAAGTTATTATATGTCAGTGGTCACTAACAGTCACAGTCACCAACATATGCCATTTACGTGCACGGTCCACTTGAGTAATAAGAGTGGAGTGAAGCATCTGAAAGTTCAGTCTGATCTTATCATATTATATTTGTAAAGAAAACTGAAATGGCTATAACCAAATAAGATAGCAGTTTCTGCTGTTAACCTTTTCATATCCTATAATTGTATACTCTAAGTTGTATTATAACTGTTGAGGACACTCATGCAATACCGAGACTAAAATAACAATTTGATTGTATTAATATTGATGTACTTTTAATGTTGAACATACTATAAGACAAAAAGTGCAGTAAAAAAATGTAGCTGGTAAAAGAATTTGATCTTCTGGTTTAATTTAATACTGTCTGTGGGGAAATCCTACCAAACCAAAATCACGTGTCCCTTTTGTGGAATGTAGCCTTGAATTACTGCATCATCACCCTGTGCTTTATAACTCGCCATGTCTTTCACATTCTCTGTCACAAATTCCATATCCTTCTTTATCTCTCTCTCTCTCTCTCTCTCTCTCTCTCAACATGGTGCAATCAAGGAAATTCAGAGGTGTAAGGCAACGCCATTGGGGCTCGTGGGTTTCTGAGATTCGTCACCCATTATTGTACTCTCATCAAACTCATCCATCTCACTAAGGATTTTCAATTATTTATTTCTTCCACTTCTCCAAAAGAATCATTTTTTCTCTTCTTTGTTTTGTTAGTCATCATCATAGTTGTCCCTTTACTGATCATTAGTTGAAAGAGGTTTTAAATTGCAGCAAATGCTACAGACATGGTTTCTGTCAGAATCCATGACAATGCAAGAAACTGCCTCAATTGTAGGCACTACACGGTTGCACAGATTTCCATAAACTATTTTAAAACCTCTGCAGTATCTGAATTAATTGAAATCGGTGGCATGAGTATCCGTGCATGTATTAATACATAACAGTGTGCATTGAATGTGAGAGTCTTATCAGTTTGCAATTTGTGGTGTTTGAATAGGAAAAGGAGGGTGTGGCTTGGGACATTCGAGACAGCTGAGGAAGCAGCAAGAGCATACGATGAAGCAGCCATTTTGATGAGTGGAAGAAACGCTAAAACAAACTTCCCAGTTGGTGAAAACCAGGTGGTGAATCACAGCACTTCCTCTTCTTCATCTTCCACCTCTACATTGTCTGCAGTTCTGAGTGCAAAGCTTAGGAAGTGCTGCAAATCTCCCTCGCCTTCCCTCACTTGCCTGAGGCTTGACACTGAGAATTCCCACATAGGGGTGTGGCAGAAGAGAGCAGGCCCTCGTTCTGACTCTAACTGGATCATGATGGTTGAGTTGGAAAAAAAGAACAGCGAGGGTGATCATGATCATGATCGTGATCATGATCATGATCAAGATCAAGATCAAGATCAAGATCAAGCTCCTTCTTCTGATTCTGAAGTTCCTGTTGTTGTTGTTGATCATCATGCTCCAGAGAAGATAAAGCCTGAGGAAGGTAATGGCTTAGATGAGGAGCAGAGAATGGCTCTGCAGATGATAGAGGAGCTTCTGAATAGGAATTGAGATGTATAGACATCGTGATTCCAACTTTTCACTTAGTTTATTAGTCCCACATAGGAAAGGATAGTGAGAGTGGTACTGGATTAATTTGGTGATGAGGAATGAGGATGTTAAGTTTAATGTCTCTGGCTGTGAATGTTTTCAATGAGTGTGTAACTACCTACTACCTAGTTATCTTTCAACTTCTTTTATGTTATCTGTAAAAATTATTTCTTGTTTTAAATATTTTTATAAAGTAATCATACATTATACACTTTAATATTAACTTCACACGTCAAATTAAGTGTTCAAAGTCTCTTATTATTTTTAGTATCTAATATTTTAACACAAATCTTTTTAGTTACTAAAGAAAAACAATTTAAGAAGCTTCAATTATTCCAAATGAATGCTATCTTTTTAATGAACTTTTCATTTGATAAACCTAAACAATATAAAGGTAAAATAGTTATAAAAAAATTATGTGTCAAAATATATTTTTTATAATATCTTTAATATGAATGAAATGATGATTAACTTTAAGCTTTTATAGAAGACATTGTTTCATTTTGAGCATACAAAGTTCGATAGTGAATAATTTGGAGTATGACTATCAATACAATATGATACATAACACATGTTAGTATAATTCATAAATTTTTGTTAAGTTGATAAGGAACAATGAAATGCAGTGAATTGAATTATGTGATACTTTTATGGTATTGTTCACATAAGACTTTAGGTAGCCACATGGCTATTCTAGTGGAATACTCAAATTGTGATGATGAATAAATACATTCATTTTTAGAAGTTTTCTTTACACTGTTTGATTAAATGTGTTAAATGAGTTTTTTATTTGACAACCTATGCATGTGTGTGGCCTTATAGGTTACGATTGCAATTCGTTGTGACTATTGAAGTGTGCACTCAATTTTTATAAGAGAGAAATATTCTTACATTATATTATTTTATTAAAGAAAAATGTTCTTTTAACAATTTTTTTTACAATACGGTGATTTATGATTGATTTGTTTTAAATATTTTTTTAAAAATAAATTCAAGTAAATTAATAAAATAGTAACACGTGATTTATTGTTAAAAAGTTGTTAAAAAAAATTATTAACATCATCTTCTTATTAAAATATATTTGACTACTCTTTTAAGATATATTAATCTCATGAGTTAGGACTTAGAGATAATTTAAATTGGGTTAGATACATGTACTATTTATACGTAATTTGTTTATGTCTAAAACATTTTTTTTTATTAGATGCATGTAATATATATATATATATATATATATATATATATATATATATATTTCTTTATTTAAAAATATGTTTTAAAATATAAATTTAGATTAAAATTTATTTAAATTAAATTACATACAAAAATAATAATAAAAATACATTTAGTCTTCTTAAAAGTTAAATTTAGATGAGTTGTATTAAGATATAAATTTTAAAAAAATATTTTTTAAAAGTAACTTTAATTTATAGGCTAAATAAAAAAATAAAAAAATATGAAGTTAATTGTTAAGCAATTCTTTTCCATGAATAATATTATTTTGACTAATAAATTTATTTTGATCTCTTAATTTATTTTAAGTTCACTAACTATTATTATTGGATATAAAGCATTCTTGAATTGGATAGATGATACTTATACTTACGTAAGCAAATAATTAAACATATGTATCACTATTTACATGTATTTATTAAGAATATTCGTTTATTACCCATCATAAATTTTATGCTAATATGGTTTTTTTTTTGTCATTTGTAAGTGGAAGATCCGCCTATAATTAATTAACTTTAGTCATTATTATTTTTCTAATAAGGTTATAAAAATTAATTAATTTCGAGATACCCCAAATTTTACAACTTCTTAAGCTTTAACATAAATATCCGTGACTTGAAAATAAAAATAAAAATCAACCAATCTAAAAATCTATAAATAGACTATCGAAATTGAAAATAGATAAGCGAAGATTTAATGCTCTAACTTAAAACAACAGTCTCATTATTATGTTTTTGGTTAAACACAATTAGCTTAAGAGAAATATTATTAGATAATGAAACTGATATTTATCTAAGAATTTAACTTTTCATTTAAAATCTAAATATATTAAAAACAAAAGTGTTGATATAATAACTATGACATTATTTGGAAAGAATTTGAGCTTGTGAAATTTTTAGTTTAACAATAATATTTTATCACGATAGAATAAGATATTATTCGATCTTGTACTGTTTTTCTTTTAAAGATCCACAATATAGTTTAGTGTCAATTAATATAACTTTTCGCTTAAATTAAGTAATATATATATAATATGTGAAAATTTTTATCACAACAAATAAAAAACTAAGAAGAAAAAACATTAAATTCGTTTGAAGAAAGTTCCACAAAAACTTCTAAAATATTCACTAAATATTATTATAAAATGAAATAACAACACTCAATATGGTCATTTGATATGAAAAAAATAAATAAAAATATTCTTCATATCAACAATTTAAAAATATAAAAAACAACTTTATTTAATGTTATGTATAATTTTCATGCTCATTTATTTAAATATTGATGATTTTTTTAAAATAATCTATATGAAAGAGACATTATACCCACAAGATATAAATTTAATTTATTTAAAGTATCAGTGTTATATTCGATTCAAAATATTAAAATATTAAATTTATAAGTTTTATTTTCTATAAAGTTTAACCTTTTCATCTCATTATAAAACTTTAAATCACTATTGAATCATTAAGATATATATATATATATATATATATATATTAAAATAACAAGAAAAATTATCTTCAACAACTCTTAATAATGTAAAAAAATAAGTAACTATCTTGTTACCCATTTTATATGACATAGATCTATTCTCAATTCCATAAATAATACTTAAAAGTTAATCCTTTTTTAAGTAATTTATTGTAATATATTTTTTGAATATATACTTTTTTTATCGACAAATATTAATAATTAATTAAAAACTTTAATTCACAATTTTTTTAATTTTTTTAAACTGATCAAATTAATATTATAACTTTCAAATGATTCAGATAAGTATATATAGATAAGTATATATGATGTCCACATCCCATACAATAAATATATATATATCACATCAAACAAGGGATTGAAGCACGGGATGGTATTTATGCGTATGCTTTGACATAATAATAGAAACATTGTTAATTAAAGTACAAATAGCAAACCACATATTCTAATTTCGTAGACTATGACATTGTCTTCCTTCTACATCATAATTGAAGGAATTTAAATTGATACTGACAGCTGAAACAGTCATCAATTTAGCTGAATATTAAGCAACCCTGCCGACAATTATAATTAATTAACAATTAGTGAGAAAAAAACATAATTAGCAGAGTATTTAAGCATTTTAAACCTTGTCGGGGAAGAAAAACATTAACAAGTCAATGTCGGAGTAGTGTTTTCCGAAGCACGAAGAGGTTGTTCGATTGGCAACAAAAGGCCCCATTTGTTAAGTAAAGTTTATTTAATTAAGAAAAGGGAAATAATATTTCAACACAAGAAATATACTTTACATTTAAATTAATTTCATAAAATCAGTTTAGAGTCTACTTCATATGATATCTAAAGTTTAAGGTTTTTTTTAGGAATTTTTGTTGTTGTTTTTGTCACCACACTTGTCATTATCAGTAGTGATATTGTTTATCTATTGCTGTTACTATTTGAGTTTTAATTTTGACCGACGATCATACAATTTTGATCGTTTTAATCAGATAATCATCGTGTTGTCAATTACACATTCATCAAAGTTTCTTCCTCACGTTTTCATCACTTTTTGAAATTATAGATCTATTTTCTTTTTTATCGTGAATGGTGATGCATCTTCTCTCTTCTCAATTAGAGATTTAGAACGTTGGATCACTCTTTTAAAAATTGTTTGTGTTGACACGTGGTAACACAAACGTTTGTGTAGGTGGTTAAAGTGATTTTACTTGTGAAATGTGGAGGTTTGGGAAAGGAAATGGGAAAAGGAAATGGTGGATTTTCTAAAAGGGTTTGTGATACTGAAATATCATATTGGATCATTGAATGAAAAATGAATGAGTTTTGGCCTAACAAGGGCATGTGGTGTTGATGTGTAGGTTCTTTATGTAAAGGCATTTGGGTCTCTAAGAAGAACATTGAAGGTTAAGTTGACCTCAAAGTAAGGGCTATGGTAGGGTAGATAGATATAGATCATGCATCTTCTTCTAATTGCTTTGTCTCATTGTATGAGCTGTTACCATGTTCAAGAGATTCTTACAACTTAGTCATTTATTTCAATCTTAATGGCTTTTGCCAATAAAGTACACAATTCAAGAGACTCTAGACCTCTCATTGGGTGGTCCAACATATAAAATTACAGGGATTTAAGGATTAAATTTAAATTTATATCTTTTTCAATTAATAAAAATTATATTTATTTTTTTTAAATTTGAAAATTAAAATATATCAAAATTTGAGAGACAAACAAATTTCAATTTTATCTCTAAATTTCAAATTTAAAAATATATTCAATTTTTTTTACTGAAATTCTTATTACATTTACTAGTATTCGTTAGGAAAGTACAGTATAAATATTAGATAAACATATTTACTAAATCACCATGTACAATGGGTTTAAATATTTAAATTATTAGTTTATTGATAAGACAAAGACATATTCAGTACTATTCGTGAATGGTTGTTAATGAATTTTATGTATTTTCTTTCGAAATTACAACTGATTTAAATACAAAAACTAAAACTACTAATTGTTGGTGAAAACATTAATAACTAATTATAATTTAATTTTACATATTTATATTTTTTTGTTTACATATATGAAATTAAAATTGTTTTTCTTCTAAGAATAGTTTTTCAACTCATAATTTATGATACAATTTTTTAAAATTTAATTTTAGGAAGCTCGAATCTATTTTAATACTTTTTTTATTTAAATATAGTTGGAAATAAAATCATAATAAAATTATATATATATATATATATATATATATAAAGAAATTTTAAGTAATTTTTTATGCCCGAGAAATTACCAAATAGGTATAAAACAATTTTTGGAGCTTACTTAAGTTGCCATTTCTAGTTTAAAAGTTTTTCAAGAAAAAAATGAATAGTGTTTTAATTAGATTGGATTGGAGTTTACTTTAATCTATTTCATTTTAACCCAATTTATTTTCCTGAAATCTCCAAGTTTACTTAGTGATTTAGTCTTTTAATTAATTTATTTCATTCAATTTAATCTTAAAAAAAATTTAAAAAATTATTTTGTTAATTTTTGTCAAATTTACCTGCTTAGGTGTTAAATTGTAAAATTTTTAATTATTTATTTATATATTTTTAATTTTATAAAAAAATAAATAGTTATAGTTTTAGTCATAGTTATGTCACTTGACAGTGCTACATGAGAATAATGCTTTTCAATTTAGTCACACAATTTAAAATTTTGATTTAATTTAATTATTTTATTTTTTAAATCATTTTCTTTTTTAAGTTAAGATTAGTTTATTAATTAAATTTAATTATAATTTATATATACATGTTAAAATATATATTCTTTTAAAATTTATATATTAAATCATTCTCTCTGAATATTAAATTATTTTATTTTTTATATTTTTTTCTTGTAATTTTTTTAAACTTATGAAAAAGTAAAATAATTTGAATATTTAGTTAAATTGATTTTACATATAAATTCTAAAGAATTACTTTAATATATATTATATGTATAAATTGTAATTAAATTTAATAATTAATTTGATTTCAAATTAAAAACGACAAAATTGATCTGTTTTAAAAAATAAAAAATTTAAAATTAAAAACAATTACTTTTCCATGATAATAATATTATCACGTTACATAACACAGCAGTACTAATTTATGCTTCTTCTTCTTCTTTTTTTAAATTAGAAATTTTTTTTAAAATGAAAAGTTTCACTAGTTCACTCATGATATATACTTACACGCATAGCCAAAATAATATTTTTAAAGGAGATTAGAAAATTAAATTGAAAAAATAATAAAAAATAGTAAATCAGTCGTTAAATTATTTTATTTTTTATATTCTTTCTCTTGTAATTTTTTTAAACTTATAAAAAAGTAAAAAAGTAAAAAAGTAATATAATAAAAAAGCAAAATTAACAAATAGTAAATCACTCGTTAAACTAACTTTCTTAAGCAGAAAGTGTAACATAAGTTAAATTAGTAAGCAGCGTAACCCTGATGTTTGAAAACGGTGGTGGGAATTGGGGATAGGAGCTGAATCCAGAAGACGAAAGAGAGAGTTGAGAGAATATGATCCTTGCGGTGCTCTTTGCCAACGCTGAGGGCAATATCCTCATCGAACGGTACGTTCAGATCCATCTTTTCTTCCCATTCCTAATTCTTATTTTCTCAGTTATACCTCAACTTCTCCGATTCGCTTCAATGTTCTCATTATGCATCTAAATTTTAGGTTTTGTGGATCGAATCCTGCTATTTAGATTGGATCTCAAATGGGTTTAGCATGGATTTTGATGGGATAGAGTAGTAGTTGATATAGTGATTTTCTCATAACCCTTTGTTGATGATACATATTGTCTGGTCATGCCTACAAAAATTACATAATGATTTTCAATATTGCAGTTTCCATGGAGTACCTGCTGAGGAGCGCCTACACTGGCGTTCTTTCTTAGTCAAACTAGGAGCTGATAATCTCAAGGGTGTCAAAAACGAAGAGCTCCTAGTTGCTTGCCACAAGTCAGTATAGCATGCTTTTCGCTTATATTATACTTTGAATTTCATGTATCTGTGTGTGCTTATATCAATTGCCTCGTCAAGATCAGAAATGAGTTTATATAGAAGAAATATCAGAAATGAGTTTATCTGTGTGTAGTTGGTAGAAGAAATATCAGAAATGAGTTGTATTTGTAGAACTGTACAAGTGTTCTCCATGACTAAAACACGCATGCATACTTGGTCAATGATGTTTAACAGCTTTTGAAAACTTGAATCATCATTTAACCCGATCTGAAGTTTGACTTGAAAGAAGATCATCTTTAATCACCAACTCTATTGCATTCATATTCTTTTTTTGTGAAAAATTGCTTCTTATTCTCTTGTGATTCTATATGGTAATTGTACATTTTCCTTGCTTCAGGTCAGTTTATATAGTATACACGGTGCTTGGGGATGTCAGCATCTATGTTGTGGGAAAGGACGAATATGACGAACTTGCCTGTATGTATTCATGGACTATACATTTTATACTTGTTGGTTGTAATATAAAATCATGGAAATTATTCATTCTCCAGCTCTCTGGCAGATAATAGGCTCACTTGTTTTAGATTGCAGTGCTGGCTGAGAAGGGTATAATTGAAAAATGTGAACAGAGTTACTAAATGTTTTTTGTCTTGAGTCTTGATGCAAATATACTTAACCGGTTACACTACTAGAGACTTAGCTTCTTCATTTAGGTTGCTACTAGTAAGCAGGATGCAGCTAGACAAATGTGCATAGGATGATGAGATATAATAAACTATTTGCAATCAAAAGTGATTGAGTTAAGAGTTCAGTAACAGAAAGAAGAGTAAGAACAATAAGAGTTGTGGAGACAAAGAATCAGATCGTTTAGATGTCATTTTTGAAAGCTGGATTTCAATTATACATTTTTCTATAAAACCTGGTAGTGTATATTAATTTGTCTAATAGACATCAAGATACGAAGAAATTGTAGTTTTTGGGGACAAGAAGTAAAGATGAAAACTTCGCCTTCACTTTCTTATTTTGATAATGCAAATAATAACTATTGCTGATAGATATTCCTTTTCTAGAATATTTGCTGGTAAACTAGCGATCACTTTAACTGCCTACAAGGGACATATATTGGATTCTACACGTAGTGAATGGTTTTGGTTTGCTTACCAAGAAAATGATTAATGTCATGATGACATTTGCCTTTTTCGCGTTATGCATTATTTCACTGGAGCTGGAAATGTAAATTTGAAGAGCCGTGGAATACTTTTCAATTTACATATCTGCTTCTATTTACCGTTTTTTTCTGTCCAGTGTCAGAAGTGATATTCGTCATAACCTCTGCTGTGAAGGATGTATGTGGGAAGCCCCCAAGTGAGCGCCTCTTCCTTGACAAGTATGGACGAATTTGCCTTTGTTTGGATGAAATTGTATGGAAGGTAAGGAGGCATGCAGAACAGTTTCAGACTTTCAGTTGTACAAAATAACCAAAACCAGAGCGTCTATTTTTTCAGTTTACTCTATCTGCTTGTTTTTGGAACTCATTTATCAAGGAATTCCATGTGATATATGTAATCATAGGCATTACTCATCTACTTATTATCTGTGTGATGGAGTCATCTGTTTTACATTAGGCCCACTAGTTAGATATTATCTTCTGCAATGCATGTGATGGATGCCCTGATAAAACTTTGTTCCATTGTTTGACAGTGCAATTTTCCACTTGATGCTTTTATTGACAATTTTCTGTGTTATGTTTTGAAGGGATGTTTGGAAAATACAGAAAAGGATAGAATCAAAAGACTGATACGGTTAAAGCCTCCCACAGAGTTTTGAATGAGAAATCCAGAGGTAGTCATACTTCAATGACTGGCCTGAGTCCTGTTCAATGTAGCATCTTGTAAATGCATAATGGCAAGCAACCAGAGACTGTGCTGGATATCTTCGCTTTGCAACGACTATATTAAAATTCTTGTGTTAAAATCTTCTCAATTTTTAGCACTGGTATTTTTAGCATTTCCAAATTCTGCCTTCTATAATTTGCCTATTTCCCCCCTCTTTTAATCCTTGCATGTTGTATGCTTTCTGTGTGGCACATGATTCCATTTTATGGAATGAGGGATTTTCATGTTGGCTAAAATAGTTGCATTTCATTATACCATTTCATAAACACAAGGAATAAAACATTTTTAACTCGTTCTTGTAGCTTGTTTGGTTTGTGAACTAATTTGTGAACAGTGAAGTTGAAGGTAACGCTAATCCAACTCCTCCTTTCCTTCTACGTTTTAGCTTGTGTAAGAAATGAGATGATTTGAAGTTAAATAGAGCATAAATATTGCTTTTGCTACTTCAAAGTAGCTTGTGAAAATAATCTAGTTTGAAAGTTGTATATTATCTCAAATAACTTAATGTTATTATATGTTCATCAACTAGCTTATTAAGTAATTTTATCGAACATTATAAATCATTTAGTTATCTTGTAATTTCTCATCATTTCCCTTTACAAGTTGCAAACAAGTCTTTTGTGTCCCAAAATATGGTCCGAATGTTTTGAAATATATTTTCGATTGTATAATTAAAAAAATTTCTAATTACGCAATGTGTTTTAAAATTTTCATATAGATAAAATGATCATTTCATCATATTTGTGAAGATGCGGGTAGAAAACATGGGGTGCAAAAAGTAATGGCCTTCTAAGATTTCTTGTAGGCCTTTCGGAATGCGTGTATTCTATATAAATCACGAACTCAGAAAATTAGAGAAAATTGCTTATTCTAAAAATAGAATGTATGGATATCATTTAACATGAACTTAAAAAGAAAAAAAGAGCAATTTTTTTCATAAAAATAATAAATAAATGACAAACTTGATTCTTAAATGTTTTATTTTGGTATCTAAATATGGAAATATTCTATTGTTAAATTTTATAAAAACCACTTTTTCAATTTGATCATAAATAAGAGATTAAATCACGAATTCAAACACTGAGTTTATAAATGATTCACAAATAATATTTTACACTGTTTTAGCAGTAAATTAATGTTTATCAATTTTGGAAAAAAATGGTTTTGTTTTCCAGAATTAACCTTTTTTTCCTATAGTAGTATTGTTAAGGTTGGTGGTGGGACAGATGAAAGCTTGAATGGGAAGGGCTTTTCGGACTATTCCACCGTAGCACACGCTATATCTTCTCGTCCCTGCTCAACTCGCTGTTACTCTTCCTAAAACCCAGAACCAGATCTAGGGTTTATTTTCAATCTCATCCTCAATAACTATTTCCGTTGCGTCTTCGAAGGTCAGCTTCTATCAACTCTCTCTCTATCTCTCTCTTTATCTAATTGAATTGGACTTTCTCTATCTCAATCTTTCAAACTGAATCTGAAAATGTAACCCTAACCAACGGAATCAGGATGGGAGAATTGAAGGACCCCGAGGCTTACGAGGAAGAGCTCCTTGATTACGAAGAAGAAGATGAGAAAGCTCCCGATTCTGCCAAGCCTGCAGAATCCGGCAAGAAGTTAGTCTCGATCCTCTTTCTCTTGTCTACTTTTTTGTATTGTGTGTTTTATTTTGAAACTGAGAATTTGTCATTTTCTCTTCTTCTTTTTTTGTTGTTACGCGATTGAAAGTAGCTATGTTGGTTCTTATTTGCTTCTACTAGTATCAATTTCGTACTACCTTAGGGAGCGTGAATGTAAATTTAATTATTTATTTATTTTTGTTTTAAAAGTAATTTGTTTGCTGGTGTTGGCTAGCGAACAAGACATTGTTTGTACATGCATGTAGTGAATGAGTAGAGACAGTTGCCTAATCCTGTATTGTAGCGTAGATTGTACAGATATTGAAAATGTTAAATAGGATAGATAATAAGCTTCAATTTACACACACAATCCTACGGTGAAGTTTTGTTAGGGTTTGTGACATATTGATCGTTGTTTTCATTTGTAAAAAAATTACTTGCTTAGGTTTTCAAGCCAAAATTCGATGTTGCAGCTCCTGATTTTGTGTATATATTGTTTCTGTGATGCAGGGGCTATGTTGGCATCCATAGTTCGGGTTTTCGAGACTTCCTGTTGAAGCCAGAGCTTCTGCGAGCCATTGTAGATTCAGGATTTGAGCATCCTTCAGAAGGCAAGATTTGGCATTAAATGTTTTTGCTTGAAGTTAATATATGAGGATAGTCGTACAATTTCTTCTACTAAATTTTCATGATGGCTTGGATTAATTTGTATTTTTCTTTCTGGTAATGGTGTTTGACCTGCTTATCTGTGCTGTTAAGCGATGTCATTTCCATTTGCCAATGCTATTGATCATAATGTTATGTATTTTCTGTTACATTTTCAGTAAAATTTACATTGTGTTGAATTCAGTTGGCTAAGATTTCAATAGTTTCTTAAGGATATACTTTGTACTGAGAGGGGGTCAATTGGTCATTGTATTGTATGTTTGAGAGGGAATGCTTGAGGATATATATTTTTTTCCTTTTGAAACCTTTTATTATTCAGGAAGCTACCAAAAAAGCCTTATCGGCATTAAGTAAGATAATATGGACTCACTAGTTATTATTTTATATTTCCTCTGCTAAAATCTTTCTTGCTGGATTTCATCTTTTGTATGTTCATTGGTTTCCTTCCATTTTTGTAATTTTTCTTATTCTCTAATCTACTTTCTTTTCATTGACCAGGTAATCACTACTAGCATATTATTTGTCACGAAAATTGGTTGGTAAACCTTTACATTAAAAGGATCTGGCAGATCATATATACTTACTGAGGATTCGTCCACTACAATTTTGTTTGCTTCTTCATTAGTGCAACATGAATGCATCCCTCAAGCAATCTTAGGAATGGATGTCATTTGTCAAGCAAAATCTGGGATGGGAAAGACTGCTGTTTTTGTTCTTTCTACACTTCAGCAAGTTGATCCTGTTCCTGGTCAAGTTGCAGCTCTTGTTCTTTGCCACACAAGAGAACTGGCTTATCAGGTATGTCTGTGTTCATGTGGATGTAATGTATCTGAGCTGCTATAGCAATTTGTTTTCTACTCTTCTATTTGTATACATAAATGTGTTTATTGTATTACCGAAAATTGATTAACACATGCATGTTTATATACTTAATAAAGCTTCATCTGTTCAGATTTGCCATGAATTTGAGAGATTCAGCACATATCTTCCTGATATAAAGGCTGCTGTTTTCTATGGTGGCGTCAATATCAAGGTTCACAAAGAATTGCTCAAGAATGAATGTCCTCATATTGTTGTTGGAACACCTGGGAGGATTCTTGCTCTGGCTAGAGATAAGGACCTTGGTTTAAAGAACGTGAGGCATTTCATACTTGATGAGTGTGACAAGATGCTTGAATCACTTGGTCAGTTTCTTCCCCTGTAAATTTGTGTTTTTGGCTATGCTTTTGCAATATGTGATATCTTGTGTTTTTCTAATTTCTTCTGTTTTACCTTCACAGATATGAGAAGAGACGTCCAGGAGATTTTCAAATTGACTCCTCATGATAAACAAGTGATGATGTTTTCAGCCACACTTAGTAAAGAGATTCGACCTGTTTGCAAGAAATTTATGCAAGATGTAATGTTCTTGTTTTTGGTGATTTAATTTACCTTATATGGTAGGATGGTATAATAGTTCCTTCTCATTTATTTTTGTGTACCACTTATGCTCTTCTCTTAGAAATTTCATGAAGATTATTATTTTATAAAGCATTTTTGTTAGTATATGTAATTGCAATTATACTGTTTTATAAGTAAATGAAAATAACTGAACTCCATGTATTTGTTTTCTATGATGACTAATATCAACATATTTTCTTTTCAGCCTATGGAAATCTATGTGGATGATGAGGCCAAGTTGACGCTTCATGGTCTTGTCCAGGTATGTTTTATTAATGTTTCTCTCTCTCCTCTTGGTAATTGATTTTTTTTAGTGAAATTATGTTTTCTAGCTTAATTCTACTCATTTATAAATTTTTTCAGCACTACATAAAATTGCAAGAGTCAGAGAAGAACCGGAAGTTGAATGATCTTCTTGATGCTCTGGACTTCAACCAAGTAGTTATTTTTGTCAAGAGTGTTAGCAGAGCAGCAGAGTTGAACAAGTTGCTTGTGGAATGTAACTTCCCATCCATCTGCATACATTCTGCAATGTCACAGGAAGAGAGGTATATACAACTTCTTTTGTAATTGGTGGCATGTGCAGTCTTAATGTAGTTTTAATGCTTTAAGCTGACTTTTCATTTGCTTAGACTTTTTAGCTTTTAGATTCTTAAGGTCTGTGTCTCAGAAGCTTCAATTCAAAGTATGGTAGACTGATTGATTGGGCGTTTCAACTCCCTTCATTTGCATATATGTGAACTTTTATCTATAGTTGCAGCCTCATTTTTTGTTTTAACACATTTACCCATTTCAGATTGAAACGATACAAAGGCTTCAAGGAAGGGAAACAAAGGATTCTCGTGGCAACTGACTTAGTAGGGAGGGGGATTGACATAGAACGTGTTAATATAGTTATTAATTATGACATGCCTGATTCTGCGGATACTTACTTGCACAGGGTAATTGCTGGATCCATTAGATTTATTTCTTTATGCTCCCTTTAGTAAAAGAGGAAAGAAATAGAGAGAATAAAACAGAAGGAAAATAGGTGAGAAAAAGAGTAGAGATGAGATTTGTTTGGTTGAAGAATGGAAATAAATGATGATAAAAAATTGTTATGTGGCAGTTGTTTATTATTATCATTATTATTTTATATTATATATAAAAAGATTTAAAAAAATTGGAACTCATAATGGATTAAGTGGCATTGTGTATGGTGTTTTAACCTTTAAAACACCTATAAGACACAGTATAATTATGCTGTGTCCTACACTCACGTTCCATGTTTTCTCTATAAAATACCTCTTGTATTCATTGTTTTGCTTTCTCTTCTTCCAGCCCAACCACTACAGCCCCCTACTTCTTTTCCTCCATACACCTCACCTCTTTCACCTCATCCTAAGCTACTGTTAATTTTCTTCTTCTCGCGTGTGGTTGTGGTATGCTTGCATGCTTGTGATTTACCTCTCTCCCTGTTTCCTCAATCACTTAATACTTTAATTTATGAATTTATAGGTAGGAAGAGCAGGTAGATTTGGCACGAAGGGGCTTGCTATTACTTTTGTCTCCTCCACTGCCGACTCTGAAGTTCTTAATCAGGTCAAGGCCCCTCTTACATGGAGATGTATTAACGTTTCTTTTGCACTCTGACATTAAGAAATGGAAGGAATCAAGGAATCTTTTCTCCATACGGTGCTTTCTATTAACAAAATTATGAATGCTGATTTCAGGTGCAATCTAGGTTTGAAGTTGATATTAAGGAGCTTCCTGAACAAATTGACACTTCGACATACAGTAAGACTGTTCTCCTATTACCCTACTTGTTGATGACTTGAACTTAATGTATGATGATTGCATGGAGATAGTAAATACACTGTTGAATAATTCAAATGCGATGAAATGCTTTGTCTCAAGTTTTTACGTTAGTAAAAAAAACTGACTTATATTTGTTTTCTGCAGTGCCAAATTGATGACGTTTTGGACAATAGGTGAGGTGAAATTCGAAAGATCTTTGCCCATATTGAGGGATGGATTAGGTGGCATCTCATAAATTTGAGTGCTTTGACACAATATTTAACGAAAAATGTTATATTGTTTTAAGTTTGAAGATTGGTCGATTTGAATGACTCCATTTTGAGACCCAGCATTTGTATTTGTAGAAATTCATCGTAGTCATTGTAGCCTATAAATGTGTTAATCATCGATTTGTTGAAACATTAGCGGCAGTACCGTTAAATCATCCATTAGTTTAACACTGTCAGTTGATTCATGTATCAATGCGCGTCCGTTAACTGTTCTGATGGTGTTGATATCTGGATGCAAGATGCAAAGAAATTATTATTTTATTTTAATGTTCTTGACATGAGTCCCTTAATCATAAAGGAGTTTTGTCATCGTAAATTGATTAAATTAAAAAAAATTTGTTGCAAAGAAATTATCGATATCTTTTTCAACTTTCAACGTAACAGAAGCAAGGAAATGAAAAAGGCACTAAAAATCTTTTACCGAAACATGATGTTTCAGATACATAATTTTTAGTTTAAAAAGCAAACTAACAGGAGTAATTTAGATCCAAATTAACAATAGGAAACCTGCGTTGTTTCAAGTTATTCACCGTAGAACGAAAGCCAAATTGACTCAACTCACTTATTTCATCAATTCAATTAATAAAGTTAAAAACTATATATCAAAATAAAAATCATAATGAAACTGAGAAAGGCTAATTGTATTCTCACAAGTCACAAAAATAAAATTACACAACATAAAAAATAAAAATTCTAAAATAATATATTTTTGGATTGATCCAATTGGATGATTCCATGAAAATGATCCAAAATCAGAACTTGAATTCGCAAAAACATTCTGGCAGAGCAGAGCCTCTTCCCATAGCAAAATCATCTCTGTGAACCTTCCATAATGCTGCCATCAACTCCTTTCCCCTAAGACCCTTTGAGGTTAATTCTGCAAAACCTCTTCTGCTCAAAAATAGAGTCTTGTACAAACCTTTGAAAGCTCTCATTGCTGCAACCATCTTGTCCATGTTCCCAAAATATGTAGCTACGTAAGAATCACTGTTAATGGATATATAATAATCCAAAGCAGCTTTTGTATTGCCATGCATGTTTGTGAAGTCTTCCCTACTAAGAAGACTTGACTTAGTAAATATGTTGGCATAGGTTTCTGTCAATCCTTCAATTTCCATCAAACCATCTCCTGCTGCTAGGTATATATTTGTAGTTGGTGGAATGGAAAGAGATTCAAGTACTAAAGCTGTCTCGTTAGGTGTAAGTGGACATTTTCCACGTAGTCTCCAAATGCGGGCTAAGTCTCCAGTCCATGGTTTTCTGTCCACTTGTGCTTCCTCTATGGCTTTCATGGAAGCAGGAGAAAGACCCCTGTACTCGCACTGGCTGTATGCAACCATATCAGGCTCAAAACGAAGATGAAGAGACAAAAAGGGTTTAGGTATTGCATCTATAAGCTCAGAGGCTTTCCTTTCCAAGGATCTCGAAAGACGCAATGCTTTGTAACAAGCTTGACACAGAGCAGCTTTTGCATACAAAGGGTATCTGCAAGGGAAGAACAAAAACAAAAGAACAATCAAACTTGGTTACAATACTACTATCAAACAAATATTACAACTCAGTTGAAATATTCACATATATTTAAGCAAACCAACCCTATTGACAAATTCATAAAAATTACATATTATGGTTGAAAATCAATGGATAAAGTAGTGCTAAATTGCCAAGAATTTACCAATTGTAACCATTTCATAATAAAGTGAATATCCAAGGTCCTGATATTTTATTAGCAATTAATTTCTGGTTTATAGAACTAAAGACGAGTGAGTGAGGTTGTTGATGGAAGTGAGACACAAGATCATACCTGTCCCTTCTTTGGGACATTGCTGGTGTGATTGAAATGTACTTGTGTTCTAACAGAGATGGAAGAACACTTTCAACGTAATCAAATTGCCCTTTCCGTTTGCTACAGTCCACATGAATAGGTTCTTTAGATGCAACCTCTGGTGGTAACTCTTTCACAACTTTGACAAAGCCATTCATATGCTGTATGAAGTAGTCTACATCATATACATCGGCAAAACCACTGTAATGGAACCAAGTATTCAGAACGATAACATAGATAAGGAGATGAGATAACAAAATGTACTACTCAACCAATGAACACAATTTTGAGTAAAGATTTGCAAGGTATTCCAGAGAAATGGAAAATGGTAAATTGCCTTGTTTCATTCCAATATGACGCCACTTCAAACTTTGGCAAGACGAGAGTTGCATTTAACAAACGAGCAATGCCCACACCGTCACAGAACTGCATGCAATCCATGTAGATTCCATTTCAATTTAAGAAAGCAGAAAAAGCATATTGAAGATATTCTAAGTATCTGGAGTAGAAATTCAGAAGATTTTTCTTCAAGTACTCACATCTCTTCGCATCTGATTGAGGCCCCCATAGCAATCCACTCTGATATATCCATTGGTTTCTAGTGGTAGAGCTGCACCATTTCAAGAATAAACAAAAAAACGAAAGCAATTGTCTGCAATGAAAGCCAATTAAGGTTGATTCAGAAAATAAAAAGCCATTCTGCAACCCTCACCCACTCTCAACAATGAACCCTATCCGTTGCAAATCCAACTCCAAAAAACATTGAAAAGCCAATCCTATGCCCTAACTTCCAATCAACAAACACAGAAGTAGATCTACTCACTGCAACTTCCGGAATTTCAATTGCTACTGATAGTTCTAGCTATTCCTATACTGAATGCAAAATGAATCCAGTAATCACAAAAGTTCATTCAATATAACATTTTTAACCTTACAAAGCTGAAATGTAGTAAAAACAAACACCAATTGATTCAAGCAAAAAGTACCTGCTTGATGTCCTTGTAGCCACCAATTGCAAGGTCTCCATTCCACGAGTCTCCGAACATTCCATATATCCTCCACCTCCCCACTGCACAACACCAATTCATGGATCAGCAACAATACGCAAAAATGTCACTACCCAAGATACCAAGTCCATAATTGAAGGTGCCCAGTTGCCAATTTCAAAGCTTTATAGCCGATTCAAGGCATAAAAACAGATGGGTGCTGAAATTGGAAACAACTTACCCAGAAATGGGATTTTGGGAGAAAAGGGAACGAGGCGATAGCAGTACGAGAAAGAAGAAGACTGAGAGCGAGACGAGGAGGATGCTGAAAAAAGGTTTTACAGAGAAAACGAACATTTGATTTCACAGAACTGGTGATGACAATGTATAGATCCCTGCAATTGCACACAACCGTCGAAAAATCTCTTTGCTCTATGCATTAGTATTCTGCTACTTATTTCAACATTTAAAATAAGAAAATAGTTAATTATTAATATAATATCTGTCAATAAAAATTATTACGAGTTTTATTTCTATGCTTGCTATTATAAAACTTTTTATGTTATCAAATAAAAAAAATACTAATATGATTATTATAAAATTAATAATTGATATGATAATTTGTAACGTAAAACATGTCCAGGTGTCTTGAAAGCTCTGTTGGTATGTAAAATAACAAGTGTTCAACACAATCAAAATTCTTTATATTATATACTAGCAAATGAATAATGTATTTTATTGTGAAGATAATTAAAATAAGATTGCCATCAAAACTAATGAAAATATACTAATGTTAAGTTCATGAAATTGTAGATTAAAATACATAGGTGACATTAAGATGGTCTTTACGAATTATCAAAATAGATAAATTCTATAAGAAAAAAAAAACTATTCATTTAGATAAGTGGTGTTTAGAGTATAACTTTACAAAATATAATTTTTATTTTAACTAACGGTTAAAAAAAGTTTTACCAACACAATTCATGAAATTGTATATTAAAATATTTTTTATTATAAAAGAATTGTTTTCTCGGATTACTAATACCCATAGAATTTTTTTTTAAAATTGTAAGTTTGAAAAATAAAATTGCATATCTCTGTTTTTTAGAAAATTTAGTTTTCAATACACATCTTAATCTTCCTCTCACATGATTCATGTCCGACATGCTTCCAGTGATTTAGGTGAAAAAAAGTTATATTTAAAATTAATTCGACAAATAAATTTAACAGTTTATAAAAAAATTTATTTTACATCTGTTTTTAAAATTTTTATAAACTCTAATATCTAAATCCTAAATATATATAATTATTCATGTTTTAAGACTCAAGTCCCACAGAGTATTTTATTATTTATATCAAATAAATATTAAATAATTATTTATGGAAAGATAATATTTTTTACTAGTTTATTACTTTTCTAATTGCAATAAATTAATATTTATACTCTGATAATTATGACGCATACAGCTAAAAGTAAACTAAAATCATGATTAAAGAACATTAATATCAGTCCGGTCATGAAATGTTATTATCAGAAGTGTATTAAAAAAATGGAAAGTCCCAACTGAAATACACAAAAATAAGAATTTTTTTGGTAGATCGAATCATGTCAGTGAGGCGCAAATGTTTCAATCTTGGCAACCATGGTTCTACCTGATCGCAGTAATGTTACTGCAGAAAAGTAAGAGTGTATATTGAATATTCTTCTAACAGGTTCATATTGATCTAATATTATTGAACCCAGAAGATCAAAACAGTTAGTGATGAACAAAGATCAAAACTCTTAATCATATAAGTAGTTATTGTTCAAACTGAACTGGCTAAATGTGCCAATACTTCTTGACAAACTAAACCCAGCAACAGCAAAAAGACCAAAAAAGAACTCTATTTATAGGAAAAAGAAATGAAGGAATAGCATAATTCAACACTGTAGGTCAGTCTATATAATAATGAATGCTATGCTTGTCCCTACCTACACAAACCACACCATGGCAGTTCATTAAGGAAACATGTCTTCTTCACAATAGACATGTACAACTTACTCTAAGCTGTTTGTTCTTCAGCATCTCCATTTTCACCATCTTCAGCAGCCGCTGCAGCCATCAACTCATCGAAGTTTGCAGTCTTTCCCAACAATATTTCAATCTAGAACACGATTTATCACAAGATGTATTTTAAAGCCATCAAGGAGATTCCAAAACTATAAATAGGTTGGAAAAGATTCATAGAAACACATCCTAACTTAAGAAAAAATAGTATTTTTTATCCTTACCTTGGCCTTCTGGACAGGTCTTCCTCTGGAATCATCTTTTATGTCAACTGTTGATGTCATGATTTCTGCCAAAATATTGCATTAGAATCAAGTTATATTTTTCAATAACTAAAGAGAGACTATGTATGAAAGGGAGTCATTTAGAATATGATATCTCACTCTTTTCAACAGCAAGCCCGTTGTTTTTCAAGATTTCAGCAACAGTAACAACTGTAGCAATAGCTGGACCAAAAAGTAAATAACAAATATATGAGAAATAGGTTAAAAGGAATGACTATACATAAATCAAGTAGTAGACCCATTCTCCTTGGTAATCTTAATTGTGAATATCATTCTGCAATGCCATAGAATAAGTGTATTATGCTTGAATCCAAAATTAAAACTATAAGGTGGAGTTCAAATTTGAAAGGCCATTAGAGTAGAATTTCAGACTAATCAGGTGTTTATGCTTACAGCAGAAAAATCATGTAACCTTCAGCTTATTTGGGATTTCAAATGGAGCAAAAGCGTGCGTCCAGCATTTCAAGTAAATTTGAAACATGTGTGAACAGTTATAGACCACACTACACTTGAATGCAATAATTCTTTGATCAGAGACATCGTTTGAAGCTTGTTTAATTAAATGAAGGAAACAGATAATGTGACAAACACATCAATAATGTCAAAATTCAGACTTAAATTTCATTCATTCCACTTCACCCAATATCATATTATTTTCAACTTTCCATACAAACAAAAGAGTTACTACAGTCTCTCCCTCACGTCTATCCAAATCAATTTGATAGAACTGTAGATCTAAAGTTGAGTGATGCGGGATAAGTAATGCAGCGGAGAGCACGGGTAAAGGGTAAGGAATGGAAGAACATGTACCAATCCAGATGGAAGGCACAAGTGCAAGAATGATGATGCATGGCTGCTCTTCTGAAAGGCTAGTTGGTTAGGAAGAACAGGTGTGAAAAGCAGACGATGGCGGATTGGCAAGCAAGACACTGGAAGGAACCGTCGTGGATAAGATTTTCAGAGAAAAGGGATACTTTTCTAATCATATAAAATCATTTCCAATATAAGGATCAATCAAATATTGCTTGGGTCCATTAAAAACACTTCTAAGAGAATCTTCCTTCTACTTGGATGAAGACATTAGGTTCAATCCCAGGAAAATGACTTTTTAGATGAATACATTATTTACCTTTACAATGATCTAGGAGATTAAAGTTCTTTTCTTTCTCTTTGAGAAATATGCTAAACACTAATGGGGTGGCGGAAAATAAATAGCAGAAAAAAAAAGTAAATAACACAGTATCGACGTATTCAACCTGCCAAAACCTTAAATCATTTGTGAATCTGCCTAAAACAAATTACTTCCTAGGTAACAATGCTCACCGAAAACAAACTCCACATGATAAATGTGCAAAAAAAAAAAAAAAAAAAACAAGAAATGATACCCATTCCCAGTGCTGAGAGTTCGACCTCATTATGCTGTTGCATGTACCTCTGAAAAAAAAAAACATTAAACAAAACAACAAAATGAAATAGAATCTGAATCCAACATGAGCACAAAATTTAAACAAAATCCATAACTTAAAAAATGACGAATACTGAAACAAAAATAAGTACCTTGGCGAGATTAACGTAAAAGAAGAGAGGCTTTTTGGTATTGGAGACCTGAATTCGATTCTTCTTGTAAGTTTCCGTGATATTGATGTTGTTCACTCCCTCCGTGATTGCTTCCATTGTTTACTGTGACTGTGAGGCAACTGCTACACAAAACAAAGGTATCAAAAACAAGAAACCCTAATCAACCAAATGTTCCCCAAATCTGAATCTATTGCCTTCTTCTGATCTCCTATTACAGGGACAAAGACCTGTAGATATTTTAGATGATGTGGCCCATCATTATTATTGGGCCTTGTTCTGACGTGTCAGTTTAGTTCCCAATTTCTCATGAAAAAAATCGTTTTCCTTTAATTTAAATTCCAAATATTAAAATGGTTCAAAAAAAGGATATTTTTAGAGAGAGAAAATCTGTTTAAGTTTCAAACTTATAATTGATTTATAATAATTAAATAAAAATACAATATATAATCAAATAACCCGACATAACCTATATTTATTTTCCCAAAATAGTTTGTACCACACTTTTTAAAAATATATAAGAGAAAAATATAAAAATAAATTAAAAATTAAAGTTAACTTATACACAAATTAAAAAATTATAAAAGTGATACCAATTTATATAAATGAACTCAAAACAATTTTAACTTTAAAAATCAATATTATTTTTCTCTGTTTAAGTATATATTTCAACAAACTTTTTCATAGATATTGTAAGAAAATAATATAATATTTTTTTATAACCCAAAGTTAACTATATAAATATGATAATTTGTAGAAACTTTCTTGCTATTGTATCTTGAATGTGAATAAGAAATTATTAAATTTAAAATTCATTTTTTCAAATGATCATGCAACAAACAAGACCCCTATTATTATTATTATTATGTATATTTAACTTTGTAGACATGTGACCTTATAACTTTGTAGTTTTATTTATAAAAATATTTTTTTTTCAACCCATAAAATATAAGCCAATGATTTTCTTTTGATGTATGAACAGGATTTGTATTTTGCTATACTACTTTTTCTATACTCCAACAACATGTTCCAAAAATGGAACTTCTCAAATCAAAGTAGCTGACACACAGAACAATAATCTTCCTCTCAAACTATTATGGGCCTTACAATGGGCCCACATGCACAGTTTCGCAAGTGGGTAAATGCAAAACTGGAATCTGGTTGTAGAATGGGTCCAAATGATTGATGACAAGGCCCAGATAATTCTCAACCACTAAAGTTCTAAAAAATAAGTTACTTTTCTTTTTATATTTTATTAAGGTGAGAATATTAATAAAATAATAATGTAATTGTTTTTACTTATAAGTTGTAGTTTATTAAATAAAAAAAATTATTAAAATATTTATATTACGTGTCACTGTTTTATTGATACGTATATTTAAAAAAAATTAAATATAATTAAAATAAAAAAATTAATAATTTTTTTATAAATATATTACTATTTTATTGATTCTTATATTTAAAATAGACCGATACAAATTTAAGTTATAAAGTAAAATTTATTAACAAAACATTTTTCTCAGTGTTGATGGAGAAAGAAAGCCTAAGATTATTATTGAGAAATGATTGGTGACATAAAGAGGAAATGTAATCTGGCAGATAACATGTTTGATGAAATGTTTACCATTTAAGATGAGACGAGTGGTGGAGGAAATTCAGAAAAACTGGACTACTATATAAAGAATGTTTAAAGAAACTGCACAGATGTTTTGGAATTAATAAAAAGAAAAAATTATATATATTAGATAGGTTGGTATGATGAGAAAACAGAATCTCTAAAAATCTGGCATGCATGAACCACTTTGAAATTTGTGGTCCCAATTGATTCAGTTAGGTTCATATCAAATAGGATCAATGAATTTGGTATGTAAATATGATAAATTATTATTTTTAAATTATTTAATTTGTATTTGTAATTTTGATCTTCTGATGTATATATATATATATATATTTTTCTTTATATTTGAAAAAAGAAATTGTTTTAACTCCTGATTTTGTATATATTTCACAGTTTAGATTTATTTAAAGTGTCATAAAAATAACTGAATTAGCTATGGAAATATAAAATGCAAAATTGAAGATTGAACTTAAAATGATTAATTAATGTAAATAAGCTTCACATGATTAACATGCTTTGTTAGAAGAAATAAATAAATTTGACAATACATGTTAATTTAGATAAAAACTTAGGATAGATGCATGTAAATATATAGTGTGGATATTGATTTAATTTGAAATTAAAAATGAATGTTTTCGTGATTTAGAATAAGAAATATATTGTTTAGCATAGAATTTCATGTTGTAATTGAAAGATAACTATATTTTGATAATATTCTTTTTATTTATAATACTACTTTTATTATTATTTTCTTCAATATAAGTTCGGATTTTAAAAAAATCTCTAAATTAGTGCATTTTAAAAAAAGTAGAAAAAATTAACATCTTAAAATAAAATTAAAGGCATAGATTATAAATGTTTGTGTCAAAATAAACAAAAATAATGACAAAAAATAAGAGATAATTCAATTAGATAAAGAGATGTCAAAAATTGACTTGAATGCCATTTTAATATAATTTACTTCAATACTTATTCAATGATTTTCATTACTCAGTTCTTCTAAAATATCTAAGGAAAATCTCATTTCTATTATGCACTTTGTTTAACCATTAACATTGATATTAATTAGGAGAGTTACAAATTTAATTAACATAATATATTCTCATTGTTAAGGAATGACATCAATGTTTTATCTATAAAGATGGTGATAAAAACAATATTTTCCAATTTATGTTAAATTATGAAATTGTGATTCAGTTAATCATGTTAAAATAAACATTAAACATGAAGTGAAACTAATAACTGAATTAATTATTATTTTTGAAGAAGAAAAGAATAATTTTATAACTTAAATGACTACATCAACCTCTAATGAGAATGTTTAGTTGTTGCTCATTAAAAGATCTTTTTTCGTAAGCTTATTTATTAAAATAAAACTAAAAAGTAAAATTATAATAAAATTTATTTTTGCAAAATTAAATAACAAAATGTTAACTATCTAACTAAATGTCATATTGTACATGATAAACTAATAAAACTATCAAAAGCAATTTTAATATAATTTTTTTTTATTGTATGAATGTTTGGTAAGTGGCATACTAGACAATTAATTATAGTTCGGGTCATTTAGTGAGTCATCCAAAAACTTAGTCAGTCTCTAAACACAACGGATAATCACAAATCAAATCACATTAATCTTAACATTCATCATGATAAAATATTATTACTTGCAATTCAACCATGATTAAGCCAACGACAATTAAAAGTCTACTCTGAAACTTATGAATAGAGATTTAAGGTGAAAAGATAAGTAATTTGTGTTTATTACATCATTAATTGTTAATTGTCGAAGTTGAATTAGAGTGACTTCTTCAAATGTCCTCCTAGTGGTTTGGATGGTCTGACTACATCCAACACTTGGACTTTATATCAACATTTGGACTACATAATATAGCTTAGATTGATGACATCAACCTCGTCATTGAAACATTTTTAATAATTCTTTATTAAATAAACAATTAAATTATTATTTTTAATTATAGCATTCTTCATTTATATTTAGTTTAATATTTATCTTAGTTTCTATTTTCATCAGTTTATTCAAAGTGGTTATCCACTTTTTTGGGCGTTCAAAGTTGTTTCATTTTTTGTAATTTTTGTTCAATTTGGTCTTTTTCTCTTACAACGTCTAAATCTTTAACCCATTTTTTCTAACATGGCTGCCCATGGCAATTAGGGTTTCATGGTCCATGATTTTGTCTTCCCAAGTGAGGGTTTTGTGGTTCTTGATGTTTATATGATTGATCGCGATGATCGCGACGGTGCGAATCTGTGGTGATTGAACGATCATGGTGTCTCACCGTGGTTGATTCGATTTGCGGTGGTCAAGATGTTGGGTTTCATTTGCAATTTGTGATATTGGGCTTTTTGATTTGCAGGTTCAAACTCGCAATGAGACTTTGTGTGGAGGAGGTACAAATTGGATCGTTAGGGTTTTGTTGTGGCTTCTGTTGGTGGTCGAGGAAGTGGTGACTGATAGAGGTTTTTGCGGTGGTTCATGGTTGCACTGTTAGTGACTTTGCATTTGGTTTAAGTGGTTGGCCATGGAAGTTCTTGCGATCTGGTGCACGATTTAAGTTTTTTTGCAGGTTGCTCGTGAGGTTGTAGATATGCGATTTGTGGCTTGCTCAAAGAAAATGTTGGTTGTTTTGCGGTAGTAGTACGAGGAAGAAGATGTTGGTGCGTTCTTGCAACAGTGTAGTAGCAGAGAGGGAAAGTTTCGTGACCAATGATACAAGAATAATTGAATCAAGAATGTTAGAAAGAAGATAAGATGTTGTGGCAGTCACATCATTCTGACTCACATGGGTATTATGTTATTTATTATTTGAAAAATGACAAAATTGAAAAAAATTATAAAATTATAAGATCACTAAACATTAAAAGAAATCCAGAACTAATTTAAACAAAACTGAGGAAAAAAAAAATAAATATTAAACATTTATATTTTGAAATTTACCAAAGTTTTATTAAATTTTTATCCAATATATCTTTTAACATATTAAGAAAAAAGAAAGATGAATTTAGATATGTAATGAATTAAGAACATGGCCTATATCACTGCCATCAACTACATTGATATTTTCATGTTAAGATAGAAGAGGTACTGTTTTTTCCACAGGGACAGCTCAAGCATAATGGATGACACATTTTAAAGTCTGATTAATATCAATTTAACTTTTATGTCAATTCAAAACTATATTAAAGGATACCAAATTATTTTGTTGGTACATCATCACGTGAAGAGTGTAAATTGTTTGAGATAAAAAGTTTTTTTTTTTTCCTTTCTTTCTTACTTCTTTTTAAGAACGTTGTCAATCATTGATTTGTAGTCTGATAATTCCATTCTAAGAATACGACATCATACTTCAAATTAATGTATGAAAATGAAACATGTTGCTCTTGTCTCAATCATGATTTTATAAATTATAAAAAGACAATATACACGAAAAAAATAAGTTTTATTAAATTTTGACGACTTTTTACATCATGAAAAAATATGTTATAAAACTTTTATAACATCTTCTAGTTTGAGTGATACTCTCAAATAAAATTTCACTTACTTTCCATAATTATATTTCAATTGCTTGAGCTATAAAAAACATTTTGCTTGACGATAAATTAAAATCAGAGAATATATCATTATAAATGAAACTTATATATTTTTATATTAAGTTTTGATTGAATTTTGTATTTATTTTATGTTTATTGTAATTAAAAACTCTTTTTAAACATCGATTGTTGTTAATTAATAAGATACTTATCAGATGAATTTACAAGTCTCTAACGTGTAACAAAACTAATGAAATTTATATAAGTCCTTATTAAGATGATAACCAACGATATCAAGTATATTTTAAAATTTTTAAAATATTAATTAAATTATTATGTTATAAAAGTATACGAATATGTTTAGGTTTGAAGTTTTGTTGTCAGTAACAGAATCTTAACTCTGTTGGTGTTTTAAAATTATTAAATAGTTATGTATTTTATATAGTTTTGTTTCAGTATTTCAGTAAATATTTATTTTATAGTAAAAATACTTTAGAAAAAACGAACCTGTGCGTGCGAGCTCACGTGTCATGACCTGTAACATCCTAGTCAGCACCGAGTGGTTAATGTAATCGACAAAATACGTATCTGACACGTACAAGGAAAATGGACACGTGGCACTCAACAGATGCTTCTGTTCTTCTATATAGAGCAGAAGCAGTTATGCCACTTCCGTGACAGTCTTTCTACCATCAAAGTTTTTCCTTTCTTTCAATTTTCCATTCTCTTTCTGGTTTTTCATTTTCTTTTCGTTGAAAAGAGTTTTAGGGTTGACAATGAAGGACAATGGTGTTGAAAACCCTCTTCGCCTTCAGTCTGTGAATCATATCTCTCTCATATGCAGATCAGTGGAAGAATCAATGGATTTCTACCAGAACGTTCTCGGATTTTCCCCAATCAGGAGGCCTGGTTCTTTTGATTTTGATGGGGCATGGTAATTACTTTCACACACATCATCATCATCGTCATCAGAAACCATTAAGATCAAGATCCAATTTTTAAGTTAAAGAGACAGTTAATTAAGTAAACATAAACATATTTTTCCCCAAATACATATATTTGTTGTTTTCTTATCCCAGGTAGGGTTTTCATTTTCTGGGTGTTTAACTTGCAGGCTATTCGGCTACGGTATCGGAATTCATCTGTTAGAAGCAGAGAACCCAGAAAAGTTGCCAAAAAAGAAGGAAATTAACCCAAAGGATAATCATATATCTTTTCAGGTCAGAACAATTTGGTGAAAAGTTGAAAATCAATTTCACATCAAGTTGGACATGTTGCTTGGATGATCAGAATTCAAGAATACATCGAAGTGGCTTATTAATTAATGATTTATTTTCTTAAAGAGAACAAAAGAAACATGTATAAACACAAAGATCAAACAAAAGATAGACGAAATCAAGACCTTTTCAGATTTACACATTATCACTTTTTGCTTTGTATTTGCCTACACTTCTGTTATCTGACACAAACGCACTCAAACTTTAGTGATATGCAGCTATCATTAACTGGGAGTTTTCTTGATATACCTGTGAGATAATTGAGCTGACATGTTTTTGCGTGCAATATTGTTTTTGGCTTTGTCCTTATCTACACTTCTGAGTGTTCTATCTCTCAGTTTGGCAAGAGTAAGGACAAACGCAAACACACACAAACAAACTTGTCATACATATATATACACTTTGAAGTTACTTGTACGCGAGTTATAGTGTGGTGTGGCTGAGGTGGCAGGAAATTTATAATATGTGTGATTTGTGGTTGATCAGTGTGAGAGCATGGGAGCTGTGGAGAAGAAGCTGAAGGAGATGGAAATTGCTTATGTGAGAGCAACAGTGGAGGAAGGAGGTATTCAAGTGGACCAACTATTTTTCCACGACCCTGATGGATTCATGATCGAGATATGCAACTGTGATAGTCTTCCTGTGATTCCCTTGGTTGGTGAAGTGGCAAGATCATGTTCCCTTGTGAATCTTGAGAAAATGCAGAATCAGCAGCAGATACAAAACATGCTTCAGAAACTCTGATGAGATGATCCTTAAGTTCTTAAGCGGTGAATCTTGAAGAGTTCTTAAGTGGTAAATGTTGAGAAAATGCAGAATCAGCATCAGATACAAAACATGCTTCATCCTTAGGTGAATCTTGAAGAGTATATCTACACGGATCACAAGGAATAGTTAAGTTAACTTTTTTTTAATATCTAGCCGAGTTGTTAATTTATCATTATGTTGTCTCTTTTGTTCAGTTTCCATTGTAATATGATCATCAAATAACAAGCAATTTGCCAAACAGAGTAGTGCTTTTCCAACGATGACAGTGTTCAAAAGTGGAGTTTGCCTTGCTGTTCTTATGCTTTAAAATAATAGTACTTGCTTTGGTAACTTTGTGAGCAAGTGATCCACGTTCACATCATAGCAAATGGGATGATTACATGTCATTTAATTATGGATAATTCTTCCAAATGGACATTAATTAATTAAGTAATGCTGTCATCTTATTCACCACTTTCGTGCTCACCTTTTCAATTGTTAAGATGATTAATTAACATTCTTTTCTTTAAGTAATGGAATATGTAAAATCATCCTCTGACACTTAGATTAAGCCTAATATAAATTATCTTATGTTACTTAACTTTCTTATGTTTTATGATCTACACTTAGATCTCAATAGCCCTCTTTATCTCTTTAATTTGATTTAATCTAAATATTAAATTTGTAAATTAGTTTTATTTATTTATTTAAGGTGTGCTTGTATATTGATTCATTGGGTCGATTCTTATTTATTTATCCAAAGTTTTATCTAAAAAGATAAATTAATGAAGTGAATAGAAACGTGGGAGCTGCAAACTGAAACACTTTTTAAGGAAATTAGGTAACCCTAATAATGAGCATCTTTTGTTGCGTTTCCGCATAAAGGATTTGGTGGTCCAACTCCATGTCTGGTCCACTGCCTCAAAAACATCTTCTGTCATTATTTTCATTCGTACAATTCTAGGTTCCTTCATTGCACTGTCTATCACGTTTTATTCTCATTCTACATATTCTGAATCATCAATTTTTAATGGCTGTTTGACTATGCATAATTTCATAATGCACCTCTAATTTTCAAAAATAATTTTAGAGATTATATTTCTTTTTCAAATTTCAAAAATTGATGAAATATTTTTTTTATCAGATTTTAAAATTTGATAAACTTTTTTCATTCATTGAATTTCAAAATTTGAAGGATTTTGTTTTTATCATATTTCGAAAACTGATGAAGAAAGTGAATTTTTTTTATTAAATTTTGAAATTTGATAAAAAAAATCTTTTATTAAATTTTGAAAATAGATGAAAAAAAAATGTATTGGATTTTGAAAATAAATGATGAAAATATTTTGTATTAAATTTAGAATTCTAATAAAATTTTGGAAAATCTTTTATGGAATTTCGAAATCTGATTAAAGTTATCAAATTTTAAAATTCAATCAAACACAAAAATATAAGATGTAGGATTTTTTGAATTATATATAACAGATTTAAAATTTTATAAAAGTTAGAAATAGAAAATGAAATGATTAAAAATACAAGATGAAACAGTTAATTGTAATATACTTTTTTAAAGTACTCTTGTATTTAAAATAGCCACAAACTAAAATATAGGATAAATGTATTGGTTTTTATCTACCATCTAAATTATGTTTTAGATTTATGTTGAATAATTTAGATTGTTATTTGAATTGCTTTCAACTATTGATATTTTTAAATTTAAAATTGAAAATGACATAAAAATAGAATAAACATATTAGAAAATAATGGAATCTATCTGATTTACTACGTTATTTTTATTGTTCGAGCTCGTAACTAATTGTTAAAAAAATAATATCTAGACTAATTAATTAAATTTTAAAGAATTAAGTTCCATTAATACATCTACTACTATCATACGTTTATATTGTCACGTGGTATACCACGTGTCAATATTGAAGATTGTGTGATACCTATTTTAGTAAAAATGTATAGCTACAACAACCACAATTAAATGAACGTTACGCAACTTGTAACGTCCCAACAAAATGTATTTGTTGATATGAGTAGCTAAATCAATTCCTTTAAGCTATTTTTCAACTGTATAGTTTCATACTTATACAGTCTCTAGATCCCTTTCGTTCCATATATGTTCGATTCGTCCATCCTTTCACTCAAAGCCTGCCAGGAGCCGCACTCTCCGTCCTAGTGTCCGGTATCACACAACTTACCACTTAACAAATTTTTTTTCAAAGCAAAATGGGTTACCACTAAAGACTAAAATGCTCTAATAATTTTTTTTTTGGTTTAAAAAAAGTTTCGCTTCTCAATTATAAATTCAAGTTTTCATTCCAATATTTCAATTATATATATATATATATATATATATATATGTATATGTATATATATATATATATATGTATATGTATATATATATATATATTCTAAAACTATATACAAAGGGAATTCTTCTTTGTGTTCACATCTGTTTTCAAATTTTACTCATCAAATAATTATTTTTTAATTAAAATAATTATTTTATTAATTTTACTTTTTAAGTATTTAAGTGATTGTTTCTTTAAATTCAACCATTTTTTTAATTTATCCATTTTTTAATCGTGGAACTATCTATAAAATAATAAAACCTAAAAATATTTCCATAATATAATTATAAAAATAACAATCTATACTTATATGTAAAAGGTGATTTTTGTCCCCCATTTACTTTTAAAATTTATTTTTTAAATAAATGTTTTTTAAAATTAAAGTAGTTATTTTATTAATTTTATTTTTTAAGGGGTTGTTTCTTTAGATTTAACTATTTTTTAATTTATAAATTTTCTAATTATAAAACTATCCACGAAATAAAATAAAATAAAAAAAACTATTTTGTACCATGTTTATGCATATAGCTCAATTCGTGTGAAATTCTGATTACTTAATTTATTTAATGGGTTAAACAACTTTTTATAATTTTTTTTATTAATTTTTAAAAAAATAATGTTGTTCCTAATTTTTAAATAAAAATGGTTGTTGTGTGCAATTATCAGTTTCGTTACTAATATTATTCATATATCATTCCTTCTGCAGAGAGAAAAACATTGGTGTGGGTTCATTCTATTTTGTTCTGTCATGCTTTTAGCCTTTACGATTTGTATTAGGAGGTGATTTAGTGTTCTTGTATTCTCCCGTTAGAAAGAAACTTGGAGAGAAAGTGGTATGGAATTCCTTTCATGCCATGACTAATGTTTTGTTGGTGCATTGAGAAGAGAGGGAACCACATGTGAAGGATAATGATACTTAGACAATATTTTTTTGACAACATTTGAATATCATTTACGTGTCATTTTGTGATTGGTCTATGGTGATGTTTATGATTATTATTATTGATTGTGGAGTAATTTTGGACCAATCACAGAATGACACGTAGATGATGTTCAAATGTTATTAAAAAAATGTTGTCTAAATATCATTATCCATTTGTGAATATTTTTTATTGAATTTCATTGTTTGGTTTGGAATTCAAATTTTGGTTGTGTTTTTATTGATTGTGGATGTTCAAATATTGAAATTGAGTGTTTGAACGAATGTGTTTTATTGAGTTAATAGGTAGTTATGGTGTAATTGAGTTCAAATATTGGAATTGAGATTTTTCATTAATAAACTTGTAACTCAACTTGGTTCGACGGTTTGGTTTTTTTTTGTTCAATTTAGTTTTGATCGGTTTGGTTCAATTTAACTGGGTTCGGTTCGATTTGACTCGGTTCGATTCGTTTCGTTTTGGCTCGGTTTGATTTGGCTCGGTTCGTTTCAATTTAGTTCGATTCGATTATGCTTGGTTCGGGTCGACTTGACTCGGTTCGGTTTGATTCATTTTGGTGTGGCTCAGTTCAGTTTGGCTCAGATTGCCTTAATTTGGTTCAGTTTTGTTTGACTCAGCTCGGTTCGACTCAGTTTGACTCGACTCAACTCAGTTCAGTTCGATTCGGTTCGATGCATCTGAGTTCAATTTAGTTTGGTTCAGTTCGGTATTGCTCGACTTTCGATTCGACTCAGATCGGTTCGGCATGGTTCGGTTTGGTTCGATTAAGCTCGACTAGGTTCAGTTCGACCCAACTTGGTTCGATTCGTTCCAGTTTGATTCAGTTCACACTGTCATTGTCATGTAGCACCATGTGACACATGACAATATTTTTAATTCTTTTAAGTAAATAAAAAACAAAAATAAAAATAATAAAAAAGATATTTAAAAAATTTGTGATATCACCAACTTAAAAAAACATAAAATTTTACTAAATAAATGTAAAAGTATGTGATGGTATATTTTTTATTAAATAAATTATAAGACTAGATAAATAAGAGATAAAAACCATTGATACGAGGGTGAAGGAGGAGTATAACTATCCACAACCTTATTTTATTCCTTATACCCTGTCATAAGAATGAGTATAAATGCATGCTTTCAGTACAAAAACAATGAACACAATTTACATAAATAATACAAGCATAACACTATGCATTAACCAACCAACTATGCATCACATGCCTCTATTTTATTTTTGACAAATATCTGATATATGATGCAGCTATTGTTCCCTGGAAATTATCTGGTTGTGATTATCCATGGATTGGAGTCTCTGAAGTAGCAGATGATGCCTGAAGTTTTTGATGAAGGCTTCAGCACAAACATTGATGTCTTCACTTCCATTCTTCTCTGCATTTCTCTCTTTCTTCTCTTCCTTTGGAAAATCTTCATGCTTCATGTTCTTCCTTCCCATTGTTGCTTCTGTGAGTGTTGTTGCTCTGCAATATCTATTGAATGGAATTGATGTTTTTGTAACCTCATCAATGCTTCCTTATATATATACACATACCAAGCAAAAGGGAATATGTATATCTATACTTTTCTTTCTCTTTGCCTCCTCCAATTCAAAGTCAAAGATATATAATATAGGTCACAAACATATAACTAAAAGATGCTCACAAGTTTCAAGCAGGTAAAATTAGGTTTAGGACTTATAGAACTTTCTTCTTTAGGTATGTCTTCTTTTCATGAAATTCAATACCATGTGATTCTATACTGTTTTTAATGGTGAATGAATGACCATGAATTTGACCTTGTACATTTATTCTCTGGTTGTAACAAAAAAAAATCAACTTTTGTTACTGTTGTTTAAGACATGATTTCATTGACCCTTCAAAGGTTCTTGCTTTGTTGAGTCAAATAATATTGCTGCAACTTTAGTTTAATCTTGTAGAGAATCTTGTGTGCATTTAAGACCTTTCATTTATTAATATGTTACAAACCTTTAATGTGTTTATTCTTTGCATCAATGACAGGTTCAGATGCCATCAGATGATTCTCTATATAGCAACGTTTAATTAATGTTTATACATTTAAAACACACATCCTGCGCACCAAGTGTTTGTGACAATTTCTGCTACATGTTTCCTTATAAGTAATAAACTATGATTTGCAGCAACCTGGAATCTGCACCTACCTGCCTAACTTAAGATGAGTAGAGAGGAGATAGATACAGAGCATGCAATTAAAGAACTTCCTAGGAAATTACAAAAAAACTATAGCATGATTCCTTTACATGGTGATGCTTATACACATACGTGGACTTTATTAAGAAGGTATTGAAATTTTTTTATGATCATGGAGTTTTTAGCAGGTTCCAGATTTCTCTACATTCTGCTGTCAAAAATTTAAAGGTATAAACTATCTTAATTATTTTATAGCTAACATCCCAATTGTCATTTGGTGGTGGCTATTTAGCTAACAAATAGAAGAATCTTTAAAGCAAAATCTCATGTGACACAAAGCAGCTTTTACACGATGCACATAAATAAGATAATGATATTTAGACAACATTAATATCATTTACGTGTCATTCTGTTCAACATAGACATGCATGTAATCGTTCAGTAACGTGTTTGAAATCTGAAAAACATGATTTAACTGCTTTTTCTTTTTATTCGTTATAACTATGAAATTTGATGGCATAAGTATGAAAATGACAAGGACTCTATCCTGTGCTGAATAGGTTCCAATTTGATCTATATATCCAATATTTATCTGCAGAAGGATAGGAGCATTTCTTCCAACAAGGTCAGAGAACCATTTCAAATTTATAAAGGAAACGGTAGAAAATTTTAGTCTGAGAAGAACTGCTGGTACTATAGAATAACTAAAAAGAAACATAACTTCAACAGAAACAACATTACAACATATGAAACAAACAAATATAACTCAACAGAAACAACGTTGCATCATATGAAACCACTGAAAGTAACAAAACAAGAACTAAATTTATCTATTTAAGAATGTGTGTAAAAGAAAAGTAAAAACAACAACAAAATTGATAACAGTTGCACCCAAAAAACTGATTTAATAAATTACAAGGTATAACAAGAAAGCCCAACAATTTGTTTTGATATGATCCAGCTCAACTATGATTTCAGAGTGATTCTTCTTACACTGAAGAAAAAATTCTTTAATAAATTTTGAAATCTATTAATTTTTTTTTCAAAAGTTTCAACAAATTCTAAAATCTGTTGAAGAAAAAAAAATTTAACAAATTTCGGAATTTGTTGAAAACATTTTTTTTAATAAATTTTGAAATTTATTGAAAACTTAAATGCGAGAAAAAAAAATGTATAGAGTTGCAGGAGAAACAGCCATGATTCCATTCATATGTTATCCTAAAAGAAACATTCATATGTTGTCTAATAAGTCCAAAATTAGCACAAGCCCTAAACACTAGCTCTGGGGTGGTGAAGATTTGCACAACAATCCGCATAAAGCGAGCAAAAAAGGGCATGGAGGCCTTGCACTTGCACCGCGTGCTCCCCGTGCCTGTTCCTCAAAACTCCATCTTTTGGTGTTCAACTGCTACCCAATTAACCACAACTCCCATTGCAAGGCCACCATTGCTTCGGAAATCAGCACCCACATCTCAAACTTGCACTGCCAGAGCAGGGTGGTTTTTGGGTCTTGGAGCTGATACCATGAAGACAAATTTACCTGACACTGTCAAAGCCGGTGACCCTGTTCTGCACGAGCCTGCTCGAGAAGTTGATCCCAATGAGATAAAGTCGGAGAAAGTGCAGAATATCATCGATGACATGATTCGGGTCATGAGGAAGGCTCCTGGAGTTGGTCTAGCTGCTCCCCAGATTGGAATTCCTTTCAGGGTCTGTTCCATTTTTCTTAATTTTTTGTTTTATATGTTCCCCATTTTGTGTCTTTCTCTTCACTGACCCGTTTCAACATAGATACTTCATACTGGTTACAACAACAGTGTGGGTCAATTGAAAGTCGATTTGTGCATATCATTTATACAATTGTACTCTAACTTGCAATGTTCTAGTAGTTTGATGTCTAAGAAAGTTCCTTGAAGGCTTACCTTGAAATCAAATCAAAACTTTTCCAAGACAGTATTTTCACTGATGTTGGTTGCTTCTTTATTTTCTAACAATATGCTGATAGTTCAAAGCTGAGGTTTATTGTGCTAGAATATTCTGATGTCAGTTCCACTATGTGAGCTGTGTGAAAATATATTTTATTGCCTTTTCATATATGCAGATAATTGTTTTGGAAGATACCAAAGAGTATATTAGTTATGTCCCGAAGGAAGAGGCTAGAGTCCAAGATAGAAGACCTTTTGATCTTTTGGTATGTTGATATGCAGATAAAAGGAGAGTATTCAATTTAAATCTACAGTTTTGCGGTTAAGGTCTGTTACTTTAATACATCATTCATTAGTTCTCTTGAGGCAGGTCATCCTGAATCCCAAGCTAGAGAAGAAGAGCAAGAAGACTGCTCTATTTTTTGAAGGGTGTTTGAGGTGTGTGCTTCTGTCTTTGCTAGATTGTAAATTCACTATCTGAGACGATAGTAGAACCTATTTTATACTTCTTATTACTCTTGGAAATTTGTGCATGTCTAAACATTTTATTCTCTCTAGGTTATTGGTCTTTTCATGGGAAATAGCTATTTTTTTTTTATCTGGGACCAAGATCATGCACCACTTCTCTCTCTCTCTCAAGTCATAGTTATAAGATGAAGGAACTGAGGCAGGCAAACAATTTACACTGTCTAATGGTTTTTCTTAACCCAGTCTATTAAAGTGGGTATATGCCTCCATTTAAACAATTGCTTCAAAGATGATGTGCTAGGGGGTTATTCTTTTTTGCTTGATGGCTAAAAGAGTATTGGTAATGCATAGCAATAGTTGTTTTGATAGAACTAACTTAAAGATGATTGTTGGCATATTATACATTCATGATTTCAAAATTTTAAATACTGGTCTGAATGCTTGATGTATTGCTCAAGTCTGGCATACTCCCCCTTGTGTATTCTGACTGGAAGCTGTGTTTGTTTTGTTTTAGTAGTTTGATGTCTAATATTCTTGAGGTAAAAGGACATCCAAACTTTCAAGCATTCCATCCAAACTTTCAAGCATTCCATCCAAACTTTCAAGCATTCCAATATTATAATATGTTAATTGTTATGAGGTACCATGAGTGTAATTCATGAACATGGCTGCAATTCCCAAAGGGACACGTGCAACACTATAGTGAGATGTCTTAATTAATCTTATGCCATGTTTGAGTGAGATTTCTTCCAACCTGTTAGTACTCAAATGACATACCGGATTATTTATGTTGGTAATAGCTCTTCTAATATAGTATAAAGTCAGCATTTGAAAAAAAAAAAAAAACAACATAGAAAAAATGGATATGGTCTAGTGTGAGCAACCATATATGTTCTGTCCTTTGATCTACGGTACTATACAGACATCCTAAGTTGTTATAACACACGTACAATGGTATTTTGACACCCAAAAAGATTTTATTTCCATTTGTCATTACCCTTTATTACTTTTTCCTCGTACAAATACAAAAGTTTATATTTTTATAACCATTTTATCCTATTGTCAGATTATTGTTTTTGGGTGTCAAGTAATATTTTTCCGTAACATTATGCAGTGTTGATGGGTTTAGAGCACTGGTGGAGCGATCCCTTGAGGTTGAGGTTACAGGTTTGGATCGCTATGGTGCACCAATCAAAATAAACGCTTCTGGGTGGCAGGCCCGGATTTTACAACATGAGTGTGATCATTTGGATGGAACTCTGTATGTTGATAAGATGGTACCTAGAACTTTCAGAACTGTGGACAACCTTGACCTGCCTCTTGCTCAGGGGTGTCCCAAACTTGGCCCTCGCTAACCCTGCTTTTCAGCCTTCAATTGTCTCTTTATAAGGAACTGAATACAGATTTCTACTGCCTGATAGTGACTTCTGTATATCCTAAATGGAAACCAGATTCAGTGCCACCATTTTTGCCAAGATTAGCCATTGCACTACACACTACCAATTAATGTGCAAGTTTCAATGTTGTATCATGTACTTTGGAAAGAAATTCTGAGTTGTAGATTATGAAGTTTGGATATTGATGATGGGATGGTGCCTAGATTTTTCTCTCCTTTGTACCTATGAAAAGAAAATTTGGGTTTTCATCGGTCACCATTTTACTGAGTTGTTACATCATTGAGATTCAAACCTATGTTTTCACATGTACTTCAGTTTCAACAGGGTAGGTTTTGATAGTTGTCTAAAGGTGTGTTGACAAGGATCCAGAAATGGGAAGAACTTGAACACAAAAAAACATAACTTTTACTCTCTTTTTTCAACAAAAAAATTATTTTTATTATATAAAAATTAACAGTTATATACATACAAAATTATTTTTATTATATAAATCTTTCTATGACCATGAATCATTTTTGGATGTGTTGTATTGATTTAGATTCATTCAAAATCCATACATTGATTCTAGTACATCTTTCTAAACACCTTAATCCTTTAATCCTTTGTTCCTAAGTTTCATTTTCATTTGCCTAATACAGTTATATTAAACTTTTCAATATTTCTTTATGTCCAACCTTCCTTCCTTCTTAGTTTTGCAAATGTGGTTCCAACTAATCCAAGCTATCCTCCTATCTTTAGAGTCCCAACCCCAATAAAAAATTTCTCTTTATTTTTATGATTTCAGTATACCTTTTAATCCTTGAAGAAAAATACATAATAAAACAATTATGACATGTTAAAACTTTTTAATAATAAATTATGTGTTACTATTTTATTATTGTATATTTGAAACGGATAATCACAAACTATTATATAAACTATTGTAAAAAAATTGTCAAAAAAAATTGTTAAAAAATATTTTTCTAATAAAAATGTACGTTGATAAAAAAAAAGTAAATAATTTTGATCATGCACATTTTTTTTGTCTAAACTTACGTTATCTTGCCACATTCAGTGCATTTTATTTATTTACATCGAAGCTGTCAATTTCCAATTTTTGTGATTAAATGCAACGAACCGATTCATCCCCTCTATTTCTATCAGAATTTGTCTGATATTATTCATATGGTATTAACAACAGAAACTACAATATTAAGATAAAAAAAGGCAATCTAAAATTAGTAGATTGTGCAGCTCTTTTAAGTAATAATAATAAAAAAAAAAACACTTCCTAGAAAATAAATTACAATTATAAATGTTAATTAAAAAATTAATAATTATAATCATAATAAACTAAATATGTAAAATAAAATGTGAAATCATTGTACTTTCTTCTTCTTAAAAACAGATACCTAGAGGAAACAAAATGTTGGCTTTACGAATATTGGAACCTAAATGAAAGCAACGTTGACGGTCAAACTCGGCGGCGATGTTGTCGTTGTGTGACCTAACCATTTCTTTGGCTAACAAATGTTTGAAACACATCCTTCCTTCAATGTCCACCACAATCAAACAAATTCAAATTCTTAATAGGAAAATATTTTTTAATATTTTTTTTATAATTTAATATTTTTTTTATAATCGTCTCTTTTAAATATACAAACTAATAAAATAGAGTGATACATAATTTATTTATAAAAAATTGTTAATATATTATATATTTTCATAAATATATATATATATATATGATTTTATTTTTTAAGAGAGATTAATTCATCTAATAATTAAAGAATATACTAAGAATAATTTCTTGACATAGTATACTCCACTTAGAAAGGAAAAACACGAGAAAGAGAAGGGAAAAAGGAAAAACGTGAAGGTGGAATTGTTGGAAAGCAGAATGATGTTACAAAAGAATAAGAAGTTAGTGCTAATGTTGTTTTTTACAATGATTCCAGAACCAGTAATTAGTGATCACAGAATCACGTCATGATTAAGTGATTGTCTTTTTCCTTTCTCTCTCTCTCTCTCGTTGTATGAACACTGCTTATTATAATTATTATATGGTAATAAACCATGTTGATTTCTATTTGGACAATTTCATTTTTTCAACCTTGCAATAAATTATTGGATGTATATGATTAAGAGATCCAGCACCACCCATCTTGAATTCAATGCTCTAATACAAAATCCGCGTTTTGATTTTTCTTGTTACCAACTTTTCGTATTTTTTAATAAATAAATTCTCTTGCTTTATGTCGTATTACCAGTCAACTTTATGTTTTGAGTCTTCACCACAGAAATAGTTTAAAATTGAGGGGGAAATATCACTAGTTCAAAATTACTTGACTAAATCATTTAATATACTATATAAAAGTAAAATATCATAAAAAATAAAACTATTTTTTTGAAAAAAAAATGTCAAATGTAAAAAATTTATACTCAAATATAAGAAAAATTAAAAATTTAAATTTCCCAGAAGTAGAAAAAAGAAAACAAGAAAAAGGGTATTTGGATTGGATCATTGGATGCGATTAAAGTTTAAAGACAGCAATAATTGGTGAGTGGAATTATTAATTATAGCACATTCACAAAATAAATTATTATTAAAAGAGTGTAGGAATATATGTGGATTAAAAAAAGAAAAAGGGTAGCATGCATAAAGATTTTCCCAGAAAAGCATTTGGTGATTAAAAAAAAAAAGGATTTTTCCACATTGATTCAATTCCCAAAATCAACATAATAACTCTGATTACTTTTTCATAGGTATAGCCAAAAAGGGTTGCTCAATCCCTGTCACACCAACCCATTTCTATATGATGCCATTCTCTCTGTTACAATCACTCATTCATCAATCTACTGTCATATGCAAACGATAGAAGGAACAAGAAAACGATCACATGAAATTTAACCTTATTTGTCCTTCCTTCTGTTTGCAGCTGATCACAGATTCGCAATGAACAAAGCAAAAAACAACACAGAGGACAAAGATGCTTTGGAAGCATGGAGGAGAGAAAACTGTTCATGATTATCATCCAGATTATACTGTGCTGAGATTTTGCAATGTACTGAAGCTAAGTTTGAAAAAGCATAATAACGTGAAAGACATCATTGGAGATTTACTTTGTACAGAGATCAAAATTCCAGGTCGATCCACCAAATATACACATAATTAATTACAATCACAAACCACAGAGAATTGAAAAATGAAACAAGCAAAAACTCGAAAGAGAAAACAGAGACCACTGCTATGATTCACCTATATGAAATTGTTGGAGACTTTCGGGAAGCCGTCTCCGACCACCGGAAAAGACCTACCTGGATCGGTGCTTAGCGCTGGGCTTTGCGCGGTGACCCTTTTCTCCTGTTTTAGAGAAGGCGGTGCAGAAGCCGCAAGCAGAGAGCTTTGGAGAGGGAGGGTCGATCGCCGGCGAGACTTTTCCCATGCGGTAGCCGCCGTTGGAGCGGGTTCTCTGGATGGTGGTGGTGGGTGGTGGTGTTGTTCTTGCGTTAAGGTTGTCGGCAGCAGCAGTAGCTGCAGCCTTTGGGTCTTGGTTTTGATCGTTGTTCAGTTCAGCAGACACTAATTTGTCGTCCCAAACAAGCCCTGAAGAACCTTGTCTCCTGAAAGACACCGCAGATCTTTGCAGACCAGCCATGATTAAGCTTCTGTGTTTCTTTCTCTCTGTTTTCTCTCTGTTTTTTCTCTCTCTGTATAAATGTGTGGATGTTTCTAGGTTTAGCTTAATTGAAGAGATCGTTGATATATATATATATATATATATATATATATATATATATATATATATATATATATATATATATATATATGACTTTTACTGTGATAGTTATTATTATGTACACACAGTGATGACGATGTTCGTGAAGGTGGGAAGAGAGGCAAGTGGCCAAAGAAAAGGGTCAGACAGAGGTGACGGAGTCAACTTCTCTTGGATTTTTTTTAAGTTCAAATAAAAAAATAAAAAGTGATTCTACTTTTTTATATTGTTCTATATGAGTATTTATAATTATTATTATTAATTATAGAATAATTTTGGAAAAATGAAATAACACGTAAATCATATTAAAATAAAAGTATCATTATCTTATTTTAATATCTTTATTTCATGATAAAATAAAAACTCATATCAAATTATTTCATTGAGAATCTAATATGGATTTCATATCATATTGATTGCATCCAAATATGTGAGTACCACGTGTTTAATTGTTATTCTAACCCGTAAATTTTCTAAATAAATTCTTAAAAATTAAAGGTTTTTCATATACTATTTTATATATGTGAATAAATGATTATTATTATAGAAAATTAATAATTTTATTACACGTAAATGTAATATGTAATACAAGAAAATTAAATGAATTTATTTATAATAAATAGATATTAAATTTGCAAGTTCTTTTATGAAGTTTGGTTGGACAGCTTAAAAGTACCACCTAAAAATAAATGAACTAATCAATAAATATTACACACGTTCAAAATGGAATTCTTGTTATTAGAATCTTTGAAACTTAAAAAATAAAGGTAGGGATCAAATTCAAAATAATTAGAGTGTTTAAGTTGATAAAAAAATTAGAAATTTGACAAAATTGAAATATACTGTATAGGAGGATAAGAAGACACAAAATAATAAAAGTTAATATATTTGTTAAAAATGCAAAAGTGTGTTAAAAGCTACTATGTATCAATATGATAAGTGTATTAGATATGATATCCTTAGTTTTTTAAAGATAAAAACCAACTATGTAATATCTATATCGAGAATTCAAATATATATTATTAGATTTAATGTTTCTGAATTTGATTCATTTTAATTGTAATGGAAATAACATTTTCAACATGAAATTTTGAAAAAAATAAATATAAAATAACAAGATACGATATATAATATATACATAGAAATACGATGAATATATATGATTGGTATTGTGTGAATTAAAATTAAAATTATATATATTAAACATTGTGAAAATAAAAAAGTAAATTATTATCATTTTAAAAGTACTATCACTTTTATACATTAGATACTTCATAAAAGAGTATCAATGAAGTATTTTAAAATATTAAACATGATTTAAATTAAAGTTTCGGTCTATCATAGGTTAAAATATATCAAATGAAGTAAAGTTAAAAGATAGAGTAAAATAAAAGGAGAAAAACCCACTCATAATATCTTAACATATTATATTTTATATAATAATCTTTTACAGTATTTTGATCATATCGATTAGTGTTTAATTTTTTAAATTTTCAAATGCATTCTTTAAAATAATTCAACTATAGATATATTTACTGTGTTTGTAATTCCAATTTGATTGGAAATATAATCAATTAAAAGAATAAAAGAAAACTATTTATAACATTTGATCTAACTAATCAGTCTTTGTTTGACTAATTAATTTTATTTAATTACTGGATTATCTGTTTTATTTTTAATTTTAATAATTTGTTTAAATATTGAAAGTGTTATTTTAGTTGGTGATAGTTGCAAGATGATTGAATGAAAAGCAATGTTTAGCAGATTGGCATGTGGTGTGTGTAGTAAAGCATGTAGTTACGTAACCTAATGTTTTGAAGATAAACACGATACGTAAATGGAAGGAAAACCCACCATGTCCATGTATTTCATTTTGAAAAATGTCTTTTAACAAAATTTTTAATAACTTTTTAACAATACGTATTTGTTTATGATCGATACGTTTCAAATATTTTTTAAAATATTTAAAATATCGGTATCCTTTCTTTTTAAGATAAAATTTATATTTATTTATTTATACAACTTTTCCAATACAATTATTTATACAACTTTTTTACTTTTTGTTATAATTTTTTTAAAAAAATACATGAATAATCATAACTTTCAACTCATTTATAAGTATAAAAACAAGTATTTTTTACACCTATCAGTGTTATATTTATAAAAACATTCAAATAATCAAAATTGCTCTTTTTTATAATATTTAATTATATAATTATAAAAAAAACATTGAAAAAGAAAATATTTCTAACATATTAGATCTTTTAAGATAAAATAAATTGTGGACAGTCCTTAGAAAACATAGGATTAGTGACCACATTTTACATAATTTTGGATTGGTCTACAATTATATAGAAAATGACTTCAAATTTGGTAAGCAACCGTATGACGAAGGCAAAGAAAGCAAATAATGCTTTTCTAACTTTAATTATTCAAAACCAAAATTTCATTAAATTAATATAAAAAGTGGTCATAATCATAGCCATCATTATCACTTCATCAATGTTATCAATGTATTAAAGATTTCTCAAATAATGGATCACCTTTCTCATATGTTGTCATGGCCAAATAAAGTTCACATAATGGCTATGGAAACCAACGTTCAAATACAATATCCAAAACAAAAATTTACTCTCTTTTTTTTTTCACATTCTTTCTAAAATAAATGTTTATTTTATTTAATTAATTAGTACCATATATTTCAATTTATTCGATAAACTAAAGTTTGAAATTTGGATAAAGAGTTATGTTAGATATAAAAGAATAAAATTTCACCTCTTATAACGATTCTCTCTTTCTAAATCGAGAAAAATCACCTCTCTCAAATTTAACTTATTTAATAAAATTTTACATATAATTTATGCAATAATTTTTTTAGAAATATAAAATAATACATTCTTAACATTTAATTCTCCCATCCATATAGATAGGCATATGTATACGAATTTAAATTTCAAACTTGAAGTCTACATAGACTCGAATTTTCATCACATATAATTGATGTAGCTATATTTAATGAAATCTAACTCATCAATGATACTTATTATATATTTCTGAAAAAATTTAAGATAATAATATTTAGATGGTATATATTTTATAATAAAAAAAGCGTCCATATAAGTATATATAATCACAAAAAAATTAAATATTATATTAATAATTATGTGAAACTTATTTATTGTGAAGAATTAGTTGTTTGGAACGTATTCAGTTATCAAAATGGGTCACAACCCGCGAGTTAACCCGGTCCGTCACGGGTTCGGGTCGGGTTGGGTTTGAAAAAATTGTATTTTTTTTATGCGGGTCAGATTTCAACTCGGCTCATGCGGGTTGAACCCGTGGTGGACCGGGTTGACCCACCAACCCATTTACCTAATTTTATTTTATTAAAATTTAATTTTAATTTTATAAAAAAATATTTATTATTATTTTTTGCTTGAAAAAATTATTTAAGTTCCATATTTTCAAAATTAATTAAACATCCATGTTGGGAGTGAAATTTAGGAGTGAAATTTGTTTAGATTTGAATTATAGAAAGTTTGTAATTTTTTTTATTTAAAAAAAATGTAATTAAGTGAGTCAATGAGCCAACCCGTTTACCTACAAACCTGTGGTGAGTCGAGCCGGATTCAAATTTTTCTGACTTGTTAATAAATGAGTCGGATTAGATTGACTCACTAAGTGACCAATCCGTGGTGGGCCGAACTAGTATTCACCATGAATTATTTAATAAAAGTTAAATGTAATTTTTTCTTAAATTTATTTTATTGTACAAGGGAAAAAAAGATAAAATATGCACATACATATGGTATTTATGAAAATAATTTATTTATTTTAGTTGTTAAAATATATTTCATGAACAATAAGATGTGTTTCCAAGTTTAGAATAATTTATATCATTTTATTTTAATCAATAATAATATATAAAACTACAAATGAAGATATACAAGAAGAATTAATTGTATTTCATGAAACATTACATCAGTCCCACAATGATATTTGTCATACATTTTTGCTAATTTAAAGTTAGTAACATTCTTGTTAAAACCATGGTAGAAAAGTTAAAAAATCTAAAGACTATATTAAATAACATATTACTAATCATGTTCAAAATTATTTGTTTGTAAGCTTGATTTGTTTAAATATATTGCATGAAAAATAAACATGAAAAATAATGATTCTTTGATCTATAGTTAAATTTAAAACTAAGAATAACAAAAGGGTCACGCGCTGCATCCTTCAAATACTTAATATTATTTTCTTTATATTCGTTTTTAATATAATATATATTAAAAAAATAAAGTAATAATAAAATGATAAATTTTTATATTTTAAAGGAAAAAAGAGTGAAAAGCAAAAAATAAAATAAAAAAATTGTGTGTATTACAATAAAAAGAATGATACTTTAACCCATATAAAATTTTATATTCATTTAATACTATACTTTTCTTATTTTTTACAAAAATAAATATACTTTAACATATATAAATTTTTTACATTTATTTGTAGTTATATTTCTTACTTTTTTTTATTTTTTGAAAAAATACAATTATTATTTTATGATCATTTTATTTTTAATACGTGTTAAATGAATATAAAAATACGTATCCTCCTGTCATTATCTTTTTTTATTCTATTTATTTTTTTAAAATGAATATTTGACAAACCTAATTTTTTTTATGTCATTTGACACTACTCATTATAACTTTTTACTTTTTCTTTTTTTTTAAAAAAATAAAAAAACTCACACATTTATAATAATTTTATCTTTTTAATACGTGTGAAATGAATGTATAAGTATATTACAGTACCGTTATTATTATTATTTTTAAAATATAAAAGTTTATTCTTTTTATAATTATTTGATCTGTATGTGAAATGAAAAAAAAAATGTGATATTTTACCTTCTCATTGTATCATATCATATCATATCATCTCATCTTGAAATGCAAAGAAAACATGTATCTAGTTAGCAACGAAACTCTCTTCGTTACCTCGATGATCTTACACCAGCAGGAAGAAGACAACTTTCCTATGAAACAACCAGCAGTTTATATTTATAACTAATAAGTATCAGCAAGAACACAATCCAAACACTGAAATAAGAGCTTAATCACAAATTTCTATGACAATGTTGGAGGCAAAGGCAAAGAAGAATAAAAGCTACACATCCTGAAAAATTACAGAATCTCACCTGGAAAAACCTTACAAGTTGTATAAGAAAGCAGTCTTCTTCAACAGATAAGAGAAGAAGCAAGAGTGGGATGAAGAAGTGCTCCTCTTATGGGAGAATTGAGCAATGGTTTTCCCTTGATGTAATCACAGCCATAAATCCAAACCCAAACCCATTCCCAGCCAACCCTTCTGCAAGCCACCATGCCAGAACCAAGATCTCTGTACAAACAGATACAATCATCATTGCCAACACACTTCACACTCTCCCAAACTCTCTTCCCACCCAACAATCTCAACCCCAATTGAAATGGCACCTCATCAATCAAGCACCATTTGTCCCCTTCGCTCAGCCCCCAAATGCAACCACTTCCGCCGCAAGTTCCACCCACCAATCCCAATGCTCCGTTTCTCTTCACAAGCGACGCAAACTCAAGCTTTTCAGCCATGGGCACACCCAATTCCCTCCACCCATTTCTCCCAACATCATATCCCACAACACTGTACGCTCTGGCCGAGGTTACCCAATACAGAGTTTCTCCAATGCACACATTCTCATTGGGTGTCCACACCGTCAGTCTCACCGCGAATTCCACCGGCGTCGACCCCACAATCCGCCACGTCTCGATCCTCGAGTCGTACATCTCCACCTTCGTTTCGTACTTTGCGCCACCTTCGCTTGCCTCCGACATGCCACCTGCCACGTAGACTCTAAACGAAGGGAATAGAGTTGAATTCGAAGACTCCGAGACTGTGACTCCAACGGCGGGGTTGGTCCTTGCCGCGTGCAGCCGGGGAAGGTGCTTGAACTCTCCGGTGAAGGGGTTGCTGAGACCCAATTGGAGGGTTGTGGAATTGGTGACCCTAAAGAGGAGGAGGCTTCCGATTGAAGCAATTGGTCGAATGGATGGCAGTGGCAGAGAGAGTTGGTGCCATTTGTCTATGGTTGGATTGTGAGCATAACAACATGCTCTGTGGTTGCGAATTGGAAGAGCCAGGAACCACAAAGAGGTTGTTGTCGATGTTGATGTTGTTGGGGATATAGGATATGCTTTGGAACAAGTGTGCCATGTCTTGCAAACTGATCTTGCTATGGCCAGTGAATCTGGGGAGAGAAAGGAGAAGATTTTGGCTAAGAGATCTAAGGGTAGGTTGTTCCAAATTGACATACCCAGAATTGGCGATTTCAATCTAAGGGATGATAGATAGATACTCATCAACTTAGCATATATAATATTTTATCAACTACTGAATTATACTAAGTACAGTTACGAAAAGTCACTGATAAAATTGTTTGTGCTAGTTAAAAATGATGTTTTTTTAAGGAGAGTTATTGGGTTGAGCAATCATCAGAGGCCAATAATTGCATTGAAATGTGTGACCCACATGTGATGCGGAGCTCTGTCACCTCCATCAACTTGTGTGTGAACTTTGTCACTTTTGAATTTAATATCAGAAACCTAAATTGGATTGGATGGTTCTTGGAGATAGCCAAAGGGTGGTGAGAGAATATGTGCTACTTCAAATTCTCAACGTCAACAAGAAGAATTCATATTTCCTCCTTTTTGAAAAGCAGATTTGAGTTACTACAAATCCTCTGCTCTTTTGTAGAAAGGTTTCTCGCTACTTTTATTTTTTGAAAAAGATGCACAAGTGTTGCAGGAAAATTGTTTCATTCTCACAAACAGTTGGTGAACAAAAGGATAATGATTGCAAGTATGGAGAAAATGGACGTGAATTATTTGAGGTAGGAAAAAAAGCTACATCTATATTGCTTAATTAATTGAACCATTAATTTATTGATTATTAGGGCTTTTTGCTTAGAACCTTATCATCAACTTAATTAAGATATTCAAAGATAAGGTCATGTAGATTACGTTACTGTCCAGAAACATATTTGAATTCACATTATATATATATATATATATATATATATATATATTCTATTTGATCCGTGACTGATATTATATTAGTCTCAATATTCTGTAACGCATTTCAATCCAAGATATAATATAGGTTTTTTCTGTATCTCTGGTTAATTTTTTTAATTTATATATCTTTAAATTAATAATCTATGACCATAAAATATTACCATTAGTGTTCTAAATTCAAACATAAAATAATTAAAGTAACATATTTTAATCCTTGAAAGAACTAAAGAATCAATTTTACCATTTATAAGAAAAATGTATTTTTAATAATTTTTTTATAATTTTTTTTATAATATTTATTTAATAATTTGTAATTTGATCCATTTTAAATATATAAACTAATAAAATAACGACATGTTAAAAAGTTGATTTTATAAATAAATTACACCGAAAGAATTTTTTTTAATCATTTTAAAATTTACAAATTTCAAAATTATATATTAATTTTGTTATTGTTACAAAATTATTTCCTACATAGCTTTTTTATAGATAAAATTTGATATTATAAATATATATTCAATTTTTATGTTTTGGATGAATTAAACGAAAAACGATTTTATCACACGAGTTATTCTCTCTTACTATATATAAAACAAGAAATGAAGATAAAAGGGGATTTTAGGGTAAAATTGATCTCGTGAAAGTGTTACCTCCTTTTGGAACATCAATTCCATTTTTGTGGGACCTTTCAGAATCGAAGGTCCTTTCAAAGATTTGGAGCTATGGCTTCTTCTAGGAGATGCGCCACCCTCATTTGCTCCATTGCTTTTTCAATATATTTCTTTATCATCATTTTTCAAGTTCCCATTTTCAGGTATCATTTCCCTTACCTCTTTTTCCTTGTTCCTCCTATTTCGTTAATGCTAATCACCCTTATCAATTCCTTCAATGCCATTATCAGAATAGCATAAACAAACCATACAAGAAGAGAGCATAGGATTAAAATGATTCTAGAATGTACGGGGGATTTTTTTCTTTATATATATATATATATATATATATATATATATATATTAATACAGATTTTACAGTTGTCTTTTTTGATGTATTGAAGATCCAATGTGCCTCTTTTAAATCATCAGTCAGCAGCAGAATTGAAATCAAATGCATCGTCAATTAAATATTCCAGAAATCAGGGTTGGTGTAACATATAGGAACCATTTTTGTTACTTACATTTTTTTTATTGCATTAATTTTCTATTTGTTGATCAAGTGTAACACGACATCAATTTTTGTTTGTGATTGCACTGCCGTTAGTAACAGGGTCTTATAATTGGGATGGTTTTTGTTCATGATTTTTCTAATTCCTGCAATTATTAATGCCAAAAGCTTAGAATGAAGTTCTGGAATAGTGCTTTTAAATTTGTATCGCGGTGGTGATGGTCACAGAGGTCTTGTTTATTTCCAGTGTTCCATGTAGAATTGGAATCTGTAAGACACCGATGGAAGTGACATCTTCTCAGTTAATTGCAAGTGAGGTCTTCCCTCGTTCTATAGTGAAGATCCTTTTCTACCCTGGAGCTGTTGCAAAGGCAATTTGCAATCAGAAAACCATCCCAAGCTACAAAAATCTGCTAAACATTCACCAGTTCAATACAAGGGCAGTGTCTGCTGCATCAGATATCAAACACCTAGAGGTGTTGTATTTATTAGTAACTGAAAATAATTCCTCTTAGTATTGAGATTAGTGCTAGCAACACATCCAACAACACTACTTCTAAATTTTAACACACTGTCTGTTCTTGGTTAAACTTTTCTTAAAAATGACATAAAATCATGAGTGAAGTTCATCAGACAAGGAGTGAGCCTTACTTAGTTTTGCAATTTACAACAAATTTCAACCATTAATGAATATTGTGTTGAGAGAAGTGTGTTAGGGAGTATGTTGCTAGCATTTGGTAATGAACTCCTTGAAGGTTAAGCTTTGACCCTCATTTTGAAGTTGGGTTGGGATTGTATTGCAGGTTCTTGCAGGAAGCTACTTGTCTGTGGGAGGAGCAATCACAGGGCTGATAAAACCAGGGAGAATGGGCCTTTTTGGAATACTTCTTCTTATGTGGGGTGTCATTAGAGAGTCCATAATGGGAACATCTGGTTTCGCTCAAACAAAAGGCATCCACATCTATCCAGCCATGTATATTGTACTAATCTCAGCATTCTTCTCTATTAGAAAGGATGTCAGAAAGTTAATTCGTACATTCACTCGAAAGCATGTTGTGAAGGTTAAACGTTTCAAATCAAAGGGAAAATGAGACTTGTAATGACATGCATACGTCCATGGCCTAATTGGCTATGATGCCTGAATCTGATAGGTAGGTAGCACTTACATTGCTCAGTGCAATTGCAAACACAGGAATAGAAAAAGTTCTTAACCACAGGGTTGCTAGTGGTGATTACGCTGCATGAATTTTTTGTATTGTTCATGAATGACAATGAGTTGCAGAAATTGTCAAGCGCATTCATTGCTGTTGTTCTGAATAGGGATTTGACAATTCTTTAAGATGTGCAAATTCAGTTTATTGTGCACTCTTAGTTCTTTCATTGCATTGATCAAATTCAAACAAAAGGATGCCATTATTTATTTGTTTTCAGAAAGATATGTATATGAGCTGAGTGAGTTGCAGACATAGTTTTCTTTGTCGAGTGCATTGAATACTGTTCTGAATAGCAAACTGAGAGCATTCTTTAGAAGATGTACAATGCAGCTTAAGATGGGAAGTGTTGGTTCTTTCATTGCATTTGTTAAATCTAAAGAACAGGATGTTCGTTTCCTAAACTCAAACCCTCTCTCTCTCTCTCTCTCTCTCTCTCTTTATATATATATATAATACTTTTAATATGGTAGTAATTTTATATTTTCGTTATGTGATAGTATATTATTGCTAAGTAACATTAAACTACATGTGACGAAATCTTATGTAAATTCATTAAAGTATAACATTTTAACGTAAAGAGAATTCCAAAAAAGGTTAAATTCATCCAATAATCTGAATCAAATAAAATGTCGGCATTGTAGAGGAAAAAAAGTTAGCAAACCCTAAAATTGAATGTAAAACTCATTAGCTCTGGAGTATATCAAAATTTACTTTAAAAAATTAATAACAAGCTAACTTGTTTTTCTTTATCTAAAATAATAATCTCATAAAAATTTTAAAATTATTTTTTGATATTCTATTATACGTTTTAATTAGGTAACGTGAACATTTTTAAATTTAATCAAATTTTGTGTGTGTATATATATATATATATAAAGATATTTTCAGTAATAACCTTACAGTGTAAAAGGAAAAAAAAAAAGAAAAAAGAAAAAGGCTGAAGAACTTACCTACTACAGGCGCCGCCGGGTCCCGTAAACGTCGTCGTTTGTGAATACCCTACATAAATTACCATGAACGTTATGCAGAGGAAATTGAGCGAGTTAGAAAGGTGTTGAAATGAAAACAATGGCGTCGTTATTCTCTACAACTGCAGCCGTTATTCCTCGAAACCTCGCCGTCGCTTCTTCCGCCGAACACCCCGTCGGTCATTCTCTTCTTTATTCTTCTTCTCCGCGCTTCCTCTCATTCCCCATTCCCAAATCAAACCCTCGCACTCGCCTCACCGCTTCTCTCCAATCCCCACGCGCCCACGCCAGCGCGTCTTCCTCTCCCTCCGCCACCTTCCACGGCCTCTGCTATGTCGTCGGCGACAACATCGACACCGACCAGATCATCCCCGCGGAATACCTCACCCTCGTTCCTTCCAAGCCCGACGAGTACGAGAAGCTCGGCTCCTACGCCCTAGTCGGCCTCCCCGCCTCCTACGCCACGCGTTTCGTTGAACCCGGCGAGACCAAGACCAAGTACGCCATCGTCATCGGCGGCGCCAACTTCGGCTGCGGCTCCTCCCGCGAGCACGCGCCCGTCGCATTGGGCGCCTCCGGCGCTTCCGCTGTTGTCGCGGAGTCGTACGCCCGGATCTTTTTTCGGAACTCGGTGGCCACAGGCGAGGTGTACCCGCTGGAGTCGGAGACCCGCCTGTGCGAGGAGTGCCGCACCGGTGATGTTGTCACGATTGAGCTCGGAGAGAGCCGCTTGATCAATCACACCACTGGAAAGGAGTATCGGTTGAAGCCGATCGGCGACGCGGGTCCGGTGATTGAGGCTGGTGGCATCTTTGCCTATGCCAGGAAGTCCGGCATGATTCCATCTCGTTGAGGTATTACGTTCTTACCTTCTTTTGATGCCATAAATTTATGACAGTCCATGTGAACCAAAATTAAGATCGGACGAACCAAAATTTCCGAAACATAGATAGAAAAGGGTCCATGTGAACTTCTTGAAGTGCAAGTGATCTGAATCCTCCATTAAGGAGAATGAACTATTTGAAGTCTCAAGCCTTGTGGCTCTTGCGTCTGATTGACTAGTCTGTTGTCTTGAGCTATCTTGATGAGAGCCAGGTTACGGAAAAGGTTAACTGTTAACTTGGATTAAGGTTTGTCTAGGATGTAGTACAAAAGTACTACATAAGATCAAATTTTATAAATGACCACATTCATACACATTCTTAAAAATGATGCAGGGGTACACTTTTTGACTCAAGATATTATGCAAGTTTAATAGGTAATCTAGAATAGAAGTTTGATTGCGAGTTAATTTGGTTTGTGCACCTATTTTAAACTAATAGTGTAAGAATCTATGAGTTAACTCACGAGTTTGACAACAATGGTTCCAATGTTCTTTTCAATTGGTATTGTAGTCTTTCTTCATGCCTCTGATCTGCCAATCAGTGGCACAGTGTTCTCCAGGAACTAATCAAAAGGTTAGTGACAGCTAATCCACGTGGGTATCGAGACTGTGGTGCATGTTGGGGATGTGGGATGTTAGGATCCAATTTTTAGGTGGGAGTTGAGTCCTACGATTGAGGTATGCATATATTGTGTAGCGGTTTATAAGCCACTGGACTCTTCAACTACAGTGACTAGCTTTTGTGGTATATTTCTCTTAACTGTCTTAACAAAACCATTTTCAGATTCATTTGACTATGATTGATGTTTTCATTGTATTCTAAAAATGAAAACAATACGTCCTATTGTCAATCTTTAGATTCTGTCGTTTGGTTTGTTATCAGCACTGAACAAGATTATCTTCAGTTGCCAATGCTCATTTTTGGAAGTTAAGTTAGAGAGTCTTTGATGCATACGTTTCTTGCTGTGTTTCCATACGCTCGTAAGCTTGGCTCTCTTTCTGTGTTTCCATAAGCTTGTAAGCTTGGCTTATTTACATTTGCCCTTCAGGTTCTATGTTTTCTTTTGGGATTCTAACATCTTCCGTGTCCACCACATCTATTGGAATTGCAAATTTTTACCTTCCAGATAGATCTTGTTGCGGCAGTAGATATTTGGGGGAAGCTGGAAGCGTTTGTGGATTTGTTGGAACCGTGTCACCTTTGGCAGCAACTACCCGATTATTTGAGTATTTTGCAACTTATTGCCTTCTCGATGAATATTTTTTTTATCGTAGTATGCAGTTTATTTGACAGTCCTGCAGATAGGCTACTGCTTTGTCTTTCTAAGGTGAAAGTAATTTGGATGAAGATTAGTACTGTAGTTGGGCTTTAGAATTATTTTGTACTTGGGAAATAGATGTTTTCCTTGATGTCAAAGTCTGGATGAATGTAGCATCAGCAGGAACTTTAGTATATTATAGTTTGTAATCCTTGCTTTGCGCATGCTGATTTGAGAAGTTTGTTTTTAAATAATATAAAACGGGTGGGTTGGTATTTTAGATTTCCAATTGACATATTGAATAGGTAGAATACAATAATCATGTTATTTTTGCTTCTAAATAACAGCGAAAAAGAAAACTAGAAATATGCTTGTGCCCAAGTTTTTGTTTTTTTGTTTTGAATTTTTACTTAGGAACATGTAGATCTCCTAAAACTGATTTTCTAGTGGCTGTTCTTTCAAAACCATTTATTCTTTTTCGAATTCTTAGCAATGTATTCTCTTGGTATTTTAAGAACTTGTTTAACAAAAATAAAGCATTAAAATGCAGAAAATTGTTTACTAACAAGAGGAGTAGAATGGCAAAGTTTCTCATATTTCTTTACTGTCATTTGTTTGTTTCACGGAAGAAGTTTTACGTTTGGAAGGTCATGAGTTTCTCGGATGAAAGAGATTAATTACAGAAGCCCATCTTATTGGACTCGGTTCAGAATGGAGGCCCATCTTATTGTTCAGATGGAGGCAGTCGATTTTTTTTTTGTTTCAAAATTTCTCAATGTTTTTCATTAAAAGTTAGATGGTGACTAACTCAAAGATTAAAATTGTTGATTTTTTTAAAACTTACCTTCAACAGGATTTTTCTTGGTTGGGTTTAGTCTGGAGAAATTGAAGGACTGTATAACATATTTGTATGTATGAAATTGAAATTTCATGGCAGTTAATATTTTTTTACCCAAGAATAAAAAAAAAACAGAGAAAAGTAATGAAACTGTGATTGAACAAATCTTGACCTTTCAATTTCTCAAATTTATTTCCTCACTGAAGCTGTGCTTATTGCCTCATATCAATATCTTGACAAATTTTTTATTTATTATTTTACTCATTCCTTTTCTTTTCACAACTGCTTACTTATACGTCACTATTTGGAGATTGTGCCGCCCGATAAAGCAATTACAAATCATACAGAGATAAATGTCTGCATTCACCAATAGCTTCTTGCGAAATCTCATTAGTGCAAACTTCTGCACTCACCAATGGAATCTATTTGCCTCATTTATCATTCAGAATGGTACTCTTTTTTCATGGAACAAGACAAATAAATGACTGTATAGATAATAATGAAAGGATTCTCGTTCTCTACAATCAATGAAATGTTTCTCACTGGAAAGAAGAATAACGTATTTTCAACTTTAGAATTGAGAAGAGGATTTAGATGAGATTTTGAAGGGGATAATTTTTTCAATGTCAGCATCATTACCTAAATGCACCCAAATTAGGAGGACATATACAGATTTTTTTTACAATATTTACATGTGTAAATATTTCATTAAATTTAAAATATATTAACAAAATAACGAATTTGTAAAAACAATAATACATGTATTATGTCAAAATATTGTTAAATCTGTGTTAATTTTTTTTTATTGAGACCTTCAACTCATAAGATTTAAGCCATGCAGTTTTTTTAAATGATAATAAGAGTAATACTGAGAATAATGAATTAACAGTAATATAAAAAGAATAATATATCCTACATAATCTAGAGTCTAGAGTTGGAGACATTTCTTCAACATAAAGCTTGCCTGAAAAGAATGGGAGACACTTCACTAACATAAAGCTTGCCTGAAAGGAAGACAAGAGTCCTACATAAAAGCATACCTAGTTATGGACTCTTTGGCTCATCTTTTTAATCCTCAATGCCCATCCTTTTTTAAAGCTGTACTTTACATTCAGAGAAAGGAATCCAATGTGATTTGTGTTTCAAATATGCTACCTAAGCAACTGAATGAAGGACTGATTAGAGGTGTAGTAATATTTCAATTCTCTTTAATAAAAATTATATTGCAGAGGCAATTTAAAATGTGTTAAACTTAATACAATACAAAGTTCTTCTAAACAGCTTCTATTATAACTAGCAGCAGTGTTTCATGTCACATCATATACTGTTCTAAGATAACTGTTGATGTGACATAATTAACATGCTGCCAATAAGTTTTGATAGATACCATTTTTTTAAAGTTTTGTGAAATCAAAACTAAAGAAAAAGAAACAGCATGGACGTGAATTTGTGAATCAAATAAAGGAATATTCATCATGTAAACTAAAGAAGATATCTTAGTTTTCCTTTTTTTACTCCATAGTTGAACATAACTGTTTGAAATTCTGATTCAAAGTTATTTTAAATATTCTTTTTGTCAACTCAAAGGCTTAAAGCTGAGTCCTTGTTAAAAAAATTGATTGGTTGAGTTGTGTTGTGTGTATAGTACTATTTTGTTTTTCAGTTTGCTCATATGACCCCACATGCATACTTAATTTTGATTGCTGTCTGGATTATTCAGAATAAGATGGTCCACTTGGTGAAAGTTAATCAAATGAATGTGATGGATCATTGCATCACCACTTCAGGAAGTACAACTAGGGGAAAAGAAAAGAGATTCATATTCATTTAAGAAAACCACGCACCATACAATAAATGGAACTCTAACGCCAAAACTAAAGAAAATAGTTTAAAGCACCAAAACAACATTGCTGTAGTTCTTGAGATAAATCTGAGAAAGATCCTAAGGGATGTAGCTAGCTAGCTTCTCTGTAACATGGCTTTTTAAACCACCTTTTCAGAATTCACACTGTCTTTAACATCCCAAAGAAATTAATAAAGAAATCTTGCAGCATCTCCAGTAATTAATGTAGCTCGCTTTCTTGCTTGGATAAACTCATTTCTACTACTAGTACGTGTCCCTTGGAGCACTGCATTTAAAGCATTCCATTCTGCTAGCGAAGTTGTGCTCATTGCATCCTGATCTGCTCAATCACAAAGATAAAAATGAATCAATTTTGTCATAACAAGAAACACAAGTACTTGAAAAACTACTTGGGGAGCCATATTTTGCACTGCTAAGCTGAAGGGTAAACCAGTTTTCAAAGTATGCAACTTGTAAAAGCAGTCAAAGATATCAGTTGCATGCCTAGAATACCAACAGTGCCTTTTGTTTTTGTGGTGTTTGTCATATTCTTCACACTTTAAAGACAGCAGGCAAAGAAAAAGCACAAGATGTTCCCCCAGGCAGAACCAAAAATCAAAAGATGGTGAGACACAAAATCAATGAATGAATGAATTAATGAATGACTGACCTGCTGCATATCCAATCACCAGATTTCCACCCAGGTCTTCCACTGCCACCAAAAGCTCTTGAGCGCAAGATGTCACTGTTGTAGCCTCCAGCCAAGTCATCCTTGAAAGCACCACACTTGAAGCAGCTTGAGCGGCTAGCAAAGTTGTGAGCCCCACAGTTAGCAGCAGCACAGTACCAGTCACCGGGGCGAACATCTGACCCAGTTAACCCAAATGAAGACCCTCCTCTTCCTCCAAACGCACCAAAATCAATTCTATCTCCATATTTTGAGTCCCCACATCGCTGGCATGAATCTCTCCTCTGAAAGTTCAGGTGCTGGCATGACCTGCAGTTCCAGTCTCCCGGTCTGCTCATATTTACTTCCCTGCAAATCACTGTTGCATTCACCAAACACAATCATAGTTAGAAGAAGACTCTGTGTGTACACTATGAACAATGTTTCAAATGTTCAATACGTTTTTTCTGTTAGCTTCCTCTGAATATTTATTGCCACATTATGTAATGTGCTTGTGCATAGTACTAGGCACTAGCTAGCTTGCTAGCATCATGCTTATTATAATATTGGGACAAATCTAAAATAAAATAACTCGGTCTTGGATTAACTTCTCTGAAACATATGAAAACAAGTTACGAGGTGACATAAAATAGCATTCTAGTAGAAGACAGATTGATCACATTACTATAAATGTGACCTTCTGGAGAGTTTAATTACTGAAGAACTACATGAAGATTGAGAAAACTATTAGGGAGGGTTGTGGAAGGGAAAATACAAAGACCAACCTGAAGATAATGTAGTGAGTTGGAGTGTTAGAGAAGCAGAAGAAGCTGTAGAGGATTTGCTGATGAGAAAATGTGATATGGGGGATGGTTTATATACTGGCAGAGACCACAGAAAAAAGAGAATAAATGGAGTGCCGTGTTGTAGTACTTTTTAGTGTTGTTTGAGTGACAACCTAGATAAATGGAATCAATGAATTCTAAAGGAGGGAAAAGAGATAAAGGAAATTCGTGCTACAATTCCAAAGAGAGCACACTTTGAATTTTGAACATTTACTTTGGAAGTGGGCTACAATTTCATTTTGATTTAGTTTTTAATGAGTACGGTAATGGATGCAAAGTGCATGTAGGATAATCATTTGCCCTTCAACTCCAAAATCAGATAGGGTTGATACTTGATAGTGCTAGTTTGAACTGAACTAGCTGCTTTTATTCTTTCAATTTTTTTCTCCATTGTAATAATTTCACAACAGAACCATGGCCATCAAGAAAGACTGGTATAATAATGAAAAGATTATGTAATGCAGTTATCAGAACTAGCTATGTTACTTGGTTTCTGTTTCATGAACATGGATCCTAATGGCTTATTGGTTATGTTCTAGTTGCAAAAAATTAGTTGAAGTTATCTTGAGCTACTGTACCTAAACTTACAAATTGTGAAAATAACATGAAATATAAAAGGCTATTGGCTAGTACTATTTATGAAGTTTGGCACTAGAATATGGTATTTGATGTATCAGGATAGCATAACACTAAATTAGCAAACACTTTCTAATGGTCTATAGTATAGCAGCTAGCAAGATAGCTAAGTCAAACAAACTCAAGACCCACAGAAAGAACATGTAACCTAATAGCACAACAGACAGTGTCCAAAAGATCTCATCAATCAAATAAACCATGAACCCTAGAAAGTCCCTTTGACCACAGCATTTGGTTACATGAATCAAATTAGAATTGTACAGCCCCACAAACAGAATCCAAGCATACAACAAAAAGAAAAATAAAAAGAAAGAAAAGAAAGTTGGCAACCTCTGATTGGACAATGTGGAATCCAAGTCAGCATTTGCCACCATGTAATGAATATTCGTACATTAAATCATATGGACCGGCCCACTAATTATCCCAATAACATCCACGAGGGGATCCAAGTCTCTTTCATGTCCATTACTCTCTGGGAATCAACAGAATTTTTTACAGTCAATATGTTTCTAAAATAGTTTCTGCTTTACAATTCATTTGAATATTCTTTTATTCTCTCGTAAAAGTGGCAAGGGAAGTCACAATAAAAGGTTAGTGATGCAATTATCAGCATGTATCTCATTAAGATGTTTTTGAGGGCCAAGCAAAAACTGAAACAACATTCTGGTACTGTTGAGGACACTGCTAAAATGTACACAAAAAGAGAAATGTGTGTCATTTACATATTACAAGTTTAGTTGTAGGTAGCAATGTTATGAGGAATGAGTGCAAGTGAAGAAGGTGGTGAGTTAGTATAAGTTTGAAAGGTAAGGAAACAGACAAGAAGATTAAACAAATGGGAAAAGAGAAAAGAAAAGGGAAATGGAGAGTTTCAATAAAGATAGGTGAATGCTTATGATGGAATAACAAGTCTTCGAGGTTTCATTTTGACCATCTTTTGCATTCTTTTTCTATTCTTTGGTTGAAGCACTGCTGCGGCTGCTGCTGAACTATTTTATTCTTTCTTTCTTTGTTTCTTTTTTAGTTTTCTCTCTCACACAAACCTCAGCTTTATCTCAATGTATGTATGCATCTATCCCTATAATCTTTCTCTCTCTCTCTCTTCAATGGTAAGAATGAATGAGCCAAGATCTGGCCTCCATTCTCTTGGGGAAGGGTAAAGGGAAGTAGAGGCAAACTGTAAAGAAGAATAAAGAGGAAGGGAAGTGGGCTGATTCGATTCTCCTTGGGAATCGTTTCCATGCAAGACCACGACCACATCATTTGTATTCTGCTATCTGTGATTGTGATTGTGTGCGTACTTTTCCCAAGCAAAGATGTAAATACTTCAATGTTTACTACTCATTATTATGGCTACCTTCTAAGTATCAAGGATATCGGTTGGAAGTTTCACCGACTAGAAATAAGACTAGTTTAGAATATATAAATGAGTGTAAACTTCTCCTTACAAGCTAATTTATGAAATTGAATTAGACTTAAACAATGTTTATCGTTTTCTGTTTTCTCAAAATCTATATTATAGTATGTTATGCCATGATGTCTGCTTTCTTTTTTTCTCTCACTTTGTTTTTTCCTCTATCACTTTCTTTCCTGTTTTGTTAAAGTGTTCTGTTCATTGAACATTACTTATGATGAAGTTTCCACCAGCTTTTTCAATTTTTATTTTTAACTTGTACATAAGTTCAGTTTTTATTTTCTTATAAAAATCAAAGACAAACTCTAGCAAAAGGCCTATATGTCACATGGTCTTGTGTTATACGTAACTTAACAGCTAAGCACACTGAATCTATTGGTGATTAATTAATTGTATATGACTTCTATGCAGAGGAATGGAAGGAATATTTCACTAAAAAAATCTGTTTTATCGATATCAAGTAACCCTTTGTACTTCCGTATTCTAAAAGTGTGCTCTTTAAAAGATATACATTGATATGAAATGCAAGTACATTGTATTATTGTTCATGAAATTATTGAAAATCTGATCCACCCTGTCTTTATTTGAGGTATACTAGTAGTGTATTCTGTAGCATATTATGGTTTGAAATTTATTATATATATAAAACCATGATTTGGTTGAACTGCATATGTTCCTTCTGCATAAAACACAGCATTAGCTCTGTTGCATAGGTGTACACATTAAGGAACTCATACACCAATCAAAACTAGCTTCTTGAACTCTACTATATGATATCCAAATCCATGATCTGAGATTCGTGACACGGTTAAGAAGTAGATTTTAAGTCTAACTTAACTTTACAAAATCAATCTGTTAAGTAAAATTTGTATATCTATTTATATATTATAAATTGATGTGAGCTAGTTGTCTGACAATTGAGTTAACTGAGAGATGAAAGAGTGAGAAATGTTGGTATGCAAGCAACATAGCAACTTCACTTCAAGAATTAGAAATTATTGTCTGATACAGACTTCTGGTTTAAGGTACTACTCTGAACAAAAGAGTTGGAAAAGGTGGAGTGGAAGGTCATAAGGCAGGAACAAGAGTGATACAGAGTTTCGAATATCAACATTCATCCATGCATAGCCAAATTTCTAAACATCCGCAGACAAACTCTGAACTGAACAACAAAAAATAGTGTGTATGAAAGAATCCTTGTGGTCCCTGTTGAACACACAGTAAATTAATCCTCCACCTACCCATGTTTTCTCTCTTCAAGTTATACTCACTAGATAAATTATTATTGTATGAAGTTTCCACTTGTAAAACTTTATCCTTAGATGGATTTTGAAGTTCCAAATTTCATCAAAGATATAGTATAAAGGAACCTAAATTTAGAGTACATAAAGTATTGTATGCAAATTGGCCTTGAAATCCTAACTATAGATTAAATCAATTTAAAATATAAATGATTAAATTTTTATTAAATTATTTGTATAAAATTAAATTAAATTTAAAATTCATTTCTTTCTCATTACTTTTAAAACTTATCTTAGTAAAATTTATTATTCATTGAATATATTGTTTCACTTTCACTCGTTAATATTAATCTTACTTATTTTATAAGTTATGTTTTCATTAGTCATGAATACTAATAAAAGTAACAATTAGTTGTTGTAAATCTAGCATGTATTTGTGAACAATTATTATTTTTTGTTTCCGTGTATAATCACTAAAATAAAATTAAAATGGAGTTTTACTTAACTATTCAAACTCTTTCTATTATTAGATTAACTTAAATATCTAATTATATGATTTTGTGTAATGCCTAAATTTATTGTTTTGAAGTTTTTTTTTTTTCAAAAATTAATAGTCAATTCTTCCATTTGGACTCATCTCTTTATTGTATTTTTTTGTGTTATTTTCCTATGGGTCATATATTTTAATGAAAGTAACAATTTGTAAGTTGCATGTGCCCTTTAATGCAAATGTAAAGCATGTTATATTACTTCAGGCTTTTAACTTTTAGTTTCCTAATTCATCTAACATGTATAAGTGAGCAATTATTAATATTTTTTTATGTATAATCACAAAAATAAATTTAAAATTTAGAATTTTGTGTAACTATACAAATTCTTTCTACTTGATGACTAACTAGATTTTCTAATTATGTGATTGCTAAATTTTTGGTATTTTAGAAAAAATTATGAAATTTTTTTTTGGTTCAATTCTATGCAATTTCAAAATCCTAGGAGTTTTAATTAGTGAGAAAACTTTTTTATAATTATTTTATTTTTATAATGTGTGTTAAATGAATATAAATGTGCTATTTTATAATTATTTTATTTATAAGACCAAATTTAAATTAAGAAAAATGATATTTCAAAATACATACGAAATATTTTTTTTTTACTTTTTTAAAAAAAATATATAAAAATTTATTGTTTTATAACTATTTTATTTTTATAATGTGTATCATTTTACCATTATTACTAAATTAAATACTTAATTTTTACCACTTAAATGTTAAAAGCAAATAGTTGATTACATTTGACACGTGTTGTACACGTGTTGATCAATTGGACATGTGGCAATAACAAAACGGACCATGAAATAGTATAAATAATTCAGACCCTTTGTATTATATATTTATTCATATAGCATATGGTTAGATACGAGTAAAAATGGCATCTGGTGATGAGAGTTCTATAGCTGGTGAGACCAATGCTCAAATTCAGGTAAGAACTTACGTATTATATGGTCTTTCATGCAACCTTAAACCTTTTCATTCTTCTTAATGTCTTGATGAAAGTAAAAAACGGGCCTCTGAGATGGGCCGGAGTATTAAGGAATGGGCCCAGTATGGAAAGGAGAACACTTGTTGGTTCTTGCAGGGTGTTTCTGAGAGTGTGAAGAATAGCTTTGGTATGGCCCCACAGAATGATGAAGACGAAGAGTACTATTACTACTACCCAACCAAGAATCGCAGAGAATAAGCTTTCTTGAATATAGTTTATAACTGAATGTTTTTCTTCCCTCGTATAAACATAGATTCTTTTGTTTTGAACATGTAATTGAAATGTTTCTTATGACTGAGTTTTCTTCTGTTAATGCTATCTTCTTGTGTTTTTATATGAATTCCTTTTTATGATGCCTTCATAAATTGCTGAGTTTCTTTCACAGATGAAGCTTGCATATATTCAAGTTCCAAAAAATTATCTCAAAATAAACGAAACCAAACATGTTAAATTCCTATGATTGTGTAGAACATTTCAAAACTGAGTATTAGCATGTGCCTAAGCAAATGCATACAACACTTGGGCCATTGCCAATTACGTTAAGACAAAAAGACACTATCAATCTTCCATCATATCACTTGCACCAACAAGTTCTTCTTCTTCTGATTCTTCTTCATCATCTGTGATATCTTGGCCAGTTTCCATGGCCTCTTCATCAGATTCTTCTTCACTACTATCCTTATCCTCAAAGATAACTGGCACTATTTCATCTTCATCGTCCTCCTCAACAATAACCTGTTCCAAAGAAGACACTAATAATAAACACAGGTTTATCACAACTTTTGCTAGTTACTTGCAAACAGCTGAAAGAGGCTTACCCCTGAGTAAAGAATGTCTAAGCAACTTGAGAGTTGGATGGCAGATTTAAAAGTGGAGACTCTAGACTCAATCAGCTGCACACACAAAAAGAATCAAATAAGGAAAGAGCCATTGGTGCAAACATGATCAACATTTAAATGTTCTTCTACAAGCATGCCATGTCTTATCCAATCCTTCTCAAGGGATTCTGTAGTGTAGTACTGAAGAAGAACATAAGTTCATCCATTGCTTTACAGTTAAATACAAAACAAAATGTCTATCTTAAGCATAGAAAGAAGAAATTATATTACATGTAAATGATAGTTTAGAAGACACAGGTAGAGAAAGTAAGATATTAAGTGCTTATTGAGTGGATTCATCGCACGGAACTCACTTGATACAAAGAGTTCAAAGCTTTTAATGAAGATTCCTGGGACAATATTCCACTCGCATGCTGTAGAAGTAGATACTTCAACCACGGAAGCGCACAAGCCAAGATTGCACCTCTAAAACAAAAGGAAAGTAACACTTATTTAGAATTAATCAGGAGTCAGTACAAAATCTGATATCACATGTTATGATTCTGTTGGTTGCTGTTTTAGTTACAGTAATGTACATGGATATTGGATACTGCTTGAGTCTATGCAGTGTCAATTTTAATGCAAGTTTTCTTATATATATTTTATTTTAGTCAAATTTATCACTAGGCTTAATTGTAATTTTATCAATCCCAGAATTCTTAATGATCCATAATTTTGATCCCTTAGCTGTTAATTATCCTTAACTTTCTTAACTGTCATTTTTTTTTATGTTCCCCTTCCCCAACCCTTGAAAAAAGGAAGAGAAGATACAAATATTTTAAATCAAGAAGTGGTCAGCAGTACTTATACAAATAGAAACATGCGTACTAAACATACATTTACTAGATTATTGTTGAGTTTACCTAGATTCAATAATGGATATGAGGGAGCATAGAAGTTTGAGGACGTTGGATGGGTTCAATTGAGCAATTGACTTTCTAATAACCTGCAAAAGGAGTTGTTGCATCAAGCATAGCATTTAATAAACTGAGCAAGTGGACAACTTCCATTCAAGTATACATAAACTCCAATAGAAATAGAAGAGAAAGATAACCTTCTCATCTTGCGTATACAAGCAATCTAGCAAAAGGGTGCGATCGTCAGCATTTAATGCTTGCTTAATCAAAACATGTACGGAGTCTGCACTTGGAGGCTTTACTGAGACAGAAGCTTCTTGCTCTTTGTCACTCCTGAATTTGTTCTCTTCCAGTAAACTTAGACTAGCAAGTTTCTCTCCCATTGTTGGCTCATCCAAATCATTATCAAGGAGAACTCCTTCTGCAGCCTCATCTTGATCTACATTAAATGTATTACAAGAAATACCGATCAATTCTTAAATACAGAATGCATACTTCTAAGAATTGGTGGTTCTATGGTTCATCATGCCGAAGAGTAAATTTACATAAATCCATCAGAGAATGGTTTTAGTAAAACTATTAGACCTGAACACGAATTTAAAGAAATTTAATCGTCTTAAATATTAGGATCGTTCAGGTTTCTATAGCCTATACGTTCAGAATATTGTCATGCAAATCATAAGTACACGGCTTAGAAAATGAGATCCAATAACATGCTACTCATGCTGAGTAAGAATTTGAAATATTACAGTTCTTAGCTAAATCCACCACGGCAGTTGTAACATCAGGATCAGATGGTGCTTGTCTTTTCTTAGTTTTCTTGCTTTCCATTGATATTTCTGCTTCCAGTTAGGGGGACATGTATAGGAATGTCAAAAGTTAAGAGAACATATATAGGCACCGACTAATAAAGAAAAAAAAATCCAAATTAAAAGGTTGGTACATTTTATTCTATTTGGAATTCTAGCAACACAAAATTAGAATCACCTAGAATTTAAAGAAAATGAAGCAAAAAGGACAGTATAAGAAAAGCTAAAAACATATTGGGTTTATCAGACCTTTACCAGAAGGACTACCATGCTGATGAACAGAATCGGTCTCATCTTCTACATTTAATACTATAGTCTCCCCTGAATTGCTAATATTTACGACGCTAAACTGAGGATGATCCAGAGAGCCATAAGTCACAATAGCTTTAACCTGTTTGTCTTCCGCTATAGGTTGTAATCTGGATGCAATAATTGAGGTGTGCCTTTTCTTTGAACTTCCCCCATTTTCCTTGTCTGTTTCTACTGTTTTGGTCTTGGTGGTTAATTTAGTTGGTTGCATCTGATCTTCGGAGAAAGCATTCAAATTCCAAATATAAGAAGAACCTCTACTACTAACTGCCAAAAGAACGATATCTTCTTCTTTATTGCAACCACAGCGGCAGTCCAAAGCTACTGGAGGATGCCTTAGGGGAAGTGTAGGACCTCTACCCACATTTCCTGAATTTAAATCACATTTCCAAACATGAAGGTGTTTACCCTCAAAATCAAATGTAACTAAATTTTTGGCCTCATTGGATATAGAAATGTGTTGTACATTTCCCTGTTGAAGAATAAAAGTAAAAAATGAGGATGCTTTTACTTGTAAAGACAAATATTCATATCCAGACTAAGTAATGAAGATTACCAAATCATTGGGGAACTTCAGAACCTCTTTCCCAATTTCCCAGCTAATAACCCGTATTTTAGAGCTGACAATAGCTAAATATTTTTCATCTGGAAAATAAGTAAAATTACAAGTGTCAATTGTCATGCAAGAAGAAAAATGATTATGATGGATCAAGCCCCAAATGGAATAAGTACTCACCATGTGAGAAAGCCAGAGAAGTGATAGACTTTTTTGAGACTTTAAATTCCTTTAAAAGCTGTCCTGTTTCTGTATTAACCTCATATGCCATCCCATTACGTCCAACAATGCGAAGAACATGACCTTTATTTGCAAATGAGAGTCCACAGATCTCCCTGTATGATGATGAGAACAATTATTACAATAGACAAATATAAATTACCATCTTAATCTCACTTGAAAGCATAAAAATCAATATATATGGATGTCCACATGATAATGTCAAGGAATTATACAGTTTTCAATTTGAGATAGAAGTACATAATCTGTGTATTAAATGTAGATTCCTATACACCATAGACCAACATAAAAAAACACAAATATATATTTATCCTTATGCGAATGAACAACAAAAACATTAGCTTTATCCCACTAGATGAGGTCTGTTACGCTGCTTCATGAGACTCGGTAAAAAGCCAAATTCTCCAAGGTATTATCCACCATAATGATTTCCTTAAATGTCATTTTTGGACTCTCTACCCTTTTACAAATGGTGCAGAACCACGTGATCTAGTGCCTCCAGTGTCCTTTGCACATGTCCAAACTACTATAACTTCAATAGGTGTCATATCGATATTTCTCCATATGGGAACATATTCATTTATGCTTATACTTCCTTTTGTTTAAATCCCAACCTTCATCAACATAAAGCAGAATGATCAAATAATAAGCCAATGATATTTGAGTCCAACTCCCGTATACAGGGAACCAAATAAAAAGTGACAACAAGTCTCGATTGGTACAAGTGACACAGGTTTTGTCTACCAAAAAACTCTAATAAGCAAGCAGCTCAAGTTTGTCCAAGACCATAAAAGTTAGACAGCACTTTTACACCATCAAACAACAATGGATTTTGTAAAATATAGCAAGCATGGAGATTAGTATAAAGACAACCATAAAGACAGACTAGTATGGATAGTTTTACTTTGATAAATTGATAGTTTTTGTATTAAAAAAACTAACATAAAAAATTTGGTACTCACACCTACCCCTAAACAAAAAAAATCAACATTTTATTTGCTTCACGAACACATCTTTATGAATTAATCCCTCTTTAAACATTTTAGATTTGGTCCCTATTCTTTGTAAATAAATTTTCATAAGGGGACTGAAAAGAAAAAGGAAAATTTATATTTAATATGGCAAAAAGGAAAACGAAATGACAGTAATACCCGGGATAGCTGGTAATCAACTTTCTGTCACCAGTGGAAACATCAACGGCAAGAACTCTTCCATCGATTGTGCCAAGAGCTAATAAGAAAGTTCCCTGTTCTTTTCTAAACTATTACAAAAGAGCGCAATCCACATCAGGGGGGAAAATATGATTCTAACGTAAAAAAGCACTAGTGATTAAAACACTCTTCCAAAAGCTCATACTACCTTTTTTCCTGTGTAGCTAGATGCAATACAAGAATAACGGGGATCATTATCTTCATCTGATGGCTTCCACTCTGCTAACAAATGTCCAGTGCTTGTGTTCCAAATCTGAAAATTATAGGATGATTTTCTGTTACAAACATAACATCCAGTGCATGTTGACAATTTAACATCATTCTAGCACACAAACAATTGAAAATGTCATCCACAGATATCATCGGGTACCATTTAGAAAAATCAGTCTTAAGAAATACAAAAGGAAAGACTCGTAGGAGATATATTGCCAGAGTAAGTTAATAATATAAGGATCAAAAGTTCAAAGTAAGGGCTATCTGATATGGTAACACAAAATACAATCCAAAACCATCCACAGTTAATGCCCAAGAGGGAACCTTAGGAATTTATATGGGAATAGTTTATCAAAATTACTAACAACTATCATATTTAAAGAAGGGGGAAAAAGAAGAATTTACTTTGGCCGTCCCATTGGCAGACATAATAGCAGCATAGTCCCCATTAGGAGTGAAAGCAGTGAGAACATGTTTCTTTGATTCGCCCTTCACCATTTCTCTGAGCTTCTTACAAGTAGACAACTATGTAGAGGCACGCAAACAGTGAATGAACAACAGCACCTAAATCAGACATAAAGCCAGTCAGCACTACGTAAAGATAACAACTTTGCAGTCATAAAAAAACCATTAGACAAACTGGGCCGCTCAACCGTTGCATAACAAACACAAATAACCGAAATTCCAACACCAGAGCAAAGTGGTGAAGCTAATCCCATAAATCACAAAACTTCACAAGTTTCACATTTCGAAGCAGCATTTTGAAAAAAAAAAAAACTAATTTTTGCACACCACATATTAGTAATCAACAGGGTTAACTCTGAGGAGAACAGCACGAAAATGAGGCAGAAAAAATTGACGGAAAATTAATAATTACAAAAAAGAAGAAGAGAAAAGTGAAGGATAAGGATGAAACATAAAACCTAACCTAAGCAAAATGAACGAAAATATGTAAGGGGAAACCGATCAAAGGAGAATACTTCTGATAGGGGGCGTCTTCAGAAGAGGCTGCGGAATGAATTCCTGAGGAAGAAAAAGGGTTTTGGGTTTTGGGTTTTGGAATAGGTAATATATCCAGGGGCATTTTTGACCTTTCAGAGCACTACTTTATATATTTTTAATTTTTAATTTTTAAAATTTTAAACTACACGGCATTCAAAAGACAAGTGCAGTGTTCGGGAGCATTCAGGTTTTTGTTCGTGGGTTCATTCGAATGGCGACATCCTTGTCAAACATGTTCTTCAAGGGGCTCGCTAATCGTTCTTTCGGCAGGCCCGTAAGATCTTCAGCCCTTACCTTTTATGCGTGATTAATCGTTATTTTTCGCATCTATTTTGTGCGAATCATATAAAAGTTGCATTTTTTACGCAGCCTTATCTAATGGGCATCGCTTGTTTTCTACATCTTTGGCTTTTTATTCATTTTGTTTATTTTGAATCAATTTTAGTCCTTTTTCCTTCTCTATATAACCTGGTTTATAAACTTGCTTAGGTTGCCTTTAGGATTATGTATGACTGCTTCATTCTCGGCTTTTGAGTTACCCAAAATTTTAGAGATGGTACTGTATATATAACATTGCATTATGTATGAAAAGAAATATATAGCATCGCGTTACTCTTCTAATCAATGCCAACAATTGTTGGTTAGTTATTGAAATTGTCAAACTCCATTTTGTAATTTTCTTTCTGTAACTTGCCTCCTTTAACATGGTGACAGTTAAATGGGTTGTTTTATTGCACAAGATACTCAACTACTGTATCAAATGATTCTGAGACGCATGATGACTTCAAGCCAGCTAATAAGCTTGAGGGTTCTGGCATTTCTTTGGCAAATGTTATTGAGCAGGTAATGGTATATCAATCAATCTTTTACCCAAATTTTTTTTAACGATGTTGAGTGATATGTAGCTTAAAACTTTGTTCACCGATTAATATGTGCAGGATGTCAAGGATAACCCTGTTATGGTTTACATGAAAGGTGTGCCTGATTTTCCACAGTGTGGTTTTAGCTCACTTGCTGTTAGAGTTTTGAAACATTATGGTAAGTACTGAAACTATGTGTTCTGCACACGAAGTTGTATGTTCTGTAGTTGTCTCTTTATAGAGGAAGTATTTCCCCATGTTAAAAAATAGTGTCTTTCATTATGATAACCAGTTTTATAATGTTTAGTTGTATTATATGACACTGGAAATACAAAACGTTATATATGAAAAAGGAGCATGATACAGTACACACAAGGGCTGGTTCTTGGTGTGGATGGGCAGTTTCTATGTTAATATTTGAAAAGCCTTGAAAATATGCGACTTTATCCTCAAGAAATTCGACCTATAAACGAAGTCTATTCTCAACTTGGATGAAAGTTACGTATCTAATAAAGCAAGATGGCAGATGACTTTACAGGGGCCATTCTGTTGCTATATTCCTGTGCTCCATAGTTTACTCTCTAATTTAGTTTAATGCTATCATTTAGAATTCAATACCATAATTCAGATGCCAACTCTTTTATACACTGTAGGAAACAAGAAAAAAAAAAGTAACGGAAGAGTTAAGCAAGTTACGGTGCAAACACTCACCCAAACACATTTCACATCTATAAAACGAAATACATATGAGAGAAAACATTGAGAAACAATGTTGCCCAAAGCTAGGTTCCACCCAAGCCCAAGGCTGATGAACTCCCAGTTTCCTCCCCACTACATTCATTACTTGTACCACCTTAATATGGAATTCATTATTGAGTTCGGATCCATCTCGCATGAACACCTTGGCTGGATGCTCCTTGTGTTCCTGTCTTCTTCCTGTTAAACTCTTCAAGGCCACCTTTATTAAATGAGGAGCTAACCCATAAGATCATATTTGGGCTCTATCTGTATGTCTGCTTCTCTGGAATTTAATTAAAATGATCTATATGCTTATATTTTCTGCTTGCTGATACTTTTGTTCTTTTCTTTCTCCCCAGTGAAGTTGTAAAAGTAGTTTGTTACGTGTGAATTCACATTACTTGATAACTATTCTGTAAATTACTAATATCATTATTTTGCTCCTGCAGATGTTCCTATAAGCGCTAGAAACATTTTGGAGGATGTTGAGCTAAAAAATGCTGTAAAAGCCTTTAGGTAACTTCATGCTTGTTGATCTTGTTACTCTCTGCTTCCTAACATATTGCATATATGACTGGGAAAAAAACATCAATCATCTACAATTGTAGTTTGTACGTAGTTTACTTATAACTTTGATTGATGATAGTTTCTCATTGTTGTGGGATAAAAGTCTTCATGGACCTTTGGCAATTGAATTTCAGTTTCCAATATCTCCAGTGGGCTAGGACTCACCTGATGAACTGTCATTACATTGCATGCCAAGAAACCTAGAACTAAGCTCTTGTCATCATTACTTTGCATGCCAAGAACTCAACCTAAATCTGATTTTGCAGAGAAAAGATGAATGTGTAACTCAAGTCTGAAAAACTACTCTCTAAGTGTATCGCACGTATTTGCCTATTACTCTCATGTTCTCCCCTTTCTCTTTTCTGATGTGCCCTATTTATGCTAAATCTAAGGAAAAACCAAAGAAAATACAAGGTTGTGTCAGCTTATTGTTGACTATCCCAAAACTGTCTAGGCCCAACTTCAACATTACAAGACTGATTTTAACAGCACTAGGCTTCCAAGTGCAGTGCAACAAGCTGCAAAGGTTTACACAGCTCTGACTTTGAACTCCTTCTCAGCCAAACATTTCTTCAATGACAGCTTCACTCAAGTCCATACGCACTATCCAAGTTCGTGAGAAGTTCAGCTTCTCCAAACACCTTCAAACTTTGCTTTGGATTGCTTTTAGCACCATCTCGAGTGCACCAGGAGTAGCTCATTTCTATGATACTGAAAAGCTGATAGGAATACAAGTTAGCAAAATCAAACTCAGAAACACTACGGCACGAAGAACCTAGAACTGAAATGCTTGCTAAAGCTAGCTCCTAGAACTGACTTCTAATTCTACAATGGTAGGTTATAATAAAACCAAAAATACTAACTAGACCAAAAACACCTTTAAAAACACTATATTAACAAGTTTTTACAAAACCATATATTTTTCCTACGAAAAACTAAATTTGAACTAAAAGAAGAGAATTAGCACAAAATAGGGACAAAATAGGGTGATATTATTCCTTAGGAAACCAAAGAATACTGTATCAATGTAACTAGTAACCGACCTTCTGAGTATGAAGGTGAGTGAAGGGTTTTACAATTACTGTTTATGATAAATAAAAAGTTTTCAGTAGAATGAATAACAACACAAAGCCCTTTATTGCCTATGATTCTCTAAACAACAGGTCATGTTGAATCTCTGGATATCAATCAGCCTGCAAATGTCTGCATTTAGTGTGATATAATCATAGAAATGTATTTGTATATTTATTTCATTTTTGGGTTTGCATTTAAGTGTGATAATTGCGAGCTAACATTTGATTGTTCCTAGAGCATGGTACCACCATATGTAAGTTGGTTCCAAGTCTAATAATCAGTTTCCTTTTAAAGTTTAATAATTTATAAATAAAGAAAAAAAAAATTGTATTACAGCCTTGTCTTCACCTTGTTCTTTCCGTGCAGTAACTGGCCGACATTTCCTCAAATTTTCATCAAGGGAGAGTTTATTGGTGGATCAGATATTGTTCTCAACATGCACCAGGTTTGTTCCCTTTTAAATGCTTAACTTTTTTCTACTTGTGGCCAGTATTATTTTGTAACGGACTGTTCAATAATATTTTCTTTCCTTTGTAGACTGGTGAATTGAAGGAAAAGCTTAAAGATATTACTTCCAAGAAGTAAAGACACGCCTAAGGTAGTGAAGTTTTAAGAGATGTAGTAGTTTACTAGAACGTCTTCATGATATGGACTTTTTGAACTTCTTTTTTCTAGATTATATTCAAATAAGAAGTTTCAACATTGCTGTTTGTAAGAATTTTTTTTTTCTTTTTCCTCTTTGTTCCTTGCTTTAATTTAAGATCATATGAAGTTAATAAGAGTCAGGACTGAATCTGTTCTATGAGTCTGGATTTGGAGGCTGCTACAAAATAAAAATTGAGTGTTTGCTTTAACTTTCGCCATTCTCAAACACCTATTGATACGTGACTTGTGAATTGATCTCAACGTGATTTGAAAGATGTTGGTTACTTGAAAACAAACTCATACTAAGTAGTTTACAGGATTTTATAACTCCAAAAGTCAATGCAAGCATTTTACACTAACCCTCACCCCACCAAAAGGAAGAAAAAAACACTCTGAAATATATAAATAACACAACTAAGTACCCTATATTACAATAATTGAAACAAAATCTTTCCAACAGTACAACTGACCCTTTCTCTAGGTACTATGATAATGTGAAAGGGAGATTACTGCTTGGTAAACACATTCAGATCTTTATTTCTCAGCAACATAACTAAAGGAACGCAGAAGACTATTCCTCCTATACCAATACCATATTATATATACTGGAAAACCATTTCGTGATGTAGCCACTCGTTATGTTATGTTATTCATGATGATCCCCCAAGCCCCAGCCTTGAGTTAAGCCAATTGGAGACTTCATCCATCTCCCTTGGAACAGTATAGTGACCAAGCCTGCACCAAAAAAGTTTAATGATTAGTTTAATTGAAGTGTGATTCGTTCGAAATTGAGTTATTTCTGCTCAAGAGTTCTTACCCATCATAGGATTTGAATGTAATGTATCGAAAGCCTGCTGAACTTAAGGATTGAGCTGATTTCTCTCCGTATTTGTAGAGGACTACATCATCACCTACATCAGTAAATAACTGTGCTTTACGCGTGCTAAAGAGGTCATCATTTGAATAGTTAATCATGCACAAGCTCTACTTGGCATAGATTACAAAACAATTTTGCGTGCATCAGGAAAAAAATTTCACAGCAAGTATTCATCAATACAAGCTTTTAGTCCAATGAAACAAGATAGTGGTAAGTTTATAAGCAAAGAAATATGGTTTCAATACGGTTATCAATTAGCTTGATTTTAGTTAAATATTGACATGTTTAATTTCACTTTGAGAAATTATTATGAATCTAAAATTGATTGAGGGGCAATAACTTCAAGTAGTTATTGCGTTGGATCAAATCTTCTGTGCTAAAATTTACTATTCATAGTTTTCTGAATAATAGCAATAACCAAACATAAGTCACTTCACTTCAAAATCAGTTTTGCAAAATCAAATTCAATGCTGCAAACTTTCACATAAGCACATGCTGAGATGTATGAATACGTACAGATTCCATGGCCCAGCAAAAGAGGTAATGAAGCAGCTCTCCTTCTAGCTTCATGTGACACTTCGATTTTGTTCCTTAAGCTCCTACATAAACAGAAATTTCCAACCTTTAGCGTGTGGCTACATTGACCAACATATATATACACATGATTTAATGTCAGTGAAATCATACATTGATCCTGGAAGCCAGCCACTTAGTCCAACAACTGCTCTTAAGTTCACTGGATACGGGATGCCATTTCCATACCTTCCCATGGCAAAACAAGTTGCAGAGTATTGAGCTACTGCAGCACCCATACTGAAGCCTCCAATTCCAACTTTCACTGACAAAAAAAAATCCATTTCTTGTTAGAATGAATGAATCTACCAAATATCAATTACAAGTCCCAAATTGCATATGCTTATAGGAGAAAAAGTAACAAACAGATTACGGATTAGATATTGATAATTTTCTTTATTTATTTTTCCTTTCACTTGAATGATGTTACAGATGAATAAAAATCTATTCTCATAAATTGAAAAATACTTGGGAAATGATTAATCTGTTGTTTGCATAAACTTCTTAGTTAGCATCTTACAGAAAAAGAAAATAAAAAGGCCCAAAAGACTTTAGTGTCTGCTTTTAAGTTAAAATTAAGTTGCACATCTCAGTGTTTGGAGAGGTTATAAACTGATATAATTTATAGGAAAAATTCAATTCATTTTCCTTTTTTATTTCACGACAAAAATTTATTCAAACAGAGACTAATTATTATTCAGCTTATATAAATTACCATCAGCTGGCTCTGTTAATAACAAGTTGGCAATGTGTGCTGCTGAGGCATCTAAACTCTCCCAATCATCAGGACCGTCTTCTGAAAGTTCTCCCATGTCAAACCCTGATCAATGTTAGATAAGTAATGTTTAACCACAGGAGTTAGCTTACTGTAACATGGTGCTGATTAAATCAGAATGAATAAAAGCACAAGAGGGGTTTATTTAATAGTACATGCAGTGCAGGAAAAACCACCAAGTATTGTTACAGGGCGGGTAGGAGCAGTTGGGCAAATCCATTTTATCTGCACCATATCAGATACATCATATATTTTGTACAAGAGAATAGATTCATCAGAATATTATAGGGATAAAGTGAGAATACGTGCGTACAAAAGCAAACTAGGAAAGTTCATTTCTTACATTTGGAAGTGGAAGAGATTCCAGCAGCTGATATGAGCTGCAAAAAATCCAAGCTCAAGATTTTATTATGCTTGTCTCATTGAATAGAATCAGAGAAGAATGCAAACGTCAATTAGGAATACACAGATTTGTAAGATAAGATAAAAATCTGAATGGTATTTTCAGTCACAACACAATAAATACAGTTGAAAGAAAAATTCTGTAATGTGTTAGTTTTTCTGCCATATAAATATTCTTATATCTAAATAAAGTCTTGTCAAGTTACTCATATCAGTAGAGAAAACAAATGATCTTGTGGTCCCCTAATTGAGAATCTAGTATATACTCTTCCAAATCAAACTTTAAATATAACTTTTTCCAACAGAATTTATTCTATTTAGAATCTCAACTGAAAGAAACACAACACTGAAAGCATACAACACCTAAAAACACAGGTTTGGATCCCTTAGTTATATATGAAGAGTGTTGTCAAAAGTACTGTCCACACTTAGCTCAGAAATCTGAAGGAGCATATCATAATGGTAAAACAGAAAGTAGGTTTGGGTGAAGAAAAAATAACAATGAAGAGATAATATGGAGGAGGAAGAGTGGACAAGCTTTGGAAGGATCCACACTAGAAAAAGTACACAACATGCCGTGTAGGTGAATGAGCCATATAACAATAACAGAAGTTAAAGATATGACATCCATACCTTAAACCATTGTCACCAAGACCATGCAGCCAAACTATAGTGGCTTGGTGTTTTCCTTTTGGCCTCACCACATGTGTCTTCCCAAACTCCAAACTTCTCCGACCAGTTCTACTACCTGCAAATGGCATATAAAGTTTTGAAGATTGTTGATAGATTTCAAAATACGGCACAAAAGTAACGATGATCTTCAAATGGATCAAGTAAACTATCATTGATTACAGTCAAACAATACAAGAAGTTAGAACAAAAACAAAAACAGATGCATGACTAATAAAAATGACTTCCAAAATACAAGCATTTTTAGAAAGAAAGAGCTAAGGGAGCAAAATGCAAGGTGTGAGGAAGGATAAGGAAAATCAAGAGGACCAAAAGAACTAACCAGAGCCCATATGATAATGTCCATAGCTCATCTTGCTGTGACAAACTGTTCTCAGCACTTCCACCTGTTGAAGTGTGTGAAGGGAGTATGAAGAGGTTATGCAATGAAGAATGCAGAATGGTGATGCCTCTTTATACCCAGAAGGGTGAGGTGGAGTTGGAATAAAATGTGTATGTGTGCCTCCTTGTGTACGTGTAGTGTTCACACCACACCAGCAATAGAGTGTGCGTAGAACCGCCTAAGAAAGCATCAATGAAAAGGAGAGGCATAGACAGACAAAAGCAGAAAACCTTTTATGGGCAAAGAGAATCCAAGCAGTGTAAAGCACATTCATCCATTTCTAAGGCACACAGCAAGGACAGAGGACTCGCACATAGAGAGAATCTATGCTTGTGGGCTGTGGCCAGAAAATAAAGATAACAGCAACAGCAGCTGAAGAATATTACTGAAAACAAGAAAGAATAACCGTGCTTGTAAAGATCATATTTGTTTATCAATTCCTGCTTGATTGATTGATGGGTACCCATTAACCTCAAACTAAAGTCTTTTTCTTTTCCTTCACTTTTTGTGTCCTCAAATTATCAAAGACTAAAAGAAATTCCAGAAATAAAAATGACTGAGAATTGCTATTGGAAAGGGAACCGCAGCTTCTAGGTATTTTCCCCTACTTTCTAGCTCTTAACTCATAACATTTAAGCTCAGTAACCTGGATCTCAAATTAGAAGTGACAACAAAAAGCATGTAACCCTTTTACTACATTTGCCTCTCTCTTACTTTCTTGCTTCCCACTACTCCTAGTTGCTCAAACCCCACTTGAAGAAAACTTTTGTTTCTTTATACTCATGACCAACTGCATAAGTCCAAAGCCTATAGCTTCTCTTCAGTAGTGCCAAAACAAAAACAAATAGATAAGCTCCCCAACACACTAAACACGTTAGATGAAATAAAAATACACATCCTAGAATCTTCACCTCTTTTTTGTTTATGCATACGCATTAAACATTAAGCCAAAAGAAGGAACATTAAGAAACAAGAAGAACAATGGAATAAAACAAGGCCATTATTTACAAAATCTCATTTTTAATTTATTACTTGCAGATTGTGGTTTATCTTTTCTATGGTTTCATAGAAAAAGGCTTTAGTTGACTCTAACTTGGATACATACATCATAAATTCCACCGGCCAGCTCTTTTATTTGGTTTATATATATATATATTGCTTTCCTGTTTTCTTTTCATGTCCTCAAGTGGCGCAGATATTTGCAGCTTTGATTCTCACAGTAATAGCAAATATGTAATTTATTACAAAAAGTGGAGCTGGCATATATCCATGCCATCCTCAGCAAGTTAAATTTGATGTGCACACTATGCATAAGTCAATGACTACATTCATTGCACACCACTATGTCTGTTCACCTATAAAATGCAGTTTTCATGGAAATCTTCAATTGCAATATGTGCTTCTTCTTTCACCTAACTGGTTACTTGTTTGGTGCCGTTTGTCTTAACCTGTGAATCAACAATTCTAGTTGATATTCTCAATCTATGCATTAATTTAATCAAGCTCAGGAAAAAGAACCACCACCAACAATTTTTTTCTCTCTTCCCTTATGAACTTAACTTTGATAACATGCATACATAAGGATGATAAATATTAATATGTATAATAAGACAGTGCTAGCTAGCACACTAACAGCAAGATTAACATTAAACTGATCATCATTGACTTATACCTCAAATTAGTTTAATTATGTCCCCCTTACATGGCAGATTCTACTTGGATGGCCAATAAATGGTTAGAAAAAGGTTAATATATGTTTTCCTCAAGTCATCCTTGGAAAAAGCTAAATGTGATTCTACTTACATGGCAGATTCTACTTGAATGGCCAATAAATGGTTCAGCACTTAATGTCTTCCTAGCTCAAAAAACTAAGTGTTTTCCTGATATAACAACTTAGAACACCTTTTTCCTCAAACTCCTCCCTAGCCTCACAATACAGTAAAAGAATAGCTTCAAATAGAAATAATGACAATTAATAATTGCATTAGTTGAAGCATAAGTGTCTGTTTAAGAAAAAGTTTTGTTGACACTATTTTTGTCTCTTTGTGTGGCACCATGATTTGGCTAAAGAAACAACCAGAGTTGATTAAAGAGGGTGGATACTATGATGAATGATGTTATGTTAAAAATCAGTACTTGCATGTTTACTACTGACAAGACTGTCTTGGGAACTGAATTATTATTAAACAGAATTTAACCATTATGTGATTTTGATCTCAATCAATTTTATGTAGTTGAGTTTTTAATTTATACAAGAATTAATAATATTATGTTACTTTTTTTTTGTCATCAAAAAACCTATAAATTATCCCCTTTTTTTCTGTTCCTTTTCTTTCCCAAAGCAAAGAAAACAGTAATCTTGAACAGTAATTAGTAGCTTAAATAGGCAAATCTTCATAGCAGGGGAACATAATATTGAGCAGCAAATTAAAAAGCAGAGTAAATGAGGAAATTCCAAAAGTAGTGCAACTGGTTTGCAATAAGCTGGAATCCACAGAAGAAAAAATATTCTGTCATACTAATGAAGGAAGAAAACGATAGCAGCACAAATTAAAAACTTCCCTCTCCTTGGGAACTAACAAACAGCAATTAACAAATTCAATGAATTGTTTAATCTTTTAATCTTGCAGATTACGCCTGTGGCATATAATATATGTTCATATATTATGATTTAGGCTAAGAAGCTGGTGCTAATCTATTGAGTAGACATTTGTGAACCATAATAAGTGTTTTTGTAGCTACTAGCTTCACTTTCTGTCACAAAACGAACTTTCTGTAGCTGGTGCTACAATCTTTGTTAGGACAAAACGAACTTTATATACTTCAATGAGAAAGCCACCCCCAGAAAAATGATTCTACTCAGATTCACTCATACCTATCTTTTCTCATAATTCCTTGTTTTCTGCACTTTATTTTGTTAGTACCTGGATTATGAAGTTGAGGTTAAATTTTCTTTTACAGAGAGTTTCCAAATTTCAAGTATAAGTTAAAGTTTTGTCTTCCGTCTTCTTTTTATCGTGAAAAAGCGTTTTGATGATAAAGTCAGTATTTATCTAAATATTCTGATAATAAATGTAACTAATTTTCTGAATATGAAATCTATAGTTATAGATTTTAAAATGAATTTTTGATTAGTAGTTAATTCAAATAGTAATGATTTCACTTAATGTTAATGTAATTATTTTTAATGTTAATTCTATTTATAATCCGATCAACTGATCCACTTACCATTTCATATGAAATGGAGATTTGTTGATTACTCAATTAATGACTGAGCATGCGATCATTAAGTGCAACATAACGTGTCAATAAAATGTTTACACCAAGAAAATTCTGCACGTAATTATGCATGATTAATAGTAGTAATTTTGAAGCAAGCCATGTCTGTGAATAAAAAATGCAGATAAAAGAATTGCAGAAAAGAGAGTAGTGGTGTGCTTTTGCTGTCATGTCAACTAATTGAGACTTTCTTATCTTCATTTTCTGTGCGAATTTTCAACTATCGAATCAATTGATGTGGCAGCGCTGCGCATTCTGTATTAAGTAAATTTTACGATACAACTTATGAATCTTTACAAGGGAAATAAAGTTGACATGAGATTTTTTTTAAGATAAAATTATTTTTATTAGTTTAAAAAGTGACTAGACATATATTAATTTTTTATTTTGGATATAAAATAATTAATCGTCACTTAACAGGATAAAATAATATATATATTCTTCTTCTAACTTTTGTTGTATTAAATGTAATATAATAATTCATATTGTAAATTCTTAAAATCATAATAGTTTCTGTGAAAAATTAGAGGATATATGATTAATAAGCTTAAAACCCACAGCGTATAATTTTGAAATGTATAGGTAAAAGGAACGAATGTTCTTATGATCACATATAAATAATTACTTTGAAAATATTTTAAAAGTGTATTGTTACTTTAAAAAATGGTGCATTTTTTTTTAAAAAAGATTATTTTTATTTAATCAGAATTTTGTGTTTTTTTTTGGGTGTGATATTAAATGTGGATCGTTGGGTATTATTATTAATGGTCGATCTTAAAATATATAAATTTTTAAAAAAAATCAAATAACTTAGTAATCTTATGACAATAAAAAAAATTATATCCCATAAATAAAGGATTACTTATAAAAGTCACCTTAAGTGTTATAAATATCATATGCTTTTCTATTTTGTTCTTCGATGTGTATTACAGAATCTATTGACATTACGTGTTGAACTTTACATTTAATACCTTTAATATTACTTTAGTTTAATTATTAAACAGTGTGATATTCAGAAAAAAAATATATCGTATTTTTATGGGATCTAAATATTCATTTCTATGTTATATAACATAATAAATAATTATTTGTTAAAGTTTCTGAATTCATAAACAAATTATAATTATTTTAAAATTAAAGACGACATTTATGAAATTTGACATGGGTGTCAATTCTTATTCTATGTGATAGTGTTTAGCAAATCTCTTATAACAAGCTAACTTTTCTCTCTCTCTTCTTTTAATTTTTATGTTAGTAATACGAAATATTTATCGATTTTATGATAATTAATATCTGTTTAATTTAACAAATTACGGCTATTAGCTCTTACCTTATTTTTATAAATTATTTATTTATTAGCTCTTAGCTTTCTTATCTTTTCTTTTCTATTATCATTATATTTGAAACAAATAAAACAAAACTAAAAATTCTTTATCATATATTTATAATAAAAAACCTTAAATATTATTGTGTTAATTGTTAATGTGGTATCATTAGAAGTAACCTCAAATATTAAAGGTAATATATATTAGAGAGTATAGTATATGCCCCACTATATAAAGTTAAAAGCATGGTGAGAAGCTACTTATTTATAAATATTTAGGGGAGTTAGGTTGGGTTATTGATGTGACACAGATTTGTATATGTGCATGTTTTCTCACTGACTCGTAAGAGTATCAAATTACACAATTATTTTTTTTAATGAAACTTCTATCTATATATTAATTATTTTCTTGTGAAACCAATTTTAAAAAAGTTAAATATATATTTTTTTCTTAATTTTTAGTAAAAATTAAAAATAGTTCAATTTAGATGTCAAATTTTTATAAATGAGTAAATTTAATTTTTTTAACAAATTTTTATTAGATTTATTTGATGTTTAAGAGGTGTTCATGCATTTGAATTGTTTGACACATTTTTTTTTAATATTAACTAATAAACACATTAAATAAAATTAATAAAATTTAGTTAAAAAAATTAAATTCACCCAGAATTATGACTTGATTTACATGCAATTAACATTTTTCTAATGAAAGGAAGAAATAAGAGCAATTTCTTTCACACAATCATTATAAAAGAAATTAGTTGCATGTTTCGTTACACAAATGGTATTTGATTTTACGTTTCATATTGTAAGATATTTAAAAGGAAATTTACATTTTATATTTAAATTATGAAGACTTATCGAAATAAAAATAATTAATTAGAGAAGTCTTATACAATTTTTAATATAAACCTTCCATATAAAAACAGCCTTTTATTACTTTATAGTTTAATATTTTTTATTTAATATTTTATATAGAGTTTTCCTTAAAAAAAGAAAAAAAAAAGAGAATTATCAAACTTATATAAATATATCCATCATCAAAATAATTTATGATATAGTTATGTGTGTTACGATTGACCTTTTTTTTTAATTTTAAATTTGTGGAAGTAATATTATATAAATATGTGATATGAGTTCAACTTATATTATTATATAAGAAATTAAGTTAACTTTTAATTTAATATTTCGAGACACTAAATTCATTAGTCTTTTTTATTTCTATGTGATATTTAATTTTGTTATATAAAATTTAGATTTATATTTAGATTATTCCTAATAAATTCAATATAATCTATTTTATGTGAGTAAAAAAAATGAAGTCTTATTAATTTAAAAATATTAGATGAAAAAAGTTTTATAAGAATAAAATATTAAAATAATGTGTGGTATTTACGAATTTTTTAAAGAGTTTGAGTTTATACATTTTGTATAGACTCTAGAGATTAGCGTAGTAATCAATGGAGACATTTGAGTTTGATTTGAAGAGTACATGTTAAGTAAATTGCAATGACTTGAGTTGCAAGTTATAGTTATTCCCTGCATACTTTTTTTTTTTATAGTTGCTCTCACTTTCCAATTTTCTTTTCCTTCATGCTTACTTGGAATCCAACTTCTGTCATATGTTGCTGTCGGATTGAATCAACCTAAAATGGTTAATCCCCGAATTTCTCTGTGAAAAGAAGCTTGTTGATGCATGGTGAACAAGAAGTATTAAGGCAAACTCAAAGCATAAGGTACAAAAGCTTAGTTAATTTTTGGTTTTGTAGATTATGAAAGGTTGTGTTTGGTGAACATAAATAGTAGTGTTGAGAATACATTGAGCAGTTAATTGTATGGGAGAAGGAATAATACTATGAGAGGTGGAAGAGGTGTTGCAAAATTTTATTGAGAATCTAAGTTTTACATTAGATAAAATTGAGAAAGTAAAGTATTATATAAAGATGAAAGACCCATTAACACGTTGTCTTAAAGTTTTGGATAAAAAGTGGTGTCAATCCTTTATATGATTGGATTCATATTTTATTGGTACTATGTCTCCTCGGTGAACTCCCTCCTTGATAGATCCAACAAATTTTACTTGAGCATATAGATGTAAGTTGGTGACTACTCCTTATAACTTCAATTTGAAAGGAAAGTGACTAAATGTGTCCTTTGTCATTTTTAGCATGAGATTGTATGTGATGCTTTGAATCAATTCTGTTCAGATGCTAATTACTTGATTTGGACTCCATTACCATTACTTCAATGTTCTTATGTTACCTTTATAAGGGCACTACCTATAAACGCCTCTAAGCATTTCGGATAAATCTTTCTAAGAATTAAGAATATATAGTTGTCATTTCATTAGTTTTCAGTGCTTACTTTTACTTTCGTTTATTTTGTTCTCTCGAATTTCGGTATAACCTTTCGCAATATTTTTCTTTTCTGTCCTTTTTTCTTCGTGAAAAAAAATTAAAAAAAAAAAAAGTGTCGTGTGTTGTGGATGTGTATGCTTTTATTTCTATATTTTTCCAGGTGATAAACTCTCCGATACCCTCCAGTACCACCATTTTCCCTTTGTTTTATTGGAAAAGGACATAGTTTCAAATAAGAACATATATTTCTTTTTCTATGGGAAAGTCAAATATTACACCTGTCGTGATCGAGCCAAACTTTCTGTACATTAATTAGGAATATAAAATCTTAAATCCTGCATTCTAACTTTGGGGATATAGATTACCCTTAAACTGGAGATAAATTCGAACTTTATTATTCTGGGTTACTTTATTTGTAAAAGTATGATTTCACTTTCTCCGAAAAAATAAAACAGAAATAAGGACTCCATGGGCCATTTGTTCAATGAAGCTTCTTGCAAAGATTTATTCACAATACATATACATACAATTTTTTTTTGTTAAATGTAATATTCAACGGCAAACCAATTGGTTGTAGCTTTCAACGAGATAAAATCATGAGTTGATGACGGTGTAATCAAACTTGTATTTGCTGTTTTCATCCACATTATTTGCATACTACGGATTGAACGTCTATTTCTGATGCTAGATATTCTGTAGCCATGTGAACGTTCCAAATAGTTAGAACTTAGGAAAAACAACTATTTCACATGGCCTTTCATGCGAAAGAAAGATTCTTCAACAAGATGATTATTTAAGATATGATTAAGAGTTCTAAACGAGTAGAACTGCTAAATAATAGGCTCAAACAAAATGGGGAAAATATGATTAAAGACAACCACCGTTACTACATAAATGTTGTTTAGTGGCGAGAGGACCTCCTCGCCGTTACGCTCACACCTTTTAAACAATTTGAAGTCACGTTCTTGGAATTCTCTCCCTGCTCCCCAAAACATAATTCCTTACGTGGGGTTCCGGAAATTCAAACCAGTTAAGAAATCATCAAGGAGTATCAATTATTTCGCAACCAATAAAAACAGTCTAGCACCATGATAGCTCAAAAAAATGAGCATACAGCGTTCAAACAATCGCAGAAAGTTACTACCTCAAAAGTTGCCATACCATACAGACAAATCAAAACCAACATAGGCCACAGCATTTTGAAAGGCCGGAGTGTATGCTAAACAATGTCTCTCCATGTTCCCAGAATTTATTCCAGATGGAAAATTGAATGATCAATCAATGGTGGTGATCATCATCGCCATGTCCATCGGGTGGTCCACCAGGTCCTACCACTTCAAGCTGTTCGGGGAAAAAAAGATAGAATAATTAGCGTCCATGTGTAAACAGTTATTTGATTATTGCCCATTAATGTTCTAAACAGCTGACAGGGATGAGAAACTTTGCTCTCGAAAGTTGGACACAAGACAAGACAGTAGTTAGGCAAAAACTAATGCGTTTCCGAAGCAACCACCAACTCACATTACACTAAATCATATTGATGACATTGCAAAAATCAAATTCCTATAGATTTTCAAACTATTTCCTGGGATACAAATAATTCAGGAACTTGCGGAGCATTCGGCAAACAAATTGATTTGCTCAAGATGAGCTGGCCCATGGTTGCCAAACTCGAGGGTTAACAGGTAATTTACGCATTGAGCCAACACCATCACAGACTTGCGCACGGTTGAACTCCAATGAAGAGCTTATATAGGACCATGCAAGCATGTTGAAAATAAAAATATAAAAAATAACAAAAATTGCTGCCAGTTCCACTAGTTTCAATAAAATGCCTAAAACTGCTCCCACAAAATTGCACTGTTTTCATTTTGGCTTCCCAGATCTTTCTTGGCTATTGTGCATTTTCAGCTATAGCTCGTGAGTTGTGAGCCTTCAGGTTTCTCTTCCTTTGAACACGTCTTCTTATCTAATGATAATGTTAGTGAAAACAAAGATGCTGAAAGATTGGAATTTTGGTTACTTTTACTTTTCACTTTATGAACTTTAATGTTTAAGGTACATTTGGACAAGCTTCTTCAAAAGAACTTCTATTTTGAGAAAAATATGAAAAAAAAAATTAACTAATGGAGAAGTCAAATTTTTTTTTTTCTCATTTTTTTCTCCTAGAGGTTCTTACGGAAAACCTTGTCGAAACAGGAACTTAATTTTATCACTGTCACACTTTGTCCCTTCATTGTTTTGTTACAAAGTTAGAATGTTGGTACTGTATTGTTTTATGGCATTACATTTGATGTGGAAACTATGATAAGAATATTATTTAGTTTGGACTTTGTATACCATGATTATGATTTCTTAATATTATTTTGGTTACAAGCCCTACATAAATATAAATAAACTATAACAGTTTAATCATTTTATGAGGAGCTTACAAATTTTTATTCTAATAAAAGGTTTTGTTGTTTGACTAGTCACTTGCTTTGAGGTCAAAAATAGGTACTCAACTTACGGGCGATTGGAATTGCTCCATTGAATTTATTTGGGCTTATCTCATCATCATAGTAGTCAAAGTGAAAATTGATGGGTGTTTGTTCTAAGCATATGGAAGTGACTTATAAAAGACCCATCAACTCTTAATATATTATTTCAATAAGTTTCTCATACAGTACCGAGATAACAATTATTACATAAGCTCTCATGTGGTAGTAGCTAATTGAATAAGTTTCTAATTAAATTGTTCACTCAAATGTACCCTTAAACCATCTACCTTCTGGATGATAATAAAAATTCAATGTTTAAAATACATACATTGTTAAGATTGAAAACCTCTCATTTTCCCATCAACTATTTTAGAATATATTTGGGCTAAAATGATAATTATTTCACAGCAATAAACTAAAAACACCAAAATTGTGCAACAAAATCAGATAATCATATTTAAAACTAGTTAAAAAATTAGATTGTACAAATATTTGAGTTATTAAGGGAGTTAAAAACTGCTCCAGATATATTTTATACGAGCAGCCTCAGCTTGACAACAACCACTAAGCGACCGGTGCTTGACAATCAACTATCAATGCCCACAAGTGAAGCACCCAACTAGAGTTTTCAATCTAAAGACCTAATTATCTTGGCATTCAACTCCATCTCTGTCTAAAGTAAAAGCACAGGATATAAATAACTCATTGATTCTACACTCACCACAAAAATATTACGCAACAGTAATAGATATTTTAAGCATCATTGTGAACTTACAACAAAATATTGTGCGCACACAGGACATTCATGAGGCTTGCCTTTCTCCAGCCAAAACCAGACAACATCATGCTCATCCTCTGCAGTAAAACAAGTTGTTCACCCCCTCATTAACACCAAAACCAGAATTCAAGAATTTCTCATCATGATGGGATGAAATCTTCATACAAATTAAGAGAAACAAGGGATATTTTGATGCTCACCGCCTTCACCGCCTGGGCATCCAACTATCCTTTTATCATAGTAAGATTTTACAATGGCAGGTGCTTCCTATGAACCAAAACAAATAATGAAAGCAGAAATAGATGAAGCATTTATAAAATCACTATTAATATTATGGCGATGTGAATCTAACCAAACTATTTGGTAAGAATTAGAGAAAGAAACATGAATACTTACACAGGCAGATAGCTCATTCAATCAAATGAAAGGGGAAATATTAAGAACCTTATGTAAGATACAATTAGAAGGTATAGGATACGAAAGGCTCAGACAATCTCAGATGATAAAATTTCATCAATTGACGCAAATATATTAGTGTCTGTGTTAACAGCTATATTGTTATCCAAGCTTAGCTCAATGAATTTCACTGACGTCAAAATATTATGCATCAACAACGCTTTCACACTTCTCTCCTGGACTAAAACCTCATTAAGCACAAGGATTATCATTTACTGACACAATGGTTTATGAGAGAGTACCACAGGCTTTTATATCAACAGGTTATGAGGAGCTTGCTTCTAGATGTAATCTTACTAGAAGAATAAATACTCAAGTTTTTCACAATCAAGACCTCTTCACATAATTGCGGACCTACAAAAATATGGTCATACTAACATCGAAAACACCTTCCAAACAGTAAATTCCAAGACTCAACAGTTACGGCAACGCTTGTTCAGGTTATGCAGAGATAGTCACATGTAGTGTGTACGCCCTGGAGGGGGTGTTACCAGGAAATGGTGCATTACAAGGTTTCCTAGCCTTCAAATGGAAAACTGCTACACAAGCATAAGTCTAAAACAAAAGATGAAATGAAAATCGAAACGAACATCACTTATGAACTCTTATAGTTTCCCAAGGCGAAATCAATGCTATTCCTAGAAAACAAACTTATACATTAGTTAAAATACAGTTTAAATAGAGAAGCAATAAGACTGACCTTTGTGCCGAATGGACCTTCGGGATGGTCTATTTCAAGAATATCCCTTCCCTAATCAAAAGAATCAGATAACAGTTAGAACAAAAAACAACAATGAGAACCTCCCTTCAAATGCTTGGTTCAACTCAAATAGTGTACAGGAAATAACACTTTGCTTAATATCTCTTTCTTCAATATTTTAACCTTAACCATAAGGCTCGTGTGTGCGTACGAAGAATAAATAATCTAGAATTATTAACAAAACCCGCAAACGAAGCACACTATGCATTTGATTGAATCGAGAGAGAGAGAGAGAGAGAGAGAGAGAGAGAGACCTCGAGCTCAGCTTCAAGCTCCTCGCGCTCGTGTCCGGTAGCGATAGGCATTACATCCTCAACCTTCTTTTTGATCGCAGTAGCATCCTCTGTAAGAAGAAGAAATAAGACGAATTAATCGATTGGAGAAAGAGAAAATAAAGAAAGAGGAAGATAGAGCACCGGATTGAGTTGAGAAGTAGCGGTAGGAGCGAGAAAGAGCGGGGAATCTGGCGGCGGCGGAAGCAGATCGGGAAGTGAGAGAGGAGGAAGAAGCGGCGGCTAGGGTTTTTAGGTTGGAAGAGAGAAACCTCCGCAACATGTTTGATCTCAGGTCGCACCCTTTCTTGGGTCAGCCGAGTCAGAAAATTGGAAATGGAGTTGTTACCTCCTACTACTTGCTTCACTCTAGATCGTCCTTTCTCTTTCTCTTCGGCTACCTTTCGATTGCTCCTAACCCATCGACCGCTCAAAATTACAATTTTACTACATTTTATTATTCCATATTTCCATTTATTTTATTTCAAATTTTAATCTTTCCAATTTAGAAAAATAGTCATTTATATGATAAAATTAAATAACTTCTTAGAGTAATTCACGAATTTAATTATGTGACGTATTAGAGCAAGTTGTTTCACATCATTACCTAAACTAATTTAAATAATTTTTTTAAATCATCCTTGCATAATTTTAAATTAGTTAAAATGAAAATAATAAATTAACAATGTTAAAAGTTGTTATTCTATTTTTGTATAGTAGTGGCATTTAAATTAAGCTCTGAGACAAATTGGGTGAGTAGGGGGGTTGACTTTAGCATGTGAGGGAGAGAGAGAGAGAGACTTTCGATAAATGAAGAAATAAACCATTTATCTCTAATACTATATAATAGAATTTTTTTAATTACTCTTGAGTATAATTATTTTTAATATATATGTATAAAACATATCACTTTTAAGAAGTATTTCATTTAATTTTTATTTTTTAATATCTCTTACGTTGAATTGAAAAATAAAATTATTTAAATTATATTTTAAAGATTTTGTTTTTTTAATTAAACTGTTTAATAACAACTCGTGTTATGTTTGAAATTTTCAAAAAGTAACACACACTTATGTTTTCCTTTATGTTAATAAAAAATTAACTAAACCAGTGGTTTGAATTTAGTGAAATATAAGTTTTTTAATTTGTTAAATATTTTAGTATAATGTAATATTTTTTATTTCACTTTCTCTTTCTTTAATTCAAACAAGTATAGTGAACTTTTCTGCATTTTTTATTTATAGATATTTTTTATTCTTTATTTTATTTCTAATCTACACAGAGGCAGAAATGAGGGCGAAAAGGATATTTTCTTATTACATTAATAAATACTAATAAATGAATTTGTATTAAGAAAAATTACTACAACACATTTTCGTATTTTTTAAACTAAATATTTTCCCATTAATACAAACATTTTTCTAAATTTTCTTTGTTCTACTCATCAAAATAAGTTAATAGAATTTATTTTATCCATTAAACAATATAAAAACTTTTGTTTTATTCTTCTTTATTTATATTTCACCCTTTTCTTTTCCTTTTTCTCCTTTCCATTTTCATAGACATTATTAAAATAACCTCAAGGACACAATTTTTTTCATTTTTTACATACATGTCATACAAATTTCTTGATAATGCTAAAAAATAACCCTACAAGTCTAAATTGCAACTTCCTAAAATTTTGGCTCAGCCAATCAGTTTTTGCTTATATCTTTTGCCTTCAGGCTCTTGCCTTTCACTCTCATCTAATTTCCTCCTCAAATTTTTCAGATCATCTTCACCAACCAACCCATTCAATTCTTTATTCAATGCATATGCTTCCCCCATTTTCCTTCGGCACTCTTTACTCGCTGAATCATGAGAAACAACTGAAACACAACTCAGAGAATAAGTATGTATATGTGGTAGGAATACATGTTATGTTTTATCAGAAAAATATGTTCCAAACTAGGAGACATTCATAGAATAAGGTTAATTTGTATAAAACAATTGCAGCCAGATATCAGCTTTATTAAAAGAACTGCCTGACAGATAGATAAATCAAAGAAATATAACTTCCTAGTACTCCTCGTCCAAACTAAAGAAATCTTCCAAGGACACCTAAGTCCAATTACATAACGAATTGACATCACTTTAAAACTTTAAGACAATAGATTAATGGATCTTGGTGTTCTACTTTCTTATTTATGTGGGACTTAGACTCACATTTGAAATTTTAACAAAGTTACAACTAACCTCGCACTGGATAGTCTTTACCAATTATGCAATTTGCTTTGGTCTGAATACTTTTAGGAGCAGTCCAAGGTTCATAAATGTACTCCTTGGGCATATCTGCTAGTAAATTTCCAGTTCTAACATGTTATCAAAAGAAAAGTTGACTAGATGGTAGAACAAGATGGAAGTGAGGGAACAATGACATACCTTTTAAGACTGGGAGAAAATGCCTAATATAGTCGCCATTAGGGTCATACTTCTTACCAAATGTGGTTGGGGAATAAATACGATTGTACTGATCATGATACACAAAACATGTCAGAGTAATGTTCAGGATTTAACCCATGAAACAGAAGCCTGATAAAATTCAGATGAACAAAAAAGCCAAATGCAGTTCAATACAGTCACTTTCCACAGAAAATTCAGAACTAGGAACAAAGTATACTTCGAACCTGATAAAAGAAAGATGAACAAGAAAGCCACATCCAATTTCCGTTATTAATTGCCCAATCTGAATCAATCAGAAGCCTCTCAAAGACATCCCGTCCTTTTTCCCAGTGAACAAACTGTCAGCAGCAAAAACAGATATCAGTATCCAATAGATTAGCATGAATAATTTGGCAAGATTATTCAAAGTACTTATACCAGATCGCCTCTAGTTAGAAAACATGCGACAGAATGTCGTGCCAAATGATGCATCCAACCCCATCTGCGTAGCTACAACATGAAAAACGGATTCAAAAGGCTGAAAAATGTATTGCGGCAGAATAGCTGAGGTACACAAATTTGAAGCAAAACAACTTTTATTATTGCTTCATGTGGAAGAGGATGTCAAAGCCCAAATCCAAACCTGGATCATGATAGCATCAATCCAAGGAAATCCCGTCCTAGCCTCCCTCCAAGCCTCCAGCAGTTTATCATCATCCTTCCAAGGAATCTACAATATATTTTAAATGACATCTATAATAATTAAGTGGTGTCACATTTTCTTTAACGGAGTAATGTTAATCTGACATCAACCTCATAGCATAATAATAGACCAACATTCAACACCCCAACAATAATATAAGGATATATGTAGAATGGAGAATAATAAAAATAAATACTCTTGAAGCATAAACATAACGAGCTAAATTGCCATATCTTTATGTTTAGAGGCTGTATACAATAGCAACAACATCTTCTAATCTCACCTGCTTGCATATCCTATTGCATTTCATTCTATCAAAATTTGGAGTCCCAAAAGCAGCCGTGTAAAAGAACTCTCGCCACAACAACTGCAAAAATCAAACAGCTTCAGTTTCCTCAAGGTAGAATTCTGAAAACAATAAAGTGATATTAACTTCAGGAAAAGGCGGGACCTGTCCTGTAAGAGAAACAGGTGGTGATGTATGCTTTGGCATACTTCTATATATATCCTGAATTCGCTGGTAGAAATATCTTGAAGATAAACAACCAAACTGCATAGGAAATGAATGAAAGGCAAAAAATGTAGAAATGATCTCAACAAGGTTCTTTGTGTGATTTAATACAGTACAAACGGAACAGGTTTTGACTTACTTTCAGGTACGGTGATAAAACAGTTGTTGCCGGCTTCAGAAATGCAGATGGATTGCCCTTTGGTTTCTCAAAGTTTGCCACCCACTTCTAATATCATAAAAACAACAAACCAAGGCATGATACTGGTTAAAAAAATCTACATTACTATGTTGCCTCCCCAATTACATGCACTTGACCTTTCAGCAAGAAACATCAATCTTATATGTGAAGACTGATGAACTGGTATCGCAGCATTGAGATTATAGTTGTTACTTTTGAATGCTGAAACCTAGAGTGTAGAAAGTACCTTGTCTTTTATGCATTCATCCAACCTCTTCAATGCTTCTGACTCACCCCCTTTGAAAGGAGAGAACTCATCCTGAACAAAACTTCTACCATTAGGTGCTCAGAAGGGGTATGATCTAAAATATAAAACACGCTCACGTACCTGTTCAGCTTCTCCATATCCAAGATCTGTGATGGTAGGAACTTCAGAAATATCACAACTTCCAAGATGGCCAACTGGAGGAAGTGAAGAGTACACGGTTGTGAGAGGAGAGGGTGGCTCCCCAGCAAGCTTGACAAACGATTGGTAACTAAGGGGTGGCTTCCCTCCGTTCTTTTTTGGCATTAGCAAGAACACAAACAAATTGATCACAATTTAACATAATCAGAACAATAATAACAATGAATAATCTAGGAATCTAACCATAAAGGAAAAAACTATTCATTCGTAAGAACAGAATATCATAAAATTTAATAAGCACTGAAAAAAACTTGTTAACTTGAAACGATTTGTTGAAGGTTCAAACTCACCTTGTGTATAATATCGGTGGGGTTGAAGAGTGTGTGACTCACAGGAGAGAAAACCTCAATTCCAGCAGCGAGTGCAAAGTTCTGTAAACACATACCCAGTAAAGCCAATAGCCACACCGCAACTACACACCCTTAAAAACAAGGAGTAAGCTTCTCAAACAACAAAAACATCTCAAGTAAACAACATTTGTACCTTAACTTTAACATCCAGAGCCTGATAATACGGTTCAGTGTCGTACTCAAAGCACAGCTTGCTGACATTCCACTGAAGCAACAATCACAAACAAAATTACAAAACAACTAGCTTGAATTTTGCAAACAATAGAAAGAAAGAAATCGATGGTAGAGAAAACGGATATATTGTATAATACACATGCCTCCTTCAAGCAATGAATGACGACTTCAGCTGGGTCACCTTTGAGAATCAAAAGTCGGGAGCCAAGGTTCTTGAGGTTGAGGTCCAGGTCCACGAGGCTCTCCAGCAAGAACTTGATGCGGTTCAGACCCGCGCGCGATGACCCAGGTGAGAAAGCATTCGGGTCGGGTTTCATATAATGCGGGTCAATCACGAAGACAGGGTAGAGATGAGAGGCACTTCGGGACGCGAACTCGAGAGCCGGGTTGTCGTGGATCCGAATGCCCTTCCTAAACCACACCAGAGAACCCGACCCGGATCCCATCAGCACAATTGCAAAGGTGAAGGTTTGAACCGAATCCTCTTCTTCGCGCCTTTCCTTAAACACCCATTTACGTTTTCATAATGAAATACGAAGTTGTTGTTTCTAACGTGCGCCGCGAATTTACCTATCGAACCTTACGTGATTCGGGGTTTGGTTTACGCACACGGCGTAGGTTAGAATGTGTTTGGATAGAGAAAATGTAACGGTACCTGAGATGCCACGTTGCGGCTTTTACGCCACGTACTGTTGTTATTGCCCATGTGAATTCAATTAATTCGATTTTGGCTTATTTTTTTATTAAACTGCTTTAATTTATCGTTAATATAAAAAAGTTATCCCAAAATATGTAAAAGAATATTTATATCTTAATTAATATGGAAAAATTCAATAAAAGTTGAAAAATATATTCTATTATCATTTTGGAGAAAAGTAATTTTGTCCTTCTAATAATTTTTTACTAACAAGTGTTTCTATTTACCAAACAAAAGAAGTGCTATTATTCTCAAGACATTAATAATATTCACTTTTTCATGTAATTTATCTTATAAAATACTAAAAAACTATCCCTATAAAGATTGTTGTAGAAAAAAAAAACATGTTAAAACCATGAATGACACAAAACATTAACAGAATTACTTTTTTTCTATATTTTATTTTTTACAAAATAATAAATTATTTTTATACTAGCACAAGTTATAACTTATGTATTATAATCAGAACAGTGTTAATTTAATTTTAACCCACTACTACTTTTAAAATATTATTTTCTAAGTTTTCACATAATTGTTAATTTAATTATTTATCTTTTGTTAACGTAAAATACTGTTTCATCTTGAATGGTCATAATCTTTACACAAACTCTTACCTTAAGTTGATCTGAACGTAAAGACTGTGCTTAGATAAGTGATTGAACATTTCTATGCAATGGTTAATTTTGTATTAAATCATTCACAGAATGTCATTTTCTTCATTGACTTCACCAAATTATTATATGATTATACTGATTAAAGTTGTATTCTGCGATAATACAACTTAAAAAAAATTATTGGTAAAATAAAAAATAAAATTGTTCATCATGATATAATGCTAGCTCATTATCTAAAATAGACAAGATAATATATATATATATATATATATATATATATATATATAATATTATTAACTTCTCTTCCATTTGTAATAATATAAATGATTAAAAAAGTAAAAAATTTTAATTAAATTTAATTGTATAAAATTAATCACATAAAAAATTAATCGTATAAGTTTTTTTTAACATTATTAATATTTTTATCCTTATATTCATGATTAAAAGTTATTCATGTATATCAGCACAAAAAGAAATATATTATATCATCTAGTTTTCACTCTGTCAAAATTATAATTTATTTATCTATTATTATCTACATAAATGAATAATTAAACATTAGGAATAATACCTACCTATTGTAATCTCTAGTATTATTTGATAATAATAATTATTATTGGGTTTATCCTTTCTACTCTAATTGAAATCATACATGAAAATAAAAGTTTACACTCTACTATTTTTACTGTTATTAATTTATATTAAAGGTTTAGAACAATGAAAACACTTATTCAAATTTTTTTCAAATCTTTCAAAAATTGGTCATGTTATTTTCAGTGAAATTATGAAATCCCTTGACAATTATCAAGTAATATAAAGGATTGGTAAACTGCAACCAAAATTCAAAACCTTGTGAAAAGTATATAAACTAAAAGTTACTCTAAGTAGACTCAATTCCTTGATCTCATTTTCAAAAATATTAAATCACAATTAAATTCTGAGAAAGTATTCTTAAAATTTTAAGAAAAAACGACTAAAATTAAAATTAAACTAAAAGATTAAGACGTATTTATAATTTTAAAGAGATATTAAATGGACGGTTAAAATTAAATTTAGTAAAAAAAAAAAGTTAATAACTAGTAAAAAAATACTGGATCATGAAATTAACGGTTACATATTTGCACATTCATATAAATACTGTAATCTTTTTTTATCATGACAGAGAAAAAGAAGTCAATATGCCCAATATTCATAACTATATAAAATTTGTACTCGTATAACTTTTTGTTTTTTAATTTTCCAAAAAAAAAATTAATTTAGAAAAGAAAACACATGTTAAGAATAAATTAAGAAAAAAATAATATTGAAATTTATTTTTATTGAGAATTAGTTTTCATCAACTCAAAAGATTTAATATTCATTAGAAAAAAATAGATTAGTTATATTTAAATAAAAGATAATAAATAAATTTTTAATCTATAAATATTATTATTTTTCTTTATTATGGTTAAATTTGAATAATTATTTCTCTGGCGCTTTGATGGACTGGATTGCTCGCTTTGTCTATATTTCGACAACTCGTTCTTAATGTGATGATTCTCAATATAAGAGAGTAGAGAATAGGGTTAAGAGTGTTGAACAAGTAGATCGTGAATTGGAGTATGATTTTAAACGTGATCCGAACATACCTGGCTTATGGTCCTGACTCTCTCTGTTTATAATTTGTCTCATGAACCTTGAACTGACCTAAGCCAAATAAAATATAAACAAACTTACTTGATTATTTATAAACAGCTTTTATCCATATCTTTAATAAGATATTATTTTATTTTCTTTCAATATGCTTAATAACATATTTTTTATTCTGGTGGACTACAAGTTCAATAATAAAAGCTGATCCAATTATGGTCCAGTATAGACATGATGTTATTTATAACCGATCGGCTATTTTTCGTAACCGCTCGTCCTAGATATCATACTATACTATACAGTTCATATTATGAATTTAGTTTAGTTTAATAAAATATATATTTTTTTTCATCACTCAAAATATTTTAAATTATTATCTTAGTTTCCTTTAGATAAAATAATTTAAAAGAATAAGTAATTGAAAATAATAGTTTAGATTGAGTAATTTGGACTATGTGATTAAGCTGGAGATGGAACATTATAGGTTTATTATAAGAGGTTACCGCCTAATTTTTGTGATACTTGTTTGTTAAGTGTGTTATTCATGTTATTCAAATTCCCACACACACGCTACATGTGAATCATCTAAAGTACATCCTCCCCAATGGATTTTTTAAGGACTTGTAGGAGAATAAAATAACTATGACCAAAGTTGTTATTCAATTGGACTATATATGATAATAAAATATATGGTGAGATCATATTTCAAATTATATATTTGCTTCGATACCTACTAAATTATATATATTTTTCAATAATCATCTAAAATAATTTAATTAATAAATTAAAAAATAATACAACAATAAGTTATATGAATCCATCATACATATCTGAATTAGCAGTATAAGATGTTATATGAACCAAATATATTTAGCTTGCATCAATCACAGATTTGAAGAGATTGGAGTCAGATTAATTAATTACCCTAATAATCACATACCAAAAGATTAATTAATTATCCTAATAATCACATATCAAAAGCTGAAAAATGCAAAAGAAAGAAGTATAATTAAACGAATCATGCACAAATATTATACATTACAGAGTGTCCCAAATCATGAACAGTTGAAAGAGTTTTGAAAGATAAATCAAAGTCGACGAATTGAAAATTGAAAAGGTGCCAACAGAGTTCCTATTTCTCGTACCCTTTCGAAATATCGGAGGCGAGTCTGGAGGCGATAGCAGAGTGGTACATGATGTCGTGAAACGTCGACGTTTCCACCGTTTTCTTCCGCAGCTGTTTCGCCTTCTCCTCTGTGAAGCACCCAGCAGAAAACCTTGAACCGGGCCGGTTCAGCTCTCGCTCCAGATCTGGTTTTTTGCTCGGATTTGGGCTGATGTAGTCCGCCTCCGCGGGCCAACCGAACAGAGGGGCCCACCAATTGGAAGAAACGGGCTTCCTGTTGTTGGGATCGGGCTTTGCCGGCGAGCCCGCAGAAGCCCGGATGATGGGGGGTCGGATAAACGTGAATGTGGTTGCCATGAGTAAGAGAAAAGAGAAGAACAATGGGTTTGGTTTTTGCTTTGATTGTTAGAAACTTAGAGAAAAAGAAAAGGAAAAGAAGTTCAAGTTGAGGTTGGAGAAATTATCAGGTGTGTCAAGATTCCGTGAGGTCATTCGCTGTATCAGCGTGAATCTTCCATGTGAGATATGATTGCTGAAAATAAAAGGTATTTAGGGAATTTTGATGTGAGTGTAGAATTGGGTTGGTGGAGAGCGTAACAGAGGAGAATAATTGTGGATAAGCAAGTACACGTGGCAGATGTAGGAGATAATGCTGACTATTGTGTCTCTTTTCTTACTTTTTTTTGAAAGATATTAAGTGCACTTTTTCTAAGATGTTGAGTGTTACGGTATACTTTTTCAAATTCAGAATTTTAGAATGAAGATGTGTTTTATTTTTTTATTAAATTGATGTATCTTATTTAAATTGTCGAAATTAATAAAATTAAAAAATATGTCATATTTGAAAATACCTTTTTCCTTATAACAAACTATGTTTGTAAATAACTTTATTTCAAGTTGAAGTAAATCTTCTTTATTAACGAAAACAAATATATTAAAGGTAAATCTTGGTTAAATGCACAATTTTAAATTTATTATTATAATAAAATCAAAGTGAAATGAATGTAAGATGTAAAATACTTTAATATTAAATTTTAAAATGACAGAAGTTTATATAAAAGAAATTCTTCTTTTGAATTTTTGTTTGAGATAGATGATATTTTGATTATCATATATATGTTAGATTAAAGCTTTGCGTAGCATATATTATATTAAATCAATCAAATATTAAATTTGGTAATGTTGGTTGTTATTTCTTTTAAATGAAATGTAACCGTAGAATAACATCCTTCTAGAATTTACATTTCATTATTCTCTAACTATGTATTATGTATTAAAAGATGTGCATATGATTTGATATCATATGTTTTGTGTCACCTAACATTGACAACATATGTGAACTAAGGTTTTACGAATTTAAGTTATGTTAAGTATTGATTTTTAGTGAAATTTAGTTTTCACGATTTAGAATCTTTTAAAGGATACTTAGTTATAATATGTGTGACTATATGTAAATTAATTTGTATTTGTATATAAAATAATAAAACTAATGTATAATGTTATAATATGTTGTTAGGGTTTAATTTGACTATTTTACCTTTACATATTAACTGCTACCAAAATCAATACATAAACAAGTTTTATTATAAACTTTGGTAGAAAAAACACAGAGTTTCTCATTAATTATTGCATTTTGATTGTAATTATATTCATGTGTGTTTTGGAAAACTTTTAATCTTAAAAGTAATCGTATATTTTATATAAACAATTTCAGGATGACTATATTTATATATATATATATATATATATATATATATATATATATATATATATATATATATAGTTTTATAATAGTATCTACTGGTATGGGTGAGGACTTTACAATAAATAAATATGATTTTAAAATAAAAGTGAAGTCGCATCTCTTAATCTTCAATTTTATCGTAATAATAACAAACAAATAATAATATAATTATAATTATAATATATTCTAACAATAAGTTTTTATTACCGCCATTAATTTTATAAATATTGTTATTATTATTCCATATTTACTCATTATATTTGTTTTCAGATTGGACGTTCTTAACACCCACTCAGACCGAAAATCGGTCTATATAAAAAAATGTTTATTGAAAATATAAAATTAAAAAAATATTTTGAATTTTAGTTGAATATGAATTTAAGCTAATTTTTACATCAATTTTTTTACTGAAAACCAAATTTAAAGTAAATGTACGATTAAATTAATTCTACGTTTTTTCAAAGTATTACCATATTACCGTCATCTTCAATGCTGAAATCCTAAATCTAAATTAGAGTTTTTATTTAAAACACGAATTTTACTGAAAGATTTTATTAAAAATATTAATGCCACATAATAAGGGTCTTAAATTTATAACAGGTTAAAATTTACTTAATTATAATAATTAAATCATCCAATTTATCATTTTAATTTTTTATATTAAAATATTTGTAGAAGGAACATTGAAACTTATTTAGTTTTTTTTATTTTCTCCATCTCCTATACAAAATATGGCTACCTTTGGAAAATGATTTCCCTTATGATAAGATCAAATTGATTTTAGAGTATGTAGGTCACAATGTCAGTGGAATGAATGTTGGGTGGGACTGACCTTAGTACTTTGAGGAATCATGGCATTAGGATTGGAGCCATCAAGAAACCCATTCTGCAACAACATCGTTTATTGATTTTCATCCAAATGTAAAATGATATTTTTATTTATCTTATCCAAATAAAATATGGTTAGAATGGTTATATATCCATCATGGACAAAGATTCATGAGTCATCCAGACAGAGCCCATCAAGTCGTACTTGATAAGAATTATTTTGAGAGGATGAATGGGGTCCAACATATATCTTAAGAACAGTGAAAGTAGCCCTCAATTATTTGAATGTGATGAGTATATTATATTCCAAAATATTATAACTGTATTGTAGGTTGAGTGTGTTTTTGGGGATTGGCATATAAATGAGAATCTAACAATACAGTTGTTTTATTAACTGTGATGAACTATAGCACTGTGAGGGTGTCAGTGATGGGATTTATGGGTTGCAGGCATTAATGAAAACAATCTGACCTCAGCTAAAGTTATTCTCACATTGACATCAATGGCATTTGCAGGTACACCAATGAAAATATAACTTACTATAAAATAAATACTCATTTAAAAAATCTATCCTTAGTATTAAGGCTTTCTATTTGTGTAAATAAATAAATCATTGGATCCATAAAAAGATAAATTTGATAAAACTCCATACAACTGAAAGGTTTACAACTAAAACTTATTTTGTGGTTTTAAGATGTAGGAAGTGTGAAGTAATTGTGTGCAGTGAACAGAAACAAAACCATGCTAAACTATATTCATTCTCAATCTGGTGATGAATTTACAAAATGTATACTGTTTCTCCACCCTCTTTAAGTGGGAAAAATGACAAGCAGATGAAAGGAAACACAATATTGACAGCTTAAAAAGAGAGAAAAGATGGGGAGAAGTTACTGAAAGGTTAAAGCCCTAAAACTAGCACGTCAAAAAATACTCCAGAGAAGAGATGATCTTTGGTATCTTTCTCTTGAAGTAACATCGTTTAGAAAGAAATGGGAGGAGGGAAAAAACCAAAACAATTATGGAAAAAAAAAAAGAAGATCGTGGACCCTTACAATAGATAACAACCCTATGTATGATCAGCTTTAAAAGAAATTAACTTATTGGCTTTGCGAGTCAGATGTAAATAAGAGTCTATTGATGAAGGGCGAGATAGCTGCAAGCAATGCCTTCGGACACTCTTCATGGGGTAAATGGCCACATCCAGATATGGCAACCAATCTCTGCACGTATAATGGTAAGAAAAGCATTAGAAATTTTAATCATGTGCGATAATAAATACCGGGGAGATTAAAATGGAGAGTAGGAAACTCATGGAACGGAATTGATTACAAGTATAGTAACAACCCTAGTTTTCTTGCTGTCCATTTTATATTTCTGATTTTCACCCTTAATACATAGAGTATTCTCAAGTTTTGCAGAAAATTTATAACAAGATGGTATACTTACAGAATTTACAAGTTTTGAGGCCATAGCTTGACATGATTTCAAAGAAACAAGGGAATCCTCGGAACCTGCAATGACTAACACTGGAATGTCTCCTACAGCTTGTAATAATGATTCTGCGTTTTTAGTTGAAAGGATGGTTTCGGATGACAATTTACCAATCTCATGAAGTGCCTCGTCCCATCCTTCTACAAATAGTGGAGCCTAAACAAAAAAAAGAAGTTACATATAAGGATAGTTAATACGTTTCTGAATGTAGAAAAATATAAAGAAACACAGGAAAAAAGGATAATGTGAAGAAGTTGCAGACCATATTGTCATATAGTCTGCTCAATAAATGTTAACGATGCTCAATAAAAATTGATTCCAAAACATCCAGTCATGTTCCCTCAGAAAAAATGAAAAAGGTATTCAACATAAGCATAAAACTAAAATCATTATACAAATTTGTGATAGCTCGTTAATATTTATACAGCTTTCGTTTCAGAGTTTATTTCCATTCACAAATTGAACCTCAAAATACTGAGCAGTTCTTATTTATATCATGCAAATAAAGCTTAAGGGATACAGGCATACCTTGTAGAGGGTTAAAACTTCTTGTGTCATTTTGGTAGGATCATACCAAGCACGCCGATTCACCACTTGAGTGATTTCTGTTCTTAGTAGAGGGCGAACCAAATGCTTCTTTCCAAGTGAGGTATGCAGAAGAATTCTTGCAAAGGATGGAACCACTTCCCTGGACAAGCTGACATTTAGCAATACAACCCCTTTCACATCAACCTGAATGGACACAAAACAGATCAAACCTCAACGACAGTGAATTGCGAATTATGCACATCAATTATTGCAAATCGACAATGGTTAATTAAAACATGTATTGACGAAGACTCAATATGTATGTGATTGCACATACCATTAGAAAAATATAAAGACGGAGCTACCAAAAAAGCACATCATATTGTTGCTGAATTTACAAACCCACATAGCGAATTACATTTACACAAACCCTAAGCATCATACTCTGGCCATTCGAAATCACTAAGTTAGGTACTTGCAAAAATCAAGGAAGAAGAAAAACACACATTGAAATAATTCAGCGATGATTTATTTTTTTGTGCAGTCATAAGGGCCAGCAATCCTCCATCATCATGCCCAATTAACACCACTGAAGAAAATCCAATCTCCGAACAGAATGATAAAAGCAGGTCAACCTGAAAATATCAAATATTCAGTTACAGATGGAACAGGAATTAAAAAATGAAAACTAGCAATGGTTACAGAGAAGTTATGGTAGTGGATATAAATTCCAAGCGGAAAAGGGCAACCTAAATTAACAGCTATGCAACTTTCGATTTGGCCTTGGAAATAAGAAATTGACTCCACATAGGAATGGGTAGCCTTTGGATATAACCCCATATACACAACGTGCATTTCATGTTTAATATAATCAAAACAAGGAACAAGAAAATAACAATATTTTTTTAGACAATTTGCATAGATGGAAAATATTAATCACCTGAGTTTCAAGCTTATAAGGATTAGGCAACTCTTTTTCCTCCCAGTCCTCCCTGCGAGGCCTTGAACTTAATCCCCAACCAGGCCTATCGAATGCAGCAACTGAGCAATTACTCTGCCGAGCTAAAGATCCCATCACATGCCTCCAAGAGAAGACTCCTCCACCAAACCCATGAATTAAAACAAGACCTAATTGACCAACATTCTTTGCATTTTTGTCCAGAGATTGAAAATCTAATTTATTAGTTTCATCTTCACAAATACCATCCAGGTGAAAAACGGGGATATCTTCAGAAATAATAGAAGTTATAGGACCATCCAATAGAGGAACATGTAGTGATGGGCCATGGAATTGATTGCTATAGCTCCTGTACAATTGTGGCTGGACATTTGGAGATGTACTTATAAAATGTTTATTAGGTTTTGCCAACCCAGCAGCCATTGCTGAAGTAATGCGGCTAGAATTTGACTCAATACAGGACATTGAAGACAACGAATGTGGAAGTGAACCGGGCAAGCTTAGCTTGTAATGCAGTGTAAGTCCTTGGCATGTAATGAATAAGCTGTCAGAGTTTGCAAGTAATCTGACAAGCAGTTCTTCATCACGAGCAGTCCCAAAAGGTCTTCGCCTTGTTTCATAGTCACTTTTGGGGGTTCTCCCAACAGAAGGAGTGGGAGATCGTGGGACCTTTGGATAGCCAGAGAAAACATTTTTGCACGATAGAACCTGTTTGATTAAACAGAGAGAAATTTGAGCAAAAGTATGCGCACAAACAAAGTAAAATAAAATTGAAAAGTCAGTAATGTAAGTCATGTTGATTCAATGATTTTTTTTTGGACAAGACAAGCCTTTATGTAATTACCACAGGTGATTTTGGTTTTATTTCATAGTGAAAATGGATTTTCAAATCGGATTCAATAAAGGTCAGCACAAAAGACAGATGTAAGTTATCAAGATGAATCTCCCCTTTTGGTAGAAAAACAAATAAAAAGCATATATGGAACTATAACTAAGTTCACAAATTTTCTCTGAAGAAGGTTTTTAGTATCGCAATCGTTTGATTCAAAATAAGTTAAAGACAAAGAAAAAACACATGCACTAGCCTATGAAATTAAAGAAACAAAACAATAGAAAGGTATTTTAAGCTTACAGCTTCGGGGTCAACTCGATGAAACAAGAGCTTTCTGCGTGCTCTGCAGCTGGTTCTATAAGCAACCACAGTATGGCCAAGGGCAAACACGACTGATGAAAGAAACAAGACAGGCATTCCCCATGGCTTCTTCAAATGAAGTCTCTGCTTCCTGAAGGAAGCTGAAGCCTCCGCTTCGATATGTGAATTTACAGTGAACACACAAGCTTTGACCGAAAGGAGAACAATTGACAGAAAGGAGCACAGAGTCACAGTTCCAAGGTAAGGACCGTGTGAGAGAGCAGGAGCATCACAAACGGAATAAACACCTGCAAAATCATCAGGAAAAAACAAACCCAACATGAGAACTGCACTATTCAGCATGCACAAATTATATAACCCCATCATATAGGCACTAAAAAAAATATAGAGGAACTTTATCCAAAAGGGAGAAAAAAAACGTAACCGCAGAATTTCCGACAAACATATACTCTATGATTTGAAGCAGAGCAACTGAACATAATAGTTCAAGTTAATAAAACTAATAAAATTTGAATTAGAACAATACAAACTATATATGATTTAGAACAATTAATGCCTTGAAGACAAAAGTATTGCAATGTAATAATTAATATTAATATTCCACGAGTTAGAATGACGCGTACAGAGAATGATAAGCGATCTTATGACCGAAACGAGCGGAATGTCCATCAAGGAACTGTTGAAAGCGTAACGGTGAAAATGCTCCTTGAAGCTGAAACACTTGACACAGGTGAAGTTCGATATCAAAAAGCACGGCACCAAAACGTCAACCACCGCCACAACCACCGGCAGCGACGTAACCGCCAACGACGCCACCAATGCCACCACGAAGAAAACCGTCCGAACGCACCGCCGAAGCTTCTCGAAGAAGCATTGCCCTCCCTTCGCCATTTCCGCCGGAGAAACACCCAGCCCGTAACGGCCGTAACGACCTCTCCTCCCGGTTAGTTACGATCGTCGCAACAGATTCGTCAGTGAGTCAGTGAGTCAGTTAGAAAGAAAATAACATTAAGATCTAGCGCATGCGGCTCCCTATCTAACGCGAACAACACAACGCTCTCCGCCGGCGCCGGAGCCATTTCCGGCGGCGGGGAAATCGAGGAGAGGAAGTTCAACGTCGCCGGAAATGTTTCCCGACGGCAAAGACAGCGGAGAAGAACGCCATTGACAACGGAGGCTGATGGCTAGGGTTCCGTGGGAACAACGCCCTCTCCGATTTTTCTCCGGTTTCACTGCTCTCCCTTCTCTTCCTTCCGATCTTGTTTTCTCTTCAGTTTCTCTTTCCTCTCTCTCTCTCTTTTCTCTTCGCTCTGTTTATTATTATTATTTTTAATTTATTTATTCATGCTTGTCTTTTCGTTATTTCTGTAGTATTTAAATGTAAGTATGAATATTATGAAATTAAAAAATAAGAATATAAATTGATTTTGTGATAACCGTTTGCATTTGGTGCGTGACCAAGAGTCACTAGATACTGGCAGTGTTGCCAGATCACAAATCCTTCCTTAAATTAATAATAATTAGAATATTTTTTTATTTAAAAAATATAATATAATAATTTCAAAAAATCCACGTAAGATTTTTCTTTGGTAATTTTTAGAAAGAATTTTGGCATGATGATGATGAAGGATTTGAAGCATTGATTATGTGTAGTGATGAATAGGGGCGGCGTAACGGTTAGGGTGCAGAATTATTTGGTGCGCACAGAGACAGAGTAAAGAGTTCTCTGTTCATGTTTGGGTTTGTGTTGCGGTGTGGTCGGACCGAGAATTCAAACACTTTGGTCCGGTCACTATCTCCACCGAGGCCCCACACACCACACCTTGTTCCTTTCTTTGCTAACTGCCACCTGTCAAAATCATTTTTCCATTTATTCTTTCTTTATTTCCTTTTTTTATCTTAAAAGCAAAGCCATAATTATATACTTTTTCATTTTTCTAAATTTCCTACATTTTCTTCTTCTCAAAGCATTGTTTTTTTCACGTTAATAAGATCTTTGTAAGTATAGATTTGAAGCATGATTCTTATTGAGATTAATTTTATTCTATAAAATTAGTTTATAAAATAAGATTTACCTTTTATTTATATATCATAAATTAATTTTATTTTTAATTAAGTGTAATTTTTAATACGAATCCCTCCACTAACATGCCTGCCTTCAGTGTTGGCACTTACAATTGATGGGAAATAAGTAGTGAAAAATGATGTGAGAGTAGCATTAGTTTGAAGGTTGAGAAAGGCACATCACGTTCACATAGATAGACATAGGGTGTAGCAAGTACCAAGATGTGCAGTACAACCTAGTCTGGCAATGGGGACATTCAATAAAGATATTTTTTTCCTTCACCGATAATTAGTTTTAGGTCCATTTACGGAAATAGAACAAAACGGGGCTGTTGCTTTCCCATTTTGGTTGCCCCAAAAAACGTCACGGGTGATTCTTCTTCTTACACTGCTATCTTCCCCATGTGCTTTCTGATGTTTCACAACACTGCCATCTCCAAAGAATTCACCCCTTTTTTCCACAAACACTGTTCCAGACAGAACGGATTCTCTAACTGTTTTAAATGTCAATGTGACACACAGGAGGCAAATCAAAAGCTGGGATGAGAGTGACATTTATAATTGTTTCCATTCTATTTAACTCTTAAATAATACATTCCTACCACTAAATAATTACTCTCACTTTTGCAGAATGCATTTATATGATTTCAGTAAAAAAGAAATAAAGTATATGATTCAATTATGAAGACTATAGGATCGAGGTTAAATTTGTCTACAAACTTCATAGGTTATAATTTGGTCTACAATCTCCTTGACATCATTTCCGGGTTGAGTGTCTCATGTGAGAAAAACACTTTCATGCTAAAGTCAGTATTTATCTAAATATTTTAACAATAAATATATAGTAAAAAAAGAAAATAATTATCTTAATAGGATTAATTTAATTATTTTTTATAGTTAATTTTGTTTGTGATTCGACTATTTGATTTGTTGGTCATTGAATTGTTAGATTATTGATTATTGGTATGTGATTGATCATACGGTCATACAAAATACACACTTTTTAATTTTGAATCAAATTTTCAACTAACACATTTAACTCAAAAGTTACTCACTCTAGCTTGGGAAAAGCAAATCAATATATTATCATGAAAAAAATGAACCATGGTGAAAAAACCAAATCTTTAGTGATGTGTCGGAATTCTAAACATGTTGTACAAATTCACAAATGATATTTGTCGCCCTTGTCTGTTTTTTATACCTTGTTTGTTCACACGAAGATCCAATGAGTAATGACATACAGTTTTTCGGTTGAAACAAGCAACGGCTGAGGAATCTCTTTTCTCCTTTTTCCTATGTGTTCACACAGTAGTTATAAGATGGCAGAATCTCGAATCACCCTTTTTCTGCTGTGTACTAAAGCCAATGAAAGACTAGTAATTTTGGCCAATTTACCACAATGGAAACAAAATCCGTGACAGATATGAATTCTTGCTTGAAATTTTCATTATAAGTTAATTGAATTATGGATGTATATGAAGTGGAGTCACTTCAGCTATTATGGAGTAAACTTTATCTCAAGCATGCTGCAGTTTGCAGATAAGGAGTGCCATATTCTGAATGGTGTTTCATTTTTTATTATTGTTCTGATTTGTCGCTTATTATGTTTTCTCCTTACATTATTGGAGATTAATGATACGTACTTGGATTCTCTTCTGTCATTGATTGTTTTCTATATAGGCCACATTGGACTTTTTCACTGTCAAGATAAAAAATGAACGGTGTTAGCCAATTGGACACTAGAATCCACCATTCCTCTTAATCACACATGACTAAAGTGTAATCAGTGGTCACCTTTTAAAAAGTTGATTCCAAATATTGTTTATACAATAACCAATGCAAATTAGAAAGTTTCAATTTTACTTAAACAATACGTCATAATCAGTATCAGTATTTGACAATTACGAAGTCACAGTTTCTTAAACATCCAACAGGTAAAAATATAGAATTTCATAAAATGAAACTATCAACTGCTGTATTTCTTTTCCTCCTCCAATCTCGGATTTTCATTCAAATCTTAGGCATGTAAATATATATACATATAATCTAATGATATCGGATATATAGTGATTGTTGATCTGTACTCATCTCTCTTTTAAACGTGGACAGCCAAAGTGAGTTGTTTGATATTTATTTCTAAACTTCAATAGCTCCTGTCATTTATCAATAAAAAATGATTACCTATAACAACTCATTATTAGTATTGTACCGTAGTAACATATCTTATGGATTCCCTTAATATATATATATACACAAAACATTCATGCTTTTCCAATTCTGGAATTTGGGCACCCAATAGAATTGTCCATTGATGCACGGTGGTGAAAACACAAGAGAACACCTTGTCTGTTTTTCTTCATACAGAAACAATGATATAACCTTAAACTTTTGCATTTCATATCAACTAATGTCTGTGAGGTATTTTATCAAACATGTAGAAGTCTAGAATGAAGGAAAGTTGTACCTGGAGTACTTTTTCTTGTGTGGTCCATTAATTTGGTTCAGCTTTGCAACCATCAACTGCTATGAAATATCCCCCACCAGAGCAGTTCCCCAAGGCACATCTACCTCTTTGGACTGTTGCATTTTGGACTCAGTATAATGTTCAAATATTCTTCCTAATACACATTCAATAAATAATGTAATTCCAAAACAAGTCCAGCTTTTTCTTGTGCATAAAATACAACAATAATAATGACTGATGCAACTAACTTTCTGGATTGTGTTTGTCATAATACTAAGATTGTTTAAGCTTACAAGAATGGAGCATAAATCAATGGCACTCAAGAATATAAAGATGAATTCCAAAATTAACTCTTCCAGAAATTCTACACTACCCCACCTAGTTCTACAAGAAAGTCCAAAGCCTAGAGAACCTATTCATTGGGGTTGAAAAATGGGAATTCTAAAAGATGAACATTTTTCTTTTGTTCCCAATTTTCTACCCTTTAGATTCATGCATCATTTGTTCAATAAAAAACCGACTAGGGACAGAAAAATAGAAGAGTTTCTGTAATTTCAGAAAATCTATTAATTGACTACTATGATTTATTTTTTAAAATATATTAATTAATTGGCGTGATTATTAAATTTATGATTAAATATGTCTGTGATCACTTAATTTAAAAAAAAAAATAGGAATTACTTTTTTTAAATTTTCAATTTAATTTTTTAAACGTATTTTATAATAATAATTTAATTATTTATCCTGTTTGACACATTATTAATTAAAAAACAGGATTGTAATTTCAAACAAAATTAACAAAATTTGTATAAAATAATTAAATTTATACTGTTTTTAAAATGAGAGATTAAATTAATTTAAAATTTTAAAGAAAAATTAATTACAATTTTTTGTGACAAAAAAACATATTTAACATTTAAATTTAAATTTAAGTTTATGTAAATATTATAAATGCTACATAGGTATGTGATTGATTTAAATAATATTTAATATTTTGTTTTATTGTGAATTAAATAAATAAAATATTTTTAAAAATATGCTCAGAAAGTTTTCTTTGGGGTGATAAACAAACAAAAGTATCATTAATTTAACCATTTCATTAATGTATAAAGGGAGTTACTCCCTCCACCACTTTCAACTCTATCCTACACCTCTCTAATTTTTTTTTAATTATAAAACTACACTTTTTACTTTAATCTTTTATTTTTTTTAAAGAAAACCCTAAATTTTAACCTTTCATTTTCACTCGCCACCCCCTCCCAACTCTCATTTTCATTTTCACAGCATTCTCCTGACTCTTTCTTTCTTTCAGATCCGCATATCTGTTTCTTCCCATTCATATCCGTTTCAACTTTTTTAATCTTTTTGGTCCATTGGTTGTGTGTTAGTGGTGTAGTGGTGGGTTCGTTGGTGGTGCTTCATTCGTGGATGTGTTTACTGTACAGTTTGGGCTACAAGAAGTTGGTTCAAATTAAATTTGGTAGTATTATTTCATTTGAATGTATTGGAATATATTGTTTTCGTTGCATTTTGTTCTCTGCTGGCTGCGTTTTTTGTGTGTGGAAAAAAAGAAGATAATCGTCCAGGCCTTAACGGACGTGGCATATCCGTTTTGCCTTGAACGGATCTCGGATATCCGTTCGAAAACAATGAGAAAATGCCACAAATTTTAAAGGTAGGAATGAGTCCAAGAGTATAGAATCATATGAAGGCCACCAATAGGAACCTCTGCAGTGTCGATGAGACATTGGTCACTGTCATCGATGGAATAAATTTGTTCAATGTTTGGTAAGAACATCAACGACGCTATGAACTTCAATCATCTAATTAAACACAGAACATACATGAAAATTTTAGGAAAAATTAAATGATGATGCAATGTTTGCATCATGAAACAAGGTTGGAAGTCGTATTATAATTAAGTGTACGACCTTTGTAGCCCTAACTCTAGCATAATATAAAACAAGATGGAAACGGAAGGATTAAAAGGACAAATTCTTCTAACACGGATAAATGGTTGGCAAAAAGGTTGTCATGATGAGCTACGAGTCTTATGTCCATGATCATGAAGGTCAAGAATAATTTAATAATAGATTTTGAGAAAGAGAGCATTGTTAAGAGATACACACTCACAAACCTGGGTATTATTTGCACGTGGTTGGAGTCCACATTTTTCAACAATAGAGGATCGCACAATTTCAGAGGTTGTTAATGGAGTAAACCCTTTCTTCATCACTTCAAAGAGTGTCCAATTTACAAGAGTCATCTCTAACAAACCAAAAGACAAACAGAAGTCAACTGTCAATCATATCGTAATTCTTCTTTTGAGGATCTAAACTTCATCTTGAAGATTAAAATAGAAAGTAAGGAATAAGTTACCATCAAAGTTAATTATGAAAAGTTAAAACTGAGAATGAGGTCTTAATATTGTATACAAAAACAGTGATAGAGATGAAGCATTTAAGTTTAGAAAATTTTAAGTACTCATTAATTTCGTGTTATAAAACGGATATCCACATCCGTTTCATCTTCAACGGAAATTAACATTCGTCGACGAATGTTCACATCTGTTTAAAATTATTAATAATTAAATTTTACTTAAGGACAAAACAGGAATAGGAAGGTACGTACAAGGAATAGTTCGTGGGGAGGTAAGGAACAACGCTCATGTATAAATCTAACAATGCGGTGAACTATTTGAGGCCCAATATATGCTTGTGGCTTTCGCCCGTGTCTCTGATGGGCTGATAGACAATAATGAGTTTGATAGGATTACGAATAGTTTAATTAAGTTTTAAATTTCTTTTAGAGTATTTTGAATTAAATTTTATTTTATATATCTAATATTCAAATTTTTTATATTTTTAATTAATTTCTTTTTTTAATTTAGCTGACATGATTCTGCCATTTTTCTGCTATATTAAGAAATGTAAAATTTTGTATTGATATTAAAATAATATTGTGGTTAATATAAAACTATAAGAGACTTTTATTATTTATATTAAAAATATATCAAGAAAATAAAAATATTAGAACATGTCCCATAATTAATAATAATATTAATAATTTAATTAAAGATATATTATTTGAGATATTATCTACTTTAAAATATTTTTTTCGTAAAAATCATTTTTAAAATAAGAAAAAAATATTTAAATTGTACTTGCTCTCAATTTTTATATTATTGAGTGTAATAGAAATATAAAACTTCATTTAATTCAATTTAAATTAAGTTCAATTATTGAGTGTGATAGAAATATAAAGTTTCATTTAATTCAATTTAAATTAATAATTAAACTTACACAATAATTTAAATTAACAGTTAAACTTACACAAAGAGTGAGATGCGATATTGGACTGATATTCACAGTCCAAAATGGGCCCATTTTCCACCGACTTGGGCTGTGTTGAAAGAATATTTGTGGGCATCTACCATACTTTATAAAAAAATATCGACCTATCTTTTTCGAATATGGGTTTCCAAATTAAAAAAATTACATTTATCAATATCAATTTGAAAAAAAAAATATAACCTAAACAAATCAAGCTTAATATTTTTTATTCCATCTTGCTATTTTAAATTTCTAACATTTTTAAAAAATATGATTTCATATGTAAAATTAATATTTATAAAGCTAGGGCACGGTCTGTTATTCGTAATTCAGGTGACGTGTCATTTGTTTTCATTTTAGATTACTATTTCACACTATTTTTTTTTTTTTTTATAAATTATGAATTACCGACCAACCTCACTTCCTTTTAAGCAGTGAGACTGGGTTAAAAATATTAATAATAAAAAAATAACAGTTTAAAAAATTATAGAATATATAAAGTCAAAAGGTATGATGTTGAATGGAAAAGAATGAGTGGCAGTGGGCCATTTGAATAGTGGGTCAGTCCCACATGTGATTCGGACTTTGTTTTCTATTTGGACAAAAAGCCCAACTTGCTATCAGTACATAGTGTAAAAAAATTGTACGTTTTTTTTTATATTTTTTTTATTATTATTTTATAATGGGTATTTTGGGAAATATTGATTTCAAAATGAAAAGAGTGAATTTTTATGGGATACTTTTGAGCATAATTATTTTTATACGGAGGATATCCATTTCAACTCAAACTCAAGATAAGAACATTCTTATTTTCATAATTATCATAACTATAATACCTTAGTACAAAAATATGTACTTAGAATTCTCTTTAATTTTTTTATTAATTATTTTTAAAATACATTGATTTCCACATATTAATAAAAATTTAGTAAAAGAAATCAAATTAAAAATATAAAAAAGCAACTTATCACTAATCATCATTAGTCACTGGATATTATTTATTTTTCTTTTTTAATACTGAAAAACTTTGTTTGATACTTTTAACTTTGTTGATTTTGGGAGTTATTTTAGTAATTTATAAAATTATGTAAAAGATCCTTTGATATTATAAGGGAACGGATAAAATTAACCTAATTATACTGTACTATAATTAATTATATCATAATAAATTAAAAAATTGAATTATTAGAATAATAATTGGATTGTAGTGTTGTAGTCTCGAGTTTTTAAAAAATGAACTTGTAAATTGAATTGTTCCGTTAATTATTTTTTTTCCTTTTTCATGTTTAAAATTCTAAAATTTAGAAAAAATAATAAATTATATAATTAGATAGTTCTTCTTTTTATTTTTAGAGATATAATTTAAAAATTTAAAATATTTTTTAATTGTATAATTGAAAAGTAAAAGTAACTTCTATATTATAGAATTTTATAATCCAGTCTATTAAAATAAAAGTATTTTTTATATTTTATAAATATGTAATCCAAATTATTCTTTTCTGTTGCTTTCGATCTCAATCCAATAATTCTTTCCAACCAAATCGATGAGTTCTTTTTGATTTAAATTATATAAGCTAAAATCTATTATTTTTCTTATTATTTTTTTTCTCTTGTGACTATTTTTATATTTTTAAATTATACAAATAAAAAGTAATAATTTTTATATTTATGAATGAATAAGACTTCATGAACATAAAAACATTAGCAATGCTTCGAAAATGAAAAGATTTTTTTTTACAAAGATAAGATTCACATCTTATATTCACACCCATATCTATAGAAAAAATAATTTTAAAAGACATAATGTGGATTAATAAAAGCATAATTTTTTTTTATGTTTACATTGATACCCATTACCAATATTAATAGAAGGATAATGCAGTTTTATATTTTCTTTCTCTTTTATATAAAAAATATATCTTTAATAACTTATTTTCACAACTTTTTCTCAATCGCTTTATGTAATAAACTTATGTAAGAGTTTGTTATTAATCCATTTTAAATATACGAATCAATAAAATAATAACACTCTTATAAAAAAATATTAAAACAAGTTATTAAAATATTATTATTTTTTGATATATTATAATATACACAAGACTCCTTAAAAACAAAAAAAGTAATGTGTATTTGGAAAAATATTACTAAAATAAGAAGTGCACTATAAGATCATCATCTTTAAATTTGCATTATCGGATTAAAACTTGATTTTTCTCTAATATATTAATAACTTAAACACTTATGCCTTGTTCGTTTGAACATATTTCATTGTTTAGAGGCGAATGCGAGCGATGAAAAGAAAATTTTTCTTGTTCGTTTGTGCTGAAATGCGACGATGGATTTATGCTGATTCGCGAGATTTCACTTTTGGAGCATCTCACCTATTTAGAAAGGATTTGCGCTTATTTACCTGTAAATGACTGAAATGCCCTGCACTATTATTAAAATTTAAATACAATATTCAATCCTGATACTTTATTCGGTTCTTAATTTTAAGAATCGATTCGAAGAAGCAACCAAAAGCACTGTCATGGCCATGCATAGACTAGCGGAGGGGATGAGGAAGAAGAAGCTTCATGATGAGAGACAGGCGGATGAAGAAGACGAAGCTTGAAGCAGAAGACATGTTCATGTATTCGGTTGCAGAGTGTATCAGGATCCAGGTTTTCCAATATTTTGCGAAGGAACGGTATTCGGATACAGTCTTCACGTATCCGGGTCCAGGTTGTTGAAGATTTTGCCAAGGAAGGGTATTCGGATACAGCTTCGCGTATCTGGTTCCAGGCGACATTTTCGTATCCGATTCTTTGGATGGCAGCGATGGGTTGGTTCTCGAGCATGAAAACGTCCCTGGTGACAGCGTCGATGGTCAACTCTACACCAAAAGCGTTGACGAGGGGCATGCCATGTTTTCCCGTAGTGTGCTGCTGAGGTTGGGCATCAAGACTCCTGTTGAGCAAAGCCAGCACGAATATGCCATCGGTGGTGATATAACGATGATCTTGTCTTTTTCGTGGGCATAGGACTTTAAGACGTCTTGGTGGTAGAAAGATTCAACATCGGGGAGGTCGGTATTGAGGGGGTAGTTAATGATCCTACTTGCTGCAGCTAACTTCAGCTCTTTTGTCATGGTGAGCTCAAAACGGGATGATGGTAGGGTCCAAGCCCCACAAAGTGAGGGCTGAAAGCTTCTGGGTGACCGCTTATCAAGGATTTCGAGACACGACACACACACCAACCTTATTATCCACATTTATTACCACTTCCACGTTGTCTCTGGTGTTTTCTGCTTTCTCCGACACCCACATGGTTTACGTTTTGCAAATCTCTGATATTTCCTTCTTCGGCGTAAACATATATAAACAAATGGAAAAGGATCTTAAGTTCAAGAATTTAGTATCATAATCACACCCCGTCATTTGTTTATATTATACTATCATAATCCTATCTATCCAACAATTTTAAAATCCAATATATTTAACGCAAGATTTCAACAACTTTTGGTAAATTTCACCATCTACCACTATATACTTTTTTATTAATTTTTTTATAATTTTTGTAAAAAATATTTTTTTATGTTTGAGATCCTATAAAAAATAATTTTAATAATTATTAATAAATTTACTCTCTTTATAAACATTTTTACATTTATATATAACATTAAAAAATAACATTTTATATTACTTTAATAACTAGGGACATTTTGGTAATCTTCAATTTCTACCAATTAAACTAATTTTTTAAATCTGTCACATCAATCAAATCTTACACTAATTTTTACAAACTTTACCCTCAAATCCACTCTCAATTACCCACAAATCCACTAAAAAAAATAACAAAAAAATCACACTTAAATCCACTCAAATCCATTCAAATCATCTCTCCAAAATCATCTCCTCCAAATCCTACCACAAGAACAAAGCCTTAGAGTTTTAAATACTATCCTTCCATTAATATTGGTAATTAGTATAAATATTTTTGTTAATCCACCTCTTAACTAAAGAAAGTAAAATTTGAGATGGAGTGTTAAATATGCAAATTATTACTTTATTATTTATGTAATTTAAAAATAAAATAAAAAATCATCAAATCAAAAAATTATTTTCTAGTTTCATTCTATATAATATAAAATTATACATTTAAAAAAATAAAAGAATAAATTTTAAATAATCTAATTTAAAAATAAAAATAACATATTGTGATTTGGTTAGATGAACACATATCTAAAAGAATTAACGAAATTAATTGACACAAGGTCAATTTTTAAAAATTAAGTCATAAACCAATTATTATTCCAAATTATTCGTTTCTTTAGTTTATTATATATAGTTTTACTTTTATATTTCGTTATTTTCTGTTTTTAAATGATTTTAAATCTTTTGTGAAAAAAATGATCAGATATTTTTTAATTATTTTTCCGGTGAACAGGCAAAGAAAATAATTATTTTTACATGAAGGTTTTCTCATTGGTTTTTTTCATTTTAAGATGGTAATAATGCGTAACACTTATTATTTTAATTTATTCGTAATTTTTTTAACATTTTGGTCGTTATACTCTTGGAATTCACAATGTAATATTATTTAATTACTTATATATATATATATTATTTTTACATTAAGCTTATTATTACTATAATAATAATAATTATTATTATTAAATAAATCTATTACATAGCTTATTTTTATAATCGTATTATTTTTATCATTATTTTTACATAATGTTGGACAAAGTTTAACTAGGATATATGTTAAATTGTATTTTTTTTTAACTTTATCCTGATATTTATTTTTTAAAATTATACACTATAAAGTATATGATATTTGAAGGTAAATAATACAAGTAAAATAATTGGATCATAAATAGAAATTACAAAAATTCAAAATTAATTTAAAATATAAACATTAATATAACGTTCCTTATATATATAGCATTATATTAGATAGTTTAAAGCAAATTAATAGTGAACCCATAAAATAATTAATGTTTTATATTTAACATAATTACATCTTATCATAATAAATTTTATTCATTTTAAAATTGATTTCTAAGGCCATAACTTTTTAAAGATGAATGCAGAGCATATTTATTATAGATTAAAAATTAAAGTTTTCCTATTTAGTCCCAGTAGTAATTATTATACTTCATTTTACTTAATATAACTTACGTATGCACTTTAATACAAAAAATAACCAAAAGCTAACACTGATTTAGTTACACTATACGTTATAGGAATATCAAAACAATAAAAAAAATATTTACTTTTACTTCAGTTCAATTTCTAGCTAAACTTTATTTCTAAAAAATAAAATACTTAAAAAAGTGAAAAAAAATTAAAAAATATATATATATTTATAAAATACAACGATGACTGTGTTTCTGATTTTCCAGAAATAAACGAATAAGTTTTATTCCCTTTTTACATCTCCATTTTCACTTTTTATCTAACAATTTCACATTTTTTTTTATTTGCTTTCAACTCTAATATACTAGGATAATAATACTTAGACAATATTTTTTTGGCAATATTTGAATATCATTTACGTGTCATTTTGTGATTGGTCCAAAATTACTCTACAATCAATAATAATAATCATAAACACTATCATAGATCAATCACAGAATGACACGTAAATGATATTCAAATGTTGTCAAAAAAATATTGTCTAAGTATCATTATCCAATTCACTGATGTACTGATACATTTCAATTCAATCCCAATTTCAAATTTAACTATCCAAATTTATATTATTTACACCCATACTTTATGCTCGCACACCATATATAAATAACATAACTTTTAATTAGATTCAAAAATATATTAATTTACCAACACTAGTCTTAATCCTTGCAAGTTAAATTATACATAATATTATTATTAATACTATCTAGGTGATTTAAATTGTTTAAAATGTATATTTTTAGTAAATATTTTTTTTGTCAAATAAGTCTATATTGATGATTTAATCGTATTTTTTTGTCATTATACTTTTTAAAAAAAGCATGCTCCATTATATCAACATTGATATCGTTTAAGTTTAGAAGACCATGATCTAGTATCGGCTAATACAATCATTCACTATTTTTTTATTTTTATTGTTCAATTTAAAAAACAAAGAAAGAAAAAAACTATGTTAACGTTGATATAATGGAAAACATTTTTTTTTAAATATATAGAGACTACATTGAATAAAAATGAATAGAAGAAAAATACTGAGTAAAAAACAAATATGAATAAATATTTATAAATATAGAAACAAAATTACTATCAAACTATATATTAATTTAATACTATAAGTTAGTTATATATTTTTTTCATACAGGATTAAATGATTTTAATTTTAAATTAGCTTTTTAATGTGACATTAGGCCATGCATTAATAGATATAGATAAAATTGCAGTGTTTTGGCATTTTATTTAAACATTTTCCGTAAGGATGTTGTGAACGCTAAACGTACAAGTTAATCGTTAATTTTGTAAGGATGTGAGAATTTTTTGAAACTCAACAACGCAATTAAAACCTGCACGGAATTCATATTCTTTGACTTTGACCACTCCATATTTTCAAATATATTAGATTGTGTACACATTGTATTAATGCCATTTTTATTAAACACTTATTTTCAAGAAAAAAGTATTTAAAAATATAAATCATATTTCATGTATAGAAATATCAAATGCATAAAACAAATAACTATTTTCATGTTAAATGTTGTTAACCAAAACTAGTAAAGTTGATAGCAATGTAACATTTATTTGTTCAAAATATTCATTAAATGAATTCAATATAGTAACATTAATTGCATAAAATAAATCATGGGTTTAAAGCTAACAATTTGTTATTTTTAATTAAAAATTCATTTATTTTTCTAATAGATAATTGTGATTATGTATGTAGCATTAATTTTAATTTAACGGTAGTTGTATGTAATAAAGTTATCAGTTTTAGCGTTTATTCCCTATGTAATTTTCAACTAAAACTCTCTTAACAATGTGCTAAACTTAAATGTTTAATTATCGAAAGCATAATTCTAGGTGCAGGCTTAAATATCATCAGATAAAGTTTCCTTTTATATCAAATCAAACTTTATCATTTGAATATCGGCATAATAATTTGAATGTTAAATTTGTTTCTACTTTTTTAAAATGTAATTTTAATTTATTTATGTTGTTATATGAGTGCGTAGTAGATTCATTACCTTGAAAGTAGTATTGTTAGAATCAATAATCATATATATTCAAAGTATTGTTTATGTTAAAATGTATAATTTCGTCATGATTTTGTTTTCAAAAAATGTTTCAAATGTGTATTGTATTGTCGAACTCTTGAAGGATCTGACATCACTAGGTCTATCACACAGGTCGACCATCCAAGTTGATCACTCAGGGAGTTCTTCGTCACGATCGATCACCTAATGCATCTTCTTTTAAAGTTGAGCTCCTTTGCGTCGAGTTTCTCTTGACCGTTCAGTATGGTAAAAAAGTATGACTCATTAAGCTCTTAATGCAGATTAGGGTGTGATTGGATTGTCATTAGGTCAGTAAAAGGTAAATACCCATCACAACTTCTATAAATAAATGTCTTAAATATGACTTCGGACATCATACACATAATATGTATCACTTGCTTTGCTAACCGAACGGTCATCTACTGAATTAAGCATTAGAGTGTCTTCTATATGTAACCTCTCACACCATGTGAACAATAGGTAACATGAAAAACCGTCTTGGACACCTTTTTTAGACTTAGATTACCATGAAGACTTAGATCTCAATTCCATACCCAAAACAGAAAAAATGAAGAAACAGGTATTTAAACTATCTTAGAGCTTAATTACTAAATTATGTGAGACTATTGTATGTAATATGGATACTTTATATCCAAAACTTTGATACATAATAGTTTTAAAACATAAAAATTAAATAAATATAATCATTTTAATCAAACAACAAACTTTTTAATTTGTTAAAAAGTATTTTAGATTAACATTAAGTCAAACAAAACAATCAACTCAAATATTAACTTATTATTCAAAAAAATAATATGATTATATTAAAATTATTATATCTATGTATTATTAAAACATAAAATTTAGAAATTTAAAATATATTTAACTTTAATATTTTACTTGATTTTAAAATGCTGAAATTTAATATCTTGAAGGTTCCGTATTAATCATCTTAATTTTGACTGTGTCTCAAATTCGAAAAAATCCTAGGCTATGAACACCGAACAATTAGTGATGAAGTTTTAGTAGTAATTGTCGCATTTCATAACAAATTAAACAATATTATAAAAAAAATTAAGAAATAAGCAAAAATAAGATCTCTCTGACAAGATACAGCATTCCTTTCGGTTATTCTTTCTTGCACTTAAAAAGGTACAGAGATTCTTAATGTTAAATTTGACACAGTAGCATAATACGTGTTTGTTCATGAATTTGGTCTTACTCCTACCGTCGCGGAAGAACTAAGAATGAAAAGACCAAACACACGCCAACCTTAAACTTCATACAAGAATAGTAACGTGTTTCGACGACAAATACTGAGAAAAAAAAAGAGACCAAATTGTATTGTAATTGTAGCTGTTGTGTTGTAGTTTTCGAATAAAATGAGAAACATGCAAATAATTTCATAAATGTGTCATATTCAAAGAAGGTCCAAAAATCCACCGTTCGTTTGGTGAATGAAAGTTTGCGTCTGAATAATGAAATTTTTTAGAGCAATTATTGTTTTGTGAGAATTTGCCACAAGTTGGACATAGTTGCGGTGCAAAGCAGAGCACTTTTTGTTTGTTTAGTAGTCATAGATTTCGATGAACCGTGAGTTATGATACTGGTTCACGTTCCAAGCTTTTGAATCGCACATGTTACTTTCAACATCTAGAAACATTGTAAAGTGTCCAAGTGAAAAATATCCTAGGGTAATTTGGTCATCCAAAAAACAAAGGTTAAATATGTAGGAAGAAGATATTTTAACATTAACTGTGTTTTTTTTTTCGATGAAAAGGTGGAGTCACTTCAAATATTTTCATAATTTTTTTTTAATACTGTCTAGTTTTCTTCTCTAATCTCCTTCTTCACTTTCACAGTTGGAAGATGAAGTTGTCAAATATTCTTAAGTCAGTTATTGTTTGTTTAAGAGTTCAATGAAGTAATAATAAATGTATAATAAATGCGAATCATCTATTTCTCTTATTTTTTATTTATATTTATAGTTTTTCTTATGGTTCGAGATTAGTAAAATCTTAATCATGGCTCAATCTGGTCCAATGTTTTTAATTCTTACCTTAATTTTTGTAGAAATACTTAATTATGGATTCTGGTCAACCGTTCACAATCTACTGTCTGTCTGGCCAGGTTAGTTTTTGGATGACTATACAGTCGTTCGCTCCATGCATTACATTTTTAAATATTTTAACATATATATTTCGGCTTATGGAATCGAGATCAAATATTCATTGTCAGTAATAAATACATAATAAATATAATTAACTTACTGTCATACCTGTATTTATTAATTTTGGAACGAGTTTTGAATTACATTGCCTTACAAGCATGCTGATTTGGAGCTTTATGTTGATAAAATAACACGCATGTTATATATCAAAATACTGTAAAAAATTGTCTTAATATATCATTCTCCAAAATTTGAAACTCTGTTTAATATTTTTTTTTTCAATTCTTTGACCATTTCATTTTCTGTTTAATATATTATTTTTCAATTGTTTGACCATTTCATTTTTACTTGTGGAGTTCATTCATTTTAAGTTCTTACCGCCACATTTAAATTTTTGTTTTAATTTATTAGTTTACTTTTATAACCTATCTACCTTGGTATAAATATAGATAAATACATTGTTTATACAAATTATATGATTGATCTAACTTAAAGATTGAAAAAGTTATCAATTTTTTTTGGAAGATGAAAATACGAAGCTTTATTAAATACTATATACTCACACGACCCTCCACATGCAAAATAAATGATTTTAAGTTATTACGGTTAAAGTGTTCTTATCATAAATAATGATGCATTTTATTTTCCTTCTTCTTATTATTAATAATACTTTAACAGTTTTTTTATAAGTCGTTACTTAACTATTTTCATTTTAATGACATAGTTTTAATTTAAGTTTTTAATCATTATTTTTAAATTAGTATTGAATGATTGATTAATTTTTTATCATTGAACATTAATTACTAATCAATGATTTTATTTATTTTCATTAGATTTTACCTTTACAAGAAAGTGGCATTCTGTTTATCATACATCCATTTATTAGGGCATTTACAATACAAAGCCTGTAAGTGATTTTATTTGACTTTAAACAATTAAATTTTTTAATTTAATAATGAGATTTTATAAGAATTAACATTTTTCTGAATAAATATTTACATTTCATATTTATAATTAAAAATATTTATTTAATTATCAAAATGTATATATTTATTTTAAAATCTTATTATTTTTACATATATTTAATTCTTAATTTCTGACTCATCTAAATGAGGGGATTTCGATTGACTTAGAAACCCTGGTTACATTCTTACCTAATGTGGTATTTTTGTTTATAATTTTTTGTCGTCGTCTTCAACCCTTGAAGGGTTTTGATTGCTACTGTGAGCTATAAAGGTAAGATATTTACTTTTCCTTCTTCTCCCTTTTTTGAACACGATATTCTCTCCCATCTGCACCCAACTTCATCCACCAACCCACCTTATCTCTCTCTCTCTTCTTCTTCTTCTTCATTACCGATTCCCTCTCTCTTGAATTACCAGATTCCATTGCTAGTTCTTCAAGAGGGAGAGAGAATCACACTCGCATCAATGGCCGCCTTTGTTCAAACCAGGGGCCTTCTCTCTCTCCCCACCAACCCCAAATCCAGGGCTTCTCTTTCCCGTCATCTGAACGCTTCTCACAGCCTCAAAAACCGTTTTATCTCTCTGAACCCCAAACCCATCTCCGCCCCTTTTCTCTCCGCCGCCAAATTTCAACCCCTCGGCTCAAAGCCCAAAAATTTATTCATCTGCCGAGCCGAGGCGGCCGCCGCCGCAGATGGGCCGGCCCAGCCCGCCTTCGGAGAGGCCGAGGCTGAGAAGCCGAAACTCTTGGGCATCGAGATCAGCACCTTGAAGAAAATCGTCCCTTTGGGTATGATGTTCTTTTGCATCCTTTTTAATTATACGATTCTCAGAGACACCAAGGATGTCCTTGTTGTCACTGCTAGAGGGAGCAGTGCAGAGATTATTCCGTTTCTAAAAACTTGGGTGAACCTTCCCATGGCTGTTGGGTTTATGTTGTTGTACACCAAGTTGGCCAATGTTTTGTCAAAGCAAGCTCTTTTCTATTCCGTTATTCTTCCCTTCATTGCTTTTTTTGGGGCTTTTGGGTTTGTACTGTACCCTCTCAGCAACTATATTCACCCCGAGGCGTTTGCGGATAAGCTTCTCAACATCCTCGGACCAAGGTTCCTTGGTCCCCTTGCGATTATGAGAATTTGGAGTTTCTGTTTGTTCTATGTCATGGCTGAGTTGTGGGGGAGTGTCGTCATTTCCGTGCTCTTTTGGGGATTTGCTAATCAGGTAATTGATTCTGTTTTGTTAGCTGACTTTTGGTTTGATTCTTTGATGATGTGTGACGATGTCTGGTTATGATTTTTTTATTCTGCTGTTATAAGCATGCATGGCATGATATGACATCTTGATTGTCTTTGTTGATTTCCTCTTATGTGTTCTTGAGGATATTCCATGTAGTTCTTGATCCTGGATGGATAGAATTTAGATATGGTTAATTTATTCGTCGATCATCGTGATTAAGTAAGTATTCACTTGTTTCACTTCTCATCTGTGTTTATTTTCTTCAGATTTGTATGTCTGGTTTATTGACTTGGCGTTATATTGTACATCTGTTGATCGTTGAGAAGTGGATGGAAACATGGTTATGTTTATTCTATTTTAAGGATGAGTCATTGTTTAACATTCTGCCACATGCATTTTCCATCCTTTAATAAGTTGAGTGTTTGGACTCTAGATACCGGTTGCCGCTCCATGTGGAAGATACGGTAAAATAGTTTATAATTTCGTATAATTAAAATGTCAATGAATGTAATGGTGGAATTAGTTCATGATTGGTTTGACGTTCAAAATCTCGGATCCACGTTTTGAATTTGATAAATGAGAACTATTCAAAGTAACTTCAGCTTGGACATGCATGACCATAGATCCGTGTTTAACTTGATCAGTGCGAAACCAACATGCACTTAAACACAATTGTATCTTCTGAAGTCTGTCTCTGTTTCTCTATTTTTAGTGTGTTGAATGTATTGCCTTCTTTAGCTGAATCGAAAGCATTTGTCAGATGACTTGGTTAGTGGATGTTTGTTAATGTGTCGTTTCTTTGCAATTTAGCATATTTTACTCATTCAGTTCTTCTATTTTTGGACGATGGGATTTTTCAACAATCTTTCATATTCAGATGGGTGTAGGACTGAGAAGTCCATATGCTTTTAGTAAAACAGCAATGATGGTTGTTTGATACTTTCTTCATTTGCGATACCGTGCATAAACTCTTACCCAATTAGCATGCTATCATGTGATGACATGGCAGGGTTGAATGTTGAGTACTTGAATACAATTCTTTCTTCTCCAATTTTATTTGACCAAAATAATAAAGTGTATAGATTATTTTAAGTTATAATGAATTTAAAGCAGACAGGTTTACATGGTTTATGCATTTCTTCTTCTTGACAAATCTAATAGAAGTGTTTTTTCTTCTTCTGCAGATAACTACTGTTGAGGAAGCAAAACGATTCTACCCATTGTTTGGACTCGGAGCCAATGTAGCCCTTATTTTCTCTGGGAGGACTGTGAAATACTTTTCTAACCTGAGGCAGAATTTGGGTCCTGGAGTTGATGGTTGGGCCATCTCTTTAAAAGCAATGATGAGTATAGTTGTGGGTATGGGTTTTGCAATCTGTTTCCTGTACTGGTGGGTGAATAACTATGTTCCTCTTCCTACACGTAGCAAGAAGAAGAAGGTAATTTGTTGTTTCGTTTTTGCTACCTATAGTTTTTAATAGATGTTTATATTTGAAAGAAAATAATTTTTAACATAATACTTAAATGAGGGATCATTTCTGACTTTCTCTTTGATTGGTGTACATCTTCACCTTCGTTCTTTTGTTTTGAATTTTGTTTATACAAATGGACATTCTGGTTTCTTGATTCAAGTTTTCTGGTATTTGAAGTAAGTTAACCAACAATTTTACCTTACTATGGAATTTTACAGGAGAAGCCAAAAATGGGTACAATGGAGAGTTTGAAGTTCTTGGTGTCTTCCAAGTACATCAGAGATCTTGCTACTTTAGTGGTTGCTTATGGAATCAGCATCAATCTTGTCGAGGTTACTTGGAAGTCTAAGCTCAAAGCTCAAGTAACGAACCCAAACATTTCCTTTGTATTATTTTTTATTTTATAACTAGCTATTTCACATTGTACCCTTTTTTTTCTTACAAACTTGTATAAACTGCAGTTTCCTAGCCCCAACGAGTACTCTTCTTTTATGGGCGACTTCTCAACTGCAACTGGAATTGCCACATTCACAATGATGCTTGTGAGCCAATTTATATTTGACAAATATGGATGGGGAGTTGCCGCCACAATCACTCCTACGGTCCTGCTTTTGACAGGAGTTGGTTTCTTTTCTCTTTTATTGTTCGGTGGCCCACTTGCACCTGGTCTTGCACAGTTTGGAATGACTCCACTTCTAGCAGCTGTATATGTAGGTGCTTTGCAGAACATATTTAGCAAGAGTGCCAAGTACAGTTTGTTTGATCCCTGCAAAGAAATGGCCTACATTCCATTGGATGAGGATACCAAGGTTTGATTGTTATACGTTTCTTTCTCCATCATATTTGCACTAAATTGATGATTTGAAAGTTTCAAAGATCTTTAACTGTGCCATGTTCTTTTAAACTGTTATTACAATTCTTGTTGCCATATCTACTTCTACTGAATTTGCTGTGCATTCCTCGCTGCAGGTTAAAGGCAAGGCAGCCATTGATGTTGTGTGCAACCCGTTGGGGAAGTCTGGAGGTGCCCTTATTCAGCAATTTATGATCTTATCTTTTGGGTCACTTGCAAATTCAACCCCATACCTAGGAGGAGTGCTTCTGTTGATTGTTTCAGCCTGGCTAGCAGCAGCCAAATCGTTGGACACCCAGTTTACTGCATTGCGTAAAGAGGAAGAACTGGAGAAAGAGATGGAAAGAGCAGCCGCCGTTAAGATACCGGTGGTGGCTGAGAATGACGGTGGAAATGGTTCTCTTGCAACTGGTGCACCCTTAGATCCAGCTTCAGGTGACTCCTCAAGTAGTCCATCCGAAGCCTCCTCTCCTCGCAACATTTGAAAAATGTGCTTCCTTCTGTGAAAATTGTCCCACAGAATTGAGCAACAAGTAGAGCTCTTTTGAGAGCAGTGTTAGGTGAAACTATTTGTTGTAGGTTTATATATAAGTCTCTTATAGAATAAGCTTGTTAGCTACTTTCTCAAGTCACATAAATTTTTTGTCCTCTTAGATCAGATGAATTTCTTCACTTATTATCATGGTTTACTGTTTAGTGAACCGCATTTCTTTTGCTATGAAAGATAGAAGTTCGTTTAAGTGTTATGTAATCTGTATTTCTCTTTCTTGTATTCCCTTCATTGTGTTTTTGGTGATAAGGATTAATGACTTAGTGTGGGCTTGGTTTTGGGCTTCATGAGTTGTTTGCAGCCCTCCAATGATCATGCCAACGGATAACAATTTGTCTTGGAAAAGGAAACTGTTACGTACCTGAGTACGTAAACTAACCAAATACAACCTTTCACACCCTCTCACACGTAACAGAACAATAAACGAATGATATTGGATAAATGAATCTCTTTTATTGATGATAATATCTGGATAAACAAAGGTAAACAATAATTGGGAGCATAACCTCCTTCAATTACTTCGAGAGCATAACCTCCCTCACAAGACAATAATGTCTGTCACAAAACTCAATAATCAAAAGCATCCCTTTAACCCTAGACTCTAACTTTATTTATATTAATTATTTCCAGCCCATCTCTTATTAAATATTCCTCTATCTGCATTTAATATAAATATCCTTATATTTAATATAAATATCCCTATATTTAATATAAATATCTCTATATTTAATATAAATATCTCTCCGTATATTATCCTAGCATATATCCTTAATTATAAATATCTTATATTGAATATTTCCCTAAATATATATTTATTTACTCTAATTAACTTATACTATATTTATTTACTCTAATTAACTTATATTATATTTATTTACTCTAATTAACTTATACTAAATATTCTCTCTGCTCATATACTTTCTAACCCTTATTATTACCCCTACCTTAGGTCGTAACATTACACCCCGCTGCAAAACAACCTTGTCCTCAAGGTTGGAAACAAGGAGCTGGACCTCATGGCTCCTCATCAATTCATGTCTGGAGGTTCGGGTGGTGGTAAAACCTTCTCTAATGTCTTCCATTCTTCATCCAGCATTCTGGTTACCACTTCTCCTAAATCATAAGCCCTGAGGGAATGGTTTTCAATGTCTTTCAGTACTTCACGTCGCGCTCTTCCTTTTGCTAGTGTACCAAACACTGCAAGCCCCCTGTTCTTTTTGTCGGCCCATCTCTTCACAGACTCCATTGTTCTCTCCAGGGTATTGATTCTTCCATTTGCCCTTCCTTCCAAAGCCTTCATCCTTCCTTCCAATACTAGTCCGTTTGGTTCAGGTAGTTTTCTCACGCTCGGTTCTGGCCGTCTCCTCCCGTTCGGCTCGGTAAGTCCTCTCTCTATAGGTTCCGTCCGTTCTTTCACGTTCGGATCCAGCAGTCTGCTATCGTTCGGTTTTGGCCGTTCGCTCACGTTCGGATCCGTTAGTCCACTATCATTTGGTTCCAGCAGTCCCTTCCCATTTGGAGCTTGGACTTCATGGCGTATTCCACTCAACTCTGCCTTCAACCTCCTTAGGGAGAACTCCATGTTCTTTATTCTCTGCTCCATGCTCTCCAGTTTCCCTTCAACTGCATTTATTCTTCCCTCCATGATGTCTTTCACTCGTCTCTATTAGGATCCGGCAATTTCCTCCCTTGACGATCCGGCAGTTTCCTCCCTTGACGATCCGGCAGTTTCCTCCCTTGACGATCCGGCAGGTCGGACCAATTGTTACGTACCTGAGTACGTAAACTAACCAAATACAACCTTTCACACCCTCTCACACGTAACAGAACAATAAACGAATGATATTGGATAAATGAATCTCTTTTATTGATGATAATATCTGGATAAACAAAGGTAAACAATAATTGGGAGCATAACCTCCTTCAATTACTTCGAGAGCATAACCTCCCTCACAAGACAATAATGTCTGTCACAAAACTCAATAATCAAAAGCATCCCTTTAACCCTAGACTCTAACTTTATTTATATTAATTATTTCCAGCCCATCTCTTATTAAATATTCCTCTATCTGCATTTAATATAAATATCCTTATATTTAATATAAATATCCCTATATTTAATATAAATATCTCTATATTTAATATAAATATCTCTCCGTATATTATCCTAGCATATATCCTTAATTATAAATATCTTATATTGAATATTTCCCTAAATATATATTTATTTACTCTAATTAACTTATACTATATTTATTTACTCTAATTAACTTATATTATATTTATTTACTCTAATTAACTTATACTAAATATTCTCTCTGCTCATATACTTTCTAACCCTTATTATTACCCCTACCTTAGGTCGTAACAGAAACAATAAACCCTACCTGTTCCAAAAGGTTGGGGTATAAGTATATTATTGTCTTTAGGCTATATAAGTCATTAAAACAAAAATGTTCAATATCAGTTTTGGTTTTGTCCTAATCAAACATTTTGATATGTGCAATCTTAAACAAGAAACTTAATTTTATTGATTTTGTAGATTGTCTAATCCTAAAACAATTAGAATCGTTCAATCAGAAATCTTTTCTTTACAAGACCTCAAGAAATATATTCTTTTACCATTTCTGATGGTTAATGAAGATAGGAAAGTAACATGAAGGTGTAGGAACAGAAACTCCAATTTAGTATTACTCAAAAATAGAGTTTGAGTGAACCAGATAAAACAACAATTAATACAACAAGGGGACCGATTTAGCATTGCCTACAGTTTCACGTGTCTGCTTCAAAACTGACAAGAATGATCACAAGCTAGCCTTACTCTGTGGTGCCATACTTACTTTGGATTCTTTTTTGTTTTTTTCCTCTTCTATTTCACTTTTAACATCATATTTCTGTTTTTACTCTTTCATTTATTAATCTCTTAGGTAGTTGTATCCATATTAAGGGTCAGTGAAAAAAGAAAATCTGTTAGTAGCATCAAAGATTGATTACTCGTTAGCACCTAAGTAGTTAAATACTGCATTAAAAAGTAAAATATAAAAGCTGATGTACAGTTTTGTCAAATGAATATAGTATTATATAATCTTTCTTCTGTGGGAGATATACACATTATGCCTAAATGAGTTGGATTTAAATCGGCTATATTTCTTCCCTTGGTCATATAGGTTATATTTAAGTTTTACATTGGCTAAATTATAGTTAGTTTGGTTTATTTTCTTTAAAGAGAGATGTACTTAAAAATGTACTTTTCTGTAACGGTTATGTATAAATTCTTGGTTCTTAACGGGGTAGTAGTTTGACCTTAAAACAAATCCAATTTCTCACCCTTTAATACTTTTTGTTCAGAAAGGATGATGAGTGTGATTCAATATCGGCATTTAATATAATCATGACCTTATGGACAGTGATGCTATGCTATCTTGCTTGCTGCTACAAGATATTTTTATGACAGAAAGTTAAGTTACAATTCTTGGTGCCGAATCATTGATGAATGCTACAACGGATATATTTTGAACCCTCCAATAATCAATACCTTATTTCGTCCATTTCTAGCTTCTATCTTTTTGTGCACTGCAAATGTAACAGTAAGTCTTCATTTTCTTCAAATCAACTAACGTAAACCTGTGATTACAACATTCTAGAAGTAAGTGGTATCAGCAATATTCACTCTGTGTTTCCATATAAAGCCAGCAAACGAGTTTTTTTGCCTATCCATATAGGATTCTTGGTAGGTATTGTAATTGGACAAAGTCCAAAACTCCTTAGGTACACATGAGATTGAGAGAGAACAAAGTGGTCCGTTTGAAGTGCCTTTCAGCTTCGAGGGCGTTTTAATTAATTTTGTTCTCTACAGAGGAGGATGTGAGCAAAATGCATGCTGTCTGGCACAGGAAGAGAATAAAAAGTTGTTTAAGTGGTCCTATAGTCATGCACCTATCTATCTCAGAGGGCCTTATCCATCAATCTTCTTCATTCCTACCTTCTTCTGCTAAGAAAATCTCATTTCCACAACAATGTCAAAAGAATAAAAATCTGATTATTCTGACATACAAAGCAACATGCCCGAGACAGCTACTACACCAACCGATTCCTCCTCTAATAGTCTATTCGAGCTTCTCACCGAAATGAAGAAGCAATCTTGTCCAGAATCACTCACCTTACAAGCAAAATCTCCCTCCCAACACTGCTCCGAATGCTGGTTCGACGATGCATGCATCTTGGACATGGATTACTTCGTGAAGACCCTTTCTGGAATCAAGGCCAAAGGTGTTCGTGCAGACCTTATTGGCTCCATCATCACTCACTATGCCTCCAAATGGCTCCCTGATCTTTCAGCAGGTGCAAATTGTTAGATAGTTCTGTATTATGTCACCACTATTTGTCTATTCTATTTACACACATTTAAGTTTCATAAGTTACAAGAAAAATACACAACGCTTGTTTAACTGTTACTTCAAGATTAAACAGAGATTAGGATAGTTCAGGAACACTTAATAATTTCTTTTCTATAGGTGATATGGTCGAAAAGGGTCTCACCCAAATCGAGGAATCACCGGAAAGCGTGACGGCTTCATGGATGAAGAAGAGGTTCTTCGTGGAAACCTTGGTGGGTGTTCTGCCTCCTGAGAAAGATGCAATTCCATGTAACTTTATGCTCAGGCTTCTGAGAACAGCTAACATGGTTGGAGTTGAGGGTAACTACAGGCAAGAGCTTGAGAAGCGTATTTCGTGGCAATTAGACCAGGCTTCGTTGAAGGAGTTGGTGATTCCATCTTTCAGCCACACTTGTGCCACTCTCTTGGATGTTGAACTCGTCATTAGGCTGGTTCAGAGGTTCGTGAGTTTGGACAGCGACGGAGCTAAGAGTGTTTCTTCTTTGGTTAAGGTAGCTAAGTTAATCGATTCCTACCTCGCTGAGGCTGCTGTGGACTCCAATTTGAGCTTGAACGACTTCGTTACCCTTGCTGCCGCTCTTCCTAGCCATGCAAGAGCAACGGATGATGGCTTGTACCGTGCCATTGATACCTATCTTAAAGTATACTCCTTTCCATATTTTCAAATCGGTTGAATGCTAGTTCCTAATCAGGGAAACAAAACAAGACTATGAATTAGTAAAAAGAACCAAATCAGGAAATGGGACAAAGCTAATTAAACGAAAACTGGTGTAACGTAACTGTTTGATTGAAGCCAATCTATGTCTAGGACTAAACTTATATTAACATCCTTTTAAAGAGTTAATCTTTGTTAACAGATACTGTTTTATACACGGTTTTAGGAATTAACACAGCGATGAAAGCTAATGATTGTGCAATGGCAGGCACATCCAGCAGTGTCAAAGCAAGAAAGGAAGGGTCTTTGCAGGCTAATTGACAGCAGAAAACTGACCCCAGAGGCATCACTGCATGCAGCACAGAACGAACGATTTCCAGTGAGAGCAGTGATTCAGGTGCTGCTTTCTGAGCAAAGCAAACTGTCACGGCACGTGGATTGGAGCGGTTCGTTGGTGAGTGGGACAAGAAGCCCCAGAACGATGGAGTTACCGACACGGTGTCTGTCGAAGCGTGAGGTGAACGCGCAACAGCATGAGATAAGGAAGCTAAAGGACGACGTGTACAGGTTGCAGAGCCAGTGCAACGCCATGCAGGCTCAGATGGAGAGAATGGTGGAGAAGAAAAAGGGGTTCTTCAAGTGGAAGAAGTTTGCTTTTGGCAAAGCTGAACATGAAAAAATGGAACTTGAGCTTGAAGGGAATGAAATGTACACGCCTGCAGGTCTCAAAACCAGATTGGTCAATGTCAAAGGTAGCAAGAATAACAACAGTCACAAGTGGAGGAAATCTGTGTCGTGAAACAAGAACACAACTCATTAGTTTGTTATATTATTTTGTTCAGAAGAATAATTCAGTGTTTGATATGTTTGTTCATTGGTGTTTGAAATAATGTAAGATCAGCTTTTTGTCTTTGGAATGATAATACTGAAATGTGATGATTGTAGAATGATAAGTAGAATTTTGGGTTTGTTTAGGCGTATGTTGTTTTTCAAAGTTTACTTCAATAAATTGAGGCTGATTCTTACTGCACTTTCATAATTTCATCTTGTATTCTTACTTATTTAAAAAAGAATGATATCTTAAATTTTTTTTAACAACTTTAGATTACGTGTCATTATAGTCTGTGTATTTGAATCCAACCAATCACGAATTATCATATAAGTTTTTGTAAAAAAATTATCAAAAAAAATTATTAAAAAAATATTTTTCATTTAAAAGTTTCAATTTTGTTCCATTTTCATTTTATTCAGAACAAATTTTATATTATATATTTTAAAATAAAATAATAATACTTTGACAATATAGACCAATCACGTTGTTCGAAGTATCATTATCTTTTAATATATAAATTTGTTCATTTAGAAATTTAGGATTATTTTGAAATACATAATCCAGAAAATAAATCTTATAGTTTACATTTCAAAATATAAATTAAAAATACATTTTAAATTGTAAAATCTTAAATGTATTTCTTTTTATGCTGCATGTTGTGAGAATATCTTATTTAAATACAACGAAATTACGAGAAATACACTTTCAAAAATAATACTAAATATTAAAGGAAAAGTAACGGAAGCTTCAGTATATATATATATATATATTAAATATTATGGTGTAGAATAATTAAAGTAGATAGATGTTCTACTTGTCAAAGATAGATATTTTAAATATATACACACAAACACATTCCCCCACGGAAGAAATTGCCGATTCATTAATGTGGATTATGTTGGTGACATGACAAAAGGTAATTGAAATTATTAACTATCCTAATAAATCTAATTAAAGTAATCTTTCACTTGGAATCCATTATTAAGGGCACTATAGTTATTAAATAAAGTAAACTATTACGGTTAAAAAAGTAAACTATACACACACAAACACATTCCACTAGTGGAGGACAATTTTAAAGGTAACATTCCAAATCTACCCTAATTTAGATTATTACATTTGTTTAGGTTAATAAGATTTACAAAGCTTCTTTAATTTTTAAGTTTAAATTAAAGTTTTATTTACAATCATCGGTTAAACTGGAGAATTATATGTAAAAATACTTCAATATTAAAGTTAATATTTATTCCAAAGTACCACAATAAATATATATTAAAAATAATTAATTATTTAAATATCAGATATATATTTATAAATTTTAAAATGAATTTGTGATTACAGTTAGTCTAATTACTGTTTAATAATAATAATCTAATTTAAAATTAATATGATTATTTTTAAAATTAATCATAATTATAATTCGACTAATTCAACAATTAAATATTTGATTATCGTATTTTATAACTGTTTTTTTTAAATGTTGTTTTACAATTATTTTACAATTCTTACATAATAGTTTGTGATTGTTGTATTTTAAATATATGAATTAATAAAATAAAATAAAACATATAATTTATTATAAAAAATTGTTAATATTCATAGTCATTTTTTTTTTCATCTTCTAAATGAATCATCTTGAGGCAACTGGTTTGGGGAATACATTTGTTTGTAGAACAAATTTTGATTCATGGGAAAATGAGTTTATGCAGCCAAATGACGACCACATCCTCCAATTATTATAATCTATCCCTTTTAGTGGAAACCAAACAAATCTCCTTCATCTCCAATTTCGTGTCACACCACAACACCACAACCCTACGTAAGCAAGATCTTAAAAGAAAAACGAAGAATAACCCATAAATAACAGGCAAAGCCACAGGCTTTGAAATTGAAAGCTGCCCAATGAGAAACACACGTAGTACAACAATAAAAAAAAATCTCAAATTCCAGATTCCGTTTTATCCCGCAACGTAACGTAAGCACAATTATAACCCCATTTTTGAGTGCTTCTCTGTTCATACAAGATGCCACTCACTTTCCTTTTTTAGTTTTTCCCCAACAGTTCAGTTCCGGACATGTTCATACAAAAACATATGCTTAGATTAATTTGTTTCATGTTTTTTGGATTGGACAAATTTACACTATTTTCACTATTATTTTGTTTTTGTAAATGACAAATAAAACATCAAATATAATTTATATAGTTTTAACCATTATTTATTCTAACCTAGCTGTAATCTACCCGCATTGTAAAAACTACATAAACTTCTTTCTTTTTGTAGTTTAGCTCACAGAAGCAACCAACGCCATTCGATAGGGCGGAATGTCAACCACTACCACCCCTCTCCTCCGCCACAACCGGTGGCTCCCCTCCTCCATCAAACTGAAGACAACCCTTTTCTCAGAGCTCTCCGGCGCGGTGGGTGACCTAGGGACTTACATACCCATCGTGCTCGCTCTATCTCTGGTCAACAACTTGAATCTCACTACCACACTGGTCTTCACTTCGCTCTACAACATCGCCACCGGCTTGCTCTTCGGCCTCCCCATGCCGGTCCAGCCCATGAAGTCCATCGCCGCCGTTGCCATCTCCGCCTCGCCCCCGCTCACCATCGCCCAGATCTCTGCCGCCGGTCTCTCCGTCGCTGCCGTCCTCCTCGTCCTCGGAGCCACCGGTCTCATGTCTTTCCTCTACCGCTACCTCCCCCTCCCCGTCGTCCGCGGAGTCCAACTCTCCCAGGGCCTCTCCTTCGCCTTCTCCGCCGTCAAATACATTCGCTACGACCAAGACCTCGCCAAATCAAAATCCGGCCCTGCGCGCTCCTGGTTCGCCCTCGACGGCGTTGCCGTCGCCCTCGCAGCCGTCCTCTTCCTCGTCCTCACCACCGGCGCCGGAGACGACCCACCACCGCCACAACAACAAGAAGAAGAAGAAAATGAAAACAGAGTCAGGGTTCACCGGAGGTTGCGGGTTTTGTCAACTATCCCTGCAGCGTTGATAGTGTTTCTGTTTGGTCTGGTGTTGTGTTTCGTTCGCGATCCTTCCATTTTTGGAGATCTTAAGTTTGGGCCTTCGAAGATTTCCTTGGTTAAGATTACCTGGGAAGATTTTAAAGTTGGATTCGTCAGCGCCGCAATTCCCCAGATTCCGTTATCCGTTCTGAATTCAGTTATTGCAGTTTGTAAGCTCTCCGGGGATTTGTTTCCCGAACGTGAAGCTTCGGCGATGCATGTTTCAGTGAGTGTGGGGCTCATGAATTTCGTGGGGTGTTGGTTTGGAGCCATGCCCTGTTGCCACGGAGCCGGGGGTTTGGCGGGACAGTACAGGTTCGGAGGTAGGAGTGGTGCTTCGGTGGTTTTCCTTGGGATTGCAAAGCTTCTGCTTGCTCTGGTGTTTGGGAACTCCCTCGGAAGAATCTTGGGGGAGTTTCCCATTGGGATTCTTGGAGTGCTTTTGTTGTTTGCAGGGATTGAGTTAGCCATGGCTGCTAGAGACATGAACACTAAACAAGAATCTTTCGTTATGCTTGTTTGTGCTGCTGTTTCACTCACTGGTTCAAGTGCTGCTTTGGGATTTTTTGTGGGCATTGTGCTCTACTTACTTCTCAAATTAAGGGAGCTTGAATGTGGAGGTTTTCCCTTTGGATTTTGCTCGTCCAAGACCACCAAATCTGAAGAACATGCAAGCTTAATCGCCTAGACAACAATTTTTATTCTTATATATATGTACTATGTTTCAGAAAATGATCACCAATGTTGTGATCATGTGGGTATTTTTCTGTATTTGTATTGGTTTAATATTTTAGAGTGAGGGTGTACAGTGTATAAAACTATTTGTAGGTACAGATATGAGAGTCTGTTTATCCATTTGAATAAAGAACTTTTGGCAAACCAGAATGCTGGTGGAGTGGGGAACATCTGAAGATGGCACAAAAAATTTAGGACTTCACAGTTCATAATTCAGTGTTTGGATTTTGGATTTACTCGCTTTTCTCTGAACTCCTAAAAGCTTAAAAAGGGCTTATTGTTCACTACTTATTCATGTAAGGCAACTAAACATAAGATATTGTCCGTCCCTTTTGGATCAGATGTTTAAGTATTTGATTTTCATATCATTCCGAAATATCTTTGCTGTGAGTTTTTTTTTTATATAAATCTGATCCATTATATTATATTCTGCGATACCAACAACATTCATTTGTTACATAGAAAAATCAGAACGATATATGAAAGACATTTCATGACTTGTTACATTAACCATGTATGCTGCTTTTGGATACTTGTCTCCCAAGTGAACCTCCTTTTTCGTAGACCCAAGAGATCTTTTACAGAAGAAAGTATCTGCTGTTTTTCAGACCGGTGGTTAGTTGACTGTTGGTTTTAAGTAATAGTTCATGTTACAGAATTTCTGATTTTAATTTCTATGTTCTATTTACCTCAGTCTTACGTTATTATATGTATAGATATATATTTTTGTTTTTGCTTTAAAAAGTTTGTCCTTTCACCGAATGATGGTTGCTTTGCTAGGCAAGCGTAACGGGACAGAAAAGTCAAAAAGCAGAAATGATAGGAGAGATACTAAAGTTGGAAGTTAAAAATATTTTATTAATGAAATAAATAAAAGAAAATAGGGAAAATGAACACTAAACATGTAAAAAATAAGATGATGAATTTCATGATTCTTTAAAATTATTTATCGTGGTTCTCTCTCTAACTCTTTTCAAGCAACCAAGACTAATTTCCAACTGTCCCCAAACAACTTACATTAATTTCATGGCTTTTCATCCTTTCAATTATACAAACTAACAGGCTATTGGGACCACAAATCAATCATAAGATATTTTTTGAATTTGATTCATAGAATCTCTATGTATTAGTGTATGTATCATGATATATAAGTTTTTCAATTACCAATAGAATGATTATGGGCGCATATATATATATATATATATATATTATATAATCATTTTCATATTTGTTTAATTTAAATAGGTTACGTATTAAATTTTTATTTAATTTTTATATAATTATATGTATCATAGTATATAAGTTTTTGGTTTAATATTTATTTTGATCCCTTGTGAGATGTGTTTAAAATTGTTCTACATTTTTTCAAATGTTCATTATCTCATATTTTGTAAAAAACAGTTCAAGTTAATCTTTTTTATTTACAGTTTTAGAAAACTATCCGAACTTAACCAACCTGTCGATTAATTGATGTGGCAACGTCGAAAACATCAAAGTGGAACAACAAGAGAACTGCATCTTCCTTAGGCTTCGACCAAGGCACTGTTGAACTGGTTGTGCGGGTGGATGGAGTTCCTAACAGCGTAACCGTGGATCTCTTTGATTAGTCGGGGGTCTTTTTGATTAGCCGTGGATCTGTTTGATTAGGTTGAGGGCGGCGAGGTTGACGCAGGCGGGGAGGAGAGATAAAAGTGTAATTAGGTGTGGTTTGAGGTTGTGGAGGAGCATTTGGCGATAGAAGGAGATGAATTGGAGGGGATGGGAGGGGGCGAAGGCGGAGATGATGGGGTTGAAAGTGGAGTCAGTGGGGGCGGTGTCAAAGGAGTGGAAGAGGCGGAGGGTGAGGGAGATGATGGAGTTCTAGACGACGACGTTTCGGTGTGGGTGGGGTATTTGGAGGAAGAGGTGATGGGCGAGTGGGAGGGAAAGGCGGGAGCCGCAGAGGTGGAGAAGGGCGTAGGCGATGAAGGGGTTGGAGAGGAAAGAGGACTTGAGGGTGAGGGAGAGGAGGTGGGGATCCATGGGGAGGAGGATGATGGAGTGGAGGTGATCTATTAATTAAGGATCTGCATAATACTATGAATCCCATGGATGCATTGGCAGCAGATTTGAAGAGTAAAACATGTCTGGTACGGTTAGATTTGTCCTAGGATTTGGAGCAGAACCTTATGAATCTCATGAATGAAAGAGAAATACTTAAGAATTTGTAGCCTTCGAGACATTAAGAGAGTTGTTAATCAGTGACTATGGTGGCATACAAATTCCACATTAATTATCTGATAATTCAATATCAAATATGGTGTCCTTAAGCTTGATCAATTGTAAACATTGCTTGTTGTTGTCTTCGTGCAAATTCTTGACATTTCTTAGGCACTTAACAATTAGTGGGCATGAATGAATACAGACTATATATGCAGATTTTTACAGGAATAGTTGTTCTGCATTTGCATCCTTGCAAACGTTAAGCTTTGTTAATACGAAGGAATGGGAAGAATGACAATGTAGGAAGAATGGGAATACCACCGACGACCATACCAAATACAGTGTCGATAACGTGGTAGGTGTTGATGTTGCTCCTTCGTTTTTGGGTGAAGAAGCAAACCCTAATACCTATTTTGAAATAGGCCACGTCAATTAGCCACACACTTGCCACGTTATAAAAAATTTGATCTGATATTTATAAAATATGGGATAACTATGAACATATGAAAAAAAGAATACTACTTTAAACAAATTTCATAAATGAAGAGACCAAAATAGATATTAAACCTAAGTTTTTCAATTACCAATACGATGATTATGGACGCACATACATATATATATATATATATATATATATATATAATCATTTTCATATTTGTTTTATTTAAATATGTTACATACTAAATTTTTATTTAATTTTTATATAATTATTAATTTATTATCCATTTAATATTTAATATTTATGTAATTATAATTATTTTATTAAATTTAACATAATTTTTTTAAAATTCTTTTATTATCCAATTAATAGTTAGCATAATAAGAGACCTATACAGTTATACCATTTTGTAATAAAACAAAGTCTAAATACTTTTTAGTTGTCGAATCTTGAAAAACTCAATTAGATTTATATATTTTTTTAAATTAAGTTTTTTAGTTTTTAAAAATAATCCAATTTAATTTTTCTTGTTAGATTAACATTAACGTCGTGTGTATATGTCAAGATATCTCATGTCAGGGTTATTTTAATGTCACATAACACACTCATATTTCAAAATGTATAGATTTATATTTAATTATATATACTTTTTATCCTCATAAATATATTTATGAACAAATAATTTTGATATTTATAGAAAAAGTAATGTTCAATTTTTTTGAAATTAAACAATTTTAATACAATTTAAGTATATAATATAATTACTACTGAAAAATACAAACATGTTTTTAATCATATAAAAGCTTATTTTTAAAATTATCAACATCCTATTTAAATAAATAACCAGCTTTTCTATTTATGATAAATTATGATACATATACAATATATATTTTATATTTATATCGACACATATCTTATATATCTATACATTTATTTTTAAAAATAATATGATACGACACATATGATATTTATATATTGAAAATATATAATAATTCTTAAAAACATGATAAATATATAATTGTATTATATGAATTTAAATTAAAATTTTATATATTAAAATTATTAGCATAAAAAATTTTAAATTACTGTCATTATAAAAATATTGAGTATATGCTTATTTTAAAAATGATCATTGTATAATATACAACAAATATTTTTATGTTGAATATTTAGTAAATATGTTACTTTGATTCTAATCTGTAAATTTTAATAATAGCATAAAATAAATTACAAAAAAAAAAACTATAATATGCCATACAAAAAGGTCATCTGAGTTTAGATATTTGATAAACATACCCTATCCAATTACTATACATACCTCCATTTGTCAAGCATTCTTTTTTTTTACTAAAATAACCTTATAATTTCATCTTCAATTTCAAATTGAAACCTTCATGTCCATGTCTTCATGCAAGTTCGACAATTTTAGAAATATTTAAACAATGGGTATATTTATTAATTAGGCAGGATATATTTGACATTAACAAAAAATAATTAATTTTATATTTTTAATAATTATTATAATAATGTACTTTTTTTTATAAGTTTAACTTTCCTAACAAAAACAAAAAAATTAATAATCCTACTAAATAAACACATTCTTAATTATTTTAATTATAATTTTTTAATTAAAATTAACCAAAATAAAACATTTAGATTAGATTTTTTTTTCTTATTATACTAAAAAAAAAGTGTACTGAAATACTTGTTTATCTTAAAAGTTTTAACTAAATATATATAGAGGTTTAGGCTAAACATTCATCATTAATTAAACATCAACAAATCAAATAGTTTATATATATATATATATATATATATATATATATATATATTTATTGCATATAATTTAATATTTTAATTAAATAATTTTGAATTAATATAATTTTATAAATAGAGCGTACATACTTAAAAAAAATTAAATCTAATGATAAATTTCTTTCAAAAAAGCATTATTTTTTTGATACAATGTGTTCTTCCGCAATCATATTCAGATTTTTGTCTATATATTTTGTTAAATGCATGACATGTTTCAATAATGAAACTTTTAAATATGATGAAATGTTAACATCAACAATTAATTATGATACTATATATATTTTTTCTTTATTATGATATAATATATATATTTTTATATATATATTGTGATTATCTTACTATATTATAATTAGTTGTTTGCTCTAGTAGCTCTATCTAATTTCTTGATTGACTAAGAAACCAAAATTAAAAAACAAAAGAGGAATATGGCCTTTTTTATTTCTTTAAATATTCTCCAAAATTATTAGTTGATATATGACAAATACAAGCTACCAAACTAAGAAATCGAAAATTAAAAAAAAAAGAATATTATCTTTGGATTTTTCCAAATTAAAATAAAAAATAGTTTGGATCTGAAAGAGGAAACCAAGCAGACCCGCAAACTTCTACTTCAATTCAATTGAATTAAAGTCTTTCATCTTACGTTAAAGTCCACTGTTGCTTCTTCTTCTGTCTTCCTATTTCCTAATCCAAATCGAATAATGTTTTCACTGTCAATTGTTGATCTGTGTCTGATTCAGGTTCGTTCTCACACTTGTTTTGGGCTTGATGATGAGTCTACCTGGACTTGTAATGTTTTTGTTTATTCTCTTTAGATTTTCTCTGAGACTGTGATCTGTGATTGATTTTTGTGTGATGGCTGCATTTTCACGCGTAGTGGTAGCTGTGTCGTGGATGTAATGGAGTTCGATTTTTCATTGAATCTTGGCAAAAAACCCATTTGGGTCATTTAGTTTTCGGGATTTGTCAGGAAAAGTGATAAACTTTCATCACCAGGAATCATGAAGTTTCTATTTTCAGCCATTGTTATCCTTTGGTGTGTTTGTGACCTGTTGGTGGTTCATGTTCTCGCAAATTCACGTTTCCCTGAGGAAATGTATAGTTTTGATAGGAACCCCCAGGTGACCTATAAGTATGATCGCATGAGTGAAGTTCAGAAACAGTGTGCATCTGTGTTGTCTGCTTCATCTGAACTGAGATATGAATATAGTGTTACTGGTATGAAAAGAGAGTTTTCTTTTGTGAATGGGGATTGGAGGCAGGATGGGGGAAAGTTTCCCATAATGCCATTTGATGCAAGCAAATCTCCTGGAACCTTGTCTGAAGATCGTGCTTCAATGAACTTGGTCTCTTTTTGGGTTTCGGATGTTGATCTTGACCACCGCTTGAAGAAGTCAATTCCTATCAATGGTTTCATGGTGATTGGCATTACTAGAGATGGCAATTTTGTGGACAATGCATTTGATGGGAATCCTGAGTTTCGTTTATGGCCCAGCCATTCTCAGCTTTCAATCTCCTTTCAAGGGATTTACACTGAATCAAGGAAAAATGGTGGGGAAAGGGTATTGTGTTTGTTAGGGAACACTATGCTTCCTACTCGAGAGGCTGACCCTGCCAACCCTTGGTCATGGATGAAGAATCCAGGTGATATACCGTTGTCAGAAGATGATCAAATTCTGCTTGTTCTTCGGTATCCATTGTCATTCACATTAACAAACAGGATAATCAGTGGAGAGCTAAGAAGCTTGAACCGGGAGTCCAATTCTAAATACTTTGATGTTGTTCACATGTCATCACAGTTGGGCAAGTCAGCAAAGTACACATTTGGCTCACAACAGATTGTATCCAAAGCATGCAGTCCGTACCCAGTTAAAGATAACCTGACGGATGATGGCATTGCTGTCTACAAAGGGGCAAGGTTTTGTGAAATCCTTGAAGAAATTACTAGAGAAAAACCTTTGTCTGTGGTGACAAACTGGAGATGTAATGGCACAGATGATTTCTGCAGTAAATTAGGTCCTTTTTTGTCAGATAAGGAAATCAAATCAACGGATGGAGGCTTTCAAGGCGTTAAACTTTATATGCAGGATGTTATCTGTAGTCAAGAAGCTAGCAAGAGTAATACTGGTTCTACTAGGGTATCGACTGTTTTCAGAGCCATTTCTCCATCAGAGAATGAGTATACTGCAGCAAAAAGATCTGGGCCTAGCAACACGTCTCTTGCTGCCGAAGGGATTTGGAAGTCTTCTAGTGGACAGCTTTGCATGGTTGGTTGCCTAGGAGTTGTTGATGCCAAAGGGAGTAGCTGTAATACTCGGATCTGTATGTATATTCCCACCACTTTTTCCTTAAAGCAACATAGTATTATTTTGGGAACTTTGTCTCCCATTAGTAACAGTAGTGCATTCTTTCCCCTATCGTTTGAGCAACTTGTGCTACCTTCAGAACTCTGGAACTATTTCAAGCTCACTAACCCACATTACAGTTACTCCAAAACTACTTTGGCTGGTGCTGTCCTAGAAAAAAATGAGCCCTTCAGTTTTACGACTGTCATTAAGAAATCATTGCTAACATTCCCCAAACTTGAGGACAATGAGGCATTCCAAGATAGCTTGTCTCTTCTTGCAGAAGATCTCACTTATCATGTCTCTGGATTTCCTGACCCTTTGCCCAATGTCTTGGCCCCAAGAGTTGACATTCAACTGGAGATTCTCTCGGTTGGTCCCTTGTTTGGACGCTATTGGTATGATAAAAATGATTCAGCATCTGAACAGGAAACGCCATATCATGCCACGGCTGCTGAATATACAGAAAAGCAACTCCTTATAAATGTATCTGCACAACTCAGTCTTGCTGGAAAAGGTTACAGTAACTTCTCTGTGCTTTTTCTGGAGGGTCTTTATGATCCACATGTTGGGAAAATGTATCTAATTGGTTGCAGAGATGTGAGAGCATCATGGAAGGTCTTATATCAGAGTTATGATCTTGAGGCTGGAATGGACTGTTTGATTGAGGTGGTTGTGGCTTATCCTCCTACCACAACTCGGTGGCTAGTCGATCCCAGAGCTACAATATCAATAGAAAGTCAAAGGAATGATGATGATTCCCTTAGATTCAATCCTATAAAGCTCAAAACGTTTCCAATCATATACAGGAAGCAACGTGAGGATGTTCTCTCACGCAGAGGTGTTGAAGGGATTCTTCGACTCTTGACACTTTCATTTGCAATTGGGTGCATTTTAAGCCAACTGTTTTATATACAACATAGTGTGGATTCTCTTCCATATATATCTCTAGTGGTTCTAGGTGTTCAAGCTCTTGGATATACCATTCCTTTGGTCACAGGTGCAGAAGCACTCTTTAAGAAAATGGTTTCTGAATCTTATGATGTGTCATCTAGTGAATTGGAGAGCAGTGAGTGGCTCCATGTCATTGATTACTCTGTGAAACTGTTGTTGATTGTATCATTGCTGATAACTCTGCGACTTTTTCAGAAGGTATGGAAGTCTCGCATCAGATTGCAAGCACGTTCCCCTCTTGAGCCACATCGAGTCCCTAGTGATAAATGGGTATTTCTTTGTACCTTCTTCATGCATGTGATAGGGTATGTTATTGTTTTAATAGTTCATGGCACAAAGACCAGTCAGAAGGATCTTATAGCAAAGACATATTTGGTTGGTGGAGGAAATTCTCATCCATTGCCGGGATGGGCAACAGAATTGCAAGAATATGTAGGTCTTGTTGAAGACTTTTTCCTGCTTCCTCAAATTATTGGGAATCTATTCTGGCATATCCATTGCAAACCTCTCAGAAAACTATATTTTATTGGAATCACTGTGGTCAGACTTCTTCCTCATATATATGATTGCATCAGAGCTCCAGTTTCAAATCCTTACTTCTCTGAGGACTCTGAATTTGTCAATCCAAATTTGGATTTTTACTCGAAATTTGGGGACATTGCTATTTCTGTGACTGCTATTGTTCTTGCAATTGTGGTGTATATTCAACAAAGATGGAGCTATGAGAAACTGAGTCAGTTTCTGACATTTGGAAAATATAAGCTTCTCCCAACTTTCAAATACCAAAGATTGTCTTCTGGGTCTTGTGAATCTGAACTAGTCCCTGGTATCAATGGTAGTGCTGAAAAAGAGAATGAGCAAGTTGATGTAGAGTGATGTAAACTTATGAATTACTGACTAACAACACCTGTTGTACGCCCATGTATGAAAAATAGGTAAGACTTTTGGGTGGATGCATTATTTTGTATGAGTTTGCCCATGTACCGAATAATCAAGTGAATTTTGTTGTGATGTTACACTCTTCAACAACTTCTGATTGTTTTTTCTCCAATTGTTTGCCACTTAGGAATGGATTTGTTTATGTATCATGAACTGGGTGGTAATGAAATTTGATACAGAAAAAGGTTAGAAACGAAAGTTCAATCCAAACAGAAAAACTGAAGTCAAATAGACCAAAAGGAAAAATAAAACTTTGTAGGAACTATAGTAAAAAAAATAATTATTTTAATGTATCAAAACATGTTTTAGGACACATAATACACTTTTATATTCATTTGACACATAATATAAAGGTCAAATAGTTATAAAAACGTAAAGTTTTATATTTTTGAGAAATAAAAAAATAAAATATAAGTAAAGATAATGTTAAATAAATGTAAAAGATCTCAGTGTCTAATAATTTTTTCTTAGTATATTTTATGAACTCCATAAACTTTTCAGTAATGATATGAGTGGTGTTACTGTTATTGAGTGTATTTTAAATTATGAAAACGTTTATAATTATTAGATAAAATACTTATTTATCTTTACTTTTTAGTTTCGACTCATTGGGAAACTTTTTCTTTTTGTTATAGGATTTTTTATTTTCTTTTAATTGTTTTTCTTGTTCAAGTTTGACTTTATCAACAAGATTTATTCATATTCTCAAATCAATATTTTTTTAAATATTTTTATTTATTGTTTATTTTTTATTGTGTAGAAATGTGTCTTTCAATTCCTAATATAATAAAATTTTATGGTTCTATACAACTGGTAGAACTATTACGATTTTTTTTAATATGATTATTATTCTCACCGTGTCTCATTTGCAAAGTATTATTGTCATAGTTGTGTCCAAATTCTATAAAGATGTTTCAATGATATAATAATATAAAGTTGTTTCATTTATTATGATATAATAATGTATTATAAATATATTTTTTCTATATCATTTAAAATATATTTAAATTCAAACGACAAAATATGTACTTTTAAATTCTAATAATAATTATTATTATTATTACTTTTTTCTCTTATTAAAATTTGGAAAACAAAAGTAAAACTACATTTGCATTATTTTAAAAGTTATTTAATTTTTTCAATTATCTTAAAAGTAAGTTTTAACATTATCAAATTTGTTTCATTGTCTTTCGTACTTTTTTTCATTGTTAATAATGTTAATCTGTAGAGTCGAAAAAAAAATATGTTTTTAATTAATGATAAATAAAAGGAATGGAACAAAAATCTATTTATAAATGTAAAGTTTAAAAAATAATTTTCATTTAGATTAAAAATTGATAAACATATTAAAAAGTTAATTAAGAAAAAAAATCCTTTTACAAATAAATATTAAAAAAAAAGTAAACAAAATAAGAAAAAAAAAGTATGAACCCATCTGTTTAGTGCACAATGGGCTAACAGTCCAGTTTTGTTTTTATGAGCCACACTCCCTTCTTCTTCTCTTTGCACCCTCCCAATCACCCCTCTCAGCCTCCTTTCTCATTATTCATTGGATTATGATATTTTAACATTTTATTTAACAATTTTTTGGTGTCACTATTTTATTGGTTTGTATATTTGAAATAGACTAATCATAAACTGTCACATAAGCAATTATAAAAAAAGTGACAAAAAACATTGTTAAAGATACATTTTCTTTATTCCTTATCAAACATCACATACCCTTTCATAGGTAGAAAATAACACAAATTTTGAGAAAATATTTTTTTAAAAACTCTTTTTGACAACTTTTTTACAACATATACATAATGGTTTGTGATTGATCCATTTCAAATATTTTTATGAAAATAAATTAAAACGGATCAATAAAGTAATGACCTTGTCATTCTATTATCAAAAAAGTTGTTAAAAAAATGATATGAATCCCAAATTTTAACAATGTGATAACTTACAAAATGTCAATTTAGTATAAACGTAACATTGAGTATTTTAAAAGAAATAGAAATCAATTAAATCAAAAGTAAATAGAGAAGAAGAATTGAACTAAAATCTTAAATATATGAACTAAAATTTTTAATATTATTTTAAATACTCATGTATTTAAAATTTTATTTCTCTAGTATACCTATTTAAATCAGTATTAAATGATAAGTAATATGAGATTTTGTTTTGTTGTAGAGAAAACATTAAATATGAAAACATAATATTCTTAATGTTTGGTAAACCATCAAACTATTCCACGTGATTTGTGATTGGTGTGAAAAAGAATATTCTACTATTATTATTTCCCATATATACAACAAATAGGCCAACATCACGTAAGCTAAACGTTGTTTTCGACCCTCCTAACGTTAGACTTATTTAGGATGTCCTACCTATTTTTCTATATTGTCGATGCCTTTTTTAAATTCATCAACATCTTCCACGTAAATCTAATTACTTTCTTTTAATATCAGAATGTTAAAGCAAAAACGTTTTTTATCAGGTTCTCTTTTGAAGTAAACTCTACCATCTTTTCTACATATCTTTATATAATTAAATACATCTTAAATTTTTCAGAATATAAGATTGAGGTCAACATCGACAAAGTAGTCAAAGAAATTTTAAATAGTAACAATTTAAATGATAACATTTTGAATAGAGACTTTAATAATTATTAATAATTAACAAAGTTTACAGAAAAAAAAACTCTTTATTAAAAAAAATAAATATAAGTAACTTTTATAATTTTTTAAAGATAACTTTTATTTATTTTATAAGTAATATTTTTATTATAAATAATTATTTTACTTTAGAAAAATATTAAAACGGTTAAATTTAAAAAGTTGTGACTTAAAAATTAAAAATCGTAAGATAATTATTTTAATTTTAAAAAATAATTATTTTAGTAAAATTAAGAAAAAAATATAATTATATATTTTTAATTATTAGTAATTATTATAGTTTTCATTTAAATTAATACCATTTAAATTAATAATTATTACAATTTTCATTTAAATGTAATAATTGAAATGTTAATTTGTATATAATTAATAATTATTAAAATTTCCATTTAAATATAATAGTAGAAATGTTAATTTTTATATAATTATATATTTAAAATTTCCATTTAAATGTAATAATAAAAATGTTAATTTAAATATAATTAATAATTATTGCAGTTTTCATTTAAATGTAATAATAGAAATATAAATTTATATATAATTAATAATATAAATGGTAACAATTTAAATAGTAACTCTAATAATTTAATTTAAAATGGTAACAATATTATAATAGAAATATTAATTTGAATGGTAATAATTTAAATGAAAACTTTAATAATTATTAATAATCATTACAAAATAAAAAATATTCTTTGTTTTAACATTAAAACTCTCTATTAATTGATTATTAGAAGTTTGTAATTGATTATTAGAAATTAGTAATTGATTATCAGATAATTATTATTTATTACAGGTGAAATTGTGTCTTCTGTATACGAGTTCATCTTTTGTAATCGGTTATCATTTTAAAAATACACAACTTTATCTTTAATTGACGTGTGAAGATGACACAAGGAAAAACGTAAAAAGATATTTCTTTTTCAATTCTCAGAACATTTTTCATACAAGTGTATTTAAAACTGTAATTAATACATACAATTGCAGAGTAGATAAATTTATGAGCAATCTACTTTTACTGTCACATCACAGTGATTTGAAAACGTAATCTGCAAATTTGTCTGCGAAAGTGAAAACTTTAGCACGGTAAATGAGACGACAAACATTTAATGAGACACAACTTTCAACCTTCAACAACATCATAAATCCAATGTAAAATTCGGTTGTAGCACTAATCCCGGCCATTAAAATGTGTAAGCACTATCAGTGTCAGTAACCAAAATGGCATGCATGCATTAATGCAGCGGCTTGACTCGACGGGTTTCTCATCGCATATAAACCTTCCACCTGCTATGTTTATCAAACCAGTTTTGACTTTTGCCTGTTTGAATGATAGAACACAATAGGCAAAAGAGAATTCTAAGTTAAAAACAAGAACTTCCATATAAGAAAGTGTGGACAGGTATCTGTGTATATAACCACACGCTTTCCATTTCCGGCGCCATGAAAACTGAAAACCCAACTGAAAAAGACAACGTTTTTTTTTTTTTTCTTTTAGTGCTGTATATTTCAACTGGCTACAAATAGCACTGTTCTTTGGTCTGTGACTGCATGTGTGAAGCTGCAAAGGTTGTGCTGTGGTAGTTATGGAGGGGAGCGATATATACAGAGCAAGTAATAGTTTACGTGCGAGCAGTTCTACTGCATGGAGAAGGAGTATAATGGAGGGTTTTTCGAGGTCATCACATCATGAAGAGGGAACGGATGAAGAAGCTCTGAAATGGGCTGCACTTGAGAAGCTACCTACTTACAACCGTTTGAAGAAAGGGTTGTTGACCACTTCACGTGGAGTCGCCAATGAGATTGATATAACTGAACTTGGATTTCGAGAAAGACAGAAACTTTTGGACAGGTTGATCAATGTTGCTGAACAGGACAATGAGAGGTTTCTGTTGAAGCTTAAGGGTCGGATTGATAGGTAAAGAGTAAGGATGCATTGATGTTGCTTCTTTCCTCTGTTTTTCTATGCTTCTTGTCTCTGTTATTTTGTGATGATCCTTGATAAGGTTTCTCTGTTGTGTTTTTATCTGTTTTTGTGATTTAATTTTTCAGAGTTGGGATTGATATTCCAACAATCGAAGTTCGATATGAGCACTTAAATGTTGAGGCAGAGACTTATGTGGGAAGTAGAGCTTTGCCTACTTTTGTGAACTTCGTTACTAACATGGTGGAGGTAGGTACATTTGGCAGATTCTAGCTTTGACTTTTTGTGTTTCTTCTTTTGAGTTAGTTTCTTTCACTCTCTTACAATTTCTTTCTTTTTTGTCTCTTTGCCTTTTTAGAGTGTCTTTACTTCTCTCCATATTCTCTCAGGCAAAAAGAAACATGTTACTATCCTTAAAGATGTCAGTGGAATAATCAAACCTCGCAGGATGACACTACTTTTGGGTCCTCCAAGTTCAGGAAAAACCACACTCCTTTTAGCCCTGTCAGGAAAGCTTGATCCAAATCTTAAGGTGAAAAACAATTTCCCTTAATTTTTGCATTAGAAAGTGGTGGTTTTGGTTTAATTTAGATGCCTTTGTTGTGTCCTCTAGGCATCGGGGAGAGTGACTTATAATGGGCATGGATTTGACGAGTTTGTTCCTCAGAGAACAGCTGCATATATTAGCCAGAATGATGTTCATATTGGAGAAATGACAGTGAGGGAAACCTTGGCATTCTCAGCAAGGTGCCAAGGAGTTGGAACACGTTACGGTTAGCCATTTCCTTATTCTTTTTTTCCTTTCTCTTAAAAAAAAAGATATTTTGACACATAAATTTTTTACATTCTATTTTTTTTTTAATATAAAAGTTTCCTCTATGAATATTTTATCCTTGTACCATATATTTTAAATGAATGAAAATAAAAGTATGTCATATACTATTATTCTTCTCTTTTTAATCAAACATTTTCATGTGGGGCCTCTCTTCACCATTTGTTATGATCAAGACTTGCTATCTGAGTTGGCTAGAAGAGAAAAAGAAGCAAAGATCAAGCCAGACCCGGACATTGATGTCTACATGAAGGTAAAAGAAAAGCTAAAATTATCAATTCATATTACATTAATTTAAGCTAGTTTTATAGCAATGGATATAATATCTCTGCAATTGAATGTCTTTTGATATACCAGGCAGCTGTAACTGGAGGTCAGGAGGCAAGTCTGGTAACAGATTATGTTCTGAAGGTAACACTAGAACAATGTCCTCTCATGGTTCAAAGAATAGTACAAGATATATGATTATGGTGCCTTAAAATATTCCAAATTTAGTTTTAGTTTCTGCAGAAGTTTATGTTTCTTGTCCCTACATTTACTAAAAGTAACATGGTTTTAGTATTTTGTCAAGGACTAAATATGCTAAAATGTCTGTAATACTTTGCAGATTCTGGGGTTGGATATATGTGCTGATACAATGATGGGGGATGAAATGTTGCGTGGTATATCTGGAGGACAAAGGAAGAGGGTTACTACAGGGGAGATGTTGGTTGGACCAGCAAATGCTCTATTTATGGATGAAATATCCACTGGTTTAGACAGTTCCACAACTTTTCAAATTGTGAAGTGTCTCAGGCAATATGTTCACATTCTTGATGGAACTGCAGTTATCTCTTTACTCCAGCCAGCACCGGAGACTTATGAACTTTTTGATGACATTATTCTTATATCTGATGGCCAAATTGTCTACCAAGGACCCCGTGAACATGTTCTTGAATTTTTTGAATCTGTTGGTTTCCAATGTCCAGAGAGGAAAGGTGTTGCTGACTTTCTACAAGAAGTAAGTTAAAAGTTTTTGTTTTGCCTCTCTCGTTTGATGTTTTTGCAGAAAGCAATGCACATAAATTTGATGTTTTGTCACAGGTAACTTCAAAAAAGGATCAAGAGCAGTATTGGATGCACAGAAATGAGCCATACAGGTTTGTAACTGTCACTCAATTTACTGAGGCATTTCAGTCATTTCATGTTGGGAGGAGAATTGGAGAAGAGCTTGCAACTCCATTTGACAAGTCCAAAAACCACCCAGCTGCATTAACCACCAAAAGGTATGGCGTGAACAAGAAGGATTTGGTAAAGGCTAACATCTCAAGAGAGTTTTTGCTCATGAAAAGGAATTCATTTGTTTACATCTTCAAGCTGTTCCAGGTGAGTTCTAGTGACTTTATCTAAAATGATACATTGTGATTACTACAAACTAATTATACTCTCCTACACCTCACTATCTGCCTGTCTTTCTGCTAGTACGAATGAATGCTTCTAAATTATAATAAGACTAACAGTATCATGACATACTTTTACATTTATTTGACACTGAGTATAAAGTTAAAATGGTTATAAAAGTGTAAACTTATGTATTTTTTAAAAAAAGAAGAGAGTAAAAAGTAAGGATAGTATCAAATGAATGTAAAAAATTTAACTGTATGAAACAATATTTTTTTTATAATAATCTTTCAATAATGATATATTTGAAACTATAATGATTTTGCTTACTTTTGATTTTCCTGTGCTTTACATAGCTTACGACCTTGGCAATATTGACCATGACAATGTTTCTGCGAACTGAGATGCATCGGGATAACTTGGGTGATGGAGGTGTTTATACTGGTGCTCTATTTTTCGCAGTAGTAATTCTTATGTTTAATGGATTGGCTGAGATTTCAATGACCATTGTAAAGCTTCCTATTTTCTACAAGCAACGAGACCTTCTATTTTATCCTTCATGGGCATATGCTATTCCCTCATGGATCCTCAAGATCCCTATTACATTTTTAGAAGCTGCTGTTTGGGTATTTCTGACCTACTACGTAATTGGATTTGATCCAAATGTTTCGAGGTAAACGAGTTTCCTTCATCTATTTCCTTTGAGTGAAGGTCACTTATGCTTTATTTATTTGCTTGTAGTGTTTACTTTTGATGTGAACTCATTGTTTATGTAGGTTTTTAAAGCAGTACCTTGTGCTACTACTGATAAACCAAATGTCTTCTGGTTTGTTCCGAGCTATTGCAGCACTTGGTAGGAACATGATTGTGGCTAACACATTTGGGTCCTTTGCACTTCTCATTCTTTTTGCATTGGGTGGCTTCATTCTATCAAGAAGTGAGTTCAGTTAACAATGTCATGAATTTGTTTCTATCATCTCAGATGGTGGTTGATACTAATGCTTCTTTGTTTAAACTGGCAATGAAATAGATGATATCAAGGACTGGTGGATTTGGGGTTACTGGATTTCACCTTTAATGTATGGACAGAATGCAATAGTGGTGAATGAATTCCTTGGAAACAGTTGGAACCACGTAATTTCTTTAACTATCAACTTTAGATACTTTATGTTAAAAAACGAGTACACCTAATATGTTGGGAATCCAAATGTGAGTCTAAGTTTCACATTGGATAGAAATGAGAAAATAGAACATTGTATAAAGGTGAAAGATCGATTAACCTATTGCCTTAAGGTTTTAGGTACAGTGGTATCAATCTCTTATATAGTTGGACTCAGATCTCATTAGTGTTTGTGTCTCGCCGATGAACCTCCTAATATGTTTGCTTTGCAATCACAGTTCACCCCAAATTCAAATAAGACTTTGGGAATTCAAATTCTGGAGTCCCGTGGGTTCTTCACTCATGCATATTGGTACTGGATAGGAATTGGGGCATTGATAGGATTTATCTTCCTCTTCAACATTATGTACACTTTGGCTCTCACTTACCTAAATCGTGAGTAATTTCACATTTGTTTGTTTAAGATTCTTGTAGCAAAGCAAAACTTGACCAACATGTCCATATTGTTTTTACAGCATTTGACAAGCCGCAGACAACAATAACTGAAGAATCAGAAGGTAGTGTGGCTAATGGGAGAGCTCGAGAAGAAGAATTAACATGTTTAGGTGATATACCTTATTTATATCTTTCATGAAAACTCAATGCATGCATACTATTTTCAATTTCAGTATATGTGCTTAAATGAACAGTTTTTTCACTGTCATGCAGAAAGTTTTGGAAGTGCTAATTCTGTTGGGAGTTGTAGCCGCAGAAAGAATAGAGGAATGGTTCTTCCTTTTGAACCATATTCTATCACATTTGATCAAATAGTGTACTCTGTTGATATGCCACAAGTAAGTCACTTAAAAGTTATAACTAAGATTTTGGATTCTAATAGTGATTTTAACTAAATTTCCCTTTAGTTAAAACATAATTGTTGGAATTGGTAGGAAATGAAGGATCAAGGTGTAAGGGAGGACAAATTGGTGCTTTTGAAAGGTGTGAGTGGTGCATTTTGTCCTGGTGTTCTCACAGCTTTGATGGGTGTAAGTGGTGCTGGAAAAACTACATTGATGGATGTTTTAGCTGGAAGGAAAACCGGTGGCTATATTGAGGGAAACATAAAAGTTTCTGGTTATCCCAAAAGGCAAGAAACATTTGCTCGTATTTCTGGTTATTGTGAGCAGAATGACATCCACTCTCCTCATGTTACCGTCTATGAGTCCTTGGTCTACTCTGCATGGCTTCGTTTGACAGCAGAAGTTGAATACAAGACTAGAAAGGTTAGCTGCAACTTAAGAGTCAAAACCTAACAACATATGGTTTTGAGTAATGGTAGCATGATACATTTTTACATTCATTTTACACATAGTACAAGGGTAAAATAATATTTTTTCAAGAAAGAAGAGAGTAAAAAGTAAAGTGTAGTGTGAAATGAATGTAAACATTTTTGATATGTCAAAGAATCATTTTTCTATGGTTTTTTGTTTTTTCTTGAGGTGATACCGTCCAAAGCAATTTACAAAGTTAATGTGTTCTACTCTAATAAAAAGAATTGGCTTTTTGATCTCAAGAGACTAACAGATATCCAAACACAAAAGTGATTGTTGTCACTTACTGATTTGAATATGGATGCAGATGTTCATTGAGGAAGTCATGGAACTGGTGGAGTTGAACCCACTGAGGAACTCACTGGTTGGCTTGCCTGGTGTGAGTGGTCTCTCAACAGAACAACGTAAGAGGCTAACAATAGCAGTTGAATTAGTGGCTAATCCGTCCATAATTTTCATGGATGAGCCTACTTCTGGGTTAGATGCTAGAGCTGCTGCAATTGTTATGAGAACTGTCAGGAACACAGTTGACACTGGAAGAACAGTTGTTTGCACCATCCATCAGCCAAGCATTGACATATTTGAAGCATTTGATGAGGTGAGAAACAGTATGAGAAGATATTTGAAGATGTGTTTAATAGTTCTTCTCCATCAGACTATGTTTAATATATGCTTACATGTTATTTTAGTTATTCCTAATGAAGCGTGGAGGACAAGAAATATATGTTGGACCATTGGGACGCCATTCTAGTCAATTGATCAAGTATTTTGAGGTTGGTTGAAACTTCAATTTTGTTGAAAGTCCTGTATCTACTAGAGATAAGGTCAATTTATAATATATAAGTGAATGTAAATTTTACCTTACAAGTCGGTTTTGTAGGATTGAATTAGACTTAAAGTTCACTTCTTAACAAATATAATGTTATTTGTGCTGATATTTACTTTTTTTTTTTATATTTTGTTCTTTTGGCAAGAGCATTGAAGGGGTTAGTAAAATCAAAGATGGCTACAACCCAGCAACTTGGATGCTGGAAGTCACAACTCCAGCTCAGGAACTTACTTTAGGTGTTGATTTTCATGAAGTATACAGAAATTCTGAGCTGTATAGGTAAGCTACTATGTAATGTATGCACTTTCATTAACTATACTTACATACATGTGTGTATGAATTTATATTGGCTAAGACTATTATACAATAATGACTATTCTTCAGGAGAAACAAGCAACTTATAGCAGAACTAGGCAACCCCGGTCATGGATCAAAAGACATTCATTTTCCTACTCAATACGCTCAGTCACTTTTGGTTCAATGTCTAGCTTGCTTATGGAAACAACATTGGTCATATTGGCGTAATCCACCATATACAGCTGTGAGATTTCTATCCACTACTGTCATAGCTGTGATGTTTGGAACAATGTTTTGGGACCTTGGAGGCAAATAGTAAGCTAGCCAAATTTCTCTAACTTAGAAAAAAAAGGATATCAAATTTAGTCAATTTTGTTTTTCTATTTAAATTCTGATTCCTTTCAATGGCTTCCAGCTCTAGCAGACAGGACCTATTCAATGCAATGGGTTCAATGTATAACGCTGTTCTCTTTGTTGGTATCCAAAATTCTGCCTCTGTACAACCTGTAGTAGCCATTGGAAGAACTGTCTTTTACAGAGAAAGAGCTGCGGGAATGTATTCTGCCTTTCCATATGCACTTGCACAAGTAAAAAGATCACTTTTTTCTTTATATTGCAATATAACTCACATACCCATTTTAACACAACTCATTCTTTTCTGGCATAGGTTTTAATAGAGCTACCTTATATTTTTGTGCAAGCTACAACATATTCTGTCATAGTTTATTCCATGATGGGATTTGAATGGACTTTAGAGAAGTTCTTTTGGTACATGTTTTTCATGTACTTCACATTGTGCTACTTCACCTTCTATGGCATGATGACTGTGGCTGTCACACCAAATCACCATGTTGCTTCTGTTGTGGCTGCTGCATTTTATGGAATTTGGAACCTCTTCTCAGGATTTGTCATTCCACGACCTGTAAGTATTACCAAACTTTGAATACATAACATGTAAAAAGTTTAATTACTTTATTTGTCCTTATTTTCATTGTTATACATCAACTTGATTTCCATTTTTTTTTAAGTGTCAATTTCGTCCAATTTTAAATATTTAGTACGGTAAAAGATTTCATTACTTGTCTTAACTTGGACGACATTGACACTTTTTTAAAAGTGGAGATCAAATCGACACAATAAAATAGAGACTATCGGAGCAATTAAACCTATGTAAAAAAGATTCAAAATTTATGATGATCTCACTTTTGTTTCCCTTTTGGTAACTTTTTTGTAACAGAGCATGCCTGTGTGGTGGAGGTGGTATTACTGGGCATGCCCTGTGGCCTGGACCATATACGGGTTGCTTGCATCACAGTTTGGAGATATAACGGATGTGATGAAGTTAGAAAATATTTCAGTGCAAGAGTTCTTGAGAAGTTATTTTGGTATCAGACATGATTTCATAGGAGTTTCTGCAATCATGGTTTCTGGTTTTGCAGGCTTGTTTGCTATTATTTTTGCTGTCTCAATCAAGGCCTTCAACTTCCAAAAGCGATAGATTAGTCTCTCTTTTTTTGTCAACATGAGTGATTTTGTACGTTTTCAAAGAACATTTTCGTAGATTACTGTAATGACTTGTATATTGGTTGCTTTTTCTGTTTATATACTTTTGAAAAATAAGAGATGTACTGTGTATATTGTGTACATGTAGAGGAAAAAAAGTAAAAGAAATATTTATAATTCTAATTAAATAATTTAAGTGTCCTTTTTTGTAATTTTTTATTGGTGTATTTGATAAAAGTTACTAACTAATGAAATTTACCTTAAGTTTTTTTCACAATTAGCTAAGCAAAATAGATTTACTTAACTAATGAAATTTTAAAAAACATGTAGTTATTTTATCTATTCTTTCTCCTTTCCAAGTTCTTTCCAACTTTTTGTATTTAAAATACTAAGAATCAATAAACCAAAAAGTTTTTTTTAATACCAAACCTATTTCTTTCCTACTTTTATTTACCATCCAACAATTTGAGCAATAAGAAAATTTTACAAGTTCAAGAAAAATAAATATATAATTTATCATAAAAATTAAAATGATTTAACAAATTAGGCAAATAATACTTTCAAAATATTATTATTTTTTTAACTCATCATTATCATCTTGACAATATTTTATTAACAGTAAGATTATATATCTTTTCCATATAATTTCATATAAGTTACTTAACCATACTAAAAACATTTTATATGTAGTTTCATAAACATTTTCAAAGATATTTGAACTTCTTACAATATTTATATAAGGTAAACACTGACATAAAAGAGAACTTTCAACATTATTAATTTCACGTTAAGTATAGTAAAATCTCACTTTAAAAATATGCAATGGTAAATTAACGTTAGACTACTTTTTAATAAACCTTAATTTCATGTTTAACATCAGTCTAGGTTGAATAGGCTTTCAATAAAGTTACACTATCTTAGGACAGATGTTAAATAAAGAATTAACATTTAATAAGAGTTGAACTGATATTAATTAGCCTTTTAAAATTTTAGAAAATAGCATCAACTTTCACTTTTCTCTTTCTTGTTTGCATAAAAAAAATTTGAGGGTTATTTCCTCCACTCTACGTATTGTTTCTTATATCTTTCTATTTCCGTTTTGCCCTTCAGTTAAGTTTTTTATTTTCTTTTACTAATATCTCTTTTTATTTTTTTTTACTAATATCTCTTTTTTATTTGTTTTTACTAATATCTCTTTAGCTTTTAAACTAATCTTGACTTTCGTTGACAGAAATCAATATATGTTGAACAACACTTCTTTCACGTGTGATCAAGTTAATTTGTTTTATTTCTTAACAATTTTTTTATACATAAAAAATATTACAAAAATTATTAAATTATGTAAAATGGTTGGTAAAAAATTTTTGTTTTCAAGCAATCCCTATTGAAAAATCATTTACACTCTCAATACAGAAATCACATTTTCTTCTTTTCACTGTGCTATTTTTCCTTCACTGATATTGTTTTGTTTGTGCTTTTTGTTGGTGTTCGTGATTCTCTGTTTGGAGGTAGCAGATTCTTAAAAGTGGTGGAAGAAGGTGGTCCGGTGGTAGTGGTGCTGGTGGAAGAAGAGGTCCGATGGTTGTAGTACTGTAGCAGGCGGAGGTTCGTCAAAGAAGATGCAAAAGGAAGATGGAGAACCCTTTAACGGATATAAACATCCGTTAACGGATATCAACAAATAAAAGAGTGGTGAAGAAAACCAACCTGATACCAAAACGAAGAACTCTGTTTTACTCCACGCTCCTGGACGCTTCTCCACACCACCACTCAACGGTCAATGAAAACAGTGAAACCGAAATGCAAAGGAAGAAAAAATGGAGAAGAGAAATGAAAACAAAAAACAAAAGTGAAAGGGGAGGAAGAAGAAGGGAGAAAACGGAAATGGGAAAGAGATCCGTGAGAGAGAGAAGTGGGGGTGGGAGTGTAGTGGCTGTGTGGCTGTGCAAATAACAGAGGGTAGAATTAGGGTTTAAAAAAAATCTAAATGGTAAAAGTAAAAACATTTTAACGTAAGGCTATTTTTGTAAATAAAAGAATTTGGGGGAGGTGCATGGAGAAGGAGTGGAGGTGTAGGGAGGAGAGTCCAAAAATTTTTATAAACAAGTTCTTCCACTCATTTAACTTAATTTTGTTTTTGCGGTATTTATTTGGACTCAAACTTTCATTCTCTTCGATTTCATTTCGCATTAAGATTGACATTTTAATTCACCAAAGATTGTGTCTCCTATGTCGTTGAGGTTGATTTTTCTCATCTTCTCTCTTATTTTAGTTTATCTCATAAGATCAAGAATAGCTAAACAATGATTTTTGACTCATTTTCTTGAGTGATAACTTCTATTAAGTTGTATTAAGTTTTATAAATGAGACGGTGAATACGTGGCCAACTCTAGAAGGATTGGTGGTGAAATTTTAAAAATTCCATCATTTATAATGTATGTTTTCTATTTTCAGTATTTTTTATGGTTGTTTTATAATTTACAACTTTATTTGAGATACCATACTATTTGGAAAATTTTGGAAGTTTTTTAGTGTATTGTTATATCATATATTGATTTCTAATGCTTTCAGATTATGTAAAATTTTTACAATGGACGTAAATTAAGTTATGTTATAAATGCAACTGACATTAATTTGCATCTATTACCGGGATAATATATAAAAATTTACGTCTTTTGCTATAATGTCTTACCTTCAACAAATAAAAAGTCTTTTCTATGTTAGTAAAAATATAATATTTTGTGTTTCAATTGTATTTTTTATCTTTATAATTTGGTAAAAAACTCTCTCTTTCTATCTTTCTTGTCTTACTATTATCCAAGTGCATTAAACGATTTTATCAAGGCCTTATTACTTGAGTAGATTTGGGGGAGTAAATGAGAGGATTTGATGATACTTTTTTTGTTTAGAAGTAAATTTAGAAGTAAATTTTTTTAATCTGTCACATAAATTAAATCCTACACTAATTTTTATTAATTTTACTTTAAAATCTACTCTCATTTACCTTCAAATCTATTCAAATAAACAACAACAAAAAATTACTTTTAAATCTTCTCAATTACTCTTCCCTAAATCCACTCAAGTGAACAAGACCTAAGTAATACCTGATAAATCTTTCTTCCAATGTTATTAGGTTGTCTTTCTCCTAAATTCGTTTTAAACAATACAAATATGCGTTTTATTATTTTTTAATAATTTTATATTTTTTAATAATTTTATATTATTTAGAATTTGAGACTAATGTCAATTTAAATACATTTTCTTTTTTAATATTTTTTAAAGATAAAATTGAGACAAAATTTTATGTTTAAGTTTTAAAACAAACAACATTTTGATACAAATAACATAATTTAATTTAAAACTTATGCTTTCTGCTAAAAAAAATATGCAGAAGAATAAATCACAATTTCTGCAAGCTATATACAATACGAGGCTGATTAAATTGTGTCAACTTTAGGTATAACCATCAATAAACAGCTTCTATTACTGATTTATTCACACTTAATTAGAAGTTGTATTTAAACTTTCTGCTACTGATTTGTATAGACATAGATGATGTATTTGTGAAACATAGCACAAGAAGAACTATAAATGGTAATAGTTGATATAAAGAAAATGTGAAAATAATAGAATGTAAAGTAATAGTTGAAAAAAATATTTTTTATAATTGTGTGTTTATCAAATGTTACTGTATATGATTATTTATAGATTTTATTTCATTTATACGATTATTCTAGAAAATATTAATCACAACTTATATAGAATATTATAAATTGTTATTATATAGAATATTTTTGAATTTGTATCTCCTAAGTTTTTATATTTTGTTTTAGAATTTGTATTATATTTTAATGGCTTAAACCCTCTTTAAGTCTTCATATTTGTGTGTAAATCTCAGTTTAGTCCTTAAGTCTTCATATTTGTGTGCAAATCTCAGTTTGGTCCTCAAGTTTTGAACTGTCTCAATTGAGCATAAATTTTGTAAAAATGCACACATTTTACCCTAACCGTTAAGTTGTCTCAAACGACGTTAATTGATGCTGGGATGAATTTTTTATTTTAGGCTTAATCCCTCCTTTGGTCCTTATGTTTGTGTGAAAATCTCAGTTCGGTCCTCAAGTTTTTCCTCAAGTCCTTATGAAATGCAAACATTTTACAACATTTTACCCCAACCGTTTAAGTGTATTGAGACGACGTTAACTTTGAATTGAGCTGTAATTTATTTATTTTTATGTTTTAAAATCATTAAATGCACGTGGCTATGGTCTTTCTTTTTCCTTCCAATCACAGTTCACTCATTCCTCCACCCTCAAACTCTCAAACCCCCCGACTCACACATTTTCTCCCTCTCAAACTAAAAAATGATGCCGTTGTCGACAGTTCAAAAATTATGACCCAATTGATACTGTTCAAAACTTGAGGACCGAACTGAGATTTTCACACAAACATAAGGACCAAGGGAGGGATTAACCCTAAAATAAAAAATTCATCTCAGCATCAATTAACGCCGTTTGAGACAACTTAACGGTTAGGGTAAAATGTATGCATTTTTACAAAAATTATGACTTAATTGAGACAGTTCAAAACTTGATCACCAAATTGAGATTTGCACACAAATATGAGGACTTAAGGACTTAAGGGAGGGTTTAAGCCTATTTTAATAATATTTATGTTTGTTACTCTCACTTTAAAAATACGAAAAAAAAAATATTTTCTCAGTAAATATACCTTTTTCTATCGTAAATTGAATGTTAATGCAATTTATTTAAAAATAAATGAAAAAAATTTAACATTTTCTTAAAAAATTAACAATTTATTTAAAAATAAAAAAATAAATTTGATTTAAATATTAAAACGGAATTTATTTTTACAGGAATGAAGTGAAAAGTATAAAAGAAGATAATGTTATAAAACAACAGCAACAGTAGTTTTTAACATAATGTTAGTGAGAGACATATGTACACAAAATTTATTTAATAAGGTGACAATTTTATAAGCACCAAACATGAGGATAAAGATCTCTCACTTAATTAAGGCTTCAACCATTACATATGCGCTTACGTAATAACTTCAAAAGCGATTAACATTTATTAATATACATAATAATCTAAAATTAATTCAACAATCAAACAATGCTGATCTCAAAGATTCCAACATGTCTATATGCCTTTATTAATGTTGAGAATAATCAGACATCATAGATTCATGAATTACCATATGACAAAAAATTAAAAGAAAAATATTAATGACTGAGAAATAGGATTAAGAAAACCAGAATGCAAATACAAGGAACCAAGTGACTAAACAAAAATCTTTTGTGATGAATCAATGCAGATGCATGAACTGAATCACGAACAATATTTCCTGAAACGTATAATTTTATATTGTTAAAGACTTATCTGGGATGTATTACGTTAATATAAAGATAAAACAAGAACTTCACCGTGGAACATAAATTTTTCAGTTCTCATCAGCATAGTCTATGCCGCAGAATGCTTTGATTCGAGACTTGGATTGAAGGGCCTTCTTTGTTGCATAGAAACGCAGGTATTCATAATGATCAAATGGCTTATATTGTCTTGGATGTTCTTCATCAACAAGTTCTTCTTGTGTTTCAACCACCTTGCCACCAAGTGAAAACAGTCCCATCGAATACCTTTCCTTCTCTCCACTTATAATCACTCGATGTTCACAGCACTGCATTCTATCGTTACTCCAAACCTAATAACAAAGTTAGATTTCGACAAGATATAAAATCGATTTATAATATATAAAGCAAATTTATCGATTTTGTGGACTTAAAATCTATTTTTTAATAATTATCATTATGTAAAATTTATATCTTTTCAAGTTTTATTTTGCCAATAAGATTTTAGACATTTTACATAAAAAGGAGATTTTGATTCATGGATTTAGTTTTGGTAGATGTGAGAAAAATGACCGACCTTAAATGCATCGCCTGCAAGGATGAGAAACATGAAGGGTGAGGGATCAATGTCAATCCAGTCTCCATTTTTCAGTTTTACTTGCAGACCATTGACATTGTTCTGATGCAAAATGGTAAAGAATGATGTGTCTGTGTGAGCATGCAATCCCAGATTATTTTCATGCTTCTGTGGCACTCTATATTTGAAGCTTCGAAGCATGTACTTTGTTGATTCCAGAAGAGAATCACAGTGCTTTTGATCCACTCCATACCCATCAAACACCATTCTTTTACTCATATGATCCAATTCTACAACCAGCTTTGCATACAGACTCATAGTCTCACTATTCACAGCATGAAACATTACAAACAATATCGTTCAAACAAAAAATATGTAAAAAAAATCAGACAACATAACTAAATTGATCTCAAAAAGTACCAGAAATGATCATATCCTGCTGGCCACATTAGTTTGGTGAACTTCTGAATTTCTTCTGTGGTCAATGGATCGTTGATCCCTAGGGATTCATACAGAGGGACATGAGCATTTTGTCCATAGTAACCATGGTAGGGTTTGTCACTGATCTTTTGCATTTTTGTTTCCAATGGAAGATCAAATTGTTCTTCCATTAGAGTAAAAACTGAGTTGTAAAGCTCCGTAGGAACTTTATCATACAACGCATAAAAACAACCATGATCTTCAAGTGCATTTCGGATCACTTTGCATGCTGAAACCCACTTTGCAGTACCTGGTTTCATCTCCTTATCAGTGAAGTCTACTACAGGAACCTGACAAATTTTTTGGGAAATCATCATCGTAACAATGTTTCTAACCTTAATTTCTCCAAGAAACTACAAATACTAGGTTGGCGCTGTTAATCAGATTTATATGCACTGGAGCTCATTCTCCAGGTTTTAGGCCTTTCTTTTCTGATTTACTTTAAATCCATCTTAGTTTTTATCAGAAGAAAAAGAGATTAACAATCTATTTAATTAAATAATAACATTAAAGATTTGCTCCATTATATTTCAATTTTAACTTAAACAAATAAAATGTTAGAAATTCAAGTTTTAGAATAAATTTAATATTGAATTAAAAAAGTTGAGTAAGAAAAAGAAAACTCAAACGTTTACAACAATCATTTAACAATTTCCTTGTAAGATGAAGATAATGAAAAAAAGTAAATTAAATATCCCTATCTTTACATTAATATAAATAGAGGATTAAGCTACCTCCATTCTCTCTGACGTATATATATATATCAAGAAATTAATTATAGAGTGAGCAATAATTCTGAATTTGAAATCCCATCATGTTTCATTAAAAATTATAACATTCTTTTGAACCAAATTTAATAATATTAAAAATGAATATATGGAAAAATGATTTATAAACGAACGAATGAAAGGGAACATTCATGATGCAAGCAAAAAAGTCAAAGAAGCATAACGTTACTCTTTTCCTGTTGCTTTGTGACATGTAATATAGACAAAACTCAAAACTCGAATATTGGAACCAGACCAATGGTTGAAACATTCATCGATTAAAACAAACCACAAAAGTGTAGAAAAAAGATATACGATGATCTTGTTAGGAAATAAGTGCATGGAATTTTTTTATGATACCATTCAACCAATCATAATGCTATGCATTTGATCAGTTAATTAATTAATTTGTTAATTATATTGTAATTATATTTATATCACAGCTAAGCCTATTGGAAAGTGTTTCAGACCTAGTGAATAGGGCACCGTGTTAAGTGAATGGCTCAAGGACTATCATGGGTTGGCAAGAACAATAAAGATAAACTTAGGTTAGGGATAATAACATAACATCATCTGTCAACACCTTTAAACCTTGGACCAGACATTGTTGTGTGCATCAGAGATTTTTACACACGACAATATATTGTGTTTTGATGAACTATTTATATATATATATATATATATATATATATATATATATATATATAATCCTTGAATTAATTGCAATGGATCAATCTTAAGCAGATAATATATAATAACAATACTAGATATATAATATTTTATTAAAAATATATTTTAAGAATAAGTTTTCAGTGAAACAATGGAATTGATTAGACATGATGTATTTGAGTAATTAATTTAGTATTGTTTTAAAATTAGCCTTTTCTTTTATTAATATAATCTTTTAGTAAGATTTAAGATTATTACAGAATTATAAAACTCAAAATATAATTATTTTTGTATGCATATATTTATACGTATGTCTAAAATTTAAAAAATAAATTTGTTATAATAAGATAATAGTTTTTTTTTTTAAAATTAGAAAAGTACACATAAATGGCATAATGGATTGAGCCATTGAATTAAAAACATTTTAAAATTGGCCTATACCCTAATAAATATAACACAGGTTCATAATACTGACAATTTTTATGATGGTATAAAATAAAAATTATTATTTATTATAAGCTTTTCTTAGAAACACATTCTTTTACTTATTTTTTTAACAGATGATTTCCAGTTATAACACGCGTATTCTCTTAATGTATAATATTTTAATTAATATTTTTCACCTTTTACAAATTATACGAGTAATTGATTTATAAAATACATTTAATGATCAAATACTTTGAAACTATTTCTTTGCTGGCAATATATAAGTTCTAAATATTTGTACATCTCAATACTACTATTAACCTTAAATTTCTCTTCACTAAATTTTCATTTTTTATATGAAAAATTATAAGACGATATAGATTATTGTTTAGATAATTTCTTCTTCAACACCAATTAAACTTTAGTCAAATCATATAAATATTAATATCATTTTCAATCTAAAATGTTAAAATAATAGTCTAATTTTTTATTTTTAGTTATTGTTAGACTTAAATTCATTCTTAAATATTCAGCAATATTTGTTAATATATGTGTAGTTTTATTGTTTTTATTTATAAATGTTTGGTTTATTTTATTTACTGAAGCTACATTAGAGGGAAAAGAACATGACTCCATTGAATTCTATAAGTCAAAGCATGGCAAATTCCCAATCAACAACACTCACATGTGTTTAGTCAAATTCTATATTTTCTTATAACAATTTCATGAGATATCCAATTTATAATTTCGGCAAGTTGGAATAAACACATTTTTTTTTTCTCTTTATCTTAATTCGTCTACGTACGGAAACTTATTAAGTCTCATTGGAACTTGACATTATTTTTAATTACTTTTTACATAGAAGATAGATTCAAATGTGTTGAGATTATTCGTTTCATTTGTTAGACTGGAGATTCTGCAAATTAAAGTTGTATATATATATATATATATATATATATAGAAAATATTTATGACTACTATTTTATAATGATCTTAACTATTCTAGATGTTATGTTTATATTAATAAGATTTATAACATAATTATTATATGACCTAAGATAATAAAAAAAATTGAATGTTAAAAATATTCTTGAGACTTTTATATAAAAAATTTCTAGACATTTTAAATTAAGGTACGTGATCACAGATCCTCTAGTGTTCTTTTAGCTTGAAAACCTAATTAAAAATTGTAATTAATTGAAGGACCTGTTGATTAATTTTACTAAAATTAAACTAACAGTGCTTTAAAAAATATCTTTATAAAAAAAATAAAAAAAATGAATATTAGAAAATATAACATATGTTTCTAATTATCATATTAAAATATGTGTTTAACTATTTACTAAAACTAACTATTTATTTAATAAAATTTAAAGATGGAAAGTCTTATAAACAAGTTTAACGTTATTAAACAAACCATACTAACCTAATTGAATTGCTTTCTGTTATTTGTTTCATACAATAGACAGCTAATCCTAGTAACCATAAAAAAAGCTTGTAAATATGTATTGGTCAGAACACATATCAAACGTTGTTCAGTGGCTATCACACATCATGGTATCACAATTAATTTGTTTAATTTATTATAATAAAAATTAAGATTAATTATGTTATATAATATCATTATGCACTGAGAATAATTGTACGAAAGTTGATTAATTTGTAGTGGTCCAGACACAAGTTGTACATGTGATATGAATACATGATGTTAAATATCCCACCAGAACATGCTTTCTTTTCTTTTCTAAATTAATGAGTTTATTTTATTTTACTAAATGGTCCTCCACACTAATTAATTAATAATCATTATAATTATAATTAACATAATTAACTTAAGCATTCAATAACATGGTGAGAAGTTTAAGTTCATCCATCTTCGAATGACTTATACATACAATATTTAATACAAACAAATTCAATTTGTTTAAATATAAAATAGTAATTCATTTTTAAAAATTATCTTCTAATTGTACTTTCTTGATATGGAGAAACCATGAGTCTAAGCTTCAATGGTTTCATTGTCATCCATGCTTCTAAGGCAAATTTTAGAGGAATTTCATTATATAAGTTCGTTTAAAAATAAAAATTAGAAAAAGAATTACAAATTAAAGTTAACTAATGTATAAATTAAAATTTAAAAATTATGGGAAAACTTCTATCTTCTGTATAAATTAAATTTTATTTTGTAAAAGTTAATTTCAATTTTTCTTCTTTTCTTTCTCAAAATTATAAGAAATTTCATTCAAACATAATTTTATACAAGATTGTTTTGGAAGAGCCTTCCGTAATTATTTCCGGTTTGAAAAGTCTTTTCTCATCAAAGGGAAGAATTGAATTTTCATATATTCTTTATGTACAGATTTTTTTTTCGGTAAAAAAAATCAGAAATTATTATTATAACATAAAATAAATGAAAACATAGAATATCTTTAAATGGAGAGTATATTTAAATTAAATTTTAAAAGAAACAGTGCAAAACATATTCTTTGTTTTTTTTTCTGTATAATATTTCTTTACAGTTTCATCGTTTGGTCAATCATGAACCGAGCAATCATTATCTTTTGATCTAATGTGAAACGATTGGTCGGTCAGTCGGATATATTAGTCTTAAGTCATATTATTAAGTTAACACTAACTAGAAATTTATCTAAAAATCTATAAATACAGATTTAATATTTATTGATTACTTTTATTACGTATTCACGTATTCAGAACACCAACTTTAACATTTGACTATTTTCTATAAGTAACATCTGGTTCGACTAAACAGGGTAGAGAAAAGACTGAAAATAATACTTTGATCTAAACTTAAAACTTAAACACTTGAGAAAGATTTAACCTCAACATCATCCAAACAATTTTAAAATAAATCAATAATTAAATTAAAATGGACACTAGTTAAACATTAAAATATTGTAATCACGAAAGTCTTTTTCAGTGATGGAGAATAAACAATATATCTATTTATTCTATCATTCAATCAAAATCTGCACTCAAAATCACAAATTAGCATTGCCTTTTTATACTAATTATTACATTAAAATAAGCCCAAAAAAGAGTCTGATGCCGAAAGCCAACATATTTTGTTCAACTTTGTAACAGAGTGGTTGGTAATAAACGCCATAAGATAAGCCCAAAACAGAGTCTGAAGCAGAAACCCAACTACTTTTGTTTTATGTGTCACCCTATATGTTTGATTGTTTCAAATCGTAATTTAATAATGATATCTTAATACATATTTTTCGATAACATTTTCATTTTCTCAATAAATTTAAAATACAATAATAAATCATTGAAAAATGATATATATATCATATCAAAATATTGTTAAAAAATCTACGTTATAGTATTTTTCTTGTGACATAGAATGTTCAAATAACAACAATAGAATAGAACAGCATAAATGTTTTAATATTATCAACGAGGTTGTTCCATTATATAGCACATCTATTATAAATGGCTTAAAACCTCCAATTTTGTAATAAAATCAGTGAAAATATGGGTTCAGAAGAGACTCTAAAGCTTCCAGTAATCGACTTCACTGACCTGAAACTGGAAGCCAAAAGTCCTAATTGGGAGACAGTAAAATCACAAGTATACAAGGCAGTAGTAGAGTATGGTTGTTTTGAAGCAATTTTTGATAGTGTTCCTATAGACCTTAGAAAAGCCTTGTTTGGTTCAATTCAAGAACTCTTTGATCTTCCTCTACAGACAAAGTTACTCAATGTGTCTAAGAAACCTTATCATGGTTATGTTGGGCAATATCCTATGGTTCCACTCTTTGAAAGTATAGGCATTGATGATGCAGTTGTTCATGAAAAAGTAGAAAGCATGACCAACATCATGTGGCCTAATGGAAACCCAAGTTTTAGGCATGTACCAATCAAATTTCACAGCATGTTTTGGAATTTGCATTTCATTTTTAACTCTTTTTGTTTGTGTGTTTTGATTTGGCAGCAAAACTATACAATCCTTCTCTGGGCAGCTATCAGAGTTGGATCAGATTGTTAGGAAGATGGTTTTGGAGAGCATGGGTGTTGAGAAGTACTTGGAGGAGCATATGAACTCAACCAATTATCTCCTAAGGGTTATGAAATACAAAGCCCCTCAAACCACTGACACAAAGCTAGGCCTCAGCTCACACTCAGATAAGAACACAGTGACCATTTTGTACCAAAATGGAGTGCAGGGTTTAGAGGTTTTGACCAAAGATGGAAAATGGATAAGCTATAAGCCTTCTCCTCACACTTTTGTTGTCATGATTGGTGAATCTCTCCATGTAAATTCTCTTCATCTCTTACTATTTCAACAACATAAATCGTGTTGCCATGTAAATTTTGAATTATTAAATCATTATTACAAGTCTTACATCTACTACTACAAGTAAGTAAATGTAAATCTCATCTTAACGTGATATTTTGTTTGTTTGAAAATATATAAATAAATGCAAATCTCACTTTATATTGATTTTATAAGATTAAATTTAACTTAAAGTTTACTTCTTAACGATATGAAATATATTGTTTGCATGAATTTTGCAGGCATGGTCAAATGGGAGGTTGCATTCACCCTTTCACAGAGTGATGATGAGTGGAAATGAGGCAAGATATTCTGCAGGGTTGTTCTCTATACCCAAAGGAGGGAGCATAATAAAAGCACCAGAGGAGCTGGTGGATGAGGAACACCCTCTGCTTTTTAAACCCTTTGATCATGTTGAGTTTCTCAAGTATTACTACACTGAACAAGGACAGAGAGACCAGTCTGCACTGCACACTTACTGTGGTGTCTGACCAGCCATTGTTTGTTTTCTACCACTACTCTGTCGTGTGTTATAATGTTTCCTATGCAATTTACCTTAATAAAACCTTCCTGTTATGTGTCTTGTCTTTAATTGAAACTTCAAAAGCACAGCCTCACTCACACTGGTTTGGTGATTTTAATCAACCTTTGATGGTTACACAAGATTCAAACATAGTACTTATTGATTGACGTAGCATCATTTGCAAGATCAAAAGAAAAATTAAATAAATTGTTTTTATATATTTATTAAAAGATAAAATTGTCCGATTAAAAAAAATGTCACTAAACAAAGTCACTCAATGATATATCCTTATAATGTAATCATATAGATAAAAAGGTTAACTACTATTTTCAAATATTATTAAGTTTTCTTATTTATGTTTTTAGATAAGGCAATTTGTTTGTTTTTTCATTTGATTTATTTTCTTTCATCATTCTTCTTTTTTATATTGTTTTAAATATTATAATATTAATAATGATTACTTTTATTAATTCAATATTATACTTCAAGAAATTGGTAATGATATATTTCCTTTTTTTTCTATTACATTTTTCAATAGTTTTATGTTTAACAATTTATTTTAACCAATACATATATAACAAAATAACAACATCTACTATAAGTATACATTGTTTTTACCCATTTTAAACTTGATTTAAATACTTTAATATATAATATAAGATTAATAGCAGAATATATTTATAAAATATCATGTAAGTGCATATCATTTTAACAGCTACATCTAGTGACTCTACTTCCATCTAATTTTGTCAATCATAGTCGTATTAATGGAATGACCAAGCTATCAATTTTAGCAACACAAAAATTAATTTAAAACTATTTAATATTTCAATATATATAAGAAGTTTTTAGATATTTTTTTATATAAAGTTATTGATAATATAATATAGACTATATTATAAATAAGAGAGGTAGAGTAATATGAAAGAATAACTTTTGAATTAAAAAGCTAATGCTAACATGTCAAAATGGAGCTATCTAGATACTATGATGGAATAACATATATGGTCTCTTAAAAAGATTCTATGATAGACTGATAGAATTGTACATCATTGATGCATTAAAAAGAAGAAAAAGAAGAAAAAAAAAAGTGACATGATTTAGGTATTTGGAGTTATTCCAAATGCAATTAAATAATAGACCCACAGATTCGTCTCCATCATCTTGATAAGATCAATCATAAACAATATTCTATGTAGGCCTCAGATATGGAGTATTCATTATTTTAACTTGAAAAGACAGTGATCAAATGAAACATTTCATGCTTCTTATGATGTTTTAATTCTTTTGCCACCCAACAATAATATATACTTCTGAAAATCATCATGTATAGATTTTTTGCTCCTATGGTGGGATCACAGAAGAAAAAGGATACACAGAGCCTCCTACTCCTTACAATGTGTTCAGATATGATGATTTCTTCCTTCTAACAATGCCACTTTGGACTTCATATCACACTGTCATTTGGTTGATGAAACATCTGCATGTCTTGTTAAAACACTTATTCCACAATATCATGATGCCAAATATTGGCTAACAGACAACCTTAAACGTGGTATTTGACAAAAAACAATGTCCTGATTTGGTTTATTGGAGAGAGAGAAAACGGTGCATTGATATATAGTTAGTATGGTTAGAAATCATGTCAGTTGAAGTATATAGTAGTGATTCCTAAAAGCATTGTGCTTGAAACACAAAAACATACGCCACACAAAGAGTAACCAATTATTTGTTTGAAGTTTTTGCTGTACTTTGCTTTTTGGAACTTCAATCATTTTCATGATGGAATCTTTTAAACTACCTTAGGATTTACTAATCAATCATATATCTATAATCCTAGCACTCCACACAACACTTTTTTTCTCAAAAACTGAATTCCTTCCTATGCTTCATGCATGGATACTGATATATTATATACAAAACAAACTCAGAAAGTTTGATGCTCTAAAACCTGCATTATTTTGCAGTCTAAAGTGAAATGTATCAGTTATATAATTCAGCATGCCATCTCTTTAGAACTATGATAATTAGCATTTGATATGATATCATTTTAGTTTTACAGAATCAAATATTTTGTAAAATATCTTGACTTTTGATTATGAAGATTCATAATATTAATTTTTTTATAGTTTTGTATGTCGCATGTAAAACACAAATGTTCAGACACCGGAAAAAATCAAGCTTTTATATATATATATATATATATATATATATATATATATATTCCTATTAATTATGTCAAATAATTGTGGACCATTTCTTTTTAATCAAGTAACTAAGATAGTGCCAATCTAATCTGTTAAGTTTTTTTGTTCCTTTTGTCTCTATCAGATGGAATGGTTCGATGATATTTTGGTGAAACAGTTCACATCAATAATGTATTTTGTGATGAGAAAATTCTACAATGTTTAGAACTCATTATAGTATATAACTAATTCATTTTTCTATTTAAAATAATTTAAGATCAATATCTAACCTTTTATGACATGAAATATAGTTTTACGACATTATCTTCAAGATTAATATATAAAGTTTATTCCTCTTTATTTATATTCTTTACATAAATCCTAAAAGATTAATGGTTTCTAAGTTTAAAGAATTGGTATAACTAAGTAAATAGAGACTAAATTAAAAATTAAATTTGAAGGAGTTAAAGTACTTATAATCCTTAGTTTTGGAGATTAATTCAATAGCTAATTCAGAAACTTATTCAATAATGTAATTTGAAAAATAGCAATCTTTAGCATTTAAAATAATTTACAAATCAGTAATGTAATAACTAAATATTTGTTGTCTTTGTATTAGTTTCTATTTAATGATTTTCTTTTAGTAAAATAATATAAAATACAAACTCTATTTTTTTAGGAACTGAATCCTAGATTTAATCCTATATAGAAGATAATTGTAAAGATTCTTAAATAAAATATACAATAAAAACAAGCCATGCACTAAGATCCACCATACATGTACCAAGAAGGGTGGAGGGACTCCATTATTTGAATGTTTCATGATACATGAATGTATAATTGAGTTTTAAAATATGATATTTTAACAACTTTTTAACAGTAATTATAAAATAATGGTAAAATAAAGTTGTTAAAAATATATTTTTTAAATTATAATTGAATTTTGTCCATTGCTTTCTGTTTCTAAAATGTCAGAATTATGGAAACGGTTGGATACTCATAATTTTAAAGTTTTTAAGTCGAAAATAATGTCTGATATCTTATGTGATTGAATTTAAATTTAATTGATTTTTTGTTTTTTCTGTAAATTTTTTTTTCTCGACAAATCAAACAAAAATATTTAACTTTTTATTTGTATTTTATATGAAACATAAATTAACCTTTGGTTTTCAGCTTTCTTGTAAATTATACCCTAACCACCAAACCAGATTCCATTTAAGCAAACTAGGGTTTTTTTGGATTTTTTATTTTATAATATTTTATCTGATTGCCTTTTAATGGATAGTACAAGAAGATTTGACCAAGAAGGGTCAAAAAGTTCATGGCTATAAGCTATGGGCTATGGGCTATGGGCTGAGGCTATGTATCTAGCCCACGTGAAAGTCGTTGTTCTGAACCTCCTTTACATCAAATAAACCGTTAATAGAGGACGAAATTCTAACGGCAGAGAGAGCCTTATTGAAATGCTTTGCTTTGATACCAAGGTACTCCTTCCAACTCACCGATCGATAAAGACAGGGCCTACCTGGGCCTACCAATTTTTCATTTGGACTAACCTCCACGTTTGTTGGGGGCCCATATAGATAAGCAACCGAGAACCTTTGCCAGCTCCGGTTCACCCGCACCCGGTGCAGCACACTCGGGTACAACGCGTTCGACAAAATGTGGAGCAGATCGCCAATGTTGACCACCAGCCCTCCGGCAAGCGGCGGAACCGCCACCCACCCTTCCCCGTCCTTCAGAACCTGAAGCCCACTCACGTTGTTCTGGTGCAGAATCGTGAGCAGTGTGGAGTCCGTGTGGGCCGCCAGACCCATGGCCCGATCAGGATCCGGGCAACTCGGGTAAGAATTCCAATGTAAGGCCGCGCAAGCCCCGTCGAATTCACCTCTCGGCCCGGCCCATTTAACGTCCTCCTTTGAAATACCGAGGGAAGCGAACACAAGGCACATTAGCTTCGCCGCTAATTCTTTCATGGCTGCTTCATATTCCTTCACAATCTCACTGCAAATTATTCCAAAAAAGAAGGAAGCTTTAGAAAATACTAAAGTTATTCATACGACCCATTTCCATAATACTATTCACAACATTATCCCTTTTTCTCTCTGTATCACGTCTTATTCAGAAAACAAAGAAGATGTAAACTTTACCACACAAATTATCAGGTTATTAAAAATCACTGTGGCGCATATTAAGTGTAAGAAGTATATATATATATTGATGTGACCACTGATTATAATCTTGGAAGTGTTTGAAGAAAACGAGAATGGGATACAAGTGGATATATAGTGTAGTAGATTGTCATAAAGGGTGGGTCCTTGGCTGTCATTAGTGATATTTGCTAACTGTATTACGATCAGGAAAACGGAGGGTTAAAAGTTTTATACTTGGACGTAAGTTGACCAGAAAATTCACAAAATCCTCTCTTTTCAAACCCGGCTTAAGGCTTAGAAGAAAAACATATATATCTAATAACGAAAAGCAAAAGGAAAGGTATTAGGATTTGAGAAGTGTTATTAGTTAGGGTTATTTACGTACCAGTATTTAGCATGGTCTTGGGGCCAGAGTTGAAGAAAAAGGTGGTGAGGGGAATCGAGAATGGTGAAGCACTCAGACCACATGAGTTTGGGGAAGAAGGAGGAGATGGGAGCGCGGCCGTAGCCGGAGACGCCGTCAGGGGAGCGAGCAGCTTTGAGCTTCTGGTGAAGAGGAAGAGAGAACAAGGCAAGGCAAGCTCTCTGAATGTCGGTGAAGAGGCTGAATGGGACGCCATGGTTGACGACTTGGAAGACGCCCCATCTTCTGCATGCATGTCCTATGAGGTTGGCTGCATTAGGGTCGTTCAAATCGATGACAGGGACAGTGTTGTTATCAGAATTTGTATCAGCGTAAGCATGAGAATCTGGTTGTGTCCATGCGTAAGAATCGGGGAGTTTGTGTTGCAGAGAGTTAAAGTCAGAGTGCTTGTGGTGAAGGTAGACAGGATGAGCTCGAAAGGCTTCGGAGAGTGAAGGCATGTTTTGTGTTATGTTATGTGAAAGATATATAGAGAGAGTGTTGAGAAAGAATGGAGTTTGAAGTGGGTATATATAGAGAATGATGAAGAAGATGCCGACAATGTTAATGTAAGATAACCAAAACCAACCAAACCAAACCAAATGAAAGCCAGACAGACATGCAGTGTAATTTTATTTTCGACTTTCATGCTCTTTTTTGTGCCACTCACTCATGATGCCTCTGTATCCCTCTTTTTCTCTTTTCCCTTATGTCATATCTTTCAAATACATATTTTTTCAAAATATAAATCACCACCACAATCTTATATTTTGACAAAACTTTCCATCAACATAACATGCCACTTTCATACAATTCAATTCAATTTATCATCACTCTATTAAACATCATATAGTTTATGTATATAAGCGTTAAGAGAGTTTTGCAGTGCCTGATTTTTGTGGATTAAACCAATTTATAATGAAATTTTTTGATAGAACATACATTTTCACTTGAAAAATCATAACAAATATTTTAAAATATAAAATCTTGATGTAAAAAAAACTAATAAATAATCCTATATTTTAAGTAGTATAATAAGCTTTATATTCTAAATTATATATATATATATATATATATATATATATATATATATATTAGCTTATGCTAGACTTATAAATTAAACTTTCACAAGAATAAAAGTATAGAAATTAATTAGTTTTTTTTCCTCAGATGGATAATTTGTATTATAAAACTAATTAATTAATCATAACTCAAACGATCAACTATCAAGCCGACAACGCATTATAAGTTTGGATGATCAACTAAACAGCTCAAACAATTATCTAACAGACCAAACGGTCATTCATCAGACTGGATAGTCTGAACAGGATTAAATTAGATCAGTTTCGATTCATAACCAAAGCTTATTTTTTACTTTATGCTTCAATTTTTTTTAACCAAAGTCTGTTCATATATATTTAAAAACAAATATTGTTTCAATTTCTTCTATGGTAGAACCATCATGCTTTTTCATCAACAAACAAAGTCATTATTACCTTTCTCACTTTCACACTGAATAAAAGAGATTAAAAATATATATATTTGTATTGAGAAAAAAGAATTATGAAACAAAAAAAAATGTCAAACGAAAGAAAGAACATCTAGCTGCTTTCGAAATTGGAATAAAAGGGATGCTCGTAGTGATAACGTGGTGACACACTTCTTATTGGTTACGAGGAAGGAAAAGGAGGAGAGTGGAGGAGTGACGACGAAAGTGGTTCATGTTTGGTGACAAGGAAAGGAGTGGAATGGCTCCTCTAATGGACAAGCAAATGGAACTGAAGCATATACCAATATAGGCTTTTGTTATTTTAGAACCGAAGCTTATAGTTGTGCAAAAAAATTCAAAAATGTCACCATGTTTTGAAAGACTTAGTTTTTACTAAAATCGAAGTACATTAAGCGATTTCGAAAGCTTTTTTACACTAGTATTCAAAATCCAAACAACAAGTCATGAAGTCCAAACGGTCATCTAACATAATGGATGACCATTCATCGTATTGGATGGTCTAAAGAGGACAAAAGTAGATCAACCATAAAATTGATTATACTTCAAAGTTAAAGTATAATATTTGTTACGTTTGGATCGCAATTAGATCAATTTTAATCAAAAGTCTATTATAAAATTTATAAATAAATATTTGAGGTAAGAAGGTAAACTACATATACTATGTATCTAAATATCTTTTACATGTATCATCAAGGTATCATCCAAACAGTTTTAGTTATCTGAAAAGATTTTCACTGTGTAGAACTGAAAACTTAAACAACACATCAAAAACTACTTTAGTTCATAACCAAACCAATAATAGAAGGAAAAAAAAAAGTACATGCAACCACCAAAGTTAAAAGGGGACATGGGAAAACATGGACAAGAGAAAGAACAAAAGGAAAAGGTTAAACATATTACATAGTTGCTACCAATATGGCTGAAAGAGAAGGCAAAATTACATTATATTTTATAAACTTCTTTTTTGTTCTTAATGTCTATTATCATTAGTTATGTATGCATCATTTTCCTTAGGTGAAGGATCTCAATAAAAGAACAGACCCCCCTTCTTCTACATGTGCCTCGGTCATGAAATATAAAAAATTATTAATTAAAGAAACAAAATTCTTCCATTTGAACTTGGATTTTTGTGATCCTTCCCCATCACTATAGGACAATATATACAGAGCCATTTGAGGAGTCACCATCATCCCTACACACTAATCCTCAATACGGAAAGAACAGTGATATATACAACACAAACCTAGTTTTTCTATGTGACATCATACCAACTTACCACAAATTAATCTAATTAATTCTGTATAACAAATATTTTAGATGTGTTGTTAATTTTAAATAAATCATCAGCTTTCATTTTCAGTCTTAAAGAAACATCTTTAATAACTTTTATTTCAAAAAATGTTTAAATAGTGCTTTAAGCAATCCAATTACATTATTTAGATATTAGTGTTAAAAGTAAATTCAATAATTTATTACTATAAAAGGTATAGTTAAAATTTTTCTCTATTAAGTTTTAAATCCTCAATAACTTTAGATATTTTTTATTGAGGTTTTATTAAAAAAATTATATTAAATATTTAAAAATTTTATATATTTCAATTAATATTTGTAATTTATGTTTTATTATTGAGGTATCGGGATTATTACTTTATTCTCTCATCTTATTTTATATAATATTATATTAATCATAAAATAATATAACGTATGGGAAAAAAATAATATAATGAAATGATAAAACTGTCTTTCGCTCAATTAACAAAAAAAATAATAAACACTCAATTAAAATATATTAAAAATTAAGTAAAAAAGTTAATAAAAAGTCAATTAAAATATTAAAATTTAGAGCATCCTTAAAATTTAATTAAGTATTTTTTTTTTGTTTAGAGATTAATATAATTTTTCTACACTAACACAAAACCCACTAATTATTTTTTATGAAAAAAAGGGTATCTACCAAAATTTCATTTTTTTTAAATAAACTTCTTTAGTTTATAAAATATCCCACCTCATTCCTCATACACATACTTTAATTTTGTTCTCACACCACACAGGAAAAAAGTTGTGCATTGGATGAATAGTTCATCAACTATTTTCTTTTTCAAACTTAATTTTAAGTGAAATGTGAAATATGCATGTGACATTATAATTTTTAACTCTGCTTATTTTTAGAGAGATAAAAGAATAATACATAATCAAGCAAATGTATATGTGAAAATCATTCACATCTAGGAGTTTAATTTTATAAAATCAAATTAAGACTCATTATTATTACAGTTGTTTTCTTGTCTTCTTTAAAAATAATCACTTAGAAAAAAAAATGTGTATATGTTTCACCTAAACTATATATATAAAGGAATTGTTGGAAGCATCACATCGACTAAAGATAAAACCAAATTATAATATATAAGTTAATGCAAACCTCACCTTATAAGTCGGTTTTGTAAAGTTGAATTAGACTTAAAATTTACTTTTCAAATATGGCAGAACCATTGTTAGAGTCTATCCTAACAATATCTTCTTTTTTGGACATTTCTATTACATCTCCTATCGGACCGCTATCAGACTCTCCATTAATTCTTCTTTCATGTGTGTAACCTCACCTTATAAGTCAACTTTGTGAAATTGAGTTAGGCTTAAAATGCAGTTTTTTAACAGGGATTCCACTTTTTTTTAATTTCATTTGTTTTCAAATATTTGATATGAGAAAGAGTTTGAAAAATAGAAATTGATTGAATGATGTGTTTGTTGAGTTGTATGTATAAGTGATAAGAGTGAAGTTTGATTTGGTATTAAGTGGTTGGACTTTTGTTTTCTCTGTCTCATGTCCCTCTTTGGCCTATTGATATTTGACATCAGCAATGGTTTCATAACAGTACAACAATTTTCTCTCTTGTCCCCATATCTTATCACCACTAACTAACACTACTCTTCCTATTAAACCTATATATGCATGCAAATTCATGCGTAAATTTAAAATAATAAACAACATTTATATTATTTATTATTTTAAAATTTTCTATTAGAAATAGTATTATTTTTTATATGAATTTAAGTTTTACTAATTTTATATATCTTCAAAAAACTATCTTAAAAACTCACCAATAGTATTGGAATTGATAGGTTTCCTTAGATTTTCTTTTATCTTAGTATATTTTTTATTCCTTTCACGTTAATAAAAATTTAATTATTTGAGATGAATTTAAATAAATATAAAATGAGATATTATTGTGGATGAAAATGTTACCAAGTTGTTACTAATAATGGACAACGTTGTTGATGGCACTTCTCCTGTAATTTGTAATTGGTCGTACATAAGATGTAATAGTGTATTCACAGCATCACACATGATATTCATATAGTATTGTTCACTTTTTGTGTGCACAAGCACTTCACTGAGGGACCATATATTCCAATATTACTAAATAAAGTATTAAATATTGTGACTATTTCATTAAAATACGTTCTAAATATAAAAGGAGGACTGAAATTATTTCTAATAATTGAAGGAAAATTTGTTGAAAATAAAAAGGTAATGCTTCTGTTCTTTTTAAAGTATAATTATTTATCTTTTTCTTAAATTTGTAAGAAAATCTTCTCTCCCTTTCTTTATCAATTTATGTCAATTTATTAATATAAAAGTTAACAAATTACACATACATAATTCATAAAATATAACGAGAGAGCTATGGAGGGGTCTATTTTGATCTAATGTGATATAAGAATTTAGTTATAAAAATCAAATGTAATACCTTCTTAAAGAAATACTAAACAAAATATATACGATTTAATATATTTTAAATTATAGTATAAAAAGTTTGATATACCAAAAGAGTTATTCAACAAATCTTTATATATATAAGCAATTCATGACTTAAATCATCAACCATTATAAAAATCAAGGATAAGATAAATTTAATTCAATTGAAAGCTACACCATATTGGTATGAAACGCACAAGAATTTCTCTCTTGTAATAACATATTATGTTTAACTTAAATTATATTAATAAAACATTTATTTTAAGAAATAGTTTTTAAGTTTAACATAATCTTAAAAATTTGACTTGTAGATTGAGATTTACATTCATTTATATAATGTAAATTGACATTATCTCTAGTTGATATAGGATTTTTAACACACTATTTTTAAGTTAAAAACACATATTTTTAGTATAAGACTAAACATTAATAAATAATCTCATGTAGATGAAACAATAAACTTAATAAACAAAAGAATTTATTAGGATAGATAACTTTAACATGTTAAGTTTACAACAACAAAACTCATACATTTTTTTTTCATTAAATCATGAATAAAAATACATCATAAATCAAGTTATACTATGTTCCTTCACATAATAGTGTTCTCAAGTTATAAACTAAAATCGATTGAGAATAAAAATATTTTATTATTTTAAAATTAGCAATAAATAAATGTGTTTCTTAACTTATTACCATTTATTTGATATGATAGACTGTGAAGTGAAAAGTAAAAGTTGAAAAGAAGGATTGAAGTACAAAAATAAGAAAAATTGAGGGTTTGAGCGGTTTGTAAGAAAAGTGGTTTTGATGATTTTTATGTTCCGAAAGAAAATGTATCTTGAGAATTTTTTTACAATCGTTTACGTGAGAGTTTGTGATTGATCTGTTTTAAATATATGAATCAATAATAAAATAGTGATACATAATCTATTGTCAAAAATATTATTAAAAAAAATTGTTAAAATATCGTATTTTATTATGAAAATATAAAAGTAAATAAATGAGTTTAGATTAATTAATTTATGGTATATTATGTAATGATTGAAGATATCTTAGAATGGTAATGGTGCGCGTGCATCAAAAAGAAAGTCGGCATGCCCTAGGGGTATAATTGAACACAAGAAATTTTTCATTATATAACGCGACAAAATATAATGCTTTTTCTTTTTCTTTTACCTTCGCAAATCATTTCCTTTTAACGGTCGCACTCTTTTTATTTAATTCTTCTTACTTCAAAATAATATCTTATTTATATATTTACTCTTTTATCTAATATTTAATTATACAAATTATAAATATAATTCTTATGTTCTTTAAAAAATATTAAATTTTATTGTGAACGGTTAATACAGTTAATTTTGTTTGTCGAATTAATTATTGTCGAATTTCCTTCACCTAAGAATGTCGGACATGACTTCGTGGCACATCAATCCAATGTGAGAGGAAGATTGAGTTTAATATGTATTTGAAAACTCAGAATTTACTAAATCAAACACTCACATCAATCCAATTTTGGACATTATTGAAAATAAATTAAAATAATTTAGTAACCAAATTAACTGAAATTTGGTGCAAACATAACCAAAAACAACCAAATTAACTAACCCAATATCGAACTCAAACATTAGAAAAAGGAAAAAAAGAGAATAGGAATTTGTTTGAATAGGAATCAACCAACTACTAAAAGGTAAAAAGATGAGAAACTAAGAGAGAAGAGAAAAATATTTATTTATTTTAAGATATTTTTGTTCATAATTTGATAGATATCAATGTTTGTGATTGCAAAATTAAATTTGTCTTATTTATAGTTGAATTGAAACTTTCAACACACCATTTTCATGTCGAGGTATAAACATATTATTTGTGATAATATAAAAATTGGATAATCTATTAGAGGTCCGATAATAGATGAAAATAGAAATGTTAATTTAACAAAAATCTTTTCATTAATACTTATATGGTATTTTGTTAATTAAATGACCACGTAGATTTTGATATTGATTCAAATGTTACCGTATATAACCAACATGCTTAATTACGTGTTTTACAGAATATAGTTGAGTAATAATGAGTTAAATTATAATGAGAAATCTAAAGTGAAATTGAGTGTGTAATTAATATACCATCACTCATATTTCATAGACTTTATTTTTATTCAACCTGACGTGACATTTAGAATTTTCTTAAGGCACTTCGTACATTAAACACTATAGAGTTTAGTAAGTAGATAATAATTTTAATGAATTTAAAAAAAGTTTGTGATATTATTTTAAAATGTGATATTTGTAATTAAATATATACCTTAGACGTGGGTGGCATTTCCGTTTGCACTGTACAGAGAAAGCGCAATAAATAAAATTGTGAATCGTACTGTCTGACTATGACTATAGAGAAGTAGCAACCCACTTTCTTTAGCTTTTTCTTTATTTCCAATAGCAGCTAATCATTTTCATTAAGAATATTCAACATTAATATAAACTCCATTTTCATGTCACCTTCTTCTGTCGCATCTTTATCATCACAACTCTTTCTTCTCTCATTCAACTATGCTACTATTAAACATCATCACTAGTTTTTTTTTTTCCTTTCAAAATCACCTTTATCTTTTCCTTTTAAAGTAAACAAAATATATTGATAATTTTTAAAATTTTGAAAAAATTGAAGCCTATACTATTCTTCTATTTTACTAATAATCGAGGTCTAAAATTATGTATAAGATTAATATTCATAAAAATTACGCAATGATTTTCATTTCTTCTTTTTTCCGAAAGCACTACAGTTTCTTTTTCTTCTTTGCGAAAGCATTACAGTTTTTTCTTCTTTTGTTTTGAAATTTATTGTATTAAATCAAATACTTTACAACTTTATTATTTTATATATTAATTGAAATTATTGTCTTTTATACATAAATTCAAGAACATTACATCATTTCAGTCATTAAGTATTTAATAATAACTTGTGTAAAATACATAATGTAAATGTACAATAATATTTAGGGTTAAATATGTTTTTGATCCTTTGACTTTCACTGAAAATTAGAATTAGTTCCTTTTCAAAAATTTTGGCTTAATTTAGTCCTCCAACTTTAAAAATGTATGAATTTAGTCCCTTTATCCAAATTTAATCTTTTTTATTTAAATAAATTATTTTATTTTGAAGATAATAGGTTTTAATTATCTGAACAACCGATACATTTTTAAAATTAAATCATTTTTACATCAAAAAGAGATTAAGTTTCAAGTCTATGAATGAGGTATATATGTGAGGAGGCAAAGAAGAATAATTATTATAGAAAATCACTTTAGTCATTTTCAAGTAAAGATTTTGGTACAGTGAAATGATTGAAAAAAAAAAACTTAAATTTTTTGCATTCATTTAATACTATTTTTAATTTTTATTTTTTTACTTTATAAAAAAAATGTATTATAATATGGTTATCCTTGAAAAAATGGTGAAAGAGTGGTAAGCACATAAGAAGAAATATTCATAAGTGCATGACAACGTTATATAACTCATATTGAGAAAAAGTGATATAAGAAGAAGGAAGTGGCGTCGGCCCTCCCATTTCAAAGGAAAAAAACATCTTACGATAATGCTTGCTAGATAATCCACTTTCACAAACAACTTGTACAATTTTTTTAGGTTTTTCAAAAAATGGGAAACACCACCACAATACTAAATTACTTCAATTTATATCATTATTTTAATACATAATATACTTTAGATGATTATTTTTTATGGAAATATTTGAATCTGTGAAAATATTATTATATATTTGACTTAAATATAAAAAATAATATCGACCTCAAAATGAAAAAAATATTATCCTATAATATATATATATTATATATATATATATATATATATATGTGTGTGTGTGTGTGAACTTTATTAATATTCCAAGTTATTGAAAATCACGAGTTACCATGTAATCACAGTCGATTTTCTTTTTTACAAAAAGAAAAATAGATATGAAAAAAATAAAAATAGTACTTGAATTACAATATATTATATTAAATATGGCATGTATATCCTTTAAAATAAAATACTAAAAGCACATATTTCTTTATTAATTTTTTTAATAAAACATCTATAATTAACACTTCTCTAGTTTTTAAAATACACTTTCTCTCTTAAACTTTCCATAAAATATGTTGAGCATATGTATTATTATTTTTGTGATAATAAAATTATTATATTTTTTATTATTATAATTATAAAATTAAATATAATTATTTTTTATAATTTTGTTGTAAATAATTTTTATTTATTCTATAGATAGTTATACAATTAAAAAATGGTTTAATTTAAAAAATGATTACATTTAAAGAAATGGTTACTTAAAAGTTAAAATAAATAAAATAATTATTTCAATTTACAAAAATTATTTGAAGGATAAAATTTAAAAATAACTGTGGACATCAGGGGAATTTCCTTTATACATAAATAAAGTAATTTATCCTCCTATTTTATTTAAAAATAAAATATCAACTAAATCTTAAATAAAAAATTATGAAATTAAATAACTTTTAAATACATGTGTAAATATTGCATACATACGAATGTATATATATTGAAAAAATTAAGCATAAATATATATATGAATAGTAATTCATTAATAAAATAAGATACCCGAATATCTATTTTAAAATTAGAAAAACCTCATAAAGGTGTGAAATCTTTTCATAATTAAATCACTCAACTTTATAACATTTTTATATTTTTAAATGTTAAAGTTTCAATTTTCAATTTTTAAATGAAGTTAGTAACATTTGTTAGAACATGAGAAGAATTAATGTTGTTTTATTAAAAGCATAAAAGGTGAGTAATCTATAAAATCTACAGATATAAATGTTATATTTTATTAAAAACATGAATGTGTATATTAAAATCTAATTAATTTTAACACAGTTACTAATTTCTAATTAAGTAACCAACTACAGAAATAAATAAAAAGACTCTTTTATTTAGAAAAGGCTTTATTTTCTGCATTTCTGCACTTTCATCTTCCCTTTAAATCCATAGTTCAAATATTAATGCTAATAACAACGTAGCTGCCACATGAAGCCCCTTTATGCAACGCAGCGTTTCACCTGACACTGCCATGCACACAAAATAAAGAACATAAATTATGCATTCTTTTACTCTGTCAACCAATTTCATTATTATAATTTATTAAAAAAATATAAATTAAATATAAATTATAATTTTTTTTTCACAATAAAAGGAAATATATAATTAAAGTACCTGCCGTCGGAGAAGTCGGAGGAGAGCCACTGGTCCCTGATTTTTCCGGTGGTGGCTGAGTTTCGTTAGGTGATGAGTCAAACCCTAGATTAAATCCCCCACAATCCCCTCCCAAAGTGCCTGCATCATATATGTTTGATTAAAATATTTTTGAACAATTATTTTAGTTAATAAAAATTGTTTAGAATTAATACATCAGTCTAATTTTAATAATGAATAACTTATAAAAAATTAAATATATTTTTAATTTTTAAATTTTGAAGAGAAATTAAAATTTGATTATTGTTTTTAAATTTTGATACTTGATCGTAAACTTTAAAAATAAATAAACTGTATTAATTTTTTTACATTTCTTAATGCAAATGAGCTTTGGATCGTCGAGTAGATTGGCAGAGCCTTCATTGCAATGACACCTAAAATCAGAGCCATTACTCTCACATGTTCCATCCCCACACAAATTCAACAAACAAGCTGCATAGAAAACAGTACATCAAACTCTGCAAAGTCTCATTTCATATTTTGTTCTGCAAAACGTTACTAATGAATTCAACAGAAGTATTATATGAGCTTACGATCCTTAAATGTTGTAGGTGGAGAAGATGGCAGTGAGGAAGAACCATTGCCACAGTTTAGATCAACAGTACCTGCATCTTTCATCTCAGCAAATATACCCTTTTGTTCGAATCATGAATGGAAACGAATTTCAATTTCCTTGCATATGGTATGTGAGAAAGTCACTTGCTTTGAATTGGTTTCGTGCATAATTTAGTTCCTATGATGTATGAACAAGGATAAGAACAATGAAGATGATCATGATGCATCACTCACAATTGGGAAGAGCACATGGTGGTAATTGGAAAGAACCAATGTTAGGCTTCTTCCAACCAGATTCACAATCGCATCTGAAACCGAGTAAATCATTGGAAGAAAGTTGGCATGTTCCTCTCCCACAGTATACTACATCGCATACATTGAAAAAATCTACACAAACACAATAATCAAATTAACAAAATATATTTACGTTAAAAAGTAGATTTTAAGTCTAATTCAATTTCACAAAATCAGTTTGTAGGATCAAATTCGAATTCATTAACTTTATCTCTGGTCGATACAGAACTTTTAACTATTCATAATCAAAACTAATAGAAAAAATGGAAAAGAAGAGAAGGATTAAGTATATACTTAGTCCTAGGTTGGACATTAACGGTGTGGAAGTAGCAGAGACTTGACATGTGAAGAAGAGGGGATATAAAGAAACAAGGACCAAACTTGTCCAAGTGAATTTTCCCATTTCTTCTTCTTCTTCAATTCCCAAGCTATTTATTGACCATGGTTATGGTAATTTAATGATCTGGATTGGTGACCACCAGTATCCTATTTCAAAAGTTTTGAGTGGAAGTTTCTATAATTACAAAATAGAGTCGACACAGATTCTATATTCAAAAAAAAAAATTAAAAATATTGAAATATTTATATTTTGGATTATGACTCTTTTTTTAATTAATGGTGAAATATACATATGTAAGATATACGTTATTTTATTGTATTTCAAAAAATCTCTAATTATATTTCCATTTCACTTATTTTAAATATTTTATTTGTTATTCCGTGTGTATATAAACTTGTAAGTTTTCCTCAATCTTTACTCTCATATTTATTTAAAAATAAGGAAGGGTGTTAAAAATTTCTATCACCAAAAAACAAAAAAAAAATACTATATAGAGCATAATTCATCCTTGTATGCTTAAATTAAGAGACAGATTTAGCAAGTACTATTGTTTTTCGAATGATGAATCAAGAAATTTTCACTTAATCAAGAAATAGAGTATAATTAATCCTCGTATACTATATAAAATTTTCACTTAATTTTCATCTTCATGCCAAGAAATTAAGATTATCATACTTTTTTGAGTGAATAAGACAATGATACGTCCCTGTTACTTTGATTTTCTCACTGAAGAAGGAAGAACGTGCTGAGATTGCCGTTTTCATGGCGACATAATCAAGAAATTCAATGCCTCGTCGCAAAGAAAAGACAAAGACGGTTGAAGGCATCTAAAATTCTTGACTTATATCAGGAATTTTCACGGAATGTTTGATACAGATCGCACAACAACATCATTCGATGCAAAACTGATGTACATTCTAAATTACATTCTAAACTGACAAACTGATGTATATTAACGCACAAGAACTGCTTTGGAATCATGTCAGACTAAATTATATTACATCAAAATTCAATGATCTCGCAGATACAAATTAACAATTGAAGATCCCTCCAATACCATAAAACTACAATGAATTTCGTCAGCAAACGAATCAAACATTATCAACAAACAACGGATACAAACCACCCACTCATAGGAAAAAAGAAAAACAACACAACCGTGGTTGATGTTTTTCCCAGTCTTCATGCTGATCCAAACTCTGTAAACCACTTCTCGTGGCGTTCAATGTCGGCCTGAGAAACACTTCGTTGGACCTTTACCAAAGCTTCTTCAAAATCACACATGGCAACAGGGTCCTTTGAAATCTCATCCTTGGACATGTTCTTGATTTCATCACGAGTCTTTCCTGCTATCTTTCGCCTCATACCATTCAAGGAAGCATCACGACACACATTGGTCAAATCATCTCCACTGTAGCCCTCTGTCCTCCGAGCCACTTCATCTATATTCACATCAGTCGCCACCTGGTGAAAGTGAAATACGACTACCATCAGCATTAACAATAGTAATAATATAATCATAATTCAATTGCAGCTCCACACAATAAAAATTATAAGGTTAAAATCCTATATGGCCAACACAGAAATTAACATCACAACTTGCCTCAACAGTCTTCAAATTTATCCGGATCAGCTCTTTACGACTCTCGAAATTTGGAAGAGGAATGTATATACGTTTTTCCAGCCTTCTCCTGTGTTGCATTAAAAGCATCAAATTGAATCAGAAAGCGTGAAGACAAGAGATCTATCTTATCACACACATAAGTAATGGTAAATTTTTATAACTTACAGCTTAAATTGTAAAGAAAATAATGCAGAAAAAAAGATGCAAACCTTAATGCCTCATCTATATCCCATGGGAAGTTAGTTGCGGCCAAAACCATTACTATTTTACGGCTACCATCTTCATTTGTGGCACTATTGCTTACACCATCAACCTGAACAAGAAGTTCAGATTTCACTCTTCTAGACGATTCATGCTCCCCAGATGCCCTGATGAAGTAAATGTGAATTTAATCAGATCTCGATATAACCTCGATAATCAATCCAAAAGAGAGTGAAGCCAACACAGCCTACGAATGTGTACAAGCAATGTAAACAATGGATTGAATGAAACTTCATTTTGGGGAACCATAAAAAGTTTGAAAGACTACTAATAAAATGGATGTCTTAAAGAACAAGAAAGCCTCACCCCCTTGCGTTGCATAGAGAATCAATTTCATCAATAAATATTGTGCTTGGTGCATATGCTCTTGCAAGATCAAACAAACACCGCACCATGCGCTCACTCTCACCACGCCATTTAGAAGCCAAAGTTGCAGAAGATACGTTAAAGAAAGTGGTCCCACATTCAGTAGCAACTGCTTTAGCAAGAAGTGTCTTCCCGGTTCCTGGAGGTCCAAACATGAGAACGCCTTTCCATGGCCTCCTGATTCCCTGAAATAATGAGCACCAAACTTCAATATTCCCCAAGACACTTAATTCACAGAGATTCAAATGTGCGGATATTATGAGATTTCTTATAGAATAAGCCTAATCAAACAAACAAATTTCTAATTAAAAATTCCAAGAGTCATATGCATGTAACCAGAGAAGCGTGAACTTATTTTGCAATAATAATTTCATAAACAAGGCTTAGTTGGAAATCAAGTTGTATGCAAAAGCAGGTTATCATAATGTCAAACAGATGTCTAAAATAACCACCGTGATAACAATTAAAGTATCATACAAATCACAATTCCAAATTATTAGTTTTAAAATAAACTATGATTATTAAATAAAACTGGATTGTAGCATTAAGTAAGCCAGATTTTTACGAGAACTCAGATAGAAATTTAATCAAAATTACCTGGAAATATTCAGGCATCCACAAGGGAAGCACAACAGCTTCTTCTAGAAGTCTTTTTGCTTCAGTAAGTCCTGCAACATCATCCCATCTAACTCCAGGAGAGGTTTCTAAGACATCCCTTTCAAGCATTGCAGCCAATTCAGGATCGGGACCTTCATATTGACCCTTCTTTGACTTACCGTCTTCAGAATCACCATTTTGTCCATTCTATTAGCAAATTCAGGGACAAAACCACGTATCTAAGAAGTTAGACGTTTTTCAAACTGTCCAGACTTAGGGATGCAATATGCAAAGGCCAAATTGATAATCCGAGAAACCACACAACATGAAGAAGAAGAAACACTTTGCCTTGGATCTAATACAAAATTAACACCTGGATACAAAACTCACTATTTTATATTTTTTTTTAATTTATACTGCACTACTGAAAATAATATTGATTATTCCAATGAGTAAAATAGTTTGTATTATTAAGGTTGAGTTGCTTGGAGTTGCTTAGAGAAGCAACTAGAAAATTTATCAAGTAGCTTTAGAATGCCATGTGATGTGAGACCACTACAATGGAAGAATTGTTTTAAGTAACCCAAAAGAACCCCTAAGCATCTTCCACTGGAGATGCTCTAACTTTAGCCATGTTATTTCTTCCACTTATATAGCTTAGACTCGAGTCAATTTGGTAACAACATATCCAAAATCGACTTCCAGAGCAAGTTTCCAAAACAGCATTACATGTTGAAACCAAATTTCTAATATGTGTAATCCAAACCAAAAAACACTTCACTATAAACTCACATTTACTTACAACCAATTCCAGATTACAGAAAAATTAAATATAATCCAAACACAAAGTATGTCACTACATAACCAATTTAAACAAGAATGGATTTCACAAAAATCAAGTTCATTCAATGTCAAAGTTGCAACCACTCATCCAAAGACACCCTATCAATGCTAAAGAACAACCTATTCAATAATTAAGGTGCCATAAGATTAACCAAATAAACCAGCAAAATATGGTTGAGTCCACCAACCAAATTAAAAAACTATCCTTAGAAACGACTTCTCCAACCAACAGCAAACAGTGAATGCTATCCAACAAACTGCCTCATCAAAGTTGAAACTTACAGTAACAGCTGCAGTATCCGTCTTGGTATTGGTAGACTTTCCAGAAACATTGCCCTTCTTTCCAGCAGCGGGCGCTCGTGTCCCCGAGTTAACCCTACTAGTAGCACCACCTTTAGCACCACCACGCCCAGTTGCACCACTTCTAGCAGTAGAACCTCGGGCCCAGGCCCCATCTTGGGGAGATTTGCGGGTACCCACTTGACCGGCCCTGGCGGGTCTCCTACTGGTATCCCTACTGGGTGGGCGCCATACATCAGGATCATCAAAAGGAGCAGGACCGCTCGATGAAGTGGGGTACTCATCCAACGGCTGAAAAACAAAAGACGAGGACTTGGCAGAAATGGGAGGCGAAACGGCGCGTCTTCCAATTGGGTTTTCTTTGAAAGCCCTTCTCTCCGCATCCAACTTTTTCACAACTTCGGTTTCTTCCGAAAGCGCTTTCTTCACATTCATCCATTTTGCGCGAATCAAAGGGTCCTCGACGGTGCTCAGGTGTCTGAAAGAATCGTGAAAAAGGAACGAATCAGTCAAAGTGACAGAAATTACAGGAAATTGAGAAGAGAGAGAAGAGTACTTGTTGATCTGAGCAAGGGCGCCGTCGAAGAAGATGATCGAAGTGTCGTAGAGCCCTTCCACAGCGTAGTCTCTGGCTAACTTGAGGTGCTCTTGCAACCCTCCCAAGGAACCTCCAACCATTATCTTCTTCTTCTTCTTCTGATTCTTCTTCTTCAGATTCTGCTTCTGTTCCCAACAGTGACACTTCCTCCTTGGAACGAAACGGAACGAAACGAGATGGTGTTCTTAGATGGGCTTTGAAGTTTTGAATTTGAGTCCAGTGAGATGGGCCCACCAGCCCACAACCACTTTTCTTTTCCTAAATTATGAAGTGGCCCAGTTTCTCCTAACTATTCCTTTTTACTTGTATTTCTTCTTTATCTATTCCTCTGTTAAAAATAAAATGTCAACATAACGTTATTATTTTTGCCTTTTTCATTTTGAAAATCTAACTCTTTATACCTTTTTCATTTGAATTCTTTCAGTGGAGTTTGGGTAATCATGTCAAGTCATTCCGTTCAAAATTCTTTCATTTTGATTTATTTTTAATATATTTTCATATTTTATGGGTTAATTCTTATAATGTAACTTATTGAAAATCTCACATAATATAGTAATTAAATAAATTTATGATATATAAATGATTTTAAATCAATTTTAATATCAAGATTAAAGGTAAAAAAAAATGTTGTAACAGTGTTTAAAAATAATATAGATGGAAGTTGAAAGTAGAAGTTATCGAATGGTTGATATGGCAGTGTTTATGATAAAATAATTTGACGATGAGTTGTATGAAAAGTAAACGTAGAATGAAAAGCTTTTGTGTTTAATCTGAACAGTTTTTTTATAAGTTGATCTAAACATACATTTGAGTATTGTTATTTGAATAAAGTAAAGTTGGGCCACCAGTATGAAAGCCATTAATGGGGGGTGGAGTAATACTGATATCAATGACATTCAAAAAATTAAAAAATACCTAAGAAAGTAGGTTTCAATGAGGGAGGTTCAATCCATAGAAGTCATTTTATATTTATTTTTTTAGTCCTGCTATTTGTTTAGGGTTTCTATATGTTTCTTTCAATTGAATTTTATTTTTTAAAAGCACACAATTTGAGAGTTTATTTTAATTTAAAATTAGTGTTGTTTATAAGTGTTATGTGTTTAAGTTATTCTTTCTCACATGTTTAAGTTCGTGTCATCTTTTATCTTAGAATCTCTCTAATTTTAACATATTATATATCACTTTGATTTTAAAACATACTTGACATATAACACTTTTAGATTATGTTAACATTATTTAAAAAAAAAAGTGTCACATTAATATTTTCTTATACAAAAATAAAAATTTAATTGAGCTTTTTTTAAGAAAAAACAAGTAAAAAATATTAAGAACAAAATAATCATAACTTATATATATATATATATATATATATATATATATATATATAACTAAAATACTTATTAAACTAACAAATAATTACAAAATTTAGCCAAACATATCTCTATTTACTTTGTACACACCAACACAAAAAAAATGATGTTTTATGATCAGTGCTTTTAGGTAATTGCGTTTGTTTTAAAATTAAACGTAGATTTAAAATATGTAAATTTACATTTGTTAAAATAAGATACAAAAAATTACACATGACACATTTATATTGCATTTTGAGTTCACAATGGTTTACATTTGCATTGTCTGACGACACTATCGATGTTGGTGGCAACAAAGGTTGGTCGCAATTGCTTTGAATGGAATTCGAAAATTGAAATGAGTAAAGAAAAAGATAAACATGAAAGGAAGACTTTCATATCAAAAGAAAACAAAATTTACTATTGAATCCAATGACAAAAATATTTATATCTACAAATAAAATCCATTACAAATAATTGATATTCGTAAATTTTATTATTTATAAATAAAGATAACAAGTATTTTAATACTTTCTTCGAGTATTTCTTTGGTTGAAAGTGAAACATTTGATTTGATGTAATAAACTTTTTTTTACTAGTGATACGGAGAAGAAAACGAAAGAGAATAAAGGATCCGTTGATCCCCATATTTTATTTATTTATTTTGTTTTGTGAAACAATTGTTGAATAATAAGAAAATAAAAGAAGAATATGTTTGGTTAGAGTTCCAAATGTAGTGTCAGATTTGGCCTGTCATGACCCAATCTTGAATGTGAACAGTCACAATCTACTTGAAAGGGGCAGCTCATCCATTTATTTGAATTTATCTTCTGAGCGTGTGTTTTTTAAATAACTTCACCAGCTGGATAAAAATAAAAGTTACGATGAAAGTGAAATAATAAATAATTATTTGTCCTTTTTTATTGCATTAACTATATATATATATATATATTATATATATATTTTGTAAACATAGTATATATTGAATTGTTGCTAACGACAAACAAAAGTAGGAAAACCATGATGTTAAAAGATTTGGGTAGTTTATGCGCGGGTAAATTTTTCAAATTTAACCAAGTGGTTAATTTTTTTTAATAGATTGAGTATGACGATAGTACTTATCACTTAAACGCAAAATCATAAACTATACGCTAATTTAATTCAAACAAATCATAATTAAATATAAAATCTTTAAGATTTTATAAAATCTATATATTAAAAATCATTCTTGTTGGATCGAGATATCGAAATACACAAATGTCAATAAGATATGAGTTCCAATTATATAAGGGATTCACATCACTCTTTACCCAAAACCTTAAAAAAATAAATTAATGGATCTTTCATGTTCTATTTTCTCATTTTTATTCAATATAAAACTTAGACTCACACTTAGATTCTCAATAATTCTTATCTTCAAAATTATAATTATTCACATAATGTATATATAAAACTCTTCTTAAGTGATAAAGTTTCATAAACCATAATTTTATTGAAAGAAATAACGATACAAACTGAATTTATAATTTAAATGATACAAAATCAAGTGCTTGTTATTTTATTAGAAACTTGATTATTAATGATTTTTTTACTTTATCAAATTGGAAAGAAACATTATATATCTCCTTTTTTTTATATTATTGATATTGTCAACAAGTATTCATCAAATTAGTTATAATAATGTACACTTATATTCACACAAATAACGATTTCATAAAGTAAAGTTTAATGAATAACAACAAAATTAGTATTGAATAAAGTTCTTATTAATTAAAGTACACCGAATAATTTAAATTCTATTTATTTTCACACTTAATGTCTTTAATGTGAACACTCACTAGCTTCACATAAGATAATAATAAGTTTAATATTTTATACTAACATTAAACATGACCAAATTATATATATATATATATATAGATAAATAGATAGATAGATAGAGGAATAACAATGAAACATGATACGTGTTATCTTCATTCTCAAAATTAAAATCCATGCACATTTTCATCTTTACGAGAAACAGATATACTCATTTACTCATTAATGATTCTAATAATTTAAAACGAATAGTATCATATAATAATTTTAACAAATGTCAAATAATTATTAAAACAGGAAAAATAATTAAACATGTACGTACCTTAAAAATAATAAGTTATAAAGGAGAAAAAAAAAAGTTAATATAATTTTTTAGATCACCTAATAATTTAAATATGTTTTAATTAGAAATTTAAAATTGGAATAGATTTTAGTACGAAAACAGAATGAACATGTAAATAATCACCGTATTTTCTTACTCAATTTTTTTAAAAAAAGCGAGTCTTATATTTATATCCAAATAATCTGGTATGATAAAATTGTGATGTTGAGATAATTTCAATTTTACTCTCATAAAAATTAGTTAAGAACACATCACACTTTTCTTTTAAATATTTATTATAAGACTATAATAAATTCATTGAACTTTGCACTAACTATGAAAGTCAATTAAATTTTTTTATTTTAAATTAATTAAAAATGATTTTTTAAATTAACTGTATAAGGAAATAATTTATTTAACGTCCAAGAGAAAAAAAAATGTTTGTTAATTATTTTTTCCCGACTTCTATAATTTTTTTTTTATCTCCAATTCAAAAGAAAAATGGATGGAAGTGATTTTTGTATACCGACATATATATTATTCTATTTATCCTAACATCAAAGTATTCATTGTTTTTACATGAATAATGATAAATAAGACGAAAAATGATCTCTCTCACTTTTTCTTTCCTTCTTTGTCCTTTTCGCTGTATTATTTCTTCTTTTAATTTTATAGTACGAAAATAATTCCAAATACAGTTCTAATAATTATCATTACGAAGTTTCCCTCTCCATCAATGCATTTAAAGTACGAATCCATGCAACTGCGAAGTTTCAATTATGTTTGTTTTTTCTCCCATCAAAACTCTCTGGCAATGACCATCGTGCATGTCTTTTTTATGGCTTTTTCTTTCCACATTTTTTTACTTTCCCATGGTTGTTGTATATAATTGTTTAGGTCAATATATACATCTTTTTGTTCTCGTTTTTTTATTTCTGATCCTTTTACTTTAAAATTTTTAGTTTGAATTGAACTGAGAAGATACCTGTAAAAAAACACTTCGACAGTAACTTTACTTAATAATAATGATAATATTTGGGATAAGTACTTAAAATTAGTTATGTTAAATATATATTTATAGATATTAAAAATGAGTTTACTTTAGGCTTGATCCATTATCAATAAATAGTTATTAACTGACAATCAGTTATAATTATCTCAATAACTATCTTAATTGATGGTTAAGAGTGATTAATTGTTTGTTAATGCAATACCACTTGGAAACCAAACACGTAGTGTAATTTTGGTGATGTTCAACACTTATTCACACGAGTTTATAAAGGTTTTTATTTATTTATTTATTTACTAAAAGCCACGAGAAAAAATGTTTATGTATTCAAAATTTAAGTTAGAGTTCCCTTTTTAAAAATGTTGTTATCATGTTATGTTCGTGTATCCTAAAGAACCAATAAGGATTCACTTTTGAGAAGTCAACAAAGAAATTTAAACCTAATCAAAGAGATCTTGAATTTGTCTCCATTGAGAGGGTCCACTCCTTACTATCATGTGATGCATGGTTAACACTTACCAATAAAACTTGTTTACAACTATTAATTGACATTAACATTAACAACTAATCTATCCACTCCATTTTTTTAACACAACTATACTATATTGTATTAATCTTACACCCAAGTCAAAAATACATGAAAAAATAACCATATATTTCATAAATGGATCATACACTAACAAAAATTAAAAATAGTCAATCTTCAAAACTTTTATCCAATTTAATCATTAAACATAAGTGAATTAGTTATTTAAATTAAATTTTGAATTGTTTATATCATTTAACACATTTTCACTTTAATGTTAATAAAAAAAAATGCGTTTAAAACTTCAAATAAATTTAATAAAATTTTGTTAAAAAATACAATTAAGATAGTTTTACAGACAAATAACAAATTGATCAAAAAATTTGAAAAAAAAAACATTAATTCAAATTTTCACTAAAAATTAAAAACTACATATTTAATTAATACATTTTAAATATTCTCTAAGATTTTTTCATTAAACTTAAGAAAAAAAGCAAGAGGTTAAGGAAGTTAGAAAAATGCGGATCCATGTTGACTTACTTACAGCCATTGTTTATTTTTATTGGTCATGCAATTCTTATATGTATGATTAAATATACGAATTTTAAAAATGTGAGAATAATATTTGAGAAATACTAAATAACATAGTTTAAATGTCGATCGGAAATGTAAGGGACGTTGAAACGGGTGAGTTGGGACATAGGACTTATAAATTAAGGGTAGTTTCACTTAAATGTGGGACACAGAGGAGCCACATGCCCCTCACATATGCATATGTGTGTCCCAAAGCTGCTAAGTCACATGCTTATGATATTAAATTATCTTAATTTTATCCCTAACATATGGTTCAAAAATATTCAAAACATTCCAAAGTTTTTAATTAGCTTGTCTAGCTGTTACACTCTTAACATGGTTCCCTTTTCTTTGTCAGAATCTCAGTCTGTTTATCACCAGAAATTTGAATTTGGATTCGCACAATTGGTACTTGAGCCACACCTTCCTAATTCTGCATCAACATTTCAATCTATGTTATAAAAATAATAATTAAACAACACAAACTTTTTTATTTTTATTTTTATATGAGTTTTGTGGTTTGATTTTTTTTTTATTATTTGTGTTTAAAAATTTAAGTGTGAGTCTAAGTCTCACGTTTAATAAAAATGAAAAAGTTGAGCACGAAATATCCATTAACTCATTGTCTTAAAGTTTTAGATAAAGAGTGATATCAATAAACTTCATTCTCAATAGACTCAACAATTCGAATTTTATAATAAATATAATGTTGTTTTGTCATCTTGTTTGTTAATTTCTGTTTGCTATTGAGTGTTTATTATCTAACATGTTTTGGATGAAAGTAATAAAAAATAATATTTGTTTTATATTAATGATAATGTTATTTTATAATAATTTCATAAAGTCATATTTTCTTAAAAAATAGAAATAAATAAATAAAATAATAATATAAAACATCTCACATTACATTTAATAAATAAATTAAATGACACATACTCAAATTAAAAAAATATAAAAAATTTAAATACGAGAGACCTACAAATTTTAATATACACTATTAAAAATATTTATATTTATTAAGGATTCACACTTAATTAAACAATTAATTTCTAACAAATTTGAGTGTTCTTTTAATGTTTTTAGAGTTATATATATTGGTAGTTTTATTTTTATTTAATTTTAAATTTATTACGTGATGTGGTTAGGATAAAATACTGTACATTTAAAATAAAATATTGTCCGTTTTAAAAAAAGCGAACTCTGGTTATAATTTTATCTTGAAAAAAAATATCTCAATAAATAGAAGAAGAAAAAAAATATTTATACTACTTATGCTTTTCATATATTTATAAAGTTGAATTCAATTTTAAATGGATGATTTCTACAAAGTTCATTGAATTCGTTTTTAACGTGTTATGCTTTTAAAATATTAATCTTCCTACGAATTTTTTAAAGTAAAGGTAAACGAATATTTTTCTTTTTTCAAGTAATCTAAATCCGCTATTAAACACCTTTTTTAGTGTGGAACTAAACTAATTTAAATATATTTCAGTATGAATTGTCGATCGGAAGATTAAAATAGTGTTATTACAATTCTGGTATTCTATTATTTACTTTTTTACCGTAAATTTAAATCCCTATTATTAAAAATGACAATAATTATATTTTAAATCAAATATTAAAATATTTGCTCACATAAAGACTCTCCTCAAACTCGTATCAATTAATGTCTACATTAGATCTTATTTTCTATATTTTAATTAAAAAAAATCATGTTTTAATTTTCTTTCTAACATTTTACTAAAACATGGACGCCTTTTTAATGTCAACATTAACTACTAAAAATCATTCATTTATATTCAAAATATATACAAACAAATATAAAGCAAATTAAAATTTAAATTAAATAAAATTATTAATAATGTTTGAAGTCACACGTGAACTAAACATAAAACCAATTTATAACATAAAAGTATATACAAATCTCATCTTACAAGTCGATTTTGTGAAATTGAATTAGACCTAAAATTCATCTATCACATTAAATAAACAATATATAAAAAATAAGAAACAACTAAGAACTTTAAATCTTTTTTCAATATTTGTCACAACATTTACTCTTTTGAACCATATACCCTACCTAAAATCACATTAACTATAGCTATATTGAAGTTAAAATAACACATACATACACATAAAAGGACCACTATAGCTATACATTGGTACAAATTAATGTTAGAAGAAGACAAGTGTCTCTAACGTTGTGTTGAAAGATAATGGAGATAAAAGTAAGACCAACATTTATAATAAATATAACTTTGGATCAAAGAATGACCAATGAATAAGATTAAATAAATTAGAAGAATAACTAAATCTGTACTCAAGGATTAGATTAATGTTCATCTACACACAAGTGTAATATTTTATTTTAAATATTAAATTATATATGAAAGGTATGAGGTGGAATATAAAATGCTTAAAGTGGTACACATTTAATAAATAAAAAATGCATAAATACTACAACTTAACTCAAACTCATTTAATGGGTAATTTTTCTTCCCATTAAATTATATATATTTGGTACGAGGTAAATTTTAGAATGCTTAAAGTTTAGATATTATATTATATATTACATATTATTATACATTTTTGTGGATGCATATATACTACGATTTAATGGTTAATTTTTCAATTCTTTTGGAAAATTCGATTCGAATTTCTTTATATTTTTTCAGCAGCGATGCATTGATTTTTTTCTTTCAATATGTAACACATGTTCCATCAACTTTCCGTATAATTCAATAAACATTTTTCTACTTTATCGAATTAAATTATGTTTTTCCTTTAATTAATTTATTCAAATTAACACTAAGTACTCCGAGTTTTTTTTATTAATTTTTTTTAAATAACATTGAATTATCATTTTTATACTTTAACTTTAATAAAATAGATACTTCTATTTTTAAATTTTTTACAAAAGTATACTTTGACACGACATATTTTTTTTATATTAGAATGACACGGTGGATTCTACTTTTTTTTTTCAATATTTATTAAAAATAAAATGGTAATTTTAAAAGAAAAAATTAAAAAATATCTTATTATTTGAATGTTTTTGTCATCTGAACGTGTTAATGTATCCGTCCTTAATTTTTTAAATCTAAATGTATTTTAGAAACTGATAAGAAGAAAAATGTTGTGTAAGGAGAATATTATTTAATATTATATATATATATATATATCGGGAAATAAAATAGTATTTATTTGTTAAAAGTCATTCCCAAGCTTTAAAATATCATTAAATCACTTTTAAAAATAGTTAATGACATTAAATAAATTAAATTTAATATTTGTGAACCATTACTCGTAAACTTGAAATGATATGAATTTTATTAAGTTGTTATAACTGTTAACTTTTGAATCAATAACTGCAACTTCTTAATTGTTGTTTCTTTTAAACTAAAAAACTAAAGCCATAAATATTATAGGTTCAAAGTTCACATATCACTAGAAAAGTGCCCTACAAAAATCCACATGCTATTGACAAAGTTGTCAATTACCAAACTACCCTTTTAACTAATTCAAACATTAGTGTCTGACAACACCCAATTATGGAAAGGACATGAAAGTAATTTACAACAAACACGACCAGATCTCAGAAGCTATGTTACCTTAAATCTAAGATTATTATTATTATAAAGAGTAAATAAATACTCAAACTTTAATTTTTTTAAATATAAAATATAAAAATAGTATTTTTATATATGAAATGCTTGTATATAATAAAAAGATGAAATTTTTAAAGAATTTGTTTACGTAAAACTTCTGGGATAGCAGTTTAAATGTTTCTATTTCTATAAATAAAACAAAAAGAAAAAGAAAAAAACATCACTCCCTTGTGATGAACTGGCTTTCACTTTTGAGTCAAAAGTCAACAATGAAGTGGCACTGAGACACATATATTATATTATTATTTCTTCAGAAACAATCTTTATCATCATTAATAAATTTTTAACCTTTCCCTTTTTTCCTGCATAGTTTCACCAAGATTTTAAACAACCACATCCCGCTCAGTCTCTTCCTTTGTCCGAAGCTCCTCCCAAGAAAGGCTTTGGAGCCCTTTCTCTTTCTCTCTCTGTCTGTGAGCTCCTCTCTCTCTCTATCTCTCTTCAATGGAGATGGTGGGGCTTGCAAGATAGACCAGGTCATTCTTCTTGCATTGCTTCTGGAACAGACCATCAATGTTTTTACTTTTTGTCTTGTCTTTTACAATGTCACGTCTTTGAAGATACCCGAGTCTGTTGTGGTGGTAATGTTGCTTTTGGGTTTCTGTTTATCCTTCTGTTGGGTTTGTAAGAGAATGAGTTAAAACAGAATGCAGTAATACAAAGATTGAGTTTTGATTGTTTTTTTTTTCTTTTCTCTGGAGAATAGAGGGTACGTTTGTATGATTTCCAAAAGGGGAAATCACAAGTGAACTAAAAGGAAACAAGGAACATTTTTATTGAAGATTGGTTTGGTTCGTACTAAAACTTTTGAAGTTTTTGAATGTTGATTTACATGAACAAAGACATATATATATATATATATATATATATATATATATATATATATTTTTGGTAATATCCATTCGCAGAAAGAATATTTCTTTCCCTTTTCTACACCATTTTACTGACAAATTGTTGCTGGGTTTCTTTTTATTCCCTCCTGTCTGTTCAGAACTTTGATGTCCACTTTGCTTCAACTTGCGTATCTTCCTTTCTTAAGCAATTGTATCTTTCAGCGGAGTGGATATGCAGTGAGCATTTTGATTTTCAAAATTTCTTTGTTGACATGATCGTTCTGTTGGCCACTCTAAGAAACTTTAATTGAAGTTTCCCTGCACAAAGAGTTCACGAAAGAAGCTGAGTTAGCGTGATGAAACCATGAATTAGTCCCTGATCTCGTATGTTCACTATTTTCAGTAAAATCTTTTAACATTCTTTCCCCATTTAGAGAGTGGTTTTTTTTCGTCCCACCAAGACCTTATGAAAACCTGTTCTCCTGCAAAGGGGAAAAATGTGATTTGGGGACTTCTTGTTTCCTTTGTTACTAAGCTGTTTTTATGCTAAATTCTCTTTAACTAGATTGAACTCTGAATCTCATTCAAATAGCTTGCTACTTACTCAAGTTGTGCCAATTGTATGCTTGATTTCCAATAACCAACAATATACTAATTTAATCACTCACTCTGCATTTACAAAATGGACTTGGTCCACCATGAAATTACTAAATTCTGAGGAGAGTGCTTGAAAGTTTGAAGCGAAGTTTGTTTTCTTGGTGTGAAGTAGCTGATCCAGATCAAAATGTTTCATCTGATGAGAAACAATAGACACTAGTATTTTTCGAGATGTTTTGCTTTGGTATGATTCGGTCTTTTTGTTGCAGGATTGAGACACCAAGATTATAGTTCTTCGTGCTGCTGTGAATCTTTGCAGAGATGAAGAAGGAAAGCAGTGTTACACTGAAAACTGGGGAGCTATCTGGTCGAGTGACAAGGGCTCGGGCTGCTGCTCATTGCTCATCAGGAAAGCTACCCCCTTTGAAAGAGAGATCACAGCAAAATCAGAAGCAGTTATCCAGAGTCAGTTCAAAAAGAGCAGCTTCTGATAATACATGTGTTCCTCGTAAAAAAAGGACCGTTCTTCAGGATGTTACTAATGTTTGCTGTGAAAATGCGTACACGAGTTGTGTCAACTCAAATAAAATTCAGGTCTTTTTCATGACGAAGCCCCAACCTTTTAGAGCAAGAAAATACTTTATCTCTTGTTGTTCACTGTTTACTTTCTTTCTTGAAATTTGTTGCTGGATTAATGTAACATTCATGGAAAGTTAATCTCATGCCCTCACTTACATTGAGTGTTTGTGATTGATAGGCTAAGAAAAGAAAGCTGTCTAAGGCTGCTCAAGTTAATGTGTCCAAAGTGGTTCCTTCTGTTGCTGTAGACTCACTGCAATTTCAAGCTGACTCCAAAGCAAAAAGTTTACAGGAAACGGCATTGAAATCAGAAGATACTATGTGCTCAATTAATTTGGAACACAGAGAACTTCTGCGGCCAAGTTCCAATGAGTGTAACATGGATGTTCGATTGCCTGAAAGTCAGATGTCTGGAATATCTGGTCAACCTTTGATTTCTCAGAATAAAGGTTTTCCTAACTATGCATTGCTCAAATACTCATAGGACTCATACTTTGTTTGTACTTCAGTTTCTTAAGTCTGAGGTTGTTCATCTTGATGTTCAAGCAAATGTATCGTGAAACAATAATGTCATAAAAAATTGATGTTTTGTTGATTAATAAAATGAGACAGGAATTTGGTTAGTGAACCTGGTTTCAAAATTGAATGTAACATTTTTATCTGTTCTGTTATACTCCTTTACTTAAAGTCAGTTCTTATAAGACTGCAAATTGTTGCTACATCGCTGGCCTATAAAGTTTCGTAAGAATCCAACTCGTTGGTGCAGAGAAATTTAAAGATTATCTGTTTCCTCTTAATATCATAATCAATTGTTGCATGGAAGCATTTAACTGACCATAATCTGTCATCATATGTTTTATAAGACTTTTCACTGGGTTTTTGAATTTGTTCAATACCTTAATAAAAATAAATCACTATTGACATGCTTATACAATTATTTTGCAGACAAGAAAGGTAACCTCTCGAAAGTTTTAACTGCGTTGAAGGATCAAGACGTCACTAGCATAGACGATGATCTTGGAGATCCTCTATTGTGCAGCCTCTATGCTTCTGATATCTACGACACCATGCGTGTTACTGAGGTTTGTGCCATAAATATAATGTCATTTGTACGCAGTAGTCATGTCTTGACCATATGATCTTACGTTGTCGTCAACTGTGGTAGTTATGAAAGCAAGCAAATGTCAACCTTTTTCTGCCAACTTTTCCATGTTGAGGATTTAAGTATTGATTTCTTTCTGTACACTCTACATAGGTGGAAAAAACAGGAGCCTATAGTATTAGAAAATCAGTGTTCCACTCATCCCATTAATGGTTGGCTGATAAGTAGAAATAGTCACCTCAACTGCTCTGACCGGGAGTATGTCTTCTAGATTTTGAATTTAAATCCATCTAACTCCATGACTAGGACACTGGATCTTTCTATGAAAACACAATTTAAGTTTACAGAGCTAAGAATAATAGTGAAATTGGTTTCTTTTGCTTTCTGATTGAAGAGTTTTCATTTGTCATTATCAAATTAATACTAATGGCTATTACTGAGCAGCATCCAACTATTATTACAATGGATGCTGATAAGATGCTGAACTGGGTGGTTGGTGTTAGAATAACTTGATCTGAATAAGAGAAAGGCTGTTATAAATTTTGGAATATACATGTTAGGATTCCTAGTCTCTAATTGTCCTATCAAATGAATTGCAGACTTACCATTACCTTTCTGTGATCTGCCTCTATTGGATTATGTTTCCTGTCTTAATTTGTTTGTCTGATATTCTGCTTTCCAGCTTGCAAGAAGGCCTTATTCTAATTTTATGGAGATGGTGCAGCGAGATATCACTCAAAGCATGCGTGGAATACTGGTTGATTGGCTTGTAGAGGTTTGTTTCAATTACTTTTTGATAGATACCAGAAATAAGAAAGCACACTATAGCTGAATATTCACTTTATTATTGAAGAAATACAAAGTGCATATCCCAGGAAGAGAAATACAGATCTCTAAGCAAAAAAAAGTATTCCTAGACAGTTAGAGAGTGTCTAGTCTCTCCCAATTCCCAGCCAATTCCAGTCCTCCTTCCCCCCATTCTCCTTCCACTTCTTATATCCACATAACAAAATTTCTCCTCTCCTAATGTGCCAGCTTAGCAGTTTGTTACATGGAATTCTTCTCATTCTCTCTCTTGCCATTTTGATCCCCTACTTTGCCCTTCTTTCTTTGTCTAACATACACCTTAAATATTTTGGGTTTGGGCCTAACTATTTCCGGGTTCCTATCACTTTTCTAATATAATTACCAAACGTTTAGTGGTATATGATATGGCACAAACAATTGAGTGTTACTGATAAGTTAAAAAAGGATTGGTAATATGGAAAAAAAAAATGAGGATCTTTGGTTATAAATAAGAGTTACTGGCATTGAACGTGGAGTGAGGTTACAAATTCAAATATGTGGTTGTTGATGCCCACAAATGCTGTAGTTGGACGTAGATGATAAGAAGTTTCACTAGGAAACATTTTGTGTTGTTCAGAGACCAAATTCTATTCTGAACTATATTTTTTTTTTAAGGTTTCGGAGGAATACAAATTGGTTACAGACACTCTTTACCTCACTGTGTACCTCATAGATTGGTTCCTCTCAAAAAACTACATTGAAAGACAGAGACTTCAGCTACTTGGTATCACCTGCATGCTAATTGCCTCGTAAGTTCTCAAATTTTGAAACCGTGTCCTCTCAGTATTATTCTTGAACTGAGCATATGTAATTACTTTCATGATACAATGATGTTTGAACTATTCAATTTATGCTTATTGTTGAAAATAAAATGTGCCGTATCCTTGTTTCTATGTTAATGAATGGTCATTGTTTAAACCTTGATAATTCAGCTTAGGCTGAAAGGAGGAAAGATATTGGAAAATTTGTGTCATTGTAAATTGTAATGCATTTTGAAATGTTTATTTTGTATTATGCTTTCTGTGATTGAAGGAAGTACGAAGAAATTAACGCCCCGCGTATTGAAGATTTCTGCTTCATTACAGACAATACATACACCAAAGCTGAGGTATGTCACTTTTCTTCAATAAATGCTTTAAGCACAATAAATAACTGAAAACTGAAGACTACTTGCACTGATGGACAAGAACATAGAACCTCAATCTCAAACATCATATTCTCTGACTTTTCAAACTCATTTGTAAAACTACGGATTCTGTATGTTGGCATAATTATCATGCAAAAGTAAGAAAACACTTTTTTAGACTCTTTGCAATTGTTGAATAATGTGAATGGACAGGTGCTGAAAATGGAGTGTCAAGTGTTGAAGTCGTCTGAATATCAACTATTTGCTCCCACTATAAAAACATTTCTCAGGTACTTTCTGACATTTTTATCATCAAATCATTAATATATCCATTTCAAAAAATGAAAAGTTCATATAAGAAAAATTCAAACCATTATTGAGAGATCCTTAATGCAATTGCCCTTTTACATTCTTGGTTCTTAGGAGGTTTCTTCGGGCAGCACAAGCTTCATACAAGGTGAAAATATTGTTCTTGGGGCAATGCTGCCAAATCATTTGGTTGAGTACTGCTAATTACTAACCACTTACCTACCTTCTGAAAAATTATGCAGGATCCAAGTCTTGAATTAGAGTACCTGGCCAATTACCTAGCTGAACTAACACTCATGGACTATGGTTTCTTGAATTTCCTTCCTTCTATCATTGCTGCATCAGCAGTGTTTCTTGCCCGGTGGACACTGGATCAGTCAAACCATCCATGGGTTAGTCCTTTCATTCATAGTTTCCCTTACATATGAAGCTAGCTAGCATGAATCACACTCATTCCTTTTTATTCATATTTACTGCAGAATCCAACTCTTCAACACTATGCTAGTTACAGAGCATCAGATTTGAAAACCACAGTTCTTGCATTGCAAGACCTGCAGCTGAATACTGATGGTTGCCCTCTAACTGCCATTCGCACAAAATATAGACAAGACAAGGTAAAGATATTAAAAAATACTTCTTTCCCAACATTTATACAAATATAAACTCTTCTGAGCAACACCCTTTTCACTGTTTTCTTGCTTGATGTTGATAATGGATTTGTTTGTACCAGTTCAAGTGTGTAGCAGCTCTGTCTTCACCAAAACTGCTTGAAACTTTGTTCTGAAGCCAATGCAGGGGACTCCTAACTGATATGCATTGTACACAGCAAAAATCTTTCCTAATGTAATCTTCCCTTCAACTACCATTCGTTTATCCCTGAGATATTATGTACATTACATGCTAAGCTGTCTGATATTATGTACACAACAAATATTTTATGTTTCTGTATGTACATTACTTATGAGCGGTCTAATGTAGAACTAGAACCCTTAGATGAGGCGTAATGACTTAGAAACTGTGAAATCATGTTGCAGTGATGAATCCACCTTGGACTCACTCAGTCCTTTCACTGTGTATTTGGGATAACTATGAATATTAAATTCTTTCAATGATCGATTGTTTGTATAATCGATTATGTTGAAAGTTCATTGACAAGTTTCTTGAGAAGTTGCATTAAGATAACTATTTTTTGGAGGTAGAAAGTAATGCATTTTTTTCACAAGAAAAAGAGTATGTGATAGCTGAAAAAAAAGTGGTCAAATACGATTGAAATTACAGTTTCTTTGTATTCATAAAAACTTGTCTTTTTTTTTTTTTTTCAACTAATCAATGTGTTTTCGAAATTGCAAAGGGCATTTTACAGCTGAAATCAATGAAAATATGTACTTTTTCAATCTTTTTCTGGTGTAGCTTAGATTCACATTGGTTTCTTTCAATGTAGTGTTGATTGTGTTAACTTTATTTAACAGTCACTGTTCTAAAGATGGAAACCTTAAATTTTGGAGTGTTTCTTTTTACATCTCCACACATTTCTTCTTTCACTTCTATATTCTAAAAATATTTTCAAAATTTTGTTTTTCTTCAGCATTTCGAAATATATTGAAAGAGTTTTTCTTTAACGGATTTAAAAAAATAAAAATTTCAATAAATTTTGAAATCTGTTAAAAGAAAATATTCTTTAACAGATTTTGAAATTAATTAAAATATTTTTCAAAAATTTCAATAGATTTTTGAAGACTTGAGAAATCTTTTCAACGAATTTTGAAATCTATTAAAGAAAAATTCTTTTTTGAAATCCATTGAAACACAAAAAAAAGATATAGGTTTTTTTGAATTACAAAAGATAAAGTTTAAAAAAATGTGGAGGGGCAGATAAAAATGGATGGAGGTGCAAAGAGAAACAGCCTAAATTTTGCTATGGGCTCTATCATTCTATGCATAGCAGCTTGCTAAGAAATTAAAGCAGTTTTTTTTTTCTGGAATCTGAGAGTAAGCATAATTCTAAGCGTTTTTCTTTCTACAACTCCATAATTTCTAACTGCACTCCAATAATTTTCAACAAAATGACAATTTTTTCCTTTATAAACATTAAAAACCTCATCTTCTTAAATGCACCTAACTTTTTTACTTGCTGTAAAGGAAGAAATACGCTTATAAAAATATTTAGTAAACACTGTTTTGATTAATGAAGACATTGTTTTCATAATAAAAATAATTTAATTATAAAAATATACATCTTTAAGAAAACATAATACAAAAAAATTATTTTTTTAAAATGTTTATAATTTTTAATTTTAACTTAAATATAAAGGTCAATGGACCAATAGACACATATAGAACCAAAAGAGACTCGCATGCTGAAAATTCCAAACTATTTTTGGTAAATTCATGGTTAATTGCTATTTCTAAAAGTAATATATTTTGTACATATTTTAAAGGATTATAATTTTTTTATTAAGTCTAATCTTAAGTCATAACAATAAGTTATTTATATCTTTTTTAACTTTTTCCAAAAATTAAAAAAATATTTAAGATAAAATATATATTTTTGAAATTTAAATAATATAAAATAAAATAAAACAATGATTTGATATATAAACTAATATATATACATATATTAAGAAAATAATATTTTTTATCTTTTAAAAAATATAATTATTATATTATAAAATAAGTCTAGTAGAAATCTAAATTCAAACTCATAAAATGTAGAGTTGGTTATTTAAAAATAACCTAATTTTAATTTAAGTTATATTTTCTTTTGACTCACTTGATTCTTAATATAAAATATCTCTCCCTTTTAATATTCTCCAATTTTGGGGGAAAGTAATTAAACTAAGAGAATTATTAACTTTTCAACTTTTATAAAAACAAAATTAATAAGACATGAATTTTTTTTCCATTAAATTCTCTTTTCTCTCCTCTTATCATGCTATCAGACAGGCAAAAACCTTCTAAAGAAGTCTTTTGTTAATGAGATATTAATTAATGTGAAGTATTTATTCACGATGACTAATCTATATCAAATGCTTAATCACTTTAATTTAATAAAACATTTTATTTTAAATAATTTTTCACAAAGTATTTATACATATTACTTATCGTTAATATTTGATTAGTGAGATGTAATGAAAATGTTTTATTATTTACAATAAGACTGAAACCTCTCACATGCTTGTGGTGTATTATAAATGATGTTGTCTCTTTATTGTCTACAAAAGACTGAAACAAGATTGTAATAGAGTCATGCTTGGTACTTTCTTTTTCCTTTTTTTGCTTTCTTTTATTGATAGGATTATCTCAACATAACATTAGTTAAAATTAAACAGTTTTTAAAGTAATTTATAATTTTTTAGTTATTTAATCCTAGCATTAGGACTTGTTAAGGAGAAAAAAAATTTATTTGATACAAAAAAAATAATAATTATTTTTATTACATCCCATCTTATATCACTTAAAAGTTAAGACAAATATTATTTTCCTTCGACTTTAGCTTCTTTAAAATAAAATTGTAAAAATTAAGATCAAATATTATTTTCCTTCTACTTTCATTTCTTAAAAATAAAATCGTAAAAATTAAAATTAAATGTTTTTTTTTCAACCTTCAGAACTTCTTAAAAAAATTAAAATCGTGACAAACCTCCAAGGATAATATCTTATTATCATTATGTTATTCGATGAACTTGAATTGGAATATTAATAAATTTGAAAAAATTACTTTAATATATCTAAATAAAAAATTTCTTTTAAGTGAATAATGCTTGCTACTGTTTCTGAATAGTTTTTCAATCTTTTGTTCTCTTGGGCAGTAAAAGGTATTACCTAGGATTTAGAAAAATTTGACCAAGGTCTACAATGACTTTAAATTTATTGATATTTTTTTTAATTAATTTTAAGATCTGTATAAAAATTGTGAAAATAAAATAATTAAATTTTTATAAATGTTTTAAAAAATGAAATAAGCGAAAACTTTTAACTATTTATCAGCAGTTGTTATCATCTTTTTCAGAAATGGTGATGACAGTTTGTAGTAATTAATTAGTGAAGTAATTAACAAATTGGAATCAGTAGCAAAAAGATATAATGATGATACAACAAGTTATACAGTGCCATTGAAGAAACAAGAGAAATCATTAATCTAAAAAAGAGATACGTTTTCCCTATTGATTATATGTCATCCATTAACACTTAAACAAAAGTCTGATTCATATATCAAACTAAAAAGATATGCTTTCTCAAATTAATATAAGAAAACCATAACATAAATTTGGATTCATCATCATCGATCATCATCAAAAGTGCATTAATTAGAACCCTAACGTCTCTTTCACTTTCCCACGCTTTCTATGAATCCCTTTAAGGATCCTTTTGGTTGCAAACCGAACCCCTTTGCATCTGCTCTCTTCATAATCCTCAACCTCTTGCAAGACTCCATGAACATTCTGTTCAAGTTTCATTATCACAAAACACATTACAGATATAATTAGAATCATATTAGTGTTAGAAATTTTAAATATACTAGAAATAAAATCAATTTAAAATATATTTAAGTGTAAACTTTATTTTATAAATTGGTTTTACGATTAATTTAGACTTAAAATTTATTTTCTAATATAGTATCGGATTAATAGATTAAAATCTATCATAATCAAAATTTGTGTTTTTTAAACATATAATTTCACCTATTATCGAAATAATATCGAATAATTTATTAATATCTAGTTTGATTACGTTTAAAGTTTATCTCCTAACGGTTATTATAGTCATCACGAGACATTTAGATCATTCTTGGAAATGTTGCAAACCAAGAACCCTTTTTTTTTTCTACCCCTTTACTTTGATGTATCCAATAGCAATAATGGCTTTGCTCTTTTGAGGTAGGTCACATCTTTTCGCCTTCCTAATTTGATGCTCAACATTATAAGGAGGGATTCACGCATGTCGGCTATATGGGGTCCAACATATATCATCAATATCACAGCAAAATAAAATTGTCGATTTTTTCACTTTCCTACATTAACTTTTACGAAATGCTGGTCTCACCGAAAATTACAACTTGTTCATTTGGAGTTTTCAATTTTAATAGCTCCTACAACACCTTGATTAAACGATTTTCACATTCGTGTTTCAATCTTTTGGGGCAACTTGGTTTTCTGTATTGTTTAAATCTGTCTATGGGACAACTTACACAGTAGTTTTAATTGATTTGTATTGTACACCATTTATATTGCATATATATATATATATACATATATACATATACACATACATATATACATATACACATACATATATATACATATATACATATATATATATATATATCTGGTAATTAGATCTCAGATTTATTCACAGTATATTGATAAACGAAATTTCCTTAGCACGCATAGTTTTCAAAGATCGAATGATGTTTGGCTCAGAAACCACGGAAAAGCTGACTCTATCACAGTATATAATAAAAGTATTGCTGGTTTGATGAATTAAACACCTAAATTTTTTAAGTTGATTTGATTCTATCTTTACTTATTTTTTATATTATTTTTTCTTGAAAAAATACAAAATTTTATATTTTTATAATTGTTTTATCCTTATATTTCATGTAAAATGAACATAAAAATGTGTTATATTAGTGTTCATCTTTTGATTTTTGTTCTGGTTTACTTCAATAGTATGTTATACCATTACATGTTGTTGATCCTTTACATGAACCATTTTTCTTCTCACTTTTTTCTCATAAAACATAATACATAGTTGTTTTAGCACAGAAAACCAAAACTACTGTAAATCCTTCATAGTATAATTCTTGAAATCAGTTCTATAATGAACCTTTCTCACTTTAAATATACTAATGCTTTATGTGTTATTTAACTTAACCTACGTTTGATTAAAAAGTTGTATTCAGTGAAATCATACATATATTTGTTAGATCTGATCTTACCATTTTTATTCAAAATCAAGATATAAAAATTCAATCAACTTAAAAAAAAATATTTTTTTTCTGAAAAAAACATATAAAAATGATAAAATAAAAGGTGGGCAAAGGCCAAAAGTACTTACTCCCATGGGACATCTCCAACAAGCATCCAGTCACCATCTTTGTCCTCATAAATGGGAACGTGTTCACCGTTCTCCGCATTCTTCAATGCTTCCACTGTCAACACATTCCAGTAAACTAATTGAGTGCTAATCATGATTAATTTATACATAGATTAAGTTTATTCTTCTTGATCAATTTTTGTTACATGAAAAGATCAGTTCAACTTTATGTATACACTAGCTGCACGCCATCACATAATAAGGCAGAATGTCTAATTATTATACACTGCTTGGTCTCCCACTTTGTCCTTCTGTCTCTTTGTTCCAAATTATTTTACTCCTGCCCATTCTTTCTAGGACAATTATTAAACTAAAAGATTCCTCATAATCCTTACGTTGTACACCATAATATTCACTGCTTAATTAAGTTGTTTAATTTTCAAAATAAGGATAATCTAATATCAGATTGTCCTAATTATCATTAGATTCACCAAGATCCTATGCTGCTGCCAGTTAAACCTATCTCATCTACTACATGTTGGTAGTGTACAATAGTAGTTACAAAAGACCAAGATCATACCATGTTCAAACATCAAGATCAACAGACAAACTCTAAGGATATGTTATGTTGGGGACTTTTAAAAAGTTCATTAGTTTAATACTGAGCTTTTTTTTTTTTTTTTTCATGTTTCAGCGTGGAAAAGTGGGATATAAAAAAAGCTTGTTTCTTTGGAGAAGGGGTGATTGGGATCTGAATTCATCTTCTCTTAAAAATTAGGACAGCAACATTTAAAGCAGTATAGAGTGAAGTTCAATGAAAACTACAACACTCTCTCTTTGTCAGTAAAAATTTCATAATCACGTGTTAGGTTTTATGATGTTTTTCCTACAGCATTTTACACGGTTTTATGCTTTTTGACAAAGTTCAAAAGACTGGTGTGTTAATATTTCCGTTTTGGTCTATATCATGTGTTATTCCTAAGGTTTGGAGCTTGATATATATAGGAAAAAATATGAAGAAAATATTGAAATATGGTGTGCAAGAGAAACTGACCCATTCCATAGCAACCAAAGAGCTTCTCCAAAGCGAAGGCTAAATCGGAGTATCCTTTGTGCATACCCAGATCCATTTTACGCAAGAAAGGAGCACCATCCATGCTAACCTTAACGTACATTTTCGAAGCTTCGTTCACACTGTTCTTCTTCCTGTAGGAGCACACCGGAGGCCACCCCACCACTTGATTCTTGTTCTCCATTTTCCGGTCGCCACCACCGCCGGAGGAGCTGTTTTCATCTCCAACATCATCAATCTCCGAGAACACCCTCTTATTCTTCTTTTCACCGTTCTTGTTAGCCACAGTCACATGCTCAGCATCGGGTAGACCCAATCTCAGCTCCGTGATTTCAAGTCCAAGACCTTCTTTGGCCATATTAGAGTACAGAGTATAATGACGTTGATTAGTTTCTCTTAGGGTGGGATGAGAATATCAGTGTATGATTTGATGCAGTGAAGGGTATGTGAGAATGGTTTTTGGAATATGGGAGAAAAGGTTTAGTTAGAATGTGTATATATAGAAAGTGAATGAAAAAGGACGTATAGTGGGAGATAGCAATGACAGACAGGTCAAGTAATTAGAAGTGGTCGGTCACATGAGAAACAATAGTGGGGACAAGGTTGTCCCCTCGCTAATGAGGGCAGCACCATAATTAGTTAGATATGGGACACATCCTACGACTCTTGCTGCTTTCTCATATTTGATCATGGCCGTTTGATTAGATGACTGCTGGGAACATGCCATGTGACCTGCTTCATTGAGCTGTACATGCAGCTAGCCATAGCTCTTTGCATTAAATTATATGTTCAGAGAGGATTCATTTCATGAAGAAACTATCTGCATGATTATGCAAATTTACCATCCCATGTTTGCTGATATACCTAGGTTTAAATTTTCTCTTGTATGTATATGTGTGTTGTATGCAAGTTTCCACATCCCAATGAAGACATATATATAATGCAAAATCAAAAGGGTATATAAATTCAATCTTGAAAATGAGCATGATTCATTCCATTTCCTCTGTCGGCAGGAATTACCAGTGCTATTATATGTATATGTATGAGCATCATGTGATATGTATATTGATGATGATGCAAAGAGAAAGGGAGTGAAATGGTGAAGAAGGTGGGACCCTCTATGTAGACAATGTTACTGAAAGAACAAAGTTGATAATGCATTTTAGAAGAAAGAAGAGAGAAAGAGAGAAAAAGATCTGTGGAATGTATAGTTACTTATTGTCTGTGGAAAATGAGAAGGATCAAGAAATGATATCAGTCAAAGTGTAGTTAAGAGCAGAAACACTTGGGACCTCTTCATCAAAGTTATAAACACCAGATTTACTACTTCATGTTGCCCTGAAATTCTAATATTGCTGTTATCTGTGTTCAAATTTGATGAAATCACATATTATAACAAAAACAATCTTACTTTTATATATTTTATAAATGAAGTCAATTTCAGTTAGAGATATCAAATTTGATCTGATTTTATACAATGACTTATTATATTAATGCAAGAGTTCAGATAGTATGTGATAATTTAGACTTGAAAATTTGTTTTGGCTATGATTAGTCCAATTTTTTATTGTTTCATTTTATATTTTGTATGGTTTATTTTTTTATAATTAGTTAAATTACAAATGATTATACTTAACACTATATTTTTTGTTAATTTCAATTTAAGATTAATACATTGAGTTTTATTTTAAAATTTTGAATTTGTTACAACTGATAACCTTATTTTATCTACTTATTACATTTTTCTACTCTATATTACAAATCACAAATTATTTTTCTTTTATTTTAGTGTATCATTGTGATCAACAATATTTTATTAGCTGACTATATAAAAGTTAATTTGATTTGATAATTTTAGTTTTTAAAGATAATGAACGGCATGAAAACAAAGCACTGGATTCAATCAAATAAAAGGCAAAATCTAAAACTCAGAAGAAAATCCCTATTGAAATGGCAACTATAACAAATATAATAAATAAATAAAAATTGAGAAGCTTATTTTGGAGTTAACATAATATAAAGAGCCAGAAAAAGAGGGAACTAAACCTAAAGAAGGAAAACCAAAGAAAATATAAATAGAAAAATATAAAGAAAACATAAATAAAAAGAAAAATATGGGTTTTAAAGTTTAACTCTTAAATCCTTGAATATATATATATATATATATATATATATAAAATTGTAATATATTTATAATATTGACTTATTTTGGTTATTAAAAGGAATGATATATCACTTGAATCAATGTCTTCCTAAAAAGTGTTGCCTAAAATATGGATGAAGTTTGCCTCATTAGGTAAGCATTTTACTTTATAGAGAATATATTTTGGGGTATTTTAATAAGATTATTAAAGATATGATGCATGATAAAATAAAATCTCTATATAATTAATTTATGTTATTTGAATAATGATCCATTAAATAGCTTGTAATGTATTTGTCAGCCATTTGGGAGCAGTGAATATAAGAATTGGGATTCCATGTAGCTGAAGGAGTAGACAGAAAAGTATACAACAAGATAAAGTATACATCTATGAAAACTTTAATCTCATAAATATCATATTTTCTTCAATTTTCAAACCCATAACCCTAATTATGGTTCAAACAAAAAACCAAAGATCTTTAATGATTATAAACTTTTCTATTGAGCCCTATTGAAGGATTATATATGTAGCAATTATGGATTCCAATACCATTTATATATATATATATATATATATATATATATATATATATATATATATATATATATATATATATATATGCAACAAGAAGAATTATTATAATAATTTTGGATTAGGTTATTTTAATAGATGAATAAGTGCTTGCTAACGGCTCCATTACCATGGAAGACAAATCTAACTTGTTTTTTGGAACGTAGCAATCGATATATTCCTTGCATTGCAAATCCCTACTTAATCAATTGATTAGCCTTAATTTTTATTTCAAACATAATAATTTATGGATGATGTTACATGAATGATGTTTCCCTTAGTACAAGCAATAAATCAAGCATATAATAAATATAAATATGCCCACATGACATAATACCTCCATGAGGCAAGTGGATATAAATATAGATCTTAATTAATTAATTACCGCATATGCTTAACTGACCAAATCTGTAAAATATGTATACATTAAATATTTAGTGTTTCATGAATAGAAGATAAATATTAGTTTTTTTTTTTTTGAAATGGATGTTTTTATGGTTAATTAATCGGTTTAAAAGAAATGTAATTTTAGTTTCACTTTTATCTTTTTTTTTTATCAATGCCACCTATTTTTAGTAAATTATAATATTTTAACAATTTTTTAACAATAAATTATGTGTTAATATTTTATTAATTTGTATATTTGAAACGAATCAATCATGAATAGTCACAATTGTAAAAAAGTTATTAGAAATACATTTTCTATTTTTGAAAAACTCAACCACCCCTTCATGTTTTGGTTGAAGTGTTTGATAACTTCTTTGTGTTAATAATCATAAAGGAAGACCACTTTCCAAAGAAAAAATACACATTCCCAACAAGTTTTTTTTTATATATATATATATAGTATATAGTTAATAGTCAACCTACATTATTTGCATAATCAAACAATGGGATTTGAGAAATTATAGCTTCTTCTTTAGTGAAGTTCACATGGCAATTTGAGTAAAACTAATTATAATAGTCATAATTGCATGACATTAAAAAAAAGGGTAATTGAAAAAAGAATTAACAAGAAAGTGATATTGAAAATAAGTTTAATTAAGTTTGGGTATTTTTAAATAAGTTTCTATTAATTTTTTTATATGTTAGATACGTCGATTTTTAAATTTTTAATTTGAGTTACTAATGATTAAGTTTTCCATTGATTAGTTGGCGTGATTGTTATTTTGTTTTATTATTTTATATATATTTGTTTTCATGTATTGAGAAATGTGATATTATGTGGTTAGTATGAAAAAGGTATTGTGGTTAATCTAAATTGATAAATGTTTTTCTTACCTTTTTCATCGCAAACATATTAAATAAAAAATAATGATTTCATTAAAGGTAGTCATCTAAATAATCTATTAGTCTATGTAAATAATGTTGTAAAAGTTATTGAAAATATGACTATATTAACTATAATATAAATCATAGTCATTTTATATTAACAACCTTATATTTCTTAATATATGGAGATATATAAAAAAAATTGACAACAAAAGATAAAATTCAAGTTATCCAGAAAATTTAAATGGCAAAAGAGTCAACTAACAAATATAAAAAATGTTAACCATAAATTTATTTCATAATTAAAAATATAATACAAGTTTGAATAAAAAATTATTTAATGATTTAAAATATTATTAATAATTAATAATATAATACAATTTGCTCAAAAGTTTGAATGTGAATCTTTAGTTAATTTTAGAAATGTTTTGATCTTGTTCAGTGTTCATGGGACAAGTTGGAAAAAAAATTATCTTACTTATACTTTACTGAAAAACTCAATATAATTATTTATTTTTACTTGCAGTTGACTCAATAATCAATTGGTCCAACTTGTGGATATAATATATATAAATTCAAACTTGATTAATATAGATAACTTATAAATTTGAATATGTGTAGATTAAAATTATATATACTGTACAATTCATATTTTAAAATAATATAATATAATATAATATAATATCATGTAAAAATTTATCTATTAAATATAATACTGTTCAAAGAGATAACGTTTGTTTTGAAACATAAAACCTAGTACATCCAGAAAATATAAGATTAATTCTTTTTCTTCCTCCTTTATGCAATTTCAGAAAAACCTTTTTTTTTCACTTTTCTAATCTTACAACTCTATTGTTTTCTAATTTCATAAGATATGATATCATGATGTAAATGTATTTATGCATAGAAAATTTATCATTTTTCAGAGGGGATTCATTATAAAAATTTAATATATAAATTAAATTAGTTAAATCCATATAATAAATGACATGTGACGAAGGACAAATAGATCGAGTTATTAATATTTAAAATGTTACGTTCTTAAGTAAAAAAAAAAGTTGTGTCCTGATTGATAGTTATAATTTTTATTCAGTGATAAATATTGGATTCAACAATTAATATAAGAATCAATCAAAGTATAATTTTGGAACAATAATGAATTTATAGTTTTTTATATAAATTATTTAATTTTTATTTATTTATTAACGTAAATTCAAAGTTAAAATTTTAATAGATATTAAATATAAAATTAATTTATTTTTGATGAAAGATTAATAAATTTAATCACCATTTTTATTGTTAAATTATATTTAGAACAAACAATTATGATATGTTAACTTTTTTATAATAAATTAAGTGTCACTATTTGATTAGTTTGTATATTTGAATCGGACGAACTATTATTGTTTAAAAAACATTTTTCAAAACAAAAACCAAATTTGAAGTTACATTTTGTTGTGCTAAAACTTGATAGCAAAAACATGTGTTGACGGAAGTTGTTTGGTGAAGATGAGAAGACATATATATAACAAAAGAGCTTGCAACTAAACTATGTAAATCCCACAGTTGTAAAGTGTCTCTTCCCAACCGAGCATATGTTTCCCATACCTTCAACATTGCCATGAGATTCTCACCATAGCCCCCACACCCTCATGCCACGTATGCCCTACCATATCACATTACTTCATCTTCTTCTTACACCTTCATTCTTAATTAAAAAATAATTAACATCTAATTCAAACAAAATATTCTATCTAAACCTAAGAAAATCTGTAGGAACATTAGACTAAAACTTCTTTTAACCTAAAATTTAAAGAAACCTATATAATTTGTTAACCTCTTATATTTGTAATGAAGATTAAAAAAAAAAGATTAATGTTTTTTTAATTTACACACGTGGTCATGCAAATAGAGAGTTACTTTTTATACGTCATCATCAACATCATAGTTATAAACAAATGAAATATTATCAAAAATTAACTCAATCTATATATAGATTGATTTAGTGGAGGTTAAATTAACTACCTAACATTTAGTCGGTTCAATTTAATTTACTTTTTTTATGTATAAATATTTTGTAATCTAACTCTACTTATCATGAATTGATGGGTTAGTAGGTTAAGTAATTTAAAAATGATTTGTTCTTTCAATTTATTTCATGTATTTATTGTAATACTTGATTCCCTCTCAATTTTTTCATAATAATTTAATCAAAGTAATTATATATTTCATAAAGCATTATTATAAAGATAATATTTTGAAAATTAAAGTCTCACCTACCTAACATGACAAAAAAATTAAATATTTAAATTATTCAAATATTATTTAACGTATTTTAAAAAATTAAATTAAAAGTAATGAATAGTTTTAATAAAAAATAATGAAAAATAATAAAAAAACTAATAAATAGTTTTGGATCCACCAAAAGAAATTCTTTAAAAAATAGAGTTTTCTCCTTTTTATTGAGTTTAAAAATTGAGAGACTTCAAATTTAATTGAAAAAAAGTGCAAATTGATGATAATTATCTTTGTTTCCTTCTTGTCTTACATAAGGACTTTAGTCACGGATATGATAAATAAATACCCTTACTGAAAATTAATTAAGGTGAGGGTGTTGATAGCACTCTTAAAAAATAGTACTTTTGACTTTCTTAATCAGTAGTACTGTAATAATGAGTGTTAGTATTCTCTCTCTTTTTCATAATGATAATTTTGCTTTTGTTAAAGTTTTTATGATTATAAATAAAAAGGCATTATTAAATTCAAAATTAATGAAATAATTTTTTTTGTTAAGGTTAGAGGTATAGATGCATACGTGTAGCAACATATTGACTAGCAATTAATTCAAATCAATGATTGAAGTAATGTGGGAAGTGCATTTTTTTTTTCTTTTATGATTTGCTTTGAAAAGAAACAGAAGGGAAAAGTGACTTAGCTACTAGATGTTCAGCAATTTAATCTTCAAAATGACCCATGCATGATTTTCACTTCATTGACACCAGATATTATAAGTTATTATATTTATAATTAGAATTTGTCTAATTTCAATATCGTATTTATAAATTAATTATTTACTGTGTTTATTTTTAGTAATGGGAGGAAATTTTAATTAATTTTAGGTGAAAGGATGTTATCAATGAAAATATGATATTTTAAAAAAAAATCGAAATATGAAAATTGATACATTGTTCAGTTAGAAACAACCAGTATAACATCATAGGTATGTAAAATTTAATATGAACACTTTCAAAGTTAGATTAATAGATTACACTCAAATATATATATATATATATATATATATATATATATATATATATTATAGTTTTTATGAAATCTTAATGAAGAGTAGTTGTTTGTTTTTTTTATGACAACAATAAATACATAGCATGTGAAGTATTAGCATTGGTTTTGCATGTCCTCAGTTACTAATGGACAATTGACATGAGATAATGTGTACACAGTACCATACAAAGTAAAGAGGACCTGGTTCTTCGAATTCATCATGAGTTTGCATAATAAGATTCGATTATCGCAATAAAAAATTAGATATCGTTCGAAAACCAAAACACAATGTTTCCTTCTCCATGGTCAAAACTTAATTCCTATCTAGCAGTTTCTAGGAAAAGCTGTTCACATACAACAGTTCTACCATCCGAAATTTTTTTACTGAATTCATCATCCAAAATTACGTCATTTTGGCATCCAGTTGCAAAACTGACATAATTTAATGGTTATACATGAATAGACCAATTAAATAGGAAAGATACAACATGCTCTCCCTATATGTATGTTGGCTGGATGCAGGACCGAAACCTAAATCATTCTGTAGCTCTCCCAACGACCAAAATGAAAATCCAAGACGATGGTAAAGGCCTATGGAGCCCCGTGTACCACCTCTCAGAAGAAAAAAAAAGAAAAAAAAAAGTGAACAAATTGAAAAGGGCAATCCTAAGACATAATAATTGAGGTGAAATTATACACATTTGCAAACCAAATAAATATCACAGATGGGAGGGAGAAATCATGCAAAGAAAATACATGGAGTGTAGAGTTTGCCATAACCCGCACCAAAACTGTGACCTTTGTTGCTGCAAACTGCAACGCGGTCGTTTCTGGGAGTGTCAAATATCGTTTGGTTCTAAGCATCCAAACTGGGCAACACGCATGTCTCTAAGCCTCGTCTTATGGATGCATTCGACTTTATCAGATAGTGAGATCTTTAAATGCCTCTAGTTTCCCGTTTGATGTGATGTGGTTAACACTCTCATTTTCAGAGTTCTTACGTAACTGGTTGAAGGCCGAGTTGGGAGAGGCAGAGCTGTGCTTCCCCTCAAAGTACGTAGAATATGGAAAGTAATCCGCACATCGCACCTTCCATCCTGCAAGAGTTACATAGAGTTAATCTCTCCATGCTTTATTGCACTGTTAAAAATGTAAATAAGAAAATGGAATTAAATATAAACAGATAACAACATTAAATTTGAGTAGAAAAAAGATTAAAATGACTAAATGTTTTAGCAAACAATCCTCGTCTCCTTTTGCCCCTTTTTCCTTAAGAATAGAAAACCATGCCTGCTTCAAAGCAATTAGTAATTTTAATCTTCAGGAGGGAAAAATCTCAATGCAGGAAAAGGAATTCGGAACAGATTATTTTTGTAGAAATAATAAATATAATCTGCAGCGAATATCACGTGCTAAAATTACCATACGCACTGCTCCTTATGTCCAAGCCAACCGACAGAAAAATTAGTCAGGCGATCTAAAAGTCCAAGTTATACTTACTCAATGCAGCATCCTGATCAGCAAGAACTGTTTCTAGAAGATTGTTAACTGCAATACAGTCTTTAAGTTTCCATTCCCTGATTGGTCCAAGTGCACCATTTCTAGCATAAGATATGTATTGAAAGATTCATTAATTTGATATCATTTCTAAGATTTGATAGCTAAAAACGAATCTAGAAAAGAAACAGAGATTAAGCTCATAAATCATATACGGAAAACAAGCATGAACATTGACAAGTCAGAGGCCATAAATCATTAGAAACAAGACACGGGACTGTCTTATACAGAAATACCTTTTGGCATTTCGAAAAGAAACCCATTCATCTTCATCCAGAAAAAGCAGGATGGTTGTACTTGTATGTTAACCACTCACAATCTCAACTCTACGTGTGGGTGGCTTGTCCCCAACCCTTTATATCCTTTCCCCCTTCTCACTATGCCATTGATTACTCTCAAAACCAATCAGCTTATGTCCTCTCAATTAATCAGGTCCGCAGGACCACAAGCAACCCCCCACCGCGAAAAACACTGGGGGTGAGATTATGAATTCCAATAAGCTTTCTCAAATCAAAGTATGCGCGATATCTAACCCAACACACGACAGCAAATGCATGTCAGAAACACATTAGTTTTGGCACAGCCTTATGGGGTCTCTCTTCTTAAAAGGAAATAATGTTTTAAACAAGTTTTATTAAAATTCTTAAAAAAATAAAGGCATAAATATGATTTTGGTTCTTGATAAATTTCCAAATTTTGTTTTTGGTCTCTAATAAAAAAAATGAAATCTTTCTGCCCCTAATAAATCGTATATTTTGTTTTTCATCCTAAATTTGTTTAGATAACACTTTGAACAGTAAAATAAAACGAGTTAGACTTTTAACTATATTATGGACAAAAAAGTGGAAAACATATTAGAAAACAGAACAAAAATTGAATTTAATAGGAAAATAAACAACTATATTTTATTTATAAATAAAAGGAAAAAGGGAACTTTAAAAGACTAGGTCGAGGAGGTTTCGGGGAAAAAAAGAAAGAAAAGACTAACGTCAATCACAGTTTCCAAATCCATCTGTCTCTCTCCTAGACCTGTCAAATAGGCTCCTATAATAGGCCCTGCCCTAGTCCATGTGTGTTGGGGCCAAAAAAAACCACAGGGCTAAAAAAGCCCTTTATTGAAAAAGCCCCCAGGACTAAAAGACTCCAAAGCCCTGTGGGTTAGGCCCAACCTCCGGGCTTCTTACAGAAGAAAGCATCTACCGGCTGCGCATATTTTTGGCTTCGTTTTGTGACAGCCACAGATTTTATTTCTGCTTAAATCTGTATTATTAATTGTCCATATACAATCATTTTGTTTTTATACACAGATTTTTATGAAGTTTTAATTTTTAAAGTTATATTATTCGGCTGTTCAATCTTTATGAGAGTAAAAGAAATATTTTATAATATCTATTATTAAACTCTTTAATTATTCAATCTTCATTAGATAAAATAAATAACTTTCTCATCATGATTCTTCAGAAACTTTTCTTTTTTAACATTTCCTTTATGTATAATTAAACTAAAAATCCCATGAAATTGTTCATATCATATAGGTCTAAAATAACTTTGTATTCATATTTGCAGGTATTCGATAATATCTCTTTACCCTCCTAACAAGTTTTTATCGGAATTTCACAGTAACTTTCTACCAAATAATTTCTAACAAAAATCACATTTTCTGCATAAATTATTTCAAGTCAAGCAAACCAAATAATTGAAATAATTAACATATTTATGTACTTGACGGACTCTTTATAAGATTAAAATGTAAATTTCCAATATTAATTTTTTATATCGGTAGGTTTAATTTACATAAAACCTCATTTTAGAGAGAGAGAGAGAGAGAGTAAATTACAATAGATTTATGTATATATAAATTATATTATTTCTAAAATTTAATTAATGTTTTGCAGTGGGGTTAAACCTACTTTAACCCTGACCCTAACCCACTTGAGAGGGGGTTTTGGAGGTTGGGACTTTTTTCTGACCCCCTACTTGAGGGGCTTCTTAAAATAGAGCTTTTTTAATAATGGGTTGGGGCTGGCCCAGCACCGGGGTTTAAATTGACACCTCTACTCTCTCCTAACACACCATTTTTTAAAATGTTGTAAAGCGTTACCTGGGCACAGTGTTATTTGTTGTTTCTTCAATGAACTTAACAGCCTCGGATTTTCTGTTTGAATCCAAAATGTGCAAGATTTCTACAAAAGCTGCTCTATGCATCAAAGAATCTGCAAACAGAAACAAATTAAGAAATCTTCACAAAGAAGCTTGATAGATATGAACTGCCGTGTTGATGATAAAGTTCACTATGACCTTTATGTTTGTCAAGGACAGAGTTGTTTGCCTCAAACAGGGATTTCTCATGCACCTGGCTGCAAAAAAGAAAACAGATAAAGTTATAATCAAATGCTAATCATAAATGAATAAGAGAATTGTAGATACGAGTCCCAAAGAAAACAAAAGGAGGAAAATTTTCAATTAAGAACCTAATATTTGGTCGCTCAGCCTCTAAGACACTCCAAATCAGTTTCTCACTGTCAGTCACAGGAGCATTCATGGATCCCACTTTATGGAAGAATTTGATCTGCAACATATGGACCAAATAAATCCAAGTAGAAAGAGGTTTATCCCCCTTTTGTGTGTTTGATGGAGAAAATAACAAAGAAAAATGAGAAAAAAGAAACTGAAAAACAGACTGGGATTAGCCAGTACCAAATCCTATGGTACATTTTTTCTTTTTTCTTTCGGTTCCGTAGGTGCCATATATGCGTTTCATGCACTTCTTGATAAAGGCAAAAGGATTAAAACTGCTTTTTATTACTATTATTATTATTATTATTATTATGTTATTATTCCTGCTACAGTTACATAAAAAAACATGGGTTAATGTGCGATTATGAGATTAAATTGTATTATTATTTAGCTTAATATGAAAATATTACAATAGTAAATTTTCTAATTCCAGTGACATGGAACTAATGTATTCCTCAATAGAGACACCATACCAGGCAACGATGAGAATCAGGGTGTTCAGGGTCCAATCTCAGTAACTGCTTCACAGCCTACAATCCCAAGGAGAATTGTAATTACTTAAATATGTAGAAAGTGAAGCAAGATAAATTATGTTACTGGACTACTCCTACCTGAAAGGCAAGCAAAGTCTTTTGCTTCCTTGTATATAATTCAAAAGAGAGCAAGTGTGTCTCCAATGAATCAGGGGAATTCTTCTGCAGCAACTTCAAGTATTTAGTAGCTTCTGACAGTGGATCTTCAACCTATGTAGGGAAAAACACAAGAAAAGGGTGAATTTCTAAAATGAATATGTACAGAAACATTCTGACGTTGAAATCAGTATGTTTCATCCTGACACAATTATGCTTTATTTATACAAATTTTAAATGTTCTTTAAACACGTAATGGGCATACTTTTTTAACATCAGAAGTATGTACTGTAGCTTTAACTTGTCAAACTCAATATAATTTTTTATTCTTACAAGAAATTTTACTTGTAAGAAAATATAATAACCCTATATAACCCATCCACGCTATGCAAGTATGTTTGCAACTCCATCCTGCTGAATCCTAATTAGCATAGTAGAAAAAAACTATTTGTATTATCTATTTCTAAAACCCTTTCATTTTGAATAACTCATGGTCTCCCAATACGCACATATTGTAACATACATTGATGATTAGACATTTACAGTTTTTCCACCAAGACCCAAAATGCAAAAATGCATGTTGACAATCAACAAATGAGTAACATATAGCAAGTCATCTACATTAAGTCATGGAGAAAAATTTTATTCTGCGCGCTAAATGAAATTTCAAAACTGTTAAATAACAATCTAAGATATAATCTTAATATACTCAACATTACTCAAAGATATAATCAAGATATAATTAGATATTTTCATGTATTCTAATAGACATTGAATGCATTAAATTTAAACCTTTAACAACTTCTCCCCGTTTGGATCAGGATCAACAGGTTTTACATGCCGCTTCCCAGACTTCGATATCCCACTTACACTCAACTCTTCATTCTTTTCTTCTGCCTCCTAAAAACAAGTGTAAACAACAGGATAAGTGCCTTCCCCACAGGCAGTTTAACAGAAACTACAAAAATCGATTACAATACTTTTTTGGCTCTTGCTTCTGCCTTTCTCTGCTTTTGCCTCATTTTCTTCTTCTGAGAAGGAAGTAACTTCGCCATATCATCATCTTCCTCTGCTGTAGACTTTGGGGGAGAATCATGCAACTTAATATAGCATCTGAAACTCAGTGTTATGTTTATGAGATCATAAAAAAAATCAGAACTCAGAAGTACATTGCTTTACTAGTATTACTTAAGCCAGAACAGATAACAGTCCTTAAATTACCACCAAACTTGAAGAATGTAAAAAAAAAAAAAAAAAAAAAAAAAAAATCTTCTTGCTCTTGCATATAACAATAAAGAAACTTAAAAACAAAAACAAAAACAAAAGTTTAGTTTCCCATATGCATATGCAGAGTACCTCAGCTTTTAACTCCCATGATATGACAACCCCATCAATCAAATTACCACACAATACTAGTAGATATAACTCGTCAATTTAGAATAATACCAACAAAAGACAGCAAGGTATTCACCTGATAGCCCCAGCGGCTGCTTTGTGAAAATATGAATGTGAATGCAATTGGTCTTGAAATTTAAGCATTTCCACGTAAGATCGCAATGTCATTTTCCGTAAGCAGTAAGAATGAAAATCAAATTGGTCCTCCGTGATATCAGCATAATGCTTCTCCACAGCTAAAAATTTTTTGAGTGCCCGTCCAAGATCACCCTGGCGGAAATAGCTTTCACCCGATGCAAGCTCATACCTTTCAAAGTTAGATGTGACACATTAAGTAATTTAAACTCAGTACTTTTTAGATAGTGCAGAATATTAAAACATCATGATATACCAACCACATGCACTGCATGTCATGAAGGTTATTGTGTTGATCCCCATCCTTTGTGAACAATACAGCAGTTTTTTCAGCCAAAGACACCTTTGTATCAAATGAACATATATGAATAAAGATCAGAAAATGAAAATGACAATGCCTGTGTACTTAAAATCCAAATATAACCAAAAAAAAGATAGACAAAAACCTGATCAGCCTGCAGCATCCGTTTAACACACTCACTATTAACATAACGATCAGCAAGATCCATACACCTAGCTTCATCTGCAAATGCAGCAGCAGCAACCAAATCACCAGCATGCTTCAGTATCCGACTCTGTTTTACAAGGAGAAACAACAATCTTTCAATTTGGATATATATTAAATTATGTATCGTAATTTGTGTGAATCATACAATTTGGAGAAAATTAACTATATATAATAATTGAAGTAAAACTATATTAGTTTTTACTCCACTATGAACATAGAAATAGATAAATCATCTTAACCATAAGTCTTATAAAACAATTATTAGTTATCCGTGTCTCTGTGCTATTGTAAAGCCTATGTTTTAGAGAATGGAAACAAGTCAATAAATTAACCAAATAGTGCATTCATTGAATGAGTGGGTGACAAATAAAACAGTGGAATAATCAAATAGGATACGTTCATAAATGCTCCTTTAATTCCATTTGATCTAACAATTTAAGTATAATATGTTTTTAATTTTTTCACAAAAATTGGCAAAATTAAAGTTAAAAATTAAAAAAATAATAACAATTCACTAAATCATGTGATTTATATTTATATAAAATTGCACAAATTCATTCAATTATCATAATACAAAAGTCATTTAAGATTCATCTTAACGTTCAAATCAAACAGGTAACGGAATTCTATTGAAGGATACGATTTGAATTGTGAAAGGTTTACCATACTACAAAAGAACTAGAAAGAAATGAGAAGAGTTTATAACTCCAACAAACCTTGACAGAATATAGATCAATGACTGTGGGTGTATGTTCTATAGCTTCATCAATTTTAGAAAGAGCAATTTCAAATTGACCCCGCCTGTCATAATGCTGCACTAGTACAAAATTTCTTAGTAAAAATGTGATAATTAATATAAAAATCAAATAATAGCCACCAACCTGAGCCAATAAAAACAAAGTCCACATAAGAGTTGAAGGGGGTTCCTTGTTCGTCCTGTAAAAGAGAAACATCAGTTAGCTATAAACACAAGAAACAAATGTTTCTAGGGTTTCATTTTGGTGATTTGCTTATGGTTGTTCCAAGGAAATTTTAAGTAAATGTTTTCGTCTTGAAGTTCTCTTCAGGCAACTGCTAACCAAGAAAAAGTTCTCTTCATGCACTGTATGAACATTTTACTCCATTCATGTGTTACACAAAAAAGTTAATAAATATTTTACCCTCCAGGATATTGGCCTGTCATCCTAATTGACTGCTCTAACTCAAGAATAAGTTGTTCCAAAATGTCTGCCTGTACAAAGTTTAAGGAAAAGAAAACGTTCAAAACCCACAAAATCAACAATCTTCAGCCACATAAATAAAAGGCACAAAGAAATAAGCATACGAAATCTCAAACGCCCAATAGTATGAATATATGTGACAAGACTAACCTTCCCTGGGTGATTATACAAAGATGAAAGATCAGAGAACAGAGAGGGAACGCCCTAGAAACAACACCAAAAGAAATCCCAATCAACTTTTAGACAACTAAGATAGACATAATACAATATGAAAAGGAATTTTGTAAACCTTGGTTAAGAGAGGCCTAATATAATTGTCTGCTGCTTCTCGAAATTTGTCACCTTGTAGAAAATCTAGCGGTATTCTCTGGCAAATAAAAAGATAAAAAGGAAAGTTTTTCATTAAATAAACCACACTCCAATAATAACACTCATGTCACTAAGAAATATAGAAGTGGAGCACTAAAACAAGGATTCCTTGATCGGCGTATATCTTCCTAAATTGTTATACAAGAAAAAAAAAACACTATGCTCACATACTTATTATACTAATAGATACTAAATCCAAGTTTTCTCAATATATAACATAAAACAAGAAAAATTGAAAATCCCATCTCATAATAAATTAATATCAATGAAGCAATATTTGAATGGCTAACCCATTTTCAGAGAAAGGATCCAATGAATATATACAACTCATTGTGATACAAAGACACAGACATATATTTTACACGGATAACATGGCAGAAATATCAGTTAAGTGATAACTGTAATATATAAGGCAGATGTTAAATAACAGGTAAAAACAACTGCAATAACAATACAAAGCACTACCTTAACAGCAGAAGACCACTTGTATTGTTGTACAAGTGTTTTGTACAAGGAATCTAACTGGTCTATTTGATCAGGCGAGTACTGTCCATCTTCTAAATACAGTCCAACACACTTTTGAAGTCCTTCATAGTATCTGAACATGAACCAAAATTCAGTTTCAACAAGCACAATAGACAAATAAGCAATATAACATACACAAATACAGTGTACACAACTGTAAATAACATATCAAACCGACCAGAACCAAATTTAAAAGAAAAAACAAAGTTAAACCAATTCTGCAACTGAATCAAAATCATCCCTCATCCATTTACTGGAGAGTATTCAAAAACATTTTAATTTCTATTAAAATTAGGACACGACATGCATTGCTTATCATATAAAAAAAATACAGTGTAGACAACGTATCAAACTGAATAGAACCAAGTTCAAAAGAAAAAACAAATTTAAAGCTATTCTACAACTGAATTAAAATCATCCCCCTTGGCCATTTATAATTTCTCTTAAAATTGGGACAAGACAACCACTGCTTATCCTTATCTAATTTCACACAAAACCCACCTTAAGACATCACGTAACAGTACCAAACTGAGGCACACAAAAATGAGAGAAAAAATGAAAAGAAAAAAGAAATATAACTACGAAGTGTAAGAAGTTTCAAAAAACCAAACAAGTTAGAATGTAATTCTTTCTAAATTAAGACAAGCTATCTTGAAACAGAATATTGAGCTCCAATTTTCCCATTACTTCGCTCTGGGTTAATAATAGCGTCAAATAATGATTGCATTCAGATATCAGTTTTAGCATGAACAATGGATTTTAACTATATAAGATAACTGCATAGCTGAACAAACACATAGAAAGCATATTCCGTATAGAACTCAATAAATCTGTCACAATAGAGTATAAGAGAAAAGTTTGATTCTATGTTTTGGAGAAAGAAGTCCTACAACAAACACCGTAGATGATAAACCAGACTGATTCAACTCGGAAATTAGTGAATTCACCAGGTAACTAGTCTAAACGAACCCAAACACCGTAGATGATAAACCCAGACTGATTCTGTGTATAGAACAATTCTATTGAGAACTAAGAAGGGTGCAAAAAAACTATTACGGACAAAAACACAAGAAAAACCTTAAAAGGACTAATCAACCGATACACTCAACCCTAAAGTATATGTGGCAACAAAGATCACCTATAATTATCAGGATTCATGGAAAGTAATGCCTGGTATAAAGCTTCGCCTTCTTGTAAGTGACCAAGCTTTACTAAAAGTGACACCTCCTGTTCTTTGTATGCAAGCTTATCAACCTAGGAAGGCATAATCAGAAGCAAGTTAGATGTCATATAGTAGTTAAATTAATCAAATTACCCAGGTTAATTAAACTAAAACATACATACAATTTTAAATTCTTTTTTGTGCAACTCCTCAAGAGCTCTCTCGAGAAACCCACATTCCTCTAACAATGAGATCTGGACAAAAAGATTTGGTGAAGAGAAACAGGGAAAAATAATATCACTAGTCAAGCCATATAAAGATTTCCTATTCTTGAACTTTCAACAATAGATTGACAAAAATATACATATTCGGTACAATGTAATTTGACTAGAATCATATCAAAATCTTTAATTTTAGTTACATCGAAGTAACCAAATAATTCATAAGATTTATAAAGCCATAGTAAATACCAGTCATCGTCAACATATAAAATGACATCACATAAAGCCAAAACACACTTCAATTAACACCAGCCCTACTAAGGGTCTGATGATTATCTAATTGACAGAAGCTTCAGTGTATAATGAACACCACCAAGGAAACAACCTTGGAATTCACAATGAGTATTATGATTTCTCCACCTGTTGTCAGGCTAAGCGAATGAAATAACTGGAAGACAACCATTTTCCAGTCATAATGCTTGGTATGAGTCACCAATACCAAGACTTACGGCAATGACTACCATATCTGTTGGACTCGATTTTAAATAGGCCCTGTTTTGGACCAAGGGTTGACCATCAGGTGGCCAGTTCACTATATAGCCAATCTGGCAATACAATAAGACAAGGCAAAAGTTCATAAATCCAGATCACTGAATTCGACAGAGAAAATTACATCAAGCACTTAATATCTAAATAGTCATTGTGCATAAAAAAGAAACAACTGAAAACCTTGTACAAAAGCATTTCCCCATGCTCACACCGTTCATTTTCTGGAGGATAATCCTCTTCCAATGTCCCTTCATACGCTTCCAAAATTTCAACTGCTTTGGATGCACTGGCACACATTCAAAAAGGTCAGTATTACAAACAATCATAAGAACAAAATTATTATATTTCAACAGCAACCGTTTACAATAGAAAATCAAAAGTAAGGCTTGATCCTAATGTTCAGATTATAAAGATCAGAAACCAAAGGAGATGAAAGACCCTTTGGGTAAATATACCATGTAATTGGTCCCTAAAAAGTCTTTTGAAATATAATGTCCCTTATTATTATTATTTATGTAGGGAAACCCAACTATTATGTCACAATGACTTAAGAGAAAATAAACTACTTCTAAGCTCTTCAAGTAAATCAAATATTCTCTAACAAAGTCTTGAAACCAAACTCAACAACATTTTTTTTGCATGTTTCTACTTTAATAAATTTGCCAACTCATAATTCATTGCCATTATTTATAAAAACTGGCATCATAGAAAAAATGATCACCACATTTCAATGCCAGATTTAGAGAAATGCCAACAAATACAATTAGAGATAGATAAGAATGTCAAAACTAATACTTGAGAATAATAAAAGCTTCAATATTTACATATCCACTAAGCACCAAGTTGAGAACTCAATAATAAAATATTTATGTATCTCTATGGATCCTGCTAGGATATAAGAGAAATAGCATCTAACAACAAGCTAATAGCTCACACGGAACTAGTCCTAGTCTTTCAAGATCACCGTATGCTTGATATTGAGTTTCATATCCCCATCTTATGGCCTTAGAGCCATCCATAAAACCTAAATATAACTTATAAAAAACACATCAAGCCACAAGGAGCCAGACAACACAACTGCCAATTACAAATAACAGAAAGGGGGGAAAAGAAAGTAAAATAGGGATAAAACTATAAATCACATGCATTAATTATTTATATCAAAAACATAAACCTGCAAAAGAAGCGCCTGGAAATAGATTTGAGGCCAATGACTATTATCACCATTTCAGAAAAAAATAATTCAATACAAATCCAAATCATACTTGGAGTTCAAATGATGGGCTACGGAAAATCCAATCCAATTCATGCGATGATTTGGCTTCAAAGTCAAAAGTTGTTGTCTTGTCTCAACAAAGCCTGATAAATCTCGCATTTGTGCCTGTGAGTGAAGTGTAAAAAAACATCATAATGAAATCATAAAAAAAAAACACTGAAGATATATTCACATGCATATATATTTAATGAAAAGTAATAGATACAGAGTAAAATAGTACAGCAGAGAAACATTTATCTACAGTAGTTCATGCCAAGGGAATATGATATTGTACCATTCTTGAAGAAACTTATATTTACAACAAAATAGGATGTTTCCAAGAGAAGTATTGGGATGTTACAACAACCTCCAAGTCAATTTTAACACGGAAGATTAACATTTTGTTACTCAACTTTTAGCACGGTATTTATTGAAAATATTATCACATAGCATATTATGAGCTCAAGCATTCATACAAATTTTAATAACCGGCAGGGATGGAACTACTTAACAGAGTTTGAGAACCAATGCTCCCACAAAAACACTTAAATTTTCTTGATATAATATACACGTATAGTTACAAATTGCTCCCATGATATGAAATCCATATGCTTCAAAACAGACTAGTGAAGCTGGTTCAACCAGGAACAGTCTCGTGTCAGGTGTGGTTATGGTGCAAAACTAATATGAAAATGGTCACACCAATAGTCAAAAAGCAGCCAAAACAGTAAAGTATTGGGTCAACAAGAAGTAGAAGAAATTAGCTAGTGACCGACATAATTTACAAAGTAGAACATACTCCCCATGAACAACACAATCCATGAGATTGCTCCCTGTAAATTTCTTCCTCAAGGTCACCATAAAGAAAGGCACTTTTAATGTCAAGCTAGCTTCCTTCTCCCAATGGTCATGGAAACCATGACCAAGGAACCACAGCCAGACCAAGACAACTGATTTTTTGGGTTGAGTTTGCAGTTGTAATGAGAGGGAAGCAGAACATACAAAGGTCATTTCAAGGGCACGGAACAGAGGCAAATGGAGGCAAATGGATTTAAGATGCTACCTGTAGGAGTGATAGGTCACGAAGAATTTCAATATTGTCAGGATCTATTTTCAGTGCATTTCGATAGCACTTGATCGCTTCCCTGTATTCTCTGTCTGATCGATAAAGGAGACCATAAACATGCCAGCAAACGTGACTTTTAAGGTCATTCTGTACCAAAATAAAATTCAAAGCTTGATCATCCAAGGAATTGCTATTGTATGATAGACAAGTGGAGCAAAACCAAAGGCAACAAACAAACCTTTAATCCTTGACGAACAAGTTCATATGCTTCAGACTTACGATCCATGCAATTTAGTGTCAAACCCTTCATCGATAAAGTTTCTATCATCAAGGAACAGGAACGGACACATAAATAAAATTATGACCAAAGAAGCAAAACATGCCACAAATAAGAAATAATAGATAGAAAAGGGGATGGGGATAAAGTCGCATGACTTTTAAACAGTTAATGGGGGAGATAAAATGAAACTTGGCAAAAAAAAGTAAAGCTCCGAAAATAATCACCAAAAAAAGTATACCTCCATGGTCTGGAAATTTTTTCAAAATGGTATCAGCAGCTTTGAGGCCCTTTTTATACTGTTTGGTTTCATATGATTTCTGCAGGAAAAAAAAAACAGCGGCACGTAACCTTCACATCAAATTTACTCACCACCTCAAAAACAATATTATTTCACTTGCATAAATATCCTAATGATAAGAAAAACCAAATTTTAATTGCAAGAGCTAGTGAACGACCAATGAACTTTTTTCCCGTAGAGTAAAACCAACTTACAAAGAACAAGAACAAAGCCAAACATATTCAAAGCATGGGAATCCCTTTCAACTACCGGCGTCCTTTTTCAATTTAATTCCTTAAAGATGCAATATCTTTTTCCAAATTTTAATGTATTTATTATTCACAGCATAGTTAAATGATTAGTTAAGTAGCCTGCACACACACATTGACAAAAAAAATGGTGATACGTGGACGCAAATATTTTACAAACAATCTATCATTTTTCCCTATCAATCCCCCCCACCCCCCGCGTTCTTATCACACCTATAATCCCTACACTTCTATCTCTGTCTCCCTGAGTGTAGTATAGCATGCAGCGGACCATGCAACATTTTCTTCTATAAGAACAACCATATTCAGTCCTTTTAATATCAGTTCGAACTTCTAACATTCCATGTGCGGGAGATAAAGAAAAAAAAAAAACTCAAACCCCGGAGTACCGAATTTCCAACCTGTCGCAATCCCACGAAAACCCGATACACCAGTAAGAACTTACAGATTAAAACAACTAAAAAAAACACACATAATTTAACTGAATATCCCAAATTCCCTTCCATTAAACTTAAGTCCCAGATTTGCAGCACAGAAAGAAACTACTTCCTACAGAAAACAAAGAGCACAGTGAAGCCAGGCAACAAGCTCAAAGTCCAAAGTACGAAATGACCAATTCGAAAGACATCAGAAAACAGAAGAAGGAAATTCAGGCAAAGATCCCTAACTATCCTTCTATTCCTAGCGATTGTAAACGAGGGACTATAGCGTGAGAAGAGAATCTAGGGTTTTATGATGGAGAAGAAACACAGTGAGTAAAGCTGCGCGGAGCTTCGATGAGCAAGCAGAAAAGCAAAATGGAAAGAGCGAGAATGGAGAGCGAATCGAAACTTACGACGATGAGCTTGAAGAGGTTGGCCTCCTTGTTCGGCAGAGAAGCGCCCATTGTTGCAGAGAGTGTGTTGCAGTGAGAGAGAAATTCGATGGAATTGGGAATAGAATGAAAATAAATGATAGGGTCACGAGAGAAGGAAGAGAGAGAGAGAGAGAAGGGTGGCGTTTTGTGAGCTGCAAAGCAAAGGAAAACGAGGCTAAGCAACCCTACTGTGAACACGAACGAAGCAACCAAAGTCTTTGATGTGTGTGCGTATATATGTGTCTCTCACTTTCTCGCCTCATACCATCAAATTACTATTTACTTTCTTCAATAAACCCACCGAATATCTATTTTTTTTATTATTTTAGGATTTCTAATTCCTTACTTATAGTGAAAATTTAAAAAATAAAATAAAAAATTTTGCTCAGTAAGTCTCCCAATTATTGAATTTATTTAAATTTCAAACATATTTTAAAAATAGCATCTGAATTATTTATGTCATTTAATAAATTTTTAATATTAACTAATTATATATTTCTACTTTAATATTAAAAAACGTGTTTCAAATATTAAATAAATCTAATAAAATTTAATTTAAAAAATTTAATTCATATAATTCCAAAAATATGAGATTAAATTAGTCGAAAATTAAAAAAAAACAATTCCAATTTTTACTAAAAATATTGAATTTATTTAAATTTCAAACATATTTAAAAAAAAAACATGTAATACATTTTTAATATTAACTAATTATATACTTCTTCTTTAATATTAAAAAAGTGTTTCAAACTAATAAAATTTAATTTAAAAATATGAGGTTAAAATAGTTAAAAATTAAAAAAAAAACTAATTCTAATTTGTATTAAAAGTTTAAAAAAACATTAAAAATATAGTTATTTTTTAATATATTTTTATTTTTTAATATATTTTTATTTTTTAAACTTAAATATAAAATTAATAATAATTTTACTTTGATATATCTTACGTCAAATTTAAAAAATAAATGAATAAATTAAAGTGTGAGACATAATCAAATTTTAATTTTATCTGGTTAAAAAGTATTTCTTATCAAGATTTGTATGTAATTTAAAATTAGTTATTTCGAAAAATTAAAGTTTACAACTAAATCATTGATGGTTTATTTAACTTTTTGGGTGTCCTTAGATTGGACGATGGGCTCAACACTGAGCTATAAGGAGCTCTTGTGACCCATGTGTGTGAACACGGATACCAATGGGTCAGGACCAACTAGGATAGTAATTATTTGTAATAGGTCAGGTATCTCTTTCAGAAATATTTGTAGTATTCATCAATTTTTTTTAATTTAAAATAGTATTATTTAAAATAATTTTATTTTATTGTTAAAATATTTTAAATAAAAATTTATAATTAATATAAATAAAATCATTTTTTCTAAAATAATTAAAAAAATCACAATAAATATGAGTTTAAATAAAATTCATCTCTTAACTTTAATTATATGAATATAAGACAAAAATATAAATATATATCAATGATAGATCTACTTAAAAAAGGATTCACACGAAATAATCAATAATCTTAATTTAACCCACATAAAATATTAATATTATTTTCAATTTAAGACGTTAAGATAACAAATTTATAGATTTTTATTATTATATGATATTTAACTTTTTCAATTTTATTTAATTTGGGACTTATATGTGGACTTTAATAGTCTATCTCTAGTTGATTTTCATGTTATAGTGGTATTATAACTCTTAATTTGAAATTATGTTTACTTGATTAAATGTTGGAGACAAACACTACTGTGGTTGTTTTAAGTGATATAAATTATCATTTGTGAAAGAACAAGATGAAATATTTATTTTATTTTATTTTTAAAAAATTACATCTACACAAAATTTAGATTATATGATGAAGCAAACATTACTGAAGATTGATCTTGTGTATATCAATTATTCATTATTGATAGATAGTCACAGTGTTATCCATCTTGGCAATGATTCAACTTTTCATTATAAGTCTAAACACATATGTGTGAGGCAACATTGATACGTGATATTTTGGATGAAAAGTTGTTCCACTTTAATAAAATTTTACAATTACAATGATGTCAATATGAAGTATGAGACAATTGTCAAAACAGAAGTTTGAAACTTGTTATGAAATATTCAGGTTGACGATCAATTTCACGTAATTGTAAGGATGTAGATTTTTAATTGAATCAAGCCAGCCAGTTTTGTGTCACTTGAATTAAGTGGAGATGAGTCTTTTAGGTCAAGAAAGGGTGTAAAAGTTGCAACATTTGGTTGTCATCACATGATTATGCACTATGACCATAAGAATAGTCAAATGAAAATTTGTAGTTAATAATGATGGGTCTATTAAAAAAAAAATTTCAATAACAATGAAACTTGAGTTTAACTCATAAGACATTGATACCAAATTCAAAGAAAAAAAAAACTTAAAAGAATGAGTTTACGTGTTTTTTTATATATAAGTTGTTTAACTTTCTTATTTTTATACCATACAAAACTTAGATTCCAACAACTAATTTTATGTTTCTTCAATGCTTTATTCATGAGTAATTTTATTCTAATCACTTAATTTAAAAAATATATACATTTCAATGAAAGTTACAAACATGAAATGTCTTTAAACTAAATATCACGGTACATGTATTTGTCTATTTAATAAGTAAATAATTAAAATATTTATACTAATTGAATTATCTATTAAATATATCCATTTATTATTATGAATTTGTGTTTATATTATATTCCAAAATGGTATATGAAATATGAGTTAGAACATTAAAAATTATTTTGTATCACCATTATTCTAAATTTATTTATAAAACAAATGCGATAGTCTAACAATTTGAACTTTTTTTTCCCTTTTGCTTATACAAGACTTACATAGAGTTATATTACATAGTGTTGTTAAAATGGCTCACCTCGTTCAACTCAGTCCGATCTACCACGTGTTAGTCACTTAATAATAAACTTAATCCGACTTATTTATTAGCGAGTCAAAAAATTTTGAACCCGACTCGACCCACCACAGGTTGGTAGGTTAAACGGGTTGGCTTACTAACTCACTTAATTACAATTTTTTTAATCCAAAAAATATATATTTTTTTTTGTAATTCAAATTTAAATAATCTCACTCTAAAAGGTTAAACTCCAAAAACAATTCAAAATAAAAAAGTAACATTCAACTCAAATGTCATCAGAAAACAAACTCAAAAAGCAAATAAATAAGTTTATAATATTAATAATTTTTGTGTCATTTATCCATCCATTTACAATATTAAAGTCTTTAAGGGATAAATTTATAATATTTTGTTCTCTTGAAACATTTTTTTATTCCCATTTACAATACAATAAAAAAAATTTAACTGATAATATTAAAACACAAAATAATAAATAATTAAATTAAACTAGGTGAGTTGGTGAGCCAACTCGACTCACCATGAGTTATTCAGATGAGCCGGGTTCTGAATGAGCCAGATTGAAGATTGGTCCGTATAAAAAAAAATCATTTTTTTTAAACTCAACCAAGTTCGAACTTGTAGTGAACTAAGTTGACCTACGAGCTCTAACCTATTTTGACCGCACTATCTAAATATTAAATATTAGAAAATAAGCTAATAAAGTTTATCCCCCAATCACCTGAGTTACATAATCTAAGTGATAGTTAAATAAGAAGTGGTTACATTAAAAAAAATTATTAGAAATAAAATTCCTTTTCATATATGTCAAATATAGACATATCTATCTTTAACCTTGGTTGGCCATTGGTTACACCGGTTCTTAGACTTTATTCAATTACCCTGGTTGGACTAAACAAATTATGGTGTGATCAAGGTTTTAGAATTAACAATAACCATTTAGCATAATAAGTATTAAAATAGGTTTAAACAAATACCTTTCAAGTTTTATTTAAAACAGTAGACACATCAGCTCAATTAAATTTCGAGGTCTGGTATGGGCTTCTGTTCAGGCTTCAAATAAGTATGTTTTAACTTGGGACATTGCTTACTGCACCCCATCAATTTCTTCATGCATCTATCATTTTTTCTAATTTCATTTATGTCTTTAATGTGTACATTACGACGCCATAAGGTCAGTTTTAGAATTTCACATTACTAATTGGGTGCAGGACAAAACTTGAAGGGGTGCAGAAAGCAATTCCCCATTTCAACTTGAACAAAGCATTTTTTGAAAACATGGCTTCGGTTTGTTGGACCTCAATTGGGTCACTAGCCGTGGACTTCTCGGCCCAAAATTAGGGTCTGATGTCTTGAAACTATTTCATTTGATTTCAATATTTGATCATTTCATCACCTATTAAAATATTTAACTTAGAAAATAATAGAAAGTGAGGTGATTTTTTAAATTATATACACACACATTAAATAAAAATATAGTCCTAATAAAAAATAAAAATATGAGAAAATAAAAATAATTATTAAGGACTGCACTTCCTTCTATTTTTCACCCATACCAAATGAACGAAGCTAAATCATTAGCCTCACCTTCCTTTACAGATATTATTTTTTTTATTAATAGTAATGAAATTTTTTTTCTCATGATGTAAGCGGGTTTTTTGAGTAATGTTATTATAGAGGATATTTTTAATTAATATTGTTTGAATTATTTATCATAATTATTTTAAGTTTTTCTATAATTTTCTTAATCACGTAGGATTAATTTTTAATGAATGTCAATAAAAGCAATTAGTTGAAGTTTGAATATGATATCACCAAATAAAATAAAATTCAATAGATGTACACATTAAAAAATTAAACTCATTAAATGAAAAATAATTTAAGTTAACAATAATTCTTAACTTTTTTTCTTGTATATTGAGTCCTACCAAAACAAACAATTTGCATATGCATGCTTATACATGTTCAAAGCTTTTGCTTATATTCGTAAAATTTAAATTTGACACTTAACTTCTCACTTTCTACATAATCCAACTAATTATGAAGAATAACTATTATTAGGTTAGACAGTATATTTAGTGAGAATCTAACAGTGATTCAAACTAGCTTGTGTTGGTTGCTAGTGTTAGTTGTTAGATCGATGTTCAAATGGACGCTGACAAAATTATAATTTCATTGTTTAGATATTTTAAATAATAATAGATATAATGTTTTTAATCATATAATATTAATTTTTTTAGTTTATGAAAATGTGTTTCAGATTGATGTTTAAGTTTAAACATGTCAAACAATATAAATAACTTAAATGTTAGTCTATATGATAAAATTCATTTTTTAAATTTAAGGATTAAAACGTGCTAAAATTTGGAAAAAGGTGAATTCCATTTTAAATGAGTAAAATATTAAAAATATATTTAATCTTTAACTAAATTTATTTTCAAATTACGATGAACATTTAAATATTTTAATTATAAATGCAAGTTTTTCTATCAGAACTTAATATAATTATTTTTAATATACTTAAAACTGATTGATCTCATTTATTTGGAAATCATAATCATGATTGTATGTAGAGAATCCAATATGAAACCATAATTATATATAGTATTTGGATCAGAGTAAGGATTTGAGTGTGAGTGAATAAATTAATTTAAGGAGATAGAGAGGAGACGCTAAAGTTGTTTGGATTAAATAATTTGAAAGACTTAAAGGAAAGTTTGAGTACGATTTAATGAGTAGTATATTTTATAAAATGTTTTAATAAATAAAATTAAGTAATTACTTTTTTAACATTGAAAATAAATATGATATAAAATTAAATATAAATAATAAAATGGTGTTAAAATAAAATTAAAATTATCATTTAAAATTACATAAATATTATTATTATAATAATTATTGTTATTATTAACTCATATATATATATATATATAATGAAAAATTATATATATAAGAAAAGAAATATTTTTTTATAAACTAAAAAATATTATTATTATAATTAAAATAAGGGTGAAATATATTTTTAAAATTAAAATTAGTTCATCTTTCAAAAATTAATTTAATTTAATCATTTTAACAAATTTTGTTAAATTTATTTGATGTTTAAAATACATAATATTTGAATTGTTTATAATATTTTAAAAACGTATTTAAAATATGAAATAAAGTTAATAAAATTTTTCAAAAAAAACTAAGTTTTTATATTTTTAAAATTTAAAAATTAAATTAGATCAAATTTTTAAAGGAGAAACTAGTTTTTAATTTTAACTAAAATTAAAAATTAAGAAATAAAAGCCATTGAACCTTTAAAATAATAATATTTTTTAATATGACATAAATCTTTGTAGTTTATTTGAATTATTTAATCAATTCTAACTCCAATGTAACAAATTCAGGATATTACCAAGATCAATTCTAATTTTATTTATTTATTCAAAATCGAGTCTAAAGCCTTCCATACACGAACCTCGTAAATACCATCATATTAAAAACAAGTAATTTTATATTAATTGAATCTTCAAAATTACATCCTTGCGTATTTTTAGCTGATATTTTATAACATTTTTTTATAACATATTAATATTATTTATATATTATTAAGTAATTGGTTCAAAAATATTTTATAATCAATAATAATAATTATAAATCAAATTATTTTACAATCAATAATAATAATCATAAATATTAATTTGGACCGATTATAAAATGAGACGTAAATAGTGTTAAAATATCGTAAAAAAATATTATCAAATTATCATGGATTAAATATGTTTTTCGTCCCTTAAATATCATACGATTTTGGATTTAGTCCCTACTCGAAACTTTGATTGTTTTTAGTCCTCATTAAATTATAATTAATAGTCCTTAAAATTGAACAATGTTAACTTTTGTTTGATGTGGCAAACAACAAAACCACCTCTTATGCCAGCTTCTCTCTTCATTCTTTATTACGTTGTTTGTGCTTGAGAACTTCATTCATCTTCTCAAGCAGAGCAACCACGCTTTCGCTTCTCGTACACCATAACTTCAATCGTGCAACTGCCATAGCCGCAAATCAAGCATGCATCTTCATTCTTCACCTACAAAGAATCCAGATAACGAAGTCCTTTCTTCTTCCTTACGAGTCGTCATGACATTTCCAAAATCACCTAAAACTCAAACAAATCCAAAAAACGTGAACAACCTTAATCACAAATCGCATTATGCCAGAAGACCCCGAAAGATTTGATATTGTTGCCAAGATAATGCTTGTGGAATAAATCTCAAAACTTGTCTTACTAATTTGGTGGGTTTTGCATATTACAGACATCTCAAGACAAGACAACAGAGGTTTTCTCATATCAATAATTTCTCCTTCCAACGTAGAACACAGAAACCAAGAAAGTTGTATTATACGTGGTTCGTCTTCCAAGAAAATTGTATTATACGTGGTTCATTGTTAACTAAAATCTATTAGTAATAATTTTAAAATTATAAAGACTAAAAACAATTAAAATTTCGAATAAAGATTAAATTCATAATCATATGATACTTAAAGAAAAAAATATATATTTAACCAAATTATAGATATCCTTTTACCTAACATGGGATGGATAAATTATCTAAAATCATCATAATCAAACAATGCGCGAACTCCAAAGAAAGAAACCGTACAATCCCTAAAACCAAATGGAGCTGTAATGATAACTTTTCCCAAAAAGGAAAATGTAAACTTTTGCAGTGTTCTTGACAGACGATTCTTCCAGCTGTATTTGACAGTGCAGCAGGGTTGGCATCTTTTTCCATAATGCATGACCATCAAAATTATTTTGTTTGGTATGTTGTAATACGACGATGTCTTGTCTGTGTCCATTAACGCATATTTTTTTTATAGTTGAATTCAAACTAAAATAATTTCTGTCCATTTCTTCTATATTCTCTTTTCTTTCAAATGTTTAAAATTATTAAAAATAAAACTAATTTATAATATATAAATAGTTGTAGATATTATTTTTTAAATTAAGTTTATGAAGTTAAGTTAAGTTTAAAATCTATTTTTAACATGTATCAAAATTTTCATTAAAATCTATCTTAACAATATTTATAATTTTTTAAACATATTATTTTATCCATGGATCATCAAGAAAAAACAGAATATATATATATATTTAGGGTTTCTAGAAGCAGAGGAATAAGAATATCTCAGTGGACCATGATGTTGAGTTTTTCAGTGGGTAATGCATTAAGTCTTCTGCTTTCACGTGCTCTTCTCATTTCCCAATATCCTCTTTTCACGTTACAATATTGTTAATCTTTCATCACTCTTAACTAATTTCTCATATCATTCATACTGTTCCAATCCTACACGATAATGCTTTATGTTGCACCATCTGCTACGCAATACCAGTGTTATATATATATATATATATATATATATATATATATATATATATATATATATATATATATATATATAGATCCTGATATTAATAAATTTTTTAACAATTTTTTTAATAAAACATGTATCACTATTTTATTGATATATTTGAATTTATTTTTAAAAAATATTTAATCAGAGTAATCATAAGTGTATTGTTAAAAAGTTATCAAAAAAAATTTTGCATTACAATATAATCTGAATATTCAACAAAAATAAATTTTATTCCTTGTTAAATGAATGTTAAAATCTAAAAGTTTGTGAAAATATTATATATATATATATATATATATATATATATATATATATATATATATATATATATATATAGTTTCCAAAGGAAATAAGGGCTTTTTGTGCAACCCAATTAATCCATTTTGTCATACATGAGATTAGGTGAAAAATGATCTGAAAGAGTTTAAATTTGCTAGACCAGGTTATGATAAAATTAACTCATAAATAAACGTAAAATGAAAAAGTGTAACATTTAAATATAGTTTTATACGAAGTATATTTTGAAGTCTTTATAACTTGATTATATTAATTATAAATAAATTACTTTAACTATATTATGTAGTTTTAATCATTATCTTAAAGTAGTTTCAAAAGTATAACTAAATAAATAATATGCTTTCATTAATTATATTGATTTATGTAAGCTATAATCAAATTTACTTTATTTAAAAAGGTAAAATATTTACATTTTTTAAAATTTTACTGAGAAATATTGCAAAGATAGTTATTTGTGAGATATAAGTTGTTTATATCACTAGTACAAAATTCGGTTTATACAACACACATTATGTCACGGTTGGGCAAAAACCGTTGTATAATGGTGCGCGATGACAGTTTTGTAAATAAATGTAACTTATATGCCGCGGTTCTCTGCAGAACTGCGGCCTATTCCTCGTGACAGGGGGTATATGTCGCGGTTCCCCTAAGTACCGCGACATATTCCCCTGCCACGTACTGACATTCCCCATCAGTCAGCCCCTGCATTAAATTGGCAAGGGGTATATGCCACGGTTCTTCCAGCAACCGCGACATATACCCCCTGTAACCTATTGACATTCTCCAACTGCCTTTTGGGGAAGACAGTTGGTATTCAGAACGGCAGAGTATAGGCCGCAGTTCTCAGGGTAACAGAGACATATTACCTTATTTGAAATAAATTTGAAATATTTACAGGTATATGCCGCGGTTGCCCGCTAAACCGCGACATATAGTTCAAAAAGAATTTCAAAAATGTCATTTTTATTATTTTTTAAGGAGTATAGGCCGCGGTTATCTGATGAACCGCGGCATATGCTCTTTAAAAAATACAAACACTTAACAGTTTCTTCGTCTCCACGAGTTTTCTCTGCCTCTGCACGCGAAAACGCTGCTGCCGCCCCATCTCCGTCGAACACTCTTTGCCGCCGCGCCATTCCGCCGTCCGTCGCGCCCTCTGCCGTCGCGCAAGCCTCTGCCGCCGAGCCATCCTCTCCGTCGCGCCATCTCTGCTACTCCGGGTACGTTCCATTTTCTTATCTGATAATAGTTTTGTTTTATATTGAAATGCACGGTTTAAATATGTTGTTGTGGCTTTGATGGTTTTTGTCAAATTTGTTCTGACCCCCCGGTATGGAATTCTTCTTTACACTTCTCAATTTTAAAGTTTGCATGTTATTGATGTCAAAACTTATCTTATTTTGGTTCATTGCAGGCAAAAGAGAAGATTCCTCTACTGAGGATGATCCTATTGGTTCATTGCAGCTACTTGCTGACATCCTTGAAGATAAGTCTTTGGAGGTTGAATATGATTTTAATGTATTTGGGAGAGTCTCTGAGGTCCCATTATACCTTCATGCCTCAGATGTGAGAGAGCTTGCTTCGGGAACACAAGAGTTGAATATTACAATTATTCAGCTATGGATGATGTAAGTCTATGAGCAATTATATATATATATATATATATAATCGATTTGTATATCAAGTATCATTTTCTCAAAGTTAACTTTTGATTTCAGGTATTTGTGTGGGACCAGGAACAAGTTGGGGCACTCTGATGATTATGGATTTATTGATCCCCAATCCATTCACGAATCAAATGATTTTGATCACATCAACACAAATCTCATCAGAAAATTTGCAAGCGACAATAAAATATATTTTTTGCCTTATATATCCGGGTAAGTGAACTTTGTTAACATAATAAAATTCCATGTGTGATTTTAAAATATAATAGTTAAGTTATTATGAATTTCAGGCACCATTGGCAGCTTCTTGTTATTTCTATGCACGAGAGCTATGCTTTATGGTTATGCTCATTGCACAGGCCTCCTCCCACAAATCTCAGACAACTAGTTGATTGGTAAGAACCTCATTGTTTGGACTTTCTTTTTTATATAAATGAATGCTAAAACCATTTTTTTTATATATAGTTCTATTCCAGCAAGTATGATGATGGTTGGGAGATCAATTACACACACTAGAAAGATTGCATGGATTTCTCTCAAGGTTTGACATATGGCAAAACCATACTTTCTTATAGTTGTTTTGTTTTAATGTTTTTCACTAACTATTTACAACTGTGTTGATATGTTGTAGTGTAATAGACAGAGTGGGTCATATGAGTGTGGATACTACGTAATGTATTGGATGACCCAAATTATTCGATCTCATATCACAAGAGGCTGGGAAACAGTAATATTTAACTTTAACAAATGTTGATTTTTTCCAAAATTTAGAATTCAAAACACTAATTAATATAAATTGTCTTGTGCAGAGGTTCAAGACGACTACACCAGTTCCTGAGAAGCCACTATCATTCATCAAAAAAGTTGTTGCAAAGTATATAGTTAGATTATATAATAGTTCTTAGTTACTAGATTTAAAGATTGCATTTGATTAGATTGTATTTAATTAGACTTTGTACTTTATTTAATGTTCAAAGACATTTCAACATGTGGTTGATCTGTTGTAAATGATATAGACTGTTTATTTGATATGTAGGTCTGTTTGTGTGGTAGTGGATACCACATAAACAGACCTGCTATTTTAAAAAATTGCAGGACAATATGTCGTGGTTGTTACCACAACCGCGGCATATTGTGTCTCGTTTTTTTTTTTTTTTAAATAGACTTTTGGCCGCGGTTGTGGTACGAATCGCGGTATATTCCCTACATTTTTACCGCGGTTCCAACCGCGGCATATAATGCTACGATTTTTATTTTTTTTTAAAAAAAGGGTTTAGACCGCGGGTGTGGTACGAACCGCGATCTATTCCCCATCTTTTTTACCGCGGTTGCAACCGAGGCCTAAAGTCCCAGACTTTTTACCGCGGCTGAATATGCCGCGATTCGGGAACCACTACCAAAGGACAAAAACAACCGCTGTCGTTTTCCCTAACTGCTCTAGTGTATACGAAATCTAACATAATTTTTCTTATAAAACTAATATTAAATACGTACCATGCATTAGAATAGGACAGTTTTTTTACAAATAATTTTTTTACAATTTGGCTAAAAAGTTGTGTTCTGTATAATCTTTATCTAATAGGTGTAAAACACTGTTTATATAATTAGAGGAGGTGTCTCAAAGATAGTTATCGAATAAGTAATTTTATATCGATTTTTTTTATCATTATATTTCGGTTTTATAATTAAAACATATTTAGATAAAATAAAAAAGAAGAAATTTAGATTTCGTTTCCTAATAGAAGCCTACACTTTAGGAATAAATTTCGATTGATAAAAAAACTAAAACATAAATTGATTAAAACTGAAAAAAAAAAGGTTTCAGTCAAACTTGAGCAAGAACTAGATATATCAAAACCAATCGCGAATCAATAATCAAGACAAGAACGATTTTGTCACATCCTAAATATAATGGATCAAAATCAAATTTGTAACTTTGTGAAGTTCCAATACGAAAAAATGACAATGAGCACCAAAATGCAATCACAACACCAAAATAAGAAACAAAACATTGTTAAAAGAAGAAAGTAAAAAAATAAGAACGAAACGAAGAGATAAAGGAAAATCAAGAAGAAAGATAAACAATAACAAAGACAAAAATAAACCTCAATGAAAATTATATTAGAGAAAAATGCAAAATTACAATAATAGAAAAATAATGCAATAACATTTTTTTGATATTTTACAAATTTATCTTTACATATAGATATAAACTTCGATTATAGATTAAACTGAAACTTTAACTTGAATGCATTTAGTTTTTTAAATAATTGAAACCTATATTTATGCACATAATAGGGTATAGACTTCAGTTTAATATAGAATTGAAATCTATACTTTGATACCTAAGATAAAGCAAAGTCTTTCAAAAACACAAATGTATTTTAAAATTATTTTCATAATTATAGATTTTGGTTCTAAATTATATCATTGTATTTCGAAAGACTTTGTATTTTTTTGAAACCAAAACCTATTAGACAAAGTTAAATCATCATTTTCTACTCACGATTTGAAAAAAACTAAGTCTAAAACCTTGAATATCACGATGCTTTGTTCCTTTAAACTAGAAACCATGTTTTTTTAAATTATCTTTGGTAAACAAATCATTATTAAAAATACAATCTGTCTTTCCATAAACAGAAGTTAAAACTCCCATACTTCATGTTGGTTTGTCCTCGAAAAGGTATTAAAAAATGTTACATATTCAAGTGCAAGTGGCATTATTATATTCTTTAATGCAAACTTTAATCAAAGTCTCATTTTTTGAAAGAAATTGAAATGTAGAAAGTAGGAGAATGTCTCTGATTGACCAATGGTTTAGCTTTAACGACAAATTCTAACAAGTCAAAACGCGATTATAGCAATGTCAACTTCACTTTATACGTAGTTTCACATGGAAAAAGTCACACTTTGATTTTCATTTAAGTTAAATAATTCTTCACACTTCAAACAAGACGTACCAATCAACTGATTTCAACTATAAATCTGAATCCGTACGTTGGGTTTTATCATATAATAAAAAATTAATTAAACTTAATTAATGATTATGAGAAATGTTCTTTGTTCAACAAGCTTGAACTCCATAAAGGCTTGTGTACAATTCTGAATTTATCAAGTCAATGAATAATATTTCAAAAGGGATGATGAAAGCAAAAATTAAACGTCATGCATGGTGCAAATTGATTGAAATCAATATTTTAGGAACCAAGAAAATGAATTTTCAAGTCTATAGCACAAGGATTGAATTCTGACTCTACTTTAAATCAGAAGCTTCTATCAATGATAAAAGTAAAATATATTACATTAAATTATTAATTCAAGGGGTAGAAAATGTTATGTTCATGTTTGAAACATTATCATTTTAAATAAAGAACAATTATATATTTTTTAGCTTAATTTATTATTTCAGGTGATTCTCTTTAGGATTTTGAGATATTAAATGAGTTATTTGGATAAATTTAGAGTATATATCGAATTATTAAATGAACACACTTATATATATTTATGCGACAAAGCACGTAAATACTTTTCTACTAATTTGTCAATAAATGAATATATAATTCTACTGTTAAATTTTAGTTTAAATCAAATGTGCCATGATGATTATAAGGTTTAATGAAAAAACTGTTTAATAATTAGCATTTAAATTGACAACTAAGACATAATATACAATAAGAGAAAATAAAAAGTGACAACTAAGAGATAATATAGAATAAAATAAAAATTACACAGTAAACTTCTTCTTTAATGTGTCGAATGCGACATAACAGTTGACATTTATTTTGTTATTTTGATGTATATTTGAACAACTTGATGTAGAAAGTCAACTTTTTTTATTAGACAACACTTCCACTATTTTCTGAACTATGCCTTCTTGGGTGTTATTTGCTGTAATTTTGACGTTAATTGACTTCAGTTTGTTAAGAACCTTAGTAGATAATATATCTCATTAATTATAATTTAAAAAAAATTATATATATATATATATATATATATATATATATATAATTTTCTAATAGAAAACTTATTCAATTATTTATGTTATTAATATATTAATTAATATTTATTTGTTAGAGGATAATTTTTTTCAATTATGAAATGTTATATATTAATAAAAAGATTAAGATTAGAAAGTGTGAAAAATCTTATATGAAGATGAGATAGATATAATGTTAGATAAAGGAGATTATTGTCCGTGATTTATAACTATAAATGATTCCGGGTCAGGTGCAACACTAATAATGTTTATTTGCAATTCAATTCAGAATAAACAAAAAAATTCTCCGTTTTATTATTTGATAAATATCTATTTAAAATATGTTTTGATATTTTAAAATCTACTTTGTTATTTGATAAATATCTATTTAAAATATATTTATAAATATCTTAAATTTTATCAGAATAGTAAATATCTATAAATTTAAAAAATAAGAGTTTAATACAACATTTGATTCCTAATTTTGAACTTCTTTTTTTCAAAGTCGTTTTATTTTTTAAAAAAGTTCATTAAGGTTCTTTTGGCTTTCGACGTTAAAAACAATCAGCGCAATGATTGACAACTGTGACTTGTTCAATTTTTTATTACGTACGCTATGATTCAATTGATGTGACAATGTTAATGTAAAAGGAAATGAGGACACCGTGAACCCTAATTTCCTTAAGGACAAAAACCCTTGTGCCGCCACTATGAAACCCTAACCGCCACCGTTGCCACCAAACCCTCAGGCCATCATGTTGTTATTACCACCATCAACACAACCTACAATTTGAAGGAGAGAAAAGCAACATAAAATCCAAAAATCAAATCCAAATCGCCTAATTCCAACCAAACCCCACCCAGCATGAAACCCTAAACTGCACCGCTAATAACCAGGGTAAAATATCCACCATGTGTCGCACCTCACCACCATAAAGCAAGATCCAAATCAAAATCCCTAACCTGCAAACCAAAAATTCCAACCCAAACATGAACAAGAAAATCGCAATCGCGACACTTAAAAACTCAATTCACACATGCAACAAACCATAAACACACATAATCGCTACCCAAATCGTAGAAACCCTAGTTCGCAAACAACATCCATGGGCATTAACCTGCAAATTGTACAAGTCAGAAATGCAGAAACAATGTGCCTCCATGCATTGTGCAAGAAGTCTCTTCGTACATCCTCCATCTTCGTCTTCTTTGCAAAGAGCAAAAGCCCATAACGAGAGCATCTTCGTTCATCATTGATCAAACACATTGTGCCACCATGGGCTGTTGCGAGTCAGAGTGCAGAATCACGGTTGCCACATAATAAAAAATTGAACCGGTCACAGTTGTCACGTAATAAAAAAAAATTGATCAGATTACAATTGTCATATCATTGCACCATTATGTTTTTAATGCTGTAAGCCAAAAAGACCAACTTGAACCCTTTTAAACGAAATATGGGATCCTACTAAATTTTTTAAAAAGTAAAACGACTTTGAATAAAAAAACTCAAAACTAGAAAAAATTAAACAAAAAATATGTTATAAATCTTTAAAATAAAATTGTAGAAGAAATTATAAAATATAATATAGTATAAATTAAATATAAATTTAATTAAATAAAATATAAATTATTTTTAATTTTAATTAAATTTAACTTAATAAAAATAAATTTTAATTTTTTATAAATAATAAATAATCTAATAATATGATATGTAGTCTAGCTATTTATAAATAAATATTAAAATATCTATCACAGACAAATATTTCCAATCCACTATAAATTTTATTTATAAATACTGATGTATAGATATTTTTCCATCTCTATTTATAACATATAATAGAGAAGGTACGATATAGATAGTTTTAATTTTGAAATTTTAAGACTAGGAATTTATTTGTCCATTAATTAAATTATGAACTGAATCAGAAACATTTATTAAGGTTTAATAAAACAGATAAAAACATTCAATAATGTGTTGTTCAAAACACGATAAGATTGATCGACTCTGAAAATATGGTCCCAAGGCTCATTCGAACGGCAATGGGGTTTTGGTGGGACCCATTAACACTGCTGCTGTCACATCGGTGTTAAATTCTTGCACCCAAACTCCACTCCCATGCCTAAATTTCAACGTCTTGTCTCATACTTTCGATTTATTTATTACTTTCCCCATATTTTCTCTTCAATTTTTTTATATATTAATTATATGTTTTTATCATGAAATTCAGATAAATAATTAACTATTGTACCGATTAGGGAAAATTTAAGTATATTTTCCCTTTTTAATTTTCTGAGATTTTCTTTATAAATAAATTTATATAAATGAAAAATATAGAAAATATCGTGATGGACTATAATAATATTATTTTATCATAAAACGAAAGATCACATCTTATATATTAAAGATTTATTTCAGAATTTTTAATTTAATCTTGTTAAATTATTTCATTTTATAGAATTGAATCCTAAATCATAGGTTGAAATAAAAAAAACTTAATAGAAGTAAAAATATTTCTTATTAAAAAGTCTATTGATTAAATATATATAAAGTCTTAAAGTCATATGAATTATCGCTAATCTATGATTTTTTTAATATATTGATTATTTGATTTTTAATAATATTAAAAAAATTATATTAAGTTAATATATTGGTTTAATTAATATTCTAACTTAATCATATCTATTAATCAAATATTCTCAATCAAATTGTTTTAAATTTAGTTTTCTATTTTTAATTTTTTTATAAAATTATGTGTATTTTTATTCAATATTAATATGTAAAAATGTTTATCTTATATTAACATTGTTTTATAGAAATAACATAACTTATTTAATATTTTTTTATAGATGATTTTTGAGAAAAAACTTTTCTTTTTAAACTAAAACATGCTAGTAATATTTTAGATTTCACAACTAAAATAAGTATTTATATATAGTTTTTTTTAAAAATAATCTGTCAAAATAAATTTATAAAAACTTCCAAAACAAGAAAAATAAAAAAAAATTGTATTTTTATAATTGTATCTAAATATAAGTAATTTCTAGACTTATAAAAATTGTCGTATTTTGAATTTTTTTTTCGTACAAAATTACTTTAATTTTAAATTCAAATAAATTCAACCTATATTATATTTTTAATTTTTTAAATTAATAAAAATATATATTTAAAGTATTATTACTATTAAAAATTATTCTGAATAGTTTTATATAAGAAAAAATATTTATATATTTATATTTAAAGAAAAAAAACAATGAAATATTATACAAAACTTAAAAACTATTGAATAAATATTACAAAACAAATAAAACAAATAATTAAAAATATATTAAAAATGAACTAAGGTTTAAAAAATAAATTCTATTATAACTTTCTTTCAACCCACTTTGTATAAAAATTTAGACGCTGAAAATTTAAAAAAATCTTATACTAAGTTAAAAATATTAAGATGAACTCATAAACCATAACTCAAATAACACTTCTATTCATATAATTTAAAAGTTAATAAAAGAATAATTTAAACACACTCTCCTCGTTCAATTTTCTAAAATATTTTAAAAAAATAAAATTATAATATAAACTTTAAACTCCAAAACAAATATTAATATTAAAGATGTTATCTCAGCTAACTTTATACTAAAACAATAGTATACAAACTATAATATTATCATAAGCAAAATTTTAAATTAATATATTCAATGTTTTTCTTTATATCTAATTCAAAATTCTAATCTTTACTCTGACACCTAGATATGTAAAATATATATCATGTAATACCTTTTATAGCAATGAGAATATTAAATATATGAATTAAAAGATGGAAATATTAGGTTGAAGTCTATTATTTTGAAATGTACAATATCCCATAATACAGTTGTTGTTGTTGTATAGAGAGACGTGTTCTAGAAGATGAGAATGACTGATCAGTACTATTTCCAATTAGGCTACGATCTTCTTTCTAGAATATTCTTTTATGTCTCTCCTTTTTTCCATTTGACATTAATAATAAATAGTAATTAGGCAACAATCACTTTACTATTTATTATTATGTTATTCACATGGATTATTAACCATTACAATTTATAACCTGAAAATGAAAAATAAAATAATAATAAAAAAAATAACATCCAATTTCTTGCTTCCTTTTCATGTCATAAAACAGCATGTAAGAACAAGCCAAAGAGAATGAAAACATGTCTCTGTAAAAAAAGAGTTAAATTCAAATGCTTTTGTTTCTTTAAAAGCCTTAAAATGTGGAAAACGATAACACAATCACTTTAGGATAACGATACTTAGACAACATTTTTTTGACAACATTTGAACATCATCTACGTGTCATTTTGTGATTGGTCCATGGTGCTGTTTATGATTATTATTATTGATTGTAGAGTAATTTTGGACCAATCACAGAATGACACGTAGATGATGTTCAAATGTTGTCAAAAAATGTTGTCTAAGTATCATTATCCATCACTTTAGATTTGTTTTCAAAAGTATTTTGTATTTTTCTGTGTAATATTTTGACTATTCTTCTCTCTTTATATACTATAACATAAAAGGATATACTTTTTAAAATAAAATTATTATGTATAATCATATAAACAAGATAATAAATACACTTTTTTTCTAAAATTATTTCTATATTATTTTTTTATGATCTATGATTTAAAAGTAACTATGTTATTCTCTTTCTATATATCTTTTAATTCTTATCTTTACATTGTACTTTTTTAAAAAAATACTCTTTTTGAATATATTATGATATATATGAATAAAATATATGAGATTCAGATTACTATTATAAGATGATATAAATCATTATTTAATATTTAAAACTTATGATATATATATATATGTTATGATTGTAACATGAACCTAGACTTGTATTAATGTAGGACCTAGAAAAAAAATAAAAATATTATACTATATATATATATATAATAATGTTTAATTTTTTTTTAAATTATTAAATATTTTTTATAAAATCTTTATTGAATTTATAATAAAACTATTATTGGTATAAGGTTTTATACACATTTCTTTATTTGTTATCATGATTAATTGTTCCCTCTTTGTATTAATTAAAGGTTTATTAATGTATTTAATTTTTGTATTTGTTGGATTGATTAAATTTTGTCTTGCTAATTTTACTTTTAATGTAGTCTTCGTATTTTTTAAAATAATATAATTTGATATTTTTTTATTAAATTCACAATCATATCGTGATATTATGTGTCAAATTATAAGATTTCTAACTTTTTAATTTAGAATAAAAACATAAATTGCATCATGTTTTATAGTTGTGTTATATGACAACATAGTATATATTACGTGTTAGTGTTGTTAACATAGTGTTATTAACATATGATTGTGTTCAATTTAATCTCTATACTCAAAATTTTAATTTAATTTAGAAAATAATTTTTTTAAATAAAATGATTTAATATCTATTCAATTTGAGATTAAATTAGTAATTAAATTTAATTATAACTTTTATACACATATTAAAATAATTCTGTTGAATTACATATCAAATAATTTCACTTAAATATTCAAATTATTTTATTTTTTCAAATGTAAAAAAATATAATAATGTGATAGATGAAATGATTTAATATATAAATTCTAATTTTTCAATAATATATATATATATATATATATATATATATATATTGTAATTAAGCTTTTGATATTAAATTGAAAAGACAATAAATTATTCATTTAAAAAAAAGTTAGATTGAATTAAAATTTTAAATATAAAAACTAAATTGAAAAATACTTTCGAGTGATAATATTTTTTTAAATATAACATAGTCCTTTATCTTTACAATTTTTTTTAAATGGAAAAAAAAATATTTTTTTTACGAATTTACTAGAAGTTTTGCTTATCTGAATTCCATTTCATTTAATGTATTAAGGGTGAGATGGACGTGTACCGTTCATCCATTAGAAAGTTATACATTAAATTAAAAGTCCTAGTTTTTTAATAACTTTGACACGACGTGACAAACACAATTCATATTTTAATATTTTTTAAATTATCTACATAGGTTGTAATTTAATATATTCTTTGGAATTATTTACTTCTATGCAGAATTAAAATAAATGAAAACGAAACTATTAGAATCCATACCTATTTATGCTTTTAATTTTATAAACACATAAACTAGTATAAACGAAAAATAGTTAATGATTTTAGAAATTAAATTATTTATTTTCTATATTTGAAACAGTATATTGAAAACAATTCTCACAGGAAATGTGAATGATTAAATTGATATATATACTTAAAAAAAAATCGAGATTCTTGTTAGTTTATTGCTTCAAACTAATTCACACCTTATTTAATAAACTTTACGTCAGAATATAATCTTCTCTTGATTTTTTCCAAAATTAATTATATTTCATTTTACACCTCATAATAATAAAGAAAAAAAGAGAGATAAGCATTAAAAAAAACAAAAGTTTCTAGATGCAAAGCTATAAAGTCAACGAGGAAACATTGACAGATAAACATTAATTATTACATATAGAGGAAAATGAGATAAAATATATAAGGATAATAATATTTAATAATATTTTTTTATAATATTTTAACATCATTAATTTATATTATTATTTATAATTATTATTATTATTATTAATTGTAAAATAATTTTGAATCAATCACCTAATAATATATAAATAATATTAAGATATTAAAAAAAATGTTCTCAAATATCATTATCCAACATATAAATATTGTTTGTATATAGGTTTCATGGGAAACGAAGTTAACGGAAATAGTATTTTAACATAGACATGTAACATACATATATACCTCCTCAAATTTTCATTAGATTCTTTTAAATTTTCTAAATTAAAAAATATTTTGTTGTATGTATTGGGCATGGTTAAAGGTTATCAATAAAATAATTTATTTCAATTTTATATTATTTTCATAAAATATTCAACGATATGATTAATTTTATTTTAATTTATTTGCTTTATAGTGTTTGTGCATGAGCCGCGTAGATTGATTAACGAAGTATTTTAGAAATGAAGTATTCTAAAAAATTAATTTCAAATTTAAAAATCAAAATAAAACTTAAACAGATTTGAAAGACTATTTTTTAAAACTTGAATACTTATAATGAATTAAGTTTTTAAATATATAAATTGTATAATAATTGAAATATTTAAAATTAATAAATATTTTATAATGAATAAATTATAATTTAATTTTAAATTTCTATTTAATGATAAATGTTTTAAAATAATGTTAAAATTAAATTTTATGGCACAGAAAAAAAAGGATAAAATAAATAAATAAATAATAAAAACAAGGGAATTAAGGGGACCGTGTGTCAAGAAGAAACTATAGCTATACACTTTCAATTAATTGTTATATTTTATGAATAAATAAACTTACAAATTGTATTTCAGGTATAGAAGTGGTTGTTTTATAATATTATCTATTTTACTATAAATTCAAAGTAAGGTTTGTATAATTTAGTAACATATAATATATAAAAAGTTTAATCCCTACATGTATTCGCATATTTATTACAGTCACAGTATATACAAGATTATGACAACGAAATAAAATTTCTATAGAAAATATGTAAAAGGAGATATTTGGATTAACAATAAAAAACACTTAAAAGTTGTGTAATTAAAAATTCACAATGATTTCGTTAATTTATTTATCTAACTTAGAATGTGGAGATAGATATTTGAAAAGATAAAGTAAAGAAGGTATGATATCATTTTAATAACTAACTAAAAAGCAACAGCTATTGAGCTAGCCAACGGCCATCATTCACCAAATTAAAAAAAATAAATAAAAATGCATAGGATAGACCGTTACTTAATTTTCAATTAAAATAAAAATAAAAAATAAAAAAAGAAAGTCCTATACGAAGTTGTCCACGTCATAATCAAATCCTTCTAGAACATCATCATCCTATTCACTCACATTTTACCCAAAGCACACTAATTTCTCCTCTTTATAAATCCCAAACCCTCAAACTTTCAAACCCACAACACAACCTAAATCCAAAGCAAAACAACACAATCTCATTTCTCTCTATCTCTCAAAATTCCGCATACCCTCTTTCTCTTTTTTTCGCAAGATCCTTTCTTTCTGCGATTCCGGTGTATGGGTCTTCGTTAATTCACTGATACACTGCAAAAATCATTCTTTTCAATTTTACTGATTTCCGTTACCATGGAGTTGATTTCGGGTCTACCAGAGGACGTAGCACGGGACTGTCTCATTCGGGTTTCGTACCAGCAGTTTCCCACAGTGGCGTCCGTGTGCAAGCTCTGGAAATCGGAGATTATTTCGCCGGAGTACCACCGTCAACGGCGAAGCACAAAAAACGCGCAGAAGCTCATAGCGATGGTTCAGGCTCGAGACCAACCGGGAACTGGTTCGATCAAGCGAGTGACGAACCCGGTTTACCGTCTCAGCGTGTTCGAACCGGAAACGGGTCACTGGAACGAGCTGCCACCACCGCCCGAGTTTTATTCCGGGTTACCTATGTTCTGTCAGTTAGTTAGTGTCGGGTACGATCTTGTCTTGTTGGGCGGGTTGGACCCGAATTCGTGGAAAGCTTCGAATTCTGTGTTTGTGTACAATTTCTTGTCGGCGGAGTGGCGCCGCGCAGCGGACATGCCGGGTGGGCCCCGCACATTTTTCGCTTGCGCGTCGGATTCTAAGGGGACAGTTTTTGTTGCCGGTGGACACGACAACGAGAAGAACGCGCTGCGTTCGGCGCTGGCCTATGAGGTTACCTCGGACCGGTGGGTTTCGCTTCCTGACATGGCGGCGGAGCGGGACGAGTGCAAGGGCGTTTTCCGTCGCGGGAAGTTCTTCGTCGTCGGGGGCTACCCGACGGAGAAGCAGGGAAGGTTCGAGAAGAGCGCGGAGGCGTTCGATCCTGCTACATGGCGCTGGGACGAAGTTAAAGAGGACTTCCTGGATTGCGCCACGTGTCCGAGGACGTTAGTGGACGGTGGTGATGACGAGACGGTGTTTCTTTGCAGCGGCGGGGACTTGATCTTGCTTCGCGGCAACACGTGGCAGAAGATATCGACGGTGCCGGGGGAGATACGCAACGTAGCGTACATTGGGGCGTTGGATGGGACGCTGGTTTTGATCGGATCTAGCGGCTACGGTGAAGTCCACGTGGCTTTTGCTTTCGATCTTGAGAGTTGCAACTGGAGGAAACTGGATTGCCCAGAAGGGTTCATGGGCCATATCCAAAACGGTTGCGTTTTGGAGATTTAGAATTTTCCCTTTTCTATTTTTCCATATAAAAGTTATACAAATTAAGAATTTACGACATAAACCAATACAGGGTTGGTTTTGTAAATAGCTTCATTAGACCTTAATTGATCTTTCACAGTTAAAAAAAAATCTTTTTTGTTCGTTCTATTAGGTGGTCAAAAGATGCATGTAAAGTGTTTGTTTTAATGTCTGCACATGGAAGTTCATTTCTACTCTTTCCAATTTTCAATATAGCAAACATGAGAAGAATGGCATCGTGGTGTGTATCCTTAATGTTCTGAAACATAGATGAGTGATATTTTCAAAGAGAATTAGTGTAACTGTCTGCGGGAGCATGCATGATTAAATTGAAAAGTAATGTATGAATTTGGAAAGTTTCATTTATTTTGTGCATTTAATCTGTTTGTGATAAGGCCTCAATGAATTGAAAGGGACCCCACAAAGCAACAGGTTTCAAGTTTTGTTCTAGAAGCCCTCTTCCTTATTATTCCATTCTATGTGACTCTTTCTTTATCCAAACCTGCACTTGTCTAATTCTAATTATGCTCCATTCTTTTCATTTTTTATATCTACTTACCGTATACGCATCTTTCTTAAAACCAATTTCAAATAATTAAATCTTTCTTTCTTTTTTAAAATATAATTAATTAATTATTTTGGAAGACATTTACCTGTTTTGGTCAGTTTTATTCAATATTAAATATTTATGGGAACAAAATTGAGATCAGCAAAAACATCATACCAATAATATCGGAAAAATTAAATATAATATCAGAAGCAATTAAATGGCAGAAACTAGAAAACATTAATGAATTTAAATGAAAGCAAATAAATGTCAAAAAAATGCATGAATTTTAAATGAAAACAATGAAAGTATAAATGAGTAGGAAGTTAATGAAACGTTAAGAACAGTGCATGAATACAGTTAAACGACTTTGAAGGCAAAATGCTCGAATAAATGAAAAATTGGAAAGTACGTTAAGTCGAGTATAGATAATATTTATTGCTACTAATTTGCAATAAAAAAAACTCCTTTGGTTTATTACTGTAATTATTTAAAAAAATTTGCAATAAAAAAAAACTCCTTTGGTTTATTAGTGTAATTATTTAAAAAATATGTGAGTATTTTTAAATTTGTGAATATAGTAAATACTTGCATATATTCTAAAAAATATATTTCATAATTTTTTTAAATAAAATTTAAATAAAATTACATAAAAATATAAAATATAATATAAATTAAAATTTAACATAATTAAATATAATCTAATAAAATAAAAATTAATTTTAATTTTAATTAAATTTAACTTAATAAAACATAAATTATTCTTTTTAATATTCATACATAAAAAATAGTATTATACTAATTCCTAATCTATTTATAAAAAAAATATTAAAATACTTGTTACTATACATATGTAATAAATATTAATTATTTATTATGGATTTTATCCACACATCTACAAATATTTTTACAATTCCTATTAATTATTAATGTTTTCCTGTAATTTTAATTTTGACTAAAATTTTCATCATACTCTTGTTATGCTAAATTCAATCAAATTGTCACCTTTAGACACATTCAACATATCAAATGGCCACTTGAAACTTAAAAATAGATCAATTGAAAATCTTAATAAGCTTGTCTATCCTAATACCTTTATAATTTATCCTGATTTTATATCAACTTCTTACAAACCTAACTTTTGAAGATCGAAGAAAATGGATACTCTGCAATTGCAAGCCACTGAAGTCACTATTACTTTTTTTGACCATACATAGAATAGGAATTAGAAATAGAAACCTTTGACCCAAAATAAGGTGGTAACATCTTGAAACATTTTGAAAATAATAACGATAGGATAAAATACTTTTACATCCATACACTTTATAAAAATAAAATGGTTATAAAAAAATAAATTTTTATACCTTTAAAATAGAGAAAAGAATAATAATATATTAACATAGTTTTTTTGACAATATTTTGACAAAACAGATATATCATTCTCTCATTAGATTTAGAGTATGTTATTACACAAGTAGAACAACAAATAAATAATGAACCGATGAAAAAACGATACACATATTGTATTAAAATGTTATAAAAATATGTTAAAATATTTTTTTCTAAAAAAAAAGAGAAAAAAATAATGAAAGATAATATCAAATGAATATATCAAATTACCATTTTTCTAAAAATAACTTGGGTATTGGGTTTTTGGAAATGTTCATCATTTTGAAAGTCAAACTAGTTTTGGTTTGCAGAAAGGCACAAAACAATTTCCTTTTAAATGATCTTTCTTTGATAACTGGGCAGAAGAAATATCATTTTGAGTGACAACCATGTATGTGATTGAATCCAATGAAAGAATGTAAGCAGTTATTTGGTTGTCATGCACATGTCAATAACCTCTGCAAATTTCTCATACATGTTCTGTTTCAAGAACATCCTCTGCACCTTTTTTCTTCCTTCTATCCCCATTTTCTCTCTTACAAAGCTGTTTTCAAGTAAAAACTGGAGATGCTCTGCAAGAACATGGTTCCCTGTGCGACCAATAGGATGAAGGAGACCTGTCACATTATGTTCAACAATTTCTTGCGTTCCTCCAGCATCTGTTCCAAGCACCTACTCCATATTTTTAAGTGAAAGCAATAAATCTCAACATTCATTTCTACTATTCAATAAACTTTCCACGTAGATAGAGACATCAAACCTAGAGATCATCAAGTATCAGCTACCTTAACCGAATCATAGAAATAAGCAGGGTATATATTGTCATTATGCAGGTTATAGTAATTTGGGGTTGTTTTTTGGTTTCAAATCTCATAACCAAGTTCATGCAAATGGAGGAACTGATAAATTTTTGTTGCCTGCGGTCTAACTGCAGGCAAAAAGAAAGGAAGGAACAGACAAGAAAAAGTTATGTAAAAACAATGAGACATGGTCCAAGGAACTGATTAGAGGACCGCGATTTCATCAATACACATTCTTGAATGTCCTACAATAGGTGCTAAAATGTTTTTAGGTCCAGTTGGTCCATACGGTTAGAAATCCAAGTGTGAGTCCGAGTTTTACATTGGATAGAAATCAGAAAGTAAAACATTATATAAAGGTGAATGACCCATTAACCCATTGTTTTAAGGTTTTGGACAGAGAATGGTGTCAATCTCTTATATGACTAGGCTCTTATTTCCTTGGTGTTTCTATCCCAATGATATCAGAATCAATGGTTTGTCTTGGTGACAATAGAACTCTTTCTTTAAATATTGATACAACAAGGGCATATCCAAAACTTGAAAATAAGACTACTGTAAAAGGTTGCTCTTTGACAACAATAATATAAGGATAACTGATTTTCCATTTCTAAACTCAATTAATGAGCAATGTTTCAAAGGATAACAAAACTACCATAGTATGTGATTACAAGACAAGGGAAAGCAAATTGGAAGCCATACCGGAAGACCAAATGCCATTGCTTCTATAGTCACCCTTCCAAATGTTTCTCCCAATCCCTTTTCACCATTTTGAAAAAGAAAAAAAACTTAGTATGTTTTTCAAGCAATGTAATAAAAATAGATGCTATGCAGATAATGTTTTATACAAATTAAACATGATTTACCTGAGAGTTTATGACATAAACATCTGCAGCAGAGTAAAGTGAGGCAACACGTGTAGTGGCTGAGGTCCACAGAACTGACTTTGATAAGTTTGAATGGTGTGCTAAAAATCTTAGCAGACCCTTAACATAATCCACTTTGTTGCTCTTAGATCCCACAGAACCAATGAGAATTTTGAGAGATTGTGCCGTTGTTGCATTGTTGTTGGAAACTACTTCCTTGCTGTGAACACAAAAACATGCATCAATAGTGCAATCAATAAATATACTACATACAGCACCCTATAGTTTTGAGATTCATGTACCTTTTTATGAATGTGCTTGAGATATTGTTGAAGGCTACACTACTATTATCATGGTGTTCTCCATCATCAGATGACACTGGCATTTTCTTATTATCATGGTGCAATGGTTCATCTTCTACAATTGTTCTTGCTGATTCAAGAAGAAATAGCTGACCCTTCCCACGGTTGATGCTACTCAGAGTCATAACAAGCATATCATTATCACTCAATCCCATTTCTCTTCGAACTGAATCTCTCAACAACTTTCTTCTCTCATCCATTATTGCAGCACTGAAGGATGCAGTATTGTGTGTAGAGGGAATGCCTGCTACAAAAGCTAGTTCATCATTGACAGACAATGGAACAAGTGCTGGCTGTAATCTCAATTTTATGCTTTCTTCTTCACACCACCTTTGCCATTGCTTAGATTGTGCTTCAGAGAGAAAAATCAATATTTTCACTCTCTGCAACATATCCTTTGCACGATCAAAATACTCTCGTCTGTTTTCCATAATCCACCAAGCAACTTTACTTGCTCCAACGGGAAAATGTTCAATGTATTGTTCTGGAAATATGTAACGGTGTTCAAGTAAGAGAAGATGTATACAACAAACACAGAGTAACAAACAATTGTTCATATTATTATGAACCAACTCATGATATTTAATTGAAGTTTTCAAAATGGGTATACTCAACCACTTTTCCTATCTGTCAATGTCAGAAGTCCTATGCCATTAGTTTTAGTATTAATATGAGGATTTTCAACCAAGGCTCTTATATTTTGAAACTTTTATGCTGGTTCTGCATTATTTTCAGACACTGCATAAGGAAAAACTTAAGCAATGTGTTCATACCAATCCATGATGCACAGACAGCTGATCCAGCAATGACAAGATCTGCCTTGGCTGCAGTTTTGAAGCTGTGATATGCTTTGTCATCAAGCACCTTGATTTGTCTCCTAGCAAGTTCTTGCATCAAACCACCCTTCCTGCTAAGTACCACAGCATGAACAGAAGCCTCACAACTCAAGAGTTCAGTTGCCAACTCCATCATTGAAAGTGGAGCTCCAGTCATGGAAAGCTCATGAAATATCAGAACAAAGCTTCTTGACCAAACAAGGCGCGCAAAGTCCCCTTTCGTGTTACAGGTTTCATAACGCCCCTGAGGACTCCACTGCAGAATTCTATCCTCTAACGAACCAAATGGACCAACAAGGAATCCATAGGTGGAATTCCTTGAGGGAATCTCTGGCTCCAGCTCCTCCAAACCACCACTCTCAAGTTTATGTTTTCGCCTCCTCTTACCTCTCAAAACATGCATTGGTCGCCTTCTTCTTTTCCTTGTGCTAGCTTTAACCTCAGGTAGAACACCATATTCTTTCTTGGCCAAAGCCACATCTATTGGTTTGTTCACAGCTTGTTCGATGTTAACAGATGATAAGGAAATGTTTTTGGCAATCAAATCATGATGCTGATTCTGTTCAACATAGGAGTTTGTTGCATCACTTTGTCTGTTTTTAAAGCCTGAAAATTCATCCTCCTTTTCATCATGTGCCCACCTAGACTGTACAAAAAATCCAAGATAAGCCCAAAGGGTTATCAGAAGCAGCCATAACAGTATCCGGTTGCTGCCGTAGCACTGTGCAACAACCTTGCCTTCTCTTCTTGGTGTTAAGGTAGAATGTGGTCGCTGAAATGAAGGAGAATTTTTTGGAGTTGACCTTCCAGATGACGAAGATTTCAAACAGATACCTGATCTTGCTGAAGAGTTCTTCTGCTGTGTAAAATTTGCATGAACTTCTCCTTTGCTGTTGTTGCAGTCCTCCATTACCAGTATCGTTAACTATATCATTAAAGAAGCTTGAGACCCACTTGTAAATTCACTTCCTTTTCAGGATCAGTTCTTTCAGCATTGTTGCTTCTACCATATATAGGAAGTTCAAGTTTTACAAAGAAAAAGTGAAAGGAAAAATGGTAAAGAAAAGGTGTGTTACAGTTCTTGATGCATTTTTCGTGTTCTTCAATGGTTTAAAGATGTGATGGTACTCCAAGATTTCTGCTTTCAGGGTCAACGACTGTTCTTGAATTGCTCCTTCATCCGAAAACGAGAATTCAACAACTGAACAAACAAAAAGCTGAAGAGAAGAGACAGGGGTATGAGTTTCACAGAGAACGAATGCACGTGCGTTGCACATGTATGGGGTTGGTCAACCATAACAAACTCAATTCTCTTTCTGACTAAAGCATAAATAATCAATATATAACTTATAATTCTTTTTATATATCTCTAACTTTTATTTTATTTTATTTTATCTTTTTCCGTACGAAGAATATTTAAAAAAACTTGTATTGTCTCGTTGAGATTTAAGAATAATTTTTCATGAACCATTGAATTAATTATTAGAGGGCTCGCAGGTCGCAACAACTTTCATGTGCAAGTTCAGAGGTCACATCAGAGAGAAAATGATGATGAAAGGTTCTCTCAATTTCTATTATAAAGAAATTTAATTATTATTCGGTGAATATTTTCATTAAATAATTAACAAAAAGAGTAAAACTGTTCCAACTTAATAATAGCTGGTTTGAATAGAATTGTTTTAAATATGATATATAAACAGCTAAATAGCGAATATTCACGCGCCTAGATTGGCAAAATAGTTGACCAACTTTATCTGTATTATACCTATAAATTCTTGTAATTAATGTCATGAAGCTAATTTTCTTTAGTTAATTTGGAAAAATAAGAATTTAATCAAATATTGGACAGACATATTGTATCAGTTTTCATGTTACTGAGTTGCTTGAGACTGTTTAATTGGTTTAAATGGGATATTTTTTTTACTATTCTGTTAAGGAGAAAATAAAAACAAATTCCAAGTCAATAATAGTCTCAAAATTTAAAACTTTATGATATAATAGAAATATTGGAATTGAAGGAGGAAAAAACTACATTTTTTTTGTTCTTTAATAAATTAAAACCTTATAAAGAAAATTGAATAATATAGTTTCAACATTAAATTGAAAAATATTTACAACTTACTTAAAAGAAGAATAAAAGTTTCTTATCAAAAGTCATAGATACTGTAGGAAACAAGCAAAACTGCATATTGAAGTAACTAAAACATCAACCCTATGATAGGAAACAATTGAATTTTGTTTAGAAACGGAACAAAACATTAAAATGTCTGATAAGCTTATATAGATGATATAAGCACATGGTGTCAAAACCAGATGAATACAAAAACCTTTACATGAGAAAATTTTCACCCACAATGTAATCAGCTGCTGCAAAATGATACCTATCTTTCCTCTTTTCTTATAGTTCTAGAGAAGCCTGCGTGTGTTTCACCAAGAAACCAAACTGCGAGAAGAACCTGGAAAGAACCCAGGAATTGTCAGTATTTTCTTGATCAAAAGGGTATAGAGATTTGACTCCTCAAATATGAGAGACTCACTTTAGAAGAGTCAAATCCACCAACATCAAAACTAGTAATTATTAATCCATACCTTCGAATTTAACAAGTACTTCTACGATGGGAACAGCAAGAGCAGGTGTTATATAGCTGGAGTGTGGAGAATAGGGAAGGGGTAGAAAAATGAAACAGATAAGTATTCGAAAATACCAACAAAAAAGTTGAATGACGAAAATTCAACTTATGGTAGCTACAAGGTTACCTGAAAATTCTGAAACTTATGGTAGCCCAAAGTGCTCCAGATGAAAAGCTAGAGAACTAAGGGCCAGGAGGAGAAAGGCCTGTCAAATAACAAAATTACCAAAACTCAGAATTTGAAGCAATAATGGTAATAACAACAACGAAGATCTGTTTACTTCAAACCTTTATCTGTTTACTTCAAACAAAGTGCACCATATTCACTGACCAAAATTCATCTCTGAGTATCTGCATAAAGCATAACCACCATTCATTATTAAATATCTAGTACACAAACAGAATGAGCATTTTCCAGCTTCCCTACAAAGCGACTACACAGCACTTAAAGTAAAAATCAAGTAAAAGAAGCGGTAGTTGTGCAGTTCCATGCCCATGTCCGCAACAATAATCATTAAAAATACTAAAGATGGTTTTACAATTCAACTTGCCTTCGGGGTTTATTCTGCCTCTGTCCAAACTCTTCACTTGCAAGCTCTACAGAAGACGAATAAAAAATTATAATGTTAGTAACCAAGGGCAATTGATAGCGTATAAGAGGAAATGGAACATGAATATTTACCAGATTTCTGAGGTGGCTTCAATTCATTATTAGCTTTGTTAACACTATGGTCCTTGCTGCAGAGGTTGGATAACAAAAGAAAATAATAAATCAAGCCTCTGGCGATAGGATTTAGGAACATTTTAAAGGAAATGATGGTAAGTACTAAGTGATATGAAAATATCCCAATGCTACAAAACTTGGCCAACCTTGAGGTACCCATTGCAGAGGCCTGTCCAGATTGGTGACTGCTTGAACCATCAACAGCAAGGTATGGGTATGTAGCCCCTAAAGCTCCTGCAGTACCAGCCAAGACTGGTAGCCTAAACCAAAGGAGGATGGAAATATTATTATGGGTTCCAATAGAGAGGGAACAAAAAGGAATCGAATGTTTATCCATTTTAAGTAAAAAAGGAACTATTTAACATAAATGAGCGAGATGTTCTTGTGTGATCCTCTTCTAAAATATCTGCTATCATGATTTGTTGTCATTGATATAGACTGTTCTTATAGCAATGTAGAGAGAGATTAACACCATGACAAAAGGCACTAAAACATGTGAATTGCCAACTCCTAAAAACATTACTCAACACATTAAAATTGGAGATTTACCCATACCATGTCATTTCTGATTTTCCCAGTTGAGGCTGAGCAACATATCCAGGGAATGCCATGCCAACAGCAGGAACTCCTATACCCCCAGGATGCTGGCCCCCAAATTGCATGACTGCATTCCATCAAAATCTAGTCAAAATCAGAAAATCCATAACAAACAAATAAACAGAAAATGATAACTGCTGAGTCTTGTTCAGAAAGGACTACAAGCAAACTAAAAGAAACATGGGTGTTAACACCAGAGCCTTTGTGGTAATGTTTCCCTTTTAACAATAAATAGAAGAATTACTTAGTTTTCTACACAGCATAGCTCTATAACGTACAACTAATTTCGCATGAGAAATAAGAAATTGCATTCCAACATCAGATGTTTTAACAACAAATAATAGGTAGATTGAATATAAAGTTTCCACAAGGTCAGTAATGTAGGTACAAACCTGGCAAGAAAGCAGGGAAGTTTGGATCTCCATGGCTAACACCCACATTTCCAGCGGTGCCTATTACTTGTGCCCCACCATAAACAAAAGCTCCCTGTCCTGCGCCATGGGAACCTCCCCTCCCCTTCCCAACCAAAGCCCCTTTGCCTTTACCAGATTCTGACCCTGAATCCAATTCTCCAGAATCACGTGAATTAATTGGCATGGCTGTTTTGGAGGGTGATGACAATGGAGACCCACTGCCAGATCTTTGGCCCAACTGTGGGGCAGTAGCTTGCACAGAAGTTGAATTCCTACCTGGAGCAGAACTTGTCTGAATAGCCTGGAATTCTGATGGAGAAACTTTATTATGTGAGGGAGAACGCTGAAAATTTGTCTGTACTGGGATTGATACTCCCCTCCCACTCCCAGAAGCCCTTGGGTGAGGAGATTGAGAAGCATTGACTACAGAAGAACCAGATCGTGCCATACGCACATTGTTCAAAGGCTTTCCAACAGATCGAGGGGTGGATTCATTTATATACAACTTTGACATGCTGACAGAATCAACAATATTCTTTCCCTGAATCAGAGCATTCTTTTGTTGAACTGGAAAACCCTCATCCACAGCAACAGGACCAACATTCCTGCTACCGCCACCTGTTTGCACCTCCCTTTTTTGTGCCAAATTAATATCATTGCTGGAAGAGCCTGAGGGGTAATATGGTGGGGAAGCTGAATTCAAATTTGAAGCCAGCACTTGATTTTTAGAAGGCACGGGGTCAGATTCTGCATGGGAAAAAGGTGTCGAAGTCCTCTCCAAACTAGCATTTGAATTTTTCTCACGAGATTTCCCAGATCTAGGAAAACAAAATAATTCGTATCAGAATGTCACTTGAGGCTATAGGTCTCCAGTTTCCAGCAAATTTTATAAAATGAAGCTTGTACTTACTGTTTATTTTGCACTTGGGAAGATGGACCATTGATTTTGTTGCTACGTTCATACTTTTGGGGGCCTCTCCCTCTCACAACACTCTTAGGCATCTGATTTTGATTGCTACTGCTATTATATCCTTTCTTACTTCCTCGTGCGTAGTACCCTCTATAATCAGTGCCTCGACCATTACCACGGCCATGATAATTACCCTTAGAAGGTCTCCTCTAAATTTTAGACAGAAAGCATTAGAAAAGGAGCGCTATCAAAATGACGATAGAACTAACAGATACGATTGACCATAAAGCACTTTAAAGATCATTACCTCCTCATAATGCTTTTCATGCAAAATTTGCTCAAATTTATCATGACCCCATTTCTTGTCATCTTTGGATTCCCACAGTCTCCTTCCTCCACCATGTATCCGTCTAAAGGGGAGATAAAAAAACAAGACATCAATTAAAATACAAGGACAATATTTACATTGTCACCAATCATATCATAAATTGCCAAGACAGTAAAATTGTTGAATTTTCTAAGAACTATTTTAAAAATAACATCTAAGGTGATTCCAAACTGGTTGAGACTAGAGAGTATTCACTATCAGTGTATCAAAATTAGACTCGAGAAAAGACAATGCATTCTGACTAAGTCGAGAACATTTTCTTTAACATAGATCACAAGAAACAGTACTGCACAATGAAAAGAATTAGAAGTAAACATCACAAACCTGTTGCGGGTACCAGCATTGTCCCCAAATCGGTCATCGTGCATGTAAAAAGCTCCGGCTGTGGGAACCGCAAATGGATCAGACTCCTTTTTCTCCTCAGAATGGTCCTCGGCAGAATCTTCCAAAGGGGGTCTGACATCATCGTCAGATTCCTTAGCCACAATCACTAGACCCTCAACCTCAGACCCCCCACTTGCACCCTTCTCCTCGTACACTTCTTCAACCTCCTCCTCCTCCTCTTCTTCTTCTTGCAATTCTTCTTCTCCTTCTTCAACATCATCACCATCATTAGCATAATCTTCAACACCTCCTTCATCATCCAAGTTATCAGAACGAACCTCTACTCTACCAACTTCCCTCTTATCAGTGACTTCTTCCCCTTCGGCTTCTTCGTCATCGCTGGCTTCGCGCCTCCGCATTGTCAACAGTCTCTTTGCATCTTCGGGATCACTATCATACTCAACGTTGTTTTCTTCAACCAGGGTAGCCATCAGTACGGAAAGAGCAACACCCGATAAACCCCGACCAAAACCTAGAAATTTCCGAACAGAAGCCCCCGCAAAGCGGAAACCATACAAAAACACAAATTTCAACAAATACCAAACGCCAAAACCCAAAAGTGGTAAAATAAGTAATCAAATCCGGAAATTTCCCCTCAATAATCGAAACCCTACATGAGCAGTTTCTTCATTGAAATCGGAAAAGCCCAAAAGTTGAGAGATTATGAGAAGAGATAAACGGCAAGGGCAAGTGTGAATTTTGAATCTAAGAAAGTTAAGGCGGAAAAAAGAGTGAATTTTGAAGGGTTGGGCTGCGTTGTGTTCTAAGAAAACGTAGAAGGATTTGAGTGTGAGAAAAAAGAATTGTAAAGAGAAGAGAGGAGTTAAGAACTTAAAATAGGTGACACTGTTGGGAAGAATGAATTATCTGATAATTTTTTTCAGATTTGGAATCTCACGAGTCATGAACCGTGAACTTCTAGCACTGAGATCATCAAAATATAAAATAAGATCATCGTTGAAAAAATTGGAGTAATCCAAGTGCTGAACAATAAAGAAGAAAAGACCCATTACAATTCATCACTTGTTTTATGATCTAAAAAACATTATATTAGATAGGGTTATTCCTACATATTAATTTGATCGGATTTTATTTTTACTTGTAACTAAAAGATTGTATTTTTTTTTTCTAATGATTTCAAGCTGCTTTAGTTAAATTTCAATTGTATTTTCGTGCAATATTTTCGTCTGTAATGTATGAAAAACAATAAGATCATTTAAGTACGTCGGTTAAGATTCATGATCATATATATATATATGTATGAAAAACGAACTTGTGAATGTATCATTGGACAATCAATAATAAAATGACACGTTATTAAAAAATTGAACAAAGATAAAGAAAGAATTATTTATCCAGTTTGGTTGTAATCATCTATTTTAGTTTTACTTGTCCAAAGTTCACTCTCTCGTCGGTTACCTTCATAAATATAAAAGTAGGAAAATAAAAGAAGAGAAACCATTAAATTTTACTTACATGATTACTACGACGAAGTAGTAACGACACAGTGAAGTACAAAGGAAAACAGCTAATAAGATTTGGGTCCTCAATTTCTTTATTCGGTTCTTCTTTTGACGTCTCTGATTATATATTTTGATTGTTTTTACTTTTAAATTAGTGTATTTGAGTCTATTAGTCATAATTTATATATGACGGGTTAAATATTTAGTAGCACAAATTAATATTTTGTACATGAAAAGTGAGATCATTGAATGCATGTTTTATCTTGAGTTGTGGATGTTGTTATTTGTATGATTAAGTGTGACAATGGAAGATGATCCGTGATCTAGCATGCCCTGGGATTTGTTTAAGTTTTTGTGGAAACGTTTTAAGTCATGTTGGTCATTTGATTCCAGGTAGTGATGATGCATTCGAAAAGAGAGATATGCAAAATGTATAATATTTTCTACTACTTTTGCATGAGGTAAAATATTTTACCAAGTAATAATGATCATGAATCTTAAAAAGAAAAGTATTAAATGCTGACTGGTAAGAGATTTTAAGTAGCCTATTATAAATTTCAACTTATTTTGTCCTTAAATAAGTTAATCTTAGAGTATTATGATATAATAATATATTGTTAGGATTTCTACTTATTTTTTAATTAATAAAAAAAAGCGTTCTATTAGGTAAAGAAAGAAGCGAAAAAAATATGGATACTAGATAATTATAAACCTTAATCTTATCTATGAAATTATCTAATTTTTATACAAATACAAGATTTTACAAATTATTTAATTAAAAATATGACCCTTTAAGGTTATCCAATTTAAACATCAACTGCAACCATTATAATAATATACTTTAGTCACGCGCAAAACTTGTGCAAAGAGTAAAAGATTAAGGTGAAAGCGAATAATCTAATACAAAAATTAAAATAGAAAATAGACATCTGAAAGAGATATTCATAATTGTGTCAAACGCATTACTAGACAAAGTTGCGTAGTATAAGTTTGTACTGAATATTGAAGGTATCTAGCATGAGATAAAACAGTGTTATTGTTTCTTTGAAAAGTTTAAGATGGAAAATAAAATATACCTAGCATTCGTTGTTATCTTGACCTCATCATCCCTTACACAACAAAAAGTTTACAGGAAAAGTCTAGCATGGATTATACCATGATTGCTCAAGCAACAAAATGTTACAAAACCCCAAGCCAAATTGCCGTACAAAATTATGGAAACATTGGTGATGTGTTCTGAGATTTGGTCACCGTCTACTGAAAATGGACATAATTTTATAATTTCCTCTCTATTTCCCAAAATATACAGCCTAATTGTAATAAAGTGTATGATACATTAAAAAGAACAAAAATAGAATTGCAGGTACTCAGGTGATAGTAATGATGGTAAAAGCAGCTAGTTGTCAAAATGGGAGTTAGGAATGGAACTTGAGAAGCAATCACCCGAGATAAAGCTTCAATTTTCGCACAGCTCCAACCCAATGCTTTTAGACTGTCGGGTTCCATTATTTTTACCTTACTCTTCGTCCGCCTCATTACCGTTGATGAGGATTGCACCATCCGTAGAATCGGCATCCACTACAACTGCCTCCTCTTGGCTTCCTTCCTCTCCATTTTGTTCTTCATGCTCATCTGGATAGTGCTCTTCCCCGTTATGTTCAGTCAACTGGGACAAAAGAACATAAAAACAACATAAACACACTGACAATCCAATTGGGGTTATGGGCTATCCTTTCTGTAGCAGCAAAAGGACACTATCACTTTAGGAGAAAATGTTGAGAACTTATGTACGGTCTTAGCTATACTATTTATTTTACCTCGTGGATAGAGTCCCCATTCTCAAGAGGTTGATCCCCTTCTTCTACCTGCATGTTTCTGAAAGCTTCCACAAGGGTGATATATGATTTATCAGCCTGGTTCACATACTCTGATGCAGGAGGGTAAACACCTCTATAATAAAAGAAAAAATTAGTACAAAACATCTGTTAGAAGTTTAGCACACCATACAGAGTAATACATAAATGACCAAAGTTGGAAGATACTTGCAAACAAAAGTACGCATTTCCCCACTGACCTTGTTTCTGCAGCTTTAGATTCAACAGCAAGCGCAACTTGCCAATCATCAAACAAATTAGGATACTCCTCAGGATCAGCCAATGATTCTGCGGCTTTTGAATTAACCTGTGCGTGCACATTAACGAATAGATATAAGAATTTGTATTTCTAATACACATTAAACCTGCCAATATCCAGAACAGGGAAATGGACTGTGAACATTTCCTACCTAATATCACGAGAACAGCATAAATTTCAGACTGTTCAGTTATAATTAAATCTGATATATATAACAAATTACCTTACTGAGATCTTTTCTCCAAATTGCCACTATCTCTGGGACCTTGCTCGGGAGATAGGATCGAGCCATTAAAGCAGCCTCTGGAATCCGATTGCTGTCAAAAGTATAACACAGCTACATCAAACTGCAGTCTAACTTAACCCTTTCTCTCTCAGTACAGTAATATCATAAACAAGAGATTACAACCGTAAAATATTACCTTTCCACCAACAACTGAAGGCAGTCCTCAAGTTTACCTAACGTGAATAAGCAAAGGAATGCAACATTATTTTTCCCTTGCTCTTTAGCAAGAGTTGCAAGTTTTGATATTCCTTCAGCATCCCCTAAAGAAGAATATAGCAGTAATAATCCACTCAAATCCATAGCGAATTTTAAACACTCTTCAGCCATTTCTAACTGCAAGAACAAATAATACAGTGAGCTGCATAAGACCAAGAACGATACCCAATACCAATCAACATCAAGTGTCCGGAATCATTACCAATTACAACAAGAATAAAATAAATATTCAACTTCCTAATCATGCATCAGAATCAGCACTGAGCTCTGGTACAATTGGAACTTTTGAAGGAGATGGAATGGAGTGTTCATAATGGATTGCTTTTGGATTGAGCAATAAATTAATGATGCTTTACTTAGTGGAAATTTTAATGAAGAAATGGAAGAGTGCACGTTATTAATTGGGATCCTATTGTAATGTTTGATAATTTGATAATTTCCTTCTTTTATCCCATTGTAATGTTTTCCATCACTGAAGCATCATATCTAACAAATATTAGATGATGAAAAACTCATATAACAGGCATTTCTGATTTCTATTCAACCACATATGAATAGTTTCACTATTTTGACTAAGTGGTTGCTGAATTTTCCCACAAGTGGACTATAAAAGCTTGGTTGATTCCTCTTACCACAGTCACTGTAAAATGCAAGAGGAACATAACTCTTAAATCGGGGTGAGGAGGATAAGCAAAACCAGAGCCAGGTGTGATTTGTTTCCAATGGTTAGTGAAGATGAGACTTTAATTTTGACTAAAGAGGATGTGCAAGACTTGGAACCTTGTTAGACAAAGAACAGACGCAAGTCAAGCAACATGGTAAGAGACCCGAAAAGTAAACCTAGCCTTATCCCCTTTTGCTGAGATAGTGCTGTGTGAACCATTTGGGGTCAAATTGAAACACGACCACTTGCATTAAAAAATATTAATGACGCAGCTTTGTTCAGCTCGATCTGAACAGCATCACAAACACATCAATCAATACTTTTTTGCTAAGAAAATGGGTGCACACTTCCCGCATATCCATCTAAGCACATAGTACAAGACTCTACAAGTATTGGTGTAATGTAAAATAACATACTATAACAACGCAGTTAATTATGGAGAATTTGGGCTTCATAGTTTGGCACTAATCAAGTCGCCGAATCCTCTTAAGCATGGTCTTATTGAGAACTATATTTAGGAATGTAATTCAGCCAAACGTTAAATAAATCATAGAAACTCATTTGATAGAGAAAAACACCTTTCCAGTAGACATAGCTAATTCTCCCAATTGCTTCCATTTAGACTCACTCTGCACTTCAGTGGCTATACCCTGCAAAAGAATAATGAAAATATAACCCCGCAAGTTAGACTGATGCACATGAGAAATGCAAAAAACTTGATACCCAAGTTTTCAATTTTCAGAAGTCAAATGATATATACTCGTGGGAAAATATGTACTTGTGCATTTACCTTAGCAACCTCCAATCTTCCAAGCTGAATGGCTAGATCAAACCTGTAGTCAGGGTCAGTAGCTACTTCAAGAGCATCCTCTATCATTCCTCGTGATTCCAGGAAACGAGCCACACTAGTGAAGGAAACAAATAAACAATTGCAATTACGGTGGTGTCACATTTGAACATCAAAAATTGAAACTGTAGTCCAAGTGAACACCATACACAGAAAATTATTCTAAGTCAAGGACACCAGGAAAAAAATGCAGCATATATTCATTTCTTAAAGAAAGCAACCAATGATAAATAATGAACAAGCAAGAAGACTAGTGAGTCCAGAATATATCAAAGTAAGGTATCATCATTAACAAGCACACAAAACACTTGAACACGAGAGTGTCAGATTATCCACTCCAATTTATAAGCTGGTTGGTATTTTACTCACGGAATCAGACCAGAACCTTAATTGCAAAAAACAAAAAAGGGCAAGTAGTGCATGAAAATTATTGGAATTGTTAATTGTTTTTGGTAAGTAAATTTCCTTAATTTAATAACACAATGCAATACAAAAAGAAAAGCTTTTCACAAAATATATCAAACATAATTTCTAAATAATGAAAGTAAAAGCCATTTTGTAACGAAGTAACAAAAAATATCTACTACCTGTTATGATGTTCTTTAGGAATTGATGGTAGAATTTCATTGGCTCTTTCTAAGTCACCACGCATGACAAGTGTCTTGTACTCAATCAAGCTTAAAAGTAGTGTGTATCCCATAACACTGAGTAAAATAGACAAAAGAAGAAAAAATCAGGATTACCGCATTGAGTGGTTTTGAATGATGCATACCATTTATTCACTTACTTGAACTCCTTGTCTATCAAATAGACCCTACTTTGGCTGGCAAGATATCCCAACAAGTACATAGGACGGTCCAAATGAAACATTGTAGTTACCTAAATTCATAATGAAATGCATCATCAAGAATTGTAGGATCCTTGTTGTTCAATAAATACACATACGATAAAAGAGATTCATCAAGACAAAGCAAAAAATATTACAGCAAGTTCAAAAAATAAGTATGCATTTTTTAATCTAAAAGGGCAAAGAGATAATACCTCACCACCAACACAATAGTTAAGCCTCCAAGAAGAATTGTTGTAGATAAAGCAATCCCCAACCCAGATCCCTGTCCTGATGCGTTCACTCGTTTCATGTAGGAGCTCAAAGGCATCTTCAACACCTTGCTCATCTGCAGGGCTTCCACTTTCTAAATATGATACTACAACATCACGCTGCAACAATGGAAGTTAAAATGTTTACAACACTTCACCAGTAAAGTGCCATTAGATATTCGTTTCACCAAATCATAAAGGTAAAAACAACGCCTTTTCATAGAAAGTCAAGAATTGTAAAAAATGGTCAAGTTTGTAGAATCCTCACATTGTACTTCAAGATGTAGAATGATGTATCACTAGCAATTGTCACTAGATCACCACTGTCAGCCCAGTAGAGGTTCTGACACAAGAAAATTTAACAAAATTAACAAGACAGAGAAAGAAATAAAAGCAGAATGCTGATGCCACCTCATGGAAGCACTTACTTTAACATTAACATCAATACGACGAATCAACCTGCATTCAGCCCAATCGTAAAAGCAGATGAAATCATTTGAGCACATTGCCAATACAGTGCCACCAAATATTCTTTCAGCTGAAAAAGTTGGTCGGATACTCTTCTTTTCCTGAAATATACAAATTTTGTTCCCAATTAAAACTTTCTTAGACAACTAATTTCATTCGGAAGACATCCTAAATGATGGTAATTTTTTGTGCGAACCAAGTTAGGCAACAAAAATAGATATCAATAATCTCTTATTACTAGCAGCAATGGAAGCACTTTTCCCAAATGTTAGTCAGATGCAATGTCAAGGAAAATTAACTGATACCATAGTTTTATTACATGGTCCCTTTTATAACAGTAAATCTTTGGCAGGAACCAGTTTGGCCATCCTTTTAACAAACTTATTTAGTTTGGTGGTCATCACTTGTGTTTTTCAGACAAAGAATAAAAAGAAAGAGTAACTAAAAGTGAAGCACAACCTGGAAATTTTTGCTGAAAATTTTGACTTTCGATGTGCTTTCTCTTACAGCATATTCCCCATCTGAAGACCAAGCAAACTCCAAGGCAGAACCAAATGATCTGTTTCTCCATGCCAAAGCAGTGTATATAATGTATTCCCCATCTCCACAAACAACAACAAACCTCCCATTTGGATTGTGCCTTAGACTCTGAATATAAAAGTAAACTAAGTGTCAGACACCAATCAAGATGCATGAAAAATTAAATTAGTGGTCATAATTAAACCTAAGGGGCAGACTATTATTTTGAAGCTCACTTTTTTGAAAAGGGATTGAATATAAGAAAAGAATAGTCTGAGATACCAACTAGTTCTCGTCATTAACATCTGAATTTGAATGCCTAACATTACACAGTAAAACCTATATTTATTTAAATAAATACTCATCTATACACAGATTACATAAAACAATGGCAAACTTTATGCATACAAATACAATATAGAGGCAAAAAGAATCAATCAGAATTAAAAAAATGTAAGAAAAAAAGGCACGAATCACCATAATACAAAAGTCAGAACTAGAATTGAAATACCAAAATGTCAGAATTGCTAAATAATGTAATACGCTTGCTTCTTGTATCCTTTAAGAGTTGCTTAATATGAGCATAATCGATAAAAGTAAAGAAGTAATGCAAAAAAAAATGAGACTTAATATCAAAGAAAAGGGATGCTCACTCACTTGTGGATAGAGATCACAGGTGCCCAACTCCTTAACAGCCAATGGTAACCTTTCTCCATCAGCAATCTAAAATACATAGTACTTGTGTCCCTAAAGCAAGTTTCAACTTTTTTCTCATGTATTATATGGACAACAAAGGTTAAAAAGAGCCCATACCTCCACATCTGCTCCTATACTCCTTATATTGACAGTTTGAATTTCATTGTGCTTAGCCCAAATTATTTTTCCACTGTTATCCATGCTGGCTACAGGTTCTTCTCGACCAAGTTTGACCATAATAGTACCTTCATCATAGCCTATCACAACCCTTCAAAGAAAGATTTTTGTAATTTAGATAATGTCACGACAAATGATCACGAGAAGAAAAATGTTCTGCTTTCAGTTAAAGCAAACATGATCCCATGACACAAGGAGAAAGAAACTTTGCTAATCAGGAATCTAATCAGGAGCGATTATTTCATTACCAAGTCTCATATCCTACACCTACACCTCCACCCAACATGATTCAGAGGGACTGCAGATATGAGACTTGGTAATTACTTTCACAATTTAATCCAAAAAAACTCACCGACGTGAACCCTTCAGGTATCCAACAGCCCAAACTCTTTCAAGGCCATAGTTCAATGTGTTCTCCAGCCTGCAGGGAGATTATACCACCATCAAACTTTAAAAATAACTGGAATATATCCATAAACTCAAATATACTTCAAACTAATCTTGGTATAAAATCTTCAAACAGTGTAACATGGAGCAAGGCCACAATATCTAATATATAAGAATCTAGCACCACTATCCACTCTTCCTGACCAAATTTCAGCAATATCTAAATTCTCAACTGAACATCAACTTTAGGCATACATGTCAAAAAAATGGGTTAAGCAACAGGTGGAAAACAATATCATAAATTTTGAAAAACAAGTCATGATTTCATTATGTAATAAAAAATTTAAACCAAAATCAAATTATTCAAGTTTCTATGATAGAGTGACGATGACAAAAATGGCAAGAACAACACACCAAATTAAATAACAAAAAATAAGACTCTCAACTCAGTAATATGTAAAGAACATAAAATTACCTATAAGTTGTTGAATGCCAAATGCGCACTGTGCCATCCTCAGATCCAGTAATGATTATAGGTAGTTCAGGATGAAAACATACAGCAGATACATTGTGTGTGTGACCCTCTAGAGTCTGGACACAACTTTTGGTTTGATAATCCCATACCTGTTTTAAAGGTTTTATTGGCATGATAATTCCTATCCATATATACATATTGGAAAACAAATTAAACGGAAGATGACAAAGAAGAAACAGAAACAGAAAACAAACCTTGGCAGTGTGATCATCAGAACCAGTAATTAGATAAGGTTTGTCACCACCAGTAAAGTAATCAACACAATTCACTCCCTTTTGATGGGCATCCAATGTAAAATTGGGGTCAGGGGAGCCAAGATTCCAAATCTGCAAGTGAAGATAGCAGTATTAATACATTAATTTTTAATATTTACCATAGGAGTATGGAAATAAAACAGAAAATGGACGAAACAACTAGCAAGAAAAACACGTGTTTACCTTTATGGTGCGATCAAGAGATGCACTGGCAAAGGTGTTTGTGTCTTTAGGATTAAATGTCACTTGCATGACATAATGAGAATGCCCCTCAAATATCTGGGTACAGATCCAGCCCTTTTCCCAATCCCAAAGCTTTATGAGCATATCATCAGATGATGACAACACATAAGGAAGGGTAGGGTGAACTGCAACACACCTAATGTAATCTGTATGTGCCTCAAATACTTTAACTTTATCCATTGTGTTGTAATTATATACACGAATAAACATATCATCTGCCCCTGCCACAACCCACTGTCTGCGAGCAATAAACTTAGCTGACCTAACTGCAAAACCAAGCTGTATATGAGAGACCCGCAAAATATATAGAGAATGAAATAAAATGAATCAAGAGGAAGATATACAAGCAAAATATATAGAGAATGAAATAAAATGAATCAAGAGGAAGATATACAAACAACGAAACAGACTAAAAAATGCACACACCTGGTAACTCAGTAACCTCAAAAGACTTGGCCATGGTCTGAAATAAAATGATAAAAAATTAAACTAATTGCACGGACAAATATCCAAAGAAATTACTGAGGAATATCCATTTGAATAAAGTCTGGCAAAAATTCCAAATATATGAACAGGTGGTAGAGGTTGTCTTTTAATACCAACCTAAAATCTATAAATACAGTGCATATAGAATGTTCAGTCTTATGAAATTTTAAGTGATTGCAGAAAGGCCACGAAGTCATTATAGAACACGCAAGAAGGATATCTCTCATTCAATATCACCAGAACACAAACAAAATACACCATACAGAATGTACAAAACTAAGTACAGGAGCACTTTTCTTCTTGGTTTTTCCCGTATTTGTCAAAAAAAGACTATAATTCTTCAAAAACATTGATGATATTTTTTTTGTGTAAAGAGGAGGAAAAAAAGCCATAGACAATGCTGATAATAAATCTACAAAAGCACACACATGTCAGATAGCTTGACTATCAAGAGTGAAAGGACATCAATAATATCCAAAAGGAAGGAAATGCACCAAAAATAGCCTTCCCATATATGGGATATCTAAACTATAATTTTCTGTAAAGTAGGAGTGGCTACTAGCATTTTATCAACATTTTTCTTATTACAAAAGATGACTGTGACCTCGTGCAGATAAGCAAACAATAGGCTAAAGTGGAAGCAACTCAACCTGGTTGGGATTTGAAAGCTAAACTGCTAAAGTTTAATTTTTCTACGGCCGGTTTGAGTAAAACACCTTATTTAACCACTTTTCAATAAGCTCTTGTCGCACAAAAATTGTCATGAATTAGACCATACAATTATTTGAAACAAGCAATCAAAAACTTCATTTAAGAAGCTTCGCCAAAAAGTAATGAAAATTATAGAAACACAACTGTTCCAAGCGGCCCCGTGCATGCTAGCTTGCGATATATAATCCTAATATTTCAGTAGAACACCAACATTTTCTGAACATTGCTGTCAACTAATATATAATGATAAAGTAGTTTTTTAACAAAAGGAATAAATTATGCAATTGCTTTGAATTTTGAAGAAGACATGATATATAGACCCTTTATTTGTGCATCAGCACATTACTATACATAAGCACCATGCAAAAGATGGTATGTCTGACTCAGGTCCCAACATGCAAGAATTCAACATTACATTTTCAATTCGATGTAAAAACCAAATAGAAAAATCTACAAACCTGAGATTGGTAGTTCCAGATACAGACAGTTCCAGAGTATAAACTTGCCAGAATCCTGTATTAATTAACATCACACATTCAGAGAAACATCCAAGTATCCACTATTTACCTATCTTTCAAATTTCTACAGTAAATCATAAAGTAACAGTAGTCCCACAAAACAGACACACATCCACTAATAACAAATGCTCACAAACTATCCCTAAGTCCTTGTAGAGATCAATGATGCTTGAGAAAAACTAAATGATGGAGTCACATCCATTAATTCGCGATGAGTAACATATTAAAATGCTGTTACCAATTTAGCTACATATCCTAAAATAATTCCAGTGTAAAATCACAACAACACAACCAAGGACAAGGCATTACCATGGTTCTGTAGGATGTAGATCCACAGACTTCACTCTCTCTGATCTTTGTGCAAGTTTTCGCTGTTCAAATATACCGAAAATACACAAGTTTAAGCAGTCAGAAAGTAATACACTCCGCTACCCCCGGTTGCAGAGAAGTCCAAATCACAGAAATACTCGATACCAAACTTATCAGACATTCCTCCCAAAATAAACCTCAAAAATAAACCTCAATAGGAAAGACAGAAAAGAAGAGTACCTTAATTTCGAGTCGGAGAGGCTGCAAAAGCAAGCAAAAAACAAAGAGACAAACAAAAAGTAGTCAATGCACAATTCCACAATAGATCCCGTGGTAACTGAAATCTGAAAACTAAATTAGGAGGCTAGCTTTTGAAGTCACGGATACACAATCAATTGAAATTCAAATAGGAGGGAGGGTAATAAGAAAACATCAAATCGAAGCGAGTCCGCTCCAGATCTAGGATTGCTGAGAACGGTGAAGCTTTAGGGATAAGAGAGGAAGCTCACCATTTCCGAATATTGCAGAAACTAACAAACTTTTATCGCGAGCACTCGCGGAGATCAAGCCAGATTCGAAGAGACCACTAAATCGAGCTCGAAGATGGAAAGGGATAGAGAAAGCGGAGCGCCTCGAGTGGTTTGCTTGGCAGTGCAGAGTTAAAGAGTACAAATATTATGATCGATGAGGAACAAAGGGAAATGGAACGCTGTTCTGCAGTTAAGGCAGGGATTTACGAGAATGCCACTGGGCTCTGTAGTGTAATGGCAAAAACGTTGTCGTTCTGTGTGTGCCGGTAGGGTGTAGATATCTATCTATCTACTAAGATGGTAAAACCGACGGAGTGGATCAAACTTACCCATGACTCACTTAGTTTACTTCTGCAATAAAATTATGGAAAATTCTTGCAAATTAGTCCTTGTGATATTTTAGTCCTTGCAATTTATTTAATTCGTTTAAGGACAGTTTTGATATTGTAGGTTGTTTTCATAGTAAGTATTTGGAAAGTCAATTTTGTAAATTTCAAAAGATTTAAACACGTCAAATTTGAATTTTATTTTTTAATTTTAGATATTTTATTGAAATAAAATATTTCAAACTTTTTCATTTTATTTTTTTGTAAAGGATTTTAATTACTTCCAATATATCATTTAGGTTAATACTTTTTATAATTTAAAATTATTAGTTGATCTTTTCAACCGATACTAGTGTCTACATCGATTTTTTTTTATCATTGACAACATTGAAATTATTTTCAACTGATGTACATAATTATTTTAACTTGTGCCTTATTGTACTAAATTATCCCTAAATATTTTATCATATTTTTTTTATAACAAGTATTTAAAATCAACCTTTTAGTTGCACTTATAAGAAATAAGATTAGCTATAATTTATATTTTATTATCATCATGTTGATAACCAAGATAAATGTTTCAAAAAAGCAACAACGCTTAACTTTTTCATTTCTACCATCTAGCCTTCACAAATCTTAGTAACTGGTGAGAAAAGCAGTGAGAAACCCCAAATTATATATATATATATATATATATATATATATATATATATATATAATTTAAAATATTTTTTTAATTTAAATATATTTTATATATTTGACTTTTCAATTTTTTTTTATATTCTTAAGACATTCCAAAATATTTGAATGGCATTTCTCATGTTCGTGTCAATATAAATTTTATACCCTATGGCACATGTTTTGTATGGAAAAAACATGGTGAGCTGTAATTAGATAAAGTTAATTTTGCCTCTAACTCAAATTGACCACAAGTAATAAAAAAACTTACATTAGATTAACAAAATTACACTTAATATCAAACTTGCTTTATACACTCAATTTCACTTTGCATATTTAGAAATTTGTGTTAAAGGAATTGAAAGAGTAACATGCAATATGCGGCAAGAATGATGGCTGAGGCATAATATACAATGTTATTCCAAAGAAAATTGTGTCCAAATTGACCACTTACATCCATAATCCTCAGAAAAAATGCTCAAACAGTCAAAATGATGCTTAATAACAAAACTTGGAAATCTTGAATCACACCAAGAGTACATAGAGATTTAATACCCTTAATTGATACTGTCATATCAATCTCCCATTTCACAGTAATTTTGTAGACTAAACAAGTTCATATGTATGCTTAAAATTGCTATCCTACACAAGGACCAACTATCTAGAAGATAATGTGCATTTGTAATAGAAATAGGGAGAGGAAAAGAGAGGGATTAAACCCCTGAGACTACATATAAAGTCAATACAAATACGTAGGAAATCTCATACATATCTTTTTTTTCACAAAAATAATCACTAACAGACTACTTGTTCTTCAATGTTGTTCAAGAAAAACTCTGATACAACAAAAAAAAAGTGATATAGAAGGGTAAACTTCTTTACATATATTCCTTGTTAATCATATGGAATTTGGATATATGCTGCATCACAGATGAAAGGAATGTCAGCATACATACCAACAAGAGCACACCTTATGCACTCCAAAACAGTAAAGAGATAACCAAATGATACGGCAGTCCAGAAATGCATTCCCATTTTGCCCCAGTAGAGTGATAGTGGCATCCAGCGGCTAACAGTTCCTATAACCTGCAGGGCAATCTCCAATAACATTCCCATCACGACATGAAATCTGAAGAAATGAGGCCATTCTTTTCTCCTCACAATTCCAAGATATGCAACAAAGAAGTACGCCATGAGAAACCAGCTAGGCAAGCTCCCAATTGCCATAAGAAAAGGGTACGTGTAGAATTCAAAGCATTCCAAGAATGGATGAAGATTATATGCTGTCTCAGCATACATCCATGTCTCATGGAGAGGCATAAGGTAAGGTAGGCATGCTAATGATCTCCACCACCATTGCGGTTTTTTGGTCATTGGAGGGTAACGGAAGCTAGTTGGGACATCCTTTGATGCTCTGGGGACCATATTAGACTTGGCTAATTTGGGTAACCCAGGGAAAGAGCGAAAGAGAAGATTTTGACCCTCACTTAAACGTAAGCTTGATGCAGCAAACACGTTTGAAAATGCCATTCCTACCACAGAGATTATATGAACATTTTAATTAGAAAATAGAATCATCAAGGAAGCCTACTTCAAAGAGAATGTAGATAAAAGTGAAACATGACTAACAAATTTCTAAATATTACGTCGGTACCCCTAATAAAGTGTTACTTAAAAGTACAACATTTAATAATGATAATGATCCACCAAGGCCATAGAAACCCTTTTTTCTACCAAATATATTATAAACTTACAGTCTCTGCATTGACATTACACAGATTTTAGATTGTCATTTAATCTCAAACTGCTATGCAAGACAAGTTTCTTACCTTTCACTCTAACCACCTTGAAATAATCTCAAAAAGAGTTCCGAGTAAGAAAATTCTAAACATTATATTCACACCCTCAATCAGCTGTTATCTAAAAAGACCACATTCAATCATAATACACCATTGAAACTCTTTTCCTACAGAACATAATATACTTCTAGAGTAAATAGTGCACACACTAACTGCGTCAGGAGAGTTTACACCGTTATCCAATCACAAAATTTTATGTGTAGTAATTTCGCATTTCTATAAATTATTGCAATAAATACCTTGAAAAGCATCCCTATGATGAATTCTGATTGGCTGACAGTGTAAAAGCCTTTTATACTGTCCGTGCACAGATTTTAAGCTCATACTTTTAAATGTTTTGTCATTCGCAGAGAAGGCGGGTCAAATAATATTCTCACAAGTCATAAGCTCCAAAATTCAAATCATAACCAATGGAAAAATCAACGAGTTAACAGATAAGTACAGCATGCACGAACCTCTTGGAAACGAGGATTTACATTCTAAATTATGTCGCGAAAAGCTCCGGATGTTTGAGGCGGCAACCTTAGCAGACATTCGAGAAGCGCATCGAACCACGGAGCTGCCGGGTACGACATGATTGCGTGACCTAGAATTCACAGGAGCACACCCTTGGGATATAATGCAACCATTTTGTATCATGGTTGCTCAACTGATTGAAGAAGGAAAACCACGAAAAAATCAAATTACGATTAAATTAAAAATTAACAGCTGAAAAATGACTACCGAATCAGATAATACACAACTAATTAAAAATGAAAAAAAAAAACAAAAAACACAACATTATAATCACATCACATAACATTATAGAAAGCTAACCTGAGTCCCAGAATCAATTTCCAGCGACTCCTACTTAGCGACTCCAGTGTTGAGGGAATTTTCAAGGTTCGTGTGTTAGGTTTATCTGCTAGCGTCTCTGCACATCAATTTTCACAGAACAAAGAGATAAAGAAATTGTGTGTGCCTCAATTGGGCTGGATAATATTTCTAGAGTTCAAAATGCGCCGAATGAGGCACCCCACTATTACTAATCACACATCTCTATTAATTAAAAGACTGAAATACCCTTATTTTTGTATTTTGCCCCTGCTGTCATTACCGCTGCACTTCGTTCTTCGCTACAAAGAAAAAAAAAGAGAGAAATCTTGTTTTAAAACACATTTTGTGTATTTAAGAAAACTTTTTCTAAGAAATTGGTTTAAGAAAATATCATTTATATTTTAGAAAGGTACTTTAAAACACGTATGCATTTTCTTTTGTTCCGAAAATATTATTCAAAAAAGGCAATTATATTAGAAATATTGGTTTGAAAATCATATTCTAAAAATTTTGAAAAGCTTATTCTAAAAGATTATTAAAATAAATAACGGGAAACTCATCTTTTGGACGGGTAAATGTTGTTTTGAGAATTATGAAGATGCACCTAGAAATTAAAGAGTGCAGGAAGAAAAAGTCTGACCTAATTTTCATATTCTATTTGTGTTGAAAAATAATAGAAATTAATTTTTATTTTATAGAGTAGCATAGTTAAAAAATCTTTATGTCGCCATAATATCTAAAAAAGCCTAAACAAAAGAAAAACCACATGTTAAAAGAGACGCTTATTTAGGAGTCAACGCTAAATAGTTGTACAGTAAAAAATAATTGAAAGTGAGGCATCATATATTATTAAACAAGTTTTCCCATTAATTAAATTGCACCATATATAAAGTATCTTTATAAACAAAAAAATTATTCTTATTAGATTTGTCAAAATGGATAATCCGGTTCGACCCGGTCCGGCTTATCACGTATTGGTCACTCAGTGAGTCAACCCAATAGCCAATCCAATCCGGCTCATTTATTAGTGAGTCAGAAAAATTCAAATCCGGCTTGACCCACCACGGGTTAATGGATAAACGGGTTGGTTCACTGGCCCACTTAATTACAACTTTTTTTAAATAAAAAAAATTACAAATTTTTTATAATTCAAATCTAAACAAATTTCACTCCTAAATTTCACTTCAAAGGATGTTTAATTAATTTTGAAAATATGAAACTTAAATAATTTTTTCAAGAAAAAAAAAATAATAAATATTTTTTATAAAATTAAAATTAAATTTTAATAAAATAAAATTAGGTAAGCGGGTTGGTGGGTCAACCCGGCCCACCACGGGTTCAACCCGCATGAGCCGGGTTGAAATCTGACCTGCGTAAAAAAAATACAATTTTTTCAAACCCAACTCGGTCCGAACCCGTGATGGGCGGGGTTGGCTCGCGGGTTGTGACCCATTTTGGCAGCTCTAATTCTTATCAGTGTCCTAATAATAATCCAACATCGTGTAGAAATAGAAGTTTAAGTTTATTTAAATATTTTTTTAAACATTTTCTAAAAATAAAACTATGACGAAATTTTAGTTTTAAAAATTTCTGTTGTTTTATCCATCACATACTGTGTATTGTTATCAGTATTATTTTCATCGTAAGTTTTGATCAACGATCACACGATTTTAATCGTTTTAATTATACGAACATTGTGAAATAATATTTTAGACGTATAATGATTAATCTAACTATATTATTTGATGAATTTTTTATCAAAAAAATGTAATGCATCACAATCAACAATATTAATGCTTCTTATCAAGATTTGTTGCTTAATACAATAAGTAACATCATCATCTACTGTTGACGTCTATCACTGTTATTATTAGAGTTCAAGTTTCGATTAATAATTACACAATTTTGATCATTTCAATCAAGTGACCGCCGTAAAATAATATTTCAGATGTACAATAAATAATTCTAATAATTTCATTCGATAATTTTTTTTTTTAAAAGTGTAATGCACTGTGATCAACCATGTTAATGCTTCTAACCAAGACTTACACAACCTTCTTCCTCATAATCAATTGTACTTCTTCTTTTTTATCCAAAGATTATTCAAGCAAGATCAATGTCATATACGGATTTATTGAATAATATAATAAAAATATTGAGATGAGTTGCAGCTGGTTAACCTAATTAATCATTGTTACTGGAAAACTGATAAAGTAGAAGTGCATAAACATGTATTAGAAGCATAAGGCATATTCCAAGAATAAACTTCTCCACTTTCCAATTTTCTCAAAGCTTCTGTGTCCTTCATGTTCATCCCTAGACTAAGTAATGACCCTGGAGAACCTCTCAAACACCCTGACCAGTTTCCTATATCATGATATTTTTTTAAATTAACAAAAGAAAATATATATTTAAAAAATAAAATATAAAAATTATGAGTGTCATTTTGATTTATATTTTAATATTTTTAAAAACTATAAATTTAAAATAGTATTTTTTAAATTTAAATTAAAACAAAAATAATTTCAAGTGAAGTGATTAAATGTTTAAAATCTAAACAAATATTTTAATATGTATGTAAGTTATAATTGTGTTTAATTACTGTTTTGTTCTGCATATAAAACACTGTTTGCGGAATAATATTAAGGTTATGAATAAGGTTATCAAAGTTTCGATAATTGATCTTAATATTTATTAATTTGTTATTAGCATTAATGATAGAGTTCGGATCCTAGATATCCTAGATGTATAAGTGGTTTTTCTTTTTAAAAAATGAGATTTTTGTCAAATATTTATATATAATAAAGAATTAAATTAATTGAACTTGTCTGACAAATATGACCTTGATCCTTTATTCAAATATAAGAAAAAAAAAATAAATTAAATATATTTAACACTAAATAGATTTAATTGAAAAAAAATAATAAAAGAATAAAGAGATCAAATTGAATGTTAAAAAAAATTATGATGAGAATTATTTTAACCTAAATAAGTAATATTATATTATTTGTTTTGATAGATATGATATTCTAAAATCAAAATTTAAATACATTCTTTTATTTATATCAATTCTAACTTTAAATCGACTGAGATAATACTGTTATGATTAATTATCACATTCAAAATATTATTTGATTTGAAACTTAAAACTCTTAATAATGTTGTTTTTAAAACACTTTTTCCAAAGATTGAAAATAAGTAATATTTAAAATGTCATGAATCTTTATTTCAATAAATTTGATATTCCCTATTTTATTTGTAAGGTGAGATGTGGTTGATGGGAAGCCATAACATTATTTATTTATATTAGTAAGAGGAGAACCTTTGAACATGGGTTGAACAGAAAGGTTGAGTGCTTCTGCTCCACCATTTTCTTCTCCTTTTCAATTTCCAACTTATCTCATCCATCAATTCTGATCGTGGATACCTTATAAATATTCCTTAACAAAATTTCCTTATATTCTACAATTATTTTCTAAGAAGCAATCAAACATTGCTCCCTGTCGCCGCGTATATAACCTTTTGTCTCTTTTCTCATGAATTTTAATTTCAGTCACCAGAACCAAGACAATTTCTTTAGTTTTAAGATATTGTCCGTTTTAGATAATTTTTCGTAAAATTTGATTTTGGTATGATTTTAAAAAATTTCTTATAAAAAAGATATTTATATTTATATAAATTTATATTTATTTTTTATTTTATCTGATGTAAAATTTTGTTTCTATCTCATACATTTCATACTTTCTCTTCAATGTCAAAACATCTACTTTGTTTGATAATTGGTTTATTAATCAGACAACATCATTGAGTTTCGATTTGAGCACTCATTGAATAACGTTAGACAAGTACTAATAAACTTTAAACAAATATTTGTTCTACCAAAAAAATTATGCTATGAACCTTTATTGTGCGGAAGTAAAAAATATATTATTTTATTATAAGTTTCATATTAACTAAAAATAAATCTAAATTACAGAGTATATGAAATAAGTATAATTCCTATTTTATTTATGATTAGATTTTGTTATAATGAAATTTTTTATTTATTAGATTTATTGTTTCATGAATTGGATTCATCTAAACCTTAAACATGCTATTAAAGTTGTGTTAGAATCAACTTTTACAAAATTTTGTTATATCTATTGTTTGACCTAATTGTTAGAAAAAACAGACAGATACAATGGTCATAATAAAAACAGAAAGATATTTAAAGAAAATAATATAATAGCAATAATAATTACAATGGTCATAATATATATATATATATATATATATATATATATATATATAATTACTACAAACTTCGTGAATGTATGTAAGACAAACTATTAAGCATCTAATAATTTAGACTAGAAAAAAATTGCACCATCCAAATATAAAATTCAGCTCATTCATGGAATCGATTAAATGAATAATCTAAATAATTAAATTTTGCGCCTAATTATGGGTGGGATGAGGATAATAACTTTTATTGTTACCTTTATTGGTAGTAATAAGTGGGGAATATAGATGGGCCCTCACCCTCCAATTATTGCATAATACCATTATTTTAATGCGAAATAACTCTATTTTTCTTTTTCATATGAATTTATTTGTAAATATTACTTTTTGTTTGTAGTATAAGAAACCTTTCAATACAATACACCTACTAATAAAAATATTTAATTTAGTCAATTTTGTAAATATTTTATCAATGTATTAGATTATTTTTTTTATGGGTGGTTCTTTTCATATTAATACAACATAAATATTCATAATATTTAATATAGAGAAACAAGAAAAAAAAAGTAAAACTATATAAAAATCATAAAATACTTTTTAAATAAAAGAAATAAACAATTTATTCTAAAATGTATCGTATACCAAAAACAAAACGCAATATATAACGTGGTGTGGCTTAACACATAAAATCAATTAATTACATTAAATTTTTACTTATTTTTCAATATTACTTCTAAAACATCTTTCTCTTAAAAAAGATTATGATAGCGTAATTAAATGTCAAACATTATTAATGTCGGGTATTTTAAGAAATATATTATTAAATGAAGTAAAAATAATTAAAAAAATTTCCAATTGAGGACAAATTTACTTATCTTCAATGAAGTAAAAGTAGCTTTTATTTTTCTCCATTTTGACATAATAACATGTTTCATCATCAGTCATTTAAAATATTATTGTTTTGGGATTTGCATTTCGGATGATATTTGTAATAAAGAAAAAAAAATTATGAATATAAATTGAGACAAATAGAAAAGCAATACATATAGTCCAAATTTGAAACGCGCGATAAGTAAATTTTAAGAAGTGATTGTATGCGTAAATGATATGATAGTTTATTTAAAATATTTGATATTTTGACATATAATGTGGACTTAGTATTTTGCTAGCTCTTAACTTCACAAAAAAGGGAAACATAGACTTATCATCACAAAAATATTAAAAACTCATTAGCATATTATAAATGAGTGAATATTAAAAGTATACATGATTTATTACACAATTATTATTTTATCTAAGTTAGCATCAAAATATTTATTTGAGCAAACAAATCGATACATTTCTATAAACAAAATATATAGAATATTTCACTTAAAAAAGACAATACCATAATAACAACAAAATGGATATAACAATTTTACAAATATCACTTTTTCTTTTCAAAATTGATATTAAATCAGTCATTTTATATGATAGTAAAATAAATTAATACAAAAGTGAAATAACTAAAATAATAAATCTTTTCAAAGCGAATTTGAAGCACAAAAATATACTGTTCAGTTGTGGAGTCGAGCTACCACCGACACCTTCACAATTTGTCTTCTCGGACGTCCAGTTCTACCTCCCGCCTTCCTTTTGTGAACTCCGTTCGGTTTAGTTTTCGATCCCTCCTTTTAAAGTCGACCAGCCGAATACCTGCCAAAGGTCCTCCGACACTCAAGTTAGTGCACTGTTCACTCGATGAAGGGAGAGCAACAATAAATGTGCAGTAAATATGAACCAACTACCTCCTACCTTTGACCTTTATTTATAGTTTTTTCCATGGGCCTGTGATTAACAAAATCTTAATCACGACCCAACACTGGCCCAATACCTTTAATCACGTCTTACCTTAATCCTGCTCTAATACTCTAATCTTTGACAGTGGCCGGACGACTTACCTAAGATGATCGTGCTCGCCGTGGATATTGAATTGAAACGATACAGACAAGGTTAGCATGTCACTGATGCAAAGATGTTGCGTATACGCCGATAATGTTGGTCGGGCGTCCTTAGTGATTCGTCACGTGCCGCCGGTCCCTACGGTACATATACTAATATTAATTTAACACAAATGAGTGGATTTTATTGCTTAATATTAGGTTATCAAAGTTTGAGTTCAAATTTTACAATAAATAAACTTTGAAAAGTTGAGTAAGATTCTCAAATTTATTCTCAAAGTTTTGGAATAGAAAAGATGTAAATATTTTATGTATGAATTAAATTTATGTCTGAATAGTGTTATGTCTTTCTAATTATTTTAATAGTTTCAAAATTGATATTAGTCTTGATGATTAATTCAAACAAATTTTTATATTAAAAATCTTCCTAACGAACAATTAGACAAGTGTATCTCTTTGATGAATGATCATACAAACAAGAAGTTCTTATAATTTGAATATAATTTAAACTTTAAATTATAAGGAAATCTATGTTTATGCTAAATTTGAAAATAAACTTAAAAAGCATTCAATCTATGTCTCCTTTAGTGATAGCATAGAGATAATGTGTGTTTCCTTTAGTGATAGCGTAGATATTTATATCTAGAGAGAAAAACAGTTATTTTCACTTCAAATTTATTATCTAAACCTAAATGTTACTAATTTTTTACATTCGTCTAAAGACCAGAATTTGTTATCCCATACAGACTAATTTATAATTAAATTCATAATTAATAGTCTCAATTTAGTTATAAAATAAATAATATGTATCAATACTAAGATCAAATAAAATATCCAAAAAGTAGATAAAACATCATATTTCCACTTTTATCATATATAACATATTCTGTTTCATCTTTCTTGTCAGCTAATATTTTACGTATGTGCAGAAATAATAAGATATGTGGACTAATGGTAGGTCTAAATTTGTTATATCCAACTTAGTCATTCTTAAAAATCAAGCACATTCTCATTGTAAGTTTATATGTAGTTTTGTTACGTTCTTAATTATTTAAAAAAAAAAATTAAGATCTTAAGTGTCACAATTCTCACACGTTAATATACATAAATTATAATAATTCATGAAAGATTTAATGAAAATGTGTTTTTAATATTTTTTTTACAATTAAACGACAAATATATGTTGGACGTGAATCTCAATAAAAAAAATAACAGAACCCTCTCTTGAATCTTAAATAACATCCGTAGAATTTGGAGAATTTGTTCTTTATTTGAATATAGCCACATAATTGGATCCTAAAGTAACGTTGTGTCTACATTTCCTTACATGCACTTGTCTTATTATGAGAGCCAAAAGGAGACTGGTTTTCACGTTAGTTGCTTCTTCAGTGCATCCAAGGGTTCACCATTAATTAAAAACCTTATATTTGTATAAAGTTTAAACCCTAATTACCAAAAAAATCAAAATAGAGATGTCAAAATAAATTAAAACTCGTCTGATTCATTATAAATTTAAATTGAATTAAGTTAAAAAAAATACAAATTTTAATACGGATAAAAAATAAATTTGACTCACTAAAAATCTGATTCATTTAAATTAAACTTGTGGAAAGTCGAGTTAACTCACTAATTTATCTATAAATTATAAATATTAAATTATATTAAAAATGAAATTTTTTATCTTTAAATGTATTTGAATTTAAATTGGATTGTGTGTTTTATATTTTGGATTGTATTTGAAATTTAATATTATTTTAGATTGAACTTTATTTATATTTTAATTAGAAAAAATTGTAATATTATTTAGAATTGAAAGAAAAATAATTTGTAATTAAGTGAGAATACAATTCTATGATACCTTCGTTACCTCTGTTAAACTTCTCTTTTTTGTATTAATTTTTAATCTCAAAAGGTTAATTGTTAAACATTATATTACCTAACTGTGCACGACGGTAACAGAAAAAGAGCATGTATATCTAATCATTCCTTTCTTTAATTTTTTTTATCGTATTAATTATCTTAATTTTGATTTTTTTCCCTCGTATTTCTCTTTATCTATATTTTATTTTACTGTAAAATTGTATAAATAAAATTTAGGATGAATGAGTTCCGTGATAAATAGTGAATTAAAGAATAATTTACACTAATACCTTTCCAGTTTTTTTTTTCAAATTATATTGAGGTTTTGAGTTTTTCTTATTAATGAGGATTGAACAAGTAGTTAAAGAGCGTGTTTGGTTATGTTTTTCTTTTTTCTTTTTATAGAAATAATTTCAAAATGATTTTTAAAAAATGTTTCTTAAGTTGGGAGAGATAAAGGAATAGTTGCTGATAAAAGAAAAAAAAAAGAAAGATAAAGGCATAGTTAACTTGAAACTAAAATGATAGAAAACAAAAACAGCATATTTTTTGTTTCTCTGTTTTCTATATTTAAACAAAGTAAAACTAAATTTAGTTTTAGAATATATTTCCTTTAAAATCTTTTTAGACGAAGTTTAAGTTTTAAAATAAACTTAAAAAATAAAAAGAGAAATGAATATTTAACATTGTACATGGAATAGTACTATTGGACGTAGTACTTGTTCGGAGGGGTTTCACATTCACACATACACATAAGTCTCCATATTAATAAGATATTGTCCGTTTTGGGCCAAGTCTTCACGGATTTGCTTTTGGTACCACTCCAAAAAGTCTCTTATCAATGAAGGTATGTTATGTGTATATAAACTCATGTTCATCTCTTATTTTTTCTGATGTGGGACTTTGTTTGTACCCAACAGTATTAACGATACTCATACCGAAATTCTCTAACAATAATTACCTAATTTTGTTATTATTATTTCTTTCTATTGTTTATGTATGATTTATCATAAAATTGTTGTATTTTAAATTTTTTTAGAAATTGATTAAAATAACATTTTCTATAAGTTATACCGACTTTGGTAGATGGATGTAAGTTAAAACAAATTGTTAGAAGTGGACTTTAAGTCTAACTCAACTCCACAAAACCGGCTTGTAAGGTAGCGGTGGAATAATATGTCCAACAAACAACAAATATTGCTAGGATGGACTTTTAACGATGACTCTGATATTATGTTAGAAGTAGATTTTAAGCATAACTCAACCTCACAAAATCGACTTATAAAATGAGGTTTGCATCCACTTACGTACTATAAATTGACCTTATCTCTAGTCAACATGAGACTTTCAACACAGATAACCAAAAGGTAATTAAATAAAAAACACTTAATATTATAACATAATTTTTTCTAAGTTCTCATTGGGTTTATACCCAAGTTTTGTAATGTAACGTGTATTATTACCACATAATACTTTGAAAAAGAGACATGCGAGAAGAACGAGAGATGTAATGTTTGTTGGAAAGATGTTTCACCAACAACAATAATAAGAGGAGACAAAGTAGGGAGATGCAAGTTGAAAAAGAAAAAAAAATTGAGAATGTAAGATAGGTATGATGTGTCCTAATATAAGATTTAATATAAAAAATCAATAATACATTGATTTATGCAAGAAAACAGTAAAGATTGTTTTTGTAACTAATAAAGAAAATAATTATTAAATTACTTTATTATATTTTCGACATACATAATTATAAATATAAGTGAAAAGTAATTTTAGTATTTATAAACCTTTTATTAGGATTAATTTTAATCAATTTTTCATAAATCAATAAACTACGTTTTTACTAGTTATATTGTTCAAAATCTTATATCGAATGATTAAAGATAAAATTAATTAATGATACATAAATATAGACAATTCTTATACTACAAATTAATTTTATAAGATTGAATTATTAAACTTTAATCCATATTTTAATATATTATCACAGTTTATTCAAGTTTATTAGACCCATTGTATATACATATAAATATTTAATCTCATACACAAAATATACATATTTAAACATGGAGTTAAACTTAATATAATTATTTATAACAACATATTTGTTTTTTATAAATGAAATAAATTTTAAAATATTTTAAATTTGTGTATGTAATAGAGTTATTTTATTAAAAGTTTTTTTAAAACAAGTAAAATAAGATTTAGAATAATCTAAGTAAAAGTATAAGTTTTGTATTAATTAAAAATGAGAAAGTTAAACATAATATAAAAAAAAACATAAAAATAGTGTTAATTTGAATTTTTTTATATTAAAAGTAATGATAATTTGTTATGTAAATCGAACTTTATATATATATATAAACCCATCATATACTTTAAAAAGAATAAAATATTCTTATATTTTGGTTTCAATAAAAAGTTTTTTCATGTCAAACGTTCCTTCAAATTATTAATTTTTATTCTTTTTGGATTGATTCTTGTTTATTTCGTTATATTTAAAAAATATGAGATGTAATAGGTTAAAGTTATATTGAATTAAGGAAACAATTTTGTGACAAATCAAATATTTTATATTTATTTGATACTATTTTTATTTATTTTTTATATTTTTATTTTTTAAAAAGTATAAAATTTTACACTTTTATAATTATTTTATTTTTATATTTTATGTCAAATCAATCTAAATTCTTTCTCTTCTTCACTTGGTAATCTGTCTCTCTTTTCTGTGCTGTCTTTCTCTGGTCCCTTCAATTTACTTCTATACCTTGTTAATTTAAGTGCTTTCTCACTAACACCAAAAAGCTTCTTTAACCTCGTTTTTCACTCTAGCTATGTTTGCCCATCTCACCAACACCATTGCTTTTTAAGAATTTCCAAACATGGTTAAACCACCATTTTCGTAGGTAAGTTGATTGTTCCAGTCCATCAAAGGTGGTCACCATGATGATGATGATGAGTGACCATTTCAAATTTTTATATTTCAAGTATTAAACACTTGATAGTCTCACTTCCTCATTTTAGTATATTTTATTTTCATTTTCTATACAACTTTGGCTCTTTCGTTATGTTATATCACTAATAATAAATATTTTTATTCTAAAAATTATGCATGACATTAATATGTATATGCATTTTTATAGTCACCTAAAAAATTTTATAACTAGTTGAAAGCTGAAATTTGATGACTTGATTAACAAAATTAATTTTGGTACTCCATTTTTTTTTAAATAAAGAAAAATAACATTAATGAACCATACATATATCCAACATTAAATATTATATCACTGAATTTACTAAATATTAAGCTGCAGTTAACCTAATTTAATAAACAAGTTGAAGTTATGGTAACAAATTAATTTATTTTAGAAAAACAAATGAATAAGTTATAATTGGTGACTAAATTTGGAGCAGGAATCGAGAGAATATTAATTAGGCTAACATTTTTCATTCTTTAAACTCTATTATATAAAGGCTTACATTTTTATAATCTTTATTCGCACTTCAATTTTTTACATTATAAACTTTTTTAGTTATTAAACATTGTTTTTAACACTTAAGATGTTATATAAAATCAAATTCTTAATTTTAATGTTTTTATAGGACTTAGGTTTCAAAATTAAGATCTTTATTATGATTTTTGACTTCTAAAAGATTTGAAATAAATAATATCTCATATATAATGATGAATCTAACACTGTTATCACAACTAACTTAAAATCAAAGTAAACAGAGATATAAAAAATAAACTCTCATTTTCCCTAATTATTCGATTAAATATACCTGAACAATTACAATATTTTGATGTAAAATCATCTTAATTAAATATATTTTGTACTAACACTTATATAGAAAAAACTAAAACATTTTAAAATATTTTTAAATTACTATACAACATTGTCATATTCATTAAATACAAAAAATTTAATACATTAATATTTTAAAAGTGTTGACTTTGTCGAGAACATATAAGCAATTAATTTCTATTCGATACTTTTATAAAATACGTAATTAAAATTTTAGTAATTTCAGAGTTTACAGTATAATCTCACACGTATAAATGAATGGAAAAGTTAACAACTTGTTTTTAACATTTATAAGTATATATGATAGTTTGTGATTGGTTTATTTTAAATATTTTTTTAAAAATAGATTCAAACATACTAATAAAATAATAACACGTGTTCTATTATGAAAAAATTCGTAAAAAAAAATTGTTAATATATCAGAATCCTAAATAATTAATACGAAGAACCTTAATTAGTGTTTTAAATTTAGGAAAATCTATCTTTAATAAAAAAAATTTATAACTATTTTACAACAGTCTATAATTGATCGTTTCAAATATATGAAAGAATGTTATGAAAAAAAGTTGTTAAAATATCTTTATCCTTAAATTTATGCACGAAGTACGTAAATTTTAAATGCATGTTTAAAGTCTACATATACACATACTTTCTTTCTGCATAATGAAAAAGAACATAGAAACAACGACATTTTTCCTTATGAATTTACAGAGAGACTATATATAAAACAAACATTGCCTCCATAATGATTTACCTCACTAAGCATTTAATGGAAGAATAATGCAGAATTTTTGTTATTGGAGTGTGATTATATTTAACAGAAGATAGAAAAAAGCATGGTAAAAAAGTGTATCACTGGTTATTCTATGTTGTATGAGAAGTGGTTGAAGAAGAGAAATCCGAATATTCCAATAGCAGGAATTTGGATAACGACAGATACCCTTTGCTGAGTTGATGCCATGGTTTCTCTGCCTCTATAAATTCATAGCTTCTCTGTGTTTTTTGCTAAGAGAAAACTGAGCAATAATGGGTGTAAACTTTAACAGAGTCGAGGACTTAGCATGCAACAATGGCTGCAGCATGAAGATCCAAACTGATACAGAAATGGCAATGCCAGTGCCAGCCATGGAAATCCATAAGGTTCAGTTGCCACCAGAACGAACCACCTTGCAAAAACTGAGACATAGACTCTCTGAGATATTCTTCCCAGATGATCCTCTTCACAGGTTCAAGAACCAAACTTGCTTCATGAAACTTCTCCTTGCTCTCCAATACATCTTCCCCATTTTCCAATGGGCCCCTCTCTACAACCTTTCCCTTCTCCGCTCTGACATCATCTCAGGTCTCACCATTGCAAGCCTCGCCATTCCTCAGGTCTCACTTTTTTTTTCATTCTAGCAGTATTTAAAAGTTATTACATGATCAAAAGTTAAACAGGGTTGGACGAGTTTTCTGAATTGAAAACTTTGTTTCATGTCAGAGTTTAGTACAGACTATGTAGTCTGGAACTGAATTACCTGACAAACAATCTTCACGTAACATGTAACCGAGTTTTATTAAATTTTGTCTTGAAAATTGAAAAGCTCTGTGAAGTGTCATGTGAAAAGTTTCTGAGATCATGGATAAGGGGCTATTTTGGATTTTGTAACGATTCATAATACTTGGTGCATGTTTCTTAGAAGTATGTTTAAGTTTGAATTTTTTGTGTGCAGGGTATCAGCTATGCTAAGCTAGCAAACTTGCCACCCATTCTTGGATTATGTCAGTACCCTTTGTTTGTGCATGTCATTGAGTTCTTGTGGTAGATGTGTATATGATCAATGATGATGTGTGAGTAATGTTTCAAGTGGTGTGAATATTGTGCAGATTCCAGCTTTGTGCCTCCATTGATATATTCCCTGCTTGGGAGTTCTAGACATCTGGGTGTTGGTCCAGTTTCAATTGCATCTTTGGTCATGGGATCAATGTTAACTGAGACGATTTCTTATACTCAAGATCCTATTCTCTATCTCAAAATTGCTTTCACTGCCACTTTTTTTGCTGGTTTGTTCCAATCTTCTCTGGGTATATTAAGGTATTAAATCATGGTTTAGTTTTATATTGTAGATTTTTTCACTTAAATTTAAATATAGCAACTTGAAGGATATATGGCCTATGATGAATGATATTTGGCTAGCAGTATTTTATGACTGATAGAAGCCTTTGATGATCCTTACAGGTTAGGCTTTGTGATTGATTTTCTCTCAAAGGCAACTTTGGTAGGTTTCATGGCTGGTGCAGCGATTATTGTGTCACTACAGCAGCTAAAAGGGTTGCTTGGAATAGTCCATTTCACCAACAAGATGCAAATAACGCCTGTGCTTATCTCTGTTTTCAAGCAAAGAGAAGAGGTAAAGTTGGATACTGATACTTTATTCTAGTTTTACTCCGATTTTGTAATAATATAAGTTCAAATGGAAATACTATTTTTTAAAAGGACGGCCACAACTTTTTTTTAGATATATATTGCAGTTACTGTTTTGCATATTTTAAATGGTTGGCAGAGTAAAGCAGCTTTAAAACAAAACAAAATAAGATCCCCACCGTAAAGCATTCTGATAGCACTGATTCTGTTTTAAGAAATAAGCATTGACACTATCATTAAATTGAGATTGGTAATTGAAAACCAGTTATTCGTGTGTGTGTATATATTCTATGACTTTTATATTAAGGGATTAGATTCCAACTATTTATCAAACTAAAACTTTTTTCCTTCTAATCATATCATGAAAGGAAAAATGGAATGAATAGCTAGGCAATTAAGGGTCAATTCTAAATAAAAATTAAATTTCATATTTGTTCCACTACGTGTAATTACGTATATGCTCACTAAATTTTTTGAGCAACTTATGCAGTGGTCATGGCAAAACCTTCTGCTGGGATTCAGTTTCTTGCTATTCCTGTTGACAACAAGGCACATTGTAAGATTCTATATCTCGAATACACATATACATAGATTACTACTCTTTGCTCTAAGACAATTCAGCTACTTCTTGAGATCTGAAAATTCATAATGATTGCAACAGAGCTTGAGGAAGCCAAAATTATTCTGGGTTTCAGCAGCTGCCCCGTTGACATCAGTCATTCTGTCAACCATTTTAGTATTTTTTCTGAGAAATAAGGCCCATAAAATTGCCATTGTAAGAAAGGATACTTCCCCTTCTAATTTTTTGAACAAACATGCTCAAATGTTATTTTCGTTCCTAATAATGTTTATCCTTTTCTCTGTCAGATCGGTGAATTGCCAAAAGGACTGAATCCACCATCATCAAACATGTTATACTTCAATGGTCCTTATTTGGCTCTTGCTCTCAAAACAGGACTTGTCACTGGGATTTTGTCTCTCACTGTAAGTTGTCCCAAACTGAGAAACATAATGGCTACAGAAAATATTAAGGAAAATGCAAATTGCATGTTGTAAATAACATGGTCCTCTCCTTACACACAAACAATACACCATATAACTCAACTGCTATTATCTTCTGTTTCAGGAAGGAATTGCAGTGGGAAGAACATTTGCTGCACTGAAGAACTACCAGGTGGATGGAAACAAAGAAATGATGGCCATTGGTCTTATGAACATAGCTGGTTCTTGTTCTTCATGCTATGTCACATCAGGTAATGATTCTTCTGTCATTTGACCACGTCACTGACAACTTACTAGTAGTTAAGTTATTGAAGAGGTGGAATTTTTTGAGAAAACGTCCATTCTGACATTAAAATAAATTTGCAGGTTCGTTTTCTCGATCAGCTGTTAACTTCAATGCTGGGGCACAGACAGCAGTATCAAATATAATCATGGCATCGGCAGTTCTTGTGACCCTTTTGTTTTTGATGCCGCTGTTCTATTACACACCGAATGTAGTCTTAGGAGCCATTATAATCACTGCTGTTGTAGGGCTAATAGATTATCAAGCTGCATATAAATTGTGGAAGGTTGACAAGCTTGACTTCTTGGCTTGCTTGTGCTCCTTTTTCGGTGTTCTGTTCATTTCAGTGCCTCTTGGCCTTGGAATAGCGGTAAGTTAGGAATAATTTAATCTGTTTCTTGTTATTAGAAACCTAAAATACATGGTGTGTTGATGCTATGTGATTAATATAACTGGCTTGGCCAAAATCTTTAGGTGGGAATATCAGTCTTCAAGATATTGCTTCATGTCTCTAGGCCAAACACACTGGTTTTGGGGAATATACCGGGGACGCCAATATTCCACAACTTAAACCAATATAGAGAAGCTTTGAGGATTCCTTCATTTATCATTTTGGCTGTTGAGTCTCCCATCTACTTTGCTAATTCAACGTACCTGCAAGAAAGGTTAGATAAAGCGACTTATAGATTGTCAGATTTTTTTTAGAGGCAATTTCTGAGTGATTCTGAGATTCCAACCACTTGAGTGTTTTTCCTGCTATAGGATACTGAGATGGGTTCGAGAAGAGGAAGAGCGAGTAAAAGCAAACAATGAAAGTACATTGAAGTGTATAATTTTGGACATGACGGGTATGCATTTCATCTGACTTGAAGTTTTTTTATTCAAGTTTTGAGATACTTTTGACTGAAAACAATAATTTCTTACTTTCTTTCCCCAGCTGTTACAGCCATAGACACAAGTGGAATCGATACTCTATGTGAACTTAGGAAGGTGCTGGACAAAAGATCACTTCAGGTATAGATACTGATAGCACCATATTACAAGGCCATAAAGACTCCATAAGTTTTATTTTAAATACTTATTTTCATAATTCGTTGGTGCAGCTTGTGTTGGCAAATCCTGTTGGGAATGTGATGGAAAAGTTGCATCAGTCAAATATTTTGGATTCCTTTGGGTTGAAAGGTGTCTATCTCACTGTTGGAGAAGCTGTGGCTGACATTTCATCTTCATGGAAAGCTCAGCCTTGAATTCCATAGATGAATCTCAGTCACAAAAGGAAAAAAAATGAGGCTTCTAACTTCTTTCAGAAACTCTCTTAACATCAAATGTTATTTTGCCTCCAAAATGGTTTTCTTGGTTTTAGCAGAAACCTTGACAAACCGAGGCTTTTTGTTGTTTCAGAAGAGCATCCAAGCAAAATATAGAGATGACTTTATTCCGTAGACATTGATAAATATGATAGATATTTTGAGATTAAAGAAAGAATAAAGGACGAGCATTCCAGTCTTCTCCTTTTTCCTGATATGACTATATTCTTTTTCCTTTTTCTTAACACGAATGTTAAGTTTACCCAATTTGAAAAAAAAGACCTCGCACTAACAAAAGAGAAAGCGATTGTTAACGGAGCCAGTGCTTCCAATGCCAACGTATAAACAAAGTAATCCGTTTTGTAAATTACTTTAACAAGCTTCACTACCACGACAAGGGATGATTGCAAATGGTTTACTTCTCTTTCCTTTAATAAGGAACTACATGGACCATGTAACATTAGCAATTAAACTATGTGGAGGAAAATTGAACAATCAATAAAGAATTAAAAAAAAAACTGACGAAGAGGTTCAATCTGCTAGCTGATATATAACAACCTCAAAGTAGCGGGACAGAAAGAAGTGTAACATAATTCCATGACTGTAAAAAGAACCGAAAAGTCACAAAAAGGGTAAAAAGAAGAGAAATTCTATCAACTAATGCATCACCTTAACCAACAACACCAAAGGGTTGGAAAATCAAAATAGAATATAAATAAATTACATTAAGACTTCCAGTAATTCCTGAAAATTATGTACCTAAACTCGTCTGGTTATATATGTTTCATTTCTATTGCAACTAAAGAATTAAATGGAAATGTAGGTCTTTCAACGGCAGAATAGAACTATTCACTTCTTGGGCTGTATCTCGTAAACGATCCAATATATAGAAGCAAAAGGGGTTACATTCCTGCAGCACTTCTTTCTTGAAAAATGTATTCAGCCAATCAAACATCTGCAAGGAAGTAAGACAGTATTAGGAAACAGGAATAGTCAACCATCTTCTAGACAGTATACAAAACGGACTGCTCTCTAACACGCCATTATCTATAAACGACATTCTATATCTATACTAAATATAAAATGATTACAAGGTGTTGGAGTACACATTTTTGTGCCTTGTTTATACCCCCGAAAAACCACTTTGGTAAACCACTATTTATTTCCCACTATTCTATTCTTTATCTCTGTCTTGTTTTATTTCCACTCTTTAAAAATATAGAAGGTATGAAGGGCCTTATATTCTCTAGTCTATAATAAATTAATAATCTTCTTCTATAATCTATAATAAAGAGAATACCCTCATTTGGTATGCATATTTTGTTAAACTATTGTACCCTTCAACTGCACCCAAAACATCCACCACTCTTTTTGAGACTCCCACATCAAATTAAACATATTAAACTGATAAAAGAAATTAAATTTGATAATTTATGCAAAAAATAAAAAAAGGGCAGATAGGCAAAACATTCTGTCTTTCGCTAGTGTCTACATAATGAAAATTCCTAGTTTCGGAGGGGTGTTGACTCATAAAGACAGCAAATTTTAAAAGTGTGCAATAGGATACCCCCCACACTCCAACCTACAATTATAGTCTGGATCTATTTGTTTCTAGTAAAATATAAATAAAAGAAATTTAAAAGATTTACAAGTTAACATAACTTTCAGAAAAATGTTTCCGTAAACAGACCTTATATTTACTAAATATTAAAATATATAGTCTCCTCTTTACCCAAAAGAGGTCAAAAGGATATACGTAGCTCACCTTGCGTTAAAAGGATGAAGCATTTCTTATTGTTGCATGGGCTAATCTTCACGTGTATGTCTCTTTTCCAGTTATTCCCTCTGCATGGGAACCCACAAATTAGATCTCTTTCTTTGCCCTCTACTACCTCACTGCCAGTGTCATGTCCAACCCCACCTCTGTCCACCCTTATTGCTCAATTTTGGTGAAAAATTTGCACAAACCATTCATTATTATAATTATTATTTATTGAATTAGAATTATGTGTGATTTTGATCATACACATTTGTTGTTTTGTTAACTTGAGTTCAGATTTTAGATAAAGCTGTGTTTTTCGGTTTATTCTTGCTGGATTTTGGATTTGCAACCGTGTGGGGTTTACTTGCTTCTCTCTGCCTTCACTGTTTGCAGCTGAGCTGGGTAGGGAACAACGATGCCTAGATGGCTGGGTTTCAATTTGGAAGTTTGATGCTTGAGAAGGTGACATGGTAGTCAGCAGGGTCATGTGGTGGCTCCATGGTGTTGGTTCAGAGCACGATCTGGAGGCTTGGTGCAAACGAAGAAGCACTTGTTTGGTTTTGACCTACCTACCTCAGAAACTCCAACGGCCTCAAGGGAGACAGTGAAAGGGGGAGGTGGAGAAGTTGCAGGCAAATTTCAGAGGGAGGTTTGGGCGAAGGATCTTTCAATAATTTAAAAAATAGTTCTGTTGTGACCGTTTTCAAGCAAGGGGAAGCTCCCGAAACGATTAAGGTTTCTTCTCCCCCTTCTTTCACTACTAAAAGTACTCTCTATGGCTACAGGGAATTCTTACACCTGTGGTGGATCATGAGGCAAGAGGCTGCCACATTGCCCATTACAAAACAGGATGAAAAGGGAATGCAACAACAAAATATAAATTGGCAGTATCCTAAGAAAATAGAAATAATCTAGAATTTGACATGTGTCATATGGTGGTGACTCAGAAACTATAGAGTTTTATTGAATTGTCATTTGGTAATACGTACCATACTATTCATCAAGGGTCTTTCATCAATTTAAAATTCTATCACCAGATTTTCACAACTTTTTATCTCAGCCTTAAATCAGATTGGAGAATAGATGCTCTAATTCAAAATGGTATTGAAGAGAGCTCTGATTACTTTGGGAGGGAGAGTGGGTTTGACAAGGATCTTCCATCGGAGGCAATCCTCCTCAAACAACGGTCAGCTACTAAATGTAAAAGACTAGCCTCTTACACTATACCCAACTCCTATTGCTTTTCAGAAGACAGGGAGCATACTGCTATTAATCAAACTCCACTGCTCTCCCTACATGTCCCCAGCTCTAGATCATGTGAGCTACTCACAAAGAGCATAGCATAAAACCTAAAAACTGATGAAACATGATACACAAACAGAAATGAGAACATAAAACCTAATGCATAGATTAAGGTTTTGCCTTCCAAGCACAATTTTCCAAAGGACAAAAGGTAAGAGAAAGAAAATAAGAACTTCCTAAACAACATACATATAGAATTTAAATGCTCACCTAACACAAATTCAGTTTGACAGCCTCAACATATATTCAGGTTTCTAAAAATAATTAAACACAAAATAGAAAAAAGATAGGGCACAACATACAAAATATAACATAAGAAAACAAATCTTTAAACAATACATGTTCAGTTAGCCAGCTAAGCATCGCAGGAGGAAATTCTTACTTGAACGAAATCGTGTTAATGATATCTCTTGGAGTTCCCGCTTCATGCACAGACGTTCACCAAGCAAGGCCATTACTGCAATTCCAGAACCATTGACAATCCACCACGTTATAGAGGAGGGCCAACCACCATACACAATGCATATAAAGAGATGGACAATGTAGAGAGTGGCCGAAAAATCCAAACACTTTCGTGATCTTTCAATCAAATAAAACATATATATCGACCTGCATAAAAAAAACAGTGGGATAAGTACAATGGCTACAACATTATTGCAGCAAATAATACATTGAAGCCGTAACCAAACAGCTAAGAATGCCTCCTTTGTTCAATCCTTCCACTAAAAATAATAAACAGAAACACAACATTGGACAGAATTTCCAAATATAAAACAGTTAACTCACTAGATTTAGAAAAAAACAAATTATTTCTTATTTTGTAAAATTCCAAACAGGGTCTAATTTACAAATCAATCTCGCTTTTTAACATTCTAAAAGCATTGAAAGAAAAAACTTAAAATTTCAAATTAAAGACACGTCAATCTCAAAGGTCCCAACCTTAATTTTGTTTCTTTCCCTACTCTAGAATACAGCACAACCAGTTCAACACAAGGAGAACAAACATTAGAGCAGCTTTAAGAATGATCATTCATTTATAAACTTAGAGGCATAACAGAAAATAATGAAAGAAAGAGGAATATATGCTAAATGCAAGGCTACAAAATGCTAAAGGTTCATTCAGAAACTTCAAAGAAGCAATCAAATGAATAAATACATAATGAATACAATCTTGTAACCAGTAAGTTAAAAAATACGATACACTACTGGGAAGTAGAGTCACGACTCACAATCAGTAATCAATTATAGGCCAAGGTGAAAAAGAACAATTACCCTGCAACTGAGCTTAGCAGAAATGAAGCAATAACACACCAACCAGTAACGGTAGAGGTGGTAATCGCAACATAGTCAAAGAAATACACGAGACTCATCCGAGACACACGCGTGCCAACAAGTATCGACAAGAGCAACCCCAGGGTGATATAGTACAAACATTGAAGACACACAATTTGAGCAACAATAAGCCAAGGGTCCCATACCACCGCACCATAGAACATGACGCCGACCCGACAAACTCCACGAAAACCTAGTCCTCCCAGAAAACTTCCCCAAAACAAATCGAAACCAATTCTCAAACTTCCTCCACTACAGCAGCAACCAAGTCATCCAAATCTCCGCAATTGAAGCCACACCACTCGTCATTCGACAAAAGATACAGATTTTAGGGATCCCAGTTTCCTTACAGCACTTCAAAACCCAAATCAATGTTATCCAAATGCAAACGATGGTTCCTGCACACTCAGATCTGGATTCTTGAAGTGGTAACTTTTGACGGGGAAAATCGACTGAAAAATAAAATCAGCGTGAGAAAAACAAATCAATATAAGTACGTGATCCATGTATCTTACGAAAAATTGAAGAGAAAGGAGATTCCAACTTTCTAGTAACAGTGAGATGAATAGAGAGAGTGAAGGGAAATTACAGAATGGGAGCACACGCCCAAAATTGAGAAGGGTAAGAACAACTTGTTGTTGGAGAGAAAATTAGAATGTTCTCCAACGGCGATGGCGAGAGCCGAAGATTTTGGGAGAAGAATTGCAAGCAAATTCACTAAGCATGAAGTTGAAACTCCCAAGTGTCGTTTTTGCTTTCTGATTTGTCGTTTTCGTATCTTTGGCGTTGTTTGACGCTAAATTACCAATCATACATATTTATTAAAAGATAAAAATGAATTATTATATATATAATTCATTTTTATCTTTGAGCAAAAATCATTAAATAAAAAATTATTGAAAAAAAATGATTTGAAACAACATATTAAATTGAAACCGATGACAAGCAATAAATAAAGTGTTATAATCATATTTTGCAACACTTTATTTTATTACACTCTTATTAATTAAATTTCATTTAAAATTATGGCAGAATGTTGTTGAATAGGAGTTGATATTCAATCAAATTTGCTTTTTTCAAGCAAATAATAAAGATAGTGTTAAAAATTTATTGTTAACATTTACTATTACAATATAAGAAAATATATCAATTTCAAACTTACATTCTTATGTAAGTAACAAATAAATAAAAAAGTCTTATAAATAAAATATGAAAGGTTCCAAATCGTGTTAAAAAGTTATTTTTACAAAATAAGGAAATATACCAATTTCAAACTTACATTCTTATATAAGTTTGGATTAACAACTCACAAATAAATAAATAAAGTCTTATAAATAAAATATGAAAAGTTGAATTGTCATTTATAAATTATAAACATACATTCTATAAATTTAATACTGAGTGCAGTGATTTTAATGTAATGACCGCATAGCGCAGTGGATTAGCGCGTTTGACTTCGGATCAAAAGGTCGTGGGTTCGACTCCCACTGTGGTCGAATTTTTCTTTTTTCATCAATAGGAAAAAAAATAACATATTAATTTTTATATAATTATAAATATGATAAGAAAAATAAAATCCATTCTTATACATAAAAATGAAAATTTTAATCATTTTGATTCTTTTATTAATTTATGGAGTTTAACTATACCATTAATATTTTATGTATATTTTTTTAATTATATATTTTTAAAATTAAAATAATTATCTTATTATTTATATTTTTAATAGTTATTTAAATTGAATCTAAAATTTAAAAAATAGATTAATTTTAATTTGACTAAAATCATATTTAACTTTTTTATTTAATAAAAATAAGTTAAATAAAAAGAAAACAAAATATGGATGATGCATGTTAATGGCGAAGTCTGCAGAGTTCAATCTCTCACATCTTCCATTTCTGAAGCACAGCAAAACACCCAATTTCAGCTTTAGGTAATTTCTTCTTCTTTCTCTTCAATTTCGGTTTTTTCCTCTTACTTTTTCTGGGGTTTGTCTTTCACGTTGCTGTGTGTGCAGTGGGACCAATATCCTACATAACAAGAGACCCAATTGGCCAAAGCCTTTGTCACTGCGCTCAAAATCTGCACTTGCTCGAGCTCACTCTTTGGAAACAATGGCAGATGATTCCAATCGCTCGGCCCTTCTCGTGATCGACATGCAGGTACTTACTTGTTTACTTTCCAATGTTGTTCCTCGTCAGAACGGATAAATTAAGGTTTCTATCTGTGTCTGTAGAAAGATTTTATAGAAGGTGTGGGTCCCTTTCTTGTCAAAGGAGGGAAAGAAATTGTCCCTAATGTGATTAAAGCTGTGGATGTTGCTAGGCGGCGTGGAATTCTCATTATCTGGGTAATTACATTCTTTCTCTGTTTTCCTCCTGGATAATTAAAGGTGGGAATAATGTTTCAAATGTAAATCAATGTTTTTCTTTCAATGAATTGAATAAATGTTAGTATGAAAGGTTGTAAAAGTAGAGTTTAATGAACATGTAGCATTGTTATTCATAATCTCCTGTACAGTATAAAGACATTCATGCTAAAATGGTCATATCACAGGAAGTCTACTTAAGAGGAGGAAGAACACAAAAGAAAAACTAGCACAAGTTCCTACAAGCCTATCATTCTTATTCATTTTCCAAACCTTGAGTTACTAGTACTAGATTGAGATAGAAATCTTTGTAGTACCTTTGTTGAAAGCGTCTTTTATTTACATTGTAGAGTTTTTCCTTGGCTTCACCTTCTTATCTTTTGCTCTTGGAGTTTGAAGCAGTAGGTAACAAAGAAATGATATTTTGACACACATAAATTCTTTTACTTTAGTTTTTATTCTTTTCTTCTTTCTTAAAAAGCATAAAATTTACTCTTTTATGATTATTTGACCCTTATAATGTATGTCAAATGAATATAAATATATGTCATTCTACCATTACTCGAACAGTGATAATATTTGTAAACTTTAGATTTAGGAGAAGATAAGATAGGACAGCTAGAAGTAGTTTTATGTGTCAGAAGTGATTTGGTGTACTTGTTTTGTAATCGTTATTATCAATAGTGGAATCCTTTAATCTTGAAGGAGTACTGGACCTAATCCAAAGTTTAGGATTAGCCAGAATAAAACACGTTTCCTTCTTATACCTATGGACGATCAAACACCAGATGGACTATTGTTTGTATGAAAAGTGTTGGACTCTATTCAACCCATGTTCTAGAGGTAAAGTGTTACTTCAGTACAATCATTCTATATTCACTATCCAGAGATCTTGAACTGTTGGTATCAAGAAATAGCAATCTAACTGTTGAATTATATTTCTAAACACGTTTCCAGGTAGTACGAGAACATGATCCCTTAGGAAGAGATGTTGAACTCTTTCGTCGCCATCTATATGGTGCAGGAAAAGTTGGTCCAGTCAGTAAAGGAAGTGAAGGTGTAGAATTAGTTGATGGACTGGTTATTAAAGAAGGGGATTATGAACTTGTGAAAACCCGTTTTAGTGCATTCTTTGATACACACCTTCATTCAGTCCTTCAAGGAGCAGGAATTAACAGTCTGGTGATCACTGGTGAGTAATAGTTTTTGTAATACACAATGTCAACTCACTAAGAGTTATATGTTTGTGTATTGACTCATGTAGGTGTTCAAACTCCCAACTGTATTAGGCAAACTGTCTATGATGCTGTAGCATTGGACTATCAACCAGTAACTGTTATTGTTGATGCTACAGCAGCAGCCACACCTGATATTCATCTCGGTAATGATCTTCACCTTTGCAATGTCTTTGTTTTTTTAATTTTTCTTTGTTCTCCCTAGAATTGTATCTGTTTATGTTTCTATCACATTCAATAGTTTCACTTCACTTAAATGTTTCTAAAACGTTTTTTAAAGACAAAACCATTACGAAGTTTTACGCTTCAAAACGGACAATATCTCCGATGATACATAGAACTGTGTGGCAATTAGTTAAGTTGGCCAATGAGTCTGCTCACTTCACAAGTTGCACAACTATCAGAGATTACAAGTTATCTGACTGTTCAAAGTCCTAATGAAGTGAACAACACTTTTGAATACATCCTTATTAATTTTCTGGAGAGGATTCCTTATGAAACTTTATTTCTTTAGATGCAACTTATCAATTTCTGAGAGGACATGTTTGAGGAGTCAAGCGCATAGAATTGCAAAACTAAGCTTCTCTTGTTTTTTCAAAATCTTATTGAAGTTAAATTGATGGAAATGATGCATTGATGAGCAATGTTTGGGTGGTTTCAGCTAATTTGTTTGATATGAAAAATATTGGAGTTGCAACTCCAACATTAGAAGAATGGAGCAAGCCCAAAGCTTGATCTATGCTACTTCTGCAACCTGTGCTGTTCAATTCCAAGACACAAGGTTTTGATGTCTTGGCAGTGTATAGTTAAGCGAACCTTTGTGTGCTGCATAATAAAATAATTTACATGACCATGTTTATTTTAGTATTTACTTTGTCCAATATAAATATAATTATAATAATAGTAATTATTATTATTATTATTATTAATCATGATCCAGTAATTCGATTTGAAATACCAGACAAGATAACTTGTTAACATTATGCTATGTGCATTAAATTAAATATAAAACTTATCCGGATAGAATTTTCTTTAATGCTTATAGAAAAAAAAATATAAAATAATTTCCCAGGCTAAAAAAGTTTAAACACAATAAATATAAAAATAAATTAAACTGTATGGAAATTTTTTTACAAATTAACTTATAAATAAACGAATTTTAACTTATAGAAAAATCATTCAAACAAGAAATATTAAAATTTTGTACATTTTATCGTATGACTTTATTAGTTATTCTTATAACTTAATATATTCATACCACAAACCTTGAATTTACTTCCATACATAGTCATAACGAACAAATTAAGCAATATTTATAAGCCAAAATACACTATATGACGAAACTAAATTAATAACACAATCAAACTCTAAAACTTAATCAAGATAATGTGTTCGAGTGTCAAATTAAATAAATAAAACAATGATTCAGACTAGATTAATAACACAACAATCAAACCTTAAAGTTTAATCAACATAGTGTGTTCGAGTGTCAAATTAAAACATCATAATATTTTAACAATTTTTTTAATATTTTTTTTATAACAGATTATGTATCATTATTTTATTAATTTGTATATTTAAAGTAGATCAATCACAAATTTTCACCCAGGTACGATTATAAAAAAATTGTCAAAAAAAATTATTAAATATATATTTTTCAAAGAACAAACAGATTATAAGGATACTATCAAAAGAATGAAAATAAAAGAGGAACTTTTTCTTGCACTGTCCTATCTTCTTCCCACCATCTTCTTCTTCCCTCCCACTCAACTCAACCATTTGTCCCCTCCACGCACAATCACCTCCTACATTCCATGTAGTGCCCCCTCCCCAACTCTTCATCCTTTTACTTATTATACAATCTAGAATATACCATTTTTGAAATGTCTTTTTAATTTTTGCATTTTGAATTATACAATTCAAAATACAATATCAAATTATAGAATTATTTTAAATTTTATAATTCAAAATATAAAATTTATATTTCGAACTTTGGAAAAAAAATTATTTTACATTTTTAATTGTATAGTCCAAAATACAATAAAATTAGCAAATTAATGTGTATGGAAATGCAAAAAGAAATTATGGAAGTCCAGGAAGAAACTCTTCATCATAAATCATGCGTGCGGGTAATTGCCTTTGGCGATGATAGACTTAAAGAATAAAGAATACCAAATGATAAGTGGTAAGGGTTAAGAAATGAAGTTTAAACCTAATACAATTTTATAAAATCAATTTGGAAAATGAAATTTAATCCAATTATATACTCTAAATGTTTAGAAAAGGGGATCCACGCGATATCAAATTAATACCCGTGAGAAAATCGAACTCCATTGTGACATAGTTAAAACGACAAGAATAAAGGCCATGAAACATAATAACAGTTATGAAGTTAACTAAAAGAACTTACTTATTAAACGGTAAACAACATTATAAATAACTATTCATCTTCTAAAAAACTAATACAAATAATCTATAAATCTAGAGAAAGTAACTTTGGCCAATTCCCACCACGTTGTCGTATTTTCTTTAAAAATCTTTTAGTGAAAAAAATATGTATTCTGAAGTAACACCATAATATTAATTAAAACTTACGATACCAACCAGTCGAGAGGGTTATACTTACTCCAAACGTTAGAGGAGTCATTCACAGTCAACCTTTCAAAGGTCGTCTTTCCCAGGCCCAATGCTTACTCAAATGCTTGCACAAAGGTATAGAGACTATTAGTCTGAGCATGAACTTGAGTGCAAACCAACAACAAAAATTATGCAGAGCCTGCGTTCTCAGAGTCATCAGTCTCCATTGGTTCAGGAGAAGCTGATGCAGCCTGGCTACTTCTATCCCCAGTATTTTCGTTACTGCTGGCATTAGCATTCCCTCTAGGGTGTTGCTTCTCATCATCCTGCGGATATGGGGCTCCTGATCCAGTGGAAGTAGTTGGTTTGGTTGGCCTTGGTTTTGTCATAATTGGCTTGCAGAACCTATTACAAGAATAAATCATTTTTCAATAGAAAGTAAAATGAACAATTAACATAGAGAAAAGAAATATTGATAACTCTAATGCTTTGTTCACTTGAATGGATTTTGAGGAGAGTAATGGAGAGAATTTGAAGGTAAATTTTTTTATTGTTTATTTTAGTGGATTTGGAAGTAAGTGGGAGTAAATTTGGAAGTAATTTTTTTAATCTGTCACATCAATTAAATCCTACACTAATTCTCACAAACTTTACTTCTAAATTCACTTTCACTTAGCTCCAAATCCACTCAAATAAACAACAAAAACTTTACCTTCAAATTCCCTCAATTACTCTCCCCAAATCCATTCATGTAAACAAAGCCTAAAAGGTCAAAAGTGACAACTAATCCTTCCCCAACTCGACTAAGTACATAAAGCAATGACACGATAATGGACTAGTACAAATGTATAAGATAAAGTTTTTTAAATCCCTATAAAAATAATTAATAATTTAATATGACTGGATGCAATACCCGTTGGCAGAAAATGTTTATAAGAACGAATTTAAAAAACTAAACTTTAAGTGAGTCAAAACCAATAAAAAAAGGGTGCAAAGATTACTAAAATCAAATTAAGTGACACAGAATAAAAAAATACTAAAGCCAAATGATTTCTAAATAACCCAAATACTACATAAGATTCTAAACAGATACCTATCAACAATCTCAGCTTTCTTTCTAATTTCAGCTGACAAGAGTACAGGGTTGATATATTTTGGAAGTGAGCTTTGTAGTTGTTGCTTCTCCATAAACCATTTCTCAGCTTCAACACATTCATTTATGACCTACACAACATCAAAAAGAAATCAATTTCAAATTTATTCAAAACCATTCAAAGAAGCGAGAGAAAGAAAGTTTGAGAAGCCATTACCTTCTGTTTCTCGTTAATGTCAATGTGATCAAATTTGGGGTCCTTCGACTTTGCAGCTTCTCTATAACTATTTATACAATACATGAATTGCTCAATTATATTACCCCTCTCCATGTATTCTTTGTAACGTCCTTCAATTGGATCACCTTGCTGCAATCACATAAATAACCACCCATTAAGATTCCTTATGTTAAAAACTAACATTATGTTTGTCCATAAATAACGTAGGGTAACAATAGCAGGGGCTGCAATCCCTTTCCTTTGTACAACTTTTTAGTTAGACGGAGGGATGGGAGGAAGGGAAGGAATCACCCAGCTTTATACCTTTTTTAGTGCTTCAAGCTTAGCAATATATACACCTTTAGCTTCATCTTCACCCTCATCATAAAGCCAATCTTCCACTTCCTGGAGTTTGGCAGTAAAATCTTCTCTCTCTGAAGCAATGACAAACTCTTGGTATTTGTCATTAAGCTGAAATGATGATGGTCAAAAACAATTTGATGATAGGCAACTTTAGTTTACATCATACCATGAATAAGAGAGGAAAGAATTAACACACACCTTGTTTCTCATGTCATAAACATAAGCCTCAACTGCATTTTTCTTGTCCTTCGTTTCCTCCATCACACGATCTTGCAAAGCCATTTCAAACTCCTTCTCTATTGCCTTTTGGACATCCAAAGAGGCCATTGCTCCATAAACTAACTCTGATACAGCAATGCTTGTTTTTTTAACCTTTTTCTTTGGAGCCTGAACCCATAACATTGAAAAGTTCAGTCAGCCAAAGTGAAAATATCACCAACCATGTTGAACAACTCTAGTTGAGATACACAAACCTACAAGCATAGAACATAATACATATGCCTTATTGTACATGACTGTAGAAACACACGAGGTCTTTACATTAAGGAAAAAAATTATTTTTATTTGTTGATTTTACAAATAATTACATAAATTGCAATGTCCTCACTTTGTTTTCAGTTTTCAAATTTTTGTATGGTAAAAAAATGTTTTCCCTATCTCTTTACAAATCTTTATAAACTAAATAACAAAACAAAAAAGTATTTATTTTAATTAAAAATAAAAACAAAAAAATGGAAAATGATTTCTCAAGTCAGCCATCCCTAAGATTTACATTTAATCTGAAGTGAAAAATCAAGCAAGTTAAATAAACTATAGGATGATTCAAACACTTGAAATTCCACATTAAACTCAACAAGTGTCATATTGTGAAATTCTTCTAAAAACTTTTCTTCTAAAGGGTTTAAACAACTTAAACTAAAGCACTATCATATTACTTACCATAACACCATAAAATAAAAAAACATAAAAGGATAAAAGAATCAAAATAAAATAATACAAATATTGCTACAAAATCGATATTGACATAAAGAAATGAAAAGAAAATGGCGAACAACTGCTTAAATATTGTTTTCAACATTACTCGCCTTGGTATCAGTATTTGTTTGCAGAGGCTTATCTTCATTCTTAGGAACACCATTTTCACCCCCCGAAGCATCAGTACCAACCTTTGCATCTTGCACACTTGCACTAGTGTCATTGGAGGCTGGAGGTGTAGCAGCCTCAATTGGGGCTTCGTTGATGTTTGGCTTAGTATTTTCCCCTGCTGATTCTTTGGTAACCGGAACCTCAACTTCGTTTTCTTCCAGGAGCTAAAAAGAACAACTAAAAGTTGTTAGATCACAAGAACAAATGCTCTCTATTAACTACCATAAGCTCACAACAGAGGTTATTGTAGTTGAGGAGAGAAGGACCTCTAAAGCCAAAAAACCTTACCATGGCGGACTCCAGAGATACAATTCCATGAATATTCATACGAACTTTCACTTTCACTTTTGTCCTTTCACTATTTGCAGTTTGGAACGGACCAATCTGCTTACACTCAAAGAGTAACAACACTGCCAAAAGAAATGTAACATAGAAAGAAGAAAATTGGACATTGGCTTACAGTATATGTGCTAATCTTGGTAGGTGTTTGCAGCTCACTTACATCGCCATAATGTACATCAATAGAAAATGTTCCTGACCTGTAGAATGTTAGAGCTTTGATACTTGGTATGGGATTACCCTTGGGAAAAACAAGAGAACTCTGCTGATTTTGTGGTGCATTCTCCTGTGCATCTGGACCAGTACCTTTCCATGCAAGGGAAATCGAGAAAGGAAGGCTTTCATTGACCTTCACGTTATGAAAAGGAAAAAAAATAGTAACATCATACCACATGCAAAGCTTAATAAATCAGCAGTTCACAGGACCGACAATTTTGAAAATCAATGTAAAAATAAAAATAGAAACCGATGAGTGAATTTCTAAGGGCCTAAACATAGGTAGACATCATAGATATGTAATTAAAATAATGTCATAAATCATAATTCCCAAAGATCTGTACAATTTTGCAACAAGTAAAAGATAACAACACAAACAAGCTTAAAAAACCAACAATGGCACAAAGGGTCCTTCTGAATTGAAAAGAAACAGAAAATAATCCAACATAAGAAACTTTACCTGAAATTCTCGTACTTTGAACGTGGGACTAAGAATTGCACATTTCAAAGCACAACCCTTGGCAACACACTCACTAGCATTCATTGTTCGCCTAGGCTCTTTCTTGAAAAACTCTGTCAATATTCTGGTTATGGCGGGTACACGAGAACCTGAACCAACCACCTCAACCATATGCACATTTTCAATGGTAAGATTTGCTTCAGCAAGTGCCTTATCCAAAGGTCCCCTGACACGTTCCAAAATTGGAAGACTTAATTGCTCAAAATCATCTCGCTTCATGAAGCCACGAACATCCTTCTCGTCCATCAAACACTCAATGTTGAGAGGTGCCTCACTATTTGCACTAAGCATCTTCTTCATCTTCTCACAGGCAGCCCTCAACCTTAAGCAAGCCCTAGCATTCTGGAAAACATCAATCTTATACTCCTCCTTGAACTTAGTAGCAAAGTGATGGAACAAAACCTCGTCAAAATCCTTACCACCTAAAGACCTATCATATGAATGAGCCAACACTTTCAACTGCCCCTTCTTGAATCCAGCAATACAGACTTGCATGCTAGCATGCCCAACATCAACAAAAGCAACATTCAGTTGATCGTTTTCTGGAAGGTCCGTTTTATAAATCCCATACGCCAAGGCAGTGGCAGTCATTTCATGAATCAATTGAAGCGGGTGTAGACCAACAATCGTGGCCGCATCCAACACCGCCCGCCTCTGCAAATCAGTAAAATAAACTGGAATTCCAATGCAACAATCAACAACAGCCGTAGTGAGATTGTTCTCTGCAATTTCCTTAAGATTCGACAACATCATACCAAACACTTGTGTAGGTGTAAATTTCTTAGCCTCACCCAAGTATTGCACGTGAATCAACGGGTACCCATCATTCCCCTCGGTAACAAGAAATGGCAATGACTTAAGATCCCGTTGCAATTCAGGATCAGAGAATTTTCTGCCAATGAGTCTCTTAAACTCTGATATTGAATTCTTAGGGTTCATCAGACTGCAGGCAGCACCAGCAGTGCCAATGAAACGTTGCTTCTCACCAAAGCACACAACAGCAGGCGTTTCACGTTTGGACTCATCATTAAGCACAACGTCAATCCCTCTTTGCCTCGCAACTGCAACAACGCAGCTCTCATTACCGAAATCAAAACCCACCACACTCATCTTCCTCAACAAAAACTCAGCTCAAAACAGAATAAAATCAAATCTGAAAAAAAAAAAAAAACTCTCGTCGTTACACTATTCATTTACACATTAAACATAAACACTACAAACTAATCAACTTGCACGAACAATAACTTAATAACTTGGATAATAGATTAAGAAAATTCAACATTTAAAAAACGATAATTAACAAAGGAAGCAGCGTTCATCATGCATGAACAAAAGATAAGCAGCGGAAATTGAATGAAACAAGTTGGATCAAAATTGAAAGAGAGAACAAAGAATTTTGTTAGCAATCGTACGAGTCTAAGGAGTTTGTAATTTGTACCCAAAACACAGAAAGGGAGAAGAGAAGAGATTGTGTCGAATTTTGGAGTTTTGATTTTAAATTTCAGTGACGACCTTTTCCATTTCCAATTGTTGTTAAACTTCTAAAACAGGCTTTTTACCCGCGCAACGCACGGAAACATTGTAATTAACATTGTAATTAGCATTGTAATTAATTAATCTACGTATATATGTTCTTATTAAAATTAGCATTGTATATAACATTGTAATTAATTAATCTACGTATATGTATGTTCTTATTAAAATTAAAATTTGTTATGCACTTGCTTAATGATAAAGTGGAAAATATTGAATACTGTAGTTGGATAATATAATTATGGATAATGATATTTTTATAACATTTTTTTATAATATTTTAATATTATTTATGTGTGATTTTTTTATTGATTTAAAGTATCATTATCTTATAGTTATATAAACATATCTAGGGTAAACTCAATTACTTTTAAAATATATATTAAAGAGTTTCTTAGATGAAAATTAATTTATATATATTTAACAAAATGAAATTTATTAACCGTATGATAATTCAGTTCTAATGTTGGGTATATAATATGCAAACCACTTTTCATAAAAACTATTAAATATAAATGATTGTTAAACACAATTTTTTTTTCTTTTTCTTTTAGTTGGATTTAAGGAATAATTTTATGTACATTTTACCCATAAATTTATTTACATATTTAAAAAACAAAACATTTATCCGATGAATTTACTTACATGTTTTTAAAATGACAATGAATTTTATCCTAAATTCTAAAAAATTCATTTAGCAACAATTTACTTTTTAAAAAAAAAAACAATTAGTAACGGATTCAATAATGAATTTTACCAAAAATAATTGAATTTTAAAATATATATTTTACCAATGGATTTATTATTATTATTATTATTATATATATATATATATATATATATATATCAATAATAAATATTATAAATTATCAACAAAATTTAACAATGAAATTTATCGTTTAAAGATTTATATCGTAAAGATTTTCTCCATCTCCTTCAATAACTTATTGTGGCACAGATAAATATTATTAATTTCAATAAAAATTACTTATGTATAGTAAAATTAAATATTAATATAATACGCTTATGATGTAAAAGTTTTCTCATTCTCTTTCATTATTTACTTTAATGAAAAGTTTCATGCAGTAAAGATTTTCTCATTTTCTTTAATAAATGAAAATACATGCGTCTTTAATTAGTATTTCTTTTTCAAGATAAATTTTTTTTATCACATAATGTTTTTCTATTAGAGATCACTAAACAACATTTATAGTACGGTTGTAAGAGGAGGAATCTTTATTAGACAACATTATGAGTTATAAAATAGTTTTCATTTCATTCTGTAAGAATTTTTTATTTATTTAATTTTAGAAAATTGTTAAATTTAAAATGAAAAAGTTAAATAGAAAAATAATCATTTGAAAAGTAAAATTGAAAAAAAAAAAGTGGAACTTTTATATAATATAAATCACCATAAACATATTTACGTCTGTGCGTATTTTTAAATATTATATTATTGTAATTTTCCAACTTCAGTTAATTTGACTTGATTCATAATAAAATAAGATCTAAATTTGTTTAAAAATAATAAATAATAAATAAAATAATTAGAAAAAAATTAAATTTTTTGGAATTACAAGATTACTAAAACATAAAATAGAAAATGTAGATTAAAAATTTTAAATTAGTAAAAGTAACTAAATTATAAAGTAAAAAATGTGAGTTGCATAAAGATCATGAAATAAAATATAAATAAATTTTAGTAAAAAAATTATTCTAAATTTGAAAGTACCACAAACAAACAAAATATTACCAAATAAAATATAAATAATTTTTAGTAAAAAATTAATCCAAATTGAAATTGGTTATATATAATTTTCTACAACTATCCTTAACAAATAAATTATTAAGAATAAAATAGAAAAGATAAAAGTGTATAATCAAATAAGTGTATCCTCATATAGGTATAGATAATTGTATAAACTATAGATTATTTACTTTAATAAAAAAATGTTATTTTTGTGATGTAAACTAATTAAAATACACTGTACAAAATATTATATATATATATATATATATATATATTGAAAATATGTTAAAAACTCTTCATGCTTCACATTAAATTTATTGTATTTGTACACACATACATAATTGATTATTATATTTATTAAACATAAATTACGACTAATCAAAATAATATTAATAACTCAATAAATACAATATATATTTATATGAATATGTCTCTATATGTTAAAAATCAGCTATTAAATAAAAAAGTTATTACAAAATTAATACTTTTATTTTATTAAATGAATAATTAAAATCATAGATGTCATAACTTGTGGATGCGCATGGTTACACAGTGTAACAGGTAGACAGGATAAAATATATTTTTTAAATTATTATAAAAATTACATATTATCTTTAAATTAAATGATAAAATATTTAATCTTTCCATTTGATGAAAATTTATGTAAAATATTATTCCCAATAACTGTTCTATAAAATATTTTTGATGAGATAAACAAAAATTCATATAAATTATAATATTACCTATCACGATAATGTTTTACACTACTTTGATTGATAAAGTATAGAAATAATATATTTTATAATTTAGTTTAAAAATTAAAAAATATATATATTTTTATAGTTTAAAAAAATATATGTTTAATCCTAAAATAAATTTCTATTCTATATGCATTTTAAAAAGTTTAATATGCTTATTTTGTTTGCTGAATAAAGAAAAAATTTAACAGTTACTACAGTCCACATTAATAAATCAGAAAATCAAAGTTCATTCCATGTTTTCTTATTATGACAGATACCAGGAGATTGAACCTCGTAATACAGGTAATTTAGGGTGACCCAAATTCCAAGGTGATTGCTTCCTTTGTCTTTTTCCTCACTTCTCTTCCGATCCTTACAGTCCGAACGCTCCGCGGCGGCTGGGGGTTCGACGGAGAAATATCCGGTGTCTGGCGGAGGCTGGTGGCAATATCCACGAAGGCGCTGAGAATGAACTTGTGCCACTTCTTCTGGTTCAGATTCATGTGACAGAACAAAAGCTCCTGCATGAACTCCCAATCCACCTTTTCACTCTTCTTCAATCTACCACAAAAATCAACGTATTTTCTAAGGAAATGGTCTCTAAAAAAAGTTGACATCATACAATATATAAGAAACAAAAACTAAAAGACTGAAATTTCACACGGCAAAAACATGAAAACATTCCACTGATTCAGCGTACCTTGCTTCAACCATGCCCTCCATGGACCGACGGAAATCCTCGGTGGGTCTGGCGGAGTTGGCCAAAACCACCACGCAATTACTCAGAACGGTGGTTTGTTCCTCCGCGCCCTCAGGCTCAGACATGGTCAGACTGGAAAGTCCTGCTTCGGTTGTTGTGTCAGTGAAGAGGTTCAGTGGCGAATCATCGAACCTTGGTGAAGAGTCAAATCTGATAAAGTCTAGTTTGGGAGATTTTTGTTCTTTGGATTCATTGTTGGTGGCGGTTTCTTCACCGAGGAATAGGTTCTTGAAATTCTCGATGAGAAAGCGATCAATGTCTGCTAACATGGCTTCGTCGTCTTTGACGTTGGTGGTGGTTTTTTTTATGATGTTTCTGCTGTTGTCCATGTCGACAGAAGAAGTCCTAGGATGCTTGCAACCTTTGGGAACCCATTTCTTAGAGGATAATTTAACCATGGAACGTTGCGAGGGTTTGATTTTGACGAGATAATCTCTCAGGGATTTTGAGATTTTCTTTGACATTTTTGGTTTAGGCTAACGTAGGATGAATGTTTTTGCTCATTGGGATTTCAGGGACGAAGTTGAAGACAATATGAAGAATGTAATTTATAGATGAATAAGTCAATAGATTTGGAAAAGACAATGAAGAAAAAGTTTCATGAATTAAGGTGTGTTTTTTATTATTATTTATTTTTATTATTATTTGTATTTGGTAAAAAAAAAACATGGTTTTTGTTGAAACTTATGATCCTCGTATCATGTTATATTCAAAGGTATAATTCAATTCAAAGGTTGTGTTTTAAAAAAATCGTGATTATGTGCCATTTGTGCGAATTTTGAAGAGTAAATGAAATATTTTTTTCTCTTTTTGTAGAGATTTATACTACTTTTGTATAGTGTTTTTACAATGTTATTAGTTTCCTTATATTCTACAAAATTGGTCAGAATTTGTTATATGTGTACATAACTTTCTTGTTTAAATGTAACTTTGGTGTTTGGAAAATGGTAGGAAGAGGATAAGAAGATGATTAATAAATGACATTTGAATGCGTGCTTTCTTTGAAAACCCGTGATAACAATTAATTGCAAAGAAAGAAAAATATAAACTTTGGGTTATTTTAATGATTTCATTTAATAGGGAAACAATCAAGTTATTTAATATCAATTTATGATTTAATACCCAATAGACCATTAATATTAACAATGAGAAGTTTTTTTTTACCTTATCCAAGGGTGGTTTAGAAGTCTAGGCAGTTTAAATATATTTTTTTAAGATGATTTTTAGAAGTAAAATTGAGAGAGTTTTAGACACCAAAATGAATAATACATGAATAATAAAAAAATACAAATACATGTTGATTAATCTTAACGATATTATTTGAAAACAAAGATTAAATATATGATAGCAAGTAATCTAAATTGAAAATTAAATTTTAATAAGTTTGATTTTTATAATGGATTTCAATACATTTTGAAGGTAAATTTCGACGTTTAATATTTTTTTTAAATGTATATTTAAAATAAATGTACTCATGTATAATAAGAATTTTAATTTCCACTAATATTTTAAAAAATATTTATACTATTATTGCTTCTTCTTTTTTGTGTGTTGTTGAAGAGATTATGATAATAAAGAAAACTTTTATCGATATATATGAGGTTAATTATATGACTTCCAAATTAATTATAAAAATCTTGATATTTAATTTAACTTTTTTTGCAAAGTGTTTTTAACAAAATTAAGATAAATAACTTCCTTAAGGTATAACGCATTGTAACTTCTTTTATTAAATATCTAAAGTCTTAAAATATTTATAAAACTTTTAAACAATTGTATACTTTTTAAATATAAACGTCCCATTTATTTAAAATATTTTGTATACAATTATATAATATGAAATATTTAACGGTTGAATAATTAAATTTTAATATATAGAGAGTTGTTGAATAATTCAATATTAAAGTATAATTTTTCTAACTTTTTGCGGGGGTTTTATATTTTAAACTTTAAATGAACGTTGACATTTTTATTATTAAAATGTATTGAATATTATTCTTGGGAAATGTTTACTTAATTGTAGTTTGATTTATATACCACGTTTTTTAACAGTTCATTTTTTTAACATTTCATTACAAACTAATTAATTATTCTGACATTAAATCATTCTGATTAATACTGATAAGAAGATCATCCTGATTAACAACATCATTAAGGAAAGAAAAGTCACATTGGTTTTACAAGTATTTGTCATTTTTTTAACTGCTTCTTGACTTCAGCAACCTAGTTTTTATAATTTACATCAACCAACCAGTCAAACCCAATTTACAAAGTCAGCTTCAAGTTAATAATATCAATTATTTGACTGTTTTTCACATGTAATATTTTCTAAAAACAATTTAGAAATTAAAAAATAAAATATTTACTAGTAAAAAGAACTTTTTAAGTTTATAAATTTAAATCTGTTAATAAGAAAATAGACTTAAAAATATGCGGTGACAATTAACAGACTTAAATTAAATTTTTTAAATCTCTTAAATGGTAAATAGACTTATAAAGTGATTTAACTTATTAAAAAATCTGATACATTTAGGTTTTCACTTGCGTACTCTTCAACCCTTCTCACTCGACCAAATCATCCTCCACGAACTCGTCGCCCGGCATTCCAACAATGGCAGCATGCACCGATGACATGTTCCATCGTTATAAACCACGACAACGTTCAACCTCCAACAACAACATCGTTCTAGCATCCACCTTTGCAATGACATTCCATCCTTCTTCCGGCGGCATTCTGATGGCAGCAACAACGTTTTAGCGGCGTCCCGACAACGGTAGTAGTGTCCAGCTTTAAGATGTCTACGGAGCTGAAGAATTTCTTTTCCGGAAAAGATGTAAGGGGTGTTAAACCTTGGGTTTTGGTTCTTTAAATTATCGTATAATGAATATGAATGGTTTTTTTTGTGATTAACGTGGTTTTTGTTTTATGTGCTATTGGTAATTATGTTGTGAGTATACTTTGAATTTTTGGGCCAGGTATATATAATTCTGTTTTGTAGGGCTTAATTCAATTAAAAGAGGAGCAAGGCCAGGTATCTACTTCATCTTTTAGAGTATGAACTTCTTGCTAGAGAGACAATGTGTACGTACTTACTCTTACTTTATGGTTATAATTCATCACTTGTCATTTTTGTTCTTACATAATTAGATTACAAATTGATTCTGATTTTTCAACCTATGTGTTTTTACTGAGAATATACACTTCTGAATTCCTTTATCTTCTATTATTCCATCATATCTTGAGGTAATTTAACTCGTGGCAATGAACAAAAAAGAAGAAGAAAAGCATTAGTATAAAAGATATAATATTTTGTTTGTAATGTTGGATTCTATAGCCTCTAACATTGCTGCTAGGAAATAAATACATAATATTTGTACTGAAAAATAGCAATATATTTCTTGTATGTGCAGTCAGTGTAAGTGAAATAGAAGCACTTTATGAGCTCTATGCAATTTTATTGGATGTACTAAGTGCTTGAGCCAGCCACTAAGAAAATAGTTTTGTGCTGTCAAGTTTCTTCTAAGTAATCTGTTTTGCTTTAATTGAGTGTTTTTTTTTTCAAATGTTTTAAGAGCTGGATTAAACATGGTTATAGTGCAGGTGCAATTTTAAAAAGAGTTGTTAGTTGTTTTCAGCTGCTGAAATATCCTTGTGATGTTTTAAAATTTCAGAATGTTTTCAAGTTTTTACTTAAATTATGTTCAACATGCTAGTGCAAGAGTTTTGAATTATGTGTTGTCTTTGTTCTTTGCATTTCCAAGAAATTGGTGTTTAGTTGATAAATGTCTAAGTTATGGAATGATTTTATTAGAAACTGACGCAGTAAAATGTTTCATTAGAAGCTAACCTAGGAAAATGGTTATGGTGCAGTAGTGATATTTATGATTGGTTAAGTTTATGACAAGATTTTGGAAGTTAAGATATGCAAGATTTCGGATGAGTTTTTAAGTGTTGTTAGTAGTTTTTGAAAAGAGTTGTTAGTAGTTTTCATTTTTTTGAAACAAAACAATATATTTGCTCTCCTATTCCTTGCCTCTAACAAAAACCAATATATCAACGCAATTTGTTGTTATCTCATCATTCCTTACCTTTTATCTACATGAAGATAGAATAACTTATTTTTAATTTTTGCTCTCCTATTCCTTGCCTCTAACAGTTTTCATTTCTTTTAATTTTTCTTTCTTTTTTATTACAGGGCAATAGGCAAATTAGTTCATGGGAATGTGATATTATGTGATGTATTTGATCAAAGCTATCATTCATGCAGAAATTTATGATAAGTAGACAACTGTAAACACTTATAACTAATGCATGAATTATACGTTTTTAAATACATCACTACATAATATATTGTTTGTTTTAGGTGTTTAATGATCCATCATCAATATCAAAGGAGGTCATCACGAGAATAACATATCAATGGACAAGTTATCTCCTCCAATGTGGAAATTAGGTTTTGATTAGGAGTTGTTCATGTTTCGTTTAGATTATGTTTAAACTTAAAAGTTAGCGTTAGACTTTTGTTTACACTACACACTTTATGTTAGACATCTTATTATTTATTTTGATTTTGGAACTTTTATTATGTACTTCAATGGAACAATTTAAAATATATATTATGTTTTGGAAAATTTGTTGTATTTCAAGTTTTGGTTTCGTGATTAAATAAATAAAAAACAAAAAAATTAATTCTATTATGATCACAACATATTTAAATTTGCTATTTTTTTTTTTGTAAATATACGAATATTTAAGTCTGTTGCTTACCAAACTTAAAATTTAAGTCTGTTACGTCTGCCGAATCTAAATCTGTCGTAAAACAGACTTAAAAAGCCCAAAATAACAGACTTAAAAATAACTTATATTATTTAATTTTAATAATAAAACTCATAATTTCACTAAATCTATCATCATTTGATGAACACGCATAATTATGCACACTTGAAAATTGTGAGTTCATAAATTTTAACCATTCTTTGAATTTGAATTTGTGTGAAATAACAAGCAAACTCAATAAAGCAGGGTTTGAATGGAATTTAAAAAAAAAAGTTTCATAATTATTAATATAGACGCAGGAGAAGAAGGTTTATAGGAATTAGATGGTTTGTAATTAGATGGTTCATTCTAAATTTTGAATGCCTTATATATATCATGTATCCATGAAGCTAAAGTACACCAGTGAAAAATAGTGATATTAAAACAATATATAAGATCGATTATAGCAAAATAGATTTAATTCAAAATCTAGTGACAATTTTGTAAATATTGAAAAATATATTTTAAATCTCTTACAGATCTAATATATACATATTATATTAGTTAAAAAAAACGATTTAATATATACATATATTATAGATCGATTAAAAAACAACTTATCTAATATATCCTGTTCACTTCAAAGTACAAAAACCCTTTTCACTTTTTCGAATTTTGTCTTCTCTTGTGCTTCCGTTGTTTCTTCTTCTATTCCCTACAAAAAAAAAGCAACGAAGCTTTCTCATCTTCCAAACTACTCACAATCGCTACTGTCGTGCCTTACTACTATCACGTCGTCGTGCTCTTTTATATATATATATATATATATATATATATATATATATATATATATATATATATATATATATAAAGACGTGACTATTTATTTACCTTCCATTTTCATCTTTGTAATTACATCTAAGGGCTGGAAACGATGGTTGAAAAACCAAATCCAAAATTTCAAATGAGTTGTGCTCTTTCTTTCGCCAAATTCCAATTCCAAATTTTCAATCTTTTTCTCTACGCTCATCATCTTTGACTTTATTAAATATGGTCGATTCCATGCTTATGTTGTCATTTCTTATTCTTTAATTAGAGTTTTTGTTATGTTATTAGAATGTTATGATTGTTTTTTTTATCAGAATAGCGGATATTGTAATAAAGTCAACTTATAAGCTTTTGGTAAAAAATAATAATAATATTTTTTTATAAAAAAATAATTATATTTTATGCATGACGTAACATCAGAAATAAATATTGCGGTGTAAATAATTACAGGGAATACGTGGCTCTCCCTTTGAGAAAATAGCCTTGTCAAACGGCGTCGTTTCCGGAAACTGTTCCTGCCAAACTCTAAACTTCTCGTAACGGTAATACCAGAAACACAATTTCAGAAGCGCGGGGAGAGAGAAAGAAGAGAGAGAGAGAGAGAGAAAAAATGGCGAGCAACAATGAAGAGAGGGAAGAAAGAAGAAGGAGAATTGCAGAAAGAGGTTCGGATCGCATGGCCCTAATAACGGGTCGAATCAACGCGCTTCCTCCCACGCCACCCTCTTCCGGCTCCTCTCCGACGCATCGCAATGCCCGCCACGTGATGTCCATGTCCGCCGCTGGCGGCTTCGATTCCCATTCAGAAGAACAAAATACCTCCTCTCGCCACCAGCGTCCTCAATCATTGTCTGCAGTCGACGCTTACCACGAAAATCTCTCTGGTTCGTCTTGCTACCTATTCCGTGTTGCTCTTCTCTTTTTAATCCCGTTGCTTCATTGGGCAATGTTACTTTTATAAAGCGTGTGGTAATTTTTTTGGAAATTTTAGGTGTTTGATAAAAATGTAATTTTTATTTCCAGTTTGCTTTCCATTTCCTTGAGATTGCTTCACTATGACACTCGATTCCTTTGTGTATTGTTGTTTAAATTTAATTAGGATGCATAGACAGTGCATTTTCATTAAAATATATTTGGAAATTCAATTATTGTAGCATTTATCGTGTTTCTATTCACATTGATTGAGAATGTGACAACTTTTATACTAACAGTGTATCAAAATTAAATTTTTGTTCTTTTGCGATCTATAAGAAGTCTATACCAGAACACGATATATTGCTAGTTCATACTATGTCCAACAACAATCAAACATGGATTTCTGATTGATGCTAAATATAATGGAGTAAAAATAATGTATGAGAAAAATGATGAACAATAATGAACAATAATAAGTAGCAATAGAATGGAAGAAGGAAAATTTGAATAAATGTATGAGAAAAATGAAGGTCCTCACTTCGAGAAATCTAAATCTATGGTTATGGAATAGCAAAAACACGTAGGAGAATCTATTTTGACAATGATCATAACACAAACCTTCCTCCTGAAGCGGTTTTAAGAGTTTTAGCAGTATCTTCAAGGAATCCAACTCTGCAACTCAGTAACTTGTGAGTGGCAATATTGTTTATCTGTGATTATTTCAGCATAACCAGTTCACCTGACAGAAAATGTATATTTTTCCCTTGATATTCTTCTCTTACATAAATTATCTTTGTTAACACTGCCATTTTCTTGCAGTTAGTGTGAGCAAAAATTTTATGCTGGAATAGACACTCTGTTCATTTAATTGGATTTGTTGGAATTTGCAGGCGGTTCTGAAGATAAACGTAGAGCCGGCTTTTCTTCATCAAGGCTAAAACATCAGGGAGGTTTTAGGTACTCACACTTGGAAAGATTCCAGTTCCAAACTGAAGAGGAACCTGCCAAACAGGAATCTAATCCTATTACAGATGCAAATAACAAAGTGTCAGATGATAGTGCCAAAGTGGAACCATCTCCTGTCCCATCAGAACCTAAAAGTTCAGTACAAAAGACACAACAAGTGAAGCAACCTCCCAGGCATAAGGCTACATTTTTCTCTTCAAGAGAACTGAACTACTGCATTTTAGCTTCTGAGTCCACACGTGCCCTCAGTTCTCTGATAATAGCATCGGTGGTAGTTTTCCATTACTTGATTTCAAAGAGTGTTTTAGCCTCAAGGCCTCTTTACATCCTTTTGTTAACTGATGTTACGATTGTGCTTGCTCGCCTATACGGTGGAAAGACAATTGCTGTGGAAGAAAATGAGGGAGGAAAAGGCAAAACTCCTGGAGATGGACACAGTTGGGGAGATGCTGTAAAGCTTTTGGAGAGAGGTTTGGTCGCTTACCAGGCCCTTAGAGGTGCTTTCATAGATTGCAGTATTTATCTAGTGGTTGTTGTTTGTGCCACCTCCTTCGTGTAGCTCTGTCTGCTTCTGTTTGAATAATAGCAATATCCCCTTCTGGGCAACTATCTGCTTCCAAATAATTTTGTTGTAAATTCTTTTTTGCTATTGTTGCTTTTGAATACTGTCGTTTAATTTGAAGGAAAAAGTTTTTTTAACAATTTTTTTCAATAACTATTTTTTTATAATATTTTTAAAATAAATACGTACTCATGTTATTAGTTTGTTTTAAATATTTTTTTAAAAATAAATTTAAACAAATCAAAGTATTTTATTGTCAAAAAATTATTAATTTATCAAAATCTTAATTTAAATTAAGAGTTAATTAAAAATAGTGTCAAAGTCTTTTATCTTGTGTTTATAAAAATTTAACTGGACGAATACAAACATACAATATCAATCACACATACAAAGATACAATGTTAATAAGACACATAAAAATACAATACTAATGAAATAAAAGTTAAAATAACATAGAAAATTGATATATATTTTAATATAAAATATTAAGATAATAAATTTATAGGAAAATGTTTTTTTAATAATTTTTTTCACAATATTTTGACAACATGCATGTGGTGGTTTATGTTATATCTCAGATGACACCTTTACGAGTAAAACTGATGATAAATAAGGTGTAAAGTTAGTTTTCACGAATTACAAACCGTAACATATAATTAATTTACTGATTTTTATAAGATTTTTTTAATTATATCAAGAATGTGTTTTTATTAGTTGAAAGAGAAAAAAAAAATATTATATTAGCATTGCATACCCTACTAAACTAGACTAACTTTATTTTATGATACTTTTAAATATGACACAGATTATGACTTGTTTGGTGAATAATTGCGCTCAATTTTTGGTAATGGTAACAAAGAACCCTGCAATACACTGAAAAGTTATACTGTGTGAATAGACAATGATATTTTCACATTGGGATTTCCTTTATATAAAAGTTAATACTTAAAAAACCAAGGGAGAATAATATAAAACAATTCTACTTTGCTTATTTGATAAAATAATTTGATTTAGCAAGTTTTTATTTATTTTTTTTAAATCGTGCATTTTTGGAAGCCAAAAGTATTTTTACTTAATATTTTGAAATATGGAGTCAAAGTTAATAGAGGTTTAGAAACTGTCTTCTGTTTTAAGACTTTTGTTATTCCTTCAAATTATTGTGAAAGTTTATAAAAGTCATTTTGATGCCAAAATTAGTAAAATGTTTGACAATTTAGATATTAATCATATAAAAAATATAATTATCTATTTTTTTCACACAATAAAATTAATTATATTGGTAATTGATCGATCGATTAGACTCTGTAACAATCTATCCTAATGGTATTCATATTCAAACATTTTATTAACAATTGACCATCAAATTTATGATTGAATATATATATGATAATGCATGTAAATTTTGGTTGTAATGTTTGAGAATATTTTAGTATATTTGAATTATAATATGTACCAAATAACAATGTATGAAAATGTATTGACTACCGAAAACAAAAGCACAGGAATGAAGTTGTCTGGAGTAGCTTTGAAAAAGTGATTCCGAATAAATGCATTAGAGATAGTAGAAAATGACACATGAGAGCCCTATTGGAAGTACGTTAAACATCATAAATATTCCACCAAATATTTAAATAATTCAAATTTAACTAAATATAAAATTCAACAATTTATCTATTCGTTATTTGATCTATTCTTTCAAGGTTAAAATCTTATTCGGATTTTTAACTCCGTTGATTGCTTCTACGAGATCTTGTTAGAGATTTTATGGTTCATAGACAAAACAGTGTATAAAAAAATCTTTTAATGAATATATAGTTTTTTTTTTACATAATAATATATTTTACAATAGTTAACATAATTTTATTAAATATTTAAAATATATAACTTATGTTTTATTCATGTGTTCTTAGGTTGATGTCGTAATAAGTATAAATTTATATCTAATTTATTTTCACAAATGACACTGTGAGATTAAATATTTAAAACCCTGATAACAACGTTACATAATTTCAAAGAAATTGTTAAAATGATTATGATATTATTGTGTGAATATTAATTTTACAACATGAATTTTTAAATCTAATACATCAATAAAGTAAACAGCAAGATACACTTTAATCATGCCACATTATAATTTTAAAAATTTGAAAATAAAACAATATTAGTAAAAAGTTGAAAATAATACAAAATTTTTTTGTTTTATATATGTACAAAATAATATATAACTGATTGAAGTTTCTTTACAAATTACACATATTTCTTGAGTCAAATTTCATTTATAATAGACTTTTTAAAAATGTGAACATTTCAAAATTATATATATAAAAAGTATGTAAGTTATTAAGTTATGAAATATAGAATTAGAAATAAAATAGAGTTATTAAGTTATGAAAGTTTTGTGAGATGATATTGAGGGTATAAAGGTTTCTCTGCAATGGAGAGAATCCAAAAAGAAAAAGCATGTATTTTACAGACATCACAATCAAGCATGGCAGAATCAATGACCAAAGTGAGTGATTCCATCAGAAGAGGGTAAGTGGGGCTTAAAGTAGATGCCCCAAATTTCATCCTTCCCCAATCAATCAATAATCATATTCTTGGTAACTTTTATATATATATATATATATATAATCATTTGATATTATTATTTTTTATTTTTTATTTTTATTTATTTTTTTAAAATACAAAAATTTACATTTTTATATTTATTTTATCTTTATATTGAATGTAAAACTGTCTCATGATTATTTCTATTCAAATTACATACACTGTTTCTTTTTCTGTTGCATTTATTGAGCAACCATTCGGTTGAGTGCTTTTGCACCTTCCACCTAATGCTATTACACTATCAATGCTACTCTCTGACTTAGAGAGACATACTGCACGGATATTCTTGGAAATAATTCATGAATGTAAATGTTAAATTAGATACACATGGCATAGAAATGAAAAAGTTAAACATAGTAAAGAAAAAATAATTCATAAAATAAATGTTTAGAAGTTTTTGATTAAAAATTATGTATTGAATGATTTGATCATACTACAATGAATGGTTTACTTTAATAAATTATTCAGATACCGATCGGTTAGATAATATGAATCGAACTATTAAGATTGATAATTAACTTAAATCAAAACAAGATCATTATCAATTAGATTATGATTAAATTGATACTGATTTAAAATTTATTTTAAAATCTATAAATATAAATGTGAATTAATGAGATAAATTGATTGAATTTATTATGTATTTATTATTAAGCTTACTTAATTTTTGTTTGATATTGAAAAATGTACAAACAATTAGACACAGAACTCAAAAAACTTACCACCTTAATCTCATAATCGAAACAAGTGGTATTGAATTGAAATCATATTTATATAATTTCCTTAATGAATTTCTCATGAAAAACAATACAATCTCTAAATTTTAGAGCTAATAATTTATTTTGGTGACCAGGCAATGGATTCATGAGATTTTGGGTTAAAAATAAGATATGACATAGCATTATGAGGTATTTGAAAGCCTTGAATATTAGAAAAATATATCTTTAATAAATTTTTAATAACTTTTATATAATTATTTATGTGATAATTTGTACTTGATCTATTTTAAATATATAAATCAATAAAATAGTGATAAATAAATTCTCATATTAAAAATTTTAACATGGTCACAAATCTTAATTATGTTTTGAATTTAGGTAAAAGTAGAGTGAGGAGGGTTTGTCTCCAAATTTGGAAACCTCTTGTTCACCTACTTGATGGATGAGGAAAAACATTTGGGGTTAGACAGTTTGGTCCAAAGGGTATGGGAAGGTATGGTTGCTGAAGGACAGGCATTAAATTTCATGTGCCCCACTGCACCAGTCTGAGATGCATCAGAGGTGGGTAAGATAAAAGGGTTAACGAATTAGGATGCAAGAAAATGGCTCCTGTAGCTTTTACTATTCAAGTTTTTTTATCCTTTTCTCCCTGGATTACTTTCTCACATTAAATGGAAGACTCAGATTCGGTTGAAAAAGAAGCTCAAGAGAAAGAAAACAGATAGCTTGGAAGAAAGAGGAAATAAATTCCAAGAGGGACAAGTGAAAGAAGGTTGGATAGCACTTGCACATCATCTTCACACAGCACATGCTTCGTTGCAGTTACTTTCTTTTTTCTCTTCTGTATATGCAGATATTACGGTCCCAGAATACCACCAGCTGCTGGACCACCATTCAAGTTGGTTAATGATTTTGTTGGTTGATCATCACTGCAGGAATTTTGTTCAAAGACAAATAATTATATCCTATTTTGTCGTCATCTTGTAATGTTATAGAACATACACAAGTAATAAGAACATTAGTGCTCAACCTTAAGCTCATACCATCCTAACTAACAAAACGTTGTGAATTTTAAATCTAATTTAATTTTACAAAATCACATCGATAAGATATTATCTATTCTGAATCAAATTCTTATTAACAAAGGTATTTTATGTATATATAAACTTATATCTATTTATTGTTTTATTTGATAGAGATATCTTATGTATATATAAACTTATATTTATTTCTTGTTTGATAAGATGTAGAACTTTGTTTGTATCGTGACAAGATTTTCAAAATATATACAGTAATTCTTAGAAAAGTGGATGATGGTTTAGGATCAGATTTATGAATAGAATAATACATATGGGGAGAGAAATTACACATCCTTAATTAGCACTTCACTTCCGAAACAATTAATCTCAAAACTTTCGGCCATAAAGATATGTGTTTTCGAGAAAGAAAGAAAGAAAGAAAAAAGTGTGTTTTAAGCAATTCGGAACAAATGCTTATGCTCTGGTTTTAATGAGCAGCTTCTTTATTGTTATAGTGAAAGTTGTTTTGTACATATGAATTGACAGGAACCTGACTCAAAAGCTTTTGCTAATGAGTCAAAAGGTTCATCCAAACAGCATGGAAAGAAAAAGAAACTCTATATCAGCAACATCTATGATGAAGAGGGAGAGAAGAAAGAAATGGAAAGATGAGAGAGAACTTAACTTCCATAGCTTGTAACAGTCAAAGAGATTAACTAATATAACTAGAGCAGCTCTCACCATTTGTACAACGCATCATAGTTCATCTGAGAAAAAAATGAAAACGAGTTCAGCAAGACTACATCATGTTATTACTTTTATGATTTATCTCCAAATCTTCATCACCCATTTGAATTTTGGCAAGGATCTTGGAGGGTGCTGCAAATCTAGCTGAGAATGAGCGAGAAACATTATCTGGGTCGGTGGAATAGCCATTATCGAAGTTGTGTAAGTAGGAGGTAGGATCATACTGAACATGGAACACTGGTGAAGGTCTAAAGAATCTTCTTCTCTCTCTCTTTATCTTCCTCCACAAAGCTTTCCAGCTTCCCATCTTCAATCTGGTCACGAATTCGTTCACACACACAATGGGATCGTAGCCAATTCTCTCATAGCTTTGCCAACTGCTGTTGCTTATGGTGCTTAGACAGTGACAGTTTTCAAGGTTCATGGTGTACAGAAGTAGTAGCACAGATAGAGAAGAGAACCTTGGGAGGAGAAAATGGTTTAGGGGACCAAGGTGTTTGAAGTGCATGCACTAAGGCTATTTATATATAAATCACAACATCACACACTTCTTTTTATCAACTCATCACCACCACCTCAGCATACCATGTACTTACAATAGGATAGGATCAGAAAAAAGTGTCAAAAGTACTATCAATTATAGAGATAAATATGTCTAATTTTTAAACTACATAAAATTTTATTGTTAAACAGTATTTTAAACTGATATTTAAATTAAAACAAGTTAAACCGTATAAATAATTTAAACATCATTCAAAAATATTTAAAACATATCAAATAATATAAATAGTTCAAATATCGGTCTAAAATATTGATTAGCATATTAAAAATCTTTATACAATTGGATTGGATTAAGAAGATCGTATTATTTCGTTTTCAAAGTCTGAAACAAAATTATATCAAAGTTTGAATGAGAAATAAATTACAATTTTGTATCAAAATTAAAGAATTAAAACCATATTGAGTACTAAATTATAATTCAACACTGTTAATATTTTTTCCTTATGATGTCACCAATTACATCACTTTTTGAAATTGTTTCATGGCTATGTTTCTATGTTGTCCAATGGGTCAAGGGGGTATAATTTGTTTAGGAAGTCACATTGGAGCAACATAAACAATAAACAAAACAAAGAGATAATTATTTTATGCAAAGAAACTGCTTATTCAAACACCTAAGTCCTATCCTATAAATTTGATGTGTTAGAATGTTATAAACCAGAAAAATATATTTTGATAAACATAAATTTTTTATATTTATTTGATATATTTTTTCTTATTTTTTACTTTTTTCTTTCTTGAAAAAATACAAAAATTATACTCTTATGATCATTTTACTCTTGTACTGTATATTAAATGAATGTAAAAGTGTTTCATAGTACCATTACTCTATAAACAATATGATTCTGCTATGAAAAATATTATTTGACACACTTAAATTTTTTATATTCATTTGACACTATTCTTACTTGCTTTGTACTCTCTTTTTTTCTTGAAAAAAAATACAAAAATATACACTTTTATAATCATTTTACCCTTCTACTTGTTAGGACTATTAAGGAAGAAGTTCACTGGGGATATACAAACACCAATGAGATATAAGTCAACCATATAAAGGATTGACACCACTTTATACCCAAAACCTTAAGGCAATGAATTAACGGGTCTTTCATCTTTATATAGTGTTCTATTTTCTCATTTTTATCCAATGTGAAACTTGGACTCGCACTTGCATTCCCAACAGTACTATGTGTGAAATAAATGTAAATATATATATATATAATAGCTTTTTGTGTTTTCGGGTTCACATGGAGTTCTAAACAAAAGGTAACCCTTGTAATAAGCAACGATTTGAGGAATTTTTTATTTGTCTTTTTTGATGCACAAGCTTTTTGGTTCAGTGTAAGACCATAAGACCACCCTATAAATAAAGAATGGTCGGTGCTTAAGTGTTGGTGTTTAGGACTTAATTAATGGTTTGAAATTTTTAAATGTGATTAAGCCCTTGTAATATGGTCCTTTGGTTTGTACAAGTGTTTGGTTTCAATTTCACATGCTTTTGGATCAATGTGAAAAAGTTACTGTGTGCTAATCCAATGTTGTTTTGTTGGCCCACTCTATATTCCCTCATTACCCTTTTCTTACTATTTTTTTATGTCACTGCCCAATGCTGCTTCTTTCTAAAGGTATTTTATTATTGTTTGAAAATAACTTAAAAGGGGGAACAGATGAAGTTGAAGAAAAAAGTAAAATTGAAATTATTCATACACAAAAAAGAGGTATCTCATATTGCTCTCAAATGTTTGCTGGACATTAAATGGAAAAGAAAGTAAAGAGGATAAAAGGGGAAAAGGATTAAAGAAAGAAGAGAAAATCTATGAGAAATGCTGTTTGAAAAGATTACATGTTACTTTGTGGTTTTATGTCATTTTCTCCATTTACATTTTTCTTTTTTTTATTAATTGTCCAAGTAAGAGAGAAGAAAATTAAAGTTATGATATTGCAATTTTGATTTTGACAAAGTTTGATCAATCTGAATAGCCATCAGTCCATGTCTTACCTATCTTATTTGAAAGCAAAATTACTACCTTGGTTTGGAAATAAAGTAGGACTAAGAAGTTGATGATGAAAAAGGTGAGACTGATTTATACTCACAAAAAAGGGAAAAAGTTATCATACGATGCTCTCAAAAGTTAAGTGGACCATTATCATTTTTCTTATTTTAAAATTAAATATTACTTGATGACAGAAAATTATACAAAAATGGGATCTGATAAATAAAAAAAAACTTAGTTATTTTGATGATTGAAATGTTACAATAATGATGGTGAAAATACAATCATTGGAAGCAGATCCTAATATCATATACCATATTAGAGTATGTGGCCATTGATTCTTCCAAACTTGAATGATGTCATTTACACAAGTATGCATGCTGCATATGGTGGAAGACAGAGATGTTTTGAGGCTTCACCATGTTTCTTCTCAGTCCTTCAGTTCATAATTGAAATGAAAAACAGAGTCAGTAAAGCAAAGAAAACAGTGACAGAATAATTGAATTCCATCAAAAGCTTACCTTGTAAATACAGTGTTGAAGAATAATTGCATGGCTTTTTGTATTCACCAAAACCTCACATGCCAGTATTATCTGTTGGGATTTTCACAGACACAACATCACCACATTCAGAACATCAGGAACAAAGATCATGTTTCAGATCCCATATGGAATCATAATATAATAATAATAATAATATATAAATCAAGGTAAACTTGGAATTAGATTAAAGTTTATATTGATGAGCATACTCTATGATTGTCATAAACTAAGTGGTCGACCATCTAGCAATTAAATTAGTGAAACCATAAATAAGATTAACTATTAAAAGTAATCAAGTTAATTTTAAGTTATTATTATGCATTTAGACATTTGATTATTTTATTATGCATTTATTATCCAATTGTTCTGATAATCACGGACTTAAAATGTTTTATGTGTTTTCTGTCTATGACACTCTATATAATCGAATGGTACAAGGAGAATTAAAGACCAATAACTTGAACTTGGAGTTTATTTAAAGAAAAAGTGTATGGTCTCTCATGTGTGGTATTTGATTTCATGTTGGATATGTCTAGTTTTTGCATCTTCTAGAAATATATTAAAATTAAGATAAATAGTGGTCCAATTCAATAAGTATTGATTTATTTTATTTTCAGTATAATGAAAAAAAATACAATTTTAGTAAAAAATATAAATTTAAAATATTTTTAACAGTTTATTCAAGATTAAAATTATTAAATACTTCAATTTTATTACCTTAAAATTATTAAATACTTCAATTTTATTACCTTAAAATTAAGAGGGATGGGAATGCTGAGAAAGCCGAATTCGCCAGCGACCTCAATAACGGTATGAAAGTAGACTTCACCCTTCGCCATGTCCTCCAGCAAATGGGCCACCTCGGTAGACGGAAGCCCACTAAACTCAAGATCACCGTCCACGTTCGTTGAGGCCCAACCTCGCACGTGCCACCCCTCCGATTCCACGTGACCCATCTTCTTTCCCCGATACTTCACCCCGACGTCCACGTCCGCCAGGTCCAGCCAGTACATGCCGCGGTTCTTCACCACCACCGCCAGCGTTATCCACACGTCCGCGCCCACCGGCGGCAGAGGGTGCACCCTCACGCGCTTCACGCTCATCCGTTCTATCTTCAGCTCCGGACTCCACGGCCACAACACCAGCGACCCCGCCGCACAAACCACCATCGCCACCGTCCACTTCAAAAAGCAAAAACGTCTTAAAACGACGCAGTTCGACGGAGATGCCGTCGCCATTGCTTCAGTTTAACTCACATGAACTTCGCTAAGTAACTATATACTCACTACTTCGGCGTAGATGAAGGGTTTCACTTACGCTCATGTTTTGTTTCATCTTAGAATGCTTGTCTTGTCTCCTTGCGCGAAATTGTGCTCCGCTTTCCCTTTTGTTTGACTTACGTATGCCACTGTTTCTTTGCTACTAAAGTATGTTTAAATGGAAATTTCCTCTGTTTTCTTTCAATATTAGAGGATAGTTCATCTCTATTTATTCATTTTTCATAGGCACAACAAAAAAAATGGAGGAAAGGAAAGAAGTAACAAACAAAATTTCTTGCAATAAAAACTTCGTTAATCCTGAAATTCTGATGTATGTTTATAATCTGACATCATTAGTGTTTTACATACAACAACGATGTGATTTGAATCCTAAACATATAAAGAGATAGAAATAATAGAGCTTGAATAATGAATCAAAGAAACTATGTTATATGTGTATAGATGCTGAGACAGGACACGACATAAATGTCGCAGAATAGATCAGATGAAATCGTGTCACTGCCAGCATTAAAGAATAAACAAACCAAGTAAGAGAAAGAGAAAGAGAATGTTTTCTCTGGTGCTGTTGTGGCTGCATTTTTCTTATCTCTGTCGAAGAGCTAAAAGACGAGCTCTCAAATCATCATAATCGGGTAGATTCGGATGCACACGCCTTGCACCACCCCGCATTCCAGATTCTAAGGAAATTGTTCGTATATGCCCTTTTGATGTTTCCACAGCAGTGTTGGATTCAGAAGGAAGAGATTTTCCTCTGACATGTGGGCTTCTACGCCTTCTGGTTTGCTCAGTATCATGTTCTGGTTGTTGAGAAGGATAACGTTTTTTTCTGTCTGACTTCATTCCACCTGAATCTGGTGTTGCTGCAGTGTCAGGCTGTGTTGTTTTCTTTGAATCACTTTTGTTGGTCTTTTGTTTGAGGTAGGGAGGCGGAATGCGCCAAAAGGAAGAAATTGGCCTGTTGGTTTCAGCCTTTTCTACTTCATCCTCAGATATGCTTCCCAATGAACTTGAACTGGTACCCTTTCTACCATCATTAGATGACAGACTTGTTTCATCATCACTGCTACTGCTTTGATGAATCCATGAGTCGTCATTCAAATTCTTCCTTCCCACTCTTTCCTTCCCTTTTGATCCATTGAAATCTTCTCCAGGCTTCCCCTGAAACCTTATCCATTATAAATTTCTCTTATGTTGAAAGGACTAAAATATAGGGTTAATTATGTTTTTTTTTCTTTTCTGTAAACTATAAAACGATTTTGGTTTTCTTCTCTAAGTTGGATGCAGTCTACAAGTTTTCCTCTTGTCAACATCTTAACATATAGATGGTTAACACTGTGGGTAAGAAAGATTGTATTCATACATTTTTTTAATACAGGATAAGGATCAAAGTTTGAGATAAGAACGAAATCCAAAATTACATAGTTTACTTACGAAAGAGATGCTTAACCCTAAAATATATGATCTCTCTTGTCTTGAAGGGTTAAAATACACTTGATCTAATTACCAATTCAAATTCATATTTTGGCTGAAACATATGCTTATTGACTACATAGACTTACTTCACGTAATGACGACTGTGTATAAAGTCTTTCTCTAAGAGACTTGTCATCCCATTCTATGGAGAACTCTTGTGCTATATCATATAATAGTCCAATCTTCATTTCTCTTGAAGGTGGATCTTGCTTCAGCCTCTCCACAAACTGAGGAAAGTAATTGTTTATGTTTTAAGAACAAAAAGATGTCACGAAGAAAATTTAGTAATTTATCCAAGTAATGAACATGTATTTATGAATGTGCATGTGTTATGAGGGTGAAGTCATTGATTTACCTCTTTGTTTATATAAGGTTCAAGAGAATTCCCATATTTTTCGGTAAATAATGTTCTGAGCTCAAGCAATTCTGGCAGATCACCAAATCTTGCAGCGGCATATATCAATGATGGCACAGCTTCCTTGCATTCATCAGGGCAATCCCTGTTCAGGGAGATTAAAAGATTATCAACACAAACTCTCGTTAATGCATTGTAGCTATAGACAAGAAAGAGTAAAATAGAAATGACCGAAACACAAAAATCTACTTTAAATTCAATGTTTCATTTTCAGTCTATCAGGAAGGAAGTTTACTAGAGATACAATATTAATGAGACTTAAATCCAACTATATAAAGAATTTGACATTATTTTCTACAAAAACTCTTGAGACAATGAGTTAATAGATCTTAACTTTTATATTTTATTTCACTTTCTCATTTCTATCTAACATGAGATTTGGACTCCCATTTAAATTCTTAACACATAAACCCCTCAATATCATTAATTTTGTGCGTGTATGGGAAGTGAAGAAAACAGAACAATATTCTAGTGCATATGATGAGAAACATACTTCTGCTTAGCTAGGTCTTCAACATGATCTGATATGCACCCAACAAAGTTTTCAACGAGTTCATAGCAGGATAACATTTTCTGCTCTAACAGAAGTCCTTTAGCCTGCTTCAAACACAAAGAGTCAACAACTGGTATAACTTTAACAGCATACAACATCGCATGCACAAAATGGATCAATATAAGACTTATACCAATCTTTTTTTTTTAGTCTTAGTTGAAAAGCGATTGCATCTTCAAAATTGAAAACTATAATGCAAACTGTACCCTTGTATATGCATCGTATTCGAGGCCAAGCCTTAGAAGCTCTGCGATGTCACTCTTCAAAAACTTCAGCACTGCTTTCTTCCTATTCTGTATTCTCTCCAGCCGAATTTTCAAAGCCTTCACGTAAGACAAGCTGTTTTTTTTTTTAAGTGAAACACAACCAAAAATCAGTAAGAAAAGAAAAATGTTCCTATAAAAGGTTGAGAGGAAAAGTAGCAGAGTGAAGGTTAGTGCTGTACCATTTTGAATAGAACCTGGGCTTCAATAGCCACCGAAACATTTTGTGTCCTAGAATCTGAAAAGACCAAGTTTGCTGAAAATGGAAAATGACTTTTGTTGGGTATCTTAGATGCTGTGTTATTGTTAAATAACTAAAAGTATAGAATCTGAAGATCAAGCTACGCAAGAATCAGCATTGAGGAGGCCTCAAAGAAAAGAAATGGAGAGGCTAATCACTAGGGGTAAAATCAGAAACCACACTAAGAAAGAGACCTCAACAAATTATTAAGAGCTAGGAAATCTAGAGAGAAAAAGGGTATCTTAAGTCTGCAACATTAACCAATAAAAAGGTTGAACAACTTTGAGGGAATATATATATAGAGAGAGAGAGAAATCTAAGTTATGACTATAAGAGTTATATATTCAGTACGATGTGGCCAACAAAGGAAGTTCCAAGCTTGTCCACCAAGAAACAAAAAACTGAGGCCAAAAAGACAGTAGCAGATTGGTGAAAAAAAAGGGTCTTAACTTGAAGCTTGCATCACAGTTAGATGGAGGACAGGAGAAAAAGAAACAGTTATGAAATTAGCTGTCAGTTTGGTTCTCTGAGAAATTGCATGTGCATAAGAAAAGGAGAAAGGAAAAACAACTTCTGTAAAGTAGTACTTTTCTTCTATGTATGGTGTAACAGTTACCAGTGTTGAAAATGATTTACCAGTACAATTAATAAACATCATCAATTAGGATTAACATGGTTCCAATCTATGTTGTTCTATTAATAAGCATATACTTATACTTATAATAGTGAATTATAGGACCATCGGGTGTATCAGAACTGAACCAAAAGCATTGAGTGACATTACAAGAATGAAATTTAGATGTTACTCTGATAAATGAAAGGATAGTTAGCAAAAGTAATTTTTCTTATTTTTGCCATCATTTTAGTTAAAAGGGTGATTCTTATTTTGTGTTATGTAAAAGATTATGACCTCCTTTAACATGATCATTGCTTGCTGTCAACAGGGATTCAGAAAGTGATGTATAATGAAAGATGTCACAAGCAATGACAAGTTAAAGTTGGCGTAAATTTGAGGCCAGGGACAGGTAGGGTATGTTCATGCATTGAATCAAATATTGTTTATTTCTTGTTCAGTAATTCAGCAATATAGTATTCAGAAAGCATGGAAAAAGAAGCTACAAAGTCACATTGAATGAGTTTCTTTTTGCGTGCTCCTTTTTCTTACTGAGAAATTGGAGTCAACTTGCGTGACCCTTGACTTGACCCTTGTTCTTTATTCCAAAACTATGCTTATTAGATTCCTTTTTTAATGTTCACTTGATCACTTTGCTTGGTGGCCAAGAATACTCAGGCTTTTCTCACACATGAGGATCATAACTGATGCAAAAACTCAAAAGCGTGCAAGCTTTTTTGCATGATATGAGGGTACGTTGTTGTGAGGTTCTGTTGGGGTAAACATGCTAAATGATGGCTTTAATTGTGTGTCACATGAATGAGTATATGCATTTAATATATAGCAGTGAACTTTAACATTATCTCAATCTCACAACATATATTTATAAAGGAAAACGAGGTTTATATCCATTTAATGAAAGAAATAATATTATGATAAGCTTTTTATATATAATTATTTATATAATAATAATAATAAATATGTCTCCGTTAATGCTATTTTTACAAGTAATTAAGTAATTGTAAACTGATTTATAATTAAATTATTTTTGTTAATATTTTAAGGTATGTCTTATAGATTATTAAAATTGAAGAATGTTTCAATTTGGATAATTAGTAAATAAGGAGAACTCTAATAGTTTATTAGTTTGATTCAGAAAAAAAATATTATTGAAAATCCTTACATAAAATTTATTGAAATGAAGAGTATTATGTTATTTTTACTAAAAAAATTGTTATCGTATTATGTGATTTAATAAAAATAATGTACATTTTTCGATAAAAATTGGATTCTCATTTTTTTTCATCGATAATAATGTTTTTATGAGAAACTTGATTAAATATGGCTACAGAAGACTGAATGCTGTGCTAGTCTGAATTCTGTTTCATCAGTCAACTTAGTACTCCTTCGAGAGCAAGAAGCTTTCAAAATTATCAACATATATTTGCACCACTTCTAATAATAATAATAAGTCACATTTTATAAAATAATTTTGTAAAATTAAGTTAAATTACTGTATCATTTATTAATATTTATTCTCATATATAAAATATATATATTTCGAAGAAAGTGTATTAAAAATTTCACATTAAATAAATAAATATAAATGTAAACTTTATTTTATAAACTAATTTACAGTACTTAAATTTAGTTCACATAACTACAAAATGTCGTCATACCATTATTGCAAAGAAAAAAGAAGAGAGGAAATACAAAATATATTTTGGAAAGTATTTCATATATTTTGGAAAGTTTTTTCTATAAATATTTAAAAACATGTATTCAGAAAGTCAAATTTTCAAAGGTAAGATGCTGGTTTTGAAAATTTGAGTGGGTGAAATGAAGAAATTATGGAGGTGCAGGAGTGAAAGGTTTGTCATTGTGATAATTGAGCCCAATCAGTCTTGTTCTTTCTGCACCAAATAAAAGCTCAACTTTTATATTTATAACAATTATATATGGATTATTTCATTTGGTCTATAAAAATTATATTTCTATTTTACTTATATCTTTGAAGGTCACATGCCTTTAGTGTTAATGGGATTTATAAAGTTGTATTCTTTCTATATGGGTTAAGTGTTGAATTATATTTTACTTATATTTATTTAATATTATTTAATTTATTTTTTACTCTTCTTTTTTTATTAAAAATATAAAAAATTATCCTTTTATAATTATTTTATTCTTACAACAAAACGTCAAAGGAATATAAATATGTGTAATATGAGGAATAATTACACTGTATTAAAAACTTATAAAAAAAATATTTAGATTCATAAATTTTTTATATTTATTTCACTATTTTATTTTGGATATACTTTGACTATATTTTTTTGACAACATTTTAATATCATTTACGTATTATTCTGTGATTGGTTCATGTTGATATTTATGATTATTATTATTAAATATGAAGTAATTTTGGACCAATTACAAAATAACAAGTAGATGATTTTAAAATACTGTGAAAAAATATTATCAAAGTATCATTAGTCTTCTTTATTGTTATTTTAAAAAATATAAAAATTTATTTTTTATGATTATTTTATTTTTATACCGTGTGTGTGTATTAGACCATACCATTACTCACAGTCCAGAAATCACAACAAGCTTGGATCTTTAACTCAACATCCAAATCTATTGCTACTTTTCCCAAGATGAATCAACTTGGTGTAAGAGATAACAGTTGAATCTGTCAAAGAAAATGCTACCTTAAAAAGTTCTGCATTTGGGACACAGTTCTAGCTACCACATGGAGTGTCTCGAAAAGTATAAAAATGGTTCCTTCAACGACATCATTCACCAGTTTATTACACCTTTTGAAACACCTGAACCCGACACATTCATTGCTGGTACGGTATCTACCAGACAAACCTCAACACAGTGGTGAGAAAATGGAAGAAATGGTTTTCTCGGTGAAGAAACTCACGTCGCACAAATCGATCCAAGTTAAGGTTGCGGGGAAGCAAATTGGCAGAGTGCAAAATCGTTGTCAAAGTTGGTGTAGGTTCGCACACCAGTGCTGTTCCCAGCTTCACCAATGAACACAATGAACACAGCTTCAGAGGCATCAGAATCTGCAAAAGGACCGCATTCTCACGTTATACCATTGCCGACAACGTTAATGTTGTCGATATCAGAAAACCAACAGAAAAACATACAGCAGATCGGTGTGTTTGTGAGCATGCAAGAGAGAAGGATCATATATACCAAAGGAAGGAGAAAATGATTCAGATGCAGTTAAGCAGTGATCTCATCAGAGTAGAAACTGTGAAAACTGCGAATGGTTGATTTGATGAGATAGATGAGATATGTTCAAAATATATAGAGAGAAAAAAACAGGCACGGTTGAAAAAACCGCCACCAACTATACTGGGCATTGTTTCTTCCAACATCGGGTTCATCGACACCCAACCCTTCCAAACAAAAATTATATATATTTTTTTATTGCTAAATATACTTATTTTTTATACATTACAACATCATGATTCAGTGGGTGAAGTTTTCCCTTTTTGAATTGAAAAATAAGGGCAGCGGTACTTTCACACGGACAAAACGACAAAAACATTCATGTTACACGAATAAATAATAATATTATAATTATAATTATATTATTTTTTAATTTAAAATCATAGTTATATTATTATATTATTAAACATAGTGTCAAATTAATGTTGTCAAAAGAAATTTTTCCCAAAAATAATTTTTTCACCTGACTACTCTGTACTTTGTATGAAAAACATTAAACTTACAAACATTTACATTTGTTTGATATAACATTACAAAAATAAAAATTATAAAAGAACAAAATAATTATAGAATGATACATATTTACATTCCTAAAAATAAAATAATTATAAAAAAGTAAATAAAATATAAAAAAAATAGAGTCAAATTAATGTAAAAAATTTAGTAACAAAATATCATTTATTTAAGAAAAATGATTATTTGACACACCTAAATTTTTTACATTCATTTTATATTATTTTTACTTATTTTTTACTTTTTTTCTTTCTTAAAAACATACAAAAATTTATACTTTTATGATTATTTTATCATTATACTTTATATCAAACCAATATAAACGTGTATCATGATACTATCACTATTTATTTAGTAGCTAACATAATTTAGAAGGATAAAAATAATGGTCAAATGACACACTTTTATATTCATTTGACACACTACAAAAGTAAAATTATCAAAAGTAAACTTTTTATATTTTTTCAATAAAAAATAAGAAATAATAGTGTCAAATGAATGTAAAATATATGGGTGTTAACTTATATTTTAGGTAAGAATACCAGCAAGTGTGTAGATCAATTGAAGCAAAATTAAATTAGCTTAAGAATCTGAAGTTAAATCTTAACTACTTTTATTTGGAATATGAGCATGATTCAGACAAAATTCCTTAAATAAACTGTATTTGAATTGATTATTGGGGAATTGGAATTTAAAGAGGACTTTGGCATACTGCCAAAGCTTAAAACTGTTGACCATACATCAGCCACTTGTTTTCCTCTGTCTCCTATATGTGCTTGTACTTTTACTGCAATTTTAGACTATAAAACAAAATCAAAATTATAATACTAACATGATTACTTTTAGTCTATAAAACGAAAATAAAATTATAATATTAACATAATGACCCATATGATAAATTTCATAAAACATCTTGCTAGAAATTGATGAATAAAAATTAAGTTTAAATTCATTAAAAATCCAAGTACAAATTTAGGTATTACATTAAGTAAAAACCATAAGGTGGAACAATAAATTTGAATTTTGAATAAAATATATTATTAGTTTCTTATTCTGAAATTAGATTTCATATATGTCCTAATTTTTAATACATTCTTTTCTCCAAGTCGTAAAAATGAATTAATATATTAATTTCTTTTTTATGCGTTAAATGGTATTTTAATTATTGTTTGAGTTAAAATTTGCTAAATGATATAAATAGTTTGAATATTAGTCTAAAATATCATTTAATATAATGTATGTTTAATTAAAATATCATTTAATATCTAAAGTAAAGAATCTGGTTAAACAATATACAAAATAAAAGTCGTAAAAAGGGTATGAAATTTTAATTGTTTGAGATAATTAGCAAAACAGTGGGTGCATAGCATTGGTTAGAATTGCAGATTGAGATTTGAAGAAAAAGACTGAAAAGGTATGTTTTTGCGATTTGCTTTTGTTCAGGTTTTAAACCACTGTCTATGAACGCCCATTGCATTTGAAGAAAAAGACTGGGCATTGTTTCTTCCAACATCGGGTTCATCGACACCCAACCCTTCCAAATAAAAATAATATAGATTTTTTTTATTGCTAAATATACTTATTTTTTTATAGGAAAATGATACTTTGACATTCAGATTTGACAAATTTTTGCCACCATCACGTGTCACATTCTGGATGATGGTTCACGTTTATGTAAAAAAAAAAAATGACGAGGATTAGTGGAGGGGTCTGAAAAGAGGGGAAGGTGAAAGCTTCTAATTTCAAAATTCAATTTCAGAGATTGAGAAAGAAACCCTAGAGAGAGAAACTCTCTCTCCCAAGTTGGAAAATCCCCGTCATGTTTCCACCGTCGTTCGCCGTTAAACGGCTACCGTCGACGACCAGAGGCTCTGTCGCCGGTGCTCTTCGTGTCTCTTCCCATAAGTCGCGGCTCTTCCCACAGTCGTCCCGTTTCCACCGTCAGTCGCCCTTCAACGGCCACCGGAGGACAAAAGCCTCTCTTCGACAGAAGCTTCCACCGTGACGTCCCGAGAATGCCGATTACTTACCCTTCAACGGCCACCAGAGGACAGAAGCCTCTCTTCGACAGAATTAAGAGCAAAGGAAGCATTAATTTTTTTTTGTTTATCTAAGATAGTAGAATGGTGATGTTCATGTGTTTATAATACTAAATTCTCTTGTTTGAGTAACCTTATCAATATTTCAGGTGTTTAAGTTAGGAACTGATTCCGAATTGCCTTATAGGATGGCGCTTCAATCCCAGGGTGATGGCCTTATTTGTGCAATGGAAACGCCAAAGGTTTGCAGGTCTTTGCTTCTCATCACCTCTTTTCTTAATATTTGTATAGTTACATGCATAGGTTGTTGACGAACGATGATGCATGACTACTTTCCTAGCACTACACCTTTTAGAGAAGTGGAAAAAACTTTACACCATATGACATCATTTGTCGTGTACAGTGCCATTTGGGTGACAAACATGCTAACATACTCATCCAAGTTGGTAACCCATCATAGTTCTTAAGCACTAACATTCTTCAATTGTTAGGTAAGAGAGTCTCCATGATATTAGTAGTGAATGAGTGCATTCTCAATATGTTCACCGTGACCGTGGCAGATAAGTCATGATGATTGCTTCCACCGATGTTGCTTCCTTGAATCATTTGGTATGGTTCATTGTGGTTGCTTGTTTAGCTCGGGTTGGGTTAGGGTAGAAAGTATAAGCTCTCTCACTCCATATTCTACCTTATAAGTGCATTCTTGACACAGAAGGTTTTGAATTCCTCCTCATACTTCATTTTCATCTCATCCATCTCTCTCCTCATTTCTTTCATCATCACCATAAGGTCCATTTGTTACTCCTTTGATGCCTCTTTTACTATTATGTTGCTCGTCATGTGTCACCATGGGAATCAAAGAAATTCTCGCTCGTCCCACAGTTGAAACCAAAATGTTTCTATAGGACCAGTTGGACACTCTTAATTGCTTGAAGGCTTGGTCTTCTAGTCACTCTTGTCTTCAATTTATTTGTTCTGAAGTATGTTCTATTTATCATGAACCGCTCGGATGATACCTATAGAAGACACTCTGATGCTTATCGAGTGCAAAGGTATTGAATGTAGTAATATATGTAATCCAACTACCTTACCTGTATCTCTTATTTATACTATTTGTAATGAAATTTTATTTATCATAGACCTAATTACAACCCAATTACGTCTTAACACAATTGTTTGGTTGATTTGTGTTAAATTTCTTTTGGATTAGTTAATCACTTTGAAAGTCAACCAATAAGTCATGTTTAATATTAACGATAAACTTATAGAAAGATCCATTTGTATTGATTGTTTGATCATTCGATACATATTATATGCTAACATTGAGGAGATAAAGACAATTTAAATATTTTTAATCTTTTCAATTTAAATATGACAACTTTATTCATGAGTGATTACAAGAACATTTTTTCATAAATAGTTTACATTATTAATAAATAAAAAAAAAATACCTTTATTTGCTGTGAATTAAGAATATAAAAATGACAATTACTCTTTATTCTTTCTTCTTCATACTACTTTTGCTTTACGACATTGTGAATATCGGATAAGCAAACTTTGTTTAACGTACTCGCAAGTAAAATTGTACCACCGTCATCATCATAATTTTTAACCACAAAAGAGACAAGTAAATAATTTACCAACAATAACATAGATAAGAAAATATATGCTTTCATTAAAATTAGAAGTTTGCAGTAAAAACTCAGCCTTGAAGTCTTCTATATTGGTTGAACCATTTGGCAGAACTGGTAATATGTAATCACACACCTTATGGCAAATATTTATTAGTTTATGGGGACTATTGACTACACCCATGCCTTTGGGGTATTTCTCACTGAAAAGCTACATAACAAATAACATCAAAATAGCGAGCAAGTAATGAATAACTGCTCAACTCTACAAGGAAGAATTCCACAACACATGTAAGGTAACGATACAACCCATGTTACAAGGCATTTTAGAGAGAGGGTTGTCCAAGAATAACGTTTTCATAAATATGCCAATACAAAAAAAGAAAAAAAGTATCAGAAAACCCCTCAAAATGAAAATGCATCAGCACTGAGCAGTGGCATTCACAAAGAATCTAAATGTTTCATATTGAAATAAGCAAAATCTTGAGCCTTCATTTTTCAAGTCCTTGCTGGAGAAAGTAAGCAGCAATAGCAAGTAGGATGATAAATACTGCAATCCACAAGCTCAGCCCTCCTTGAAACAAGAGAAAAAGTGAGTCGCGTGCAATATTGACCTTCTATTTGATAACATGATCAAATACAACATTCATTTAGTAAAGTCAATTATATATTTTATTGAACGATGAGTCTCTAATTTCTTTTGTATCATATTATTTTGTAAATTACATTTTTTTGGGTGTGCGGTTGGTCAAATTTGGAAGTTGTTACCTTCGACCCTTTAGCCAAATCCAGAAAGTTTTTGGATAAGCTATTTGAATAGAACTTTCAATACACAACTGAAACATGGAAAGGGGGAGCTACGGAACGTGAATGATAAATATTCAACCAACCATGCTACAACACTATATTAGATTACTTATTTTTCCACTTTAAGCTAATATGACCCAATTTCACTTTGCAGGAATTGAAAATTTAGACTGGTCAGATGTTTAAACACGTGCTTTCGATACCTGAGTCTAATACCGAGTGTTATTGACAATACAGAGTTATAGACACCCACAAAATTAGTTATATAAATCTTCACTTGCAGGAAGAAGACATCCTTCACACGCAGCGTGCTAAACTTTCTAACTTTTCTGAAACATTGCTCATTTCAACCAAAATCCTGGGCCCCTAATGTTCCAGGTTAATTAAGTTACAGATAGGCTGAAAGGACTATACACTATGTACAAAGAGTTCTAACAAAAACAATTATGTATGTGTACAGCAAGAACATGTAGAGTTAATCTGAGAACAAACAATGAAATATACACGTACCATTTGTCTTCTCTTCAATTATTGTTACCCTTGCACTTGAATCCATGGATACCGACGCCAAAGCCCTAAATACAGAAGCACAAATATGACTACCCTTAAACATGGCATAAGACAGCAAAGGGTAAATACCATTTTGATATTTCAATGTGGGTGGTCACTGAAAAAACAAAAATTATGATTTAGCCCTGAATGTGTAAAATTTACAACAATAGTGTTTTTTTATTAAGTTGTAATGTTTAAGGATCAATTTGACCCTGAGTGATATTTTTTGAATGTCAATTTGGCATTAAGTTGTAATCTTCAAGAATCAATTTGTTAATATAACTGTCACACTTTTTATACATTTTGAGATTAAATAAGAACAGTCGGTCTTTGAGGAACTAAATTGTTACCAGTTTACCTATTTAGGAACCAAAATCATCATTATCGAACATAAAATTTCTAAGGAAAATTATATAATACATAGTTCAAACCTTGTATCAGGGGAGAATGCTAAAGCAGTTACAATGCCAAGATGAGCCTTTTTTATCATTGTCTGAATTCGCATATTTGTTGAATTTACAATTACAATGTCTCCTGAAGGTGTTCCACTGCATGAAAAATCCATCAAAATAGAAGAAATAAGTTTTTGTCAAAGTGCACCTCGAGGTCTGAAAACCACAAAACTCAAGGCACATTTTCTTCAAGTAGCTTAAGAAAAGATGGGGGTGCCATCTTAGATAGTAGAAAAAATACAGATCACAAAATGTACCATGCAAGAATCTTTCCATCAGCTGAGACATTAAATGCAGAGATTGCATCACGGATAATATGCTTTGAGCCCATCCTTTCCCATGTTTGTGTATTCCAGGTAAGGATGCTTCCACCTTTATCTATAGACAACAATAAAAACTTCGTTCAGTTAAAAGATACAAAAGACAGATAAGATAACTTTTCTCTGAAAAATTATTTACCTGTCATGGCAGCAATATACAAGACTTGAGTCTTATCATTTGTTTGAGAAAATCTGCAAGAGCTAAAAGTTTCACGCTGCATAAATTCAACAAAATATGATTAGAATACATAGTTATTGACAAAGCAATCACCAAACCAAATATGAGAATAATAGGGGCACATGTTTAACCCTGGAGTTAGAAAGCAGCCTTAATTATGGTCACAAAAACTGCACTAGTTGCAGTCTATGTGGAGGTTTCCTTCATAGTAGTCTTAAGGAAAATATTTAGTCACATATCTACAAGAGATATAACTTAAATAGAGTTCATACAATTTGAACAGTCCTCATGTTACCCATTGATTTTGTGGGTTTGAGTTAAATCCTAAATCCAAATCCAAAAATGATAGCAAAATCTATCTTAAAATTCATTGTTGGGCAACCTTCACTGCCATGCTTGCTGACCTTCTACCTTGCCTTAGTTGCAACCTATTTAGACATTGTCTTAATTGTGGTATCAAGGGTAGTCTTTAGTCTAACAATCCTCAAAAACTAACTTTTAAAGTGAGAATTGTCCAAGCTTTAATTTAAGTCATATCTCTCATTAATGTGGGACTACACACCACCCTTGAGGCCAACAACTGAGGTGGGCTACGGGTAGCTACCATTAAGGTGAAGCTAGGCAATATAGAATTTTTCCCACTAGATGTTAAATGCTACATTTACTTGATACAACATGGTAGTTATGACTTTAAGATTATAACTAATTTCTACTTCAGATAAAGGTAACCTATTTGCCAATAATGACTAGATTGAGATCAAGACATATAGGAGTTATGATACATGGTGAACAAAGTTTCAAGAATAGTTATTATTTGGGATTTCTACTTACTCCTAGAATATATGCTGTTGCCTTTAAAATATTGGATCCTAACCTCCTATTTTTTGTCTCCTTAATTTTTCCCATTAGTAGCCTCTCTACAAGGAAACCAATTCATCTTGTTTTCTTTGAGGTTGCTTTAGGATCCATTGAGCCTATTATCACAAAACTAGTAAATTCAGACCAAAAGTAATCTGCTCATTTCATCTTTCAAACTGAAAACCTCCCATAAACACAGGTCTCGTCACTGAGTAAGTCAGAATTATTAATGACCATTCATAATAGATCAACATAGCACAAAGCCGTTGGTTGACAGTGATGCTCTCTGACCACTGGTTCAACATGAAACAACCTAAATCACATACGAAGAACATTTTATTATAAAAAATATATTAAACTGGGCCAAGAGATATATTACTGAGAGGGAAGGGCACATGTAATCTTATATGTGATTAGTAATAGTATGGAGCAAATCTTATAAAATTTTCATATCTCTAAATATTATGTTAGTAATAGTATGGAGCAAATCCATGACATAACCAAATTTCATCAATTATCAAGAAGAGAAAAATTAAAAAAAGGCACATAAAGCTATCAAGCCCATGCAAAGTTTATCCAGTAAGATTTAATCAATTGCTCACATTTTCATTTGGTAGAGTAGATAAGACCATTGATGAAGAAACGTCCCAAACCCTGCAGGGGCCACCACTTCCCAAAGAGGCAAGTAATTTACCATCAGAACTGCAATACATGTAAAACCAAACTGTAAGGCACAATCCTTTTACAATAATGGGGTTTAAAGAGATCATTGTCATCTGTCATATTTCCTTTATGAATTATAAGTAAATGAGTGAAAGAGTAACACATCTGTGAAATGCTGATGATTATATGCACATCAAACCTGAAATGTAAATCCTTCACAGAAGAATGAGCATTAGACTCGTTGAGAATAACTTCCATGCTAGGCCACTTGAAAACCCTTATATTTCCATCCTGTACTCACCAAATTACAATATCATACCGCATTTCATTCCTCGATCAAAAAAGAAATTATCTACTAGTTAATGCTTATTTTTCAGAAGAATGAAAGCATTTTAATTATGCAATGAAGAAACTTTAAAGCATATATATGACACGCAAGCACTGTCCAATAAAACAAGTTTCTCATCATTTAATATCAATTAGGAAAAAGTGAAAAACAAAGACAACATATCACATCATACAATGAATTGAAGAAATTGGAGAAGCATTAGGAAAGGTTACATTTTTAGATTTTGACAGCTTTTGAAGCAATGTTTGACATACAAATTTGATGTTTGTGATCTCTTCAAACTGGTTCTCAGTAAACACAAACAATTCTTTGATTGAGAGCATATTTTCATTTTGACTTTGTAATACCATTTACTTACATCAAATTCTTCTTAATGAGAATTTCACATTGGTACCATTTGTATGAAGCACAGTAAAACAAGTTTGGAATTTGGTTATTAATCAATTTGTATAAATTCATAACTTGAAAATGAAGTGCAGAAATAAATAATTGGTGGAAATGTTTTCCAAAAACCATCTTTCCTTCACGTTGCTAAAAATTAACATCAATCTTATATTGTTTCTTTTGACTAAAGTAAATATAAAGGAAATCCATACTTCCCCACCAGCAGCTAGAGCAGTACCGTCATTGTTGAATGCTAATGCTAATTGCTGTCCAACATCCTCCAACTGCGTGAGCACTTTATCTGACATCTTCAGATTCAACTTATGAATTTCAGAGCTCTTGTTTTGATAATCCCAGTCAAACCATCTATATAAACAAGGCATAATGCTGATCATAGTGTTCTATAGCTAGATGAAATTATAGAACAAAATGAAATCAAAGCTTCTTCTTGGTCTAAAATATCAGTTCAGCATGTAGATTATGGAGTGACAAAAATACCTTTACTTTCCTCTTTCTACTTTATTCTTGTGTAAACTTCATTAAATGAATCACTACTTTCATTTAGTTGGTGGAAACACTAGGGAAATATTTGGACAATTTACAATGCATACACCAAACATCGAGCTACAAATCCCCAAAAAGAATTTACAAAAATGAAAAGAAAATGATAATTTTCTAGATATTTTTGTACATTGACGCAACAATGTGCTTTTGTTATTTTCCTTTATTTTGTTCTGATGTAAACAAATTTCCACAAAAAAGAAAACGAACTACACAATAGAAATTCCCAAAACTACCAAAACTGGGCAGCTATTTCCATGAAAACTGTTGTCCGGAAAATATGGCATATTCACATGCTAATTTTATCAATCAAACTTTGCACTGATACTAACAAGAGACAAATTCAAGTTGTCAAAGATTCTCTTGCATCATTTCTATGGTCTTAGACAGAACTACTACTAGACCATACTGTCTAATGGGTTTATCACCTTCCAGTTCAATATTCTGTAATATACAATAACAGATAATGTATATAAGTAAAAATTTCTTCAATCTATTCGAAACTAAGTCCTTACATAGTTTGATGAACATGAGTTACTTTCACACCTTAGTCAAGTCCAAATTCATTGAGATTATGAATAATCCTCATCCTAGTTGGTCAAGGTAAAAAAGGTTATATGATATTGTTGTAATTAGAGGAAATATCTATGAATCTTCTTAATTAGAGAAAATATCTATAAAATTTTCCTAATTAGAGAAAACATGTGTATGATCTTTTAGATTATTTTGTTTTCTTATTTTCCTTTTTAGAATATTAGATTGCTACAAATAGAGGTAAGGAGAATGTAATTACTATGAATAAAAATAATAAAATCATTCTCTTTTTCAAGTGATATACATAATTAAACTATAAAGGGTGCACACAGTTCCTCAACGTTCTAGACAAGTCTTAATACTTCAGCATGTGAAGCTCACAATTTTGAAATTGTGATTGTATTTCCTACCCTGTATTTCACACAACTTAGTTGGGAGGACGAAAATGAAAATCTATTTGCACATGGTAAAGTATAGATGAAAAATGCTTTCATTTTCCAATTGATCAACCAAGCATTACTTCTACATCATGTATGCTCGAACTAGTCCAGGTTCGCTCATCCAAAACATTTGACACAGAGATTTACACCTAGAAATGAATTCTATACAGATATTAAGAAAAGAGGTGATGAGAAGCAAAGACCTGCACACCTTTGGCATTTCCATTGCACAAATAAGGCCATCACCCTGGGATTGAAGTGCCATCCTATAAGGCAATTCGGAATCAATTCCTAACTTAAACACCTGACATATTGATAAGGTTACTCAAACAAGAGAATTTAGTATTATAAACACATGAACATCATCATTCTACTATCTTAGACAAACAAAAAAAATTTAATGCATCCTTTGCTCTCAATTCTAACGAATCTACTTCTTCAAAACACTGCACAGAATATCAAAATCAAGCAACTAGAACATATTCCTCACATTCTTACAAAAATACATAGCAGTAATCCACATTGCATCACACAAAGAAGATCCTAATCCAAACAGATCCAATTCCTCTAGTTTCAAAATTTTCGCCACAAAAATCAAAATCATAAGAATTGCGTAATAGAAGCAAAAGGAAAATTCGTACCGGTTGGCTGGAGAGAGAATTGGATGCAATATCAAAGTGCGCAATCACCAAAGCATTAGGAATACCACTGCGACCTGCTCCACCGCCACCCGTAAAAAGCAGGTAGTTACCGGTGACCGACGCAGGCTCCGACTCCGCCTTAGTCACGGACTCTGACTCCTGTTCGGTGGAGAGCGCAGAGTTATTACCGGAGTCTGAGGAATCATCGGCAGTTTGAATTTGACGCGATTTGATAAGATGTTGAGGAATCCAAGCAACGGAGTAGAATGGAACGCCGTATTTCTTCAAGTTAGGAGGGTCTGGGATTTGTCTTTTCCCCATTCTATCTCTCTCAACTTTTTTGTTTTGGGGTGAATTTGATTCAGCTGCGTCGCCGTGATTGTTTTGTGAAAGTGTTTTCTGCTATCCTGGGTAAGACCTTTTTCATATATATGACAATTAAATTTGCTTCCACATATATTGTTTGAACTCATCTTGATTTTATGAAAAATATATTAGGTAAGAAAATGAGACGTAAGTGAGTATATACATATCTCTCAAATCCATACATTTTCTTATAATTGTTTGTGTCTACATTCTGGGTTTTAAATTAATAAAATACTCAATTTATTAGATAACCTAAAAACTTGTTTTCATTTTTCTTTTTTGAAAAATAATAATTTGACACTAAGAATATGATAAATTTTTGACACAAGTATCAATTATCTACATTTATACATTGCCATTACTCCTCCAGAGAACAGTGGAAAGGATTGACTTGGTTCTCCATATTAGTATCTACCTAGTGCCATGTTTAAAAAACATACAATTTTAAAAATAAGAACTCTTATGGTTTCTATGAGCACTTGAGTATGAAGACAGGTTGGGTTTTGCATATCCATTTTGTAGCTTTGATCGATCTACATTATTGGTCACCTAATAATTTATTTTTTCTTATGTGGGAGGAGTTTTTTCTTATGTGGGAGGAGGTTTACTGCCATAAATACGTCAATAATTTTTATTCTAGAGTGATTAATACTGTACACATACATTTACAGATACAAATATGAAAGGAGCTACTTCACTCAACATTATGTACTTGACAAACATGCATGTAGTCTTGTATGTATGAATTGCATCATATGTTTTGCCCTGACTATATGTTATGACTATATGTTAGTCAAATATTCAAAACTCAATAGGCCCAAAACTATAAAGTAAAAAATTTATGTCAATTTATAATTTTCTCTAGCAACATGTACCAACATGATCAAAAGAGAATATTTAGTATACATTAAGATATTTGCGGTATGTCGGCAGAAGGACACAGCAGCAAGGGCGGTGCGAAGAGACACGACGAGTGAGAAGAGACGCGAGTAATCGACGTTCTCAGGGTGTCACGGTAGAAGTTTCTGTCGAAGAGAGGCTTCTGTCTTCCGGTGGCCGTTAAAGGGCGACTAACGATGAAAACGGGACGACTGTAGGAAGAGCCACGACTTGTGAGAAGAGACGCGAAGAGCACCAGCGGCAGAGCCTCTGGATCATTGACTGTGACCGGCGAAGGATGGTGGAAACCGTAATTTTCCAACTTGGTAGAGAGAGTTTCTCTCTCTATAGTTTCTTTCTCAATCTTAAATTAAAATTTGAAATGAGAAGCTTCCACCTTTCTCTCTTTTCAGACCCCTCTACTAATCCACAATTATACCCATTGCATTTAAAATCTATGTGTCAATGGAAAACTATTACTACCACATGCTCTGTTTTCACCAAAGTGGATTTGCTTTACTTTTTCAACTTTTCCATATGATGTAATGTGAAAAAACTTAAATCTGTTAAGAGGATTGTTTTTATCATTTTTTTTTCAATTACATATTAATTGCAAATTGAATGTTAATGTTATTGTATTGTAAAATTATTTTGTGGCTTAAATGATAACTTGATAAATTTTTTAATTTTTTTATAATAATTATTTTAAAAAGTTATTCTTATAGTTTTTTTTTTCTTTTAAATAATAATGTAAAAATATTCTATTAGGAAAATGGGTTAAAAGTTATACCTTTGGTATTATGTCTTTAAATATTGAATGTGGAGTGATAAAACGAGAAAACAGAGAGTAGGAATAGTATACATGAGAGAGAATTAATTAAGAAAGTACAAAGCATAAAAATATAATTTATAATTGGTATTTTTTTAATGGTAAGAAAAAGTCTAATTAAATATGACAAAAAATAGAAAATAAGTATATTAAAAATTTTCATAAGACTAATAATAAATAATAACTCTAATATATTTTTTCCCAAAACTTTACCTATTGATCATGTTTAAGTGACTTGTAATAAAACTGCTTTTCAATTAAGAAAAATACATTTTCTTAAAAGACAAAAAAAAAAAAAACAGTTGAACTGTTAGTTTTTTTTTTTACATAATATTTTAACTCTTAGTTAAAATAGTGAATCAATAAAAAAAATGTTGGTTAAAGAATAACATTTATATTTCTACATATGTTTTATACTATATACAGTTATTAGAGCATCGTGAAGAATATTTTATAAATAAAACAAAAGTTATAGTATATAAGTTGAAATTTCCTTATAAATTAGTTTTATAAGAATTAATTGGATTTTAAATTATTTTTCAATATGATATTTATTATTTATAACAATATTATTACTTAGAAATTAAATATTTATCCAAATTACGTGCAAACATTTTTATAATAATAATAATATATCCATCATATCTTTTATTTGTTTTATAACTACACACAAATAAAGTTATCATTCATAATAATTTTTTCCTATATTTATTGTATTTATGTTTTTAAACTATTTATCAAGTTTTTTTTTTCAACTTTTGAAATAATATGTATACGTTTTCATGAGAATTGTTTTAGCAAGTTGGATTATGTTGTCTTGTTCTATGTGTTCTTTTATATTTATTTCACTTTATATTACATTAGAAATTGATGACAAGATATAATAGTTACTTTATATCTCATATTATTATATTGCACTATTTATTTTTTCAACAAATAGGTTGTGAACTAATAAAATATACGTATATTTTAAATATTTCTATCATACTATAAAATAAGTCATACAAAAATAATACTTTTTAGTTCTTATACGTGCCGAAAAATATTAACACTTGTTTTATTTTATATAAACTTTAAATATATGAATTAAATTGATAAAATCTAATTTCATAGTTTTTTTTTAAAAAATTTGACAGTTTTTTTATTTCAATTATTCAATGAAATATAATATTTATTTTAATTTGATTTATGTAAATTTTTGTGTGCAGGAAATGGAGAGAGAAGAGACTTGCCCTATTTGTTATGACACATTATTTTCTTTAAAAATATAAAATCATGAATAAGTGTATGTATACTTATAATAATTTTTATTTATACTTGATATATTATAAAATTATTATCTTCTAAATAAACTTATTTATCATAAAAATTAAAAATATATATTACAAGTATGCCTATTCAGTTTCTTTCTTCAAATTAGTTATAGAGGTGTCTTTATATACTACAATATCAGTTTTAGATTTAAATAAATAAACTGATTATTTTTTTTTCTCTAAACCTATCTTTGAGTATAGGCAGGAGACTCATTGTAGAAATACAGTTAAATTATTTTTGTATTTAAATTGATTTGAAAAAAATTACATATACCCATATTTTGTTTTTCAAATTAGTGTAATTGAAAAATAAAAATGATTACAAACCTTTCATGTATTTATTATCTTTCTTATCTCTCTGTATTAAATTTAAAAACCTTAATTTTTATTCTTATTTTTAATTCTCTCATGTTTTTTTATCTATTCATCCAACCGAAACATAAGTATTTACTTAATAATTATAAAAATATTATATTAACTAGATAGAAAAGATAATAATAATAATAATAATAATAATAATAATAATAATAATAATAATGATAATTTTTCTTAAACCCTGCTGCAGTCTATGTTTGTCCGAAACTCTCGCACTACAGAGCAAACGAATCGCGGCGGCGAATCCCACCACCTCGCAGACTCGCCTCGCCGGCGAATCCCACCCTCCCCATCTTCTCACACTAGAGCAGAGGGAAAAGTCAATCAGAATAGCAAAGAACAGGGAGGCACCACCACACCAGGTTTGTTTTTCCGATTTTGGCTTCATTTGGTTAGATTTTTTGTTTTCCCCTTGATTTGTCCTGGTTTTTCCTCTGCAAATTTTATCAATACTTACTCAACCCAAAACAGAAAATACCCATTCCGATTCTTCCTGTCAACTATTGTTGGTGGGGTTTTTATCTCTTGAAACTAAAGTGTATAGAAGTGGTTGGATTCCACTGGATCAATATCAATAAAGAACAGTTTGCTTTGCTTTGGTTTGCTTCTATTGTTCTTTTTGCTCTTAAAATTAAAAATGGCTTAAAGATGTGAGATGAGACGAGAGAGCTTGTATGTTTGATAGTTTTTGTTTCCATTCCCCTGGTTCTTGTCGCCGCTTATTCAATTACTGCAATCCAAGAGCACAATGTATTCATTAAATCCATTTGATTGTTGGAAACTTAGAGAGCTACTTCATTGACTGTTGTAACTCAATCTTTGAAATTATACTCCGAATTAGGGCCTGTTTATGTTTTCTTTTTCAATAAAAGTAGAAAACATGAATATGTAAACATGTTTGGTTGAATTTTAGAAAGAGAATCTCAATTTTTTTTTCTAGATTAATCCCAAATCAGAAAATATATAAAATGTGAAGTATGGCTTTTTTGTTTTTGTTTTTTTGGTCATGAGATTCAATTCAAAACAATGAATTTGATTCTTTTAACAAACTTTATTTTAAGGAATTGTTTTTGTGAAAAACAACAAAACTAGGTCACGAAAACAGCAAAATTAAACCGGGACAAACAAAACTGGGCCAAAAATACAAGACTGGAAGATACACAGCAGAAATAAAAATCAAAACTGGCAGGCCAGTCTGCCCAGTTGCGGGATGGACTTAACTTTTCAACCTGTTTTCTCCATGTGGGCTGCCCCGTCCTGGCCCGAATTTGGAGGGCCAGCAGCGGGGTGGCCCAAATTTTCCACCTATACCCTATAGTATGTGCTCAATTATTGGTTGTTTTATTATTAGTTGGATAGGTCCTATTTAGAACCTTGTTTAGTTTTCCTTTTAAAATAGGGTTAAATATATCCATGGTTCCTTAATTTTCAATAAAAATTAGAATTAGTTTTCTTTGGAAACTTTGAACTAATTTAGTTTCTCGTCTTTAGAATTGTGTGAATTTAGTCATTTTAATCAAATTTTGTTAAGTTTATATGAGATTTTAAACGCATTTCTTAACTAACATTGAAGTAAAAATGTGTTAAACAGTATAAACAACTCAAATGCTATCATAAACAGCTCAAATGCTATTATAAAATAGGTTTGAAACGTCAAATAAACATAACAAATTTTGGTTAAAGGACTAAATCTACACATTTATAAAGTTGAGAGACTAAATTGAGCCAAAGTTTAAAAGGGAGATTAATTCCAATTTTTACTAAAAGTTAAGAGATCAAAAACATATTTAATCCCTTAAAATATTGTTAGGAATATCCCCCTTTGACTAGAATGCGCCTTATCATGGTAGTTGGATCGTATCATGTATTGGAGAGCTTAATTATCATATCGTGTTTTGGAGAGCTTAATTATCTTATCGTGTATGGGAGAGCTTAATTATTTTATCTTGTCATGGTTGTTGTTCTGCAATATTGAATGCTCTTTAAACTAGGTATCGAATCAGCCATACCATTTAGATCTCGGTTTGGATATTGTTTAGTAACATGAAATAAGTTATCAAGTTTTTCTTATATTGCATTTCATAAATTACAAATTATTCAGAAATATGATCTGCGTTTTGATCTATAAAGCGAGGGAAGAAATAATGTCATGTGGTTTTTCTTTTCTCAATCACAGGAAAGAAAAAACTTATCTCAGGATTAAAAGCTACATGGTTGATTTAAATACTATTCAGAAATGCATAGGAATATCAATATACTATATTGAAATATCAATAGAATATATCAATATTCATACTTAACTTAATACATTTTTTCAATTTCTGGCAGCTGTTACTCATTCAATTTTATTACTCTTGGCTTTGTTTATGTTGACAGACTTAAGAGATGGGATTACCAAATGCTTCTGAGGACTTGTCATCAGAGATGGAGGTTGATGCCTTTAGACGTCTTTTCCCACTTCGTTATTTTGAGCGTCATCTTGCCGAATCAATAAGGCCTGATGGTAGACCACTTGGAAAAAGCAGAGAAACAAGTATTTTTCTTGGTTAGTTATTTTTTACTCTCTTATAATTTACAATCTTCAAAATCTTTGGCATATTGTATTATTCACACTTAAGCAAAACTTAGATGGTTAACTCATTTGATTAGGTGCTGTTTCGACTGCTAATGGGTCAGCTCTAGTGAAGATTGGATCAACTGTTAGTCACTCTTCCCGTGTCTTTTTTGTTAAATCTTGCGTGAATCTGGGTTATTGATTTTATTATGGGGTGGATTTAATGATTTACTAATTGATCTCTTCCCAGACTATGTTGACTGCTATTAAAATGGAGGTTATGACACCCTCCTTGGAGTCACCAGATGAGGGCTGTCTAGGTTGGTATTGCTACCTGTGTTAGTTATTCAGTCTTTTGGTCACATGACAAAAAAATAATATGTTAATATCTGTTATTTCAGCTGTTGATTTCTTCATGCCTCCAATTTGTTCTCCAATTGTTAGGCCTGGCAGGCCTGCAGAAGCATCACAAGTGGTGTCAAAGCAATTATCTGACACCATTTCAAGGCATGTTTTAATGTTTTTCCTCACCTTGTTAGGTTCATTTATTTCAGATGATGAAAGAAAATAGTTTATCAAAGTCACTCCAACTAGCTTTTTATCCACACAATAATAAAGGAACCATAAGAATGCTTGTAGTTTATTTTTTGAATTCTACCAAAGCTACTCCACCATCCTTTCCCTATAGTATGTCCAATATAGATGTCCCCTTTCTGAAAGAGGATTTGCGGAAAAAATTGTGCCCCCTGATACATCTTTGGAGATATTCTTACTGGAACGTACATAGATTTTGAATGTTAAATGTGATCTAAAGAGTTTATAAACATTTAGTTGAAAGTATGCTGGTTGAAGTTGTTAGTTGATCAGACACAATTTCCCTCGATTTGTCATTTCTATTGTTTACCCCACCTGCTGTCTCATTTCATGGTATGTTTAGGACATTATATTTTAGGGAAAGCAAGGAATGGTAAACTTTTAGTTTGAAGTGAATACTCTCTAATATGATTTTCTTTACAATAATAGGTTATCATGAAACCTTCTAATAAAAAAATTGAAGACTTTACCCTCCCTTTCCCTCAAAAACCCCTCTATCTGAACACACACACACACATGGTGATCAATAATTTGTATTGTGTGTTTGATAAGTCAAATAATAACCTATACTTTTATTCTGCAGTTCTAGAATGATTGATTTGAAAGAATTGTCTCTGGTTAGTGGAAAAGCTGCATGGATGACTTACCTGGTAAGCTTTTATATTGATTTGCGATTGCCAGATTTTGTCAACCACAGAATGTTATAGTAACATGGGTATTATGGTGTGTCTAGGTCCCACAATGAATAAAATGGGATGCTGAGTGGAGTATTTAAATGTTTGGATGTTTATCAATTGGTATTAGAGTTGGTTGTAGTCTCTTGGAGTTAGAGATTTGGGAAGATTATGTCAAAGATACAAGTTGATTATGATTGAGATATGATTAGATTAAATTAAATAGGGATATGTGATATATGATTTGATAGGGAAATATCTTCCCAAATATTTTCGATTACTAGATATTGATTGTGTTCCTTATTATTGTATTTCTTCATTATAAATAAGAATGCTTGTGTGTACACAATACATGGGATTCATTATATTTGTAGTCGGCTGCTCTCTTCTTAAAATGGCACTGGAGTTGTTTGTTGGTTTCTTGTAAAAGGCCATTACAATGGATTTTGACTAGTAGAGGGTTTCTACCAAGGAGGAAGTTGAGTGTAGTGTCATGGATGAAGTGTTGTAAAGTGGAGGCCGACTCCCAGGGATTGTTCTACGTAGGGACTTCTGTGTATCATGGGGTGTCTAGCTCCTTCATTAAATAAAATGGTATGTTGGATCTAGTATTTGGGCTCATGATTAAGCAAGTGTATTTCAAAAGGAAATAGTGGGTCACAGTTGGGTGGGTCTATTTAGGCATTTAGGGCTAGTTTTCTATTAGAACTGTAAACAATTTACTTCTATAAAGGGATTGACAAAATACTGTTAATAATACTTTTCAAAATTAGAAAGTTGTGAGGAGTGTACCAGATCTCTCAACAGGGTACCAAAGTAGTTATCCTTTCAACATGGTATCAATAGCCTAACGAGAAGGAAACTTAAACCCATGCTTTCCCTATGGGCCAACTGCCAAAGGAGTACATTATTTTAGAAGCTGTGTATGTTTTTCGTTTCCTGTGTTTTTTCCCCTGTTGTCACTGTTCATGTCAGATACTCTGCTCACTGGCATCATCACATTTCACCACTCGCGTCATTGTTCACCATCATGAGCTCTTTAATAATTATTGTTGTTTATTGTTGATGCCTTTTTAGCTAAGGTTGTTTACTGTTGTTGACTTTTTCGGGTATTGCTGTCTACCCTGATTTTCTCTGGTGGGTATTGTTTATCAGCAAATTTCTTTTTCCTCCAAGCTTTTCTAGATGACATTAGTATTCACCATGGATCTTTTTCTGCCAATACTATTCAGACATAGTTCTGCCAATACTTTTAATTTTTTTCTTAAGATTAGCTTTTCTCTGGGCAACAACTGCCACCATAGCATTACCTTGCTGAGTGATGACCATTTCTTCGTCTTCAATGGTGGGTGTGCCCTCAAAGAATTTTTTTCTTCCCAACTGTGGTTGCACTTGCTGAGCATTTTTGCTTTCTTACAGCGACCATGTCCTTTGAGCATTGTTGTTTTCGGATAGCTGTTGGTTTCATTGAGCATTTTTTCTTTCTAGCCACTGCTGTCTTCTTTGAGCAATTTTGCTTTCTGACAATTATCACTTCCTCTGATAATTTATAACAAGCTTTACTAATGATAATACACATGTTCCAACTTGATGGGTGAGCGTTACAGATATGATTTGAAAGATAAAACATATTGAAGATAGATTATCACTTTGACAGATAGAAAATCATGTCCAGGAATATAAACTAGCTTTGTCTTGTATAATGTCATCTTTCACAATGTTGAAATGTTTACTAAGTCTCTCAGGAGGTTTTGTTTTGATGACATTTATAACAAAGTTGTCTCATATGTCTCAACATGAGAGTGAGTGTTAGAAATATGATTTGATTACATTAAATAGGGAGATATGATATGGATTGATAGGGGAATTTCTTATCAAATATTTCCCATTAGTAGAACACTTTTTAGAATTAGAAAGTTGAATGAACCAGATCTCGAAATATCTAACGTGTATCATTCTTGTGGGGAGATATTTCCTATTGTTCAATAAAGCTTTAGTTTTCTTGCTCTTCGTGTCAGTAGTTCTATATAAATGTAAATACACCACATTAGGTGACGTCCACTGTCTTTGTTTGTTCTGATTGTGTTATCAATTGATTGAATGGCAGAATAATGGCTTTTTCTTTTTTTTTTTTATCATGCAGGATATCTATTGTTTGGATGCTGATGGTGCTCTTTTTGATGCTGCATTACTTTCTGCTGTTGCTGCTTTATCTCATTGTGAGTAGTTCATCTTCACTGTAATTTTGTCATATTATGCATATGTTAGACCCCTTTTTCATAATAATAGGATGCACATTTGAAAACTGTGCACCATGCAATTTAGGAACAAAGAGAACATAGACTTCATATACTTAAAGCGAATTTGTTTTTCTGTTGGTGTTCTTAATGTGATGCCTTTCAGCACGTTGTGGTAGTACCATACTGAGTTTGTCTCTGAATTTCTGCGTTGACAGTGCGAATTCCTGCTGTTGCCATGAATGATGATGGCAAGATAGTACTTGTATCTGATGAAGATGGACAAAACCAAGCACAGGAGCCAGTCAATAAGGAAAAGAGGAAGCTTACATTAAGAAGCATTCCGTTCTCATTAACATGCATACTTCACAAGAATTACATCATGGCAGATCCTACTGCAGAAGAAGAATCCATTTTCGAAACCCATTTGACAATAGTTCTGGATACATCTGGCCATCTAATATCTCTTTACAAGCCTGGTGGGTCGGTTCTTGCCTATACTTCTGTTATCCAGGTTAGTTTACTCATTTTCTTACGGAACTAATAAGGTATCAAAAAAATATGGTAGTTATAGCATTGATATGAATGCATTAATGATCAATTTTTGAAAAATCAAAGTAAATTACTCTGAAGTTTCAAGTCAGTCTTTCAAATTTAAATGAATAAAGATGTAGAGGTCCCCTGAGACCTCATATAATGGCCCATCTGTTATAGCAAGGCTTGCTTCTGTCTTATTGAGGTTCAATTTTTCTCTAAAGATCATCTTTTACTGTTTAGTTTTACTGAGTTTTGTGATTCAATTTTTTCCTCAATATTCATTCATTCTACAGTGTTAGTCTGAGTTTTATATTTGAAGGGTAAAGTTATGATAATTGTTCGATAGTGGAAATTTATTTAGTGCACATTAAAATCCCTTAAACATAATTTAGTATTCTGTCTGACATGAATTATTTAAAGCTAATACTGCGTTATGATGTAAGTATGAAACTTATATGACCTAATGTTTTCAGGATTGTGTAGCATTAACCCGGCAAAGAGTAAAGGAACTAAAAGGCCTCTTAGAAAAGGAAAATTCTGCTATGGAGGTTTGAGTAGAATTATGCAATCATCTTTTAATGTTATTTAAATTTGTACATTCTGGATACTGCAGCATTTCATTATAAAAACGCTTCTTTTCACGAACGTTATAGCCATCTATTAAGACATTATTTTGTCAAACAATCTAAATATAATTACTATAAAATAAGACTGATACAAGTAACAAAATTTCTAATAGTTATAAGTAAAAATAAACTAATTTAATAGTAGTTCACCATGATTACATAATTTTACAATATTAGTTCATAAGAAGTGTATTAGAAAAGTGTATAATAAAGCTGGATTATGTTATACTTTTGTATATGTTATTTTTTTTTATTTAACTTTATATTACATTAGAAATCGATGACAGGATATAATAGTTCTTTTTTTCATATTCTTATATTGCATTATTTATTTTATCAACAAATAGGTTGTGAACTAATAAAATCTACGTATATTATAAATATATCTATCATATTATAAATTAAGTTATAAGAAAAAAATATTATTTAGATGTTAAACCTGATGAAAAATATTAACAGTTATTTTATTTTATATAAACCTTCAATGTACGAATTAAATCGTTAAAATTAATTTCATAGATCTTTTATTTTCTTTTAATTTGAATTTTTTTTCCAATTATTTAATGAAAGGTAATCTTTATTTTAATTTGATTTTATGTAAATATTTATGTGCGTGAAATGGAGAGAGATGGTACGAGACTTGCCCTATTTGAGAAAATATAAGCTTGAGGGACCAAAAATTGAGTTTATTTTTTGGTTTAAACGGAAAAATGCGTCGGAAAGAGGAGGAAAACGCCGTTGGTGAGGAGGCTAGGGTTCCGATTTGAGAATTATAAAACTATTCTCGTTTACCATGTTTTACAGTTTGTAGAATAACGGTAGAAGACACACTTTTACATTCATAATTTTAGATTTGTTATAAAAAATGAATTTTTATATATTTTTAAAAAAAGAAAGAATAAAAAAATAATATCAAATAAATAAATAAAAAAATAATATCAAATAAATAAATAAAAAATTAATGTTAAAATATCAATTTTCTTCTCAATACACTTAAAAAAGTTCCACTTTTCTGTTATATTTATTAACCTAAAAAACACATGCACAAAGAAACATCAATCTCAACTAATTGAAAAATAAAAATGATTACAAATCTTTCATGTATCTATTATCGTTCTTATTTTCTTGTATACGAAACATAAGTATTTACTTACTAATTATAAAAATATCATACTAACTAGATGAACAAAGAAGATAGATGATAGATAATAAGTTATAATAATAATAATAATAATAATAATAAGGTATAATACCTTTTTTTTCCCAGTTTTGATTGGGAATATTCGAAATGGTCTCCATTTTATTTTTTTGTTCAATGTAATCCTAATAATGTAATTCGTGTTCAATTTAGTTCTTTTTCTGTTTAATGTAGTCCTAAAAAAAGTAATTTGTGTTCAATTTAGTCCTTTTTTCAAACTTCGTGAACCACAAACAAGGACTAAATTGAACACAAATTACTTTTTTTAGAACTACATTGAACAGAAAAAGGACTAAATTGAACATAAATTACATTCTTAGGACTACATTGAAAAAAAAATAAAATGGAGACCATTTAGAATATCTTCAATCAAAACTGGAACCAAAAAAGATATTTTACCTAATAACAATAATAATGATATATAAAATTAATACAATTAAACATATATTCAAAAAGTCTTATAATCATCCTAATATATGTAATTCATACTTCTATTTCATTCTATCACTTTAATTGAAAAATTAAAAATAATGTTATTTTGATGAATTTTCCCTTTTTAAATGGAGATAATAACTTTATGTAGGTGATTAAAATATGAATAATAGTTTATTTCAAAATCAATTATTTAAATTCTTAACACACACAGAGCAAAATATAACTTTTTTTATTCATAATTGTTATTTTTTCAATTTATTGTTATTATTATTATTACACTTTATCATGTAAGCTGTTTTTTCTCACTTTCTTAATGCAATACACTATATGCTATTGTTATTGAATTTAAATTAAATACGATTTTGATTGAATAAATATGATATAATAAAACTAAATAAATACGGTTAAAAATATTATTCGATTAATTATAGGAATTAAAATGCTATTTTTAAAAACTAAATCCCAAAGAACGAGAGAACAAGAAAAAATGATTTAAATTATGGTCACTATGATTTATTCGGTTGCGATTATCCTAATAATAATAATATATTACCCTATATAAGCAATTATGTGGGACGACGAATCATTGTTGAGGTGAGGGTGAGGTCGCGTAGTTTCGCGTTTTGTTCCTTTTCATTGTCGTTTTTGTGTCCAGACCTAACCCTAGCTCCGCAACGCAACCATGTCGACCAAGCAAGGTATAATCCCTCTTCTTTTTCCTTCTTTCAAATTCCTGATTTCGAGGGTTTCATTGATTTGAACCCGCAAGTTCAGATCTGTTGGTAAATATTTATTATTTTTGGGTTGGTAATTAACCTTATCGATTTTTCTCTCTCTCTTTTGTTCTTGAAGGTGGAAAAGCTAAGCCTTTGAAGAAGCCCAAGTCTGACAAGAAGGATTACGACGAGGTATTTCATTCAACCCCTTTTTAAGTTTTCTTTTTTATGTTTTAAATTTGGTGACATCAATGATTAGATTTTCCAAGGCCGATGCACGTTGGTTTAATGATTGTTAATTTGTTTAAGGAAGAGAGAACGGATGATTGTTATTTTTAGGCTTTGGTTGGATTGTTGGGTGTTTTTATGAGGAACTTTTTTCAACGGTTTGATGCAAATTCTATTATATACATCACTACTACTTGGGCTGTTTCGAAATCTATTGAAGAACCAGAAAATTATAACTTGCTCTCAACTACACGATCGGTTATTATGTCTTCTCGTCCTATTTGTCCATCAAATCTCATCTTCCCTCTCCAATTTTCTCCATCTCGGTAGTCAACTTGTTATTTCTCTCTCGAAGAATGAGTTGATTGGTGAGTTGGAGGAGATTGGATGGAAGGACCCAAGTTGTTCTCCTCCTTGGAGATAAGTTGATGAAGAAATAAAATGACAAGCAAAAAAATTGAATATTCAATAGGGGAAATTTTTAATAGGAAGTCAATTCAAATACAAAATTTATAAGATAATAAAAAATAATTAAGCCTAATAGTAATTTGTCGTATTTTTAGTTTATGGTAACTCCGCTCTCTTTTATTCCTTGTATGCACTGCGATTTTGTTTTCATCCGTGCTTTCATTTTCTGTCTCGGTACCTATTTGTTTTATTGTTTCCTTGTTGCTTTTGCAGAAGCAAACAGAATTGACCAACTGGGTCACTCTAGGAAGTATTTGTAGGATTAGGAAGAAAAAGAGATATAATTTTATACTTTCCCTTTGCACTTACTTTCTGTTTGAAGTAATGGGATTCAACTCTTTTGTATTATGTGCATGCTGATGATATTAGGCAGACAGTTAAACATAAATAGTTATATGTTAGGAAGGGTATGAGGAGCATATGGGAATTAATGCTCTTTAAACAACTGTTCAACCGACAGTAGTAACATGTATGGTCTGCGTAATAGAATTAGATCGAAGGGGAATGATGTAAATATCAGAGATGTATGATCTGGACCTCTAGACTTTAGAAATAGGACCACACGAAGTCTAAAGGGATCATTTGGCCTTTGCAATATTTTCATTTCTGTTTTGTAACCACTCTACCAATTTCTTGGTGACCTAATTCAACGTGAATATCATCAAGATCATCATTTTCTTCAATTAAGGTTCTACTTGATTGTGTACCATAGGACATAGTGGTTTTCTATGTTACCACCACCTCACTTGGAATGTGCGCCAAGCGGGTGTTTGATTTATAGAAATTGAAAAGGTAGGTAGTTGTTTGTTGAGACTTAAGAACAGAGGGGATATGTAGGCAGTCACTCTGGGTTGGTTTGGGTGACTTGCTAGGATCTCCCAGAACCTGTCTTTCTTCTAGAATGGTTGCATTTATAATGTTTATTCGCGTTGTGAAATATTGGCTTTGACTTTTATCCATATATGATTTATTCATGTTTGTTCTATACACAGACACAGCCAGCCATGTGTTGATGAATTTGGTTATGACGTTGCCATAAATTTGTGTTGGTGTTTTGTAGGTTGACATGGCCAACCTTCAGAAGAAAAAGGATGAGGAGAAGGTTAGATATTGAATTGTAACTCTATACATACATACTACATTATTGTGATCCTTTTAATACCCATTTTTTAGTAATCCTGTTGCTTGCACTGAACAGGCGCTAAAGGAGTTGAAAGCCAAGGCGCAACAGAAGGGAAATTTTGGAGGTTCTGGGCTCAAGAAAAGTGGAAAGAAATAAGGTCTTTTTATAATTATTGCTTGAATGCAATATTGAGCTCTGTAATTACAGTTGCTACCATAAGAACTTCTCTCTTATTGTGGCCTACTTTATTGCTAATGTTAGTATCGTATGAACTGACGTATGTCTGATGTAAGCTGCAACAACTTAAATGTCTTCGTGGGATTCTGATTATTACATCCCCATATGTTAGTGTTGTGGGTTTGGCATATACTTGTTTGAGTTATATAATAATGGCATGGCTTTCAACTTTAATTATTTATTCTACTATACCGAATAAGCTTTGTCTTTAAAGATAAATGAATTGTCTTTGGTTTTTACTGCTTGCGCTTGTCCTAATAATACCCAGATGAGGCTGAGTTTCAATTGTGCATTGCTCGTAAAATTTGTTAAAATGGAAAATATATTGAAAGATATATTTAATGATGCGTATGCTTTATATATTTAATGATATAGAACTAGCTGAATAAATTGAAGAATCGTCGGCGTAAAGTTATTTAAATGATGTTATTGGAAATTGTTTTACGTATTAAATTCAACTCTTTGATTAGGTAAATACCGTAAATGTGTAGTGTTCGTTTGAGTATATATTCTTGTGAAATAGCCTTTGAGAATGGAAAAACAGCCTTTGAACTGAGTTAGTATTATGCAGTTACTGTTTGGTTCAATTTTTTTATTAAAATAATATTCAAATCGAAAATAAAGTTTATATATAATTCCGTTTGTTTATGTATGAACACAAAAAGGAAATCATACCAAATTAAACAACATTCTGGGTTTGGTTTTTATTATGTGATTTTATTATTTCATTTTTGTTTGCTGCATATCTCACCTTTTTAAAAAGATGATTAATATTTTTATTTTATTCTTTATTATTATTAAAGATTTTCCTTTTTTTAATACTGTTTATGATATTAAATATTAAATAATTTTCATTCTCATATTGGTAGCTTTCTTTTTTATCAATAAAAAAATAAAAAAAATATAAATAGAGCAAATAAACTAAAAAGTTGTAATCGTATTATATTAAGTGTAGTTTAAATATTAAATAATCTTTAATAAATCTAACAAACTTTTTTTACACATTTATCAAACATACTCTTTTTTTTCCTTTCATATATTTAAATAATTAATTTTAGCTTATTCATCCTATCAATTCGGAAGTGTCAAACTATAAAAGAACCACTCGGTTTTAAGAAAACAAAAATCAAATTGACCCATACAATTTTAATTAACAAATTTTCAATCAGATTTCAGTTATTTTTTAATTGTTGTTGTTAAGTTAGAAACACCCCCAACTAGTTTAGTTCTAATCAAATACCTCACCTAGTTGGTAGAAATGGAAGAGAGTAAACTGTAAGATAAAAATGTGGATGATAGACAGAGACAGCTGAAACCAACTATTACTTTGCCACAAACAAATTTTCAAATTTCCATCACTCGCCATTTCAGAATCTGGTTTCATCTGGAAACACAAAAACAACCATGCTTTCTTACCGAATATGCATTACACCAATCGCCAATTTAACCATTCAACCAATTTAATTAACTCTTTGATATTAATACAAAGCATTAACAAGATAGCCTAATCACTTACAGGAAATAATGTAACATGTGATTATCCTCTAGGGTAGCTTAAAATCTCCTTTAAAAAAAACTCCATCTTCCAAGCAATGCATGATGAATAACTCAATCAAAACCAGAGTTGCTTTAAACAAAAGATCAAGTCCACCAAAATGATAGTATAGGTGCAAAAGAATGGATTAAGGAAATACTGCCTAAAACTATATCCGTTGCACAAAATTGTTGCTTCTTATTTTTGGGTGTTGAAAGCAATTGCATTACCTATAACTCACATAAGGGCACATGCCGTCTAGAAATACTTCAAGAACGCTAAAACATCTCATGCTATAGGCATTCATGTAATACCCTACTTTAACTTCAGCAATCTGCAGTCTACTTTGACATATCAAGGATAACTGGAGAAATCATGACTAGTTATTTATATACTTATTGGCTTCTCTGGTTTTTCTGGCTTTTCTGGCTTCTCTGGCTCCTCCTTTTCAGGCTCTTCCTCTTCCTCTTTCTTTTCTTCCTCCTCTTCATCCTCTTCTGGAGGATCTGCAGGCATTGGAGGCGGCAAAGGTGTCTTCATAGGACTAAACTGAGGGAATATATCTGGTCTTCGTCCAGGCTTAGGCCTTTCCCACTCCTGTCAGCATATCACATACATCAAAAAACCTACCACCTTATGCATCAAGTGCCCAAAAATTGAGAAAAAAAGGCCCCAAAATCCTATAAAACCTATCATTCAAATCTGAATTTACTCAAAAAGGCACCACACAAACTCCAGAAAGAGGATTTTATCAACTGTTCACTACCTAGTCAAAGTCCTTACTGCCTTCAGTACATCTTCATTCGAAGAGTCGTGTGTTAAACATCATATACAGCCTTTACTTAAGGTATGCATCAGAAAACAGTGGCGCTTACCAAATTAGCCCTAACTCACCAACAAATATAAGTCTTAACTACTCAACATACAAACTTAATCATACATGACATTATCTTACAAAACAATGTCAACCATTAGTTTCTAAATCGGAGGTATGATTTAGCACCTTGAAAATTTTCGAGAAACTAACATTGCATCTAACCGGAACCAAGATTAATTGATTAGGAGACGCAATTAAAATCCTCCAAGGAAGAACTGAAGCAACGCAGATTTCAGAGTACATGAATTGAAAGTTTAATCTATTAAAGCTAGATACGCTTCCCTAATCCGAATTCGCATCCAATAACAGATTATTTTTTTTTAAAATAAACATTAAAAGAAAATTGAAGTGATTAGAGAAAACATACGATTGGGAAATCGAGAGGTGAACGGCGAGTCATCTTTTCCTCTTCGGGAGCCATACGTACAAGATGCCTCCGAAAGCGTGGAAGTGGAGTAAGAGCGCGAAATCCAACGATGAACGGTGATGCAAAGTTAGAAGAAGAAGGTTTAGGAGAAGAAAACGAAGAAGAAGACGAAGCTGAAGAAGAAGAAGAAGGCGGTGTGAGAAGCGTGCTGAGGCTGACCAAAGCCATGGCCATGTCTGCGGCTGCGCAACACCTAATCCAAATCCCTCCCTTCTCTCTCTCTCTTTCTCTGCCTCCTATTTCCTCCTTTCAATAACGTTAAGTCGGTTTTTGTGGCTCACCCTATTTTACATTTTTTCTATTTTCTCTGAATTTCTATTCAATAAAGCAAAATTAAATATAATTTATTATAATTCCACCAACAATTATTTTACTTTTTTTAACTTTTTATATTAATTTATTTCTTTCTACTTACACGGACCACTTCAAATTGTTGTGGGAAGAACGACACTTGTGTTTCTCTTTTGTTTTTTTGATCAACGGATGAAAACAGATTTCTTTAGATCAACGGATGAAAACAGAGGAGGTTGGTGAAAAATGTAAACAAAATGGTGTTGTGAGAAGTGATAGGACGATAAACTTGGGTTAAGAAAAGATAAATTATATTTAAATTTTATTATTCTTTAAATTCATGTATTTTTATGAAATATTGTCAACAAAATAAAATTAAATATTATTTAAATTTTATAAAGTAATTACTTTATTATTAATTATTTTTAAATTTATATTAATATTGATTTTATTAAAATTAAAATAAAAGTGTTTTTAGTAATTATTCTATCATCTAATTTATTTAACTTTTTTTTATTATACCAGTTAAATTCACTATGAAGTTGACTTTTCTTCAATTTAAACCACTTTATTTTTTAAGTTTTTCTTTGTTTTTTCATCTCCACCTTAATCTAAATACAAGATAAAGGTTTTCACATATGCGGTGTTGGTTATAGTTTTTCTAATTTCTTCTTATATATTATTATTATTATTATTATTATTATTATTATTATTATATTATGTGTTTATGTCGTATTTTACATCTTCTTTTACTTTATATTTTAAAATAAATATAAATATAGAGGAATAAACTTAAAATATTTTAACATTCAAATTAAAATCTCAATCATATTTTTCATTTTTAAACCAAACGTCTACATCGATTAATATGAAAAAGGAGTGTGTAGACCATGTCCTATCCGTTTAGAGGTTTTTAAGGTAATATATCTATAAAGAACTTTTAGATTAAGTCATAAGTAGCAAATGTATGAAATTTTAGAAAGTTAAAATTGGTTTAATATAAAAAAAATGTGTATTTCTTGTAAGGTAAAAATAAAATGATAATTAAATGTGATTTACATACTCGATATAAGATTAAGTGACAATTTATAATACTTTGTGATTCATTTATTATTCTTATCCAATAGTCATCTTATTGTAAAATGTTTTTTCAAAATGTTTTACAAGCTTTGTTCAACTTCTTTTAAAGCTAATTATTTCATAAGTAAGATGTTTGTCAATCTCATAAATTAATTAAAATTAAATTACAATGTCTGTACTAATTCACTGTTAATTATACAAAATTATGCTCTGGTTAATGTTTAACCTAATGTAAGTGTATAATCTAATAATTTAAATTATAGCTAAAATAAAGATTTTTTTTTTCTCAACAAAATATATTAAAGATAAAATAGTAAATAATCAACATTAAAAAAATTTAATCATTTAAATTGAATTTCATTTAAAACAAGGACATTGAAAATGACAAAAGTATATTGAGTCATGCATGATATCTTACATTTCACACACATGATTGTATGTTCTTATTAGGAAGTTATAATACTATATTTAAGACAAAATACTTAAGGTTGTAGTTATTTTGAAGTAAAATATCCAATCATATATTTACAAACATGATGAATGAAATTATGTATATATACAATGAATTTAAACGATCGAGATTGAATTGAGATGAGTGAAAAATGATGTTTGAATAAACTGAGAATCATATTGTTTATTTTGAATGTGTTTCAGTGTTATATTTTTTAAACTAGTTTTGAGTAATCTTTTAAAATGTTTATTGTTTTGTTGCATGAGGTAGATTTTAATTATAATATTTTTTTGCAACTGGAAATATAAAAAAAAATTCAAATCTTAATATTAATCATTCTTTTGCTTAAATTTTTGCATCTCAACTTATGTCTTTGTAAGATTTTCACTCAAATGAAGAAGTTTATGTTCAAGTGAAACAATTCTCACTCAAGCTAAAAAAAAGTGATTTTTTTTTCTTTCTTTATGTTATCTTAATGTCTCACTAATTATTTGTATTTAAATGTTTATTGTAAATATAAAATAAATATTAGTTTGTTTATTTAATAGAAATGTAATTAATTAAACTGAATTATATTGTATAAGAATGTTTTTTTTAAATGATAATATTTTTATGAATTTGGGATCATATAGGATGATATATAAACCATTATTTGTAGGAACTAAATATTGATATGTATGTTAAAGCATCAAAAAAATTAAAAGAGAGTTTTTGCATACCATGTATGCATGTGTGACTTTTATTTACTACTTTTAGTGTTAAATCATAACAATATTACTTAAATATATTTAAGTCGGAATTTAGTGTTACACGTGTAATTTTTTGCGTTGGAAATTTTGGTTGCAGATAACTTATTAGATGGATCCATTGTAGATCCTTAGTTTTATTTATTTTTTTCTTTTTTTATGCTCATAATGAAACATATTAAGATTGTGCTGTTCTTCGTAGTGGTTCAAATTTTCAGAGAAAGCTGCGTTCACGGAACATCTACTAGATGCTATAAGTTGGACCGTGAGATTAATGCGAGATAAACACGTACTATATTATAAAAATAAAATAATCATAAATAGATTAATTTTTATATATTTTAAAAAAATAGAAAAATAATATTAAATAAATATAAAAAAATACGTGCTTTGATAACTTGAAACACCCAAAAACGAAAAGGTATACTACAAAGTTGTCCACCTAAAAAACCTTGCCTTATATTTTTTTTCTAAATTTAAAAAGAATATTAAAAAGCTGATTTTAGGTTTACCATAACTAGCAAAACCAATGTATAAACATGCATACGAAGGATAGATTTCCAACCGTTAGATCATACCATTATTTGGCAGTGATGGTGATATCACATTGAGAAACCCCAATCTTGCAGACTTTTACCTGATAAAGACAGAGATTTCTGCAACCCAATTGTATTGTTCCAACTTCCAAGGCAAAAAGATTATTACTTCAAGAGATCATGTGAAGTACAGCAGTTCAAAGATTAAATTCTCTTCTCCTTCAGCTAAATTTCCTCAGTGATTTTCTTTTTCATTTTGGGCACTGATAAATAGCCATTACATTTTTTCACGTATTGGTAACGTGCGTAGATTGATTGGTGGGACACTTTTCTTGCACTATAAAAATAGCAAACAAAGTTGTCACCGGTGGCTTTTTGTTTTGGCCTATGCTCAAAAGGTGAGGTCCAAGTTCTCTGTTACTTTTCCATCTCACAACAATGGGAAGGTGAAAAAGTTCCCATCATAAACTTGATTACATATTTCGGGTTTGCCAAACCAAAGAAAAACTCGAGTTTTAGGCATAAATCAATAGCAAAGTACAAAACCAGAATAGCTTAGTGTTATTTATTGTTCTTCCCATTTGAAAGTGTCAGTGTAGTCGTGTTTTGATCTGAGCAACCTGGCTACGTGGTTTTGAGTTCTGGGAGACTGTCAAATCTCATGGTGAGAGGGTGGTTTGAGGAATGATGGATTTCTGGCCAGAATTTCTTGCAAGCAGTTCGGGAAGAGAGTTTGTAGCTGGTGGTTTTGGAGGCATCGCTGGTATAATTGCAGGTTATCCACTTGACACACTTCGCATCAGATTGCAGAACACAAAAAATGGCTCTGCTTTCACCATCTTTAAGCACATGGTTTTAAAGGAAGGAACAGCTTCTTTGTACCGCGGCATGGCCGCACCGTTAGCCTCTGTTACTTTTCAGGTTATTTTGGTCTCATTCATCAACTTTCTTTACGCTGTGTTTCTCTCTATATCTGCATAAAATTTCAGTCAGATGCTCATACGATATACCCTCATAAATTGCAGTGGAATTCATGTAATTTTCAATGGCATCTTACCTTAAGATCCAATCTTTTTTACAGTTTTGGTACGCCATAGGATTCCAACTTCTCTTTTTCCTATCAAAGAAATAGGACAAAAACCTATGACCTACAACTCTGGTCAGGGGAATATACTATAATATCTGGTGCTTTTTTGTTTTTTTTTTGTTTGTTTTTAAGGAATATAAAGATTCACCACCCCGCAATTAATGCCCTTTTGAGAGTCACTTTCCCACGGCTTTTGATTTTATAATTATAATAACAATATTGCTTTCTGAGATAGAATCGTACCTGAATCATTTTCTTTTTGCTTTTGAATTGTTCAAGAACCATTATTAGGATAAGGATTTCAGGTTTTTGACGTGTGACTCAGAATGTTTATCCAACTGGGTCAATATTGAACTAAATTTTCGCCTTCGGATTGGCCCATAGGGGAGTGATCTTCCTAGGTAGGAGATGAAGATGTCTTCTGCTCCATGCCTCAATTTTGAGTCACTGATTTTCAAGACAGTGAACCATTTAGAGGACCATCTAGAGTTTAACTATTTTGTGACATAAAGATTCAGCCACGATTTCCCATTTTCCATGATGTCAAATCATGACAACACTTGAGAACAGTAGTTTTTGCTTTGTGGTAGGCATTGAGCCACAGCTTGAAACTTCTAAGGAATGAATGACTTTTACACTGTTTATCATTGTTTCCTTTATCTGTCTAGCATCAAACCTAAGTGCATCTGAATTCGACAGTCTCAAATAGATTACTATTCGTTTTATGGTGGCAGAATGCAATGGTTTTCCAAACGTACGCGGTTCTGTCAAGGGCATGTGACCCATCTGTTTCTCCTAAAGACCCTGCTTCCTATAAGGGTGTTGCATTGGGAGGAACTGGTACAGGAGCACTTCAAAGTCTGTTACTTTCCCCTGTAGAGTTGATCAAAATTCGACTCCAGCTGCAGAAAGAAAGCCAGATGACAGAATCCATAAAGGGTCCTATAAGGCTGGCTAAAAACATTTGGAGAAAAGAAGGCCTTCGAGGCATTTATCGAGGACTTGGTGTCACTGTGATAAGGGATGGACCCTCTCATGGTTTATACTTCTGGACATACGAATACATGAGGGAACAACTTCACCCTGGTTGCAGAAAAAGTGGTGAAGAAAGTTTGAAGACTATGTTAGTAGCGGGAGGAACAGCAGGGGTGGCTAGCTGGATCAGTTGCTACCCTTTGGATGTTGTAAAGAGTAGATTACAGGCTCAAACACCCTCTTCCCTAAAGTACAAAGGCATCGTAGATTGTTTCAGAAAGAGTGTTCACGAAGAAGGATACAGTGTGCTATGGCGGGGTTTAGGAACTGCAGTTACCAGAGCTTTCATAGTCAATGGCGCCATATTCTCTGCTTATGAGATTGCACTAAGATTACTGTTTCACAACGCAAGTATTCATACCAAAGAAACTATTTAGGAGAAACCACAATAACACCATGTGATATTCAACAACCATTACAAGATGCAATTCACAGATATTCTATTTGTAATGTTATTCATCACAAGATCTGTTAAAACTGTCTCCAAAAGACAAATGTTATAATTGAATACACAACAATTACCAATTCAATAGAAGGAAGTGTTCATCTATTCATGCTGAAATATTTATTTTTTCTCTTTGTGGAAATAGTTGCTATTACTCAATTCAACTAAGAAAAATAACACACACAATTTTTTTTATTTGATATTTTTTACTTTTCATTCTCCCTTTTTTTAAAAAACACATAATTTTTTTTTATAATTTTTTTACTCTTTATAATTCCTGCATCTCTGATCATTTCACCGTGCACTTCCAATTTTTTTTTAAATTTCAATCTGTCATTTAAAAAACTTTATACTCTATTTTTTGTGTTTCATTAAAAATATAATTTTTAAAACTATTTTTGAAAATGATCGGAGGTGCATGAAATGATTGGAAATTTAAGATAAAATATTAGAAATGCATGATGAAATGATTAAAGGAGCATGGTGAAACAACCCTAGTTACTTGGGATTTTATACCAAATAGGCCCACTATATTTATGGAATTAATTTGGTCATTATTATTAGGTAATTACTTTTTGCACACGCATTATTTCTTCATGCACTTTGTAAGGGAGTTGGAAAAGTAAGATATGTCTATATATATATATATATATAATTTTAAAATTTCTTAATTTCGTTTTATTATGCAATTCAGAAAAATGATTTTCTAATTTAAGAATATATTTGAAATGATATAATAATTAAAAATAAATGCATAAATCAAAGAAGTTCATTTTTGGTACACCAAACCCAAACCCAAACCCACCACCACATTAACCTCTAAAATAAAAGAGGCAGACAGCCACCCAAACAGGCGGAGAGAAAGCCCAGAAACGTGGTCTTTTAACGCAGTCCATTATGATCCAAATACAACCTCTTTTTCACACATGACCAAAAACAAAAAGGACACGTGGCAGGATCGAGAAAGCCCCGAAAGGTGGCAGCATTTTTGAATGCGAAGGAGCCAAGCGCGCAACGATTAACAAAGAGAAAAGCCTCGGCGGGGCCCACCCACGTGCGAGACGGTGGACGATGATAGGACAACTTAAAGAAAAAGAAAAGAACAGTCTCCACGGACCCAGCTATACGTCGTCGTTTCAACGTTCCACACGTGCCTCACCTTCGTCTTCAGGATTCAATTCAAAAATATTCAAAGGCTGTTTAGTTTGTTCTCCACTCACGGCATTGGGTCCTATTTACCTTATATATCATTCTTGGTTTCCACTCTACACTACGCTCCTCGTCCAAGTTTCTCATCTAATCAAAACATGAACAGACAGGGCCAGAGATCCGGTGCGACGGGGGTGCACCATAACCGCCAGCACTCCGAGCACTATCTCGATGCTTCTTCAAAGTGGTTCAACTCCACCTCCAATCACATTCCTCCTCTTCAGGTTTTTCACTGTTCCTGTTTCCATTTTTTCGTGATTTTTACTCTAACGTTCAACCACTTCACTCCAAATTTAATATTCCTAATGATGAATGATTGAACGCATTTATTGTTCGCAACAACTACTAGTCCTCTTTGCAGTCGAAGCTGATTTCTGAATTGCGATCCGTTTTCGCTTGCAGGACTACAATCTGTACGGTGGCGGAGGCAGAATGTACCGGAACAGCGTGCAGAAGAGCTTCAGTGAGTATTCTATGGATCCGTTAACGCCTCCTCGTAGTTATGCCGTTAAGAAAAACGGTGATGAGGACGATTCTCCTCGCGATTTCAGCCCTGGCCTCTTGGATATCCATTCCTTCGATACAGAGCTTCTTCCTCAGGTTTATTCATTTTCGTTTCGTTTTAATTACCGCTGAATGTTTTTGTTCGGTTTTGTTTGAATCATTTGCTTGTGATTTGGTAGATTCCCTCCTCGAACGCGTATGAGTCCGAGCCTTACATTTTCGGCAAACAAACTAGCAGAGCTCGTGCTACTGATAACAACGTCTACAATAGTCTTGTCGCCGCAGAGAATCTGAAGTCTAGCAATGTAGCTAAGATTAAAGTCGTGGTATGTTATTGTTTTGCGTATCTCAATATTCAATGAGAAATGTTACCAGCGCAATAAATTGTACAACACATTTCACAACTAAGAGTTGAAAAGAAAGTGGTATGGGATATAATAGACAATGCAATAAAGAGAGACAGAGACATAAAATGTTGACTGTTTGCTATTGAGTTTGGAGGCTCTTGCTTGAAAACTGCATTTGTCGTGATATTTGAAAATGGACATTGGAATTTGTCTTTGTTTGAATTTTGGTTTTGTTCTGAGTTGGTAACTTGCTACTCTATGCAGGTTCGCAAGAGACCGCTGAATAAGAAGGAGACAGCTAAGCATGAGGAGGATATTATAGACACAGTTTCAAATTCTTTAACCGTGCACGAGACCAAACTTAAGGTGAGTGTAGTAGGCAATAGAATTCCGTGATATTGAAAAATTGCATATTTTAATTGTCTTTTATGTTGAAAAATATTTTATTAACCTGATTTGAATGATTTGTGAGAACGATGAAATAGAGAACGAAGTTGCCTATTAAGTATTTTGTTGATATTTCAAAACCTTTCTCTTGGTGAACTTGGAATGCTTGGTATGAATATGGTGTACTTAGAAACACAAACAATGCTGTTAAGTGTAAATTCCGCAGACTGTAATTGTCAGTGTTTATTCATAGAAAATTGTTCAAGCTTTATCTATCTGTTTATTTTTCACAAACTTGTGATATGGTTAGTTTTTGGCTGTATATTATAGTAAATGTTTTCATTTGAACATTTTAAAATTTAAATGCTTTACAGGTTGATTTAACTCAGTATGTTGAGAAGCATGAGTTTGTTTTTGATGCTGTTTTGAATGAAGAGGTTACAAATGACGAGGTAACTAGCTAATGCGGTTAAGTGTTTAGATATAAGAATAAATGGACAAATACATAGCCCACTTATTTAACTTTATTTTTAACCTTTGGATCTGGTTAGGTGTATCGTGAAACAGTGGAGCCCATAGTTCCAATAATATTTCAACGCACTAAGGCAACTTGCTTTGCGTATGGTCAAACAGGTGACAGCAGCTTCTCAAATTTGATTAATTATGTTTGTTCCAATTTACCTAGAGAGTTTAAATCTCCTTTTATTGACTTCTTTTTCTCTCACGACGGTAGATGGTCATCTCTTTGAATAGTTAATAATTTGTAGTTTAAAGTAATAAGTAATCTGATAGATATTCTCAAATGGTTACGTTATGTCTACACTTTTGTATCGAACAGAAATTTTGATACTTAATGGTAATTCACTCGTGGGTTTAATTTAAGCAGAAGTGACTTTGTTTGCTTGCACTATTACTGTCATTTTATATTAGTATATCATTTGTGAACTTCAACACATAATTTTCTTCTTGTGTAGGAAGTGGAAAAACTTACACAATGAAGCCACTGCCTCTTAAAGCATCAAGAGACATCTTGAGATTGATGCATCATACGTACAGGAGTCAGGGATTTCAGTTGTTTGTGAGTTTCTTTGAAATATATGGTGGGAAGCTTTTTGATCTCCTTAATGACCGAAAGTGAGTTGATTGATCTTTCTTTTATGCACCCATGGCCTCTATATTCTTTTGGTGTAATACTTGTTAGAATTATAGGTTGAGTTCAATAGGGGGGTGCCTTTATCTTTTCACAAGTCTCAAACTTTTTGCAAATTAATGAATAGCAGTCTCTGAATCAATCAATTCTTGATGAAAAACTCAAATTAAACCTTTGGAAACCAAACCATACAATATGAAATCAATGTACTTAAGATTTGTATGAGATAAGGGTAAGAGAAAAACACAAGATGGTTCACCCTCACAAGAGAGTTACGTCCAGTTGTTTAATCACTCTTACTAGGTCTATCCACTAAATTTTCAAGTTTTACAAGAACCCCAAAGAAAAAGAAAATATACTGCACAGCCCATGATCTTAAAACCCTACAAGATTTACAACACCCTCTCTTGACCACCGTAGTCAAGAATGACACAACTCAATGAAAAATATTATAGAATAAGATCACTTGGAAAGGTTTGAGCTTAAGCCAAGAAGAAAAGAAATAACAATCATCTTCAATGTAAGATGATCAATCTATGATCCTAATCATGAATTGCTCCAAGAAAGTATTTTCCAGAATGCAAAAGTTCTTACATAAAGTGTTTCTCAAAATTTCAAATGTTCTTGATGATTAGATTGAATTATATGTTATTTTAAAAGATTAAGAACGACAGTTTTGTATATTCGGAAGTTTTAGCCGCTAAAACTAAGCCAAATGAAGTTGCACTATTTTTTTATCAGCCAAACGTGATTTTAGTCCGCTAAAATCACTTAAAAGTGACATTTTTAGTGATTTTATTCAATTAAAAATTTGTTTTATAATCGGTTAAAATAGACGAACTTCATTCATTGAATTGCTGAAGTGATTTTAGTCTTTTTAATTAATTAAGAACTAAACGTTTTAATAAAGGCTCTTAATACTCCTAACTTTAATAAGATCAAGGAAGAAAACTTACAACCTTAAAAACACAATTTACAACTCTAACAATTTCAACTCCAAGATCAATTCTTCATCACTACAATCATCAAATAATTTCAAGCTTTGCTCGGATCTTCAATCTCAATAATGTTGTTCTTCTGCAGAAAACTGTGCATGAGGGAGGATGGCAAGCAACAAGTTTGCATTGTTGGTTTGCAAGAGTACCAAGTATCAGATGTAGAGACCATCAAGGAACTGATTGAGCAAGGAAATGCCACAAGAAGTACTGGCACCACAGGTGCAAACGAGGAGTCTTCACGGTCACATGCAATTCTTCAGCTTGCTATTAAGAGATCAGTTGATGGAAATGTATCCAAGCCTCCCCGTGTTGTTGGGAAGCTCTCCTTCATAGATCTTGCTGGAAGTGAACGTGGAGCAGATACCACAGATAATGATAAACAGACAAGGTATGTCTCACGGAGTGGCTAAAGTGATATTGTTGAAGACAATTATATTAATGATATCTTAGATTTTCTTTTCTTAGCCTTCTTAATGAATTTGTCTGTTTGGTCGGGTGTTCCAAATTATGTGGAATGCAGAATAGAGGGTGCTGAGATCAATAAGAGCTTGCTAGCCTTAAAGGAATGCATAAGAGCTCTAGATAATGACCAAGGACACATCCCATTCAGAGGCAGCAAATTGACTGAAGTTCTGAGGGATTCATTTGTTGGTGATTCCCGCACTGTTATGATATCTTGCATATCACCAAGTTCCGGTTCATGTGAACATACTCTGAATACATTAAGATATGCTGACAGGTAACAACGACATTTCAACCAAACAAACGATAATTTTCTGTCGTTGATTTTCCACCTCCCTGCAAACCATTCATTCATTGTGCAACCACTGTTGAGTACCAAATGAAAGCTTTTTGATTTGACTGTTACAAAATTTATGAAAATTCAGGGTAAAAAGCTTATCCAAAGGGAACAATTCTAAGAAGGACGTTTTATCTTCAAATTTCAACCTTAAAGATTCAATTACTGTTCCCTTGTCTTCTGTTAATACATATGCCTATGAGGATCGCACAACTGATACATGGCCTGAAGAAAAAGACGGGGATGAATTTAGTCCTCCTGAAGATTACTATGAACAGGGGAAACCATCATGGAAGAAAAATGGAAAGATAGAATCATATGGTGTAACAGATGACAAATTTAAGAAACCCCCCAATGGCCAGATTAAATGGAAGGACATTCCAAAAGTTGAACCTAAAACAGTACAGTCTGATGATGATTTGAATGCCCTCTTACAGGTAAAGTATACTAATCTGAAAATGACTTTTTCATATTTACAAAACCTAGAGTAAATGCATATATCATAATTTCAGGAAGAAGAAGACCTTGTAAATGCTCACCGGAAACAAGTAGAGGAGACCATGAATATTGTCAGAGAGGTAATTAAATTGACTCTGTTTTTCCTTTTGACATTTTATTTCTTTTTATAAATTTTATGCGCATTACGCAAACGTGCCATTTTTTTAAAATCTTCGAAACTTGTGACTTCTGGCTATCAGTGTAGGTTGTAGCTTCATACAAATTGGTCGGTCATTCAAAACATGGTTTCTCATCAAATTGCTTTCAATCTTTTTTTGTCTAAGCATCCTCCTAATCTTATTTTTAATTTTAAATAATGGGGGTAACAAGGATCAATTCTCCAGAAGTTTAACATGGCGAGAACATGAATAACATACACAATAAAAATGGGTTTTTATATTTAACAGCATTTGTAATTGGGCACTAAATTTCAGTATGTTGAAATATCTTTTTGCATGCAGCCCATGGTTTCAGTATTATTTATCCTACTAAAAATGAATAATATATGCGTAGGGATGTCCTTCGAGTGCGTAGGGATGTCCGTAGTAGTTATTAATATATGCTTTACATTTGCAGGAAATGAACCTCTTGGTTGAAGCAGACAAACCAGGTAATCAGCTGGATGATTATATAGCAAAACTAAATGCCATTCTGTCTCAGAAGGCAGCTGGCATCATGCAGTTACAAACCCGTTTAACTCATTTCCAGAAACGTTTAAAGGAGCATAGCGTTCTGGCTTCATCTGCTGGTTACTAATTTAAATCAGACTCCTGGGGTTAAGTGGACGGGGATCGAGTTATTCGTAGTAATGGGAAAAAGTTTGGAATAGCATGTCGTGAAAAGGATTTTTTTTTTTTTTTTTACTTTTTTAAACCCTAAATTGTTTGGAAGTTTTCATGAGGGAGTGGTGCATTCATCTCCCTTGTTTGGAAGTTAAGATTATAAATAATTGATATAAATTACAAATTTAAATCCAACACCACCCTTGTATTTTTCATTACTTTGTTACTTTAACTTTCTTGAGAAAATAGTTCTTGACAACATTGCCATCTAACCACTAATTGACATATATGGTGATTTTATTAATTTTTGTAAAAAACATTACAGTCATTTTCTTAAGAAAAGATATATGTAGAATTCCAATAGTATAAATTTTTTTACACTAATCATCATGATTATTCAACCGTTCTATTTGAAAATTTTAAAACTTATAATAATACTAAGTTTTTTTCCCCTTGAATGGCAGCAATTTTTTCGTATGAAATAGAAAAACATTAAAATATTTAATTAATATTAGAAGGTGCTAATATTGTCTGGAAAAGGTTCTTCTTGCATGCCATGGAAGTTCCCGCACCGCACCTACTTATTAGCCAGTTGAAGTTGAATAATATGGTGGACAAGGGGATAATATGGTTCATAGTGAACCAACCTGGTACACTCTTACATTCATCATATTTTACTCTTTAATTGAACTAAAACTTGTTGAATTGAGAAGTATACTTTGAAGTAGATAGTCCATAATGTACATTAGTTCATGTACTTCCGTTAAATTAATTTAAATATTTATACAATTCAATTACAGTAATTGTTTGCTACAATTTACAACAATTTAGTTTAATTTATGCGTTGTGGCCGCACCTTCGTCTGCATTAAATCTTCTTCGCCCTTCTCTTTCTTCCTCATCTTATTCCTTCCTCTGTTCCAACTTTCGTCGCCCGAGGTCCCGGAGGTTTTTCTGGGCGTGAAGCCTCATCGGCGCAGTCATGCCTCGCCGGCAGACCTTCTCTGAACACCATAAACCAGGTTGGCGGCAGTCTAAACATCATCGCTGAAAATGATTGTGGGTGGCAAACTATAGAGAAAAGAACTTGTTGGTAGCGACTCACAGAATCAGAACTAAAAGGTGAAAATATTTCGAAGTTAATACTTTTGGATCATGAAGAAAGGAACTGTGCGCCGCCGCTGTAGAATCCTGTCGGGAGTCTGAGCCACGGTCAGCTTCAACTATAGGGTGGTGAATGGAGGCAAGGGATTGTGAAGAAATTGGGTAAATAGATTTTATCTTATATTTTTATTTGAATCTGGTCTTCTAAATTTAGTAAGTTTTACGATATTGTTATTAAATTAAATTAGATTGTTTATTACCCTAATTTGATCATTTGTTAGTTCACTACACTTACATAATCAGCTTAATAATAAATTGTAAGTGTATACATGTACCCCCACAACCAAATGTCTACGTCACTTACTAGGAACAAATTCTTGTTTGGATACAACACAAAAAAAAGTCTGGCCAAAGGGCATTGGTAAAGCCACAGACAATGAAATTGCTGCTTTATCTTGCTCTATCCAAGGGCTACTAGTTCATCACTGAAATGAATGTCAAATATCAATAATTTATTTCTCCAGGATCCCATGCCCATGTTCATCTACATGGTCTCTAACAAGCACCAAGGTGTTTAGAAGCTTTTAATTATACCGTGTTGGAACAGGGAAAAGAAAGAAGAGACACAGAGATGTTAAATCTGTGTATTGAAATGACACCATGGAGATTGATTTATACAAGTTCATCGTAAAAAATACACGTACACAGAAGAAAATTTTCTCCTCTGAATCAGATAAGATTTGGCTATAAATCAGATATATATTAATATAGAATATATTAATACAATTTTCAACAGTATACCTTACAGTCTGCAATGGCTGCAAAGTTAAAAATATAATTGTCTTTTCTGGCACAGTTAACTAAACAAAAGCACAAAATTCATAGGATCCAAGTACGCCTGAGAAATGGGACAATTTGCAAGCAAGAAAGTTAGATTCCTCTGCTTTAAGAAATCACTATTATGCATGGACAATGTGGATTATTGAAGCAATAACCAGATAGTACCCTGAAAGAAAAGAAACCTGGGAATAGTGGGAATTAAACTAAACTCTCATTAATTCCCTATAAGCTGTTAAATTTGCAATGTGGCTAACTGGAAACCTTATCTGAACTGGATTGGACCAAGCCTTTCCTTGGAGGGTTTGATGTTGCTGGCACATGGCTGCGAAGCAGATAACTCTGATTGCATGTTCATGAAAAAAGTGTCCACAATATCTACATAGACAGGGCTCTTAAGTCGAGAATAGTAGTGCAGTGCCTCTTCTATGTCTAGTACACGCTCTAGATCACCCGCATCCACCATATCCATTGCCTTCATCTTTTGTGCTAAAACATGAACTTTCTTGTTCATGTTTTCTGCATTGAAGTCCTCTTTTTTTCTGAGCTGTGAGCTTCCTTTCTTCTTCTCTTGTGCTCTCTCCTCATTCTTGCTCTTTTGCAGTCTTTGCCTGGGAAAACAAACTGAGCTTTCAGTGCAGGAAGCAGCTTCCATTGCTGACCCGGACCTGTTGTTGTTACCATACAAGTTTATTCTGTTGAGATCAGTCTGCAGGAGATCATAAAACTCACTGTAAAACTGGTCGCTTGTACGAGTTCTTGCATTGCCAACTCTACAAAGGAATGGATTGAAGGAAAAAGATCTGGGAAGCTTTTGGTACTCTTCAAAGAAGAAAGACAAGAAATTTCGGAAGCTTTTGTTAAAAAAGAGCTTGGTCTTGCGAAAGGTTTGTCTTAGCTGCATTTGGGATTCTACTGTGAAAGTGAAAGGAAGTGGCTTTCTCTTCTCCAGGTTGCTCTCGATTTTTAAGGGCAGTCATGGTTATTATGAGTTCTCTTATTTTGTCTACATTCAGAATTTCAAACAAAGAGAAGTGTAGTTGGTAACTGGCTTATTAATAAGGTCACTTAGAAAACAAAACCAATGTGTTTCCTCTGGCTAGCTTTAAACTCTACCATTTTGTCTACGGCATCTCGTGCTATTTGTCCCTTTCAAACCCCTTCACTCTCTGCTAATATGAAAAAAAGGTCAGAAATTACTTCTCTTTACTTTAAGACATTTGAAGAAGGAAAAATATTATTTCACACTCTTAATTTTTTTATATTTATTTGATACTATTTTTACTTATTTTTAAATAATGATATTTTCACACACTTTTATATTTATTTGATAAAAATATTATAAAAATATAAACTTTTATATTTTTTTTAAAAAATAAAAAATAAAAAATAATATTAAATAAATATAAAAAATCATTTTTTTATTATTATTTTTTTTGAAAAAATACAAAATTTTATATTTTTATAACTATTTTATTTTTATATTTTGTGAGTGTACGCTGAGGAAAATGACATTATATCACATTACTCTTGAAGAAGAGATTATGGATGCTTGGAAATGAGGTAGTTGTGAAGTGAGTTTTTGAGAGGTCGGTGTGTATGCAACAGTAAAAAAATTAATGCCCCTGAGTAGTGGATTCAGACATTGCTTTTAACAGAAAATTCGGTATGTGTCACTGAGGATAATTAATGATAGGAACAGAATCTGTTAGGAGTCAATTTGTTGGGAACTGGATTAGAAAGTTGAAGAATGAAAACAAAGATGGTAATCATTGTATTTCCTGATTGTGAAAGAACAGAAAATAGGAGAGACAATTTTTTTTCCAGATTCATTTACATATATCATTTCTCTCCTTTTATAAAGGATTAAACAAGTCTTCCTCCAGAAAGTGGAATTTTTTTTTTTGCCTACATTTAAAAAATAAGTGATCCAAAGATATTAATTTTTTGATTTGTTCAACTACATCTTAAATCAATATTTAAGTTAGAACATAACAGGTAGATAATTCAAACACTAATTCAAAACTATTTGACATATAAAAATAGTGTATATTAAAGTAGGAGGTACTCATAAAATCCTTATATCATTTTTAACTTAAAACTTTAAAACTTAAAATAAGTTTTATTTTTTCATATGTTATTTAACTTTTTTTATTTTAATTCATTACTTATATTTATATTTTTAACAAGGTTGGAGTATTTGTAAATACATTTATAATTTTGTTATGAATAAAAAAGGAAGTGATATAAGGATGGAAATCCTATGCGGCTAATAGGTCCATAATTTCCCAAATTATGATGGATGGCTAGGTCAGAAAAACCTTGTAATTTTGTAAGAAAAGGGTGATGGTCCCCATTGTATAGTGAGAAGAGTGCATTCCGGTTGCTGTATTGGGGCCACTGTAGGCACTTGCCAGTCTTTTAATTCTTTCACCCACCTCTCTACACAATTATATATATATATATATATATATATATATATATATATATATTGTTTTCTTAAAATGATGTTGTATGCCCTGTAAATAAAGCAACTCACATTACTTTCGAAGGGTAAACACAGGCTATACTCGTGACCTCTGCGTACTGATTAAAAAATTACCAATGTATATTTACTTCCTCCACCCTCATAAATTTTTCAAAATGATTATTTTTTCCCTTATAAAAGTGACTATTTACACAAAAATACATTGTGTTTTGCTGAATTTCATGCTGATAAAGAAATGGATGGAAAGTGGAATGAAATGAAAGAAAGGGAAAGAGAATAGAAGTTAGGTTGTGGGGGGAGATGGAAAGAGAGGGAATGGAGGAATACATAATCACAAGATAAATAACTTTCTATTATCAACATCAAAGAAAATTATACATATTAGATTAAAATAATTAATCGATTAACCAATAAAATATTTAGCTTTTATTATAACATGATAAATAATTCAAAATATATAAAGATAGATAGCAATTAAATACTTGCAATTATATTATATTATAGTAAAAAATATTAAAATAATCAAAAAAAGTAAATATATTTAATATTTTGTTAATATATATTTTATATTAAAAAATAATTAATTTAAATATTGACGATTTACTTTTATATGCTTTTATTTTTGAAATATAGCTTTTTATTTTAATTTAAAAATTATTTTAACTTTAACTTACTTTTTCAAATTTACTCTTACATATAATTTTTTATAAATTTATTGCTTAAAACATTATTCAAATATATTAATATATGTAACGAAATTTATTCTATCACCGATTTTTCAGTTACTTCTTTTCAATTCAAACAACAGTAACACTATCCACCTTCTTACTACTCTCTCCTCACCTCAATTCAAAGAAGAGAGAAAATAAATAAATTTGTGTGAAAAGTTATTAAGAGATGTGACAAAAAATAATTAATAACAATACATTAATTATAAATTTTATTATAATAAATGAAAATAGAAATGTTAAGACATAATATTATGTTGAAGTATCCTTAATATAAGTTATATAAATATGTAAAAAGATAATCAATTATATAATAATATCTAAGTAATTGTGTAGCAAAACAGAATAAATTATGTAGCAAATTCATTGTGTAGTAATGTATAATCAATTATATTAAAACATATTTCATTATGTGTTATAATATTATAATATAATGAATGATGTGCAAGACATTATGCAAAGAAAACTCTTTATATTTACGTTTTTTTGTTTCAATGATTGCATATTTTACCCTTTATAAATTTGATCTGCTTTCTTCAGTCTCTGTCTTTCTGTGATGCAGATCCAAATAAGCTCATATGGGGGCCATGTAAAACAAGGGTACTTGCCCTTAACTTCACTGTCGGCGTGAAAGCCTAAAGAAAGTAGGCAGCAGACATCAAATCTCTCACATTGAATAGGAAATCCACTCATTCTTTTCTTGGTCACAATATGCCTTTAATTGGTTCCAGATAGAGTTCATTAGTCCCTACCTCACTCTCCACTGCAATTTCAAAACAACGGATATTAAGCACTCATAAAATCCAATGGTTCTAATTAAAGATGCCAAAAAAGGGCTAAACCCTACGGACTAACTTGCTATTTCAGCCACACAAAAAAACGACTCAATCGGACCAGTCCGACAGCCTACAACTGGACTTTATTAAAAAATATTTAAACCCGTATAGGATACTTCATATTAATGTACCTAATCAGTCCGGTCAAAGTGTAATAAAATACGACTAAAGTTTAATACACTTCGACCACATTTTAAAACAGCCCAAACATCAATCAATTTCAACTCTTTTCAGTATGTAATCAGTCTGGCAATCCGGCATCAATCTATTTTCATATGAAAAATATAAAAAAAATTAACTCATTTTCATGTAATATTAAATTTTAGATGACAGAAAAAAAAATCACCCAAGACAGTCAGACAGATTGTAAAATTTAACCTGTTTTCAACCCATTTTTGACAAACCAATATTAAACCAAACTTAAAAAAATCTAACTAATCCGTTTTGCCACCCCTATTTCTATTAAGTATAAATAATGTTGGATATGCACTTTTGGTGATGATAACGCAACTTCAAAATATGGCTTGGGTTTTCTGCAGTTCTAAAACTGACTCCATATATCCCTTGTAGAGATAAAATGTTAAATAGAAGAATAGTAAAACTTCCATAAAAAAGTGTATAAGTCAGTGAGATAATGGCAACCTTTGTAGGTTTGGATGCATCCTCGGATGAATAAGTGTATCGGTCACGGGCTCAGATGATGAGAACGACTGCGTCAATTACGCCAACTAGAGTTGGACAAATTTGCATTTGGGAACTCATTTTTGTATCTTACATGTGCTAACAACTTGAACTATTTATCGGCAGCATGTTTTTTTGAGTTTGAAAAACTGATGCAAGGACCTATGTACCTCACCATAGCTAATAGAAGAAACAAGACGATCTTTTATCCACTGCGGGAGCTTGGTGACTGGGTGAGCCATACTCCGTTTTGAGGAATCAGATGTGTATCTTATATCAACCAACAAAATTGCTGCATAGTCATTAATGTGACGGATAGCTCTACCTGAAATAAACATATTTATCATGAAAGATTAGGAGAAAACCCATTAAGATGTGCAGAATTTGCAGGTACAGATTGCACAACAGACTGAAAATCACCTAATATATAATACCTGGATTTCTTCATTTAATTAACAAAGAGACTTAACTAATTTTAGTTCCTTCTTATCGTTATTGTACGATTTTTGCCTCAAGTTCCCATTGGGACGATTAGATCTCAAGATTTCTCCCATTTACAATTAAGCCCCACCACGGATTGCATCACATATTTAATAAAATAAGGACGAACTAGACAGAGTAGCCATGACAAGACAATGAGTAAATAAACATACATCCGCTAAACAAACACAGCATCTAAACTATAACGACCCAAAAACTATATATTTTGACTGCATTGACTTAAATGTCGTGTTGAGGATTATTGAGGTAAATTATTGTTTATATGACAACAAAGACCAACAAAAAAAACTTTCTTTCATTATAAGTAAATTAATACACAAATATTGGATTGGATGAAATCAAAATGGAGGAACATCCTATTAAATGAAAGAAAACTAAAAAAATTCAATTGATGCGATTGGAACCGAGAAACAAAAATCACACAACATATGGACACTAAGCATGCAATTAAGCCAACAAATTAACTAACACACATATTGAGTCTTGAGAATCCAATCTTAATTTTTAAATAAATAATTTAAACCAAATAGATCCTACGAAAATTGGTTTCTACCAAAACAATGCTCAACCTCGTACGAATATACACCCTACAGAAATATCCTTTAGGGGGGTTACTGTAAGTTGTAAATACGCACCTATTGATTGATTTACAGCTTTCATGCAGAGATTCTCATAGTACTCTTTTCCTCTGTGAGTGCAACTTCTTAAGATGGCAAAACCACCTTCAACATGTCCACTGTATAGATCATAACTTGTAGAAACGCTACAATTATCAAGCTTTAGATTTTGAAAACGATCAATGTGCTTTATCCTCTCCAACAACTCTATATCAGATGGGCTAGCATAGGGTAGTCCAACCATGACTATACATCGGCCCATCCCATCACTTAAGTTGATCCCTTCGGATAACTTCGCACCAACAACAGCAAGGAGTATTGCACCACTATAAGATACTTGGTTTACTTCTGAATTCATACCCGATGATTTATAAATGGTATCTTTATATTCCTTGAGAACGGATTCAACGTCCATGTTATTTCTTGGCTCCCTAAAGACACGCTTCCTCTTTGTAATCCTTTCAAGGATGCCAGATGATTCCCAATGCTCATAGACTCTATTTTCATAATCAAAAGATGGGAAGAAGACAACAATTCCTTCCGGAACCACAGTAACCAGATTACACAGCAAAAGACCCAGTTCTCGCATCTATAAAGAGCACAAGATGCAGCACAATCAGTCATTTTCCGCAATTAATATTTTATTAAATTAGACTGAAGAATGAGGATGTAACAATGACCCACTGACCATGTCCGGTGAGCTCCTGGAGCCGAAGCTAAAATCAAAGGTGCGTCCAGTAGGCCCCCGTGCAACAGCAATTGGCATAATGCTATCTGGAGGAACAATATGCCCACATGAAAAGAAATGCAACTGGTTTGGTGGTAACCATGGAAACAGTCTCTCCCTAGTCTCTTCTATAGGTTGAAGTGTTCCCCCTACTAAGACGACGGCATGTGCTTCATCTACAATCTAGAGAAAGTTTCCTAGTTATTTTCTTCTTCATCAATCTGTTTGGAAGAGAAACTTACAGCTACAGAATAATTTCTAATTAAGACAGCAGTATCAGGCAAACCTCAGAAAAAATCTTCTCTCCACTGAGCATAACGTACTTCAGATATCCTCCTTGCTTCTTGAGGCTTGTTAACCTGAACCTGGAAATTATTATCCTTCCATCACCATCATTGTTTGTTAGTGATAGTAACATGTTAGCTAAGGCCTGGAAAGCAGATACACAGCTTCCCTCCTCGGCATGTTGTTCGATGTTATGTTGTGCCGGTATCTTCGCCATGGCAGCAAACTTTTCTCCATAACCACTAACCTGGAAAATCAAGAAAACTTTCATATCAAATCGACAACAGAACATTCAGAAGCATAGTGTGGGATTCACTCTAAAGAAAAAGTATATATTACGTGCCAAGATTCACCTTGTGCATGATATTACTTTCCTTAATATATTTCAACAATTTGACCAAGTTGATATTGTCTATATTTTGTTCAAATAAAAAATCATTGATGGCCACAGTAAAATCGGAGCTACTTTTTTCAGAAGCTTGATCTATATCACGAGAAAAACCTATAAGGTTTCCATCTTTATCATCAAGAAGTACTCGGAGAAATGCTTGTGTGAGGACCATGAGAGTTTGAATGTATCTCCTATTAGTAGGTCCCAAAAGACTCCGGAATCTCAGAAAGTACCGTTCCAAATGGTTGTGCACAGTCTCCAGCTGTAAAAAGTAGAGGGCAATCATATAATAGTTGACGAAAAATTAAATATCCCAAGTATGGGTGTAAACAAAATACAACTTGCATGATGTCTAATGTTTGCAATTAAAGCAACTGTATTTGCAAATCGCTGATCCATGATCATTAATTTCCCTTGGTTTCGTAGGCTTTCCAAACCAATCACCTAAAATAAAATATTGACTTCGCTAAGATGATTGGGAAGGCAATGCTGACAGAGTTCTCAGGGTAGATTATAGTAGATAGTATCAACTTATAGCAAAAGGGACCCAAAAATGGCTATACAAAAGCTCATTGCAACTCTAGACCAGCTTTTAAAAGACACTGTCAAAATTTCAAACAAGGTTAAGATAGAAATGCCAATCATACCTGTGATAAAGTAATTTTGGAGTCATACATGTTGATGAGTGAATCAGCTAAATTATGAGCCTCGTCTATTATAACAATATTGGATTTCAAATTCAGGCCGAGGGCATCACGAGATGATTTTGACAGAAGAGATTGATATGGTAGGACAACAAGATCAGCTCTTCGAACCATGCTTCTAGAGCCATAATATGGACAAGTTCCCATAGTTCTTCCGAGATTTGCAAGATCTTCAATATCCAAGGGTCTTTGTTGAAATACCTCATTTCTAAATTCTTGTTGAACTCTGTGTTTTCTAAGCATTGGGCAGCCAGAGGTGGCCTTTGTTCTGCGTATCCCTGAACCTACTTTTAAGTTCTGCAAATCAGATCCACCATTGTTCAAAAGATATTAGTGTCTACACTCCTGCCTTCTTTACTCGATTTCAAAAGCTTTTACTAGCACTAAGTAGTGAATACCAAGATATATATACTTATCAGCTCAACATTAAGCTTGTCATCTTTAAAAACTGCACACCTTAACTTTTGTAGCATCATTTTTCTTTTTCTTCTGAAGTTCCAAACATCGCTCATTTATGCGTGTAGAGTTTCCAAGTGCAACTACCTCTGCAAAGCATGCAAAGCACGCAACAAATCATGGGTAAAATATAAGACCATCTGCAGCTACTTGCGCTTCAACAATTGAAATAGAAAGGATAACAAAAAGGAGTATCATAGTGAAGCAATCTCAAAACCTTCATTAATGCAAAGATTTTTCCTAGAGCCTAAACTCACAACCTTCATCTCTTTAGCGAAGACCGTCCTCTGCAACTCCTTTATGAACTGCGAAAGCTGCGAATGAGTTCTACTACAGAAATAAACCTTCAACTTCTTCTCCTCTTCTTCCTCTTCGCTAGACTCATCTTCACTAGAGGAACTAAAGGAGGTGTTAACAGTCTTCCTCTTGGACATAATACTCCCTGGCCCTCTCTCATCTTCACTCTCGTATTCCTCCAATAAAAACTCCTTATCAGTAACACCCACTGCATCGATTTTATTTTGCGCACTCTCACACCCCTTCTCCTCTCCAGCACCCATAACCCTAAAATTCTTACGAACTTCCGTCCTCTTTTTACTACTATGAGGTTTTCCCCACACAGACCCGTACTTTTCTTCCTTCTTATTATTCTCCACTTTGTTGACAACAAAGTCTCTCATCCAGTCAGGTTCGTCATCTGAACCAACTCCACCACCACTGCCACTCCCCGGATTCTCATCACAAACTGCTTCCTGTTGTAGCCTCTTATCAAGCACCCATTGCAAGGCACTGCAAATCACACTCATGGTCTTCCCTGTCCCTGCTCCAACAAACATAACGTCCAATCAAACACTCGTTTTAGCATGACAAAAGGATAACCTAACTGAATCCAATAAAACAACCTTAGTTTCAATTACAACACGAAAATTGAAGAAATAGAAGTTAGTCACCGCTCACCAGTTGGGCTTTCCAACATAGACACGCCTCCCTGATCGAGAGATTGATACAAGCTGTTCATGAAATCAATCTGAATCGAATAGGGTTCGAAAGGAAAACCTGGGAATTTTGGCGCTACTTCTTCATCTACCATTTTCACTGTGCTTTTCGAGTACAGGCAATCCAGTTATTCTTTCCATCTTTTATTTCCATCGTTTCTCTTTTGGCGGGAACATAACTTCACCCTCTTTTTTTGGCACTGCTATTTAATTGGGCCGAAGACGCAAATAAAAAATTACATCAAAATATTTTTGTATTCTGCACCCCCGTATTACTAACTACATCTCCACAATCACTACATCACACCACAGCTGCCACCAGTTATGTTTTCATAATCACTGCTGCTGCAAAGGAAGAAGACGAGGAAATATACGAAAAAATCCATTTCAAAAAGCTTTTTCTGTAACACGTGTTTCAGAATGTTCTTTCTAGAACATATTTTTTGTTGGGGTGTTTAAAAAACTTTTTTTTCAGAAGGTATTATATGTGTTCGAAAAAATTAAATATGAAAATCCTATTTCGAAATGCATTTAATATGTTTGGAAATTTTGTTTCAAAATTTTATTCCAAAAATCTAGTTCTAAAAATTTTATTCCATGAATTCAAAACTCGGTGTCACGGAAGGTAAAGTGCTTATTTTCTAATTTTGAATCGTGTGGTTCAAGAAGTAAAAGGCTATAATATGTATATAATCCTCATCCCTTAGCAATTAATAAATATTAATATTGGTTTTATGGAAGTAACAAACTTCACTATTATTTTCTTTTTCACACAATATTATTGGATCGAAGGTTCAGAAAAAAAAAATCTAGAGGCCTAAATATTACTGAAGCATATTATATTCATAAAACATTTTTCTTTCTGAAACAGTAGAGCTCCTCCACTTAATTTTATTTTGTATGAAGTATTTCGACTTGATGATTGAAAGGAACTTTTGTTTTAATTTCTGTATTTGGTCTCTTCCCATGTTGAATCTTAACTATGTTCCGGTCGACTGTTTTTCATGTTTACTATCAACAACGAAAAATTGAACAGTTCTAAATCTTTCAATTTTTGCTTCAAGGGTGTAAAAATTAATTTTTGCTTTGAAGTTTGTTGAAAAAAAAAAGTATTGTAGTGACGAATTTGCAATAACATAATTTTGTTAAATTAGCTGAAAATGGGAGAATCATTCGTCCAAAATATTTGCTCGTCGAAATAATGAGTTAGATACATTTTGTCTCGTATTTTGATTCCAGTTTGATCTTCTAATTTATTTATTTTTACTTGAATCTTTTACGATATTGTTATTATATTAAGTAGATGGTTTCGTTAGTTTATTACAAAAGATAAAAGCTGTGATATTCAACTTATTAGTATTATTTTGACCACGATCGAAGCAAAAGCTTATATATTAACTTTTTAACAAATTTTATTAGAATAGCTGTACGTCAGATCTCATCAAATGTTAAACGTGTTCTTTAAAATGTGTTTCTCAATGAAAAGAATATGCATAGGTAGGTCTAAGCGAAACAAAATTGAGTTTATATTATCTCTCGCTCTCTATCCTATTTATAAGATAACTGGCTCTATGTAAATTATAGCAAGTATTTATAAATACAAATTTTCAAGAACTGTTTCATTTTAAAAAAAAAATATGCTGTATTATAACTTGTGATTTTAATCTGTTTAATAAGAGCTTTCTCACAATAAACGGATCACTTACACGAGGGAGCCCATCTTGGCAGTCGTCGGGCACAATTATCTGACAGCAGATGGCTTGACAAAAATTTTCCAACAAAGAATCTTAAAATAATTGCATTGACTCAAAATTTACATCTGATTTGCCTGAAAAAACGAACCTTAATTACAAAACCTGACTTTATAGGTGGAAAATTTGAATTGCCTTTGTAGCTCAGTAGTTGGATGCCGGCGGTTGCAGAGACAAAAGGGCAACCCGACCAAGAAATATCACAAGAAAAAAAGTGTATTTCCGAAGACAAACAAAGCGCTTCATCTTCATCTCAATATTTACTGTGTTCTGAACTCACCAAATTTATGCTTTTCCTCGTGCAGCTGCTTGAAAATATCATCAAGCTCTGGAAATGCCGACGTCAGAAGCAGCTCCAGGATGTCAAAAGCCAGCTGCTTCAAGCAAACGGATGACTGCAAGAAAGTCAAAAGGATTGTGTACGACTGAATTATGGTTTCGAGATTAACTCTTGCATGAGCAGTGTCTCTAGGCATGTAATAGAGCTAAACATCATATTAAAAGTAACTTTTCAACAGTGACTTCACAACCGAGCACTGGCTTTGTTATTAGTGTAACACATCTTGAGCGCTCTTCATTCATTGTGCCCCTATTCAAAGTAATGTGCTTGTGAAACAATTGCTCAAGTAATGACTCAAGCTACAAAAAGGAAAACCCCAGAGTCCACTCCTGTCATGAAAAATTGCTATATCCTAACAACACCATAGCTCAATAACAATAAACAATCATCAATAGCTAATTTCTTAACCAATAAAAATTTCAACATCTTGATTACACTAGAAAGGTGTCAATATGAAAAGCATTTCACGAAAATTGTACCAACATAATCTCCGTGAGAATTTGACAGAAAAACTCATTAACCAGAAACTGTGATAATGATTATATCTCTATGAGCAACCATCTTAGACAGATCTAATCAAAGTAGTAACCGTACCATAAAGTATATAATCATGCTCGTGCCCCGAGCGAGTGAATTGAATTATACATTGGAATGCAATGTCCAGCATCATAGCATATAGTGGGACAATGTTACAACTTAGAACCACAAAAAAATTAATAGATAACAAAAGAAACTTCTGTTGACAACTTCAATACTTAGACAGAAATTACCTGAAGGAAAAAATATAGATCTCTAGCACTTTGCTCATACTCTTTCCGACCAACAAGACCTACAATTGCTGGTGGTGCATGATCTACATAAAAAGGATGGGTGGCTAAGTACAATACATTTTTCCGGTGGAATTAGAAACAAGTCATTGAATAAACCCAATTCTGCAAATAAGTGAGAGCCGTATAGCAGGCATTACCAATCATTAGCTCATATACAAATTTTGCACGCCGATCTGCCTCCCGTGTCTGTTCATCTTCCAACATAGGAGAAGATACTTCTGTAGTTTGATTACCACGAGGAGAACTTTGAGATGGGCTTCTAGGTGGTGGTGGTGGTCGTCTATTTGGATGCTTGGTTATGAATATTCCATCAGGCCAGAGTATCTGTAAAGAAAATTGCAGTCACAACATATTATCAGTACAATACTAGAATGATGATCATATGCTTATTAGGGGAATTGAAACAGTAACAGAAATTTAAAAGGGAAGCGGGTCAGAAGATTACTTGCTCTACTCGCTTGACCCCCGAAGCAATCACTGATCCCTTTCGAAGAAGCTGGATTTTCTCAATCAACCAGTCATCAAATGCGTCACCCATTCCTAGTTGTAAGACTTGTTTAGCAACCCAAAAAGCCTTCCGCCTGTATGTGTAAAACGAAACAGATGATAACAAGTGGAACTTATTAAACAACTTATGTTTAAGGCTAAATGAACATGAACTTTCAAGTCACCTAATCCATCCACCATCTTGAACCTGTAAGATAACGTCAACCAAATCCAATATAGGTACACTCAAATTTGGCGGCACCCACTGCATTAAAGAATTTTATATTAATCAGAACCAAAGATGATCAAGCATATAAAAGTACAACAGTATAAAAAATCAAATATAATCATTTATCTGTTTGAGAACAGTAATGAATGATAAAATTAAATGATGCATCTATTGCTGAAAAGAAAAAAGAAAATCCAGAATTAAAATTTATTGTCGCTGTAACCTCTGTTGGAAAAGCATCAGAAGTATCACGATGCACTTCACAGACCTCATCCGAACTATCTCTTCCTTTCACTGTCTTTTGCGAGTTATTGGGAGAAGGTGCACTCTTTTGTGCTAGAATATCTGTATTGCCTCTAGAATTGTCAAATGACTTTATAGGTTGATGTGTATTCTTTTTTGGTAGAGAAAGAGGCATGTTGTTTACTTTTGACCTCAATCCATCGGCCTCAACATTATTTTTTCCTTTCATAGCTGACTCTTTACTTTCAGCACTACAGTTTTCTCTCCGGAAGGACACAGGATCACTTGCAGGTGCAGAAAAGTGAGAAGTGTTTTTAGTCTTCTCAAATGGCTTGGCATCCAAGCCAGCTAGAATAGTTTCAACAAGGAAGAAATGAAAGACATGTCAATAGATGGGCGAGAGATAATAAAACTATGAGTGTTCACATTCTTCACCAACCATATCTCACCTGATAATGTTTCCATGATAGAAAAAGAATTTGAGAATATGTAAGTCTGCAATACATAACATGTGATGATAAGAGATGAGCAAGATAATTGTTAAAAAAGAAATATCCACAACACAAAAGGGAGGATTGAACAAGAAATCAGACCTGAGAATCAACACTGAGAAAGTCCCACACTTCAATTGATTCCGAAACTGTTGGTAGTTGCATAAGTCTCTGAGGGCCAACAAGACACGTGTCAACAAAATATTTGATTATTAGTTGAAAATTGTTAGTAAAGACAAGAACAATGCTACATGATAGATGCAAAACGAAGTATTATTTCAAAATAGGGGTACACTCATACAATAATACAACATCTATCCTGCTGGTAACAGAATATTGGTGACCCCAGTTCTATCACAGTACCTAATGCAGAAAAATGTTATTCAACAAAAAAAAAAGAACAAGATGTGAACACAACAAAAAAGAAGAAGCCATGCAAATTTTATCCAAAAGTGTGTCTACTTCCTCATATTGGGAAGTGGAATGGAGAAACTAAGAAATGTGAGGATTTAATTAAAAAAAGTAAGTTGACCTTCAAATATTTATCCAGTAATTCACACCGCTCTTGAATGACTGGTACATCTAAACCAGTCGACAGAAAATGTTTTGGTGGCAAATGAAGATTATACTCAGAGAACTCTTTCAGGCGTCTATGTAGCTCCTCAAAATGACGAAACCTTAAAAAAAAAAAGCTATGTAAGAAAAAAAAAGAAGGAAGCAAAACAATATACATGTGAAAACAGAGTAGATTGAAATTTTTTATTAGAAACATTGATACAAGACACCAGAGACGTAGCACCTTCTTTTAATTGACCAACTGTTATTATTTACATCTGTAACGGATATGGAGTACACAGCAAATGTTTTAGAGCCACTCTTCACAATATTTGCACCTAAGACCTGCGGCAGTAAATTAGCTTACATTTTTTATACAAGCATAATAGCACATCAACTTATTCATCATTGATTAAATGAGCTGGTTATCACCATCATAAGTACCTCACATCTCAACTTGTAAAAGGAATCTACCCCAGAGGAACTTTTCAGGGGAGTAATAGGCAAAATACTAGATTCTGTTTTAGAAATAGAGTGGGCAGAAGAAGAGGCTGCTGCTCCACTATAAAGTCTGCCCAAACTTTCAATATCACCATCATCACTGGACTCCTCAGAATCCACGTGTGATTTTGAAGCATTAAGTATGTCTTGACCATCACCAGATAAAAAGCTTGTCCTCTCAACTTCCTGCCACGTTTGCATTTTATGAACACCTGACCAAGACCTTTTATTGCCAGATTGGGCTCTGGATAGTCTTGAATAGCGAGAATGGCTCTTACTCCTTTTCTTTGCACTGTGATTGTCAAAATTTTCAAGTGGGTGATGAACATGGGAAACTGCCTGCTTTCTATTACTTCTTCCATCCCAAACCTTAGTGACAGGGGAATCAAGGCCAGTGACAGTACTACTTTCGTCATCTTCAGAAGTATAAGATGTACTGCTCTCTGAATCACTTATCTGCCCATAAATGTGGATGTTCTCGTCATCTTTGTATGATGTAACTGACTCATCATCTTTACATGAGGTAACTGAACTTGATCCATTCTTGTCCACATGAATGGATGTATTTTCAACAGATAATTGACTACTGTGTCCAGAATTAATGTGGCGTCCCTTTGGGGGAATATGCTTGGAATTATTATCTCTTTGTTTGGGTCCAGAAATTGCTTTCATGTGGTCTACCTTTGGCAGTTTTCCTACCACAGGATGCTGTGTAGCATGCTCATTTGACTGGTTCTCACCATCTTTTTTCTTGTAATTTTTCCCTTTAGTCCACACATTCTCAAAATGTTCAGGAGCAAGAGCTTGGGTCTTTCTGCGAGAGATGACATCTAAAATATCTCCCCACTCTCCTCCTGAGCGATGTCGTTGAAAACTTTGGACACCATTAGTTTGGGGGTTTGCAGACAATGAGCTCCATGTACGGGAAGATCGAGTATCAACTGAAACTGAAAGCAATGGATCTTTAATAGCATTATCACAAGCATTTTGTTCTGCAGATGTCTCTACATTTCTGGATTGACCATTTTTTAGCTGCATAAGCTCAACACCAGTAACAGAAGGATCTGAAGTCTTGGTGAAATCATGAGAGGAAGCCTGCAACTCATCTTCTTTAGTGTGAGATGCCTCTTGAGCTGCAGTAACCCCCTTGTTAACCTTGGTCTTGTTAACCACTACGGACTCAATTCTCTCATTAAGAAATCTGTGAACAAAAAAGGGGGACAATGAGAACAATATACATACGTCAAAAATGGTACAAAAATGGGGGAAATGGATACCTTGGATTTGCTAAGTTTAGGACAGGTCGTATCACAGCACATGCAAGAAGCTCCCTGACAGTATATCGAAAGAAAGAACACTGCAAATCCTCAGACTTGAAAGTAGCATGCATAAGGCCGGTCATCAGATGCTGCAAAACCTACAATTAAAGAACACACACAACATTATAACCTAAAATTGAGAACACAAGAAAATAACATGGCTCATGGATGAAAACAAAACAGCCCTTTACTCAATGCAAGCATATAAAACAAGAAAGGGAAATAACCTTATGCTCAGCTTCTGCAGAAAATAATGCAGGATGCAATTTGTTCTCAGCAGCCAAAACAATTCTTAGTTCCATGTCTCGACTTTCGATTGTTAATGGACCAGTATGATGTTTTCCAATCTTTGAATGGGCAGCACGAAACAGCTCCAAGTGTGTGCAAATAACATTAACAAGATCCCTGAACCAAAAAGAGCTATCTTCCATTCAATAAAGCTACAATCTGATATAAAAAAAAAAAGTTGCAGACAAAAATGTCACCACAAACCTTATTAAAAAATCTATCAAATTTATGTTTCTCATGCGTCCTGAAATTTCCCCAAGAACACCATTAATTATTTGCACTAACTCCTCAGGACCCTCTTTGTCTGGTGTTAACCGAGAATACCAAAGATCTGTCACCCACTCAGAAATTAAATGTCTGGTGAAGTGATCAATTGCATCCTCAACGACAGGAGAATTCACTTTTGTTCTCCATTCAAACTTTGCAATAACTTTAGGATTTTCTACAGGCTTCTTTGAAGACTGAACATTGAGGGAGCCTGCTTTATTGTTGTATGCCGCTGCTTTTCTCTTCATTTCAAAATCTAGTGACAAATAGCGGAGAATAATAATCAAGGAGGCTGCAGCTGGCAAGTTGACCCAAACTGAGGAGCTTGTTACTGAAATGAAAGCAAAAGAAATTAAACCAAACACCAAGATCTAAACACAACATGAAGCTAGAAATTAACAAGTGAGAACCTCTTAATATGCACAATTTTCTAAGTACTGAGAAATAAGACTTTGCTTGGAGACATGAAGCAGTACCAACTAAATTTATCATTATCAAAAGAACACAACAGCAGTAGGGGTGTATGAGAAACCAACCTTAGCTGATAAAAGTGATGAAACTCAACTAAAAATGTAGGGCAGCTATGGTTTCATTGAAAAATAATATTTTATAAATTTTTCTATGTACTTTATTCATAATTTAGATAAAAAAAGTAAAAGTTTTTGAAGAAAACAAAATCTACCCCTCTCCCCTTCAAAAAAAAAAATAATTCAAAACTATCAAATCCTTCACTGACATCTACTCGTTTTTTCTTTCTTTATTTATCCCTAGTTCAAACCCAACACAGTCACATAATTATTTTTTATCAAGTTTCCACTGCCATTTACTCAAATATAATTATGGTCATGTTTTTCTTATCTTACTAATACTAAATTGGAAACACACAAAAATGCATAAGGCGGAGGCATCACCAAAAAAGAAACCATAAATGTTAATACCTTAGTGACAACATAATTACACAGATATATTCAGGGTTGTAATGCATGACAAAAGAGGTCAAATAAAACTTCACAACGAATTCTAATAAAACTGATGTGATTTTCATAGAACCTACTTTAGGAGGTTTCATTAAATTGTTCTTTGCCAATCTCAAGGTAGATTCCTGTTTCTATATGTATATATTATGAAAGTTTTGGACTGTTATTCACATTTCTTACAACACCCAGGATTTTGCAATATCTATAGTAGTGTCCTCTATGTTAAAAGACAATAGCAGTTCCCTCAGTTGTCCGGAAATCTTGAGATTCTACGTAGTACATGTCAGGTTCTCGCCACAATGATTGCTAACCCAAATTCTTTCCAGCATTTCATGTTTCCATAATGGATCTCACTTTGGTTAGTACCGATTACATCACCAAAAAAACCAAAGAAGCAAGTAACACATCTATAGGAAATTAAAAACACCTAGTCTTTGATAGTGAAAATTTTAGGAATACAATTACTAAAGCAACACTTTGTACTAAAAATTATCAGTTAATTTGACAATAAATCTATATTTCGCTTTCCAATAGCAACAAGAAAAATAAGTGGAGTCCGGCAGATTTTTCCTCACACTGAAAACCTCCCAACATCTTTCGTACAAAACAGCTCCAAACGACGTCGTCTTCTCTAAAAACTGATAAACCATCGATCCTATGTCCTAACTTCAACAGCATTGTTAAAATTGATTTTTCCATATTCAGAAGCAATTGATGCTAAATACCACAGGAATTTATTCCTACCATTCATCGTACAGCAAGTAATGCAATAACGACTATAATGCCTGCAAAACCCTCAGCAAGAGATTACCATAACTAGAAGAAAGAAAAAACTACTAAAACCTACACAAGCAAAAGCATACAAACTACTCTCTCAATTGGAGTTGATTAAACAAAAGAGAAACAATCACGTAGCCAAATGAAGTGAAGGAAAACGAAAGTGAAACTCACAGGACATGAGATAGGAGATTCCGACGACGCATACAACGAGGATGACGATCCGTTTTTTGGCTTCCTCGACGAGGTCTCTCACTACCACCTGGTTTGGCTTCGGCGGCATGTTCATCGCAAACGAAATTCTCCAAATCGCCGCGTAATTGGAAAAGTAAAAACTCGATTCAAATCAAGTGAGGAAAATTCCGCCGAAGATGCTTACGAAGAATTGGAGAGAGAGAAAGAGAGATAGAGAGGTTGAATTGAATCGACGAACGGTGTGGCCGTTAGGTTTTTCGGTGGCGTTTGCCGGCGAAGGCAATGAAGGTGGTGGTGGCGTGTGTGCTTGATTTTCTCACTTTCTGTGTCAGTTTTGTTTTGAACTCTCACCTGATATTGACGTGGGATTCATTTCTTCTTTCTTTCTTTCTTTCTTTTCCACTCTCATTCCATCTATGCTTATGCAGCTATTGCCATTTCCATTTCCTCTGCTCTCAACATTTCTCTTTTATTTTATTTTATTTTATTCTATTTTTTTCAAGACACGATTGAACTCTTTACCTTTATTTTTTATTTTTTTATTTTTTTAAAATCAATTTTGTTAAACCAACAAACAAAATAATTGGATTTATTGACCGTTGCATTATGAGAGAGATGTGTTATTTTAACGTTCTTTAAAAGGTAATCCGAAAATTAAAAAGAAAACCGATAAAAAATATGGAAACAAAATAAAAATTTCCAAGAATGTTAATTAAAAACGAAAACATAATTTGCTCAGGTAAATGTTGAATAAAAACTATAAAATATTACTAAATACATTGATAAAGATGAATTATAAATATATGTATATGTGATATATCGTAAAAAAAGAATTTCACTAATTAAGAATAAAACGTGTTTATAGAAGATTGACAGAAAAGATGGTCCATGCATGCAGAATTGCGTATAGAATATTATCCCCTTATTATGTTCCAAATTGCAAGCTACCAACAAATGTAATTTTTATTTTAAGTTTATATTATTTAAAAAACACTTTTCAATAATATAATTTCAAATTTATAAAAAAAAATCCATAAATACTAGTGAATAATAAAAATCTGAGTATTCTTCAAATAAGTAATTGACACGAAAATCATAAGATTAGGTTAAGATCATATATTATAAGGCCTATAATTTCGTTCTAAAAAAATCAGTCCGATCCATGAGTATATGTTAACCCTACAATATAGTATAAAATAAATTTCTCAAAATCTCTCACAGTATCAGTCACATGAATTTATTTTTTTTCTATCTTTTCTAAATAATACAACTGTAAGTCATTGGACAGAAATAATGAAGAAAAAGAATTTATAATATTTTTGTCTTAAAATTTTTAATTAAAATTGATATATATTTTATGTAAGTTAGATTTATATTATACTTTTGTAATTTTCTTTAATGAATCATAAAAAAAAAAAATCATCAATGATATGATGATTTGTTTTGATAATTGGTTTAAATTATTATGACAGTAATAATTTAAATAAATATTTAAAAAAACGATATATTAACTGAAAATAAAAATAACAAAATTAAACATCAGAAAAAAAATTATAAATTAATTGTGTTAAAGATTTTAGTCCATAATTTGTGGAAATTTCAATATTTATATTAGTTAACTTAAATTTTTTTAAAAAAATTTATGAATACAAATAAAAGTTACACTCCATAATGTCATTGAACATGCCAACTCGAGTAGTGACCTTATCATTATTTGTGACTATGCATTGTTGGTGTAGCTGTTATACTACTTTTCGCCATGGACAGGTAGACACGACAACTAGAATGCAACCACACACATTCTTCTTTTTATGATTTCATCAAATGTTATAAAATTATTTATCAAAAAAGTATTTACCCATTGGAAATTAATTTATGTATGCATAAAATGGCTTAAACATCACTGCTTGTAAGACGTTAATTATATAAATCATTTTTCATTTTGATAAAATAAAATAATGTTATCACTAATCTATTAATGATTTTGTGTAGATTAAGATCGTTTTAAATATATGTTTTTTAATTTTTCTTGTAGAATAAGAAGAAAACACCAAGTTAAACATAATTAGTCAAAAGTAGGTACCAAGTCTAAGTGCAGTAGACTTATTTATAACATGTACAGTTTTGGTTGCATAAGAGAAGAGAATAGACGTAGCATGTAGTTCGTGAACCTTTAATAAGAATGATCATACGAGTTATAGAAAACCTACTAAAAAACTAATTTAGTTAATCATAGTGTTAAAATTCTACTAAAAAACAAATATAATTATTTTATATTAGTATATGAAAAAAACAAATTGTAGGTTACAGGAAATCAAATGGGATGAGATGAGATTAACAATAACTAAATTTATACATTTGGAAATTAAATATTAAATTAATATAAATAGTTATGATATGCATATATTTTGTTGTCTAATAAAAAGTAACATATTATACAGAAAATCCTAGCTAGTGTGTTGTGAAAACAGATTGCATTTTATCTGACTCGACCTAGGTTGAAAAAATTTAAATTTATCTAACTTGTGAGATTTTTTTTTAATTAATAAAAAATAATTACTTTTTAATTCAAACCACAAAAAAAGAAAGTTTTAAATTATATTTATGATTAATTATGTTTCCAATAAAAATATCACAAAATTTCTTCAACAATTTTTTTAATGGTTTAGCAATTCAAATTTGTTTATATAAAAAATTAATTTAGTAAGTATAAATAATATAAAAATAATTTCATACGAGTCTTTATTTTAATATTTTGTAAAATAATTAATCCAATTACTTATTAGAAAAATTAGATGTGTTAGGGAATTAATCCGATTCACTGCATATACATATTGTCAAATTTAAAATTAACCCATTAAATTTATGGTGGATCAAATTGTTTCACACATTTCAACCCATTTTTACACTGGATAAAAAACTCAGATAAATAAAAAAAGAAGACGTAAATAATAGGAGAATTAGTGAAAAATAAAAGAAATTATAACATATAAAAAAAGAATTGTAAAATACAAACATGATTAACACAAATTCACACCATTAACAACATATAAAAAAAATGTTATATCTTCCAAAAAATAAGTATAGAAAAAGTCATCTTAAAAAGATAAAACAAAAACAAAAACAATCTGAATATCAACATTTTATATTAAAATAAAATAAAATATAAGAACACTTATAATTAAAATGGTTATTGTATGTATCTATGCCTATAGTTCTAATCATAAACATCTCTGCATAGTTAACATTATTAAGAAAATCCACTGTTAATTTTTTTACTATAATTTCCATTCAACTATTGCTATAAAGGGTTTTAGGTCTCTTATTTGATACTCATGCGATGATATAAGTATTTATTACATTATTTAGTTATTAATTCAAATATTGTATTAACATGGTTGATTTTGTAATGATTATTAAGTATTTTTTATTTATCACTTATTTAAAAAATTATAGAAAAATTACCCAACATAGACATTGTTATTTTTTTATTAACATGATTTTAATGACTACATTAATATATAAAGTGAATAAATACATAAACCATTGTTATTTATTTTTAAATAAATGTAACAACGTATGTTATAACAAGCTTAATAAAAGAGTTCCCACCAGATTGTACCAAAAAAATACAGATGATAATAATAATAAAGGTAAGTGTTGTTATAACCTTTAATATAATTAGTTTAAAATTAATAAAATTATCATATATCATTTGTGATTGTATATCAATGTAGAATTGTTCACACTATTTTTTTCGTGAAATATAATTTTTTTTATATAGTGAAACAAAAATGATAATTTGCAGAACGTGGCATGTGTACAAAGTTTTTTCTCTCATAATCCTAAAAATGTATTATATACTTTCTGATAATGTTCATTATTTTGTTTGTAAAAAAAAATGAATTTATATATTAGGTTTCTTGATAAGGGAAAAATTTATAGGGTTATAAATTATTATGTGGCGTATACGTTAGCTTGTATGCAGTTATGACGGAAATGCACCGCGAACCTTCTTTTGCTTCAAACATTTTATCTTGTTATTTTTAGATATTTTTATTTAAATTTAGTAAATCTCAACCTAAAATGGAATAAATAACAAATAATGTCCTGAAATTATTTGTAAGTTTTAATTATTGTACAGAATTAGAAAATCGTGTTCAAGCTTGATGATATAAAAAGAGTAACTATAATCAAATAGGTAGATAGTGATGTAAATAACAGAGAAAAATATTAATGACTAACTTTGCTTTTATCAGAAATTTAATAACCAAACCAATGCATTAAATTATACTAGTTGTAATAAATACTTAAATAATAAAATATGAATAATAAAAGTGTATTACCGAACCATCAACAAGTCTCTTGATCCTACATAAAAGAGTTTATTTATCGTCGGTCAGAATGAACAAAAGTAGGTATTTTTAAGTTTAATTATTCTAATAATTTTCATTTATGTTAGGTATTCTTAAATATGTTAATTTTTTTTCAATTTAGTTATTGAAAGTTAAAAATCATTACAATTTGATTCTTAACCAATTGGGTTAACGGAGTTAGATTTAAACTGAGTTGTGATTGTGTGACAAATGCAGGACATCACATTAAGCTGAGTTGTCACTACATTCTTTCACATCATTATCTTTAATTTTCCCCTAAATCATAAATCCTGACAGTCCATGGCAGTCCCTAAAAAATACCACAACTATATTTCATATGCCGTCATACAACCATCACCATCGTAAAACAATGTTATTCTTCCTCGCACAATTGCTAAACCCACGAAGCATCAGCAAAACCACCATGGTCAGCCAACGTCCATGCGCCATCATCGCAAACCAGGTTCGTTTTCTCTTCATCCTCACGCCATGAAGCAACCCAAACCGCAAGCATTGTGAGACCTATGCAACGAGTCTGAACCAGCAGAAATTCAGAAGGTTTAATGTCTCAATAGGTCCCTATTTTCGTCACGAATCTCAAATAGGTCCCCTTCTTTTTCGGCGTCTCAATTGAGTCCTTATTTTTGTAAAATTGAATCAAATAGGATCTTTCTGTCAAATGGAGATGAGTCATTAAGAAGGTATGCTGACATTGTAGTTTTTTATTACGTAGCATTAAAAACGTGACTGAATTGTATTTTTTTAATTTTTGAATTAAAAATTGAAATATACAGAGTGAAAACTGATGTTTAAGTAAGGGAAAAGTTGGAAATTAAACCTAAAATTAAGTGTTGAAAGCCTCATTCTCGTTTACATTGCGAAATTCAACACTCAGGTGCTACAACAACACATTCGTGAACATAAAATAAAAAAAGAAAAAACATTTTAGGGAGAAAAAACATTTTAGCCAATGACATGCTGCCACATCACCACCTTGACACGTCATCATCATCTTCTCCAACAATCTGAAACCCCAATTCCCAAACCAAACCCTAGGGCGTCATCAACCATCGCCACACCACCAGCAACCACCTTGTCGCTGCATCATTGCATTAGGCCAACACCCATCTTCCAGTGCAAGCATCTTGATCGTCTTCATCACGCCATCAATGGCGGTGTTTCCATTCGAAGCCACCACGCACACGTTGTCGCAAGGTCGCCAACTATCAAAGCATTTTCTCCCTCAAGCATCAGCTATGCCACGCCACAACCATCAATCCCATGTGCCGTCGCGAAAGACCACAATTGCACCGCCACCTTCTCCTTCGTCCTCACCATCTTCCTCGCGTCGCTGCAGTTCACACCATCACGAAGCCTCACGCTGCAATTAATGTTGTCATTGTAAATCGCGTTTCTTCCACAGAACAATCCCAAATCATCGTTGAACCTCCTTCGCAAGCCTCTTCGCCAAAGCGCTCATGCCTTCGTTCTCATCCAAACTCCATGGACGTCGCACCTCCGTCATCAATCTCGCACAACCATGGAAGCTTGCTCCTTCGCATAACCAGCAAACAGAAAACCCAGAATCGCACCACCCAGAAAACCCCTAAATCGGGCTACAACAGAAAAATCCTTGCCATCCCTGCAACCCACACCACAAACAGGAATTGTAAGCTTAACTTTGTTTGCCATGGATATCAGAGAAATCTTTCGACAGATTTATTTTAAATCCCCTGCTCAATCATGTTTCATCGACCGACCACTAGATGAAATTTGTTTTCTCCCACGAACTCTAAACCTCAACTTCCCCCAGTTTCATTTAGATTTGGATTTTCCAGTTGCAGAGGAAATCAACATTTAATTTTATTTTATTTTCCAACTTTGTCCTTACTTAAAAAGGTTTTTCCACTCTGTATATTTTATTTTTTAATTCAAAAATTAAAAAATACAATTCAGTCACGTTTTTTATGCCACATAATAAAAAACTACACTTTCAGCATACCCTTCATAACGGCGTCATCTCAATTTGACGGAAAGTCCCTATTTGATTCAATTTTACAAAAATAAGAACTCAATTGAGACGCCGCAAAAGAAGGGGACCTATTTGAGATTATGGGTGAAAATAGGAACCTATTGAGACATTAAACCAATTCAGAAAAATCCCCAATTCATAAATCCTAAAATCACGTTACCATTGGACAAGTTCTCTTTTCCCTTCTTGCGCAAATCCCAAATTCCAGACCTACAAAACTCAAGTCAATATCCTTCAATCCAAAAACTTAGAAGCATCCAAAATACAGAAGCACAAAAATCGCAAAACCCTTTCGTATTCATCACATATATCACGCAATCTTCTTCGCGCATAAGCCTTAACCCTCCATCTTCTTCAAACGTACATCGCGAGTTGCTCATTCATCAACCACCACGAGACCATTGTCACGCTTTCATCTCAAACCAAAACCTATAAGGAAAGACAAACAAAGGACCAACCAAAAACCATTCGAATCGCGTTGCCATCGTGCTTCCAAACCCAATCCCAAACTTGTGAAATCAATCCCCATGAGTTTCATCTTCTTCCATGATCATCAAACCTGCAAAAAGAAATCAAGCAATCAAAACAGAACCTAATTTGGAAAAAGATTGAAGACGATAAACCCTAATTTCAATTTTCAGAATTTTTTTTTAATTACACATATTTCATATAATATATGATTAGAATTACTTTAATTTTCACTTTTAGGAATCAAATAAAAAGAAACATATTTGAAAAAATCCATCCTAAATAGAATAATTAAACTTTATTTTTACTATACATTGTTAAAATATTTGGATAAAAAAAAAGAAAAATGAAAAAAAAAACAGCGCACGTGCCGGATTCATTCGTCTCTTTTTCCGACCATTTACTTTTATATATTTATATATTAGGTTCCCGCTAAAGGCAGGGAGTGACTGGTGTGGGAAGTTGGAGCAAAACGCAAGAGGAAGCAAGTGAAACGACAGAGTAGAATCAGAGTCTGGGGTTGGTGGTTTATTTTGCACACGCTATGAAAAGTAGTGAAGGAGTGCGAAGCAGAAGAAGTAGCTATCATCATCACATTAGGGACCACACCACACATTACACACACTACACACACCACATTCCTCTTTATCCCTAAAAGAAAAAAAAAAAAAACTGTGATGATGCAAAGTTTTCAATCCTATACTTTTTGTTTTTAATCGAAACCCTTGCTCTCACCGTAGCGTCGGAAAACTTCGTCGTCGATGTCGTCTCAGTCGCCGGCGGAGACTCCTTCCGGCACGAACTCCACTACCTCTCCTCCTCCTCCGGATGAAACACCTCTCGTACCTGATGCCACTGTCTCCCCTCCTCCGCCTCCCGACATCACCAGTGCCGCCGTTAGTCCTCCTCCGCCGTTAGCCGCAGCTCCGTCGAGTCTCAGTGGCGGCGGGTTGTCGCCGGCTACATTGAGTGGAATAATTATAGGAGCCGTGTTAGGTGCAGTAGGTATGCTTATCGTTGGGGGCGTTTTCTTTTGCGTCTATAGGAATTGGAAGAAGAAGAGAAGCCAGAACAACTACTCTCAACCGTCCCAACCGAAAGGTAAGGTTGCATGGTTGTAAAATTGGATTACAAAATTGGTTTCCGTTAAAAATGACTTTTAAATGAAATTATTTAAGTTTGACTGCTTTTATTGTAAAATTAGTTTATTAGTGAAAAGTTCGTCACGTTAGCGGGTATTTCAACTGATTTTTTAAGGATGGATTATGAATATCAGGAAGCAGTACACTGAGACATGAGATTAATTAACTTTGGTTTATTGCTTATAATTAATGCCGTGAGAATCTTAGTAAGTGTGCCGGTGCTACTCGTACATTCTGTGATGTGATTTCTTTTTAGGAATCAACTAAATGTCGAGGTTTATTGTGTTTGGAAGTTCGTTTTACATTGAGTTTGATGGTTTGCTGCAAACATTGGTTTTGTTTATTGCTTATCTCTGATTATAAAGAGGTATACGCAGTGTGGTTGAGTTTTGTTCTAATTTGTGTGTAAAACTGGCAAAAAATTGAACTGGAATTGATTTTGGTGTTAAATGGCTGGTGTTTCTCCAACGCCAGATGGAAAAGTAGGCTTGCCGCCCAAGCCTACTCCAGGGGGTTTAGGGAATCAGAAACTGTCATCCTCTGGTCTCCCCACACCCACTGTCAATTCTTCAGGCACTGCAAGTAGTTGGGGTTCCGAGAAGGTGAAGCCTTCACCTGGCATTTCCTTGGCGCTATCTCAAAGCAGTTTTACACACGATGAATTAGTTATGGCAACGGATGGATTCTCCTACTCAAATCTTCTTGGTCAAGGTGGTTTTGGCTATGTCCACAAAGGAGTTCTCCCAAATGGGAAAATTGTTGCAGTCAAGCAGTTGAAATCTGAGAGTAGACAAGGGGAGCGTGAGTTCCATGCAGAAGTCGATGTCATTAGCCGTGTGCATCACAGACACCTTGTTTCCCTTGTTGGTTACTGCATATCAGACAACCAGAAGATGCTTGTCTACGAGTACGTGCCAAATAATACACTAGAATTTCATTTGCATGGTAAGATCTGTCAGCTCATTTAGGATGCAAATTCAATTTAACTATTGTTTTCTGAGATATGATGTGCAGATTCTTTGTTGTAAATGTTTTAAAGTTGTGTAGAGCATAATATTTGCATGCAATACATAGTTAGTTGCTTCATACCTTCGTGTAAAAAGTATGGCTTTTATTTTAATTCACATATTGGTTTTGCGTGTGAAATACATATCATATTATCAACATTTTATTAACAAGAATGAAAAATTTCACCTGGTGTGGTTAGTAATTAAGATGAGGATTCCACTGTCTCTTTGTGGAAGTTTGATAATTTAATTCATATCTCACAACTATGATACTGTAGTTCTAAATTAATCATGAATATCATACCAGGAAAAGACAGACCACCTATGGACTGGTCAACAAGGATGAAGATTGCTATAGGATCTGCAAAAGGATTGGCATATCTGCATGAGGACTGTGAGTTTAATGTTAATAAATTATGTACTCTGCAAAAGAATTGGCAGTGTTTTTACTTCATGATGTTAGTTTTGAAATTGATATTTTTAATCTTTAGGTAATCCCAAAATCATACACCGAGACATCAAGGCATCTAATATTCTTATTGATGATAGCTTTGAGGCTAAGGTAAATTTATAACCTTTTTATCCTGCAATCCTGGATATATAGGGCAATGCAACAGGCAACACTACAGAAAATAAGTGAATTAAGTGGTGTATCTTGAAATGGTTAAATGAACCAAAAAGGCTATAGAAATTGTTCATGTTGAATTTTAATATCTGTGTACATCATCTGCGACTCTGCATATAGAATAATGATTCAGAATCTTTTGCTCAGGTTGCAGATTTTGGACTTGCAAAGTTTTCATCAGACACAGAAACACATGTTTCTACTCGAGTGATGGGAACTTTTGGGTTAGACTCATCATACGTATTTCTTGAATCTAATTTTGAAATGCTTTTATTGGGCAGTATGTTTCATGGATTTTATTTTTCTCTTTTTCTATTAATTACATCTTACTGAAACTTTAAATTCATTTAATTCAGATACATGGCTCCGGAATATGCTGCTAGTGGGAAACTAACAGAAAAGTCAGATGTTTTCTCCTTTGGTGTTGTGCTGTTGGAGTTGATTACTGGACGGAAACCCGTTGATAAAACTCATCCCTTCTTAGATGACAGCATGGTTGAATGGGTATGTTGTATTCATTATTTCGTTGATGTTTCTATTTTGATCATTATGCATAACTAAGGAAAACACGGTATTCATGGTACTACAGAATGTGCACCTTTTGCATATTTTCTTATTGGGTAATGATATTTTGACCCCCACCAAAAAAAAACCCCACTTTGACAACTCAAAATAATAATATTTTAATCATATTTATTTTATTTTTTAACTTTAAATTCTAACACATTACATTACTAAAATGGATTGAGTGTTTTTTTTGAGGTGTGTCAAACTATTATCTTCCTTCAGTATTTTTTTTTTCAGTTAAATGAGTAAATATTGTTCAAAAACCATATTCCTTTATGTGTTTTAAAAATTTGGAAAGCCATGTATCTTGTCCTATGTAGATCAGTTTTGGAGCTAAATTATTTGGTGTACTTGAAAAATCAATAAAATCTTATGACCTCTTATCTTGTAATGATGTCTGCTCGGATTGGTTTTAAATTGGTCATAATAACTTGTTTTAGATGCCCACTGTATTGATCTGTCTGGGATGAAGCTGATTGTAGTTTGCAACCATGTCAAATTACTTGCAAGAAATTCTGGTTTTACTTAAATTAACGATGAAATAATATCTGGGATATTCTGCAACAATTAGCTGACAGTCTTATGTTGACAATCCTCCCCCAAAACATCTTGTACTGAAGCATTGTGTGCGTTTTTTTAATCAGCAAAACATCTTGTACCGAAGCATTTTTGTGTAAATTACAGGCTAGGCCTCTACTTTCTCAAGCGTTTGAGAATGGCAACTTTGATGGACTTCTTGATCCAAAGTTGCAGAAAAATTACAATCATGATGAGATGATTCGAATGGCCGCTTGTGCCGCATGTTGTGTGCGCCATTCAGCCAGGCTTCGGCCTCGAATGAGCCAGGTGAGTTGGCTGATTCTTAAGATATGTTTGAGAATAAAAGGTGTCTTTTCTTTTTATAATCAAATTACTGTGGTTATTGTCTTTGACAAGGGTATGTAGTAAAATGCTTCCCTGAAAGGCATTCGCCTGCTTCTCTTGGCAAAAAAAAGTCCAGTGTTGTGTTAAAACATATTAAAAATTAAAAAGTATTGTCAGGATATTTGATTTACTGGTTGATAATTTTTGAAGTTTAGAAATTCGTGACCAACAGGTTGTTCGAGCTCTGGAAGGAAATATTTCTCTAGAAGATCTAAATGAGGGGAGTGCTCCTGGACACAGCAGAGTTTTTGGTTCCTTTGAGGGTTCTAGCTATGACAGCGTCCAATACAGTGAAGACATGAAGAACTTCAGGAAGCTGGCACTAGAAAGCCAAGAGCAAGGTATTAGTGAGTACAGTGGTCCCAGCAGTGATTACGGTCGACATCCATCTGTCTCTACCAGTTCGGGACAGCAAAATACCCAGGAAATTGAATTGGGGGAACGTGAACGGTAGCAACCATTACTCTGCGACAAGCTCTCTATTGATGATTCCCACGTCTTTCAAAATTGCTCTTCGGACATCAGTTTGCTCGTGCACACCCATGAGACTGGTACAGGTACATATAATGTCAGTATATTTTACAGGTCCATATATTAATTGGCTTGCACACGATGAATAGCATTTAGAGCTGTGTCTTTCTTTTTTTTCCCGGTGATTTTCACGGTCTAACTTGTTTCCCTCGTACAATTCCTGAATTATTTGATACACCCGCAGCTTTGTAAAGCTTGATTCATTTGTTCGATGCTAACATTTGTTCTAACTGGGAAAGCCTGACATTGGGACTTATGTTGAGGATGTGGTATTTTGTATTTATTTGGTGAGCTTTGTGATAGTGTATTCTATGATTCTTCGCCTGGTGTTTAAAGCTTGTAGCTACTCAGTTTTATTGTTTGCACTGGGAGGGTCACAAGGAACACTGCTCTTTTTACCACCAAAGAGAACCTGTGTAGCAATCTTGGTGCAACCAAAGTACTTTTTTTATGTTTTCTGGTCTCTTGATTTTGTGGTGCGTTCAACTTCAAACCAAGAGTAGTAACAATTTTACTCTTTCGCATGCTTTCAAGAGAGTTAAATCCATGTTTTCATGGCTGTATGAAGACAAAATCATCTTGTTTGTATGAAGTTGGACAAAAAGTTCACGGTTTTACTAAAACTAGAGATGACAAAAAAAATCTAGGAGTACGAGTATTCGCAGATAAAATACGAATAGTTACTATTTGCAGATATTTATTACATGCGGGTAGCGAATATTTTAATATCCATTTCTAAACAGGTTGAGTATAGATAGTATATTATCGGATCTGTGGATATTTGTTATCCACAAAAAAAAATAAAATTGATTTATATATATATATATATATATATATATATATATATATATATTATTAGGTTAAAACTATCCTACTATTGCTATCCCTAACTAATACTTGATCTGCTTGGATAGAGGAAAAAAAACATTTTGGCCTTTGGAAGGTGAAATGTAAAAAAGTAAATTGAGTAAATATGGCAAAGGGCAGTGTAATAAAATATTTTCTTTTTCTTGTTCAATAAACCTGCAATTTATGATTGTGTTACTTTCTGGTTTAAACATACAATTTTCTGAGGTACGTTTTAAGTAAAAAAAAAAATATTTTTTCGGAATAGAAAATATAACTAGACTAATTATGGGCCGTTTGGCCTTTTTATAACGATGTACAATGAACTAAGTTCGAAGTGTGACAGCAACATGTTGTCTTCATCAGTGTTACCAGAAACAAAGTTATGTTCAAGGGAATTAATATTAGTGTTTAAATATTTTACCATATTAACTATGTCTATAGCACGTGGTTACTATCAAGACCATAATATTTTATATCTGTCACGTATTGTGCTTATTATTTAAGTCATACATATATATTAACTCCTCAACATTATATTAAAAGTGTAACAGACTGGACCATACTATAATTTTATTCTTATAATAGTATTTGTCATTGTTCATGAAATCATCGTTTGTAGAATTAGTGGTATACTTTTATTTTTATTTATAAAAAATCATATTTACCTTAACTAAAAAAATAATAATAATGATATCATGATACAATTTTATTTTTGACTCAGAAAATAAGACTAAAATAATTATAAAAGTATAAATTTTTGTATTTTTTTTTTAAAAAATAATAATAAAAAAAAATAATGTCAATTGAACGTAAAAAAAATTAAGATTGTGAAAAAGTTATTTTTCAAAAAATAATTGTTGTTATAATAAAAAAGTTAATTAATAATTAAAATGTGTTTGCCAAATAGTTTATTCTCAGTTAAACATGGATCAAACAATATTATCGTCTCAGCACGCAGCAAAAGAGAGATTTAGTGAAAAATTAAAAACACAATATTTTATGAGTTAATTTTTGAAAAAATTATTTTGTGTGTAATTATTGAAGTTAAAAGTGTAGTAGAAGATGGATGGGTAGTTTGGGAAATAAGAGAGTGAGTGATGGTTGGCATCCGTTGTTAAGTTGGTAACTCGCTCTTCTTCTTCCATCTGTCTTTCAAACTTTCTCTGGCGCAAATTACTCTAAACTACACTTCCAAACACAATTTTTCTTTCCCAATTTTTCCCCCAAAAAAAAAAATCATTTTCGAGTAAACACACTCTTCCTCATCCATGGCATCTCGCCGCCGCATGTTATTGAAGGTCATAATCCTTGGAGATAGCGGGTACCCTTTTTCTTCTTCTTCTTCTTCTTCTTTTAATTTCATCATTATTTTTTCCTTTTTGATTTAATCTAAAAATGGGTTAAATCACATAGTCTGGCCAGAAGAGAAAAAAGGTTGTTGCATTTATGTTCGATGTTTTTAGTTTTCATTGAAATTCCAGATCTTTTTTTTTTTTTTTTATGTTTTGCAATGAAAATTTATGGAATACTTCTTCCAGGTGCATGAGGCGTTAAAAATTTGGGGGGAAAATGGAAGTGATTACTGATTATGTTTGGATTCCTTTTGTTGTCTAAATAAGCTTTTTGGAATCATTAGAGGAAGAAAAATGGTTATTGATTCTATAGATTTGCAATTTTCTAACACGGGTCAGCTGCATGTGATGCAGATGCATACCAATATTTGAAAGTCTATAATGCCAGTTCTGTGCAATTGCTCTTTAGTTAGTTATTCACCAAGATTGCAAGATCTCACTGCTAATTGACGTTTTTCTTATTTCTTTTGGCAGGGTCGGTAAAACATCACTGATGAATCAGTATGTTCAAATCTCAGATTTTTCTTCTAAAATTCTTTTCTGTGACTTTTGGGAAATGTCTGATGACAATTTTTTTCTGCTTGATTTCTGTTTTCATGATCATTATTTCATCTCTTTGCATTTAGGTATGTGAATCGTAAATTTAGTAATCAGTATAAGGCAACCATTGGTGCAGATTTTCTCACCAAGGAGGTTCAGTTTGAAGATAGGTTGTTCACATTGCAGGTGAGAGATACAAGAACACGCTGTTTCTTTTTTGTATAAACATATATACAGTTTTTTGAAATGTGTTCTCCAGTTAGGATACAATAACCTACAGCTGCACCTACCAATATTTTTTTAACAGAGATATTTTCTTATTCAATTTCATACTATATAATCTTAAATCAGCTGTTGCACAGCTTATAAACTTTTATTTTCCTCAGATTAATTAAGTGGTTCATGATGCTGTTCAAATGAATGTAACTAGAGTATCTAGTATTCTACTAAGTATTTGAGTTTCTTTTAAAACCTAAGGATTCTTAAGTTTATAATATAGATGTCTTAACTTCTTCCTATATTCATTTTTTTCCATGCAATTCTTTTGAACTGCTAGTGTATCATGCATGTATTCTCAGCTCTTCAGTTTAAAACTTCTATTCATTATCTTCTGATCCCAATCTGATGTGATTTTGTGAAGAATAAACCTTTATTTAAAATCGAATTTGGAAAGATAAATAAATATTCTGGGTTGTTATTGTAAAATTAATGTCTGTATGATGTATGAAATAGTGGCCATTATTAATGTCTGTTTGATGTATGAAATAATGACCACTGTTAGGAGTAGAGCACTTGCAGTGATGGAATGGTCCACCCTCCTCTCCCTAAAATAGTAATATTTACAGATATTCAAATAGCATTCTCTAATTTACAACTCTTTCTCCATTTTCTTTTTCTTTTTATCTTCTCTTCCATCACATCTGTTATTACATTACATTTCAAATTCTCTCTCTTTCTCTCTCTCTCTCATGCCTATATCTCTTATTTCTTAAGAGTGATGCATCTCTTATCATTTCCCATAATTTTTTAAGCCTTTTCCATTTTTTCCTAAATATTTCTTAATAAGAAAAAAATTAAAGGAATGCTTTCTTCTCAAATTAAAAATTCAATTTTTTTACTTAAACAAATTTTGAGAGTCAATTATGCTTTTAAAACTGAAAATATGATATTCACCTACAATATAGATTTCCTATCCTTGGAATTGCTCACTGCAACAGTATTATTTTTGTATCCTTTGTTTAACTTATACAATTGCGGTTTTTATTGTATGTTATCTATTATCATGAATCTTTGAGTTGTTGCTTAAATTTGATATATTGATTTTAAAATTGTAACTTACATTTAATTTTTATATTTGGTCTTCTCAAAAAATGTCTTACTCTGCCCTTCTCATTGTGAATGGTATCTGATGATGGTTGGGTCAAGTGTTTGACACTTTCTATTTGATAAAAATGAATATTTGATTGTATTTTTTACTCTGTTTTTTTTATCACTAAACGGTTCATTCTTTGATGTGTTTGAAGATCATGGAAGAAGATTAATAATCTAAGATTGAGTTGTTTTCACCATGCATGCAGATTTGGGATACTGCTGGTCAAGAGAGGTTTCAAAGTCTTGGTGTGGCTTTCTACCGTGGTGCAGATTGCTGTGTCCTTGTTTATGATGTAAATGTAATGAAATCCTTTGACAATCTCAACCACTGGCGAGAAGAATTTCTTATTCAGGTTGATTAACCATTCTCCTGCATTGTGGTATGATGTCTGTGTCACATTCGTTAAAGATCTGTCTGAAACTCATGCAAAAATAATTTATTTTCAGGCTAGTCCATCTGATCCTGAAAACTTCCCATTTGTTGTATTGGGAAACAAAATAGACGTTGATGGTGGAAACAGCAGAGTTGTAAGTTATTTCTCTTCTCATAACATTAACTGCCTATTGACCCTCATAAAATTTCTGTGTTGGTGAGTATGATAGATAGGAATAATGATTTAAGAAGTGGACTTTAAGCCTAACAAACAACAAATATAGTTAGGATATGTTATAACTTGACTTTATACCATGTTAAGAAATGAACTTTAAACCTAAATCAATTCAACTAGTTTGTAAGATGAGGTTTGTACTCATTTATATATTCTAAATTGGTCTATCTCTAGTCGACGTGAGAATTTTAACACTGACAAACACTTATTTTGATCTGAACTCTGCAATAGTTGTGGGAAGACATACTTAAAGCTACACTTTTTTTTCTTTTTACATGTATCCGTTCTTCACAACTTCTTGTGTTGCAGATTTCTGAGAAGAAAGCAAAGGCATGGTGTGCTTCGAAGGGAAACATACCATACTTCGAGACCTCTGCAAAAGAAGGATTTAATGTTGAAGATGCTTTCCAGTGCATAGCAAAAAATGCACTGAAGAATGAACCTGAAGAAGAAATGTGAGCATTCCTGAACTCTTATAAGTTTTTTGTTAATGTATGTGTTTCCATTTACTCATGAAAAAGCTAAAGAGTGTGTTATGTTAATTATTGTATAAGGTACCTGCCTGATACAATCGAAGTTGGTGGTGGTGGAAGGCAACAGAGATCTACTGGTTGTGAATGTTAAGTGCACCAACTACTTTATCGACTTTGTAAAACCAAGGACAACTTTCAAATTTTGTTTTGTATCTATCTAGTGGATTTAGCTGCCATCGTGTTTATTTTTCTATCTGTATCTTTTCTGTTTGTGACAAATGATCCGCCAAATCAGGAAATGTATGTTGAAAATTGTTTTGTTCAATTGAGTTATGACATTGATTTGTGTTATGAGTACGAATATTTTTTTTTTGTTTTCAAAACATTAAATATGTTTACTTTTTGATATACGATTTTTTTATATATAAAATAGATAGATTTGAAAAAAAGAACAAGATTATAAAAATTCATGACGCGTGAAAAGAGTGTTTAAAATATAATTTTGATATAGTAGAATATTTTCCGGAACAAAAGAGAAGCTCTAAAATGTTTATATTGTAGTGAGAAATGGTGGATAAAAGAAATATTTTTTTTAAAAAAATTGAATATGGGCCCATAATTGTTGTGGATAAAAGAGAGCCCAAGGCCCATAAAAGGTTGCATACCAGTAGCGGTTGAATCGGTGGTATATATAGAGGGTCATGGAAATTGTGAAAGGTTGTGATAATGGTTAAGAGAAAGAGAAGGTGATGGAGTCTACCAAAGAAAAATCTGGAATTCTGCAACAGATCGTACCTCCTCGTTTAGAAGACGCTGGCCTTGAAGATCCTGCCCTTCCACCGGAATCCATCCATCAAGCTTTTCTCCAAGCGGCCGCCGCCGTCAAATCACGCGCCGCTTCAATTTTCTCCTCCGCCGTCGACTCGGAGGACGAAGATGACGGTTGCGTCAAGGACCCGTGGTCCACCGCCAAGGAAGGCTCTGATGTAATCGTCGGAATCGACACGGATAAAGAACCGCCGGGATCCTGCATCGTCGATAGGGGAGTCGAGGGTGGCGCGGACGAAGTTAGGGTTGCCGGAGGCGGCGGCGATGGCGCGGACGAAGTTGTGGTGGCGGGAGAAGGGAAATTGGATGAGGATGTGGGAGCGTGCGTGGATGAGTTACAAGGGTTGAATATCGAAGATGGGAAGAAAGACGGTGGAGTTAGAGAAGAAAACGACGAAGAAAACAAGAAACCTACCTTGGTTGAAGGGTATGTGTGAAAAGATGTTTGTACTAGTTTGTGCTTCTTAGCCTTATTAGAAAGTTTGTTGTATGTTGATGATCAATGTCATGATTTCACGTCATCAAAATGAGTCAATCTATTCCCTAATATAATCTTAACAGCTTATTAGTTAGTCATAATTGTAAAATGGTTAATCTCACTGATTATCTTGTAAAGAAGGAATAGATATAGTAGTTCTAAGCTAGTGATACGATTCATTTAACACGTAAAAATTCTATTTTAGCGACATTACTAGTACGAACTTATGAGCTTTTATGCCGTGTTTAACTAGGAAATAGAAATAAATTGATTGATTTGATCGAACGGAGTGTAGAGAAATATAGATGAATAATCCTGCAAATTATTTTGTTCTCTTCCTTTATCAAACACAGTATATTTTCTTCGTCGCATTCTTGATTTTACTGAATTCATTTAATTTTGCACAAAAAGATACTTGAAAGTTTGAAGCACTCAAAGGGATTAAATTCTCATTCACCCAAAAATCTTTCTAACCTCATAACAATTTCTATAGAGGTAATAAATACCATACTTTTAAAATAAACATCTTTTGTGGTTAGGTATTAGAATTGAATATTTTAGCAAGTAAATTTATATTTTAATAAATAAAGCTGATCCGTTGGTATATGTTGAAGAGAGTTCCTGTGCTTATTGGGTATTTGTAGAGGAGAGTTCCCGTGTTTATTGGCGGTAAACACATAATCAATCTTCTTAAATTAAGTTGTTTTAAAACTAAACCAAACTATCAATTTTAGGTTTTCTAAACTCTTACATAATTGTCATTTATAATTCTATTTTATTATTTCTTGACACTTAAAATTTGTGTAATAATAATTTTTTTCTTGTACATTAAAAAGAGAATATGTATATTTTTGTAAAATTAGATAATATTAAAACATTATAATTTTTTATTATAAATTTATGAACAAGATAGGAGATATGACACAAATTTTCCATCAGAATAAAAGTAGGATTGGAAAATCGTGCTGTTAAATCAAAGTACTTCATCCATAATGTTATTAAGACGTGAAAATGAACTAAATAAATAAAAATTCATAGATGAAACAGGAATGTAGACATAAGAAGCTGTCCTGATAATTTATTTGGATGACGGAATTATGAAATGGTGGTAAATGTGTGTACCTAATAATGCAGATCCATCAATCCTGGAAGTTCCATGGAGGCAGAGATTAAATTAAGGGAGTTAACAGCGGCTTTCCAAGGAAATGAGCTTCCAGGTTTCCAAGGACAAGGTCGGCCATGGCCGTTCGAGTTTCTACTGTGGCACTTCCAACATGGGGAAGCAAGACAACATTTTCAAGCCCAAATAGCTCTTCTGGAACACTAGGCTCATTTTCAAACACATCTAGCCCAGCCCCACCAAGACGACCTTCTACAAGTGCCGACACTAACTCTGTTTCATCAACGTGCTTACCTCTTCCAATGTTGATAAGATAACCCTTGGGACCCAGGGCATTGATCACCTCCCTGTTGATTATGTGATGGGTTTCCTCAGTCAGTGCGCAAGCTACTACCAGTATGTCGCAATTAGATGCTAATTCTACAACACTTGGATAGTACTTGTAGTTCGAGTCTCGTTTTTCAGTTCTTGAGTAGTAGCTTATTGGACACTTAAATCCTTCAGCCCTCTTCGCAATGGCTTCCCCTATCCTCCCTAACCCAATAATGCCAACAGTTTTCCCAGAGAACTACAAGGAAAATATACAGCATCAAAATTAATTTTGCTGTTGGAAAAGGAGCGGGGGAAAATACTACAATGTATAAAAATGGATTTTAATGATCCTCCAACTCCAACTCCATAGATTGACAGATCATTGGTCTCCAAATTAGAATTTTATTTTTCACCATCACTCTGAAAGTGTCATAGAAATTGTGAGGTCAACTCCTAAAGATTATATGTATATATATCTTGAGGAAGTGATGAAGAGAAAACACAAAGGAGATAGAGATAGTAAAACCCTGTCAAGTTCACTCTTCAACTTTATTGTCCACGGACTGCTGGTAGAATCTTCTGCATATAATTCTATGATGGGATACTGAGATAAAGATAAATGGTTCTATGTATTTGCACAGCGAAGCCAAGTAGTGGTTAAGGGGTTTTCTCTATTGTTCTTGGGGACAATTCTCTTCATCGTAAGACAGATCCAACACACTTTCCAATATAAAGTAAATAATCTCTGTTATGGACTATGATGCATAGACATCATACGTCAACCAAATATGATACGTATTTTATCCAGTAATATGATTATTCTAAAAATAGATAAGAAACAATACATACTATATATTAATATTTAATACATGAATACAAATCACAAGTATATAACTGCAATTTTGCAATTTAACTTTAAAACATATTTTTGGAGCAATAGAAAGATAAAAAAAAATCTTATTGTCGTCATGATGAGTCATTTCCTATTCTCTACAAAGAAGAATAATATCAACTTCACTCATTCCTTAAGATAATCCATACATTACGTTCATCAAGGAACAAATATTTCTACCTTTTGTATTATACAGATGTTTCTATGTCGTTATATTAGATTTCTATAACTTTCTTAAAGGTTAGAATACTTTATTTTTCTTTTCAAATCATGGTTATCTTCTGGGTCACATACTAATCTCGTTTATAGTAACGTAATTACCACTAACCTGACAAATTTGAACACTTTAGAAACATGTGAAAGTGAAGTGTTCAAGAATATTAAAAAATACTGTCCTTGAATAACTACCCTCCCTCCCTCCCTCCTAAATGAATCAAGTAGAAGTAGTCCTTCGAAGGATCAAAGATCATGTTAAGTAGTTACCCAAGTATCAAAAACCTTCCAATTCACCAATAAGGAGATAGGCTATTTCGATTTAAGGAAAAAGTGAAGGGATGAATTTGAAAGAAATAAAAAAGGGAGTGAGTGTTATTTGTTTTAAGAGATGAATAGCTGAAAGTTTAAAGATTTGAAGATAAAATTTATATATTATAGACGTGATAGATAAAATAATATTTTAATAAACAAATTATAAGTTAAAATTAATATAAAATAAAATATAATTATTATGCTATTATTATTATTTCTATATACAGAGTATTTAGATTTACGACAATATAACTATCATATAAGAATGTGATACAAAATTATTTAAAACTAATAATGCTTTTAAAAATATTAAACTGAACAAAGTCAACGAACACACACTACACGGCCAGCCATGGATGTTTTTTTCCTACCTGAATTCGCCACTTTCCGATCCCGTTCTTCAAGCCCTATCACAATCTAGCTTCGCCTCTCTCTCTCAGGTGACTCGACAGCTATAGAATCGGTTCCCCCAGTCCCAGAATCCATTCCTAAATTACAGAATCGGTTTCCAGCCCCAATTCTCGCTTCCCGAGATCCGATTCTTATCAGCTTAGTCAAATTAAAAAGAAAAACGATGGACATTTAAGTAAACTCCATGTATTTCTCCTCAAATTTCCTCGCCCTTGCGGATCCATCTTCCACCATACCATGCCGCAAATCATCTCCCCAAATTAGTGTAAATCAAGTGAAACAAACACACAGATCACTCGCACTTTCGTCCGCGTGAACAGCGGATAAACGGAAGCAAACACAGCAGTAATGTTATCACTCTAAAGGGCACTTAGTAGAGTAATACTTTAGATAAAATAATGGTGTAGTATAAGCATAGATAAGAAAGTCAATGTAGATATATCATAATGTGTAAAATCACTGTAACCTACTTCTATTGCGAGAGAAGAAGAATGACGAGAATGCAGAAACAAACAAACCTTAGTGGTCAACTTGTAGTTACCACGCTTCCACTGGCCGCTCCTGACAAAGCGATCGCACTCGCAAATCCTCCTGAGGAGCGCCAGTATCAAGCCAATAGTGAGATCCGCGACCTCGTCGGTCAACACGTCCGGCGTGTAGGTCACGGGAATCCCCTTCTCTCTGCATTTCTCCTTGTCAATCTTATCCACTCCCACGCTGAAGCTCGACACAATCTCCAGCTTCGGGAGCGCCTCGATCAGCGCCGCGTCCGCGCCGGCGCTCGAGCTTGCGACCACCGCACGGATGGCGGCGGCATGCTGACTCAGCAGCTGCACCCGGTTCGGGTACTCCCACACGCGGAACAGCTTGTAGCGCTTGTCGAGCTCCTGCTCCAGGTACGGCATCACGCGAGCCACGAGGAGTACTCCGATCGATTCCATTTCGCCAGCGAAATTAGGGTTTGGTTAAGTCAGGAATTCGACAGAGTAGCAATGCAATGCAATGCAACGCAACCCAACAAAGACTGATTCGGAATCCTCACGCTCGATGTTCCCTTCCATATATAACGTGTGAAGATAACATTGCTCAAAATCGCGTTAGTGCTAAATTAGATTTATTTGGATTGTAAATTTAATCCCAATGTAATTTGTAACTGTGAACAACTCATCAAATCAAACCAAATCATTATATGGATTTTTATTCATTCTTATTCACAATTTTTTACTTAAAAATAATTATATATATGCATAGTAAATATTTTGACTTATATCGCATAAAAAAAATGAAAAATTCAAATGAATACAAATAATTAATTTAAATTTTACTTTCTCTCAAATCTAATATAAATCCATCCTTAAACATTCATTAAAACCTGAACTCGTCTTAAAGACTAGAAATCACATGAACAATGAGAAGAAAAAGTCCTACTTTTAGGACTAATAAGAGTCCATTATAAAAATCATGCCAGTAAATGTGTAACCTTAGCATGGTCCTTTCTCATTTATTGGGCACTGTCATTTCTCATTAATTGGACACTTTTTATTGGTTAAGAAATTACGTGAATTAAAAGGCATAAAAAAGGGCAGAGTATATCAGTACAGATCGGTTGTAACATTTATACATTATTTATATGGGAAATCAGACTCTGGCTCTCCAAATCATAACACGAGTCTATTATTGGTTATAGGAGTGACTTTATTTTTTTAAGTTGAGTTCGTGGTAGTTTAAACAAGTAAGATATTGACAAAAGAAACAGAATATATCGAAAAAGAAACTCATATGTTGTCTTGTTTTTTTGAAGGTAACCATCTTATGTATGTCTCATTGCTCACTGCAGATATGTATATATATCTTGAGGAGGTGATGAAGAAGAGAGAACACAAACAGAGACAGTAAAACCCTGTCAAGTTCACACTTCATATTTATTGTCCATGGACTGCTGGTAGAATTTTCTACATGTAATTCTGGAATGGGATACTGAGTTAAAGATAAATGGTTCTTTGTATATGCACAGCGAAGCTAGGTAGTGGTTACGGGATTTTCTCTATTGTTCTTGGGGACAATTCTTTTCGTTGTAAGACTGATCCAACACACTTCCAAGACAAAGTAAGTATGATATATAGACATCATACGTGAATCAGAATCAGATATGATACATATCTGATCCAGCAATATGATTATTCTAAAAATACATAAGAAAGAAACAATACATACAACATACATACTAATATATGTATACAAATACCAAGTATATAACTGCAATTTTGCAAATGTAATTCTAAATCATACTTTTATAGCATTAGAAAGATCAAAATAAAAAATCTTAAACATCGTCATCATGATGAATAGTATCAACTTCCTTCATTCCTTAAGACCATCCATACATTACGTTCACCAAGGAACAAATATTTCTATTTTGTACCATATCAGATTTTTATAACTTTCTTAAAGGTTATACTCCATTTTTTTTCAAATCATGGTTATTTTGAGTTTCTGGGTCACGTAATCTGGTTTATATAGTACTGTAATTACGATTGACCTAACAAATTTAAACACTTCGTAAAAGTACTTAATGGAATAATACTTTAGAAAAAATAATAGGGCTTTTTTATTACTCTGGTGTAATTTTATCATAAAATTACGAGAATTGTGCAAGTTTTTTTAAAAAAATTCAAATTTTGACAGGACTTCAATTCATCTAGAATAAAATTATTTCACCATAAGATAACTTGGTTGAGGGTCATAGCTTGCAGTCATCAGTTCTTCAGTGGTGGCAGTCGTCATAACTTCCAAATTTAATTTTTTAAAATTTGTACCATTCTAATAATTTCCTAATAAAATTATACTACAATGGTTAAAAAGCTCAAATAATGGTGTAGTATAAGTATAGGTAAGAAAGCCAATGCAGATAATCACTTTAACCTACTTCAATTGGGAGAGAAGAAGAGTGACGAGAATGCAGAAACAAGCAAACCTTAGTGGTCAACTTGTAGTCACCGCGCTTCCACTGGCCGCTCCTGACAAAGCGATCACTCTCGCAGATTCTCCTGAGGAGTGCCAGCATCAAGCCAATAGCGAGGTCCGCGACCTCGTCGGTCAACACTTCAGGCGTGTACGTCACGCGAATCCCCTTCTCTCTGCACTTCTCCACGTCAACCTTATCCACTCCCACGCTGAAGCTCGACACGATCTCCAGCTTCGGCAGCGCCTCGATCAGCGCCGCGTCCGCTCCAGCGCTCGCGTTTCCGACCACCGCGCGGATCGCGGTGACGTGCTGACTCGGCAGCTGCGCCACGTTCGGGTAATCCCATGCGCGGAACAGCTTGTAGCGCTTGTCGAGCTCCTGCTCCAGGTATGGCATCACGTTAGCCACGAGGAGTACTCCGATAGATCCCATTTCGCCGGCGAAATTGGGGTTTGGTTAGGTTATGGATTCCAGAATCGCAACGCAACGCAACGCAACACAACAAAAACTGATTCGGAATCCTCACCCTCGACATTCCCTTCCATATATAACGTGTGGAGATAACATTGCTCAAAATCACTTTACTGCTAAATTAGATTGATTTGGATTATTAATTTAATCCCAATGTAATAATTGATTTATATGAAAGTATTACATTGGTAAATTTGTAACTATGAACAACCCAAATCAAATCAATTATATGGATTTTTATTAATTATTATTCACAATTTTTTTATTTAAAAATAATTATACATATGCATAGTAAAAACTTTGGTTTACATTGCATAAAAATGAAAATTCAAATTAATTCAAAATTTATTTTCTCCCAAATTTAACATAAACCTACCCTTAAACATTCTTACAGGAAGTTCATTAAAACCTGAGCACGTCTTAAAGACTAGAAATCATATGAACAATGAGATTAAAAAAAAAAGCCCCTACTTTTAGGACTAATAGGAGTCCTTTTCTTAGTAATTGGACACTTTTTTGTTAGTTAAGAATTTATGTGAATTAAAAAACATTTATATGAGAGTATATCAGTACAGATGGTGGAAACTTTCATACATTATTATATGAGAAATCAGACTCCATAAAAAAATGTTAAGATTTGGTATGATACAAATAAAACATTAGAAAAAAAAATAAGATGGAGATAAATTTATATAGATATATTTATGGCTAAATTTTTTTTTAAAATGGTATTAAAAATAAATATGTGAAAGTTTGGCCTAAAGCGGATAATATTTTATTATTATGGAAACTTATGTGTTCAATCTCTTACCATTAGTAGTCGATGATTCAGGTTTGATTGGACTCAGACGAGTATATTTTTCCAAAATTGAAAGATTAACATGATTTTATATAAAGTTAAAATATTTTTGGTAAGAGAACTTATAGAATAATATCAAAAATAAATTTATAAAGAATTAGCTCAAAACGAATAATATCTCGTTGTGAAGATCTGACGGTTGAAATGCATAGATTAATATTAAAATGTTATTTGGCCTTCCAAATCACAGCATAGGTCTATTATTGGTTATGGTGAGTGAGTGAGTTTTTTTTTTTTTAATTATTGATGGAGTTCGTGGTACTTTAAATAAACAAGATATTGACAAAAGAAACAGAATATATCGAAAAAGAAAGTCATATGTTGTCTTGTATTATTAAGGGCTAACCAACTTATGTACTGTAACGTTGCTCACTGCACACAATTTGACATTAAATATAAAGAAAAGCTTTGGAATGAGAGGCTCCAAAAGCAGTTTGGGTAATGACAGGGTGGAGAATTTATGACAGTTTATAATGATAATCAAATCTAATAAAAGAGTGAAGGTGTGTGCAGGTGGCATGATGAGAAAAACTGAGAAACTAGAATTTGGAAATTACTATATAGATTTTGGACTTGAGAAATGAGAAAGAAAAGAGTAAAATAGCTTGGAAGAAGTTGGTTGATTGTGGAAGTGAGAATTTTGGAAGGCATGCATGTCTGTTGTATTGTATTCCTGGTTTTCAGCAACCTTTGACCTCTAAATCAGAACCTTAACCATGAAATTTTCCCACATGGTTGCCAAAACAGATTCCTCTCGACATGAATATAATAACAGTAATAATAATGTAAAATTTTGTTTGTAAGTCTTGAACCCGTTTAATTTGTTAAAAACATGCACCCCACGTTCAATGAACGAACTCAAAAAAGAAAATAAAAACCAACACAAAGGCCATCAAATATTAACCTCCAACTTTTCTGTCTGAAAATCTCGCACTCCTAAAAAAACATCTCCCTTTTCATTTCTGCTATTTTCCTCCCTTGCCACAATGCATCAAACATAGTTTACCTTATTTCTCTCCTCCTAAAGGGACCTGGGAATCAATCCCATGTTTGTTCTTGTTTTCATCCCTTGAAAATTTCCCTTACATCATATATACAATAAAGTAAAGGGAAATCATGGTCAAAGCAATGGAACAAGAACAGGAAGGTGGCAGGTCCAAACTATTCAATTTCAAAGGAATTTTTGACACTGGGAGGCATGCAAAGAGTTTGAGCGTTGAGAGTGCCACCACATTAGATCCTGCTGCTGCTTCGGAGGAAGATCCAGTGTCATCAAAAAGTCAGGGATCAAAACCTCAAAATGATCAAGACAAGGCTCCTAAGCCAAGGGTGAACAAGGAGGAAATTATAGCCAAAGAAAAACTGCTGCAAGGTGAAGAACATTGTGTTTGATTTGGATTTTCAGACTTACTTTAATTACCTTGACATGGTTAAATGCAGTGTTATATGTTTCATAACAGCATATTGATTTTGGAACTGTTTTGTTTTGTGGATGTGTTGCATTGGATTAGTTTATGATATTTATAAATGGTTGGGTTTAATTCAGAAATGGAACAGATGAAGGAGAGATTTGCTAAACTCCTGTTGGGGGAGGATATGTCTGGTGGAGGAAAGGGTGTTTCTTCAGCTTTGGCATTGTCAAATGCATTCACAAATCTTGCAGGTATGTTGTTGTTGTTGTTGTTGTTTCTTGTTCTGTTTGTTCTTCATCTAAGACATGAACATATTGCTGTTTCTGTGGTGGTCCAATCATGATGTGCAAACATTGTGCTGTTCTTTGCATTTTTTTTTCAGGAGAGCTTGATAGCAGAAATGTTTCAAATAATTCATTGTCAGTTTCTCTCATTCTTTTCTTACTGAGAATGCAGCTGCTGTTTTTGGAGAGCAAAAGCGCCTAGAGCCAATGCCGCCAGAAAGGAAGGCAAGATGGAGAAAAGAAATCGATTGGCTTCTATCAGTCACCGATTACATTGTTGAAATGGTTCCTGTGCAACAAAAAAACAAGGATGGCACAGTCATGGAGGTAACCCTCTCTCCTTTCTCATGATGTTTCTCATTCTTCCTTCCACCATTGCTGCATGATAGAACCTGATCTTTTTGGTTCAATAGGTCATGACAACACGACAGAGAACTGATCTCCACATGAATATCCCTGCCTTGCGAAAGCTTGATACAATGCTTATTGTAAGACCCTCATTCCCTCACGAATCAAAATTCTTCATTCTTTCAAACTTTAATACATTTTCGTCTTTAAACTTAAAAAATAATCAATATAATCCTTTCAATTCAAAGATAATACAGATTTCGACGTCTCAAACACGGTTTAGGATAACATTTGAGTTGTTTACATATTTGACATCTTCCAGTTAGTCCAAAACACTGTTAAACCGATAAAAAAATATTAATGTCGTTGAATTAAAAGAATTATATCTATTCATTTTTTAAGTTTGAAGATCAAAATATATTAAAGTTTGAAACACGAACGAATTTCAATTTTGAATCAAAGTTTAGAATCTAAAAACGTATTTATCGATACAACGATTGATGATGAGCAGGACAGTCTGGATAACTTCAAAGACCAAAATGAGTTCTATTATGTATCAAGAGATGCAGATGACCCAGATAACAGAAAAAACGATAACAAGTGGTGGTTGCCTACACCTAAGGTTCCTCCGGAGGGTCTATCTGAGTCAGCAAGAAGGTTTGTTCAGTATCAGAAAGATTGTGTGAACCAAGTTCTAAAAGCAGCTATGGCCATAAATGCTCAAACTCTATCAGAAATGGAGATCCCTGAAAGTTATATTGAATCCTTGCCCAAGGCAAGTCAAAAGAAACAAGTATTTGCATAAAGTTGTAACATTCTGAAATCTAACACACAACATGAATGCTATTTCTTGTAGAATGGAAGATCAAGTCTTGGGGACATGATATACAGGAGCATCACAGAAGAATTTTTTGATCCTGATCAGCTCCTAGCATCTATGGACATGTCATCAGAACACAAAATCCTAGATCTCAAGGACAGAATCGAGGCGTCCATTGTGATTTGGAGGCGGAAGATGAACCAAAAAGATTGTAAATCATCTTGGGGTTCTGCAGTGAGTATTGAGAAGAGAGAACTCTTTGAAGAGAGAGCAGAAACTATCTTACTTCTCCTAAAGCATCGTTTCCCAGGAATTCCTCAATCTGCATTGGATATAAGCAAAATCCAATACAACGGGGTAAATACCATCTCCATTGTCTACAACACAATGAGTTTATCAGTCTTTTTTTTCTTACATAGTATCATTTCTATCTAATATGAGACTTAGTAGACTCAGACTCAAGTCATTCTCAAGACTTATAACATAATTTAATTTTATCATTTGTATCTCATACGAGACTTCGACTCACACTTGAATCATTCTCCATACTTATAACATAATCACTTGCCATTTCAGGATGTGGGGCAAGCTGTTCTTGAAAGTTATTCAAGGATATTGGAGAGTTTAGCCTTCACAGTGCTGTCAAGAATAGAAGATGTACTCCACGCAGATTACCTCACTCAAAATCCACCACCATCAAGTAGAAAAAGTATTTCGAGAAACACAAATTCCAAATCAGAAAAGTCTCCAACTCCTAAAGAAGAGGTGGAAAAGGGTAGCTCAGAAACAATGACACTATCAGATTTCATGGGTTGGAACAGTGATCAAGGTGAATCAGACCTTAAGAAAGATCCCTCGGATGATTTCTACAATGACATGGATAATGGAAAGCCCCAGAAACTTCCAGAGATAGTGACCGACAAGAAAGTGTCCTACCTTGAGACATTGGGAGGCATGAGAAGTCCAACAGCACGCCATTAAGCCAAAATTTAAAGTGTAAACACTTACAAAAAGAGGGAGAGAAAGAAAGTATTAAAATCAGTTTGTGTAGCCTGTGGTCTGTGGAGGGAGTTTTTTAAAACATAATTATTTATATCATCTATTCGTTTTTTTTTTGTACATAGGAATGTATGGATACATAAATTTTCAAAACCATCGCGTTTGAAGAAGCACTGAGTTATTTAATGAATTCACACATGCCATGCCTAAATAATAGCTAACTCTATGATTAAACGAGTATTAGACCTAATGATGAAAAGAATTTATAAATGATCGCATAGCAAATGACACAATAATCTTAACAAATAACAAATTTTGTTAAAATAGATTTCATATTACTTTGATATCATCTTAAAATATAAATTTTAACTTAATTCAATCTTGCAAAATCTATCAATGAAATGAAGTTTGTGTTAGGATACAGACAAAAGTTCTATATCGGATAAAACAAAAAATGGACATGAGTTTATATACATATAAGATACCTTTTTTGGTAAGGAGTCTTTTGGAGTGATACCAGAATCAAATCCGTGAAGACTTTATCCAAAGTGAACAATATCTTACTAGTATAGAGATCTATTTGTGTTGAACCTCCCTCTCCCTTTCCTCGAGGAATAAGCCATTTTATTTTTAATTAAACAAACTTCTTGTGCTAGTTTATTAACATGATGGAGGAATCAAACATATTGAAGAGGTAATAAGGTAAACATTCATATGTCTTTGCTTTAATTGAAAACCAAAGTAATGCCACTCAATGAGACTGGAATGAAGCATCTTTGAATAGTGGTCTGTAAGCATACTTACACATCATTCAAACCAGAAAAAAAAAATTACAAAGGAACTCAACAGATTGAGTTCTGATACAAATCAAATTAGAGCTTGCCACGAGGGCCAAGCTTTGGTGGAAGTTGTGGACCCTTCTTGATTGGTAGAATATCACCTGAGGCTGTTGCACTGAAGTATGCCAAGGTGGATCCTCCTCCCAATATCAGAAACTTGAGTAGCAATCCTCTCTTTGTGAATGGAGCGGCAAATGTCTCAAAGAATTTGCTCTGCAAAATCCATATCAATGAAACTTGTAAGTAGTTTGTTCATGCATGAAATATTTGTTTGAGCATAAAGTTTACTTCTTTTTACACCACTAACTAATCAGAAATATAGAATCTTATCATAACTGTCATATTAATCATCCAATTTAAGTTACATGACAGAAAAGATTGATCAAATTAGACTCAATACTCAGTTGATCAGCAAGGAGAATTTTCTATACTTAGTTGTGATAGGTCTCACGGGGAGATAAACACCACCCAAAACCTTAACACAAAAAGATACAACATCATCCAAAACACCATTCAAAACCTTAAAACACAACATCACCAATAACAGAATCCAAAACCTTAAAACAATAAATTTATCGATCTTCTTCCACATATATATATATATATATATATATATATATATATATATATAATGCTTAATATTATTTTAGTATAAGACTTATACTAACTTGAATTTCCAATACTCATTAAAAACATAAAAGGTATGCATCTGAAGTATGTTTATCAAATTACATACATGTATATCAGTGAATTATGTTTAGTTTTCCATGTTTGATTCTCAATGAAGAATATGCAGATGCAGAGATGAGACAAACCTGAAGAGGGTTGTAGGGTGAAGGTGCATCTGAGCCATACAAGTCCCACTGCCCTGTGGTGTTACCCAAATCCTCCAAATCAAAGTACACACTCTTGTCACCATACTTTGCTACCACAGCACCACTCCTGTGATATTTAGCTACACCCTTTAGCATAAATTACGACACTTTTCTATATTTTCTTCTAAAATTGCAAACTTTACAAATCAAATGCATGGAACCTGAAGTTCTTGGATTTGAGACTCTGACGAGAGGGCTTGAAAGAGAGCTTAGTTCCAGTGAGGGAGCTTCCAGCAAGGCCATTGATCGCAGCTGGTTGAACAGCAGCTAAGGTTGCAAGAGAAGCCATGATGATGTGATGTTCTTCACTTCTTCTGACTATTTTCCTTGTGCTGCTATATCAGTAATTCAGTAGCAGCTGGCATAGCAGTTTGCGTTTTTGATCTGTTACATGGAGCTCGTGTGTCCACGTGGCCACTTGCATTCACTTCTGCAGATTTGGAAATTCATTCCTGAGGTCACACCTTGCTTGAAGATGGATAAGCTTATCCACTTCTTACTCTTGTCCAATTGCAACATCAGAAAATACAACATATATATATGCTTATCTACTGTTCTTAAATATGCTCCTTTAATTAGAATAGAATAAATCATGCATGCATAAACAATGTTATAACTGGATTTATATATAATAAACCATGTTAAGAATGATTTTTTAAATCATTATTATAACCTTTTCACAGTAATAATATGTATGTCTTCTAAATTCCTGAACTGTCTTTTAATTTCTTTTTCTCAGAAAATATAAATTTATATATTAAGAAAACGCCATGCATGTTTCTTTGCAACTCATTACGGACAAGACATTGATCCTGCAACCTTAAATATAAGGTTTATTGATGGCTAAATTACATTTTAGTTAATTGTTTTGGTTAAATTTTATTCCTTATGTTTAATATAATTTTTAGTGTTATATATTAATTTTTAAATTTTTAAATGATTGGGAAACTAAAAGTATTAAGAATTGTATTTATTGGAACTAAAATGGTATATTAAAAACTAAAATAAATAAATTTTAAATATAAAAATAAAAAGATTAACTTGAATAGAAATAAATAAGTAATTTAACACTTTTATCTTGTTGGAGTTTGTACTGCTAATTTTGTCGGAACTTTTATAATGAATATATTTTGAAGATATAATAAGGAGACAGCAATTCAAATTTTATTATTTATTGAGTATTTTAGTTTTGAAAGTATTTTTTTTTTATCAATATACCTTACATGACATCATATAACTGTTTTTTTATATTCTTATATGTCATAAAATTATATATAAAGTCTTGAGTAGTTTGGTGGCTTGAAAATGAGTAAAATTGATATAACATATGAATTATATTTTATTATTATTTTATGTTTGACATATTTTACAAATTATACAAAAATATATTATAAAGTCAAATAAGTTAGAGAATACATTATGACCATAATGACTTTGTGAAAAGTTACGATGAATTTTCCTTGTTTCATGCCCTTAAGATTTAGCCACTGGTTTAAAAGTTATTTTAATTTAATTATTTATTTCATTTCTATACTTATTTATACTTCAAAACTCTCAAAAACAATTCTACAGTATAAAATTAAAGTTTAAGATGAATATTTAAATAAAGTTGGAATAATAAAACAACACTTAATTACAATCATATACATTTCAACCGTACAATTATACAGATAAACAATACTTGTTTTCTAGGTTTTAAAAACCTTTAGTCTCTCTTCATGCACATGTATTCACTTACTTCCTGAAAAATATATTTCTTAATTTTTTTGAATGATACTAATCATTAGAAAAACATTTAAATTTTATTAGCGAATTGGATAATAAAACTAAGGTCTTTTTTACTTCAATGGATTTAAGAGAGAATAATTGAGGGGATTTGAGAGGATTTGAATGTAATTTTTGTTATTGTTTATTTGAGTGAATTTGTAGATAAATAAGAGTGAATTTGAAAGTAAAGTTTCTGAAAAAATTAGCTTAGAATTTAATTTATGTAACAGATTCAAAAAATTTATTTCCAAATTCACTCTCACTTATCTTCAAATTTATTCAAATAAACAAAAAAAAATTATCTTCAAATCCTCTCAATTATTCTCCCTCAAATTTATCCAGAGAACTAAATATAGTATATCCTCAAAGTTAATCACAGGTGAAAAATTCAAGCATGAGTTTTCAATATAAAATAAGGTTCATCCATGAATTTTGCATTCCTTGAAACATAAAATTATATTTTAACATATACAATTTTTTTATATTCATTTCATATTATCTTTTATTTTTATTCTTTTATTAAAATATAAAAATTTAATTTTTTATGACTATTTTAATCATTAATGAATTTGAAAGAAACACAAAATAATCATCAATACTATAAAAGATAACTTTAGCAGCTAATCAGATTCTATCTAACTAATTATCTTCTTTCTCTGTCTTTTTTTTCTTTATCTTGGCTAACCATCTTCACACTGTAAACTTGTTCTAATGTTTCTCAATGTACAAGAGACAAGATTAGTGGCAGATTCCACAGACTCCATAGTTAACTTGGCTGTAGGAGAAGCATTGACAAGCATCTGAAATAGCATTGTAAATAAAGACCCTCCTTCTGTTCCTTTTTCATCTTGCTTTGACCTAATCACCAATGGCCTTCCATCAACCCCATCAGGAAGAATTGAGAATCCTGACGGCAAAATGGCAAGATTGCTTGAATCACATCCTGTCAGCACAGATTGGAGACCAGCAAAATCCACAAGAGCATATGCCACCATTGATTCATAACCACTTGTGCAGCTATCTTGCAGTACCCACACACTGTTCTCTTTTGATTCTATTTTCTGCCAAGTAAGATGAATCAGATGCTTAACCACTAACCATGTTTTAAATTCTCTGTACTTGAATCCAAAAAGTTAGATATAGTAGTAGAAACACTTACTTGGATGTTTACAGCATTGCCTCGGCCTTTTCCTTTAGCTAAATTTGCAATAGACTGCACTGACCCACCACAGGACATCATATCCCACTGTGATAAAGATGATTGTCAGCAGTCAACACAGTGGCCCCATTTGCAATTATTACTCACCAAACTACTGCATAAAATTGCTGCTATAGATATATGTATATAGAAAGACAGAAGGTGGTGGATCCACTTTTGTGGAACTCCGCAACTTTCTATCTTCGAGAAGCATCTAACTCTAATAGAAATAACGTTTTTTTTGAAAAATTATAATATACAACCGTTGGAAATCTCAACTTACAAAACTTACAAATTGATTAGGTGAAGTTGAATTATGTTTAAAATTTATTTTTTAATATAATATCAGATTTATGGTTAGAGTCTATTTTAGCGAAATTGTTTGACATGTTATAAGATCATTATCAGATTATTCATTAATTTTATTCTCATATTTGAGATGTATATAACTTGATAGGGTGTGTTAGAAGTCCAACGTTGAGTAAAGATAAAACCAAATTATAATATATAAATGAATGCAAATCTCATTTTACAATAAAGTTTTATGAAATTGAGTAAGATTTAATCTCCACTTCTTGTATAGAGTCGTGACACTAATAATATTTTTGTTCACATGAAAAAGAAAATGTTTTTTAAATGGATTTCACTGTCTGAAACAATAATCCTTAGCATCTAGCCTGGGAATATGAAAAAGAATAGCAAAACATAGAAGGGTTGTGTTAGAAATAATATAAGTGAGTTAAAGTCCTATGCTGACAGAAATGACAAGGTTGCACCAGATTTGTACCTCACTTCGATGAGCTTCATCCCTCAAGAAATCAAACAGTGCATTGGGAGAGACAGGAAGCCAGACAGAAGAAACTGCAGACAAGATAACCCCAAGAGGTTCACCAGGGTCATTCAAGTTCTTCCTAGAGCTAATCCTTATGTCTTCTCCTGTTTTACTCGTGAACTTGGTCCACGTATGGAAACTTGATGCACCAACTGCATGGCAGAAACTCCGTGTCATTCTTTGTGCCAACTTTAAAATGCTTTTCCTCCCGGCCAACGTCGTTACACCTATCATTTAATCATCATCATATGTTAAAAGACTTTAAATTTAATCTGTCAACCAAAGCCTCCTTGGAATTCAGTGCTCACCAGTTGAATCCTTTGTAGGAACATTTGTTGCCATGTTAAAAACCAGACGTTCGCATTGAAGTTGTAGTGTGGTTATCCAATGCCTTGCCCCAAAAGCTAGACCACTGTTGACAATGGTTCGATATAATGTGTGGATTGTGCTCTTCTGGCACTCCAAGTGCTCCACCCATATCACCTTAAACCGAAGGAAATATCAATATATATATATATATATATATATATATATATATAGTATGATCAAATTCACATAAAATGTTAAAGACTTTTTCTTCATATATACCTTGCAGTGGCCGTTTGACTTATCCTCAATAATGCAACCAGATGGGCGTTTTCTGCATTTCTCAAGGGATGCGTCAATGTTGTGTTCAACTTTGTCTATAGATACATCAATTATTGCCCACTGCTCATCACTCAACTGTTTGCAGCACCTCACAAAATACACTTCTCTGGTGGGCACCATTGGAGTGAGCATTTGCAGCTCAGCAAACATCTGCAGCCACAAAGGTCATGGTTATTATTATTAAGACCTTTCATGTCAACAAAACCTCGTGCCTTTACTTTGATGGAAAAAGTCTCATTGTCATTATTTTCCACCTCTAAGGACCTGAACAATAGTATCATGGTTGTCTTGCTATCCTGATATGTTGAATAGAGAATAAAAGAGAATTTCCACAATACTATAGATGTGACTAGGGAGAGAAAGATCTTTTTCTGGTGATAAAGAGGGATGGAGTGAGAGATTTTGTGTTTGATTCGGTATTGGAAATGCGAGAAAAAGTGCCAAGAGTTTATATAATTGATGTATGTTTGATCGTTTCTGTGTATTCTTTTAAGCTTTTTGTGTCCTTATCAACATTTTCTGAGAGACAAATAACTAAAAGGCTATGTTAACAGGAGAGAAAAAAAGGCATCTGCACTTTCATTTCCCAACGGAAGCAAAATGCATAATAAAACGTTAATAAGAAAATTAAACCATAATCATAATCTAAATGCAGCTAAAGTGTCTTTTGTTTTTGGCTTTTTATTCTTAAACTAGAACAACAGTTGGTTGAAAATTACAAGAGTGGGAAAGGTCACTTTAAAGAGAAGTCCTGTCTGTTTCTTGTGCTTGTCATGTTTGGACCACTTGAATAAATAAAAAAGATCCACGTTTCAACATGAGGAAGAAATGAATGGTTCAAGATAAACGAGGCACCTATTTTGTACGTATCTGTAGTTTATGACTACCTAACACTGCGAAATTGAAACATCTTCCCTCTTACCAATTGCACTGCACCATTCCTGTTGGAACCTTCTCCATTGCATATAACATCAACAGTGGCAGCCTTTGATATCAAGCATGGAAACATTTCCTTCCACTGATTCTGCAAGGAACATGCTAGAAATATTATAAGAAAATTAATCATAGGAGAGAAATACTTATATTTGAAGCACATTCATATGGAGAGCAAGAGTTAACACAAATATATCTCATGGTAATTAATTAACATCACCTATGAAATGAAACATTATTCTTTATGTATATTTATACACCCTCGTACATGTCTTACACTTACCACATCTAGAAAGGTTTGGAGTAGATGAGGAAGATCCATAAAAACAACCTCGGAGTCTCTTGAAGCTTCGATGAATGTCTTTGGCTTATCACTGCTCGAATTTTTCACTGCGAACTCCTTCACATATTCATCATAGTTAAGTATTTCACGACTTGTTTCAACGCTACGAACCCACAATGGTTCTCCCATGTGTGCCATCTTTACGAGCTCTTCAATTGCCCGGTTAACTATTTCCATTATCCTTGATTTCTCGAGCCCAAAAACTCCATTGTAAAAGTCCAAAGAGCTTCTGTTCTCTTCCTCGTCATGACCAGCAGAAGATGCAGGAGACGTTGGTGAACATTTTCCTAATGTTGCTCGGAGTTTCTCTACCTACATAAGGATTAACTAATAAGAGATTTTATGCACACATTGCTATATTTTCTATTTCAATGTTCCTTGTATTTGTAGTACATACAGATTACCTCAGCTTTGAGTTTGACATTTTCAATAAGGAGTTGCTTTTCTTCAGTGGACATGGAAGCATCTATGGTAGCCGTTACCATGCCACAATTGGGGCAACAAGATTTGTTGATGATCTCTCGCATGGCCTTGTTTTCCTCCTTCAGTTTGTCTAATTCTGTCTTCAACAATGAGTTTTCATGGCGCTCTTGTATTGCCTGCAAAATTGACCATGGCAATGGTAATAACATACTACTTCATTTAAAAATGCATTATTCCTGAGGAAAAATTAGGTGAAAAATTTAAGATACCTTGATTTGCGTTCGACGATTTTGGAACCAAAACTTGACTTGCCTTGGAGCAAGGCCAAGTTGCTGGCTGAGTTGTTGCCTCTGCTTTTCATCAGGATGAGGTGATTCCTTGAAAAGCCTACATCAGTACATTATTCATGTCAGCTGTCAGCTTTGTTTGCTGTCTTATCTTTCACTACAAGCTTCATATCAAGGCTGATCCAACAACAATTAATGTACAGATCGAATTTAATAATGCAACGACCACGAAATCAAGTGAAAAGAGAGGGCAAAGTGCTTTACATTAGCATAAGATAACAAACTAACCGACAAAGCAAAAGTACTTAAAAATTATAATTAGGGAAAGCTTTAGCTTTAATTACCATCTTTTTGCTTTGACCATATGATGTCGATCGCAAACTTTTCCCATAATTTTTGCAGTAGTACGTCACACGTATATACCAGTTATTTCTATATATAAACTATACATACTTTAAAACCCACTTGCAATGTCGTATGTGAATTATTTAACTTTATAGAAGAAACCATTTCATTGTTACATACAGTACTGCCACCACTTTTAGCTAACACCTAACATTTTGGTGCAGATCACGCGAATTACGACAATCATGTTGGAATTAACTACTACAGTGTTGTTACAAACAGTATCTCAGTATTCAACATTAAAATCTCGAATTCAATAATGTTTCTTTTGATCGATTGTGTGCAAAAACAAAATGATCGCACAACTCATAAGCTAATAATTCATAAGAAAATCTTCTTATAATCTTAAACAATAACTCTATGTCCTTGAAAAAAAGAATTATATAATGCTCAGTCTCGGTGATGATTTATTATACGAAATTAATACGTAGACATATACGGAGAGAGATTACGTACGCTTCCATTTCTCTGATCTGTTCAACGGTGTGTCTGTGATACTTCCTCTTCCTCTTCTTACTCCTATCACCATCATCGTTGTTCTCATCATCGTCTTCCTCATGAGCACCTTCTCCATCAAAATCTTCTTCTGACCTGGATCTCACAGGTCCTGAGTTGTCACTGCTAATCTCAACAGTGTCCTCTCGACGGACCACAACGCCGTCAACCACCATCCCGGACGTCGTCGCCGCCTCCTCGGCATGCCGGAAAATCCCAGCCTTCACATCCAATCAAACAAAAAAAAAAAAAACAACAAAAAGTAACTATAATTAGTTTAATTTAATTTCATACACACTATATACATAAATAAATAAATATATGCATATATACATACATGTATATATAGATATAGATATATAGATACAGGAAGTTGATTACTTACTAGGCTAAGAGAGAGAGTTGGAGAAGAAAACAAGTCTTTGGTGTAAGGTGGTGTGTTTGACATGTTAACTCCCATTGGCAAATTCGTTTACTGTGCTTTCGGTGTTCTTGATGATGTTTTTTTAAGGAGCGAAAATGGCGAATGCTGGTTTTTTTTTTTTCTCTGTGAATGGATGAAAATGATGTTTGGGTTTAAGGACTCTTTCTCATGTTGCACGCTCTTATTATTCTTTTCAAATAAATATAAAAAACAGACTGTCAGAACAAATTGTGTGAAAATAGAGAGATATTTATTACACAAATAAGAATAGTATTTAATGAAATAAGAGTTTATTGAATAGAATTGTTTCTAGAATTTATAGTGTTGTCATTAATATAGTATGTGTAATTAATTTTATCAGTATTTCCTAATAAAACTTAATGCCTAAGTATTTAATTATTCAATGGCTAGATGTAGAAATGGTAAATCAATAAGTTTATTTTATTGTATGGAAATTATTTCTTGAAATTTTAGTAAAGTCATTATATCTATAATTTAAGTTATTTAATTTTTGTATTGTTTTTAATAAAATTTAATGAAGGTCAATTTATTGGGTTGCGTTATTCTTTGAAATTTTAATAATGTAATTAAATATAGATACTGTTTAAATTATTTAATTTGTTAGTATATTTAATAAAAATTAATTTTTCATTATTACTGATTAATTTAATATTTTATTAATTGATCTCGATTAATTTAGATAAAGACTTGAAAAGGGTTCTTTTTAAAGAGTTTAATAGGCATTAATATATAAATATTTAATGACAATTAATCGGAAATAATTTGTATATGTGTTTTAAATTAGTTGTTATAAAAAAAATCATATACTTTGATTGAATAATAGTGTATCAAAATAGTGTTAATATAATTTCCTTGTTTAATTAAAAACTAGTTAATAAGTGTGTTAAATATTTATTCTTTAGAGATTAAAACACTCAAATAATTATGCTACATATCGATTTTGAATTTAATATATATAGTGTGATGATATTATAAATATTTTTAGTTCGTTAATTAATTTTAACATAAATTTATGGTTTGATAATATATACTATTACTTTTTCCAACATAATTTTAAAATTCATATTTAGAATAATAAATTATATAAAAACCTTTATGAAGGAAAAGTTCTTTTCCATATTTTGGAATATATATATATATATATATATATATATATATATAGACATTTAATTTGTAGGAAAATAAAAATATGTTATGCAATAAAATTTATTACATTAAAAATATAAGTTATTATTTTATGCATGCCAAAAAAAGCATTGACTCTGTTATTATATAAACAGACACGTTATTTAATTTTCTCTGTCTTTTTCGTAAGTATTTTCTTCTAATAAATTATTACATTAATTATTTTATTAAAATATTTAATCATTTTAGTCTATAGATGTAATTAAAAGTTCAAAGTCTACTGTTCTCTTTTCATATATTAAATAACCTTAAAGAAAGTACTGTTGCAGTTAGAAATAAATTTAATGCTACTTTAAATTAACTGAATTTTTTTAATAGACATGAATTAATTACAAGTGTATTGTATGTAAGACCCGATAAAGTAATAAATATTTTCAGTAAAAAAAATAGGGTATAAATATATATATTTAATATTTTTTGCATGCATTAAAAAAATATTAAATAAGATTTACCTATGTGTTGGAATTGTACAGAATAGATCAGAATGAAAGTCAGAAAAGTGGACACGGACACTAACTCTTTGTCATTTCTTCTGTTCGATCATAATCATACTTTATACTTTATGAATATGAATTATTTGGAAAATTTTTTTCAAATTTATTTATATTTATGAGTATTTTTTTTAGAATTATGAAGTTTAAATAAAAGGTAAAAATTTATAAATCACGTATTCTAACAAAATTAAATCATTTCAAAATATATTTTGCTTTAAGTGATGTGGTCTTATTATTTTTTCTATGGAATCATTTTATTTTACATTAAAAAAATAATTATACGGAGTTTTTACGAAAGAATGAAAATTTAGTTTTTTTTTTACAGTAAATATAACTTAAAAAAATATTTTTTAATGAGAAACTATTCAAGATAATTTATAATAAGTTAACCTTTTATAATTAAATTTTACAATAAATCAATAATAATAGTTATGGAATAGAAATAAGAATTAATATATCATTTTCTATGATAGAAAATTATATTTGAGTTTGTTTCAATATATATATAATAAAGAAAAGTGAACCAATGTTTTTTTTTTAACTTGTAACAATTATATATTTTATTAAATATAACAAATGACTTAATATGACTTTGATTTACAAACAAATAATAAAATTAAATCATTACTATATGAGTTCATATATTTACAAATATTTTGGTATAAAAAAATCCCTTCTTTGGCTTCTCACCATCTTAACTAACATGCCATTCACTTATATAACTTGTAAATTAATATCAAGAATTGAATATAAAATATTACTCATAATTATAACACATTGTTTTGTAACCATAATAACATTTAAATTTAAAACTCACTAGAAACATAATTTACTTAAAACAAACTAATAACTCATTGTTATCTTTTCAAGTCACTAACAACATAAATAATCCATATAATAATCAACATTTACGCATTATCAACATTCATAAAAAAATATTTCAACATACAAAACATTAATTCAACAATAATAAATGTCATAAATAATTCCACAAGTCAGTTACAATTTGAAACAACATTCATTACCTCAATTTTTGTGTTCGAATGAGAATGATCCAAAAGTTAGATAAAAATAAAAAATAAAACTCTAACTTATTTTCAGATAATTTAATTCACTACCTAAATATATTATTACATATTTAAGCTAGAAAAAGTTATTTTATTCCACTTAAATATCACATATAGCCACAAGACCTTGTAGATGTAAATTAGACTAAAAAAAACTTTAAGGTTTAAAAAAAATATTTACTCTGATTTAAATTCTAATCTATTAGAATTGATTTTTATTTTAATATATAATTTAAAATTATCTTGAAAATTCTAGAGGGATAAAAAAATAATAGAGATAAACTAATAAAATTAAAATAAAATTATTTATAGGATGAAAGAAAGAAAACGCGTCTGAAAAACTAAAATATATAAAACAAAAATAAATTGGATAGCGCAAGTTAAATGTATTTTTAAGTTTTTTTCATCTTTGTGATTTTATTTTATTTTTAATCTTTAACAGGTTTTATTAATAAATATTTGTGAAAAAAAACCTTGTTATGCTATGTTATAAATTATTTCTCATAATATGAAATGTAATTTATAAATTAGAAATGTTTATTGAGTATAAAACTAATAATAATTAAAACTATTTATTTATTGTAAAATTTAATTACAATGATATAAATATTTATCTTCCATTAATGGATGCTTGCTTATTCTATGATGAGAGTGAGAAAAAGAGAGACATGGTTTTAAGAATATAAAAACAAAAGAGAGAAACTTGCGAATAATTTTTTAATATTTTCTTTTTCGTTTTGTCTTTTTTGTTGGCAAGCAAAGACAAATAAAAGAGAAAGTCCGTTTTGATGAGATTGACAGTTAGATATGTTTCTTTTTAATGGACGGTTAGATATGCTATGTTTAACAACTTCCACTGTTCCACAACACACCAAACTAACCATTATTAAGTCTTATACATGTGTGCAAAAACATAAAAGCTTAATTAAATTTTAAATTTCTTATAAATTTAAACTTTTTAATTAATATTTTATTAAATATTTTTGGTTTGATAAGGATTTAAAATGTCTATACTTTTAATAAAGTATTTAAAGTTTAATTTGTACCATCCAATTTTATTAGTTTATAACTTATAAAAATAAAATAAGATATTATAGTATTAATAAACCAAGCATATTGTGAATCTTAACGTATAAATATATAATATTAATACGATTATATAAAATAATAACTATACTAATAAAATACATTTAAAATAACTATCAGAACCTATTAAACTACAACAAAATATTGTTATTAATCATCGCAAATAAAAAACACTCACAAAATAACACAAAAGAAATAATAAATTAATATGTAAAAAGTGTGTTTATAAAATAAAGATAAAAATATTGTTTTTGGTACCATTCGAAAAGGTCTTTTAACGATACAAATATCTTATTTGAACATAAATTCATGTTCATTTCTTTGTTTATCCAATGTGAGACTTTGTTTGTATCATAACAATACATATACTAATGAAAGACCATCATAGAATTTTCCTCACGAAATCCTTAAAATTATCATAAACACAAGCAAGACTCATATCCAATAACAAGTTCATCATCAAAACCATTTCGTACATCATTATTTGCATGCATATTTATCCATAAATCTATTAACCATTCTCATAATATCTTCATGAATCAACAATTATTCTAACATTCACAAAATCATACCTAAATAAACAACATAATACTCTTAAACATATGTAAAATTGTGAATTCATTTTTAAACAATCACAGAAAAAGATAATTCAAACATAAGCATTGACACTCAAAAGTGGCATTCACGAGCGTCAGATTTTTCGTAAAAGGTGGCACTCAACGATAGTCATGGTGCCCAACATCATTCATCTTGCAAAAAGATGTGTTTGACAACACTTTTGGTGCTTAGCGTCATGGAATTAAAATGCTCTAGACCTGTAATATAAGGATGGCGCCCAATGACACCCTAGTGCCATTCAACACCAAACCATTCACAAAACTGGACGCTTAATGTCACCTTTGCATCGCTCAACGTTATTTGATTCACAAAATTTGATGCTCAGCACTATACTAGATACCAAACCTATATTTTGTACTTTTAAGAGAACTCATACATGTTTAATTGATCAAATGGGTACTATTTTCTCAATGAATTAGTTCAAAACAGTTTTAAATATGGAAACTCATATCACTTGACCAATTGTAAAAAGGTAACGCTCAATGACAATCATGACTTTCAACATCATTCTTCTCACAAAAAGGTGCACTCAACAAAACTTTATAGCACTCAGTGTCATAGAGTTAAAATGCTTCATACCTGCAACACAAGGATGACGCTCAACGACACCCTAACACCACTCAACGCCAAACAATTCGACGAACTGGATGTTCAACATCACCATGACACCACTCAACACTATCCTATTCACAAAGTAGGACGCTTAACATCACCCTAGTGCCACTCAACACCATTCTTAGTGAATTATTTCAAAACAATTTTAAATTTGAAAAATCATACCATTTGACTAATTGTTCATATTATAACTCTCTCGAACACACAAAATCAAATCTAAACCAAGAAGTTCACAACATTCCAACCAAAATTGTCAATTCATCACAGTCCATCATGTAACAGAATCATAAAATTTATGGTCCTAACCACAAAGCAACAAATCATATTCAATACACAGTTCAATCATTTAGTCAATTCACCATACAATCATACAATTTATATTTCAAGGTATACATAACTTCAAATAGTGCAATTAGCTTTCCTTACCTAAGAGACATATAAAATTATTCTAAGGAATATCAAATCCCTTCCAACTCATACGATATCTTATCTATACCTAAGAACTACACAAACACAATCAGGAGACACCATTAGAATCACTGATCAATAGAAACTTATATAAAAAAACTCAAACACTACATGTGAGCAAGAAAGATGCATATGTAAGGAAATAACATACAGACCAAGAAAAAAACTGAAACTCAACTTACAAATGGTCCAAATTGAAGAGTTGGCTGCAAAAATCAATCCTATAATATCGATTCTTCAATTAAATAAACAGAAAAGAAAAATCCTTAGAAAAAAATTAAAAATTCCTAAAAAAATAATTTCTTGAACGATGATGTATTTTAAAATAATAAAATAATTAATAATAAACTATTTATATTAAAATATTTTAATATTAAAATAATCAACTATCACCATTTTTAAACCACTATAACTTCTGATATTTTATTTTTCTAAATTTTTATTTAATTTATTTTATTAATTAAATATTATAGTTATTTTTTGACTCGTCATTTACTTACTTATCTAATATACCATGTTATAACTCATATAAAATGACATTATATTTACAAATATAAAATAACAAACGAATTTTATCATTGTGATTAAAAACACATCCTCATCATTATTATTATTATTATTATTATTATTATTTAGTATTGTTATTATTATTATTCAAGTAATACGTTTTTAATATAAACAACTGCCATCGTTTTAAATATTAAGTATATGTTATTTTATATTAAACATAAAATATATATATTTTTATTTATATGAAATGAAAAGAAATAAGTCAGATTAGATAAAATATCAATATACCACTCAACTAATAAAAAATTAAATAATAGAAATTCAATTAAAAAACACTTTTTTAATACTTAATGGATTAAAATAATTAAATAGTAACTTAATTAAAAATACACAATTTTATAATAAATTAAAAACTTAATTAAGAAAAACTTAAAATAGAGTTTGAAAATTAAGCAACCAAAATGAAATTTTAACTAATAAAGTAGCCGAATTAAATTAATAATAAATTGAAGAATATAATTTTATGCCAAGTGTTTTATTTTTAGACTTCTAGTGTCACTTTAATCGCTGTACACGCTTCTAATAATTCAATGCATTTACTTAGTCACGAGTCACAAAAGATAAAGAAAAATAGAATTTGTGACCAATAATATCATGTAATTTTATTAAAAACTATGGGTAGTTTTATTCAATAACTATTTGTCTTTACCACATAAATGCTCCCAAAAATTTATTTATTTTTTCCTTCAAAAGAAAAGGCTATGAAATTAAAAGTGAGGATGTGATCCATAAAAAAGTTTGGTGTAATATTTTTTAAATAATTATGAAAATTAAATAAAAAATAAGAAAAAAAAACATAAAGTGTTTGCCTTTTATTTATATTAGTTTGATAGATAACTTTTTCTTTTTTTTATTGGTTTATTTAAGCATAAAAACTATTTTTCATAAATAGACTTGAGAATCTCCATCTTTTAAGAAATAAAACGACATTTACTTGATTTTTCATGTCAATTGAATATAATATTTAGTGTGTCTTGTCACATTCTATCAACATTTAATTACAAAAGTCAATATAGAAGATGAATTTGAGTGATCAACTTGTCTTTCTAAAATTCTTTTAACAAAATTATTTGATCAAAGTGAAATCAAACTCAAATTCTTCGAAAAAATTTAACTGGAAATTTATAAATAAAAAACAGAGACATAACAAAATATAATTAACCAATTTACTACTAATAAAGTTGATAAATATTTTAAAATTGCATCATTATTATTGAAAAAAAAAATTAATGATCTTTAAATAAAACTTTATTTAAAATAAGTTTCATATTCATCATGCACCATATTTCAACCAACATTTTGTCCAAAACTTTTATAGCGTGAGGTCCACCTCACTTACTCTATATCACATTATATTAAAAGCATATGCACCATTCATGAATGATTAAAAAAAATGCACATTAATATCTCAGAATAATGAAAAAAAAAATTCACCATGATGAATTAAAAGATCATTTTTATACACTTTGTTTTTTTATATGAAATTAGTGTTTACAAAGTTATTAAAATAATTCAATTAATAATTTTAAGAAATTAATTTAAGTATAACTCATCCATTATTAAAATAAAATTTATATCTATTTATATATTATAAAATTATTATTTTTAGTTGATGTGAAAATTCAACCTATTATTAACGTGTTTTGAATGATTTATATTAGATAGAAAAAAATAAATCAATTGATAAAAATAAATAAAATTAACAACTATAAATATATAAATTTTAATCTCTAATTTATTATATTAAAGTTTTAAAATAAAATTGATGTTTTAATATTTTATATGAATTTAGTTTATTTAACTGTTGGAAGTCTCGTTACTAAAAATAAAGCTAATTTATAATATATAAGTGAATGTCTTACTTTATTGATTTTGAAATTAAACTAGACTTAAAGTTTACTTCATAACATGATATTAGAGCGGTTAAAGTTTATTCTAACAAGATTTATGTAAACATATTATTCCATCGTCCACTAGCGAGATTTAAAATCTCTCACTCAATAAACTTAACAATAATAACATAAAATTTTTTAATTGATTTAAGAAGAAAGTTATATAAATTTTACAGTGAAAAAATATTGCAAAATTGATGAGAAATAAATATAAAATCAAGTTATGTTTTTTTTTCTATTACAATAATTATAAAATAATTAAATCAATATTCTATTATTTTTCTCATATTTTCACTTTCTTTTCAATTTTTTTCTTTTTTATTTCATAAGTTTCCATCTCTAATCTAAAGAAAAAGAATGAGATGTGATTAAGACCAGTGATATACAAAAAAAACACATTCATTATATTAATTATGTAAAATTAACTCTTAATAAATTTGAAAAAGAAACAAATCTATATCACAATCTTAGATCAATAAAGTTTGAGAAACCCTATTTTCACAAGTAGCATGGTCACCCTCTCAATGAGTGGTTATTTTCATATGAAAAGTATATATTTATAAACCTTTTGCATCTAATATTAAAATGTTCAAATAAAGAACATGTGTTTTTTTTTCTTATAAAGAATAGAACTGATGAAGTAACAGTTAACTACACTGCCTAAACATTTAAAATTTGTATAAAATAAAGATATATAAAACTTTAATTTTTCTTAAATGTTATTCTTGTTTTTTTTTTTTTAAATTTATTAATAACTAAGAAGGAAGTTTTTCTAACATGTTAATTAGTGTTTCTAATCTCTTATTTTATTTCCAAATTCATGTTTAAAAAATGTATTATCAACTTTAATTCTTTACCATATTCATCAAATTCATTATTCTTTTACTAGCCTTGTGATGAAATATATTTCACTATTCAATTAATTCTATCACGATTATACTTTTTTATTTTATGATTTAAATATATATATATATATATATATATATATATATATATATATATAATACATATTAGCACGTTGTTGTTAAGAAGATAATTTTTATAAAGTCTTCAATTTTGCATACAATCATCATCTGAATAAAATTATTAGACTTTGAAGTTAAATTGAAAAAGAAAACTATTAAAAAATTATAGTTAAATTAAAATTATAAATGTTGAAAGTTTCATATCAACTAAAGATAAAACTAATTCATAGTAATGCAAACTTCATCTTACAAACAGATTTTGTAGGTTACTAAATTGAACTATTTTTTATACATGTTGAAATAAAAGAAACTCAAATCATTTAAAGAAATTAACATTTTGAGAAAAAAAAATATTTTTTATTTGTTTATGTTCTTAATTAGCATTTTGATACACATCTTTAACATTTTTTTATAATTAATTATGCAAGAAAATAATAATAATAATAATAATAATATTTTTATTATTATTATTATTATTATTATTATTATTATTATTATTATGTGAAATGGGTTGTTAGGTTTGGGACCACAGTTTTAGTTGGTTAAGCTTATTGACACACAATTCATACCAAAGTTTTGAAGTAGTTGCCAACCACAACACAACAATCTCAACCACATATAACTTTCAATCATTTATCTCATCTTCCCACAAACTAACCAATTATTACACCTTTCAGAGTAAGTGATATTTCAGGTCCCACCATATTAATTTATTAATAATTTTAAACTATATATGTATATTTATAATGCATAAATTATCCAAACATATGCATATACTAAACTATATCTAATTAACTATTTAAATCATTGGAACAAAGCTCCTTATAGAAAGCAGTACAATAATATAGTTTTTTAATTAAAAAATATATAATAAGTTATTTTGTATTTTACCAACAAGTTAAAAATGATAAATACTAAAAAAAATTCTTCTGTAATTAAGTGTACTTTGAAAATATAAAAGATCAAGATATATTAAACTAGTGATGCTTAAAAATTTTAATGTGCCTCCATTTTTTTATTGATAATTACCTTATTTTGTTGTTCATTAAACCGTTATATGTAACAACTCATTTAATAATATATAATTATTAAATAAAATATTATAAATCTTGATAATAATAAAAGATAAATAAAAGTCATATAAAATATTACGCATTGTTATCCATATTAATCACTCTAATAATATTGTGTATTAATACAACGTAGGAATCCTACACAAGTTTTCAAAAGAAAAAAAAATTCTATACAACTAACTAATTAAATAATCACTTTGTGGTTTATGTATTTTTCACTAAATACATATCATCACCTAACTTGACATCTACTCATACTATGATGTAATCATTGCAACAAAAACAACAAAGAAAAAGAAATAGTAAATTAGTGTGCAAGAGAAACATCATAAGACACTTGAGTCATAACAAATACTAGTTCAATATTTATAAAGTACTATAATTCATAAAAAAATACATAATAGTATACTATAGACTTAATTATTATGATACATGTTTTTGACATAGAGTCTCACTATAGGTGGTTCTAGTAGTATTTATGTTTTACAGAGTCAAACACAAGAGTTATCATCCTACTACTCACAGTGTTAGTCTCATAACTCTTAAGATCAAAAGTCCAGGACTAAAACCTCCTGTCATTCTCTCTCCCACCTCATTCATCTCTATATGAGTCGAATGACTGGTAGTATATCAGATACCTACATTCTAAACTTCCACATGTTAAAACATACACTGAACATCACCACACAAAAATTCTCCTTGAAATTCTCTTAACCATATATAATCATAACAAATATTCTCATTTCCATATATACAATCATCATACTTAAAAGCATAATCAATGATTATATAAATAAATCCAAACATCAAAAAAAGGAAACAAAACTAGTATATGGATTGGTCCTTAGAGGTGGCACTCAATGTAAGACCTTTCACAATAAGGTGGCGATCGACGATAGTCTTGACGCTTTTTTGCTGCTCTGCGTCTCGGTGCCAAAATAGATATAGACCTACAATGTAAGATGACGCTTAGTAGTGCCCTGACATCGCTCAACACCAAAGTATTCATAAAAATGGTCGCTTAATGGTGAAAAGAGGCATTCAATAATCTGAAGCAAAGATGCTTCCAGACTTGCATAACTGAGCTTGCACTTAGTGTCACACCAATACCGTTCAATGCCATACCAAATTTCAGTATACTCAGATTTGTGATTTAAGTGAAATGAGACCTAATTAATTTCTCAAATTGGTATTTTTTTCATATAAATTGTTCAACACAATTTGTATACCTTAAACTCATGCCAATTTGAACAATTGCTCAACTCTCCAGTTCTCTCAATTACAATAACCAAACTATAATAAATAAAAAACTCAATTCAATTATCAAACCATTCAATTCAATACTAAATACAACATACATGCACATACCATTTTCAATCAACATATATAACTCACACACTAAAGCAATTCTCTTACCTGAAAAACGACCAACAACTTAAAGACCCTAAAGCACTCTTAAATACACGATAGCTCAAACTATCCTTACGAACAACGCAAACACGAGCAGGACACATCAAAATGACCATTGATCAACAGAGACTAACAAGAAGAACATAAACACCACATGCGAACCAAAAAGAACCATACGAAGACGAATAACCAACATATTGAAAAAGGATAGAAAACTAACTTACACTATTAAAGAAAATATTCAAATAATCTTAATGAAATCACCACCAAAAGAGATTCCACCATCTCCAATCTTAAAAAGGATGATTGGTTTGTGAGATATCTTAGAAAAAAGAAAAAAATATTAAAAAAAAATTTCTAAAAAAATACGTATTTTAAAATAATAAAACTTATTTATAAATATTTTATTTATACATTAGGTTTTTAATATAAAATAATTCAATTTCTTTATTTTAAACACATTATTAATTCTAAAACAAATTTATGGACTCTTTCATTATGCCATTTTAAACATTTTCCAAAGACATACAAATTCATTAACTACTCATAATATACGATTAACATAAATAAAAATATATAAAAATAAAATCATGTAACAATTACCACATTTAAAAATTTAATTAAAACAAAAGCCCTAAACTTGAAATAATTATTAAATTTTATTTTTACTCTTGCTTAAACACAATCACACATACATATATTAATTACCTACTTAAATCTACTAAAATTTAAAATAAAATAAAATTATTTTACACATTAATATTAACACATAAATAAACCAAGCCTCTTTCCATGATAAAAATGTATTTCAATAAAATGTAATAATTAACAATAAAGTTAATGATTTATAAATATAATGATATTATATATATTTAATAAAATTTTAAAATAATTAAAATCACAGTAATTAATTTTGTAATAAGTGGTGTTAGGAGACTTTATTTCTAAAGTAAATTCTTCCGGTCAATAAATGAACAGTAATAATTGAAAAATAATATAATAAACTAAAGTTGTAAGCTGTTTTGTAGAAAAGATCGCATTTTACGTTTATCAACATATAAAATAATTACCTTTACATATATTAACATATGAAATAATTTGTTATAGAATTTCAAATTATAGAGTAAACAATTACAGTATTTCTAATAATATTTTTTCAATAAAGATAAAACGATTTTTAAACTATAAAAAATAATATCATAATGTTAGAAACACATGCGTCCACATAATTTTCTTAATTTAAAATATTAATTATTTTAAGTGGATAAATTAGACTGTAAAATTTAAATAATTTGGTTTTAAAGTATTCGTGATTTACATAAAATAGAGTATAAATATTTTATTAGTCAAAAGTTAAGAAATAGCAAATAAAAAATTAACTATTCAAACTTTATTCAAAAGAAAAATTATTATTTTTTAAAAACTATATTGTTTCTATTTTATCTCTTTATCTATGAGATTTTATGTTAATCATTCATCTTTTCTAATATTTCAATCTTTTCATATTTTCTATGATTCGAAACTATTGAGGAGATATTAGTAGAAAGGTAAAATTAGTCAATTAATCAAAATTTTGTTTAGAATTTGTTTTTTTTTTGGGATAATTTGTTGTTTTGTTTTTCACATGCCTTATATTATATTTAATAAGTCTAATTATTAATTTTTTTATGTCTAAGTCTTAGAAAAAAGACGAGTATGTGAAAGAAAAGTTAATCTCGTTTACGATTTTTTTTCGTCGTCTGTATTATCATGTGTTATTGTCAAGTATTGTCGTTGACTCCACTGTGTGTTATCGTTGTCTGTACTACAATACATTCTCATTTGTTGTTAAGTGTTTGTTCAGAAGAAAATAAAAATATCCAAAGTCAACATGCACACAAAAATGAGGTTTTGAGAGTTAGAAGGCTAACTCGATCCTAATTCACTCACAAATCATTTAATGGACTTTTAGGGGTTAGGAACTTTGAGAACTCTCCTATAAAATGAGTAAAAGAATGAATGTAAGTATAAAAAATGACAAAACTAGTTTTGGGATTTAAAAATAAACTCACAACTCTATTTATATATGAGAGGTTTGATGAATATGTTTACATACTTGGAATTTGATGAGTAAAGATGAATTTATATTAATTTAGTATAATATGATATTTTTAATTTGATAATTAGAATTTGTTATATATATATATATATATATATATTAGTTTCCTGTGTTAAAATAGGACATGTTGGTTTCAATTTGGACTAGTTGAAAGAATGTTCTAGGTAAGTGAAGTTACCGTAAAAAACCTAATTAATTATTTGTTTATGTTCATAAGATTTTTATAAAATAAAGTTGTATTTATGAAGATAGTTGCTTAAATGTGAATACAAAGTCATTTGGTTGTATTTTTTTTTTTTATGAATCTTTAATCTGATCAAATATATTTAATTCACGAGTTTAGTTGGTTTATTTTGACTAACGTTTTAAAATATTAATTTTTTTTTTCAATCCATAGACGAGTTGACTCATAATTTAAATCTATTTTAACATCTATAAATATTTAGATACAAAAACTATTAAATTGTATTGCTTTAGTTAAATGAATAATAAAATATACATAATATGAAATGACATATCATTATACATAATATATACATAAAGTATACATATGAATGATATGAAATGCGTTCCTTATCTTGGTAAAAATCAAACTATTTCATTGAATTGCTATATGCACCCTTATTCTCCTAATCTCACCCATTTTACTTTTCTTTTACTGCAGCACAAACCGTGTGTCTTAACTGTTTCTAATATATATACTTAATACTCTAAAATCACTATCTCCACCCCTCATTTAATAAATCTTTTATATTATAATTTTAATGTAATTGCTAAACCTAATTCATAAATGTAATAAGTATAAATGCAGTCACTATCTATCCAAACCTAAATCAAATTCAGATTAACTTGGTAAAATTTAAATGTTTATGATAAATAAAAATAAAAAAGTTATATAAAATTAAAAATCTATTAATTTATTATTTTTAAGTTTTGAAATAGAAAACAATATTATTATTTTTTGTATCCGAGTTCGTATCTGATTGATATTGTATTAGGATAAAATAAAAATTATAACTTATTTGATGAGTGAAATTAGGGAAAAATAAATATAATTAATTATTTTAGTGAAATCTTATTTTCCCATTTATTAATGAATTGATATGTTTCACATATTTTTTTTAAATATTTTTCTATATTTAATCCTTTTTAGCCATTTATCTTATATTATTTGTTCTCGTCCTCTTTTCATATCCACTCAATGGGTTTCTTTGGCAGTGAAGAACAAATTTTAGTGATATGAACACAACGTAAGATGTTTTGTCCTTTTGTTGTGTGATTGTCTCTGAAAAAAATATTAGTTCATTTTATGATTTCCACTTCCTAACTATTTATTTTATCTATTTATATTTTCTCTCTACCTCATTCTATTTCCCAAAAAAGAATGTACTAATTTCTGGAAAAAAAAAGTGTACTAATTTCTACAAAAGAAAAAGTTGTACAGTCTATGTAACAGTAATAGGGACCAACTTTATGGTTGAGAAGTTGAAATAAATTAATTTAGAAAAAGGTTAAGACTTTTTTTTTAATTTTATTTATTTATTTTAAATGTTCTGAATTTAGTCATATTATTTTATAAATAATAAGTTAATATGATTTTTTCATAAACTTTGCATGACATGTTATTGTAATATTATTTGATAAAATTAAGTATGCTTTTAGTTTTTTACTGTATATATAAAATTAAAATTTGTCTTTTTTTTAAAAGTATATATAAAACTTTTCTATAAATATCAGTAATATATGAAATACATATTCAAGTGTTACGAAATTAATTTTAATAATATATGGAATATTTCTTAAAAGTTGACATCATCCAGAGAATATATTTCATAAAATGTTAAAACATAGATATGAGTTTTATATAATTTTTTTGAAAAAGACGAATTTCAATTTATATATAATTAAAACACTAATAAAATATTTGTCATATTTGTTTTTCATGTTATTTTTTTTAATTTTGAATACTATTTAGTATGTTTTTTTAAATAAGATAATATAATAATTTTATCAATATTGTGATGGCATAATTATTGTAATATCTATATTATTTACGTCATGTGGATTAACTTTAATTATAATGTATCATACATTTTTCATAATAATTTTTATTATAGTGACCTGTTACCATCAATTTAATAGAAGAGATTATACATTAGTTTAATTTTAAAAATAATGCAACCAAATTGAACATACTCATGATAAAATTGAGAAAATCATGGTAATTCTGTCACAAAAGAGCGTATTTAGCCTAAAAATAAATATATCTGATTTGATTTTCTTCAATTTTTGTGGTGCACACTCCTTGCAGTGGAATATTCTGTCTTACACGTCTTTTGCAGCAGTAGAGTAATACAATGACAGTACAAACAAGGAAATCTTACTTTTGATTTCTGTCATCTGATTATCATTGGAGGCTCTGATTTCTGTCATCTGATTATCATAGGAGGGGAAACTTAGCCAAAGTTGCAGTCTTTTTTTGTAATTTTGATTAGTGTTGTTCAAATGGCTTCCATTGTTGCAAGCTTGTTGCCACCATTGCTGCTCCCATCTAGAAATTCACACCCAGGAAGCTTCCCAACTTTCCCTGTTTCTCTTCTTTCAGGTAACCCTTTGCTTTTATTTTGCTTTTCTTTCAATGTTGAGTTTATTCTCCCATAGACAGCAGAGGGTTTTTAATTTTTCAAGCATACTTGGTTTAGGTCAAAGTGGAATCCTGGAGAAGATGAACTAGGAAATTTAGTTTCAAATTGAATTTTCTTATTATGTAGAAGGTCTTCATAAAGGAGAACTAGTTAGGTTTTCCTCTGCATAGTTATTGTGGTCAAATGATATCATTGCATTGCCAAGGTTGAACTGTAAAATCACCTGCATGTATTTGGAACTTGGCAATTGTCTGTCTGTGGAAATTAAAATTTAACTGGAAATCTTAGCGTAAGTGATTTTTTGGCATGATTATGCACTCTGGCACTATGTACAACTCATGAGATTTTGGCATTAGGTTCTATTCTGCCATGAAAGTCCTTGGTGCATAATGTATGTTACTTGTATACTTTTCATACATAAAGGAGTCAATTTTGATCTACATTGGCTTACTGTTGTGTGAAAAAAATTGCTAACTTATTGATTGCATATAACTTCTGCTGATTTGTGTTAGAGGTGTTTGTATCACTTATGTATCAGATTCTTGATTTTCATTCTGCTTACATCACAGGGAGACGGAGTAATGTTTCTTTGGTTGTGAAGGCTTCTGGGGAAAGTTCTGAATCTGCAACTTCCCTTACTATTTTTAAGTCCGTTCAGAATGTTGTGAGTTACTCCTCTCACTCTTATCCATCTTGTCCCTCTTTCAAAGTGACACAGAAGGTATGATATACCTATGCTACTGTTTACTGGTTTTGAAACAGTGGGATCAACCTGAAGACCGACTAGGACTTTTTGGGTTGGGATTTGCAGCTGTAGCAGCGTTTTGGGCGTCAACAAATGTGGTTGCGGTAACCTTTTCCACTTTCAGTGTTTTGGAATGAATACATGATTGAAACATTTTTGGATATGATGACATAGTATTAGATATTTCATGTATCTGACAGCTATGCAACTTTTCTTAAAATGTGTAGGATACAATAGTTTGCTACTGGATACAGTTGAAATTTGATAAGGCATAATAAATATATAATTGTCACCATTTTAGATCGTTGTTAACTACTCATTTGCTTATTGCCTAGAGGTAAGAGTAGAGAGATTTCAAACTTATTCTGGTCTCGAGAGTCATCCATGTAGAGGATAATTTCTATATTTGGGCCACCAAGAGACAGTGTTTCTATATTTCTCTCTTATGTACACTTTTATATTCCGTATTTTTTTAAAGGTTTGGATACTCCAGTGATATGCACTGGTAAAAATTGTGATGCAAGTGCAAGTTCTTCATAGAGCATGGGGTGATATGGCCACTGCTACAAAAAAATGATCTGATGGTAGAAGAACAAATCCATTTGGGTTATAACAGTTGATCCACAAATAAATCTTTATTAAGGATTTGAAAAGCTCTTTTAAGTGAAAACTGCTTCACAATGACATTCCTTCTTCCTTTTTTGATTTGGCTGTTGAACCTGTACATATTTTTACTATGAAAAGCAAGTGTTCTTGGACTTTATTCAAAGATTTGCACCCTACTGATTTTGTTTTTGTCATTTTTGTTTGCAGGCCATTGACAAATTACCACTTTTCCCAGCTGTATTTGAATTAATTGGAATATTTTACTCTGTGGTAAGCGCTGTGCTGCATAATTGACGTGTGTTTCTATTAATGTCAGTTATTTGGCAAGTAATGCAAGCTTTTTCCTTTTATTTCAGTGGTTTACTTATCGCTATCTCGTATTCAAGCCTGACCGGTAAGGATATTGGTCCCCTTTATTCTGATTTTCATCATCACTTTGCTTAACATTAAGCACATACAAGATTAAGACCCCTGATCTCATTACAAAAATTGTGTAAAGTAAAAGAAAAATTTGAAATGGATTACATTTACAGTAAAAGGCCTATTGACCACTATATTGATTAATACTGTCATAAACTGGTGGTGATTAACTACATAATAAAGAGATTAATCTCACACAGTGAAGTTTTTCTTTTTATAAATTAGACCCTTCACTGATTTTTTTCAAGTGAAATCCCAGTGAAAAGGTTTAGCTTCTAGAGCACTCAGTTTGGAAGCAGCTTCACTTGATTTTTTCTGATTACTCAGGGAAGAGCTTTTTCAAATCTTGAACAAGACAGCAACAGATATCTTGGGCCAGTAAAATGTGCTACCAAAATGCTATGCTAGATTGGGAGGAAAAGCTGGTTAAGGAGAGGGAGGGGAAAGAGGGCTTTGACTGTCATCACTCCTATGCAGATTTCAATGCAAGGATTAACTATATGTTTAAAGATCAGTACATTACATCAATGAATTAAAGCTTACTTTTTTGTGCTGGGTTAGCTTCTTTGCATATATTTTTTAATGAAGTTCCCTTGAACATAAAACTCATAAGAGTAATACTAGCCTAAATAATGCCCAGAAAATAACTGCTCGCATAGAAAACCCAGAACAAATAAAAAAGGAATTGTTCACTTGAGCATGCAGCAATCAATTGGTGAAGAACATGGTTTTAAAAGATGGTCTATGTTTGATCACAATTTTAGCCACTGTGACTGTTTTGTAAGCATTCAACATTGCAACAAAATCGCCAGTGTCTAATTTAGTTGAACAAGTGTATAATATGAGGGGTTGACCTAGAGATCAGGTAACTTACACTTTCAGTTATAGGGACTATCTATCTTCTGAGATGTATCAATTTTTTTATTCATTTACTTCAAAGCTATCATTTTTCTACCTTTGTGATCTTCCTTACTTTTCAAATTCCTTCTATGTCAAACAATGAATTACGCAGTCACAGATGGGGTTGAGGTGTTTGTCAGCCAATTGATAAGGCTATTGCCAATTTGCCAATTTGCCAACTTCCACCAACATGTGTTCATAATTTCAGCAGAAAGAAAAGAAAATCGTTTGGTTCTTTATTCAAACAATGCCATCATCCACCTAGGTGGGTTGGTTAAGGAGTGTGTGCTTTGCCTTTGCCTAACAATACCAACCTTGATTATGTCAAACTTGTTTATTTATGCATTCTTAAAAATTAATGTGTTGTGTCTGATAAATGCTTCGGTAATTTTCTGCTGTCAAAATAATGATGTTGTGTCTGATAGATTCATAAAACCAGGAGACCTATTCTATCCTAATCCTTATGAACTCCCATAACATAACCCAAATACATGAAATTTTTTGCTATAAATAAGAAAAAGAAGGCACTAGAAGAGTTTTGTCTGAGAAATAAAAGCACTTATTGGACCACTTGTAGCTAGCTTATGAAGTCATTATTCTTAATTCTAAATAGTATTTTGGCATCTGCAAAAGGAAATGCTTGTTTTTATATAATTAATATTTATAACTAATAATATTTCTCTCTCTCTCTCTCTATATCTATATCTCTCTCTCTCTCTCTCTCTCTATATATATATATATATATATATATATATCAATTATATTTTAAGTATATAATGAATAATTTAAATTGTGATGCAAGATTTTATTTATTAATAATGTTGACAAAATTGAAATTGAGTGATAAAGGAAAAACAAATTATAGATTGAAAGTAAATAGAGCAAAAATATTAATTATGCATATAACACTAAAATAAGAGTAGTTTGAGCTAGTTACATTTTTTTCATGACTAATTATGAAAGCAATGTATGAAATATGTATTTTAATGAAATAAAACGACATTACAAATGAAATTTGATTAAAAAGTAATACTAATTCCTCACATTTTGAAGCTCTCCCAATGTTTAGTAGTGAAAAATAAAATGAATAAAAAGAGAACAACTTTTTTTTAAAAAAAAAAACCTTAATTTATATGTTTACTTTTCTTCATCAAACAAGGAAAAAAATTGTTATCTGCAATCTTTTTTTCTCTCTACATTGTTTGTTCTGTCGCGAAACTCGCACTGAATATTGTATCAAGCAAATGCAAATGAAATCGTAGCCAAATTTGGAGTCTTCTTCTACTTCTTCGTAAGCTCATGATATCAGAAACAAACACGAGAACCTTAGAATCTGCCACATGTCCAAAATTTTGTTCTACTTTTTTCTTTTTTGTATCACACTTAACTTGCATGTGCTTCATCATGCATATGCGTATATGTAGACATGTGTCTGCGAAATCTATGGTGGGTTTATTCTTTTGCTACGACTGCGTCACCTACTGACACGTGCCATTGTCCTCAACTGCCATGATCACTCCTCACTCTTTTTTTTCTCTTTCATTTGCATTGATCTCTCTGCATTTCTAACGCCATTCCAAATTCTTCATCTCGCACCAACGAGGTACCCACCTTTCAATTTTCTCTCTCACTTTTAGTTTATTATTTTTCCTGTGTCGGGTACCATTACATTTTAGGAAAGTTTTAGCTTTTTCTGTGATTGGGATGGCCAGTTAGAGAAGTGAGCCTTCTTCATTTTTGTGATTTTCTTCAAAAAAATAAATCCCTTTTGAACAAAATAAAACTGGTAACAGTGAGATTTATGGGAATGACAATGTGCATGGAAAAATAATGGTAGAGGTGACATTATGTGATTGAAAATGAAGTTCTTGGGGTGTCAGATCTGAGAATTTTTCTTGCAATCTTATTATTGAGATTGGTGGGGTGTTGTGCTTGATGTTGTTGACAATGCCATGTGCTGCAATTCAACTGATGTTGTTGTTATGATGATGCAATAGTGTATATCAGAAGGTGTTCTCTGGCGAATTTTGGAGAAGTTATCTATCGTTTTGCCATGCGGGGAAGGCAACGGGTAGCATCCAAGGATCACATACTTGGCCAGGATAAGGATGAAAATTTAGGTACCTTGGCTTTCTTTTCGTTCATGTGTTTTTCTTTTTAGAATAAATGGGTTATGCGTTGATAGGGTATTTTACACTGTCATCCAATCGCAAATCACTGTCTATGATAATTTTGGAAGTTATAGTTAACGATGATTTGTGATTTGTTGACAGTGTAAAACTGTTTTAGATTGCATGCGTTTAACTATTGAACTCTTCTTTTTATTACTAATACAGTTAAACTAATGTCTTGCTCGTTTACTGTTTTCTAAAATTTGTTTGTCTTCTATTGAACATTTCTAAACGGGTTTGTCTCCTGATTTTTCTTTTGCTTTCTAGAACTTTTCCTCCGAAGAGCTTAAACATAAAAAAGAGAATTAAAGAACATTTCTCAACTTATAGATATGGGATGAGAAGTTGATTGCTGAGTAGTGCCGAATTGTTTTAGGAAACAATTTCCAAAACTAGTGGGAAATCAATCATGCACTAAGTAGTTGCATTTTATAATTTAAAAAATTAGATTTCTTGAGTTCGAATTTGGGTGATTCCACGACCATGGTTCAAGTGGAGTTGGATTTAGATCCCTTAACAAGTGTTGAATTCAAACTTTGTGGATGAAGAAAACTTGCTTTGGAGGAGAGAACCCACAATAGGTTGTATATCAGCAAAGCTAGTAGATACTTTACACCAATGTCATGGTAATCCAAAAGAGATATAAAATGTGTTATAAATTGGATACAGCAGTGGAGACTGAACTCAACTTTCAGGCAAAAATGAAATGGCCACTTCAAATCAATTCAGCCACAGTATCTTTATTACACAGTATATATTACATAATCATGAATGTTTTTCTGTGCTTCTCTTGAATCTTACAGATGAATATACATAATTTTTTCCTGAAAGGACTGTGAGGGGATTTATATTTTGAAGAGTATTGATTTATGTAGCGTATTGGGTACACATTTTAACACCCAATTTCAATTACGAGCTTGTGAAATTTGGTTTGACATTGATGTGTACACACTGATAACATTGCAAAACATGGTCAATAATATAATTAAGAACAATAAAAAAAGTAAACTAACAGTGAGCTTGTGTGTAATTTAAATTCTTATTCTTTCTATAGGGAGAGGGAATGACAAAGAAATGTTTAATGTTTTTTTCGGTAATTTTTTATATGCCAATTGGAGAAATTGGTTTGTTAGTAACAGTAACACCAATGCCAAAATCTAAACATAAGTCTTAAATATAAGCACTAGGCCTTGAAAGATATATCCATTGGAGTTGGTTGATGTGTCATGATGTGGTTCTTAGAATTAAGAACTAGGTCTCAAATAAGACACTAAGTCTAAAATATATAAACTACATCTGTATTACATTAATACTTAATTAAAAAATAATAATATTTTGAGTGTTCAAAAAGTGAAGTGCAAAAAAGATTTATAAAAATGTGGATTGCTTATAAATCCCATTATTGGAGAAAATACTGTAAAACAGTAGCTTAGGAGTGATGTGGCTTGTGGACATTTAACGTGAAATAAAATCCTTTGCAAGTTACTTGAAAGAACTTCCATTGAAGATGCTATAATGATATCACTGACAGAAGAATTTCGTTCATCATAGCTTCAGTGCGTATACAGAATGCCAAACCATGTTGGTGGCACTCTTTTCGGCATGTATTAGTGGCTTCTCTTTCTTCCTTCTTGTATGGATACCATATTGGGTATGTTCTTTTATACCAAAGTTTAATTCACATTCATTCTTCTTGTATGTATAAAATATCTGATTTTCTTACTGCTATTGCCAATGCAGAGTAGTGAATGAAACATTAGAGAGCATTTCTATAGATCTTGGATTTAGTGGGAATACAATAGCAGAAGGTAGTTCATCTTAGTTTGATGACAAACATTAATGTTTTTATCATGTTTGACATTTAAATATTTATCTACTTCCTTTTATGATGAAGGTCTTGTAGTAAGTGTATGTTTAGGAGGTGCTTTTGTTGGATCTCTGTTCAGTGGATGGATGGCAGATGGTGTTGGGCGTAAAAGAAGTTTCCAGTTGTGTGCTTTACCTATGATAATTGGGGCTGGGATGAGGTATCAGCTGCATAAGTTAAATTATTGTCTCTTTCATTACTTGTGTCACCTTGCCTTCTTGTGCAATAAAATTTGCATTTTATTGGTACAACTGATGCACAAAAGCTATATTGTGTGTGCGTAAACCACGGTTTTTGAAAGGCTAATTTTCTTCTATCTGGTTTCATTTTTTTTTTAGTTTGGACTTCCTTGTTCCTTCCTTTGTGGGAACTGCGTAATGTTAACAAATTTGACTAGCCTTGTTTCTTCTGTGAAAAAAATGGTCTAATCAATTTTCTTTTATGATCACTTATAAATGACTTGAATTGGATGGTTGGAAAAGAAGGGTGAAATCCGTTTAGGGAAATGATAAAAAGCTAGAAATGGGAGATTACATTGCAGACCCTTGAAATTGTGCAGTATTTCTATCTTTATTTTTCTGTTTTCAGTGTGATCAAGAGGGATTTTTCCCATTGAAGATTTATAATCCATAGTTCCTTATTTTAAAATTAGACCCTGTCACAAGGATTTCAAAAGGTTTCCTATCTTCTGTCTTAAGTTTGAATTTCAGTTTTCAACTTATTGCTGATACACAACTTTTAAATTATCTCTGAATGAAATTTGGAAAAGTGGAAAATTTGAGAAATCACTTTACAACTTTAATAATAGTTGTTATAAAACAAAGAAATCCCTTCCTCAAGCTTTTTTTTTTATTTTTTTTATATTTTTATTGTTAAGGTTCTCTTGCTAATTGTTTTCAAATTAATGTCATCCCATTCCGTGATGTTTTCTATAAAAAACAGAAGATAACGCAAGGGGGAAAAGGTGAATAAGAAAGAAGGAGAAAAAGGTCTTCACAAACACAATAAAACAGCAGATAAAGTTATAAGCTTACTTTTCACAACTTTTGCAGTGCAACAGCAAAAACTCTGTGGGGCATGCTTTTGGGAAGGTTATTTGTTGGTACTGGAATGGGACTTGGCCCACCTGTTGTAGCTCTTTATGTGGCTGAGGTACATTAGATGATATCAGCAATTTTGTTTCTCTCCAGTTTGAGATCATTATATTTTTCAGTAGAGGTTTTTTATTCTTAGCTTAATTCCACTTGCATTTATAGGTCTCACCTCCAGCTGTTCGAGGTGCTTATGGAGCCTTAACCCAAATTGCAACATGTCTTGGACTCATGGGCTCTTTCTTTATTGGAATCCCATCGAAGGAAATAGTTGGTTGGTATGAAAAGCTATGTAGGCTTGGTGATATTTGTGAAGATATGTTTATTGGAGCCTTATAGGGCAATTCAATTTCAATTACATTTTCTGCACATATTTTTTTAAAGGTTGTATTTTATGTGGAAATTATGTACTCAGGTGGCGAATTTGTTTCTGGGTACCTGTCGTCCCTTCTGCAATGCTTGCCCTTTTTATGGAGATCTGTGCAGAGAGTCCTCATTGGCTTTTCAAGGTTATCTAATCGCCATGTGTTTAAAACTATCAAGAACTTTCAATTACTAAGACTAATTGTCAAAACATAATTTAGTGTATTTGCTTTCAACTATTTTGGATCATATTTGGGAGATTGATTGCTGGACTATAAATTTTTCTATCCCAACTCTGGCCTATGGATATTTAGTTATTAATTTGATCTTTTTGATGATATATAAAGTTTAATGTTGGACTTGTATACTTAAGATGGAGTGAAGTAATAAAAAGTTAGGAACTATCATGTCTTATGGTTTCTAATTTATATTTCTTTTACTTTTTTGTTTAACTTGATTCTGAAGAGGGCTTTTCAAGATCTCTTTATTTGATACCCCTTATAGAACAGTGTTTTGCTGATGTGGTGCTATTGAAAGGGTACTCTTTTTTTGCCTTTTGTTTGGCTCTGTTGTTTCTTTCTCTTTAAGATTGAAAACCCAGGTTTCTTTCTCCCAATGATTAATTCCCTTTTTTAAAATAATAAATAAATATACCCTTTCTGATGTCTATTTTGTAACTGTGTTATTGACTATCTGTATTTTTTGTTTTTTAAGTAGAGTACCAAGGGTCTCATCCTCCCCTTTGTCTATTTTTTTTTTTGTATTTATTTCCTTTTTTAAATGATTAGGTTCATTTTTCTACACAAACACTAATATTTCTTTTATTTTGTTCAGATAGGAAGAACCACTGAAGCTGAAGCTGAGTTTGAGAAGCTGTTGGGAGGAGTACATGTGAAATCTGCAATGGTTGAACTGTCAAAGGCTGACAAAGGTGATGCATCTGATACAGTCACACTTTCAGATTTAATTTGTGGCCGCTATTTCAGAGGTACATGACTGCGCATCTTAATATTTTATTCTAATGGAACAGTAGTGTATCTTTTATAGGCTAGGTTAATCACTAAATGCATTTTGCAGTAGTATATAGTTGTTTGTCTTTTTTTATAGTTGCTAAATCACTAAATGCATTTTGCAGTGATGTTCATTGGCTGTGCGCTTTTTGCGTTGCAGCAGCTATCCGGCATAAATGCTGTTTTTTACTTCTCTTCAACTGTCTTTGAAAGTTTTGGTGTGCCATCTGATATTGCAAACGCATGTGTAGGAATCTGCAATTTAGTGGGTATTGTTTCGCTTATCTCCTTTATTTTTGTTTATTTGTTGATTTGCAATTGCTTTTTATTCCTCTCAACCTTCTCGTGTAACCTCTTCAGGGTCTGTTATTGCAATGATTCTGATGGATAAACTTGGAAGGAAATTGCTTCTCCTGGGTAGCTTTCTGGGCATGGTAGGAAAGAAAAATGAAAGTTTTCCCTTTTGTTGAATGAATCTCTTCTAAATTTGAATATTACTTGAACAAAATTTCTTAAGACATGTTTTTAGAAAATTCAAACTAAACTGTAGCCGTCTACTATTCAGTAATTACTTTAACTATTAATTTATTGGATTCCACATGAATTAACTTCCACGGGAATTAGGAAGGCACCATATCCATTCAGCTTCCAAACAACACTTTTGGACACCAAATTGCTAAGTTTCAAAGCCATGCAACATAACTCCCATTTGGAAGGTCTGTAAAATGGACAGAGAATGTAACTGGAATGGAGGACAATGAAACCTGAAAATGGGAAATGGGAAAGTTTTCCGTATAGTTTTTGGGGATTTAGCTAGGGTCTACTTGGTTATTGGGAAGATAAAAGGTTCAAATAATGAAATTATCTTTCTTGTATTGGAATAATGTCCAAATATATGAAAGAGGATAGTTTCTATATCATGATTTTGCGACTGAAATGTAGCACCATGAAGTTAGGGATTAGGATTGAGTCTATATTTTCATAGCTCATGAAAGAAAGATAAAAATACTAGTTTAGTTAGATTAGTCAGGAAAAATACACTCATAAAATTTGTATCAATAGCAACCGTCCAGATTAAGGCTTGATTATTTAACCAGAATCTCCTGCAGTTTTCGTTGAAAATTGACTGTCCAACCAAATTTTTTTGCTCAATATATAGTCAATTGCTTTCAATTCATAAGTCACTTCCTTATTGTTAAGTGAATTTTAAACCTAACTCAATCGTATAAAACCGGTTTGTAAAATGAGGTTTGCAGCTACATATACTTTAAATTGGTCTTATCTTTAATCGACGTGAGTTCTAACACTTTTGAACTCTGGTATCTTGGGTTTTCCTACACTAATTAGAGAAGAAATCTAAGTTATTCTATGATGCAGTTTAAAAGTTGGATTTCTTTCCAATTATTACATTTCATACTAATTTTCATAAGCTACATGATGAGAATTATATAACCTGATCTTTGCCTATTTTCTTGTTTAGGCGTTAACAATGGGTCTACAAGCCATTGCTGCAAGTTCATTTGCATCAGGATTTGGAGCAATGTATCTGTCTGTAGGTGGCATGTTACTGTAAGTGATCAGAAATTTAACTTGCATTTGTTGGAAGACGGGTTTGGTGGGGGGTGCACTCCCCTTTATATTTAGCAAATCTTTTTCTGAAATTCATAACCTGTGTCCTTAGTTTGTCACTATCAGATGCACACAAATGTGTGTGTGTGTATATATATATTTATATATGATAATAATTGGCTAAAGTAGATTTCAATCTCATTTTATCCACAAAATCACAGATGAATGAATCTAATGCAGCTTTTCGAATATTAGCCATACTTAGAAAAGTTTGCTTTATTTATGTAAAAATGGACTTCTGCATTGATTGTTGGACACCTTGTGAATCTGAAAAGATACCTACATTCCTTTGTTTGAGTCAAACTACTGAACAAGTTATAAATCTCTGTGAATTTGACAGTGCATGTTTCATTGTATATGTTGCTAAATGTGAAATGGACAACACAGGTTTGTGATGTCATTTGCTTTTGGCGCTGGTCCAGTTCCTTGTCTTGTCATGTCTGAAATGCTACCCGGCAATATTAGAGCAAAGGCAATGGCCATTTGCCTGGCTGTGCATTGGGTAACTCCCTTCTCAAGTTTTCTTATATTTCATCTTAACTTTCCAAAGTATTTAACTTTTTTTGAACTTTTGACATACTTATGAACTTGAAATCTACTGATGTTTAATCTTTAGCCATGTTAATGGCAGTAAATATTGTATGATGTTTACATTTTAAAACTAAATTCTGTTTAAATATTTGAGTTATCCGTGTACTTGTATTAAGAAAGGTTCTTTTAAGTCTGAATTTGACCTTGAGATAAGAGATAATTGGTAAATTGACATCATATTCTACATAGAATCACTTTGACATTTTCTCTAGTTCAGTTCAATAGCAGGTCCTGCATCAGAAACAATATACATGTTTGAAGAAGTTTTGGCCTTTCACATTATATCAGTTTCATTTGGCTTGGCTCCTCCAATATTACCATGTTCTCTAAGATTGTAAACATTTCTTTCAACAGATGATAAACTTCTTCGTGGGTCTATTTTTCTTGCGCTTGCTGGAGCTAATTGGGGCTCAACTCCTGTATACTATTTTTGGTTCATTTTGTTTGGTAGCAGTGGTTTTTGTGAAGAAATATATTCTGGAAACAAAAGGGAAGTCGCTTCAGGAAATTGAAATTGCACTTCTTGCACAAGAGGCAAGCTAAACAAACTAAAGAGGTCTTATGACAAGGTATAATCATATTTTAACTTATGTTAAAAATCTCACAGAAATAAAACCAATTTATATATATATATATATATATATATATATATATACACACGTGAGATCTCATTTTATAAATTTATTTTTTAGAATTGAGTTAATTCATTCAAATAATTTAAATGGTTTTCAGGGCAGTATTAATCTGTTTGTGATTCTTTGTCTCACTGGTTTGCAGGAAAATCTGTGGTTTTGTTGCTGGGGGTCAAGCTTTTAGAGCCTTTGATCATCTCATGCTATATTTGATTCTTTGTTCGGGTGCTCACTGAAAGGCATATGTAAATTTTAGAGTTGTTTTTGTCAGTCAAATGGTGAACACATTACAGTTGATAATTTTGGGACATGAAAATGATATGATAAAAGTAAACCAAACTGATGATTTTATTACAGTAAGAAGCTAGTTGTTCTTATTCAGAAAATCCAACACCTGATGTAACTTGTGTGCAAGCTTTATAGTTAGAGGGGTTAAACATACATACATATATATATATATATGTTATTGTTTTATTTTTTAAGTACAAAATAAAAACTATTAAAAGATGTGATGTAATTTAAGACGAGAGCTGAAATTTTGCTATACAAATTTATGAACAAGTGAGGTGTGTTTTGAATGAGAAGAAAATTCAACATAAAAGAAATTTTAAAAATAATTAATGATTTGATAGTTAGAATATATAAATAAATACAAAATAATAATTAAAATTTGTGACTAGAAAAAAATGTTTTTTGCTTGCAACTATTGGATTAAATTTAAAATATTAGAGTTGATAATTTGTAGATAATACACAACGTATGGATCTAAATAATGTTTTGAATTTTCATTTAAAAAATTATAATTTTTGAAATTTGGTTAATTTTTTTTATACATTAAAATAACAAGTTCTGAGAAAAATATATATTCACTTAAAAAAAATAATTATATATGTGTGTGTAGTTTTTTTTTTCTTTCATAAACATCAATAACAAATATTTTGACTTAATTATAATTTTGGTATCAGAATTTCATTTTTAATTTTTATTATTTATTTTTTAATTATATGTAATTATTTTCAGTAAAATATTCATATGTTTTCTCTGAATTTGGTACAAGTCCCTTCATTTTGTACACCAAGAATATTTTACGCTCACTCCACGAATATTTTGTACGTTATCTCTCAATCTTGTCATGTCTGTAGCAATAAATACCTATAACAAAGTTATGGATCAAAATTATTTAAAAAGAATTTCAAAAGAATCAAATAATGGATGACTAAAAATTAAGAAAACAAAAATATTAAAAAATCTAAGAACAAAATTACACGTGTTGCAAAATACAGGATTCAAATTACAATCAAGTATAAAACGTGGTCGTATGGTTGTTCTAAATGGCATAACTAATATTAAGAGGGTACCACATAATTGACCGATAATAATAATATGTTTGAATGATTGTAAAACCCTGATTTTGATTTCTGTTTATGGATAAAACAATGTGGTAACTAATGTTTTGAAACTGCTAATTCATTCTTGTGGAAAGAGATTAACCTCAGAGTGCTATGAAAGGTACATTTATTGAGGTTGTTGTCTCATAAATTTAGCTTGAGAGATTTTTAGAAATGATATAGATATCTTTTTATATTTATTTGTTTTTTTAGTATAAAAGTTTTTTTATATAAGTATTTTTCTTTTGTAATATATGTTAAATGAATGTAAATATGTGTTGACCTATTATTACTTAATAATTTATTAAAAAAAGAAAATATTTTAACACAGATATGTTAATAATATTTTAACAGTATTATTGATATTTCAAATTTTTCGAAATAGTTATAGTCTCTCTAAAAAGTTAGTTGTGAAGGATTATTTTCACATAACTATTCAGTAAATTGAGATCTCGTTCATTAACGAATTAATCAGACAAATCTCTTCATCAACTAAGAACGATAATGTGCCACCACCTATTTATTATATCTAAACCTAATAAGTTTTTTTTATGTTGAGTCAAATTAAGCTGCAATCTCTATTTTTGGTAGTGTTCTTTCGTCAATTTCTTTAAATTTAAGTTTAGTGACCATATTCTTCCTAAACCTAAAGACTTTTGATTTCTCATCAGGTGTAACTAGAATTCTAAAAACAATACACTGATCCATGGTCAATATATTTATTATTCATTTATTATTTTAAATGTTGGAAGTCTTACATGACTAAAAATAAAACTAATTTATAATATATAAGTGAGGTACAAACCTTACCTGATTTTGTGAAATTGAGTTAGCCTTTAAAACTCATTTCTAATATTAAATCTAATAAAAAAATGACATGTTTTTGTTAAAATATTATAAAAAGAATTTATTTTACATGAGCAACCTCTAAAAACACAGCATGTGGCAGCATATAAACCGTGTTTGTTTAGAGAGAATAGAAGTTGTTGCAGCCAAACATGATGTTAGGTTGAATGGGTAGACATCAATAAGCATTGATTCGGAGGCTATGGTGTTGTCACTTTCCTTTGCTTTATTACTATTTCAAACCTTTTCCAGATAACATCTCAATTCAATGCAACTTGTTGCTTGGATTTATGTCAATTAAACTTTCGAATTTTGCTTATACTTATCATTGATGACTTTAATACGGGCAATACAAAAATCTTTTATTTTTATTTTTTTATAGGTTACTCTATTAATTTATTTTATATCTTTTCAACATAAGAGTTATTCGATTTCTTGCTTATATCTTTTCCTTTTTTTGTCTTTATTTTATTTTTCTAATAAAATACTGTAATATATATTATAAAATTTAACTAATTTATCTCCCTCCCACATATATAAAATGATTTATTATACTTTTTTGGCAAAGTTAAAAAATATAATAGACATGTGTTGACTAACTCAAACTTATTTAGTATTATTATTTTAAAATTTGTTCTTGTTAAAATTTAGATGTATAATTGAAAATAATTTGTAAAATGTATTTCTTCATTTTATAAAATTGAGAATATTAAATAAACTTGTAAATACTATTAATTAGTGTCAAGTTAAGTATTTTTATTTTTATTTTTATTTTCATTGCATGAATACTTCGGTAATTTTATTATTATTCTTAATTTATATATATATATATATATATATATATATATAATTTATTAATGTATACTTAATTGAGTCCGTGATTTTCACACTTTGATTTTTTTTCATCAATTTTTTTATAGTGAGTTTATATGTAAAACTCATTTTACATCTATCTATATTCAGTAAATTAATATATTAAACTACATCGTAAAATTTACTTTTTCTTTTGTTAAATGTTTTCTCTGCTGAAAATTGTGTATCGCAATTATTCGACAAAATGAATGAACTAAGGCTTTTCGTGCTGTTTATGCTTTTGATTATAGGAATTAATTGCTATTGCTCTTTCACTTTCATCATCATTAGATGCTAAAGGCATCGTGATCACTTTTTCATTCAATTTTGTTGTGTTCTTGTGTTATTTTTTTCCCTTTTTTTGCCTTGCAGCTCTTTGGTGAAATGTGTGGCTGAAACTAAAGTTTCGTTACTCTCTCTTCAACTCAGTATACAAAGTCGTTTTTTTTCCTTTAGAATGCTTTAATGGTATTTGTTTAGGTAGGTTGGAAACAGACATTGCCATTTTGCTTAGGTAGGTGTTTTTCTATGCACTACTACTTTTGATATGGGTATATAAAGTGAGGAGTAACGAGTATTAGATATATTTAAATTTTTTACATTTATCTGATTACTTTTTTTTTATTTTTTTTAAAAAGAAATAAAAATTCATATTTTTATTATTATTTTATTTTTATATTCTGTATCATGTAAAAATATATTATGATATTATTACTCTAAACTGAGTAGAATTTCAATCACAGAATTTTGTTAGAAAAAGTACACAGTTGGTGAAATTAATTATAAAATTGAAACAAACATGTCGCTAGTTTATTTGTCAACACCCAAGCCTGGTACGAATATACATACATGTGGATTTCATTGCTTAATTTCCATATCGATTTATAAAGTTTTCCGTATTCAAGTCTTTGACTTCCTGAATTTGTTATTAGAATTTGTCATTATTATATTATTACATTATGGGATTGAGGTTATTATGTCACTTTTATTTTGAATATCTGAACGTTGATCTTAATCATGTTGATGTAAATGTTTGTTCAGTTAAATTATTTTTTTTGGAAAAAACATTCCAATATTAAAATTAATAAAAATTAGATTATTCAAGTCATTAATTAATGTGTATTAAATATAATAATTTACTTCTTTGTCTTAAATTTAATATATAATTTTTGGAATAAGGTTTATATTAAAAATATATATATTTTTAAATTAGTAAGATATGTTTCGTTTTGAATAGTCCTTCCAAATTTGTTCTTAGTATAATTTAAAAAAAAAAATTAATAAAAATATTTTATATATATATAAATTCATATTTATTTCTTAATTTTTTCGACGTGAGACTTTATCCAAGAATGTCTTATGTTTTTCTCGTGTTTTATGTAAAATTTTATCTGTATCCTGAAAATAATTTCTTGGTACCCTTACAGTTTGATTCAGTGATAGGTGATCGTTGGTCCTTCGTCTATAGCTCACCGTATAGTCTCACTGTGTAGATATATTTATATGTTTACGACAGGACCTATTTTCAGAAGATTTTCTACACCCCTTTTAATAAAGTTCTGTTGGTCGTGACCACATGAAATTTTACATCAAGAAATAATCTGTGTCAGGTGACGAAAACGTAACAATTGACTTATTTTCGTGGTCTAAAATATAATATAGTTATTAATTAGTTCTGATCATTTACTTTGACTTCAATTTTTGTGTCTGTTATTTGAACATTGGTTTTGGGTTCCTATTGCAATATGTAGCCATTTAAACCAACGTCAATTATATTGGATGCATCGAAATCTAAACAAGGTAAAAACTATTAGGTACACAACCCAAAACAAAATAAAGCTACACTTACAAAATTACAAGTAAAACTGTATTTTTATCTATGTATTATTAACCCCTTACCATTCTCACATAGAAAAAGTGAAGGAAACAAATTATACTTAAATTTAAGACAATTATCTTTATAAAAATTAATTATACTTAAATTTAAGACAATTATTTTTATAAAAATTAGTTGTACTAAATGATTGACCGACCTATTATTAATTGGACGATCAATGTTTTCATAAGAATATTAAAATGTCATTTTTAATCTCTAGTTATTGTAAATTAGACAATTTCTCAGTAAATTAATCGGTCATGTTTCTATTAGATACTTATTTATAGATAAAATACATTTTTGACTATAATTAGACCAATTTTAATTAAAATTCATTTTAAAACTTATAAATACAAAAATAAAATAAAAAAATAGATAATTGTATTTACAATGACTTTAAGACTGATAACCTATTTAATAAATATAATTAACTAGTAATGTGTTTGATAGGTATGTACCCTTTAACTTAGAGTTTAAAAACGAAATATTAAAAATAATTTTATAATAAAGACTTCAAACAATGTTAAAAGACTGAAATAAAAGTGTAAAATATTATTTATTTTGATTGTGATTCTCAATCACACATCCAAATAATAGTTGTATCAAAGTTATCAATTTTCAGTCAACTGAAATTTTCACACGGCTTCTTAAAAACATGGATCATGGTATTCTTAATAGCTTTCATTTAAGTGAATTTGAAGAAGAGTAATTGAGAGAATTTGATGATAAATGTTTTTGTTATTTATTTGAATAGACTTGAAGGTAAGTGAAAGTGAATTTAAAAATAAATTTTTTTAATATGTCATATAAATTAAATCTTACACTAATTTTCATAAATTTTACTTTCAAATTTACCCTTATTTACCTCTAAATCTATTCAAATAAACAACAACACAAATTACATTCAAATCCTCTTAATTATTCTTCCTCAAATCCAGGAACACCTAAATAACCCCTTCAATCTGTCTCTGCTAACACGAGATAATCCGAAAAAGTTCATTGTATTCTCTACGCTAACTACTCCTTAATGACGTGGTAGATAAGCATTGAGATTTGCAACCACATTTTAGAACCTATTGCTTTTGGGGTCAGACATTCTGGGCCCTTCTAGTCGCGAGAAGCTAGAATAGCAAACTGACACAAGGCTTAAAAAAATGGAATCAGTTCTGCACATGCTTCTTTCTTCTGCATTTTTTATTGCAGAATTGCATGAAAGATACATTAACACAAGCCACGAACCTTCATTCAGTTACTTCTACAAATGATCAAACATGAAACATCGAACACCTAACATTTGGGACAACCTTATCTAATGTTATTTTGAATTTTCACCTGAATAGATCGTATAAGAAACAAACCAAAAAATAAAAAAACCAGTAAAATAAGTATAACCCACTTGTTCAAATCTCGAAAATCTAATGGAAGACTTTCCACATAAAAAAAAGATCAAATCTTGCGGGTCAAAATAAACGCATGTGAATGTCAGTGTGGCCCACTATTATTTTATTTATTTAATTAAATTAAAATTTGGTGGGCTCGTCTTCGATTATACACATCCATTACTACGTATTAGTATTGTTTTATGCTAATCCTTGTGTATATTCTAGTTGTACTTTTGATTATATATATAAGAAAAAATTCAGTTTTTGTTCGTGTACTGTGATAAACCCTACCACAGAAGAAAAAGAAATCTTTTGTTTCTCTACCACAAAAAATCCTATCATCGAAAAGGCCATCGCAAGTACGAGATGTGGTAACAAGTTGCAAGGGGTGACGTACAATCGTGTTCACGTTAAAATCATGGTAACAAAGGGTCTCCAGAAGCATGAAACAATTAGCAGAAAGCCCCCAAAACAGAGGAAGCCCAGAAATATTAAATAAGAAACAGTGGTGGAATTGGAATTGAATAAGGGGTGTTACAGTCTCGGAAATTGCCACATTTGACTTAGAAGAAGACAAATTAAGGTGGTAAAAGATCGAACGTGCGAAAAAAAGAATTTGGAGCACGCCGTTTGCATTCCACCTAACTCCACCGCTCAGTTAGCTGGTCACAATATCAACCAGTCACCTAAATGAGTCGCTCATTGAAAGCTTTCAACAAACACCTTACTCTCCTCCCTCTCCCTCTACACCTACGCTCTTCTTCTGCCCATCCCTTCATAACTTCCTCTTCTTTCCCTCTTTTTCCACATCACGTTTCCTTCCCCAGGTTTTCTTTCTCTCACCTTCGTCCACTCTCGTGTGAGTTTCTCTTTCTCTCTGTTTGGTTCTTCTCACTCCAATTCACTTTCTTACTGTTTTGAACGTCAGGTTTTTGCTTTTGGGGATTTTTTCTTCTGGGATCACTGTTTTTGTTTTTTTCTTTTCTTCTTTCAACTGGGTTATTAGACCCATGAAAAAAAAATTCTGTCTTGACCTTGAATTTGATGGAATATATTGTTGTGGTATGTCACTATTGCATGCAGAAGTAAAGGGTGTCTTTTCCCTTTCTCTCTCCTTTTTTTTTTCGAAGCTAATTTTATTTTGATCTGAATGTACTGTATTCTGGGTGTGAAGTACAACTTTTGATGGAAACTGTTTGTTGCGTTCTACTCTGTTTGTTTATATTCTATCTGTTAGTTAACATCATGCATTAGCACACGGAGTTTGGATTTTTTTAAAAGCAAAGAGTATCTAAGTCAATAATTACTAAGTATCTTTTTTGTGTTAAGTAGCGTTTTGGCTTTGTATCTTCTAATTATTGATGAAGTTGTAGCGTTGCCTAGTATCGTGAAAACCTGGTTATTGCTTTATGGACCTTGGGTATAAACATGCTGGTGTCCAGGAAGATCAGGAGCTTTAAACACGAAAAATGAGGTTATCTTGACTTGTTATGAATTATGACCTTATGATAGTGATGTTGCTGTGCTTGGAAGTTTAGAAGGGCCATCTTGCTTTTGATTATGTAGTCACTTCAGGAAAAAACCAAACTGATATTATGGTTGTTCAGTAGTTTACATCAAGTGGAATTTATTTAATGGCTACTAAATCCATCGGTAAATGTTCTTTGACTGTTTCTTCCTTTTATATAGCATCTGCACCTGCTACATTAATGGAGGTGGTGAAAGCAATTGCTAGGCAAGAACCTGCAGCTCATGAAAATGTTGCTATCAGAGCTGATCAGAAGAGTTATAGTTACAAGGAACTCATATCATCAGCACAGCAGATATCTAATCTCTTGTGTGCCAGTGATGCACTGGAGGTGAGTTACCCCTTACAATTCCCTTGCTATTCTGTTGCTAGAACAAAGCCTTCACAGGGTAAACTAAGAAAAAGCTTGAAAGTAGGTGGCATCATGTTCTCAATAAGAAAGCACAGTTTTTTTATTCTATTCAGATCTGCTAAAAATGGAAGATTAACAAAAAATTTCGTCTGTTGCTTGGCATTCGTGTGTAGTACTACATTTGTGAATATGTTTAAAATGTTGACTAAATTCTAAGTGGTATCAAAACCCAGGGAAATCTTGGTGGAGCTCGAATAGGAATTGTAGCCAAACCCTCTGCTGAATTTGTTGCTGGAATAATTGGGATTTGGCTCAGCGGAGGTGTTGCTGTTCCCCTTGCAACCAGCTATCCAGAAGTAGAGCTCTTGTATCTGATTGATAATTCGGTATGTGTTGGAGTCTCTTTCCTTTTTTAATTTAGCTATTTAATTATTCTACACCACCTTCGTGCTTTACTTCTGCTTTGTGGATGAAATCTTAATAGAAGTTTGATATAATATGGCTGTAGGATATATCTGCAATACTGAGTACTGAAGAGCATAGCGAATTAATGCAAAGCGTAGCCAATAAAAGCTGTTCCAAGTTTTTTCATCTTCCATCTGTTGTCAACATTTCTTCAGAGAAAAGCAGAAATGGATACTCACAGAATGGGAAAATTCACGAAGACAGGATTTTCTTGGATGATATCATAGGAGGATCAAGTAAGAAAATCAGTTTCAGCTTTTATAAATGGATTCGGTAGAGTCTTTCACTAGCAATCTGTTGACATTTCTTTCTTTGTTTTTCATATCCTTTGGCATAGGTGAAGATGATCCAGCACTGATTTTGTACACCAGTGGGACTACAGGTAAACCTAAGGGAGTTGTTCATACACACAGAAGCATAATTTCCCAGGTATGCTCCATGTTTATCTCTTTTTACGTTTATTACATAGAATTGAAAGTTTCATCATCTACTAAAATAAAATCCTCTTCCTGAACACGGGCTCTGTGATTGAGCAAATTGGATATTATCAACACATGAATGAAATACCGTTTATGATTTTTAATATATAATCCCTGTTGACTTTAGCTTGTCAGTCAGACTCACCTTGTTATTTACTTTGTAAATATATATATATTTTTTAATTCTGGCTTTGATTTTAGGTCCAAACTTTGGCAAAATCATGGGAGTACACGTCTGCTGACAAGTTTCTGCATTGTCTGCCACTACATCATATCCTTGAAAGTTTCTTTGTATACATTGTTCAATAATTTTCAAATTATTCAAAACATAATATCATCTTTAGTATGTTTGCAAAAATATGATTTGGGATATCTTTATTATGTCAAACCTTAACGTATATGGTATACATGTTCATGGGCTTTTCAATGGTTTAATGGCCCCTCTCTATTCAGGTTCCTCGGTAAGATACTGTCTTCACTTGTGCTTCCAAAGAATAGACAACTAGAAAATAAAAATCTTAACTTATCTTCAAAATAGATAGTATCCATTTTAAACAAATTTATGTGGCTAATAATCTATTGTGTTGTTGTTGAAGGTTGAGTTTTTGCCAAAATTTAGTGTGAGGGGAGTTTGGCAGAGATGGCGTGAGTCATATCCAACTGATGGTTCTAAGGCTGACGATGCTATAACCGTGTTCACTGGAGTAAGTATAACTCTTATTAGCGTTGCTCTCATATATAATATATCATATCTTTCATTTTCATGGTACCTTGGCTGAGAAAATAACGTTTACAGATATAAACATACAAAAATAGCATCTATAAATTGTAGGCCATTTGATGGTGTTCTATGTCATGTACTATGCTATGCACAGTTTGTTCATTTAGAATTCATTTGTACACTATTTGCTATTGACAGTATTTGCTATGATGAGAGTAGGTGATCTGATTATACTTTAATAATTTTTTAAATGAAGGTTCCAACTATCTATGCCCGATTGATACAAGGTTATAATGCAATGGATTCTGAGCTTCAACATGTTTCAGCATCTGCCGCAAATAACTTGCGTCTTATGGTAAGAAAGAGAGTCACAGTAGCATGTGTTAATGTAATGGTTTGTTCTTCAATTTTTAATATGTAACTCAGTAGTGTTGAAAATTGGCATGCACGGATATTGGCTACCGATTCAATATTAGAGATCCGATATATTGTCATGTTAATATTCAGATGTGTGGGTCCTCTGCACTTCCACTACCTGTTATGCAAGAATGGGAAGCCATCACTGGGCATCGCTTATTGGAACGATATGGCATGACTGAAGTAAGTAATCTTTAGTTGAAGTCCTTCAACTCTGTACTGAATCATGTATATATTTTAATAGTTTTCTTATTCAATTTACAATGATCTTCTTAGAAGAATCTTATGGTATTATGTTAATGTTTCTAGTTTGTTATGGCATTGTCAAATCCATTGAAAGGTGAGCGCAAGCCAGGAACTGTGGGCAAACCATTTCCCGGTATAGAGGTTAGTTGATCTTGATACTGTTCTCTGCTACTTGCCATTGAAAATTGGCTGTTTTATCTCTCATTCTACTACTGCATAATCTTTTTACTTGATCAGATAGCCTAAACTACACTGTAAAGACTTTAATAACTAATGATCTGGCTCAAGTTTCAAATCAGGTTAAGGAAACTAAATTTATTGTTCTACACTGAATGAAGTGGTATATGACTGAAACTTAAAGGACACGTTCAAAGTTTACTTTGGCATTCTATGAGATTTGTACTAAAAACCTGGAGTTGTTGTCTCAAGTGTTATGGACACTCAATGTGGAAAAAACACCCTATGGAATTTTAAGGCTGACATTTCTGTCTGCTTGACAGGTCAAGATCATTGCAGATGAAGATGGTGAGAATGACGACACTGCAATGGGCGAGCTTTGCGTTAAAAGCCCTTCATTGTTTAAAGAATATTATAAACTTCCTGAGGTACTTTCAAGTTCTTCTATTTAGTGATTCAGAAATCACCATTTAGTAATAATTATTTCCTGTTCCTTTTACTTTTTATGCTCCTCCAAACTGTTAATGAGGTATAAATAATGCATTACATGATGATTTATGTACATTATGCTACAATCTTTTCATGTTATGCCCGTAGCTATCTGTTACCGACAGGCTGTAAGCAATTATTTGAGTAACACGAGTTCCAAAATGCTAAAGATTGAACACAGTAAATGAATAGAATATTATTTCAGTTACCAAAAGTCCAAGATTCCTAATATAGGGAATGGTGAAAAGGATATCATACCTACTTCTGAGAAATTTTCATATATCCCTGCAGGTAACGAAGGAATCGTTTACTGATGATGGATTCTTTAAGACTGGAGATGCAGTTACTACAGATGAAGACGGATATTACATCATTCTAGGACGTAAGGAAATTTATATTTCTATGTATGCTCATAAAAGTGAGAACTTTGAGTGCATCAAGTAGGACGATTCTCATGCCTTAATAGTTACATATCCAATTTTGAAATTTTCTAGATTTGTCCAAGTGATTTTCATTTTTCCAAAACAAATATCACAACAAAAGTAAGAGAAAAAAAAACATGCTTAAATTTGTGTACCTGTTTGTCAAAAACATTCGTCCCTAATGGCTGATAGCCAGAAATCTGGTTTTTCCTAATATTTTTATTTTGACATGCATGAGTAGTACTTAACTATTTCATCTTCATTGACTGTGCATAAACAATAAGATACCTAGAACTGAACATTAGAGTAGTAAAAGCTTGTGATGGAAATAAAACTAAAAATAACGTTGTGTACATTCTCTACGTGTTTCTAACAGGTACTAATGCTGATATAATCAAGGCCGGTGGCTATAAGCTGTCTGCATTGGAAATTGAATCAGTTATCATAGAGGCAAGTTGCTACCATTTCCTCATTATGGGTTGCTAGGTGTTATCAAGTTACATTTTTTTTTCCTCCATGGAAGTGTTGAATATATGGATATTCACAATCAGAACATTTTTTGCAGCATCCAGCTATCTTAGAATGCTGCATTTTAGGATTACCTGACAACGACTATGGAGAGATTGTAGGTGCAATCGTTGTGATACATGCTGACGTTAAAGAGAAGAGAGATCAAGAATCAAAGCCTGCTCTAAGCCTAGAAGAATTATCTACCTGGGCCAAAGACAAAATTGCACCTTACAAGGTATGACAACATAACCATTGTTTATTTTTATGTTGAAAGTCTTACATCGACTAAAAATAAGATCAATTTATAGTATATAAGTGAATGAAAACCTCACATTATAGTCAGTTTTGTGGGATTGAGTTAGACTTAAAGTTCATTTAACATTTTATTTGCATATAAAATATGCAAGATGAGTTCCAAAGGTCAAAAGAGAAAATCTTAAACTATGTATCATATGATGGCAAATTATTCTAAAGATTCAAATGCACTTTCTATATTTCTTGACTATTTCTCATACTAACCAAACAATTAAAATGCACCATATCTGTTTTTTCTTGGTGTTTTCTTTGCTGCTAATTACTTTGCTTTCTGATAATTTGTTTATTATTTTTGTCAGATTCCAACTAAACTAATCCTGTGGGAAAAACTCCCTCGCAATGCCATGGGGAAGGTAATTTACTTTTGCTTCTATTTTGTTCTTATCGACAGAATTTCCATTTTTTCACTTTGACATGCCTTCTGGGATGGAAAACTAGTTAATTGTTTCTCCTATGAAATTTCAGGTAAATAAAAAGGAGCTGAAGAAGCTGGTGGTTTCAGAACAGTGAACACCATTTGAGCTTTATTCACTGCTCAAAGTTTAATGTTCTTAAGCCAGTTTTTTAAGATGGTGGAAATCTCAAATAAAATTTCACCAATTATTTATTGAAATAGAAACCTTTGTATTCTCTCATTTATTAAGTTCAATAAGTTTTAGCATATTACGAGGGTAGATAAAAGAAAAGAAAATAATCATTAAGCATAGCAATTTAGCTTTATTTATGAAGGTGATTGATTGAATGTATTTAATGAAAAACATTCATTATAAGTAAAGAAAAATGTAATGTTTAGCTATTCAATTCATTTAGTACTCTTTATTTGTCTTTCATAATCTAAGTTTATTTCTTTTGTAAAATGGAATGAGTTATTGAAAGGATTCTATGGAAATTGTCAATAATATATGTTTCTCATGTTAATAATTGTTTTTTTATAAATATAGAAGTTTATTTTTTTATAATTATTTTATTTTTATGTCAAATAAATGGAATGTGTTCAAATATAATTATTTTATAATAAAAAAGCCTTTTTTATATACTTTTTTGTACGCGATAACACATATTTATATTTATTTAATAAATATTAAAAAGGTAAAATAGTTATAAAATAGGAAATTTTTGTAAATAAATATTAAAAAGGTAAAATAGTTATAAAATAGAAAATTTTTGTAAATAAAAAAACACAAAAACTAAAAGAATAGTGAGAAATAAATATAAAAAATTTAAGTATGAAACTATCATATTATAAACTTTTGGAAATTACTTTCACACTGTATAAAAAGTAACTATACGGAGGTGCATGAAGAAGCTTCCATAAAAAAAAGTGATTGTTTCTCTACACTTTCATACATTTTGTCGTGTATCTCCACATTTTAAAAATAATTTTGGAATTAAGTTATTTTTAATGAATTTTAAAATTTATTGAAGAAAAAAATCTTTCAACGAATTTTAAAATTTATTAAAAAAAATTTCAAAATTTTTTACAAGTTTTAAAATCGATTAAAAAAAATTCAATAAATTTCGAAATTTATTGAAGAAATTCCTTAAAGCACAGAAAACAGGGTATATGGTTCTTTTAATTACGAGAAGATAGTTTTGAAATTTTAAAAAGATGTGAGAGTGTACGGAGAAACAAAAAAAAATAGAGAGAAAAGCCGGTTTATGTAAATGGGCCTGGGTGTATGTATATGGGCCTGGGTTAGTCCATGGCCCAGTGAATTCGTGTTGTTCTTCCCTTGTTTTCATTTCAAACGCGCTGTCTCGTTTCTTGGTGTTGCTCTGTGCCCGCTGCTGCAAAGTGCAAAACCTGAGAGAGAGAGAGAGAGAGAGAGAGAAATGGAGAAGATGAAAATAGAAGAGGTTCAGTCTACCACGAAGAAACAGCGTGTTGCTACTCATACTCACATCAAAGGCCTAGGGCTCGAGGTTCCTTCTCCTTCCTCTTTCTTCTCCTCTTCTGTGTTAGGTCTGCAATTTTCAGTTTCAATTTTAGTTTGATTATTGTTCTTCAGCCGAGTGGAAAAGCATCGCGTTTTGCCGCTGGCTTCGTCGGCCAAGTTGAAGCCAGAGAAGCTTCCGGTCTCGTGGTCGACATGATTCGCCAGAAGAAGATGGCCGGCCGTGCACTCCTTCTCGCCGGACCACCTGGAACCGGAAAGACTGCACTGGCACTTGGGATAAGCCAAGAGCTTGGCACCAAGGTTCAACACTCATTCTTCTGCTGTTTTTTTTTTTTTGCTTGAGAAAAAGAGACTATGCTGTCAGTGTCTTTAGCTTCCTTGTCACTCTTAATAAGGTTTATGCCACTCTGCAGGTGCCATTCTGTCCAATGGTTGGCTCTGAAGTGTACTCCTCAGAAGTGAAGAAGACTGAGGTTCTCATGGAAAATTTTCGACGGGCCATTGGTCTGCGTATAAAGGAAAACAAGGAAGTGTATGAAGGAGAGGTGAGTTTGTATCTGCTGTCTCTTATCAAAACTGGTTGTGCATTGTAAATATTGTTGTTGATATTTTTGCTGGTCTTGTGTAAGGTAACTGAGCTCACTCCCGAAGAAACTGAGAGTGTATCAGGTGGTTATGGTAAAAGTATTAGCCATGTGATAATTGGATTGAAGACAGTGAAAGGAACCAAGCAACTCAAGTTGGATCCTACCATATATGATGCCTTGATTAAGGAAAAGGTGAGGTTTATGATTTCCTCTTGCTCTTTGTGTGCTGCCATGTGTAAATTAGTTAGTTATGAGTTATAAATTTATTTAGTTTATTTTGTATGGAGCTGTTTTATTTTTAAAGGTGTTTAATGTTTGTGTGAACAGATGTGTGATGTTTTTGATTTGGGACTTCTGCATATGTGGTGCAGGTAGCTGTTGGGGATGTTATATACATTGAGGCAAATAGTGGCGCTGTAAAAAGGGTGGGTCGAAGTGATGCTTTTGCTACAGAGTTTGACCTTGAGGCAGAAGAGTATGTTCCACTTCCCAAGGGAGAGGTGCACAAGAAAAAGGAGATTGTTCAGGTATTTAATTTGAAACCAATTTTGTATCAATGTAATGCGTAAACTTTTCTATTTCAGTATTATTATTATTATTATTGTTATTATTATTATGATTATTATTATTATATATATTTCTGATCGCTTGTGATTTGAATTGCTTCTTCTTAAAGGATGTTACCTTGCATGATCTGGATGCTGCCAATGCACGACCTCAAGGGGGACAAGATATTCTGTCTCTTATGGGTCAGATGATGAAACCCAGGAAAACAGAAATCACTGACAAGTTGAGACAAGAAATTAACAAGGTATTTTCAGAACTTCTGATACAAATTTCTAGTCTATTATTTAATTAGTTGTGGGAAAAATTAAGGTCTAAAAACGAGGTTATCTCTTGACAATTTCTCCAAATACACCCAATTGTCTTTGAATTACCTATTGTTTCAGATGTTTTATACATAAACTGAAAATGGTGATTGATAAGATTATACTAGTGAGTTATAACCAGAAAAAAAAGCAAAGGTAAAAGAAAAGCGGGGATAATATGGAAACAAGAGGGTAACTGTTTTTGTTGGTGACAGGTTGTCAATCGATATATTGATGAAGGTGTGGCAGAGCTCGTGCCTGGAGTTCTATTTATCGATGAGGTGACTGTCACTAAACTTCTCACTAACTAATTAGTGCATTACTAATGCATCTAAATAATTAAGTATTAATGCTTCTTTGCAGGTTCATATGTTAGACATGGAATGTTTTTCGTATTTGAATCGTGCTTTAGAGAGCTCCCTATCTCCAATAGTAATATTTGCTACTAATAGAGGCATATGTAATGTAAGGTACGATGAAAATAATGTTGTTTTTAAAGTTTTGGTCTATGGTAAATTTTGATAAATCAAATGAATGCAGTGTGGTGATTGGTAGCTAGTCATTCTTGGCGTATTTTTATCATAGCAGGTCCGACCATGGGTGGGTCTTATCTTTGTCAGTTTTTTGAAATAACTCCTTGATCTTGAGTTTAACTCTCGACCATATAAGACTTTAATGCTTGTCACTAGTAAAGATTGAAAAATAAGCGTCTGTTTGTAGAACCTCGTTGATGTTTAGGGAATTGACAATTTGACGTCAATCAATGTGAACTTCAAGTAAATGGTCATATAGTAGATTAGTTGTTAGATTAGTATGGTTGGATTTTAATTATCTCACCTTGCTAAATTTTGAGCATTATTGCCTGCTTCTTTTATACAGAGGGACTGATATGAGCAGTCCTCACGGCATACCTGTTGACCTACTGGATCGGTTGGTGATCATTCGAACACAAATCTATGGTCCTGCTGAAATGATACAGGTAGGATGAGCTTTATATTTCTTTCGATGTACTTTTGATATACTTTCAATAATTGATATGTCCAAACATACATGCTACTTACCTGTGGAACAGATTCTAGCTATCCGTGCTCAAGTGGAGGAACTGGTGGTGGATGACGAGAGTTTAGCTTTCCTTGGGGAAATTGGACAACGAACATCTTTAAGGTCTGCACTCTAGATTGGCTGTTCTCCGATCCTATGCTTTTCCTTATGTTTCTTACACCTATTGCTTGCTTATCAGGCATGCAGTTCAGCTGTTATCACCTGCCAGCATTGTAGCAAAAATGAATGGTAGAGACAATATATGCAAGGTAACAATGAAGTTGGACTATTTGATGTCAGCATTTGAAATAATGTTCACTACGTGCTTATCTCCAACTTAAGGAATTATTATTGTTGTGATATTTATAGGCGGATCTTGAAGAGGTTTGTTCGCTATATTTGGATGCCAAATCATCTGCCAGATTACTTCAAGAGCAGCAGGAGAAATACATTTCGTAAGATTATTGTTTTCAAACTGTTGCAAGAGCTGGTGGTTGGATTTTAATTACAACCGGTTTGCTTGTTGCTTCTCTGCTGTCCCCTGCATGATCCGAGACAATTGGTTCATAGAATTCATCTGGGTATTATTGATGGTAGCAGAAACCTGAGACATGAAAACGAGTCACTGGATTAGAATCAAAGGGTTAAAGTGTGCTGTAATTTTTTTGCTGAAATCGTTTTAAGATTTTTTTTTTTTGTATGCTTTGACAACTGAAAACAGAAAGGCAACATGGAATGTAACGAGGCAGTTTATTTCCCCTATGTTTTCGATTCTTTTTCTTCTGCACTTCAAAATTCACTTCTGTTCATCGGATGTAATGGTATTAATTAACAACTTCTATCCCCTCAATTCTACAACTTTTTGCTGGCTTTTGGAATATTTTAGGACATGCTTAGCAGTCATGACAATTCCTGGACTTTACATTGTGATTATATAAATTGTTAAACTAAATTAATAGATAAATATGTGTATATATATCTAGAATGTATGTCTATTTATTGTTTACTTGCTGTTCTAATTGAAATTTATGGGCTCGTTTTATTCTAATTGTGTTTTCAATATTAAAATTTTAACTTGAGTTATTTCTGTTAGAATTTTGGATTGTGGAATATAAGAGATATAATTTGGAGAATTTTCTTTTATTGTTTTATTCATGCACTCTATACATAAAGTAAAATGTGTTAGAATATTAAATATTTGTAATATTTTAATTTTCAAGTTTAAATAAATAATAAATAAATATATTTTTAGTTTTATATAAATAATATTTTAAAAGTATATCTTTTTTTTATATAAAAGCTAGTTTAAAAGAAAAATATTAAGTAAATATTCTAATATATTCATAGAGGTAAATACATAGTTACAATATTACCTTAAATCATTAATTTATATTACAATTAAATTTTTAATTTGTACCATCAAACAATTTTCTTACCATTGAACAACTTAAGTATTAGTTATTAATCACAGTTTCATCACATAAACAAAACATACTTTTCAAAAATAGTATCCTTATAAAAATAAACAATTATGACATGTAAATGTTAATAAATATTTAAAATGCTAATAATTTTAACTAATATACTTTTGTCTTCTTTAAGGAATTTTTTATTATTTTACTTTAATGAAATAAATTTTATAAATGTCGTCAGACGAAAATTAAATCTATTTATTCAATTTAAAAATATGTATTACACTTAACAAAAATATATCTTACACCAATTTATTTATTGCAGACAAGATATTAGAATAAATTTAATTTCTAAAATATGCATATATCTTTTCATATTCTATATAATTAAGTTAATAAATAGATTTAATTATAAATATACTCAAATAATTAATTTGAATAACAATTTAAATTTTTAGTTTTTATTGTCTTGGTGTTTAAAAAAAAAATCAATAATATAGTTCACCTGAACCTCGCCTGCTCTTTTTCTTTTCTTCTTCTTTTTTCCACACGGTTTTCAACCATTAAAGTTCACGTGAAACTCGCCCGCGAAAAAGAAAAACTTAGCACCATAAGACTTTCATCTTATAAACAAAGATTAGAATAAACAAAAACAAACTATTGTTTCCACTAAATTTGGCTCTTTCACACTAATGTTCATGCTTTACCAAAAGTTAAATCCATTTAAACCCAAATTAAAAGTTTGCAATAAAATAAGTTTTATAAATAAAATAAATTTTATAAAAAGTTAAATATATTTCTAATTCCTTAACTTAGAAAATTAAAATTAAATTTCTTTTGAAATTTTAGATCAATTCAGTTCTCCATATTCAGTAAATTTAGTTTTTTTAATTAAATTTTATTAAATTTATTTAATTTTTCAAATGAATTTTTCAATTAATAATGAAATGAAAATGTATCAATGTAAATAATTAAAATATTATTATAAAACATTTTTAAAATATCAAATAAATCTAATAAAATTGAGTTAAAATGATTAAATCTATGTATTTTTAAAATTGAAAGACTAAATTAGATTAAAATTTTAAAGATTTACTATTTCTAATTTTTCCTAAAAAATAAGAAACTAAAAACCTGTATGAATGTTAAAAAGAAGTTATTGTGTTTAAAAATAAAATGTACATTTAATTATCGTCATCACTAAAATAATTTAAATAAAATAAAAGATTTTTACTCAGTATGTCATTTAATAATAAATTAAAAATAACTTATATCTAAACTAATTTGTAGAAGTCATCTGGTATTAGTTTAGGAAGAGAATTAATTTCTTTTTCTTTTTATTTGTTATTTTCAAAAGCTTTTATCTCATTTAAACAAACTACGGGCAGAACAATATATATTTATAGGCAAAACTACATTTTTATTCAAGTGGGTAGTAAATTAGGTTTTCAAACCAAATTTTCCATAAATAATCTATTAAACTGGTTATATAAAAAGGGGAATTAGAGTTATGTATATTTTTCTCTTGAATAAAAGATAAAATGGGCACAATTTTACATTCATTTAATATACTATAAAAATAAAATAATTATCAAAAAAATAAATTTTTGTACTTAAAAAAAAGAATAGAAAAAAATAAAATATAGTTTAAAATGAATATAAAAATTTGATGTGTCCAAATATCATTATTGTTTTCCCTTTTCCCTTTCAAAACTAATATTCAAAGTTTATTTCATAGATTTTCTTTTTAATAAAAGCTTGTTGCAGTAGTAAAAACATATCTAAGTCACCCCAAATTAATTTTGGGTTAAACAACCATATCAAGTTTGATTGATGCAAATCAACCAACCTGTTAGGTTGGATAATCTGTTTCTGAAGTCATTCTTTTAACATTGAATCAGTTCTTAAAATCAGTTTCCATCTAGAGGGCTTTCAAACCAAAACTGGTTTTAAACCGAATGGCATAAAATCCAAACTGGTTTAGCACTGAATAAATATAAAGTACATATATAATATTTTTTATACACTTAAATTTTTCACATCAATAAAGTAATGTGACTTTCTTATAAAGCAAAGTTGACTTTGTAACCAGTTTAATACAACCTTAAGAAAGAATGATAAAATGAATTATGAAGCTGAGAAAAGTTTTCTGAGATGGTCGAGAAGGAGAAGAAGGATCCTTGTTTTGAGGATGTTCAGAAATGGAACTTATGGTCATCAGATAGAGACTTCCACCATGAGGGGTATTCATCTTCTAAAAGCACAAAAAGGTTTTCTTCTTTGTGACATGATCATACACACTGGCTTGTTGGTAAGAAAAATGATATTTTGACATGTATAATTTTTTTACATTCATTTCACATTACCTTTTCTTATTTTTTACTTTTTTATTTTTCAAAAAATTACAAAAGTTCACTCTTTTAAGATTATTTTACCCTTGTTAACTGTGTCAAATGAATGTCAATACATGTAATAGTATCTGTACTGTTGGTAAGCATTGATCTTTGTGTTTCATTTTAAGCCTTTTTTCAGATATGTTATGTCTGAATCCATCACAGTTCTAGCTTTTGTTTCTATAGGATGAAAGTGGAAACTGGCATGTGAGTGCAATAGCAACATTAGTAGACATGGTTGGAAGTGCTGCACCTTACACAGTTAACCAATGTCACCATGTCACTCTCGACTTGAACATCTCATACTACTCAATGGCAAAGGTTCAGGTAGTCTTCTCTTTATGTTGACATCTAAATATCTTTGGTTTTTGTCAATTTTTGAAGACTTTTGCATCCTTGAGTCCAATTGTTTTACTCATCAAATGCATTCATTAATTCTAGGTTGAAATAGAAGCAAAGGTTGTAGGAAAGAAGGATGATTTAACTTCAGTGATTGTGGAAGTCAGGAAAAAGCAGAATGCAGAACTGGTTGCTCTAGGGAAACTGTGGATGGCAGTATCTACAAAGAATCCAAAATACCAACCCAGTAAACTCTAACTAATGCAGATTCTGCTTTTCTTCTACCATGTGAAAGTAAACTGTTTCAATCAACCTCATTCAAAGTGACATGTTGTATCTGTTTCATTGATACTCCTTCTATTACAGTAGAAATTACTTTTAAACAATGAATATCATCTTCTCTTCCTTTAGTGCTAAGGTTAAAGTGAATAATTTTCAAGCTTTGTGAGAATATGGATCAGTTGTTTTTGGAATCATGGAAGGATCATTGGTACAGTCATTTGGAAATTCATCAGAGTATGCTTTAAAAGTCATTGTTTCATCCTTGGTTTTATTTATCTGCATCTTTCAATATCATTATAGTAACAAATTTACTATGGAGAAAATATGCATCTTGACATACCAATACCGTTTATATATACATTAATAGCTGCTGATATCTGCAACTACTACACATATCAAAACATAAGTAGTGTATGTTCCTACAAAGTTCAACATCTCAAATACTAAAGCATATACTTTTTGTTTTCATTGTATTCACTAACGTTGACTACATTTTCAATAGACCCTCAATTATTCGTTGTCAAATCTAGTTAACTCTTCACATTTAAGCCAATATCTTCTTCACTGACATGTGATGCCTTGCTCACAGTGCCATTTTGAGTTAATGGTTTCTCATTTGAACTCTTCTGGTTTCTCATTTGATCAATTGTGGGTCCATAAGCCCAGCTGCATACTAGATAATACAGTATATTAACAGCATTGAGTAGAGCAAGAAGCCAGTAGTACTTATCATAGCGACCCTTGTTAATATTATCCAAAACCCATCCCTCTTTTCCTCCTCTTGAAGTAACATGTTCCACAGTGCTGAATATCAAACTAGATAAGAAGTTTCCTGCAGCCATTCCAAGTCCAAAAAGGCAAGATGCAATACTTGACATTGTTCTAGGAAACTCTGTGTAATAGAACTCACTTTGGCCTATGGCATTGAATGCTTCAGCCAAGCCTGCCAAGAAAAGTTGAGGAACAAGCCACATTCCAGACATATTCAACACTGCATTCATGTCATTAACATGTCTCTCCCTGATTGCTCTACTTCTCCTTGTAGTCTCCACAATTGCTGCAGTTGCAAAGTGGAGTAAAGAGAAACCCAACCCAATTCCCATTCTTCTCTTGGCACTGATCCTAACCGGTTTTCCTACAATCTTTGATGCTAGAGGAATAATGGCACGATCATAAAGAGCCACCCAAAGAAATATTGTAAACACCAAGACTACAGAAAAAGAACCTGCTGGAACTTCAAACTTAGAAGTGATGTGCCTGTTGAGGGATTTAGCTTGCAGTATTCCAAAAGGGCCTCCAATGTTAACTGACACCATGATCCCTGTAGACCACAGTGGAATAACTTTCATGATAGCTTTTAGTTCTTCCACTTGTTCTATTGTGCAGAGATTCCACGGATCCGAGGCTGATCCATCACTGGCTATATCTTTTTCAGGATCTTGAATTATGCAAGCTTTATTCAGAAACCTGGAAAACAAAGCATTGCAATTTTTGATACAGTGAACAAGCACAACATAACATGATAAAATAATGATAGTGTTATGTTATCGACCTTAGTTTTTCATCAGGAACAAGAAGATCAGAGTCCTTCCTACGATGGTACATTTCAACTGAGTTACTTGGTGGTAAAGGAAGCTTCCTGTTCTTGTAGGCCACAACAATTACTTGTGCTAGGCCAGTGATTAAGCTGCCCTGAACTTTGTTCTTTACATAAATTGGAGAAGCAATGAAAAACAAAAAAGTGGACATGAACATAAGTGCTGCTGGAACTCCAAAACCCAATTTCCACCCAAAATGATCTTGGATATATACTATAACTGTGAGGGCTATTATGACAGCAAAAGCTGTAAAAGCATAATACCAGCTGAAAAATGTTTCTAAGACCCTCTGGTTTTTGGGGTTATCCTTTTTGTTGACCTGGTCTGCACCAAATGGCATGGAACATGCAAGACCACCATTTCCAAGAGACATGAGAGCAAAGGAAGAGATTAGCATTGTCATTTGCCCAGTTGTTGCTGATTTACATCTTCCAGGTTCTTGATTACAAGGAAGAGGCCGAGCTTGTGGAACCATCGCTGTTAGCCACAAGAGTGTCATTCCCTGTTGAAAGAACAAAACAAGCTTTGATTAAAACCAACTTATTTTAACTGTTTTGAATGTCTTGTAATCCTCAAAGTGTGATCGAGTTTTTCACAGAATAGAAATGAATGTGCACCAGGTTTGCATTTTGTTAGACTATAAGTTCATTAAAAATATAAAATGTTGTTAATGTAGTCTTATATTTCGTGCAGCAAGATCTTCTTATAGCTCTCTTACACGTTGAAAAGATCATGCAGTTGTTAATTTATATATTCTTATCATAAATGAAATGGCTTCTGCCTTCACATTTCTGTTAATGACAGTATATAATTGAAGTCTGCAAAATAATCGTTAGATTTATCGAAGAAGAGGTCACTGACCAGGAGATACATCACAACGAGATCTGAGTCTAAATTAATATTACTCTTTATTTAAAACTTTAGGACAATAAATTAATGATTCTTCACCCTTTTAATGTATTTCATTTTTTCATTGTGTTGCTTGGATTTTCAACATCTTATACATATTTTGTGGACACTTAAAGACAGTAAAAGTAAAGGTCCTAAAACTGAAAGAGCCTAAAGGAAGATGAAAAGTACCAGAAAAATGATGGTGGATCCTAACCCAACAGAGAGAAATCGACCCAAGTAAGAATCAGCAATGAAAGCACCTATGAGGGGTGTGATATTGCTTGTTGCAGAGGACAATAGAAGCACTTGGGTTGCTTTGGCTAAATGAAAGTGGTAACTCCCCATCAAATACACTACCATGTTTGGCAGAAGACCAAATGTTGCAACTTTTGCAAGTGCCTCGTTTGCTGCAACACAAACAACCAAAACCAAAAAGAATGAGAATCCATCACCAAAAACCAAACCAATGTGAAACAAAAACAAAGTTTACCCATGATGAAAGGCATGGTAACAAAACCACCCTTTTCCTTTTGTGGTCGTTGAATGTGTTCTGATACCATTTCAACTTCTCTTGAACAAAGCTCCACTTGCTTCTCCATTGTTGCCTCCTTCACAATGCAAACAAAGAAAACACAGTTTGGGAGCTCTTAAATACCAGTTTTCATGCAGCAGATAAAGATGTCAGAACTTGCAAGAGGGTCAATCGAACTTACCATGTTTCTGTTTCTGTGTGTCTCTGTTACAACATGTTACTTATAGCAAACATTTTCTATGTTATCACTGTCTCACGATACTTACAATGTATGAGGTAATGTTAATAATGCTTTTGTTCATCGGATGCAGATGCACCATATTTTCACTATTTCTTTTAAATGCTAATAGTTATATTTATCAAGTAAATGTCAAACTTTCTGACTTTAATCAACTTTTGTTGCATTGACAAAAGAATTGTAACATTTTTAATTGTTTTAATTATTTTATATCTCTAATTCAATGTGAAATTTTTTAATAGAAATTCTATACCTGTCACTTTATTCTTACTTATAATTATTAGAAATTTTATAATGGATAAAATAAAAGTGATTTATTATTTATTATACATATTTTAATATCTTCTGATAAATAAGAATTTGAGCTCTTTACATGAGACAAAACAAAAGAATCTATTTGATGTTCATAAAAAACTAAAAGCATGTTTTTCTAAACAATAAGCATTTTACATATACTACTTCCCATCATCGATTAGTTTCTTTTCAATATCATTCATTCAATCAATTATTTAATAATTTTTAGTAAAGAAATCATTTATAAATATAAAATTAGTGATAAAGAAAAGAAGTCTACTTTACCTAAAACTTTGTGAAAAGGACATGAAAGGAAAGTTTGTAATTTTGCTAGTGTTTTGGAATCTTGTGATCATCCTATCTTTATGTTCTTGTCTACTTTGGATTTCAGAAGGCAAATTTGTAGTGCGTTACACTTGGCCTTTCCTCTTTAAAATGCATTATATTCCTAAACTGAAAAAAACTTTTGAAAATAGCCACTCTTACTTTTTTTTTGTTTAATTAAACTATTTAAGTGAAATTTTATAGGTATGTTTCAATATCCATTGAGATAATATTATTAAATTAAAGGCTTAATATATTTTTGGTCCATATATTTCTCAACTTTGTTTAATGTGTAACGACATAGAAAAAATAGAATGAGTTGCCACACAATAATATTCACAGTGACTAACTCACATCATCATCTCGCCATGTCATCATCATCTTTCCCAAATAAAAAATCCTAATTTTTGTAGGTTTTTGTGATTTAATGGAAAACGATTTGGGGGTTTCGTTTCTTGCATATGGTTTTGCGTCATCAATGGAGGTTGAACAAGTTCAATGGTGGTGCGATTTGGGATTTTACAGGTTCTCACGGAAGAGGCACGATTTCAATTGTATTGATGATGGTGCATGAGAAAGATGATATAAGTTGCGCAATCTATTGTAACGAAGGATCTCTGTTTCAATTTAGGAGTTGAACACGATTTGCACGAGTTAGGGTTTGGTTCAAAAAGATTCGTGATTATTGTGCGAATTAGGGTTAATGTTCGAAACAGGTTTGAAAATTATGAGTTTTTTTAAGGTTCAATGATTGTGATTTTTGAGTTTTTTTGCAAGTTCAATGGTTTTATAATTTTTTTTCCGAAAAAAATAAATCATACATTAAACAAAGTTGACGAATATAAGAACAAAAAATTATATTAAACCTAAAGTAAATTATAGAGTATTTGAGATATTGTTTGGAGTTCAAAACTTCTTTTAGTGTGTGTTGGAATTAGAAAGAATTTATAAGAGAAAGTGAGTAAATAAATTTGAAAAGATAAAAATGGTGTGATTTGAATGAATTTAAGATAAAAGTTGTATATAATATAATAAGTATGACAAATTAAAAAAATATTTAATAAATAAAATTAAATAATTATTGTTTTATTGTGAAAAATAGATGTGATATAAATACCTTTAAATTCGTTAAAACAAATAATATATACACTCCCAAATCTTTTATTTTCACAAGACGTTTAATATATTGTTTTGAAAATAATGTATATTTAAATTATTTTTGACATTGATCCTAAATAAAATAAATAGGGACGAATCTTAGAAAATCTTTAAGAGAGTCTTCACTTCCATTTTTTTTCTATATATATAAATTAATTTTTTTTAATTTTAATATATTTTATATATTTCACATTCTCAAATTTATATATATGTTGACACTTTTAAAATAACTTTTTTTTTATATTGTCTAAGATATATTGAAAGTTTTCAACCAAAGTATAAAAGGAACAAAAATTCAACTTGAAAATTACTTTTTCATACCTCCTATCTGAGGACTAGGAAAAAAAAAAGATTGAATTTCTAATTTCCTTTACATTCCAACTTCAAATCTGGTAACAGAAAATATATATTTAAGAACCATAATTGGGTCTCAACAATTGAACATTTACTATAATTATTATATGCTATCCAAAAGTTATAATAGATATTTTATTTTATAGCATACTCAAACTTCTAAAATTAATTTGCTTAGCGAAGCAAGCAACCTTCCTTTTTTTGTTTTCTTAGAAAAAGGTAATAAGATGTTGGAAATTTGGTTTGAGCAAAACTTTACTATTAGAAAGCAAAATTTGACAAAAGAGGAAGATAAAGGTCATAGTCATAAACTGTGACAAACTTGTTTCAGAAAGCTTTCACTGATATACCGTAATAAGATCAACACTACTGCCAAGACAATGATCCTATAAAGAAGAAACCTAATGGACTTTAGGATAATGATGTCGATTAATGTTTCGTTAATTAATATAATGTTTTTTTTTCAGGAAATTAATGTGAAGAGTATTAGTTGGGAAAGAAAACACAATAATTAAAGTGCAAATTTTCATGTTTTTAGAAGCCTTTAGATGATATCAGAACATACTGCTTAGTCCTTAAGTTGGTAAATTAGACTAATACAAAAGCTATTTATATTTAGACAGTGTGTGGGCTTTAATGGCTCTGCATGAGTTGACTTGTAAAAGAAGTATAAAATACTATGATAGTAAATTATTAATTTTAGAATTAAATATATTTTTAGTTTTTTAATTTTTAATTAAAACTGGAATTATTTCCTTTTAAAAATTTTAGTCCAATTTAACTTTTCAATTTTAAAAATATATGAATTTAAATTTTTTTAATTAAATTTTAATAAGTTTATTTAATGTTTTAAATATATTTTATAATAACATTTAAAATTTTCAACACCTTTAACACATGTCACTTTATTATACTTTATTATTAGTTGAGTAACACAATCAAAACATCACATAAATTTAACAAGATTTAATTAAAAGAACTAAATAAATGTATTTCACAAATTAAAGAACTAAATTAAATTAAAATTTAAAAAAGAAAGATAAGTTTTAATTTTCACTTAAATAAAAACATATTTAATCTTTAGTTTTAAATTTATATATCTTATTTTACTTATTTAAAAATAATAATAAATTTTCTTTTCAATTATTTTGGTCTAATTATTATAATAAGTCAGATTATATTTCAAAAAATATATATATGCGAAATTCATAGAAAGTTGACAAACTAATAATTTAACTGATAGTTGAAATCAAAAAATAATCAAAATAGTTGCTTAAATTATACGCGTAAATGTTTGGTAAAGCTAAGTAATTGACAAATTTAAAATGATAAATATATATGGTATCTTTTTACGCGATTTTTTATTTTAAAAATGTATGTTTACAACGTTTATAGTTTTAATTATTAATTTTATTTTTTGTATTTTTATTTATAGAAAAATTATTTTAATCATATTATTATTCATCTCATACTATATTTTAAATATTTCAATCTTAGAATAAAGTAAAACATACTTTTAAATAGATATCATATTATCATTGTGCAATTAAAGTAATTATTAAACTCTACTGTAATAAAAGATTTACCAAAAACTATAATTTATCGGTAATAATTTGTTGATGTTTCAGATGAATAAAAAAAATGTTATAATGAATAAATAAATAGAATAATATAAAAATTTTCAAAGCTAAAAATAAAAACAAAATACCTTATTATTTATTACCAATATATCTTATGTAATAAAAATATAAAAAAAAGAAAATTCCAATTTGTGTATAAAATATTACTTTATGAGTAAAAAAAGAAAAAGAAAACATATATATTATATAAAAAATATACTAAATAATTTAAAAGTAAAATAAAAACACAAAATTATAAACTGTTCATTTAAAATAGCATGTAAAAAACACTATATATCAAGCAATAATAATAACATCAAACAAATTTTTTAATCGGTGGAAGAAACTATAAACAAGGAAACAAAACCTAAATACTATATAAAGGAATACGATTGCCGTACATCAAAGTCTCAAGAAAATGTAAATGTGATTATTCCAATGTATGAATTATGGATTTCAACTTCACTTAACTTTGATACAAAATTTTTACAATTTAGTTTTTATTGATTGTAAGATAGTATACATAAGTTTATCTTACACTATCATTTTTACTACGAATAAATGATATGAAATAAATGTATTTTTCTTAATCTTCAACAATATTGAATATTGGAAGATAGAGATTACCCATTTCATGTAAGTTATGTGAGAACATATCTTAATTTTATTGCCAAACAATCTCTATATGTCTGAGAATGAAGATTAAGAATACAGGAAAAATGAAACAATTCAATACCTAAAAGATTCCTTTATAACCAGAAGAATTTTGTCAAATCATATGAAATATTACCTCATACAAAACTAGATTCTAATTTCACTAGCCTAATCATCTTTTGTATGGGTTAACCGTTGAAACTAAGGTTATCAAACTCGAGAATTTACATAAACTCATGAAAATTGAATAAATTTAACTCGTAAACTCGTAAGAGTTTACTTCAGATGAAATAAATTATATAAATAATATCTTAATTCAAATAACTCTATAAAATTATATAACTTTAAATAAATAAAATTTATAAATATATTGTTCATAAAAATAAATATTGTCGATAACGATGGAAAGAGACATAGGAATGCAAGAGATAGTGACAATCGGGTCATGAAACCCTAAACCCCAAACGACCTCGTTTTTCTTAATTTTTCCCTAATTCAAACTCGCAAAATCACTCCAAACTCGCGATTCTACACAATCCTACCGATTTCACAGTCAATTCTACCAAGTTTACACAGAAAACGAGTTTACTTCTAAATTAACTCGGAAACCAGGAAACGTAAACTCAAGTTTACGAGTTAATTCGAGAGTTTGATAACCATGGTTGAAATCACTAACACTGGTTTTTATTGGAACCAGTAAAACTCATTTCAATCAGTTACAGTTTTATGTGATGAAGTTCTTAAAATTTCTTCACCAACCTGTGATACCTTATCAAATGGGGCTCCAATTAATGGTAATTCTTCCTCTTGGGAACCATTTTCTTGATTTAGCTTTGATTGTAGATCTGCAGTAGGTCCATAATTCCAACTACAAAGTAGATAATACAGTAAATTAACAGCACTGAGAGTGACAAGAAGCCAATAGTACTTGTCAAAATGACCCTTGTTAATATTATCTGAGATCCATCCACCATTTCCCCCTCTTGAAGTAACTTTTTCCACAACATGGAATAGTAAAGAAGATAAGACATATCCCACAGCCATTCCCAGTCCAAAAAAGGAAGAAGCAATGCTTGACATGGTCTTTGGAAACTCACTGTAATAGAACTCATTCTGGCCTACTGCATTGAATGCTTCAGCTATGCCACCCAAGCAAAGTTGAGGAAAAAGCCACATTGCAGACATGTTCAACACTGCATGTGTGTCATTAACATGTCCCTCACTAATTGCTCTCCTTCTCCTTATTGTCTCAACAATTGCTGCAGTTACCAAGTGGAGAAAAGAGAAAAACAACCCAAGTCCCATTCTTGTCTTGGAACTGATCCTTATTGGTTTGCCTCTGAGCTTTGATGCTAGAGGAATAATCACACGGTCATAAAGAGCTATCCAAATGAAAATTGTGAATATCATCATTACTGCCAAAGAACCAGCTGGAACTTCAAAGTTTGGAGTGATATGTCTGTTAAGGGATTTAGCTTGCAGCAATCCAAATGAGCCTCCAATGTTCAGATACATCATGATCCCCGTAGACCACAGAGGAATAACTTTTACAATAGCTTTTAGTTCTTCTACTTGATCAACTGTGCACAGATTCCATGGATTCAACGTTGAGCCATCAGAGGCTATATCTTTATCAGGGTCCTTAATGAAGCAAGCTTTATTCAGAAACCTGGAACAAAACAGAACATCAGCAGCAGAAGCTTATTACTATTTCATGAGGTGAGTAAGCAAAAAGATAACAATAATGGTAGTGTTAATATGTGATTCAATTCAATTCAACCTCAGTTTATCAGTTGGAACAACTAGATCAGAGTCCTGCTTATGATGATACATTCCATCAGAGATCTTATGTGGTAATCGAAGTTTCCTGTTCTTATATGCTACAACAATGACACGGGCAAAGCCAGTGAGCAAGCTGCTGTGTGTTTTATGCTTTACATAGAGTGGAGATGCCAGAAAAAAGAGAAAAGTGGACAAGAACATAAGTGCTGCTGGAACTCCAAAACCTAATTTCCATCCAAGATGATCTTGGATATACACAATTCCAGTGAAGGCAATTATGACTGATATCGCTGAAGAAGCATAGTACCAGCTGAAGAATATCTCCAATGCCCTCTGATTATTGGGATTATCTTTTCTATTCACCTGATCAGCACCAAAGGCCAGGGAACATGAAAGGCCACCGTTTCCAATGGACATGAGAGCAAGGGAAGAGATTAACACTGCCATTTGCCCAAATGTTGCTGATACACATTTTTCAGTTTCAGAATTGCAATGAGGAGGCCGAGCCTCTGGGATCATGGCTGTTAGCCACAATAGTGCCATTCCCTGTCATTAGGAGCGAAAACAGTACTAACCAGTCATTATTACTCACTAGTTATCATTTAACATTCCAAATATTTCCCCATCTTCCAATTAACCACAACCCTAATGAAATTTTGGAAGTTGAATTTAGACTAAATGCACAGATACAAGGGTCTTATACTCAAAAAAATACATGGATGCAGTTCAATTCGCCCAACATTGTTGTTAGAATAATTATACCTATGTATCATCATTAAGCCTACTTAAGGGTAGTGTGTTAATCTAGTATCTAGAGTAGTACCTAGGTCTGCACCTAAGTGTCTAGGGCAGACTCTTAATCTTCCATGTTAGTTTGTATCAGAACTTTATTATAAATAGATGAAAGTGAGAGAGATCAATTAAGCCTTCTAGAAATATATTTTTTGTTCTAATCTCAACATGGTATCAGAGGGAGGTTAGAACCTATTCTAGTGATATTTGTTGTTTGTTGGGTATATTGTTTCATCTGCTATCGGATCACCTATTAATGTTTAGTATCACGCTTGAGATATATATACATCGGCATGAGGGGATGTGTTGAAAGTCTCACATCGACTAGAGATAAGACCAATTTAAAGTATATAAACATTCTCTCAGGATGGTCTAAAGCATATGTGCATCTTGTTTGAAGCCAAAGTTACCACGTCTATTGTCTCAAGACAAGTTGATTTTGTTGGATCAAATGACCAAGTTCCTAAAGAGATCTCAATATCATCATTAAGCCTACTTAAGGGTAGTGTGCTAGTATACTATCTAGAATAGTACTTAGGATCAATTGAGCCTTCCAGAAATATATTTTCTGTTATAATCTCAACAATTGTCAACTGTTTTTGTAATGACAAACATTACAAGAGAAGAACTTTTGGACTACATCTAGCATTTTCTTAAGTATAAGAGCCTAACATAATCAAAACAAAAATCAAAATCACTTTATAGATTAGGAAACAAAACATAATTAACCCTATAAATATGTAAAATACTGTCTAAATATGGATAAGATCGTTATTGCAATGAGGGAAAAGGAATAACAGCTAATATCCTACCAGGAAAGTGATGAAGGAACCTAAACCAACAGCGAGGAAGCGACCCAGATAAGAATCGGCAATGAAAGCCCCAGGAAGAGGCGTGAAATTGGTGGTTGCAACAGATAACAGGAGTATCTGGGTAGCTTTGCCCAGATGAAGATTGTAACTTCCCATCAAATACAGTATCATATTGGGCAGAAGCCCCAAGGTTGCCACTCTCGCAAGTGCTTCATTTCCTGCCATTCACTCCATCAAGTCAACAAACACACGAAAACACAAACAACATAAAATGAAACACGATCTGCAAGAACATGTTCCGAGGTTGAGTTGAGGGACACAACAACAGAACACAAACCTATGATGAAAGGCATGGTAACGAGGCCACCCTTAGCACGCCCTTCGAATTGAGAAATTCGGTGAGAAGCCATTTGGGGTTGAGCTGAACAAAGCTCAACCTCCTTCTCCATTGATCTGCCGCTGTTAGTTAATTACTTACCTTCTCCTAAAGCTACAAACAAAGACAAAGACAGAGTACATACACATGTCTGTTTCTCCATCTTCTTGGACCACATCGTAATTAGTCAATGATGTTCAACAAAACCTATCTTATGTTCTCCCATTATCATAGGTTTCTTCAAATTATAAGTGTTACTGGAATTGTTTTCAATCAGAATCCAGTAATTTACTAAGATTAGAAAATTAGTTAATACATGTACTTACATTACATTTTTTTTTCTCAGACAAATATTTATAATTAAAAGCATTTTTATTTTAAAAATTTAATACAAATATGTTTTGAACTAAGTTTTATAAATAAAAATAAAACTAAACCTGGATTTTAATTCGGGTCATTGACTAACTAGGACATTTGGATAAAACATGTGATGTAATCATAGATAGTTATTTACAGTAAGAATTTATAAAATTTACAGCATCATAACTATAACTGTAAAATTGTTCATTATCTTCTTTTCATGTTTCTTCTCCTTTGAAGATAAATTTCTCTAAAGCACAATTAAACATGAACATTTTGAACAAACAAATTATATATGCAATTGGAGTATTTTTTGTTTTTCCATAGCATGCTTAACAAAAGATTAAGTTAAATATCTATATAAATACAAAGGGCATGCCTTAATTCTAATGATGGAAGAGCATAAACAATTTGGAAGAAATGGTATATAATTTTAGTCTTCCCCATGTTTAATAGTAATATCAACCTTTTTTTTATATTCTTGAGAAAAACTTGACTTGTAATTTTGGACGACACAACACAACTTGACTTGTTAACCTCAACGTCGTACCCAAAACAAGAAGCAATTTCAAATTACTTTTCAACTTGTATGAATTATTATTGTGAAGTAAGATTGAGTATCACAACATTTCCAATTGAAGAATACTATAATAATACATTTCAATATCCATATTCATTCATAGAGCAACTAGCAACAAGATCAACTCTCGATCAACTAACACCTTTGAGTCATGGAATTGAACACAGCAAAGCACCAAAAGTTGTTTTTGTCTATAGATCAAGCTTTGGCTTCACTCCATTCTTGTAAAGTTGGGGTTGCAACTCCAACATTTTCCATGTCAAACAAATTCGCTGAAACCATCCAAAATCACGTACATAAATTTCCATTCCAAAAGGTATTTCCTCATATGATCATGCAGATCTTTTGTCAAACAGAAACTGAAAATCATACCATGATGAACATCTGGTGTGGCTGCTGCAGTAGCATCAACAATAACAGTTACTTTTGGATAGTCCAACGCTACAGCATCAAACACAGTTTGTCTGATACAATTTGGAGTTTGAATTCCTGCAATTACAACAAAGCACTTATGTGAAGTCAATTTACCTGTAAGTGATGAGTGACATTAAGTTTATTACACTAACCAGTAATCACCAAATTATGAATTCCTGCAGCATGAAGAACCGAATGAAGGTGTGTAGCAAAGAATGCACTGAACCTGGTTTTCACAAGTTTATAATCCTCTTCTTTGATTACCAACCCATCAACCAATGCTGCACCTTCACTTCCTTTACACCCTATTTTTACTTTCTTCTCTGTATAATAATGCCTCCGAAAAAGTTCAACATCTCTTCCCAAGGGATCGTTTTCTCGTACTACCTGAAAACGTTGTCAGAGACATTCTTCAGAGTTTAAACCAGTATGATTTCAGAGTAATATATATGAAAAAAACATATTACTTATTTAAGTTTCCGGAGTCCAATCACCTAAAAGAATTGACATTATTTTATTCAAAATGAATTAACAAGTATAATTATGAAATTAAAATATTGAACTATTGTTATTCAAGTATAATATTATTGAATTTTGTAATATTATTAATGTAGCAATCGAGTTTAGAAGCTAAAGTGATTTATAAGACTATTATTACCCAAACTATGAGCATGCCACGCTCCCTTGCAATTTCCACGGCCTTAACCACATTTGGAACAATGTCTTTCCCTGCTTTTAGTGCCACGGGACTCCAATCTTCTATGAAATCTTTCTGCAACATCACAAACCCACCAAACATAAACTCCTTAATTTCTTCAAAATCATAGTAATTAACCATAACTTATTTAGAAATTCTACAATTTCCACGTATCACCTATAATCAAAAGTTTATTAGTTTTAACATAATAAAAAAAATCCATAATATAAAAAGAAAAGACAAACCTCATCTTACTTAAAAGTAAGAATTATAAGATAAGATCACTTTCATATCCATTTATATAATATAAATTTTTATATAAAATTTTCAATTGAATTTATATAATAATTTTGATATTATATTAAAAATTAAATTTTAAACCTAACTTAAAAATTAAACTTTTAAGATAAGGGATGTATTTACATATATATTTTAAATTGGATAATGATACTTTTACAACATTTTATTATTTATGTATTATTTTATAATTAATTTAAAATTATTCTCATAATTAATAATAATAATTAGAAGACGAGTTGAGATTTTCATCAAACATCTTAACTAAAAATGAAAGTAGATCTAAATGAAACAAGCCACAATAAGTTATGCTTAAATTTCAGTAACCTTGCTACTGGTTTTTTCCGTAAATTAAAAACCTTAAAGGCACGAAATCGAAGTATTAAATAATTTCCATGAACAAGATCTTGAAAGAGTTTACTAAGTACCTGCATGTCGATGACAAGAAGAGCTGTTTGCTTCCAATCTTCTGCCATTTATGTTCTAAGATTAACCCAACTACACCAAAAACTGCAGATTTTAAGCTCAGCTCAATGACAGAGGTTACTGTTGATGATCTTGGTTTCACTGCAGAAGAACTAGAAACATGACAGATATCAAAAGGAAAATGGAGCTTGAAATGTGGAGCACATTGTCTCTTCTTAGGGTGAACTTTTCATAAATAAGTAAAATGGTGAACTTTTTTTTTAATTAAAATATTAATAAAAGTAGTCGGTGGCAATTATTATATATAATTTTTTTAATTTTTATATAGGTTAATTTTAGATGCTGGTTTCATTATTTTCATAAATATGTATAAGAAAAGTTTTATATGTTCATAGTCCTACACATCAACCTAACAAAAGCTTGACCAAGCAACAAGATCACAGATTTTTCCATAAATCCCATAAATCCTTGAATTTAAAAAGGAGATTTAATGTGGAACACGCCAACCAAGTTGCATCTTCCTCAATTATTACCATTCAACTTCATTAGAAAATGGAAGTTTCATAATATATATACAGTGATATACTGTTACTAAAAACTCACATTTCTTCTACAAATGTCAACATTTTTAAGAATATTATTTTTCACCGAAGTCGTTTAATAACTTCTTTATAATATTCCTTTGTATTATTTTATAAAGTTAAATATTGTTAAAACTATTTTTTTTTTTGGTTTATGTATTAGTTTTTCTTCGAATATTCAAACTATCTTAACTAATTTTGTAAAAGTCCTCAAAAGAAACCGTTTTATATCATTTTGTTTGATAAGATCACAAGCCAACAAAACCTGAATACGTGATGCACGATGAAGGCTAAAATTTTGAAAAAACTATTTGGAAAATCAATATACATTTAAAAATGTTAATTTATTAAAAAAAATCAATATCATTCAATTATATATCATGAACTAAATAATTGAATCTTGTTTTTATCAAAGTCCTAAAACATATGCACATGTGACTTTAGAATAAGAGAAGATTTATGTAAAAAAACTCTATAATGCTTAAGTTAATAAAAAAAGCTTCTATCTTTATGAGTAAAAAAATAAATAATGAGTATGAAAACGAATGAATATTTTTTAAAAGATATCAGTCATATTTATAAGAATTTTTTAGATATTTGACCTGTATGTATATATTATGATATTAAATAACATCATTAAAATAACTATTATTTCAAATATATAATAATAATGTTATTTATATTTTAAATAATAATCATAACATTAAACTAATAAGATCAATTAAAATTATTATTAATATATGAATATTTTCTAAATAAATATATTTTAAATTCATCCCAAATAAAAAATGTTTAATAAACTTGTTGGATCATATTTTTACAATATTATTGTGACATATAATTCAACATTGTCTAATAATGTTTTGTAGTATTATAAAGAAAAAAAAATTATGATTAATTATTATATACACAATTAAACATCAATAAAGTCTTTTCACAAATTGAAATTTTAAACAGTATCATATAGAAATCAATTAAATGAATCATTAATGTTTGGTAGTTGTAGATATCCTATCAAATTTTTTGTGCATTATTTATTGTATATTCAATGAATTAGGTCCCAAAATGGTGACCTCAACCTCGAGTTCAATTATTCCCCTTTATGCTAACTGATTGGAATTGAAACATACAATTCACTACATTAAATTTTAAACTAATACTAAAACATTCATACAAACCACAATTATAATATTAACATTGCAAACAAAATTAATTTTTAACCCATTAAGTTGAAAATCATTCGTGTTAAAAAAAATCTTAAATTTTAATTCTATTCTAACTCATAATCGAATTCTTTACTTCATTCTTTTTACTCAAACAATATTATAAATTTCAAAATCGAGCAATGATCATAATACTATAGATGAAATTATTCTCATAATTTAATGGATCATGAGATATTTGTAAAAAAATATAAAAAATAATCTTTAATTTTAATTTATTTTAAAATATTTTGAACTTCAACTTTGAATCGACCGATTCTTAAACTTCATTTCCTTTTACATCTAAGTATCGTAATTTTAATTTCATCCCAATTTTAAATTAACTAATTTTACAAAGAGGCTCTTGTATTAAACTATTGTTAAACCACTAAGAAACATAAATTTCAACCACTTGTCTGTTTAGAATTCCAGGAATTTATTAATGTTGTTTTATAAATAAAATTTTCAAAATTTAAAAGTATGATAAAAAATCAAATAATTTTTTTATGTTTTTATTCTTTTCTTTTATTTTAAATAAATAATTAAAAATTATTTTTTATTAAAAGGAAAAGGAGTTAACTAATATTATCCGTTGATAGGTTTTTTCTAATAGTTTATCATCATCACTAAATATTAGCAGATAAAACTTTACATACATAATATATTAAACAAAGTTGAGATGGCCGAGTTGGTCTAAGGCGCCAGATTAAGGTTCTGGTCCGAAAGGGCGTGGGTTCAAATCCCACTCTCAACAAAAAATAATTTTCTTTTCAATTTCATTATCTTTATATAATATAGATAAAATATTATTTAAAATTAAATATTATTTCTTCACACAACAAAAGGTTGAGATGGCCGAGTTGGTCTAAGGCGCCAGATTAAGGTTCTGGTCCGAAAGGGCGTGGGTTCAAATCCCACTCTCAACATAATTCAAATTTTTTTTTCAATCTCAATAAAAAATTTAAATAAAACAATTAATGTATATGATAAAATTATAGTTAAATGATGTTATCATTATAAAAATTACAAGCCATGTACTACTTTATTTGAATAAAATAAAAATACAGTCTATTTATAAAAAAAATTGTGGGTATTTTATATAAATGATTTCTTTGTATAATTTTGAAAATGCTAAGATTATGTTTTATATAACTTGTATTGTATGGTATATAAAGTATTATTAATGAATAATCAATTTAATTCTTAAATTAGAAAAAAAAAAAGTGTAGTAGTCTGGTCTTAGAATTAAATTGATCCTTATAGTTAACATTGAAGCCCTATTTGTCCTAATATTTATGATATTAAATATGTAATTTTTAATTTAGTCATTAAACTCAATTATTCCGTGTTGTTTTAATAATTGAAAGCATTTTCGAATTTTCAATTATATTGTACATTATTTATAAATTATCAACAAATACATAGTCACCTTCTCCCTCTTGAGTTTCTTATTTTTCATATTTTCACATTCTTTTATGATATATCTTGACTTTCCTTTATTTATTTTTTACATAAATTTTTCATTTAATATTTAAATAAAAAAAATTAAGATGTTTAGCTCTAGAGTAAAAGTTGAATGCTAAATTTGAATTACTCTTTTAATATTGTTATGGTTTTGATTCTATACCACTCTCTCATACTTCACTTATTTATTTCTAAACACGTCATATGCATATTTCTTAATTAAATTCATTTTTAATCATAATTTTAATGAAGAATAGTTTAAACAAACCAATTCATTTGTCCTAAATAAAATTAATTAAAAATCATTATTAAGCAAAAGTTGGAAATGAAGAACATTCAAACTGGAAGAAACGTTCACTTCTTATCAAATGTACAAGAGATTAATCTCTGCATTCGAAGAAGTGATATTCCTTGATAATGAAGAAAAACGGACTAATTACAGCTAAATTTGATTAAAACATTTAATGAAGTAAATCTTCTATAAGAAAATCAAATGTTCATATTTACAATTCAATATTTTTCATTGTTAATTATTTCTATCAGAAAACTACCAAGTCATTATAAAGGAAATGTTTATATAAAAAATAACTAATTAAGATAAAAAAAAAAGGTGACAACATGGTATCATGTTAATAAGATAAAAATTGTAAAATTAATTAAAATAACATTTAAAGAGCATCAGAGATGTTAAGAAACGTGAATGCTCTTTTATGATAAAAAAGTAAAATTAAATAGAGAAATATGAATGAAAATACACATAGAGATAGAAATATAAAAATTACATAAAATACTATTGGTAAGAGATAGAAATGAATAAGGTAAGAAATGTTAGATATTATTTTGTAAATAATTGATTTTGAATTTTGTTACAATTGTCATCAACACCTTGTGTCTTGGAACCTAGAAATAAAATTTTTTATGTCTAATGTTGTAACTCCGATATTTTTCATGTTAAACAAATGATCTGAAACCAATCTAACATTTGGTAATTAATGTATCATTTTTATTAAAGAGACTTTATGGTTGGATGTTTCACATTGATTAAAAATAAAATTAATTTAAAATATATATGTAAATTTTATTTTACAAATCGATTATTAAAGTTGAATTAGGTTTAAAGTTCTTTTCATAATAAAAATTCTTAGATTTAAAGTTTTTTTTTTAAAAATAAATTTAAAAGAAAGACAGGCTTAGAGTAACATGTGTTAGTTTTTCTGGTGTGTTATTAGTAAAGACTTTCTATTATATGATCATTGTGGCATAAATGTCTTGCAAAGTATTGTATAATTATTTGATATAACTTCTTTTGAAAACACTATAAAAGCCAAGTTGATAATGATAACAAATATTGATTGAAGTTAGTTATATTGAGATCTTTATATTAGCTTATATATAGTCATTGTTGAATTGATTTTATGTTGTTGATATTTTGTTAATGAAGATAGTAGTATTTGTTGATTACTTACTGTGATATTTTGTTTAATTATATATATATATATATATATATATATATATATATATATATATATATATATATTTACTGTGATTTAAGATATTGATAGTATTTGATTATTCTTTACCTAGTTTTACATAATAAATCTAAATACAACTTGTTTTTTTAAGATAATTTTAAAAAGATAAGATTTATTTAAATTTATATCCTACAATTTAATTATATTTTACAGAGCACAAGATTATTAATCTTTAATTGTTGTTCACTTAAATGAATTTGGAGGAGAATGATTGAATAGATTTGAGAATAATTTTATTTTGTTTATTTGAGTGGATTTGAAGGTAGGTGAGAGTGAATTTAAAAGTAAATTTTTTGAATTTATCACATAAATCAAAATTTACAATAATTCTCACAAATTTAACTTCCTTAAATAAACAACAAAGAAAATTTATCTTCAAATACTCTTAAATTCATTCGATTATTCTTTTTCAAATCTATTCAAGACATTAATTATTTAAATCGGAACAAGAATCTGAAGCACGAGACAAACAGAGTCTAAGAATGTAATGAAGGATTTAATGTTTAAAAGAGAGTATGGTTTGTAATATTGGAATGTTGTTGGTAGGTCTTGATCTGGCAGCACAAATGATAGTGATGAAGACAAACAGAACGCAACAGAGCTAAAGCACTACTCTATTATTTAAACATTAGAATGGAGATTCACCCTTTGCTTTTCTTACTTTCTTCTTTATAATTTAACCCATATCATTCTTCTTCTTTTGTCCCATTATAACCTATAATGTATGCACGTGTAATATCTTTTATTATTTTTCTGCTTTCCAAATTCCTTACACCTCTCAACTTTTTAAATTATTATTTCTCACACCCTTTTTTTTCATATTTTCAGTTTCCACATACATTATATAAAATTATTTTTATAGATCTGAGAACCATACTCACTAACCTAGTTGCATTTTTATTTCCTTTTTCTATTATATTGTAAATTAGTCACTGCTTGTTGAAAATGCCATAGACTTGAATGGACAAGACAGTGACACGTAAATCAATAATAAAACATGCACCAATTTAAGATTTTGATATATATCATTGAGTTTTAAGATTTTGACATCATTAAGATTTAATATTTTGAATTAGATATTGATTTTAAAGATAAAAAAATTATTTTTGGTAACATTTTTATACTATATATGTCATTTTTTTTTATTATATTGATATATTTTAAACCTGTTAAATATAATGAAAATTATATATTGAAATTAATTCTAACATATAAAATTCTTTAATTATAAAAGAAGAAATATAGATTATAAGTTTAAAATATAAATAAAAAATAATAATAAATTAAATAAAAATAAAATATAAATATAAAATAAAGATAATATATCTTACAAAACTTAATAAAAAAATATAATTGTATTGTGTTAAAATAATTTGTTTTAATATATTGTTGTTTTATTAAGATTCACTCGTTAATATTGAACCATTTTTAAGGTCAGATAATTGTTTTGTTTTTTTTATAATGTAACATTCATTTATATGATTTTCACTTTTTAACTCTTTCATTATTTATTTGTTATTTTTTTATTATTTATTTGTTATTTATTTGTTATTATGTTAAAGTATTCTAAACTTAATAAGAAAATTACATGTATCAAAATATTATTAAAAAAATATATTTTAATATATCATTACCTATTGAACCGTTTCCAAGGTCAAATAATTGTTTTTTTTTGTTTGTTTTTACTATAATGTAACATTCATTTGTATGAATCTCACTTATTCTTATTTAAGATATCTCTCTTATTTTAGACTCATGGGACTACCAACATTTGTGGATGTTTATTTACTAAGTTTGAATAAAATTAATAAACTTTACACTTACATTTTAATTCATATATTATATTTGTTTGGGTGTGTTTAGTATATAAATTCATTTTATTGAACTATTTCACTCTCCCTTTTGTGTTTTTAACAAAGGAAAGCATATTAAGAGGAACATGCTAGCTAGAAACAAATGATACAATCACATTCAAACTTTTAACTTTTGCTTTTTCTCATATAATTAAGTATTCATACACATAAAAAAAAAATTATAATGTACAACTTTCCATGGGACTACGTCATCATAAAAAACAATACATATGTATAGTCCAATAATTAAATTTCCGTAATGGACTAATCACTTAACCAATTCTTTATTTATCATTAGCATGACCATTCTATATACATATAAATAACTTGTTAGTGGATAAAAGGTAATCACCAGTCATTACCCTATTGGCTTTACATTTCAAAGTGGAAATTAAAAAGTCGCATGAAAACGAAAAATCCCAACTTCACACTTGCAAGAGACAAATTCACTAAAGGTCGTTTTTTTTTCCTTGTTTGCAATGACTTAATTACCTTTAAAATGAAATACTTTTCTTAAAAACACCCATTTTCAATCACAAATTTTTCACCATTCAACAAACTTAAACCAAAAATCTCCTCTAACTTATCTATCCCATATATATATATATATATATAAAATCTAAATTGACCTTATCTCTAGTCGATGTGAGACTTCTAACATACTTTTCACACCGAAATATATATATATATTGAGCGTGAGACTAGTCATTATTTAGTAGTCTGATAGCGGGTGAAAAATATGTCCAACAAACAACAAATATCGTTAAGATAGACTCAAACTTGTCTGTGATATCATGTTAAGAAGTGAATTTTAAATTTAATTCAATCTCACAAAATCGACTTGTAAAATAGAATTATATATATATATATATCTAAATCGATATATAGTTAATACTTGTTACTGTCATACTCAATAATCTTACAATATTTAGAACGAGATTTAAAACGATTGAAATACTTCTTTATGAGATATCTTATAAAGATAAAACCGTGATGAATAAGATTCAAAAATGGAGAATATTTTGAATATACAGTGAGAACATAGAGTATTTGTGCATTGAAAATTGAAAAATGGTTCTTTATAACTAAATGGATCCTCTCTTATACTGTGTGAGATGATGCAATATGTAGCGTAAGAATGATGAAAGTGAGAGTTGAAGGCACTTGCAGGGAGCGTGAGAGAAATGGGGCATGGTGGCACTTGAGTAGTTCAACTAAAAGGTGGTCCAAAAATGACCCGAGAGCTGAGATGGGGTCCATATATATATATATATATATACATTCGGGTCAGCCAACAATATATATCCATTCACATGAATGTCTGCCATCAATTGTTCACACATCCACTTGTTCATTTTTTAACTGCATTATAAGTTTTAGTCCTTTCACAGTTAAAAAACAACAACATTATTCATTGCTGTGATGAGCACTTCTCCAAGAATAGTAGTTTCAAATCAGAAACTCCTTCCAGCACAAGGGAAAACAGTCACTGATTTTGAAAAAAGTGCTTATGATCATCATATCTAATGCATGAGCCACTCACATATATGCGTGTATATTAATTTTCGTCAGTTTTAAGCTTCACAGTTGACAGTGCAGGTTTTTCTCTTCAATGCATGCATGCGTGTTTCTCCTTATTTCTGATTTCTCTCAACTATAATATACCACGTATTTATAGCATTTCATAGTATAGTGGAAACTCAACACTTTTTCTTTAAATCTTTAGGGCATAAATACTTCTATCACCTATAATATTTGTAACTGTAAGATACCTAAAGACCACTTGAAGCAGAAAAAGGTTTATTATCTAGATTCTTGTGGATCTAACTAAAAAAATACTAGTCTTTAAAGTTTATTGTTTTGAGTTTTTTTAATCTGAGGTAAAATTATAAGTTTTTTTTGTTTCGGTTTTTGAATCGAAACTAAAAATTCTCTCGTCTAATTATACTTTGGTTTATAAATCGCTATTATAACTTAAAACAACTGTTATTGTGTCTCTTCCTTGTACTAGTAGCAAATAATAGATTTTGTTAAGAGAAGTTTTAATTTATAATTCTAATAATAAGTTAAGGGTTGAATCTGAAATTTAAGTTAATTTTACAAAATTGAATATTTAGATCATTATTATATATTGTAAATTAATTTTATTTCTAGTTTTAGATGGAAATTTCAAATAATATGCTTATAATTCAATATAATTACTTAGTTTCATAAATTCTCATGAACTTTAAACAAAATTTGTTTCAACAAGGTGTTGAAAACTATCATAACTAATTCATTTATTTTCTATCACCTCTTCTTGATTTAATTTTTTCACTAAATTGTATGGCTTTATTCTGTAAAAGCTAAAACTATAGTTTATATAAACGTGAGTTAAAAGATTAAGATCTCCATGAGTACGTTCCTGTCCTCTTCCAAGAAAAATACAAGAATGTGATAAAGAAGAGGAAAGGAGACGAGGAATAGTAAAATCTTAAACAAACATAGACAGAAGGTTAATTTATGAATAACGATTATTGATAACAAAAGCAGGAATAATTGGTACCTCAGAAAAGCATGTTTAGGAAAACTAAAATTATGGATTAATTGATGTTTTGACAGCACTTATTAATAACTTATTGAGTTAACCTAATTAGATTAGCTAGAAAGGACAATAATACATAATAATATAATGGATAAGATTTTTCAATTTGGTAAATCATGAATACTATATAGCATCGTGAGCAATCAGCCTTTTTCATTATCACAGATTGACTGCTCACGATGTTATATCATCCACAATGAAATTTCTTGGATGCTGTTGCCATGTTTATGTGTTAAAATCCACTGCCATATGCTGGTGCCCAGTAATCAGCTCCATTTTCATTTCCAACATGTTGGGTACAAGACACAGGAACCAAGCACAACCCTCTACTCCTCAAGTCCTTTGGCTTATCTTTTGCATCCTGATTAATGATTATTAAATAGATAAACACATCATTATATATGGTAATCAATTTTTTATATGAAATATGGTCAGTATAATGTGTTATTATCGTGGTGATTAATTAATGCAAAGTGAATAGTTTTGGCTGGCCATGCATGCATGTTCTGCATAATTATGCAGGTAATTGTGATAATGAGAATAATGATTAGGAAGAGTATAAATGAAAGAGATAATAAGCGTGGTAAAGGGTATGCATAAAAAGAAAGAATACCTGGTTTGGAGCTCCCTTTCTTTTCAGGCCATTGTCATTCAACAGCTAGATGGAAATAAAAAGAGGGAAGAAAAAGTATTAGGAAATTGAGTTCTCTCTCCAAGCTTTTTGACTTCAAATGGGAAATGCAGCGTCGCATTATACTTTTCACTTGCTTTAAAAAGATGATATAAAAAGCTGAGAAACCTTGTTATTTTTTTGTGGCTTTTCCCTGATTAAATATTAAGTAATAATTACAAAGAGCCTCCTAATTTGATTGTAGTGAATTGATGGATCCAATAAAGCATACCTGACCGGGGTCCTCAGGAAATACAGAATTTCTTTCTCCATGTACCTGTTGCTTAAAAAGAAAATAAAGAAAAGAGGAAACTTTCCCTTCAATTATATGCCTTAGTAGGTATTTTTGTCCCACTCAAATATGTTGTTAGAGTTAACAAGAAAGAAAGATAGAGACTTTGAAAAATGGGTACTTACAGACTGTGGATTCCTCATGTTTTTTGATCCATTGCCCAAGTAAGGAGAACTGAGTGCCTGCAACCAAGAAGGAAAAAGAAAAGGAAAAAACAACAAAAGAATGTTATGTATGGAGAGAAACATTAAAATTTGTGACACTTTAAATGCATGCTCTATGACTAACTCTCAATATAGCTTGCAGTGTGTATAAAATATGAGGGAGAAACATCACCTCAATTTGACCCTGAAGGAATCTTATGTATCCAATGGCTTCTAACAAGACAGAAGCTGTGTCAGTCTGCAAAAGTGAAACACACACACACCCCACAACCACAGCACCGGTCATGTGTCTCTTTTAAGGTTAGAAATGAGATTACGATAAATGGGGAAAGAGAAAGTAAAGAGGAAGACAATAGCTGGAGTGATATATCATAAAGGGACTGTTCATCAGCACTAAAACCAAACACACAAGACGCTTGTAATAATTATGGTTCATAGTTTTTGTATTTAGCTATGATTTTGTTCTGTTCCTATACTGATTGGAGTGTTTTGTTTATTACCTTTCCGAATGGGGAAACTAGCTGGTGAAGGGCTGTTATTCTATCACCTAGCTTCTCCTTTCTCACCTGCTTAAGAGATATATACTGTTAGTGTTCATGAATTCATATGTTTTTCTCTCTTTCAACATATAGAGAGAGAGACAACATAAAAAGACAACACACAAACCAAACAACTCTATCTCTTTGTAGTTAAAGATCACCTTGAGAGGTGGTTGGCTTGAAGAGGGTTGACACTTAGTCTTCTTGTAAACTCCAGCGGTTGCTGTGGTATTATTACACTTGAAGAGAACAAGAGACAGACACCATGAACAATAAATTATTGACATATATATATATATAATCTATGCATGTTTAAATTAGTATATATAAAACAAGAACATGAGTGTTACCTCGGATGTGTGATCTGGTAGTTGGTTCTTCCTATGATCTTCCTTGTTATAAGTGAAATCCAATAAATTATTACTACTGAAGCTAGCAACAACACTAGACATAGGAGAAGAAGAAACTGGCACCATGTGTGGCCAAGGTGCTCCAGAAACCTGAAATTCCTGATCATGTCCCTGGTGAAAGAAGCTACCACTTTGAGAAACCTCTTGCTTTATTACATCAACCATAGGATTTATGTGGGATGGATTAAGCATGTGCTCATTCCATTCATCCAACTTCTTTGATTGAAAATGACTGAATGCCACTCTCTCCTCCTCTCCCGGTAAACCAGTGCTGCAAAACAGGCAAAAAGAAGAAGAAAGTATTCAAGCATGGTATAAGAAACAGTTTTTGAAACAGTAGAAAAGAGAAAGTGGAAGATGTGTGTATTGATGAAGAAGGCATGCACAAAGAGAGAGAAAAAGAGAGAGAGAGAGTGCTTACAAAAGAAGCTGGCTCAATGAGGGAGGAGGCTGATCAGGGTTTTGTGTGGAAGAATTGAAAGGTATAGAAGAAGATCCAAGAACATACTGGGGAGGGATCAATGATGGTGGATGAGTAGTCCACCAGTTAGGGTTGCCAGCCATCATTGGCTGAGAAGAAGAGAAAAATGTTTAATACTGAATTGTTGGGATGCAAATGAAGATGTAGGAAATGAAATATTTAATCTCCTTTTTCATATACTTTTGGTGTTTGAGCTTTGTGATATTTCCTTGTATGTGCAACCAAACAAGGGTTTGGGTAAAGGTTAGAGTTAGTGTTTTGGTTTGTTACTAGGTGTTGAAGAAACTTAAAGTTATGGGGTCTCAGTATTTTATAGAGTTGAGGTTGAGAAACTTTGCATATGTTACTTTTTCTTTCCTTTGTTTGATTTATTCAGTATTCCTTTTTATTATAAAGTGGAACGCAAAAGCTGGTGGGCAGTGTTTTAAGGCTATAAATTAATGGTTGCTCAGAGTTATTTCCTTAATTTGGGGTTGCACCTTGGGATTGTTTTTGGGGTAGCTAGGGTTCTAGTAGAGGTAGGGCATAATAGTAGTGAGATCAATGTCAGATGCTTTATTTATTCCCTAGACCAATAATTCACTTTAACAAACAAAACTACAGAATCTAAGAACCTCATTACAATAACAACACCAATATATACAACTCCATCATCAAAACATCCTCACTTCCACCTTCTCTGTAATTTCACTGCTAAGTACACATGATCAACATTCTCAGACTCAGTTAATGTTTCTGATTCAAGGCTTTATCATTTCAACAATATTTTATTCAGGAAACTAAAAATCACCTTATAATATGTTTCAACCAATGTTAGTATCAGTATTGTATTATAATTGTTACAGGTTTCACAACGACTATACATATAAGATCAATTTAAAATAAAATATATAAATAAAATAAAATTTCATTTTACAAATTGATTTTACAGAATTAAATTAAATTTAAAATTTATTTTTTAAGATAATATCAAAGTGAAATTAGAATATATCTTAAGAGTAAATTTATATAATTTAAAGTATATAAGTAGTAAAGTTCACTTCTTAACGATTGTTTGAGACACTATACATAAATTATAAATTATAATTCATTGTTCCTATATAATTTGGTGATTGTCAGAAAATCATTCATTGATATTTCGATCAAAGCTTAATTATTTGGTAGACATATGAATCTGAATTTTACCAAACAAACAAAGCTTTACTAAGACAGATTTATCTTTTAAAAAAATTGGCAAGACTTTAAAGTTTGTCTAATTAAAAACCTACTTTATAAAAGGTAGCCTTAAATTGAACTAATTATAGTATATATATATATATATATATATATATATATATATATATATATATGTAACATAAAAAAATTATTAGTTTTTTTAAGAAAAACTTATTTTGGAGGATATTTTTTTTTATTATCCTTGTTTTTATTTATTTTTTAATTAGTGATTTTAATAAGTAATTCGATTAAAGTTATATAAAGGAGAACATGGTATAACTCATTTCAGAAATTCATGACAATTTGTTTCTTCTTGTTATATTATTGTTAGGGTTTGTTTCAAGATTCGAAGTGTGACACATTTAATTAAATAAATATTAAAAAAAAAGTAAAGTGGGACCTTTTTAATAAATTGTCTAGGTCAGGTGACAAGTTTTGATATGCATTTTGACCTATCTTCATTTGATCAAGTTTGAAGAGAAAGGAATCAATATTTTAAAATTATAATATATGATAATTACTCATTTTTTTTAAGGGAGCAACTAGCAGGTTACACCAGTGCTACTTTAGGAATTTTATTCAATAAAAGACCTTTTAATATATATATATATATATATATATATATATATATATATATATATATATATATATTATAAGAAATATTTTACCTATCATATATTATGAATTAATAGATAACAAATTAAAATCAAAGAGATTTTCGTAATGCATATTGCATAGACTAAATTAGTGATGTTGTTTGGTGATTAAAAAAAGTGTGTTTGTTTTATATTATGTTTTTACCAATAAGATAAAGATGGTGTAATAAGAGAAAATTCTCTAAATTATTTATTTAAATATTTTTGCCCTCTTAAAAATTATTGGCTAAAATCTATCCCTAACAATAAAAAATTTCAAAATTTTAAATGGAAATAAGGATAAAATATCAGTAATCATTTCGTAAATTAATATATATATATATATATATATATATATATATATATAATTGTTATTATAGGAATGGATGTAGTGTGTCAAAAGTCATTAGTGGTGGTAAATTTGAATTAAGATTTGAAATGATTATAACATTAAATTTTAATTTGAAGTTAATAATAGAGAAATAGCGAAAGAATATATTACCTGAAAATTATTTTGTTTTTTCTAAATATAAATTTTAATTGAACCATCAAATTCTTCAATCATCCTTTATTCTCTCAATCAAGTGGTTTTTAAAGTAAAAATAATGAATTACTTAAGTATTAAAAAAATATTAACAAATTATTCAAGAATTTAGCTTAAATATATTAATTTAACGACTAGAAATGGATGCTCAATACTGTAACCATTATATAAATAGTTTTATTAAGAGAAATAATAACGCTACAATATCACATTAATGGAATATTTTGATAATTAATGATCTTGTATGATAAAGTTTAAGTAAATCAAATGTTGATAATTATATAACCTCATATAAAGATTTTATGCAAATATATTACATGTTTAATCAAATTTATTTAATTGAGATTTGAATAATGTAAAAAATGTATAGACTTCATCTATTTAACAAAACCCACGTATATGTAATTTATAACTTATTTAATTGAGATTTAATATATTAATCCAAAAAAAATATTTTTATTCCTATAAAATTTGAAATCAGTCTTTTTATTCTTTAAAAAATATACAAAATTAGAAATCACTCTAAAATATTTCTCTGATTTTTATGTCTTTAAAATTTAGATCATATTTGGTCCTAATATTCATTTAAACATAAACGAATAGCATTTATATTGTTAAGTGACACATACGAATATTATCATATAATATACTACAAGGATAAAAAAAAAAGTACTATTTTTCAATTTTAGAAAGACCAAATATAAAGGAAAAAAAATCATAGATATTAAAATTAACTCATTTTACATTGGATAATATATATATTTAAATTGTTGAAATCCTCAAAATAATATTTACGCTACAAATTTGTCCAATATGCCATGTGTATCAATCACAACCAATAATTAACCTCCGTCCATGAAAACCTATATCTTTTTGTCCCTATTATATTCTATTTTTGATGAATACCTAAGCTTCACCAATATTTGCATATGTTTATAAACATTTGTGACATTTACTAAATTATTTTTAAAAACTGTTAAAAAAAAAACTCCCAATATTAAATTTTCATTTGTATTGATCTTCATTTATGTTAAAGAAATGATATTTTAATACACAAATTTTATATTCATTTGATATTTTTTTTAAGTAATACAAAAATTTATTTTTTTATGATTATTTTACTCTTATATATCAAATAAAGATAAAAATGTGTCATTCTATTATTACAGTGTATGTTTTATGTTAAGACTTTCTTTTAAATAGTGGGTTTGATAAAATTTTCAGACAACAAAACAAACAGTTTTTAGGTTTTTCAACTTTTTGCTACGTAGGAATCTGATGAGTGAATTTGATCTAAGGATTCTGCCGACATGATGTTCGATACTAAGCATGCGCAAGCTAGATAGGTCCAATTTGCAATGCTTATGTTGTTTGATAGGCAAGATTTTGTGAAAACCATATAGATATGGCAGCACATTCATATTCATGTATTAGGAATTATTTCACACTTGAAGAATCGATGTTATTTGAAGAATACTTTTTGTGATGATGGTTTTGGACAAAATGCTCCTCTTAATGTTTGAGTTCTTTTGGTCATTTATTGGAACTTAACTTCGTTGTGTGATGTCACCTTAATAATTTGACACTAAACAAGCTTTTGCATGTGATAGATTTGGTATAATTTGAGACAAACACCACTCAGCGAATTCCGACCAAAAAATCAGGAATTCTGTGCACTATCATCCAAAAATGGGAAAAGAATGTGAGAGATGCAGAACAAGGAAAATTACATTTACCAAACGCCAAACAACAAGTTTTAGATCGATACCAGCACATGGCCTTGTACGTATATACGTGTTTTTTGCTCCTATAATGTGTATATATATGTTTATACTTCTTTCTCTGACTTGTAATAACATAAACAGATTCACCAAAACCAGAAACAAATATTTAATTAATGAATGATTGCACCTTAATTAGACTTGTAAAAACGTAATAAGGTGTCCGATAAGGTGGTTGGAACCTCTTTAATAAATAGAGATGTACCGTATGACCGAACAATCATACAAATCAAGAGCGGCCGGTCACAACGATGAAATTGGACGGCGTCGTTACAAGACATTAAAAGATAACTCCTAATCAAGATTACTAGTAAGTTCTACTTACGAGAAGATGAACTATGATTACGATTTTATTAATTATAGACCCGTATCAACATTTATAAATACAGGTCCAAAATAAGAAGGAAGATAATTATATTTATTATAAATTTAAAATTTTACTGTAACTCTAGTTAGATTAATCACTAACCTGAACATTAGAGTGTGAGTGTGTTTAACAAATACATCTAGACACTTTAAAACTTAGACAAAGAAGGATTGAAACTAAAAATGTGAAGGAGTGTTTATAGAAATCCTCGATCCTACACTTGAAAAAAGAGATATCGAAATATCTTTTGCAGGTATTTCTTAATAAATCCAAAAAGTCTGATGAAGGGAGAAATTATGAAAAGATTATAAGAAGCAAGGATTAGTAAAGTAATAATCGGTTTATAAACAGTGTGTATGAAAT